>JAVTVJ010000051.1:0-2400000 GCA_034509425.1 Eopsaltria australis | reverse complement strand
TCACTCTTGGTAGCTGGCAGCTGCTTCTTCAGAGTTTCTTTATCCTCAGCTTTCAAGATGCTGAAGCCCAGGAGCTGGGTGGCCCCGTAGGCCGGGAGGAAGCCCAGCTCTGCTCGGCGGCTCACAAAGCAGTCCGGGTGGTACCAGTTATCTATCATTCCCAGCTGCGGCTTTTCAGGATGCACCATCTTCTTGGAAATCCGGATCTGACCCTGAAGTACATTAAAGTGACACAAGAGCAATTGTTAGGCCATTCTGGAAGGAGCAGGATGTTAATAAGTTACCAACAAGATGCTTCCTAAACACCTGTAAAACGGTAACAGTTCCTCTATCAAAGCCTGCAACTTTTACTCAAGTCCTCTCACTACAGTTCCTTTGCTTTCTTCAATACTCTTTCTAGGCTGAAAACCTCACCTTTTTAGGTAGTTTTCTATTCAAAACCCACTTAAACTGGCTAATCCTGTTGTTTTTATTTCAACTCCCGGTAAGCTTTAACAAGCAAAACTCACATGAACTCCACAGAGGCAACTCCAAAAATTAACTTTATCTCCCTACCACTCAAACATCAATGCTAATGTGATCTTACCCTGTCTTACTACAAATTACTTTCCAGATGTTCGACAAGTTGCTGGTCTGCAGTGCAGCAACAAGCAGGAAAAGCTGTAGTTAGTGGTGTTTGTCTTGCCACAGAGATGCTGGTGAGCAGCGTTCCCAGCCTGCTCTAAGATCCAAGTGAAAGGAGGGATCACCAGGCTTGAAACCCAGGCTCCCATGCCTGAGGGATGCCTTTACTGTCAGCTGTCCAGGACACAGCTGCTCCTCAGACACAGAAATGCAGCTCTGCAAGTGCTTTCCATATGTAGGACAGACAGGAAGCAATTATAAAAGTCACTGTTAGAATTAAAACAGTGAGAGAAAAGATGAGAAGGAGAACTTTTTTACCTTTTCTATTTTCTGCTCACAGCCTTTGCAAGTACTTCTGTTAGACTTGGCATATTCTGCAGCAAAGTCGTTTAGGCTCTTCTCAGCCTTACCACCTCCTTCCTGTTCCCCTCCTTTTCCTGGAGAACAAAGCAAATACAGAGTTCAGCTATAATATGCATTCCCTTATTCTCTGTCCCAGATTGTTAGCAGCCTGCATTAATAAACCTCTGGTGTTCCAGTCATTCATTTGTCCAGAATTTGAATACAGAGCAAGACAAGCAGTCCATGCTCAAAAGCACCGAAGAGCCACCATAACCATGCACTGCACTGAAGGTACCATTAAAACAACATACTACCACAGCATCTGTTAACATTAAAAAACTGAAAACTAAATACACCAATCATGATAATAAGAAATGTTTTTCAATATATCTGCCAGCTGTCTCAGCTTTTTCCCCTCACTGATTTAACATACTGCATGATACTGTCAGCATCCTAGCCCTGGAGTGTGGAGACACCTCAACAATTCTTCTGACATCACTTGCTGAAGTGACATAAAATCACCGTAATAACAGCACAACAAAAGAGAGCACAGTTCCAGCCAAACCTCCAAACACCATGAGGCTTCTGCTTACCTCCTCCAGGGCCTCCAGTTTCAATGGCTTTCTTGATCTTCTCCTGATCTTCCCACCGAAGCTCAGGGAAGCCGTCGATGTCCACGTGGGACACGATTCGAGCCCGCTTCCAGAAGCAGCTGTAGTGGTGCCAGTGAGGGACTTTGCCATCAAACATGGGCGACTAGGAAAAAAACACATTAGGCCAAGGTGAAATAGTTCAAGCAGAATCAAGGAGAAAAACAAAACAAAACAACCCCCAAGATAAAAAGGAGTGTCTGGGTAAACACACGTGACTTCTGCTTTAAATCAAAAGATGGATACTATTTAGGACAAAGTCTAAGAAGAAAATCTAATAAGACAGACAAGCTGCTGGAGAGATGCCCCAAAGGGGATAGACATGGAAGGAGCATTTAGCTAGCTTAACCAGTTCATCACCCTGCTGCTCAGCCCATCTGTTTTACTGAAAGAAAAAGGTCACAGGCTCAGCATGGCTGCACCAGCCCCTGTGAGACTGTGCAGCACAAGAGGCTGCTGGCCTCACTCCACAATCCCTCTGAGAGCCACTTCTCAAGTACACTGTCCCTATACTGGACAACCCCTGTCAGGTACAAGATAAGAAGGGCAGCTCCAAAGATGGTGGCCTGAAGAAATTTCTGAGTGGCCTGCATGAGGTAGAGACAAAATTCATGGGAAACACCAGAGCCCAGTTAAAATTCTGCACCAAGGGCTGACAGCAGGCCACACAGATGATCAGAGGGCTGGAGAACCTCTCCTGGGAAGACAGGCTGAGAGAGTTTGGGATGTTCAGTCTGGAGAAGAGAAGACTTCAGGGAGATATTATAGTACTTATCAATACCTGGAATGGGCCGACAAGAAAGCTGGAGAGGGAGTTTTCACAAGGGCTTGTAGTGATAGGGTGGTGAGGCACTGGCACAGGTTGCCCAGAGAAGCTGTGGCTGCCCCATCCCTGGAAGTGTTCAAGGCCAGGCTGGATGGGGCTCTGAACAACATGGTCTAGTAGGGGGCATCCCTGCCCATGGCAGGGGCTTGGAACTACATGATCTTCAAGGTTCCTTCCAGACCAAACCATCCTATGATTCTGTGATCAGGACACAAGCATCACCCAAGTCCTCCATGAAGCGCAGCTCCAAAGTGCCCTGACCCATACCAAGCACTTATTCTGCAAATGCTCCACTTGTTTTAAAACTCAGGCACCACAGGTACCAACCTGGCATCGCTCCAGTTACCCACCAGGCAAAATAACCTTACAACGGTTTGGCTCCAAATAACACACACAAACAACCTCTGTACTAATAATACTCAGGGCTGTATAATTATTATTACTGATGATACAGAGCTCACAGCCACGGAAAGCTTTCCATGTATCACTCACTAACAGAAGGGAGATCTCCAAGCCAAAAACACCAGCAGAGTTTCGTGCATGAGCAGGAAGGAAAAGGAAAGGGCTTTAAAGACCACAGCACGGAACCAGAAGAACTGGGAGCTCAAACTACAAAAAAACATCTGCCCAAACTGTAAGAGGACATTTTTATTTCCAGATGGACTCTTCCCACAAGCCAGGACTGGATACTCAGTTACCCTCACAGCACCACAGCAGCCACCCTGCGGTTGCTCTCAATGTGTCTGTAAGTCACATGCAATTTTGGCACTGAAACTCTGACACCTCTGTGCTTGTGTCTAGAGCTCTGCCGGAGGACTCAGGGCTGCTCCCAACACAAAGGCTTTGGGGGCACAAGGCACCGGGGTGCACAACAGAGAGCAGAGCCGGATCAATCTTTAAGACAACCACACAAGCAGTGAGTAATCTCCCCTACATGGAGTTTTAGACTCTTTTGTCTACATGAAAAGAAAATGGAAGTGGAAAATGAAACCTCCAGGCAAGCTGGGCCTTGTTTACACAGCTTCTGTCAGCTCACCTATCTCCAGACCATAGTTTCCTAAACAAACTAAGCAAAAAAGAGACCGGTTGGCTTTCATAGCACACATTCAGATAACAGAAACCGCTCAGCTCCAGCTGGAAGCAAAAGGCAAAGCTGTGCTGGTCCTGCAGGGCCTGAGTGCCTGCTCTGTGCCAAGCACCCAGAACCCCACTGTCATTCAGAGCTCTTCACTTGAGGAACCAAAACAAAACAGCAGACACAACTACGGCCTTGGTCTGTGTCTCCCTTTAATTTCTTCAGCACAATTTGCAGAAGAGCTCGATGCACTGACGCTGGCACAGAGGTGGCTCTGCAGGGGATTTCCCCAGGAAAAAGCAAGGGGCCCGCGTACTCTGACGAAATTCAGGCATTTACAGTGGGATGCTCAGCTCTGCTGGTACAAAAACTGGCAGTGGGCAGAGGAAAGAGCAAGCAAATTCAAGAAGTTGTGGGGGAAGTAAGTAAAAATACAAAGTGTTTGGTGTAAGATCGGCAGTTTTGGTGAGACGTCTGGCAATGAAAGGCAGTGGCTCTGTGAGGAATGTCATGGTCCCCAGGAGCTCACTCCATAAACCAAACGCTAGAGAGCCAGAACGCAACCCCCCGCCCTCGTGCTGAGGAAGGGCAACCCGCCTCGCATCAGCTTAAACTGCTGGGCAAGACAGGAAGGGGTAACAAACGTGAGAAAACCGCGGAGCAGCAGCCGGAGCAGGGGAGGAGCAGCCCCAGCGAGCGGCTGAGGGCAGCCGGGGAGACAAAAGGAGAGGCAGCAGGAACACGTGCGAGCGAACGCTGCAGCTCGGCACCGCACGATCCCACATCTTTCTTTCCCAGGGGAAGGAGGCTCTGGGGAACAAAGGCAGAGGCAGGTATTTCCCCTCCGGGGCAGCAGCTTTGCCTCCAAGCCCGACAGACCTGCCAGCCCCGCCCGGCAGCCAGCAGGCCCCCGCAGCCAGGGCGAGGGGGGACCGAGCCCTTCCTCTCCCCGTACAAGAGGTGCCTCTCCCAGGGGCACAAGAGAGGTTCGTCCTCCAGACCCGGCTCCTCGGGCGGCCGGGAGCCACAGCACCCATCATCCATCCATCCATCCATCCATCCATCCATCCATCCATCCATCCATCCGCAGGGCTTTGCGCCGGCGTTCGCACGCCACGTCCTCGCTCGCCTTCCGCAGAAACACACAAATGCCTTTGCTTACCTTTCACAGCAACACTCCCAGGCTCAGCCCGCCCCCAGCACGCTGCAAGTGCCTCCTCCCACCTGCCCTGCTGCAGCCAGGGGGGATAGAGTACCCTCCCCCCCGGGAGAGCGGCGATTGCCTCCGCATCCTCCCGCAGCAGGGAGGGAGGCCGGGTCCGTGCACAGCTCCCAGCCCCCCAACAGAGGACGTGGCTCTTCCCTTCCTTCCAGAGGGAGGCCGAGCAGTCTCTTCCCCAAAAGGGAAATAATAGCGTGAGGGCGGCGGAGAGCAAACCGTGCCTTCGCAGCCCGCTCGCCGATTGCGGTTCAGCTGTTCCACGGCTGCCATGTGCCAGCCAGCTCTGCGGGACCGCCCGGGCCCGGCCGCTCCTCCTGCGGCCGCCGGGGCTGCCCCAGACCTCTCACACCTTTCGGGCCGCAGTTCCTCCGTCTCGTATGCAAAGCGAGCGGGGATTCCCCGGCCCCGACACCGAGCGCTGCGAGCGGCACACGCCTCCCGGTGCACGGGAAAGCCGAGCCTCGGCCCCGGACGGCAACAAAGCGCCTCTGTGTGCGCCCCCCAGCCCCTCACGGCCCCGAACGCTGAACTTTGCACCGCTTCGGCTCCAGCCGCCCCTGCAGCCCGGGGAGCGGGGGACGCGGCTCCTCCCGCGCGGGCAGCGCTGCGGGCAGGGCTGCCCCGGGCACCGCCGCTGCTGCGGACACGGCAGCGGCCGAAGGCACTTCTGTTAAAAACACGCTGCGCCCGCCCCCGCAGCAGCGAAAGGCGCGGCCGAGCGGCTCCGGGGCACCGCGGCGGGCGGAGGGAGCGGAGCCCCGGGCTGGCCCCGCCGCCGGCGGTACCGAGCGGAGCGGCCGGCTCAGCCCGCCCCCCGCCCGCGGCGGCCCCGCCACGCGGTACCTGCACCATGAGCGCCAGGCGCAGCGAGTCCTTGGCGATGCTCTCGCCGCACTTCTTGCAGGAGGCGCGGCCGCTCTTGGCGTACTCGGCCCGGTACAGCTTCTCCGCCGGCTCCGCCATCGCCGCCGCTCCCGCCGTCCCGCCGCGCCCCCGCCCCGCGCCGCGCGCCCGCCGCGCCCCCGCCCGCGGCAGCGCCAGCCGAGCGCCGAGCGCACCCCCGCCTCGCCGGCCGCCCGGATCTGCCGCTCGGGCATCGATTGCCCGCGCCTGGAGGTTCCTCGGGTGTATCAATGGGGGGCGGGCGCGGCGGCGCGGTTCGTGCGGCGGGGCCGCGCTGGCCCTCAAGGGACAGGGGTTCGAGTCCCACCTCCGCCCGCCGCATCCCTCCCGATCCCCCCGCATCCGCACAGAGCGGCCTCCTGCCTATTGGGAGAATCTGAGCTCAGCAGCTCTCCCGGAGACAGATACTGGCCTCATGATGCCACTTCCAGGCTGGCATGCCGGTGGTGCCCAGAGACAGGACGAGGAGCCGCAAACTGAAAAAGTTCCACCCCAACATGAGGAAGGACTTCTTTACATGAGCGTGGCAGAGCACTGGAACAGCTGCCCAGGGAGGCCCTTGAGTCCCTCTCTGGAGACAGCCAAAACCCACCTGGACACGCTCCTGTGTCACCTGCTCCAGGTGACCCTGCCTTGGCAGGGCGCTGGACTGCGGGATCTCCAGAGGTCCCTCCCAAGCCTGACAGTTCTGTGATTCTGTTTTCTCCAGCCCCTGGGAATAACAGGGGGGCTGCTGACAAAATCAAAGAAGAGCGCTTCCATAAAAAATGTGGAATTATTTTTCTTCCTCACAGTAGATAATTATCCTCTACTATCAGCAGAGGGCATTGGCTCTGCAGCTTCCCTGGAGAGAGGAAGGGGAGAGCACTGAAGTTATTCCAAACCCTTGCCAAATATTTATTTGCCAAGTCATTAATTTTATAGAGATTCTGAAAACAGGGTTCAGCTAAGGCAGAATGTGTGGGCTTCAGGCAGCTCGCAGGTGTCACTCAGAGGTGCACACTGGCATCTCAGCAAACCTGAGATGCTGACACACCTTTTATCCTGTGCTGTCCTTCTCCAGGCTGTCACACGCCTGCTGTGCACGAACGCAGGGTTTGCCTTCACAGCGAGCCCCCAAACAGCCGGGGGACTGGTGGTGTGCCCAGGAGGAAAGGATGGGTCCTGGGTACATCACTGCGGATTTGGGGAAGGAGGAAAAGAAATCTCTGCGAAGCACTAGATGGTGCTGCGAACACACGGTCAGACACCCAGGTGCTCCATGCAGTGGAACCTTTGCTCTTGCTGATTACTCCTTCCAAGGAGCTCTTGGCCCGGACACCAGTGGTTCAGAGGCAGATCAGTGCATTTGGTCTCACCCTGAGGAAAAATGAGGAGAAAACCCAGGAGAGTTCATCTGGACGACCTGGTGAGTTGCCCCTCACATGACCTGGCACGTTTGCCAAGGGGTTTGCCCTGTATGAAGGTGACCAGCAGAGAAGTGTGGAGTGGCATTCACTCATTTCAACAAAACTGCTGCCACCCTGCACCATCCAAGGGCATCCAAGAGGAAAGCAAATAACAAACAATTCAGGGTTGACTTGGAGGAGTTGTCCTAAGTGAAGTGGATGGCCTGTTTAACCCTCATCCTGCCTCTGTCAGGAGCTGACATAAGAAAGGCCAAACTTGATCTCCCAAATATTTCCCAGCCTCGTGAGATTTGAGGCTCAGGGATTTCCCACATGCCATCATCCTGGGGGGAACTTTTCTTCCAATGATTTGTCCAGTTTCTCTGAAAAAAAACTCTTTTGTTTATATGTTATTTGTTTATAGTGTTTGAGCAAAAGCGAAATGGCTGCATGTTGGTGTTTCTTCTGGCTGGAGCCACCTGCACTCATAAGAAAGGCAGCCCTGTCCAAACACCACAGTGCTGCTCCACAGCTTGCAGCAGATCTGTAAGATGTCATGAAGAGCCATACACAGACATTCACAGGCTTGCAAGCATGAAAACAAGCAAAGAAAATGACTGTAACAAATGGCTGTTCGAAGCTTAACCTTGTTTTTTTCAGTTATGAATGCATGCTACATTAATACTAATCAAATGGGGTTTAGTTGATTTTCTTTTTTGAAAGGGGTCGGTGGTTCTGTACAAATGAGCTCAAACACTGCTTGAAAGGATCAGGCTCAAAGCTCTGGGCACTTTACCTTTTCAGCCTCACTTTGAGAACTCCACAGGAGTTTGTCTGGCCACAACCAGTGCATTGCTTTGAAACAGGAACGTCTACACAGCAGGAATTACATTGTTCTGGTTCTTCTTATTGCAACATAATTTCCTCTGTAGGCAAAGTGTGGTCCTGATTTGTGGTGTCAGGAGCTGCCAAATCATATTAGTCCCTTTCATAAATCTGGTGATGTCAACAGAGCTGCCCTGCTCTGTGTCTTCCCAAGTGGGATGTGTGGGTCACAGCACATTCCTTCCTCTCTCCTGGGGTAGTGGGGGACCAGTGAGTCAGTGCTGACACAAACAGTACAGAGGATACCAAGTTTTGTTACAAAACAGGGAATGCTTTGGCAGCAGCCAAAAGAAGTGGCATCTGCAAGGCCACTTTCCTGGGTAACCATCCCTTTAAGTAAATACAGTATTTCAAGAGCCCTCATATTTGGCTGCTGGTTTTTACCGGAGCCTGCATGCAGCAGGAGCAAGGGCAGTTAAAGAGGGAAAGATCTTTATGATCCCTCACATCCCTTTCTTACAATATTCCCATCTCACTGGACTGATGACTTCAGGGATCCTGCTGGATGACAGGTGCTGCACCAACATGTGAGACCAATGGTTTGTTTTTCCTCTCTGTTACCAAAGTAGAACTCATGGTTATCCTTAGAGGTGTTTGGATTATCTCCATACACTGACACTGAGATGCCCAAGTGGCTGCTGGCCCTTACAATGTAGTGCTTCCCAGGAAAACCAATCCATACCACACACACATGCCCATGGGCTCCCATATGGGCTCCCACAGCTCACTGTGCTTGCGGACAGGAGCATAGCTGAGGAAGGGGGTGTAATCAAAAGGTCTGATTTGCAGGCTCCATCATAAATGTCAGGATATTTGGAATTTTTTTAAAGCCCCTGTTTCTTGCAATCTCACCTACGTCTAGGATGCCCCCAGCAATTTCTGTTCTCCAGAGACAAACTGCACAGAACCAGTAAAGAAGAAAAGAATGGCCCAAGAAACCCCAGCTCTGGCAGTTTTGAGTGTCTTAGACTGTGAAATTCAGTGCCAAGTATTCAGTGCCTGGCTTGTGACTTCAGGGCACCACAAAGGATTATGTTTTCTTTCCTGGGTCATTTTGCATTAGACTCCTCTGAAAGGCAGAGGGAAGTAGGTCAAGCTCCTGGTACCAGGAAGACATAAGTTATCTCTTCAGTGCCACAGGACCAAATGCTTCCCCTCAGATTGTGCTGACAGAACCCTGAGCACTAAATCTTCCAGACTGTGTTGCTTTGGACTCCATTTCTGACACATGCTTGAGATGTCTCCCTGCAAGATTTCCACCCTGCTAAGCACCTCACAAAGGGTGAGAAAATGTTGGACATCTATAGGGAACACGATCACTCACAGCCTGTAGGGGAGTCAGAACTGTTCTTGCTCAAGCCTGGATTTGTTGCTGCAGGAGACTTTATATTATCTGGCCTTTGATACCAGGCAGCTCGAGAGTTTTGTAACAAAAACCCATTCAGTGCTAGGTTATCCTGTCTATATTGATGACCCACTTTTTTCATGCCACTGCCTATAATCAGTGTGGCTGGGGTGACCCTGTTTGCATCCAGGCAAGAGGCTACAGGCAACCACTGCTGTGGCTCAGCTGTGAGCTTGCTTATGCAAGTGATCATCCCATTGACATCCTTGAGACTACACCAGTGGGAAAGGGATGTGAGACCATGCACCCCCCAACTAACTGAGCTTCTTATTGTCTTTTCTTTCCATGGAATGAATCAGAGGGCTTATTGTCCTGTCTGGGGGTTCTAAAATATGTTTTGAAGACCTTAATAACTTCCTTAAATGATCATTAATGTATGCAATCTCTTCAACTGAATTTAGAGTGTTCCTGTAGGGCAGAGGTGAAGTTTTGCTGCTCAGAGCTGGCCTCCTTTTCAGTCCCCCTAAATAATTTTGCATTACAGACCAGCACAGAGCTCTGTGTGAAGCAGCTCTGATGGTTCCTTCGTTCTTTAGAAAGGTCCCTTAAATAAACCTGTTTTTTTCAGCTTTCCAGATACCCAGGAAAGTAGATGTAGGAAGAGGCAAAGAAGGAGGGGTTGATAGAGGAGAAACAGCATTTCAGACTGCCTGGAAACATGACTGAGTAGCTTTCTGTCAGTAAATTCAGTGGTGTTACTTACACATCCCGAGTCTGGAGAAGATAATATTCCAAAGCCAGTGGCAGAGCCAAGTGCAGCCATGGTCCTTGCCATAGTTAGTACCTGGATGCTTGCCAGGGTTTGAGGTTATTCACTCTGACATTATCCCCATATAGGAAAGACTGTGCCATTATCCCTGTTTTACTGTCCCCATGTGGCAACCGAGACACAAATCACTATGTGATGAAATTAGAGAGTGGGAAATTTAAAAAGGGTAAAAGGAAATTTGTTCTCATGGCAGGTTAATTAAACCAGGGCGTACAGCCAAAGGCAGATGTTGTGGCAAAGTAATGCTGAAAGGAGTTGTTTAGAGTTCTCCTAACTGCAAATGTTAAAAGGGACATAAACCAGTGAGCTTTGGAGATTAAGCCCATACCTAATTTATGGTGGCCATCAGGAAGATGATGATAACATGGGTAAGAGATGATCTTCAGTCTCACCATGGGTCCTTCCTTTGAAACGCTCAGCCCAGTGAGCTGCAGACAGAGGAGCACTTGCTGAATGGGCAGCTGTGGTCCTTTCTTGTTTTCTGCTACCTGCCAACAAGAATAAGAAATGACACCCAAGGAAAAAGTAGAGTCTCCCAAATCCTGGGCTAATCCCACAGCCATTCAGTCACTCTTGGGCCGAGTTCATGGAAAATGATGGCAAAATCCCTCATGGGCTACCTCGCTACCTTTTTTGTGTGGATGCTGCCCACCTGAGTTCTCCCACCAGGGTTCCCAAGCATCATCTTTCCCCTCTGTAGTGCAGTGGGGCTGTTAATCATTCTGTCTGTGTGGATGCCACTTGTAAAAAGCTCTGCTGCCAAAGGAAGGAAGCACCAGCTGCAGCACTGAAAATGTTCAAGAGCAAAAACAAGGAGAGAGATTTGGAAAGTTCAACCTCAGAGATCTGTGTGTGCCAATCCCAAGCCATAGCCCTATGGAGGAGTTTAATTAAGGATGGCAGCTTCCCCATCTGAAGCTCTAATCCCAAATACATGTTGTCTCCACACAGGCTTGAAGCCAAGCTGTGATTCCTGACTAGAGCACCCCAGGGTAGATGGCCACATCCCTGGGGTGGCAGATACCTGCCCTACCTGTGCCAGCAGTCTGGGTATCCTCTGGCCCAGAACATCTGCCAAAATACATATTGGGCAGCACAAGATACCAGCTGGAGAGTCTCCATATGGTTCCCAGTTTGGGTCCTTGATAATGAACAAAGAAAAGCAAAACAGAAGAGCCAAAAGGCTAAAAGGGACAGAGTAGCCAATGAAACTCTCAGTAGCATTGTGCTAATGGGGTACAGAAGAATATGACATTTCTGCAGTCCTGCAGGTGCTCTGTGATAGATTGAGGCTGCACAGGCCCTTTGCACAGATACCTCAGCCTCTGAAACAAATCCACCTTTGAAATGGGGATTTCTTACAGCATTCTGCTAAAGAGCAGTGGAACTGCACAGGGAATTGAAACATGTCAATTAATGACTGAGCTAGTCCCCATAATTTATCCAAAATCTAAACCCTATCTGATTTTGATGAACACAGACAGCTGAGACTTTGCTTTCCCAGCCCAGCTGAAGACAGACTTTGCTTTGCTTACCCACACTGGCTCCTTTTGTCAGGCAAAGGTCTGAAGCATTTATTTGGGTGCTCTGCAGTTCTGCCCAGGTGAGCAGCAGGATGTTTTTTCTGGTCTTTGAGCATCCATTATGTGACTGATTCCAGTAATTCATTAAGTGCAACAAATGAGTGGTGACAGTGCAAGCTACACTACCTCATAATTCATCTCCCTTGCCTGTTGATGAGAAAGTTTCCTGTTACACTGGGCAGACCTGTGCTCATCACTCTCCTTACAGGCTCTCTCTCATTCTCAGTTGCCTTCTGACAGAAATGTGTCCAGTCCCAGAAGCTGTGAATGCCCTCTTTCCTCAATTGCCAAAAATCTGCAAGGTGCTTCTTGCCTATGGACCCCTGGTTTTAGCTAAGAGCTCAGCAGTGGTTACACTGTTTGGAACACCTAAATGTTTCTGCCTGAGTCATAACTTGCTAAAAAGTCAATCTAGCTCCTCTGTAATCCATTGCTTTCAGAAAACTCTGAACTCCTTGTAAATGCCATAACGAGGAGCACTGACCACTTATCTAATAAAATTTGCTTTCTGAAGTATTTCTCAGCTCTATTACAATCACACAAGTTCATGACAGTAAGTATCTCTGAGTGTGGATTTGATCTTGGCAGTCTTCTTTTGAATTGCATATTCTTGACAGGGAATCCTAGACTTCCTTTGTGACTAGTAACTGCTAGGTGATATCCTGATTAAAGGATAATTGATTTCTTTGTCCCAATAAAAATACACTTTTTAAGGGCATCTGATGCATTCAAAAATATGCAGAATATTCAGTCCCTAATCCAGGTAGGTTGCATGTGTTCAGGTTTCTAATTCTAAAGATCCTATTTACACAGAGAGGGAAGGCTGGCAGCAGAACCCAGGAGTCCTGGTGTCTGCTCTCCCCATCCTGGAGAGCAATGTCAACATTGAGGACTTGCGCTCCAGTGTTGCTCTAATTAGAGCAAACCAGCTACAATCAGATTAACTTTGTTTGCACTGTTTGTAGACAGACTGTGCCTAAAACAGACCATAGAGCAGAAGCACACAGGGCACAGGCAATAGAGGGCAAAAAATAAAGCAAGCAATGACGAAAGTGACTGCTTGATAAACACATCAGCCCGGCCAAAGGCAACACATCTCAGAGGAAGATGTTTGTTTTCAGTAAAGCTGCAGCAATCTCTCCAGCTCCCAAGTGAACTTTACAGAGGATTAGCAGTGCTGGAAACTGGAGTCCTCTCTTCACCCAGAGAAAAACTGGGTGCCACTAACACATCGTGTTTCTGGGCACACCGACCTCTTGCTGGGGTAGGAGGGGATGCACCTCTTTGCTGAGGTTGCAGGCAGCCAGAGCTGCTGTGCCAGGGGTGCTGAGAGGTGGAACATCCTGCCTGTGAGAGCTGAGACTGGGTACCCACTTGGGGATGGCTTAGCACACGTTCAGCTGCTGGCAGCTAATTTTAGATACAATCAACTTTCAATTGCCTACAGGGAGCTTAAGTGACCCTGACTTCCCCCAGCACTGCTGGCTATGGTCCAGTGTTGGGGAGGGTGATACAGAGGGCAAGCAGCTCTTGCCCTCCTTGACACGCTGGCTGCTGCAGCAGAGAAAATGCCTTTGGCATTTCCCAAAGCAGAAGGCTCCCAGTTTGCTCACCAGGTCTTGTCTACAGGTGCTGTCTCATCCCTGCTTTAGCTCTGTCTGAATAAGGGAGTTATTCCCACCTGCCCCAGGGTCAGCTTTGGCAGAAGCCTCATTGCTATTCTCAGCCTCCTCTGCTGATCCCATGGTCTACAGTTACATCTCACAAACTGCTTTTGGAAAGAGCTGTCCTCCTTTACAGTGTCAGCTAACTGCAGGGTCCAGTAATCATCCATTTCACTGAAGGGCTGACAAATCAATGACCTCTGGGAGGGATCCTGGAGTCCTGTGGTCTTCCTTCTATCAAGGCTGCATGTGTAGCTGCTAATTTGTTGTCCTGTGCATGCCTATCTCAGTGGCTGCTCATTAAGTGAGACCCATTATCGTTACTGCTGATGGCAAGAAATGCTCAGACCCCCCACTGAACTGAGAATCTCTAGGAATAAATGGGATATGATAACTTTCATTATCTCCTTTTCAAACATAAAGAATTCAGTGACCAAAACCAGCAGGGAATGTGCAGCAAGGAACTTGCATTTCCTAGCCAAGGGAAAGCATAGCAAAATCAATTATCTGGGGCATGAGATAGTTGTGGTTCTCCCAAAGGAAAATACTGTTTAGCTTAATTGTTCTGCAACTAGTGTTAATTAGTTATCATGAGTCATATTTCTATTTACATCCCCAGGAATCAAAATAGGCCAGAGTAGGACACTGTATGCTTCTCAGGATGAAGTTAAAAAAAAGAAAATAAATGTATAGCAGCACTTTGGTTTCCACCAGCTTTCATATGGTGTAGCTTTCATGTGCATCTCTATTTTTGGCCTCCTGACACCTCAGAGGTCAGAGCTTCCTGGCCCTGCTGCTGAAACAGGCCCCTCTAGTCCTGATGCAGCCATGTGTCTGAGCTTGCTCAATGCATGAGTCTTCTATGCCTGTCTAGAGTCAAACATACATGTAATGAGTCTGTTGGATCCTTAAACCTGACACCCAGCTCATATTTCCTTCTTAACTCTGCATTACACACTTTCAGGATGGCTCTAGGATCCAAAAGTGTGAGCTTCAGCAGGAGAGACTGACTACAGCTCTTCAGATACTTGAGAGTACATTTCCCAAGAGACCTCTCACTCATAATTCCTTAGGGTTTCCTGTTCCATAGACATCAGTCCCATGGTCCCACATTGCTGCCATTGCCATCAGGTGACCAATGCAGGCAGCCAAATCCAGTGACAGAATTGCAGCCTTTTACTCTGGCTTTGACTGATCACACCTGCTAGTTTTAAAGAGGATCTGCATTCCTGAGGGGATCAGCACTTAACATATCAAATCCACCTGGAAGGACAAAGGAACATCTCAGACATGTGACAAAGTGTTGGGGCACTTGCAGGGTTTTTCAAAAGGAATTTGGACAACTGACATGGAAGCTTGTTTGGAGAGGTTTCCTTTTGGCTCTTCCTAGTGACAAATCTGGTCTGAATTCCTTGATCTGTGCAAAGCCGTGAGTGATGTTTGACTCTCAGATAAAACGTGATTTTTGTACATTTTTGTTCTTCAATCATCTAAGCCAGTAGGCTCAGACTAACTCTGCTGGAGTTGTAATATCTGAGGTCTCAGGCTGGATATGCATCCTGCAACTCTGCCCATCTCTTTTTTATGTGACATAAACTCTGTTAGTTGGGAGTGTTTAGAGAAGATGGAGCCAGACCCTTCAGAGAGGTGTACAGCAGAAGGATGAAAGGCAATAGATTTGAAACAAGAAGTTGTGGCTTTGGTAGGAGGAAAAAGGGATTATTATGAGTGTGATGAAGCAATTGAACAGAGAGGCTGTGGGATCTCCATCCTTGGAGATAATTCAAAATTCAGCTGAATGAAGCCCTGACCATCCTAATGTTGCTGGACTAGATTTGAGCAGAGGCCAGCAGTGGTCCATTTCCATTCACCCCAGCCTGTGACTTATGAAGCCTGTTAGCAGCATATGGGGAAAAAGTAATAATCTCCACACTTTTTAAAGGGAGCAGTAATTCTTGTGTTCCTGGTGAAGAACTGAGGGGGTAACATGTCATTTGATATGCCTCCAAGGAGAAAGAGACACAAAAGCCTAGAAACCAAATCCTATCAGTAGCTGAGCATATGCATTAAGCTTAATGGAATTTGAGGCTGTCCATCATTTTGTAATACCAGTTTTTAAGAAAGAGAACCAACATGAGATCCTCTTCACACTAATGTGCATGGCAATATGTCCAGCAGGTTCAGTGAATGCAAGCAGGGGTGGATGCCTCAATTTTCAAGCTCAGTATGTGCATTGTGGTGGAGTCTGACAAAGATGTGTGCAAAGTGCTTCACCCCATCCCTTTTTATAGCTAAAATCAGAAAGCCCTGACAGAAAGGTGACATTGTGGCTTTCTGAAGGGAGGCTGAAATTGCAAGCATTTCTCTTCACTTCCCTCCCTGGTGGTCTCAGCTGTTCTGGATGGCTTTCTGACTTCCAGGGACTTTCACAGCAAAACTTATTTTCATGCCAGGCTTCAAAACCTGCTCAAGGTATTTTTCTTCATGGGGAAAGAGACAAACACCAGCTTGTCTCTTTTCTGTCAAGGAACATGTAGTGCCAGAGGATGAAGCATCAGATTCTTTATTCGCAATTGAGGCTAATTAGTGTAATTAGAAAAGAAAATCCACCAGTATTTGAAACAGAAATTGTCTGAAGTCAGAACCAGAGCAGCACTGTCTGAAGGAACTGGACTGCCTGATACAAATGCTTGTCTGGACATCTCATTCTTGGGTCAGGAGGAAAGCCCATTGAAGGCAGCTTCTTCAGCTTGCTTTACAAGCAGCAGAACTCTAATCTTTTAAGAAGTCACAAAAAATTCCCACTCTGGCAGAAAGCATGGTTCTGCCCTTTAAACCCTGATGCTCTACCTGTGGATGCAGTGCTCTGTGTGGAATCAAAGCTCTTGCACCAAAACAAGAGCTCCTACTTCTCCACCTCGTAAATCTTACCCACAAAACTGAGTTCTAATACAGCATTCCTCCTATGTTAGATGCAATGCCTTTGGGAGGAAGAAATTATCACCTCTGACTTTTAGAAATAGGGGTTTTAGTGTTGCCAGTATGAAGTAGTGAAAGAGCAAGATGCTACAGAGAAACATATCAGCAGATAAAGAAGAGGATAAATAGGAGGAGGGTGAAAAGGAGCAGAATAGAAACACAGAAAAAAGAGAGGGACAACTATGAAGGACAATGTAAGATCCAGAGCTGGGCTGCAGAGTAGCACTTTCCCCACATCTTAGAGATGAATTTGAGTCTGGGGCTCAGGCTCTGGTACTTCCTTAATTCTGAGATCTCTTCAAGGTCTGTGACCTGTATTTATGGCTGGTGACTGGTTTAACAGTAGGTCAAGACAAGCCCCACATCTCAATACAGCTTGACTGTGGAGAAGGGTGCCTGTGAACCCAGACAGAAAGCTTGTGGGCTGGACACAATTCTTCTCATGTACTCAAAGAGATTCTTTTTTTGTGGCATGAAGCTAAATTCCATTGCTTAATGGTAAAGATCAAATGGATTTCTACTGAACAGACGGGAGAGGTATTGCATAAGGACTTGTTCCTGTGTTCTTTGATTAGCCTGCCTATTAGCCTTTATCTCAGACTCTTGAAACACCAGTTTTTTATCAAAAGGAAATGTCACTACTTTAACTAATATAGTTTTTTTTATTTCCTTTGCAAGAAGCTCTAATTAACTTTTTTTTTCAGTTCAGCACAGCTTTAAAAAGAATATTTAATGTCAGGCATTAAAGTTTCCATATTGGCTTGCAAAGGAAATCTTGACTCACAGAGATTCTCATAAAGAGAAATAAAAGGCAGGCTATGCCTCCCTTCCCTGCCATGGAGAAGAAAGGATTTTTTCTTGATATAGCTCTGCATAGGTGATTCTATGACTGAAAGGAGCTTTTTCCATCCAGTCCTTCCTCTGAGTGACAGGAGGGCTGCCTCCAGCACCCACTACCTCCAGCATTCTCATGCTCCACTCAAAGAAACACTGAATCTGGCAGGCTTTTGGCTCTTCCCGTGTCCAGAAATCAGGGAAAGCTGCCAATTGCATGCAATCAATGTTTTGCATTTTTCCCCAGCAGAATAATTCCCCAGCTTTACAGATCAAGCAAGAGTCATTAAAATTGCATTGCTATACTGAATGCCAGGCCCTCTGAAACAAACAGAGGACTTAAAATTATAACAAATCTGTTGAACACTTGTTTAATTTTGTGCCTCTGCTTAAACTCCTCGACTGCAGACTTCAAGTGTAAGCATATGCTTTGAGAAAAAGCAATTCCAGTATTTGCAGAATCAGGGCCATCTGAGGCACTGTTCTTATTCCATAACAGTCCATGTAATCTCCAGATCACAGCCATCTCCTGCTGCCCCATGGGAGCCTGATGGCTGATGCAAGAGCTGTTTAAGAAACCTTACTCTTAACCATTATTATGGTTATTATTAGCAATACAATATAGTTCATAGGAAGGCACAGACTGCCACATGCCAGGAAACTCAAATGGATTTTGAGTTTTAGATCAATCTGGATTTGCCAGATGGGAATAGATCCCACTCACCTACCGATTATCTTGTCCACCTCCACGTTATTGAGGGAAAGGTCTGGGTTTGTGAGCTGAAAGAAGCTATAGTAATGCAAAGCACTGTCAGGAACCAGGCAACACAGAGGAATAGTCAAGTTTTTCTCAGAATGGGGGCACACAAATGTTAACAGGAAGCCCCAAGGTTATATCCCTTTCCCAGCCCTGCCTCAGGGTGAATTGGTACTGTGAAGTGAGAAGATTTCCATCTGACTTAACATTTTTTAACACAGCAAACACTGCTTTTATCTAGGGGAATATCTGATCCTTTCTGGTAATCTACTAAACCATTTACTGCCTGTGCAGATCGTGGAAGGAACATTTGAATACAGCTAATTGCTAAAAATAGCCCCATTTTCAGCAGCAGAGGAGCTGGCAGTTCTTTCAAGCCACGTTAAAAATACTGCTTGAGTATGACTTCAGCAGACATGCTGCTGCCTGTGCGTGCTGCCAGAGTGAGTGGGACTGCCTTGGCCCTGCTTGGGATTTCCTCCAACACGTGACACGACTCGTGGGCCCCACGGCTCAGGAGCAGGTGAGCTGCAAGGTCTGAAAACGTGACTGCAGTGGCAACCATGGACCTCGTGCCTGTGGCTTCCTCTTTGCAGCTCTGTGTATTTTCCAGATTCAGGACATATCTCTGGCTATTAGGCCAGGTTGGATGGAGCATTGAGCGACCCTGGTGTAGTGGGAAGTGCCCCTGCCCGTGGCAGAGGGGCTGGAACTGGATGATATTTAAGATCCCTTCCAGCCCAAAGCTTCCCGTGGCTCTAACACTGGGCTGCAGTGAGCAAAATGTTACTTCTTATGAGGTGGAAACCTTCTGGTTCCTTTGGTGTGCAAGCCTGAGGACATGAAGCCAGAAAAATGACAGACTGATGGCTTGCTGATATCTGCTAATGAGGGAGAGCAGCAAGTCCCATATGCTGAGAATCCAGGCAGCCAGTGGTCTCTCCAGGCTGGGTGTTCTCCACTGGTAAGGGGAAAACACTGACATTTTTGTGGGGGACGTCTTGGTAATAATAAAGTTTAATAAATATGTGGAAGGTCTTTGGATTTTAGAGGGTAGAGTGTTAATTTGCTAAACAATACCCCATTTCTAATCTAAAATCAAAAGATCAGTATATTTTGGGCAGAAAGAAGTGTTAGGAGCATGCAATCTTCAGCCAACATTAGCAGGAAGCCTTTGAAAAAAGCAGCTTTCTGCTACTTAGAATGATGGAACTCATGCAAAAAGTGCAAGTGCTGTGTTTTTAGATCCAAACCCATTATGTAGCTGTGTTTCAGTACCAAATCCTGTTTCTGAAGTTATTCCTAAGCTGCTCCAATTTGCCAGCCAAAGAGACACAAAATATACCGGGCCCCAGAGGCTGTTAATTAGATTTAATTTTGCTTTGCTGCCTCTCAGAAGTACTGGATTGTAGGCAGAAAGGTGTAACTAACTCTGGATTCTCCGTGTGAAGCACAGGCTGGGAGTCATTTCCCCCAGCTTGTGCTGTTTCCCAAAGGTACACAGACAGTGCTTGGTGGGACCTAGCAAAGAGAAAAAGCCCCAGACAGACCAATAAAACTCAGTGGCCCAAAGGAATAGTGTGGCCTTCAAAATGGAACTATAATTCTTTCTGCCAGGTGTATTTGTAAATTTGATATCATCACAACCCAATGTCTAACTAGAGAGTAAAGCTTTAGGGGAAAAGAAAGAAACCATTTACAAAACATCTATGCTACATTAACCAAGAAAAGAATTCCCTATCTTCTATTCCCTACAAGTTCCAGCTGAGCATTCATGTTTTATGGGACAAAAAAACCAGCCATTTTAAGAGATACTGTCTTACAAATAAAGACCAGATCCAAGGTTTGGGTAGAGGGAAAGGAGTTAAAAAGGCTGCTGTTGATGAACCTAAGGCCAGAAAGAAACCAGACTCCCTAAAGCTCAGACTGGATGTGATGATGTGACACACTGCTGCACAGCCACTCACTAGAATTGTGTGTCAGGACTTTGTGACTCAAGGATGTGCTCTCAATGCTGGGACTGTGAGCAGCTCTAGCTGCTCCTGCTGCCCTCCCAGTCATCCCACCATGAGGACTACATGCAATGTATGCCTTGTGTGCAGGACTGGAGGAAGAATGGCTCTGACAAAGCAGGGAGCCTTCCTGGGGAGGAATTTCTGCTAAAAAGCTGGCTGCAGTTGTAGAGATGTCCTGTTTCTAACAGTGATGGGCTAAACTTCACAGGGCAGACAAACAGCATGTATTTCAAAGTCAGAAACCCTCATAATTCAAGAGGGAAGTCAGCAAGCTCACCAGGGAGTTTGCTGAGCAGTAGCAGAAGGGGTTTGGGAGCCAGGGACCAAAGTGTCCCCCTGGCCCTGTGCAAAGGCTGAACTCCAGCATTGTAGGTCCATCACTCTTCCACACTGTGAAGATAAGCCTGGCTTAGCAGCAGTATCTGCATATTATAAGGATTCTTGAAATATTCCTATTCCTTGCATTGTTCCCAGAAGATCCAACACACTCTGCCTGGTAAACTTTCTCACAGTAGTTGAAATGACATATTGATTACTAATTAAACCTAATGATAGTTGCTGCTGCTGGCTGAATACAGCAGCTGCCCAACCGGGGTGCTGCAGGAGCACAAACAATCCCTGCTCCTGCCTCAAGGACTGCTTCTCCTGATTTATTGTGAAGAAATACCAAGATTTAAATAATAAAGCTCAGGAGATTAATTCAGTGGAGGTTACACTGAAATTGGATAGCTGACAAAAATTAACTCTGTCTCTGCATCGCCGCACAGTGACTGCTCACACTTCCTCCTCTACTGCCCCTTCCACACTCTGGCAGGGTAGCAGCCTTTCCTTTTCTGGTCACATCCCAGACACATGGCAGTGGTGCCAGGAATTTAACACTCCCATTGCTGCCACATGGATGCAAAACGTTTTATAAATGTGTTTGGGCTGACCAGCTCCCTTAGCCTCCTTGAGCCAAGAGTCCGGGCTCATCTGAGGTGTTTGGGACTGGATTAACCTCTCCCAGTTCAGAGGGGGCTGACAGAGCTCAGGAGCACTGTCCCAGCACTGCCATGTGCTTTAGGGGACAGGCAGATCAGCTTTCTCCTAAAATAACACACATGCATCACACACATACACATTAAGCATCTCTCAGTGTTTCCCCTCAGCTGAGATTCGTTTGCCTAATTCCTTCTCCCTAAAAATGCCCACCCTTTCCAATCCCATCCCATGTGCTGCAGGCTCCTGAGTCCCAGGGCAGCCTGGCACTGTGCAGCACCAGCACAGCTCTGGTCCTGCCACCCTTCAGGACTCCAACATTGCCTCTCTCCGCACGGCTGGGGGAGCTCTCTGAGGGTCAGGGGCGTTTGTTTTGCTTGCTGAGCAGCACACTGCACCCTCACAAAGGGTTTTCGTTAGTTAATTGAAAGAAATGTGATGATTAGAGAAGATTCCATTAATAAATTAGCACATTCCATCAAAGGATCTCAAAACATTTCTGTCAACACGTACTTCATCTCACATCAGCTGAGCAAGGCAAAAATCAATAGGATCTCCTTCGTAGAGAGGAAAACTGAAGCCAAGAGCCCACTGCATGCCAGTGACAGAAGTCAGGAGCCCCCAAGTCTCTGCCCCTTGCTCCAACTTCTGGCTGAGCTTCGTCCTGGTGACAAATCAGTTGCATACGTGCTATAGGAGATGACAACGTTACATAAGTACAAGTAGTAGGATTATGGGTGTGGGGGAGAAAGATCTCCTGGGGAGAGGGGACATTTTGCATCAATCACTCCCTCCCCCACAGCCACCCACCAGCTGCAGGGATTTTTCAAAGCACTAAAGATGATACCGTTTGGTACATTTTAATCAGTTTCTTACTCCCTGGAATTATGGTATAAATGTTGCTTAAAAAAAAATAAAATAAGTAGACACACAGCAATTAGGGGCTGTGTAACCTGCAAAGGAGCTACATTTATGTGACAGCATGTCCACTTCAGACAGCACAGCTACTGCCTCACCCTCCTGGACAATAGCTGAGTCAAGTACTAGGACTGCAATTGCAAAGTGACAGCAGTTTGAGTGCAAAGTAAAGCAGAAAAACCTGGAAAAGAGCTGTGCCAATGGGATACTGAGATACGCATTTTGCCGAGGGAAGTGAGGAAAACCAAACTCTGTCCAAGAAGGAAGAAAATGTGCTGAAAACAGGCTGTAGGAATGATGTTATGATCCCAGTTTCACACTCTAGAAAAACCCTTGTTGCTAGAGGTCAAAGTTGTGAGCCATCTTCTTTAAAAGAATAGTGAAGATCTCTGTCCTTGTCCTCATTTTCCTCTCAAACCTCCAAATACTTGTTTTTCTTTCCCAAGCCACAGATATGGAGAGAAGGGAAGGTGCTGAGGCAGCTCTCTGGGCCAGAAGGGAACAGCACCTGGGGACTACTGTTGTCACAGTGGCCATGGCCAAGTCTGCACAAAACAGGAGCCTTTGGGTTACTGCTCCTCTTTGTTTATGTTAGAGTTGTGCCTGAAAGCCCTGTCCCTAGAGGGAAGAACGCCAGTAGAAGAGGACTAGAAAAGCTGAAATCAGAAGTCTGGCCTGCTGCACGCTGGAGCAATCCCTTCTGGGCCATAAATCTATCATCTCTAATTTTAACAAACTGCCTGAATCTGACAGGCATGAAACATAATATCAGCTAGACTAGCTGTGGAACCACAAAAATACGTTTCATTTCTCTTGTTCATTGGACAAGCAGAAGAATAAAAGAAATACCCTAAGAGGCATCCAGCCCCTCCATCCTGTCTCAGATCACCTGAGCCTGAACACTGCTGCAGCCTACTCAGCTCCCTGCTTAGTCCATTGGGATGCACAGCTGTTGTTTAGGGATGCTACAGGTTGTGACTCTGCAGAAGCTCACTCCACACTGTCTGCAGAGGTGCACATTATTTCTCTATTAAATTCATCCCCGACAAGCCTCATGAAGTGCACCTTAGCTATAGCACTGTGCAATTTGGTGCTCATTTTACCCCATCTCCATGCTGGCCCACAGGAATGGTATGGTGCCCAGGGAGGGCCTCTACAAGCTGGAGGACACATTCCTTAAACAATAGCCAGAGGGGATGCTGCAGGGTCAGATAAGTCTTGTGAACAGGGATGCTGTGGGCAGGGCAAAGCAAGCTCTTGCAGGGTGCCTGAGGACCCACCATGGAAAACACTGCTGGGGAAAGGTGCTTTGGAGAACACATGCTTGGGGTAAGGCTCTCTATGTGGATTCATCCCATCCAAGACATCCAACTGAAGTATTTCAGGTGAAGACTAACATCACTAGGCTCCTCCTCTTGCCAGTTGAAAGGTTCAGCCTACCCCTGAGAGCAATTTTGTCCATGTGGGACCACCTCAGGGTACCTCAAAATTCTGCTTGCTCACCTGAGCTGCTGCAGCATGGCTGCTTTATACCTATAACCCCTGTGAGCAGTGGTGTGAGCAAGAAAGGAGGGATCTCACCCTGACAAAAGTATCCCCAGGAGCCAGAACCAGATTGGTGTAACTCTGCATGCTCTCACACTGTGCCTCAGTGTGATCCATGGGGCTGAGCCCACCCTGCAAACTTGGCTGTGGGCCTGCAGCAAGCACCAACCTTATGCCAGGGTCTGCCCCCAACAGAAGTCCAGCAAGAGCCCAAGCTTCCAGCATCTCCTCCCCTTTGCCAAATATGCTATGAGGGGAGGAAGCAGACTCAGCAACAGGCTCAGCCCATCTGCTCCTTATGCTTCAGTGCAGCAAAATTAGGAAAACATCCTCCCAGCCCCTGCCAACAGCCCAGAGCAAAGGGGAGGGATGGAACACAGGGTGCCAGCCCTGCCAACCACACAGGGGAGGCCTCCAGACCCATGGAAGAGAAAAGGGGTCAGCCTGGAGGGACAGCCAGGGTGCATGCATGCACTTTGGCATCAGAAACTCTTCCCAGATTGCTCTGACAACATAAACAGCAGAGCAAAAGCAAAGCACAGACCTCATGACCCTGTGACAGGACTTGAGAGCAGCAGCTGACTGAAGGCAGTGGGAGCAGCGAGGCAGGGGCTGGTGCCAGCACACACCCATTGTGCCAGGACACAAGGATACACAGGAGCTTCTCTCCATGCCATTCGCAGACACATCTGTGCTGTTAATAGGTCAGGAAGCCTCTCCTCAGGAGCACTCAGCAGCAACATGTACCTCTCCTCCTGGCACAGGTACCTGTTGATGCCCCCAGCCAGGTGTGGGGAGAGAAGCAAAGGTCCAAGTGCCTGCTTCTCTGAAAGGCAGCAAAGTGAACAAATAAACGATGCAGACAAACCTCACAGCCCATGCTAAGATGGAGTGAGAAACCAGGGCAGCAAGGAGGCAGCAGTCCTGGGCAAGAGAGTGGCTCTTGAGGCAGCTCCCTGCTGTCATCCCTGGGGCTGGACACATGTCAGAGGCCCTGATTTCATCCTTCTCCAGTGGCTGCTCAGTGCTCTATGCCACGTATTGGTGCTGTGGTTTTGCCAGTCTGGAAGCTGGACTGCTCTGCCCTCTCAGCCATCACAGTGCAGCACAGCACTCCTTCCAGCAGCTCAGCACTTCTGGCTTTACCCCCACATCTCATCTGCTCCCCCACCCTGCCAGTGGCTGAGCTGTTAATAATGGAGTTGAAAATCTGCCAAGAAAATCTCGTAGCCCAGATTTTGCCCGCCCTTTGCCCTTTTGCTGATTAACTCCAAAAAGCCTTCTGAGAAACCTGCAGCTGTTGAAATGCACATCTTGCACAGCAAGATGAAATCTGTCTTTTTTTTTTTTTTTTTTTTTTAGCAAATGCTTGCTTTTAGTAAATGGAAGAGTAATCTGGAAAATGCTTGACTATTAGGCATACTCTTCCTTAGCATATCAGTTTACACTGCACAGAAAGCTGTTATTAACTGATAATAATTCAGTTAATACCAAGTGCTTGAGATCTCACAGTACAGTTGCCAGCAAAAGGGCAAGTCTAATTTATCCATCTGTTGTAGGGAGCATAAAAGGGAAAGTTGTCTTTGCTACAAGACAGAGGAGGCTGCAAGTCAGACATGTAGAAAATATCCTGGCACTTCTGTCCAGCTGGAGAGACCTTTTGTGTTTGGGCTGGTAGGAAAATGGCCAGAGGAACACGTAACTTGGAAAAGGACACTCAAAGGTCAAATAAAACCTGAGCGTGTCCAGACATAGCCTAAAAATGTCTTGAACCTTAAATCAGATTCTGATTAGAACTGGCTGAAAGTTGACATGAAATTCTAACATGTAGGGATTCCCAAATGCCCATGGCTCACCACCACTCCTACAGTAATCAATCTCTCTTTGATAAGAAGCCAAGGCTAGGCCACTGGACACGATGTATTCTGTTCCAAACCATCCACTGGATCAGAAGTGAGCCCTGGAGTACCTTCAATTGCACTGCCTGTGCGTTGTGCTCAGTTCTATCAGCAGGCCTCACTTCCCTGCTTTATTTTCTTTTCCCTCCCAGGCTTGTGGGACCACTGAGTTTATAACCCAGAGCTGTTCTGCTCCTGGGCAAAGGCAGCAGCACAGAAAGCAGCTGTAGACTGGTCTGTGCTTAGGCTGTATTGATTAAGCTACAATCTCTGCAGAAAGGGGAAAAGTTTTGTTTGGTAGATGCTCCTGAAGCCCTCCTGGAAGGCTCTGATGGCATCAGGGTTCAAGCACTGTTGGGAAAAGCTTGAACAGTGTTACCCTTCACTCCTTACAGGAGAGCGGTGACACTGCAGCTTGGTGCCCAGATGATGAACTCTCCCACATCAGGAGGCTGGTGGTATGGAACAGGTACTGGGTGAGGCAGTGGGACAGACAGACAGACAGACAGATGACAGCAGAGAGCTCTCTTAATCCTAGTCCTTCTGCTCTGGAGGTGCTCTTACAAGACAAATGTTTTGCATTTACTGCCTCTCTATGCCTCACTCACTTTTTCTTTCCGTTTTCAGGAGTCCTGACTGTTGTTCTACCCCAGAATGCCTCCCTTTACCCCCACCAGGGAACAAATTTACTGCAAATTTCTTAAGACAGGAGACCTCCACTGAGGGCTGTCTGCTCAGCCCTGGCTGTCCTGGCCCCATCCCCATCCCTCAGGCACCTTCAGTGGTGGAGTATCTTCTCAAAGCCATCACAGCCACTTGCCATGGTCCAACTGCCAGTCCAATGCCTTGGATCCACCCAGGTATCCATCTAAATCCTCTAAGGAAGAGTCTATCTGAAATTTATCAGAGATTTTGCCATTAAAAAAACAACAACTACAAACCCAAATTAACAAACAAAATCCTCAATCTTCCTTTTTTTTAGGGTCCCTTGCAGTGCAGCCTCAGGCCGCAGCTTTGTCAGTGTGGCTGTTTCCCTTCACTAGCTGACAAAATGCCCCAAACTTCCCCGTACCTGAAAAGACCTCTCCCTGTAAGTCATTTTCCACCACTTTTCAGTAGATAGTGACAACTCTCCCTTCCCCACAGGGCTTCTCTCGCAGCTGCCAGTTGCTCTTTTTCCTGGAGGGACACCAAATTTACCCACTTATGAATTGCTGTTCACAGGTGTGACAGGAGTTTATCAAGTCCCATCAGGACTGAAGCAACCTCAGGGAATTCAGCTCGTGTTTCTCACCTCTTCCCTCTCTCTCATCCTTGTTGAGACCAGCTTTCTTTGGCAGTGGCAGGGAGAACATAACATTAAATTTGAGCCCAGTCTGGGCACCACTGGAAGAGTTGGAGAACTGCTAATTGAAGGGTTTCTGGACACAGGGATTTTAGACTAATGCTGTAATCAAGCTCAGCATTTCCTAATCTATCAGAAGGGAAAGGAAAAGCCCTTTAAAGCTTTGATTTCTGTCCCCTCCACCCTTGTGCTCCCTGGGAGAATCAGTATTTGTGGTTTTTTTGTAGCTCATTGCACTCGCCCTGACTTCTTTTGCAGTGAGCTGGGAAGGTTTTCCAAGCTCCTTGCACGTGGGGATGGTCATTTGTGTTGGGAGAAAAGATGTTTACTGTCTTCAATGGATTACTCCCCCACAGACAGCAGAAACAGCACTCTCCTCATTGTTAGAGCAGCCATCCAATTCCAGCTGGCTTTCCCAGGCACAACCAGCCACCCTCTGCAAATGACTGAGCAAATAAAACAGTTTCATATGGTTGATCCCCAAGAGAGTGACAAATCTGCCCCTTTGTGCCACCACGCAGCAGGAGGGAGCTGGAAGTTACAAACATGTAGGTGGTTTCCACCCATGCCAAGAGAGAAGGGGAAATGCCAGTCTGCCCCTGGAGTGATTAATCCTGCAAATGAACCAGTATTTGCTTCATCCTAAACAAGGATGAGTTTTCTTTAATTAACATTGATTTCCATTAAAGCTGATGGCTCAGATTAAACCTGAGAGCTCATTCACCAACTCCCTTGTCTCTGTGGAAGGGACCAGGTGGCACATTTGTGCCACTCTCAAGGACGGCAGTGGCCTCAAAGATCTGCAAAGGGCTGGCACATGGACTGAGGGCTGCATAAATAGTTTCTGCACTGAATTTTAGGTGCTTACCTGACTAAAGACTTGTTGTGAACCTCACAGCAACTACTAAAGTCTTCCCAGGGCAGCTGAGCTTTGAGAATCACAAACCTGTCAGGACTTTCAGTCTGGATCCACTTTAGTGTTTTTATAGTGCCTTCTCACATCACTGATGCAGGTGTGACAAAGCACATTTACATCAGGGGAAGTGCTTTCATCCAGCCTTCTTTGGTCCCAAATCCTGTAACTGCTCTTGGATCCCAGGGGTACACCAGGAGCAGCCATAAAATGCAAAAATGAATCAGAAGTGACTGGAGTTGCAGAGAAATTGAGGGGATGGAAGGAGATGAGTATGCATGGAAATAAAAAAACCAGAAGGAATTGCAGGAGGTAAAGAAAGACCCACTGGGGCACACTCCCAGTGAAGTAATTGGGAATGAATCTGGGCCATTGCATATCTTCACCTGTGATCTTGCAAAAGACAAGGGGAATGACGTTTTAATTGCAAGAAAAAAAAAAGCCACCACAAAAAACCCTACACCAGCATTTGGTCACACTTTGGACACTTGATGAAAATACTTCCTTTTGACTTACCTAAATAAGAGCACAGGTCAGCAAGAAACACTCACAAAGTGAAATGAGACTGAAGAATAGACTGGTGTCTCTGGGGGGCAATTCTATCACCTGGCTGAGTCACTGTACCCAGCTCAGTGACAGAGTTTAGCCAAATGCTGCAAGTGAAAGACTTGTGAGGGCACAACATCTTTTTCTATTAGAAATGGGTCTTTACCAAGTATGAGGAAAAGAAAGCACAAGATTTGAGGTGGAGTTTTAGGTGTCTCATCTAACAGAATAGTGGGCATGCAGAAGCCTCTGCTGCACAGTGACAGGCTCCATCTTTGCTTTAGCATGTGTTCATGGGGATGAAGATCTTCAGGGCAGTAAATTAACCTGATATCTTTCTGGATGACTCTTTAACTGAAGTATGTCTAACAAAAGAATATTTGAGTGGAAAAGCAATGGATTCAACATAGAAGGAAATCAGCAGGAATAAATGTGAGCAATTCTTGCTAAATGACACACACACACAAAAACAGGATCAAGCTTTCCTTCAGCAGCCTGTTGCTGTGGTGGCTTTTCTGTCACTTACTACTGACAAATGCTATAAATTATATTCCAGTGTAATACAAGAATAATAAAGTTCTTTCAGATGCTTCATGTAACAAGGAGGGATGAGAGAAAAGGGAGCTATATTTTGATATCTGTCTTAGGCAACTGTCACCAACTAACAGAGTTCCTTCATGATTTAATTCCCTTATACTCACAACTTCTCAGTGAGGGCAGACTGTGCTGCTCTCCATTCCAAGGGCCCCCAAGGAACCATGGCATAGAGAGACTAGGGGCTCTTTGCATTTCCCATTCTGATTCCCACGAGGTTAAAGTCATGATAAAGTAGTACTCAGAACTGCAAAAAGAAAAAAAAAATCCTCTTCATCACTGTAAGGAAAGAAAACAGCAGGGTCCAGTCTGCAATAGCTTAGTGTTGAACTCCCCTGCTCTCCAAGTCAGTGACTTTATGCTGGCTTCCTTAACCAAGACAGGTCCAAGATCAGGGTCAGATGTGGATCCAAATACAGAATTTCAGGCCTGCTTTGGTTTATTTGAACTGTCTGATCTGTTTCAATGTTTTAGAAAGAGCTGGTCCTCTCAGTTCCGGTAGGAAAGGAAATAGATTCCAAAGGTTTCCTCCCTTTATGTAAATAAGCTGCAGCTGCAGCAGCTGATGGAACAGCATGATTGCAACTCTATTTAATTTCAGTACATGTAATACATGTCCCTGTTGGTTATTCAGAGTATATAAAGTGCTCTATGCACCTGGCAGAGTAAGAGCAGAATCTATGATTATTAGTCCCCAGATATATGCTCAGTTTAGTCATTTGCTCGATTATACTACCTGGGTATTTGCTTGAATGAAGAAGTGAATGGCTTTGGCTTTGTTCATTCATTCTTCATTCACTTCTCAGTGCCCAAGAAAATGAAATCCTTGGTATGTGCTTGCACAGGCACAATAGGTTTTAAGTTAACTCATCCAAGTGAATCAGATCCAGGTCAAATACGTGAATTCCATGATCAACAGAAATGGAACAGAATTACCCCTGTGTTCAGCACTGGTGAACACTGGAATGCTGGGCTCAGTTTTGGACCCCTCACTACAAGAAAGACATTGAGATGCTGGAGCATGTCCAGAGAAGGGCAGCAAAACTGGTGAAAGAGAACAAGAGTTAAGAGGAGTCTGAGGGAGCTGGGGTTGTTTAGCCTGGAGAAAAGCAGGCTCAGGGGAGACCTTGTCACTGTCTACACCTACCTGAAAGGAGCTTGTAGTCAGGTGGGGTCAGTCTCTTCTCCCAGCTAACCAGTGACAGGAGGAGTGGACATGGTGCCAAATTGTGCCAGGGAGGTTTAGATTGGATACTAAGAAAAAATTATTCACAGAAAGCATTGAAACAGGCCATCCACAGAAGCAGTGGAGGTCAGCATCTTTGGAAATGTTCAAAAAGTGTGTGGATATGGCACTTGAGAAAGTGGTTTGGTGGTGAACATGATGGTGGTACTGGGTGAACAGTTGGACTTGATGATCCAGAAGTCTTTTCCAACCTTTACAATTCTATGATTCTACCCTTGGACCACCATGTCCTATCAATGCCCCTCTGAAATTCAGAACTCATAAATCACCTGGTGATCAAGAATCATACTGGGAGAACATTCACACACATAACATGCACAAATAATAAAGAAATTAATAAAATCAATCAATCATAGGCAGGAAGAAAAAGCTAGGCTTATGCAGAAGGTGAGATTTGCCTTAATGAGAAACCAATTGTATAATTACATCAAACTACATAATGAATATTTCCTGATTTGTACAGCTTTTACCTATATTTCCCAGAAGTTAATAACTCTTTCCAGAAATGTGTTACCACTGCATTCAAGTTCAGCTTGCATTATTTATTTTAATTATATATCCAATTAAAAAAAAAAAAAAGTAAATGAATGCCTCATTTCAGTTGCCCACAGAGCAACTATGAAGAGGGTGAACATTTCCATATTTATGTCTCCATTTTCTTCTCCCAGCTTGTCATTATGCTGATTCAGGAGGCTCAGACTTACTTTGCCAAAGTCACCCCTTAGGTCTCAGAAGATAAAGGGTTGCAGTGGCTGCTGCTGCAAGCTGGCAGTCTGTCAGCAAGAGAGCTCGAGTCCCATTCTCAGTCACACATAACAGTTGTTTAATTAGGTTCTCCCCTTTCCCCAAGAATTGTCCAGCTCATCCAGAGAAGGCCATTTTGCTTGTGATAACCTCATGCAAATTATCTCAGCTTCCATTGCATCATTTTCCCCTCACTCCTGGGCAAAGGTCAGGGTAGGAAATGCAAAAGGAAAGCTGTTCCCAGCACATTCCCACTGCTGGGTCACTGAGCTCCAGTCCAAGCACAGTCCACGCTAACTAACTTCTGTGATGAGTAATTGTTTGGAGATGTCACTGCAACAATGATCTACACTTGAGGCATGCTGTTGCAGCATGGCTTGCTGCAGACATGATTTATTCTTTCAGAACCACCTTGTTATTATTGCAATTAAATTGTTCCTTCCCTACAAACACAGTGGTAGCTGAAGATTTTCTGTGAATATTTCTGTAGGCAACCTTAGCATAACAAAAGGACATTCATTCAAGAGCTGCTTTGTTTCCATCAGACTTTAATCTCCTGAAAATGAATTTTCAAAGCATATTTCCAGCACAGCTCTCTTTAAGCAGAGAATTGCTAGGGGAAGTAGAAGGCCTTTGCAGGTAAGTCAGTAGTTATTCACAGGACCTGACTTTCACTTCTGTTTAAAGCAAAGTGTTTGACAATTTGAGTCACATAAAATATTTTTTTATTAGAAAAACAACTCCAAAAGCAAAATAAAGTAAAATCCAAAGAGAATCCCAAGGGGAACTGAAATCACAGCTTCTCTCACAACTGGTGTCAGCTCAGAACTGGCCTTGCTCCATTCCTTTTCCCAGCCTGTTTCCACTGTGAACCAGTGAAAATCTGTTCCTCCTCTTCTGTGGAGCTGGAGTCTCTGCCAGCTTTGGTACCTGAACTTTATTTCTCTGTGGCCAAATAAGTGCTAGAGTTAGTAAAAGGGAAGCCACAGGACCATGCAGGGGTTGAGGGAAGAACATTGCCTTCCCTACCTGGCAGCTCTTAGAACACTGCTGGGAAACTGCACTCCAAAGTGCCCTCCACATGTTCCCACCCTTCACTCTCTCCAGGGCCCTACTCAACTGCCTTAGCCAGGAACTGGGCTCAGCTGACTCCAGGCAGCTTCCCAGCTGAAAAAACCAATTCCCTGTACAGGTCTTTAAAGATGATCTTCCAAGTCCATCTCCCTGTGTTCCTTATCTGCTCAACCCTAATCACGAATTTATGCCCTTGTGCCTGATGACCTTTTCTTTTTTTGGTAAGATTAAAAGGCTACTTGTTCATGCATATTTTCTAACACAATGATGGCCATATTCTAGAGTAAGAGCCACACTTGTTGCAGAGCTGTTTTGATAGGCACTTTTCTATCTGTTTTCTCTGCTTGAGTAAATTGAGTAACAAAGAAGTCCTAACCTTTTCCAGATGGACAAAGGTCACCAAGGCTCCAGGGTCACAGCCAGTTCTTTGCTGCTTTCTGAATGTATGATCTCTTCCTTGGGAGTCTGACACAGCTCTATAAAACAGAGGAATAGGTGCTACACTTCTATAGCACAGGAGCTTTACTAATGGTTATGAGGTGCTTTGAGACTAAATGTGATATATGTATAAATTTGATTATTTTAATGGACCTTCACATAGTACCTCACACTGCTATTTACTAACATTATTTTTCCTAGGCTATTTCCAGCCGCATTTTCCATATGCAACTTGAATTTATTCTCCCTTCGCCTATTTAAATTATTCCTACAGAAAAGGCTGGGGGCTTAATAAGAAATTTGAATGGTGCCTGTGTATTTTATCTCAGGTGGCAGATCTGACACCTCTGAGTTAGTGCAGTGCTTTGTACTACAGTCTGCTAGCAAGGGCTGTGAGGTCTTGTCAGATCTCATAAACCACCCAGGTCGATCCTTGGATGGAAACCTTAGAAGAACACCCACATGCCACGTGAACTAATATTTCACTTTCTGAATCATCACTCTTGCCCCTGAGTCATTTCTACAGCAGGAGTTCAGCTAGGTGGCTGGGGTTCTTTGCTGAGAGTTATTATGGTTACTACAATTCAAAATACCTTCAGAGGGAGTCCTTACCATCTGTGGTCATTAAAGAGCTCAGAATTATTACCCCACAAAGAACAAAACTATGTATATAGGTATTTTTCACAGGTAGCAGGCTGTACTTTATCTTAGAAAATGGTGCCAGCAATTTTCACTTGGATTCAGTAATTTTGTCCTTTTGTCTGCCTGCAACAATACCAAACCTACAAGATTTTATTTCACCCAGGCACATGGGAAAAACCACTATTTTGAGAGAACCAAATGCTGACCCATCCAGCAGCCTCCTGGAATTTCTAGAGAATGTGGAAGGGAGCTGCAGGTGCTTGATACACTTTTGAATCTGGCCCCAAAGGAGTGTGAGTTCTGGATGCAGCTGAGCACTGCAGAACACTCCAAGCTCCTTCTCCCCCTCTGAGAGCAAGAAGGGCAGGAGAAGGTGCCTTCAGAAACCCACACTTGCACACCTAAAGGGGTGCTGATGCCACTGCTTGGGCTCTCTGCACATGCTCCTGCCATTCCCAGGGTTTGGAGATGTGATTCATTCTGAAATTGGGCGGAGTCCTTGGGGCCCCTGCTCTTAGCACAGAGGTGTGCTTGAGCTGCCAAATCACAACATGTGCAATTTCATGTCTGGATCTCAGAAACGCCCACACAACACCCTTTTGCACCTGGAAACAGGGTTTAGGAATCATCTTTATTTTTCCACATTATTAGCTTAAATTGTCCTAGATGCCTTTGTTGCTTTGCAAAGATTAATGCAAAATTCATCCACTTATATTATTTCCATTGCTTTAGAACAACAAATGGTAGCCTTCTTTAAGTGCTTCTATAAGCCCTAAGAGACATGCTCTCCCTGGTCCATTCAATGCTTTAATGGGAAGAATTACATTTTCCTGTACAGAGCCATTTCTCATTTATTTTTAATTTGTATGTATGGTACAGTTTTGTCTGGGGAGCTTGCTACTGCAGCTCATGTAATTTAGTATTTCAGGAAGATTAGGATAAAAAATGGCTTGTAGAAACTCTATGACAGCTTCATTACTTAGTTCTCTTTCTAACCATGAAAGTTAACCCAGGCTTCTTGCTTTCCTCCCATAGGTAAAATGGCTTTTTTGTTTTGTTTTGTTTCTAATTCCATAAGGGATCTTCCCTTATTGACTTACTGCTTCCCTCAGTGACAGCTACGTGACCTTTTTCAGGTGTGAGAACGCATCAGCCTAGATGTAAAACGTAAGATATTTATTCAGTAAAAATTGGGGATCAAAACCACGCTTGGAATAGTGACTGCTTATTTATCATACTTTCCATGAAGAGCCTCAAAGTGTTATCAGTGAAAAGCCTGAGAAAGCTGTGTTGTCAGAAACTTGTGAGACTGAGAAAACATAATTGCTTCGTTATGTAAGAACGGGTTGTGGTAGCTTCTGTTGCCTTGCTGTCTAAGAGAGACAATGCCTGTGGTTTTAGCTTCTCAGCTCAGCTTTGGCACTATGAATTGTTAACCAAAATATTTTTGTTTACTTTTGTGCCCATCTGACTTGAATGGTGTCATCAGATGTATGCTTGATATCACACTAAAGGGGTTTAAAAGTCACTGAGCCCGAACCAGAGATCCCCACAGCGCTGCAACAAACAGTAAGCAGCTGCATGCACACATGTACTCTGTTCCAACATGACAGAAAATGAGTACAGGTGAGACACTTTCAGCAGGGCACTACAAAAATCAGGAGTGTATCATGAACAGTTATTGCCAGAAGAAGCTGGGAGCAGGAATAGTAACTTTTCATCCATGTGATCACACCCAAATGACATCCCTTTCTGCAAAGTGTGGTCTTGGGATTGGCACAAAGGAAATTTAGGCATATCTTGTAGGTTTATGCCACAATTAGGATTCATATTGGCTTAAACTGTTCGGGAATTCTTACTAGCCTCTATCCTGTCTATGTACTTAGAACGAGGCACCCAAATCTTAACGGTTCCCTAGAAATTAATAGGATAATAATAATGTTTTGACTTCTAAAGATCTGTTGGTCCCAAGCTGAGAAAAAAGAAATTGCCAGCTCACACCTCTCCATGAGTCTGGAACAGAAAATAACAAGGCTGATGGCTCACCATCTGTTCAGCAATTGATAAGGAAAGGTTGGAGGATCTCAGGCCAGTTCTTAGCAGATGCCTGTTGGCAGCACTGTGCCCACGGAGGGTGTGCTCACCCCTGTGCTCTCAGCTGTGGGGAGAAGCAAGGCTCAACACCAGCACTGCCTGCACTTTGCTCTTGCACATGGACACCCAAGCCCCTCCTTGGAGGGGCAGATTCAGTTCCAAGCTGCCTGAAGCCCCATGTCCTGCTGACACAAGGAAGAGCATTACAGTAATCTGGATCAAACAGGAGCCTCACAGCAGATTGTTCCAGGCTCCCACTGATGTGTGTTACTCCCCTTTAATTATGCCCATGATAAGGCACTAACAGGGAAAGCTCTCTAATATATTATTCCCATTCTAACAACCTATTACCACCACAGATGAGAATTTTCCTGCTGGTTGCATTCTCTCACTCCAGTTACATGTTCCTTTGCTGCATCTGTAATCTGCATCAACTTTTGAAACGTTTCAATTTCACTTTAGAAAGACAGTGCACCTGCAAATCTTAGATCATACAGGGGTCTGCATTCAGAGCTTCACCAGTCTGCTGTCTACAGCAAATTGAAAAAAAGGCTGTTAATTTAAAACTACACCACAGGATATGCCTTCCAGATGAGTTACTTCATATTTGATTGAGCATTTGCTTTTCTCACCTACAAGGTTTTGATTGCCACTAGTCTTGCTGGATGGAGTGTCCTGGATCAAGCTGGCTCAGACTTCAGCACAGACTTTATGCAGTCTAAGGCTTTACAGGAAAACTCTGTGCTGGGAAGTGTGCTTACAAACACAGATACTTTTCCCTGGACTAATTTCACAGGCAGATGAAGCTCCCAGCTTCAGTCTTCCAGCCTTGGGGAGATCAGCAGGCCTATGCAGAGGTCCTTGGGGAAGCTGCTCCTGTTCTTGCTGGAAATGCTGTGATGGGATCTGGCTTTATCCTCCCTTGTCACACATTACAGCCAACCCAGAGGTGTGTGCAGTGGGGAAATGGCTCATCTTTGCCTGAGGAGTGAACAGGGGAGAGCCAAGAGATGGTGAGGGAAGAATATAAAAAATCAGGAATACATCCTGTTTCTGAACAGAGAGGCAGCTTGGATATGACCATGAAGAGAGAAGTCATAAACTGTGGAAAGAGATAAGATGGAGAATGAATGGGAACCACTGCTGTCCTGGAGTTACACAGACTGGCTGGGGAACACAAGCAGCTCCTCTCCTTTGAGCACCCATGGGCATCACTAACAACAGACACACCTCAGGGTCTACAAGATCTACCCTTTTCTTTCCCTCAGGTACAAAATTGGATTCTGTTAGTTTTGGAAAATGCACTGAGACAGAAAGACTGGAAGTTCACGAGTCACTGGCAGCTCGTGACTGGAGACATACCCTGAAGAATCACTATTGATTTTCTCTGTTCTCATACTCACCCCTAGGCATAATTTCTTGGCCACTACCCAGGGACAGGATGCTGAGCCAGATGGACCTTTACTCTGAGCAAATGTGGCCTTTCTGATGTTCCTGTGTAAAGTATGACAAACTGGCACTTATAAAAAGCAGTAAAATTTTTAATTCACTGCTGACAAAAACATCAGTTTAATATCCATTATCTCCATCCTTAAAAGTCCAGTACATGCTTCTTGTTTTGTAATGAAAACAATATTCAATAAAAGCAAAAATACTCAGGGACATGCTATTTACTAGCTCCTTCAGCAGCTATTGCTTCTAAATTTTCTGATTCTCTTCTGGTTTTTGAGATTAAAACCACAAGGAAAGGTAAACTGATATTGCAATAAAGAGCCACCAGAAGAACAATTCCTGCCAACTTCTGTGAAAAGTTTGGAGAACAGCCTTGGTCAGCTGCTTTCCTTGGATTGTACAATCTTATTGGGAACATGGATTGTTTGTGTTCCTCTGAGAACTCCATGAGGGTATCAAACCACAGAGAAGCATGTCTACAATGGTTGAACATTATTGATAGACTCTTTTTTCCCTAGAGCAGTCCTGTACAATTAAAAGCTTTCACTAGTAGGCTAGTAGTTTCAACCTTTATGACACCTTCCACAAGATTTTTGTGGATTTTTAAAGTTACTTTTTTGAGGAAAAACATCCAAAGTTACATCCTCATTATTGCTTTGAGAGCAAATAAGTAATGAATGACAGGTACCTCACAAGGAAAACTACCCAGGTCCAGAACAGACTAAGAATTACCTGCTTGGGAATGTGATGGGTCACATCCCAGGATAATCCAAGGCAGACAGCAGGCTGTCCACTTTGAGGAACAGTAAAAATATGTCCTCCCTCTCATCTCTGGGTTCATTAATTTCCTAAGGTGGTGAGACACCATTAAATTACAGCTTCAGTACAGACACGTGATAGAAATGAACGCAGGGCCACTGAGCTCCCACTGGTGGCTCTGACACCAAATGGATGGTCTGTGTTGACCCTGAGAACAAGCATGGAAGGAAGTTTGATCTAAAAGTGAAAGCAGTGATTGGGTGTCAAAGCCTTGGGGCTGGCACTCAGCTCCATGCAATGCACCAATGCTCTGCTCTTTCAGCTGAAAATGCTGAAATCACTGAATCATGTTTTTGCAGGGGGTGATTCAATAGCTGCTGGTCCCTTGGCCTTAGATCTGCTGGTGAGAAATCCACTCTGGAGCTCACTGAGTGAGCTGGTGGAGCTGTGTGCTGGGATTGCTCAGAGAACACCTTATCTGAGGGGTAAATGACAAATTTGTGTTTGTGTATATAGATCCTTTAAGGAGAACTGGTTGCATGACCTTTGATTGAAATTCCTCCTTACATGTCTTGCAACTTGGACCCTTTTCAGTGTCATGGACCCATCCTTCCTATGTTGGCTAAGTTTAGCTCAGTTCTGAAGGTTCATCCAAAATGAAAGGTTATTAAAATATATATATATTTAGTCCAAATTACCTGACCTTTCTTTTGCCTCTGGAAAGTTCTTGCACGTACCTGTCACCTCTTAAAAAAAAATACTGGATTTACTGTGGTAAGAGCCAACTCATCATTAGCTCCAAAGAGAATAATATTTCATTGTTCAAGTAAAATGTATTGTTTTATAATGCTGCAGTTTTGTTTTCCTTAAGAAAAATGCAGGTACAAAATTATTGAATTCAGCTTCTGCTCTTTTCACCTAAACACAGCTACGTCTCAAGTATTTTCCTCAGGACTGTTCAGTAGGATTCATTCATGAAAAACAAAATGTAAAGCTTTTAACAGGGTTGTGGCTTGGAGGAGGCTTTTGTAAAGATACTTTTAGAAAAGCATTTGATTTTCCAACTCCAAGATATAAGCTAATAATGACCACTTTAAAAATGAAAACCCAGCTGATAACGTGAAAAATGAACCAGCCACACTTTTGTGAAACAATTCTTGATAATATGAAAATGTCACAAGGCAGTTTTAATTTTGAGGCTGTTTAATTTCTTCTTTGCTTTAAAGACACTGACCATTTTTAAAGTTTTATTCGGCTCCTATCCACAGAAAGCAGCATCATTTCCCAAGTTTCCCCAGAAGAAGTTTTTAGCCGAGCTTTTTTCCCTTCCATTGGAGGGCAAACCTGATCCTGCAAAAGCAAGCATAATCCTCTCTGCATTACTACTAACTGCACTTTAGAGTACTTGTAACAACACATTCTCCTAGCCAGGCAGTCACATTAGGAACAGCTGTGGGTCATGCCAAGTATTGCTAGAGAGATAAATTAATCTTCTCTTGTAAAATCTCTCAGAAGACAACTACAACCCCCAATTAAAAAAGAAAAAAAAAACTTGCACTTTTGGTTTTGGGGACTGAGCCAATTAATATTTAAAAAGCAGATGGGTCTCAGCTTGGTCCTTTTAATGTAACTTGGATGTACTCTGTTGAGCAAATGCCTAATAACTTTGTGGGTGTTTGCTTAGAAATGGCATTTAGTTTAAACACTGCTTCAGTATCTGTACTTGAAAGGGTCAAGTGGAGTTGCTGAATTTGAAAGAGAAGGAAATTCAAATGCTTCAGCTGGTCATTTAGAAAAGGTGGAACTTAGGGAAGAGTAGGACTAGAGGAGTAAATAAAACTCAGGAATGTGGCAGAGACAGCATAGCTTATGCACTGATGCAAAGAAAGAGGTACCTGATGTGCAAAGGGCTGCTCACATTTCTGGGTCATGTTAGAATGAGACTGCTGGCTCCTGAGTTATCTGAAAGGCCAAGGTGAAGAGCATTTCATAGAATCAGTTAGGCTGGAAAAACCTCTGAGACCGAGTCCAGCCTAAGACCAAACACCACCTTGTCCACTCAGCCATGGCCCTGAGTTCTTTCCTTAAAGGCTTCCAGGGACAGTGACTGCACCACCTGTGATAATGAAGAAATACTCTCTTGAACTGTTACCCTGAGAAGTTCACTCTGTGTCATTAGAATAATTAATCTGGCCTAGAGGAGGTTCCTGGATGGAGAATTCACACTTGGATTCAGCTTTTAGGTGCACATAGTCATGATCCAGAGTTCCAATTCAATCTCAAACATGTTTAGCAGGACAGTGGGCAAAAGCCTTCAATTGTTTCAGAGCATCCAAGTGAGAAAACCAAACCCCTGGCAGTGATGCAGCATTGCTCAGTCAGAAGTGGGTCAATACACAGAGGCCTGGCAGCAGAATAAAACCTCTGTGTTCCTTACAGTGAGCCTCCTTTTCACTGTCCAGGTGTGTCTGGCTAAGTACAGAGTTCAGAACAGGACTTTATATATATTGAAAGGAAATGAGAGGACAATTTCCATCTTGATACAAATATCAGCTGCAAGTCAGTTTTCCCCCTCCCTTAGATCAACCTCACTGAGAGGTTCAGTTCTGATGCTGCAGCTCCCCTTTGCTCATGACAAGGCTGTGGAAAACACTGGCCTCACCTTCTCCACACTGCCCAGGCAATACAATAAACATGGAATGTTTTGACAGCATCTCCTCTGAACTCTGGAAACAGAGTTAGCTGGAAACACCTTAAAAAGCAAGCCAGATTTCTGAGTTTACAGAAGGCATTCTTACTCAGTTTATCTGTTCTACGTGCTTTTGTAAATCTTATCTTTACTAATGAAGCAGCAAGCACAGGGGAACGAGCTGGGTTTTGTCCTGTCTCTGGCACTACCAGCAGAACTGTCAGCTCAGCACTATTTGTAGATTTTCTCTTGCTTGGCTGATGTGAGAGACAGAACACATTTCTCGGGCAGAGGGTGAGTCTGTGGGTCAGATTCTGTGCTGCAATACAGCCTCAGGGATTTCAAAGTGAATGTTATGGCACAGTCATGATTCAAAAGTAATGGTGAGCTTCTATACTCCTGCTACTCAATGCTTTTCAGAGTAAGTCCTCAATTTTTCGTGCTTAAAAGACAAATGCCAGGACTATGGAGCCAAATTTCTCACTAATGTAGTTAAGCAGCATCAATTTATATAAACTACAGGACATCAATCTCTTTCTATAGAGTACCGCTGATTTTTATCTATTTTTTTTCTTTTAGACTTCTTACAGAATTATTTTTAGTTAGCATTCAAACAGATTTTCCTGCTCTCTGGAGGAAACCCCAGCCTGACAAAAGGCTGTCAGGATCCTACCTAACACTTTTGAGTATGGGGATCAAACTGGCTGCTTTTTAAAAGTATTTTATTAAAGAAGCTTATGGAGCTCTAGCAGGCCTGCCAGTTGACTACATGCTTTCAGAAGTTTTTGACAAATACAGTTTGATCTTTAGTTCCTTTGCCAGGTTTTTCCAGTTTCTCCCTTTGACATGTCAGCTTCTTACCAGACACAGATCCCTATTGATCACAGATTATGAGCTTTTCTTTTGAAGGTTCATGCACGTACATCCCTTCTCTCCTTTTCAGTACATTCATTTTTGTTAATTCCTCCTTTTAACACCTGATGGGCCAATGGCACCAGCTCTGTGCTTGCTCTCTGTCACTGCCAGATTCACAGCACAGTCAGACGTGGCAGCAATGCAACACAGGACAATCTACCTCCAATATTGGGACAGATATTACAGTGACTTACAGCATAAGGAGAAATGTAAAAGACTTTTCACCTGTATCTATTACACAGATCAGTTTAGATAGGAACACACCCTGAAGCCAACCATAGGACAGTGTAAATCAGAGGTGCCAAGGATCAGACCTCTTCACAATTCAGTGCACCCTCAGCTACATCCAGAATCAGTGGTAGTTGCAGATATGCTGCAGATGCATAATTCTCTCCCTCAAGAGAAATCAGATATGGAAGACAGCCTCTCAGGCTGCCAGCAATGAAGAATTTCCCCTTACAATATAATACCAGTCACCTTAAAAACTCACATTTTGGGATATTTTGGAAGGAGAGTGGAGGCAGATACACCTTCTGCAGTCATAAGTAAATGTCAACATTCTGAACAGGACATCTGCAGCGTGAGGTTTGTCACAGTGCTCAGAGCTGGATCTGGATAGGTTTTGGAGAGAATTCAGGGTCTGTGTTGTCAGAGAAGCTGAGGTCCAACTATAACAGCCAGTGCCAGGACAGACAGTCAAGACTACAACTCTGACTCCCAGTTCTGATTTTGCCTCATGGAGTACTTTGCCTGTCATCATTCCCAATGCCATTAACAGCCACAAAGAGAGGGTTTACAGCAAAAATGAGAATCCTTTTCCCTTTTCTTTTTTATGTGTTAATGTGGCATTAGAAAAGAAAAAACAAGGAATGCTATAAAGGTAAGAAAGAAATAATACTGCCATTCTGAAGGCACTTTAATTCAGCATCAGCCTGGCAGCTATGAAAAAGAGGGCCTTTGGAAGCTGCCATTATGCTGCCACCACCACCTAGAATGTTTTATAATGGATTTAACACAATGCCTCTCCAGGTATAAAGAATCAGATGGCACCATTCCAGAGGAAAAAAATGCATTGCTTTTTTTTCAGAAGCAGGAAGAAGGTTAAGCAGAACATTGGTATTCATGTGCCATCCTCCTTTCTTCACCTCTCCTTTCCCACGATGACTTAGGGTATTTTATATACAAAAAGCCCACTATTTACATAAAGGAGAAAACACACCTACCTGCTAGATAGCAAACACACCCCATATTGCAGAAGAGCAATAATGTGGGGAATGACTTATCATGTGTGATTCAGTTTTGTGTTCCAATATGCACATTGGCATCACCACAGTCATCACTGCAGTGAGCACAGTTAGCACAGGGGATCACAGATTCAGCTGCAAAACACAGCCTGTAGGCACAGTGAACTCTCCAGACCCTCAGGAACCAGCTCTGCAAGAGTTCGTAATGCAAAGGAAAAACCTGGGGCTTGGTCATCTGAGTGGTGGGTGCACCAAAGTTCAGCCTTGACCTCTGCTCTTGCAGTCTCCACTGCTCTGTGGTGTAGGGGCAGGATGGACTGAGGAGGTCTTGGGGTCACACTGCTGTGCTGCAGGCAGGGCTCAGCTGAGCCAGGCAGTGTTCTGGGGTCAGGCAAAGGCAGCAGGTGAGATCAGACACTCATTACTGATACCTGTCCATTCCAAAAGCCCCTGTGGGGAGCATTAATAGGAAGGGATATAAATGAAGCCCAGGGCTGCACACATCATGCTTTGTGAGAGCCCAGGACACCTTTTTTCACTGCCATCCCATTGCTACTAAAAGAATAACCTCTTCACTGATGGTTGTGTATCATGTAAGCTGCCTTTCATCATCTGTCCCCCAGGGTGACATGGTTCATGCTCTTCCTGACTCTTCCTCCCCTCATTTCCCCATCTCCTCTGTGCTAAAGTTCTGCTCTTCTTCTCTGACAAAGGGGACTGCACACCCGCAGCAAGCAGAGCCATACCCGATGGGCCTGCTGTTGCTAAGAGACTAAGTGAGAGAGAGAGATCCTACCCACTCAATTTCCCCTACAAATCCCACTATTCATCCTATTGCTACTCTCCAGCCCTGCTGAGATGCTGTCGATGCAGCCTTGGTATCCAACAGATCCATGTGGGTTGTGTGGGGCATTTTCTTCCACTGACCAGCGCTACTGAGGAAGTCCCAAAATATGATACTACAGTAGATAGAATGTCATTAGGGAATTAGCACAGACACAGATGCAAACTGCTCTTGTGGGAAACCACCAAGGCCAGAAGAAGTCAGAGATCTTGTCTAGATCTAAAAGGCACACGTAGATCAAGACAGGTTGACCAAAATACCCTTGGAAAGCCAAGCTAAAAGGGGGCCTCTAGAGGTCACAGCAACTGGCACATCACTGGACTGGACAGATTTCTGCTCTACTGCATAAAGACCCTCCAAATGTTACTAATTATGATTTTATTTCAGTGTTCAGATTGATTTCCCCCGTCCCTCTTAGAATGCAGGGGAGTTTACTCTGACAATATTTCTGGCAGGAGTCTCTCTCAAGCCTATAGAAAGGCTAGCAAACACCAAATAAAAACAAATCTATTGACAAGGGAAAAATATGGGGGAAGTTTTTCAAACTCTCCTGAAGTATTGTCATGTTGCTAGGCTGACAGAGCTATCAAAGCACTTCAGTCCCTGACAGTAGTGACAGACTTTTGCAGACTCACAATGGTTGATAATTGCAAGGCCTGTTTGCTGCCTGTATCTGTCAGGCACACCACCTGCAACTTGCTGGATTCTTAGTTCTCCATTAAACTGGAGTCACTGATGAGTGTGCATGGAGAGAGTTCAACCATCACACCTAAACCATGGAAATATACAAGTGGGTGATGTTGTGATACTTTTGTACGTGCACAGAAATATCTGGGGTTGGAAAGCTTCCCCAGCTGAACAGGAGGCATAAGGACAATAGATTATGAAGAGAAAGAAGACTTTCTCAATATCTAAAAAAAAAATAAATTCAAGGTTATGACCTGGCCAAAGAGCTCCAGATTAATTTTACAGAGAGAGTAGAGGCTGGGATACATCAGCAAACAACTTCAGAAGTACCCACGGGAATGTTATTGGTTAAGAAAGGGAGCAAAGAGATTTGGGACCAATCGGTAGGAACCTGGTGCTTCTATTCCACCTTTACAAGTTTAACTTTCCATTTATAAGCAAGACAGACAGAAACCAAACAGGCCACCCTAGGAGAGGCACACCTAGATGGCAAACTAACCATCTGCCTGTGCCTTTGTCAACAGGGCTGAAAAGCCTTACCCACACTCAGGTCACCTCTCTTCATATAGATATTAATGCAAAGTGATCAAATCTTCTGCTGATCTTCCCACGAAGGCATGTTTTCCACACTTGGATAATTTGAAAGTGATTTTAAGGATTTCTAGTATTAAATCAATCTGTTTTGGAAATAAAAAGAACTACTGCAAAGTTTACAATCAAAAGTATTCCTTTTCTGTGTGCTGGAAGGCAGTTTGGGATCAAAATCCCAGGCAGACTACCTGAGGTGAACAGAAACCTCTGAGGAGAGACAAAAATCAGAAGTGTACAGGGAGCTGATGGGCAAAGCAGCAAGTGGAGGCTGACAGAACTACTGCTCCCTCTGACAAAGAAGAATTACAGATAGCTGAGAACATGGCATGTGTGAGGGGACAGCTCTTCAGCAGAATAGAAAGGTAAATTATATACAGAAGAAGCAGACATGGATAAAACCAGTTTTCTTGTGCAGTGTTTATAAGGAAAGGGGAATGTGAAGAAGATGCCAAGAACAGCCATACATTTTTCGGGAAGAAAGCAGAAATAGTCAGAAATTGAGATAAAGCCAGAAATAGTTATAAAATTTTTTTGAATGTCACAAGGCTGACAAAACATCAGGGCCAGATGGGATCTGTCTCAGAAAAATCAAGCAGTTAACTAAAAACAAAACAAAACAAAAAAACCCACCAAAAATAAAAAGGAAAAAAAGAAATCAAATATACAAAAAAATACAGCAGCATATGAATCAAAGGAGTGAGGTCCAACATGCTTTACCCCTGCCTCTTTCACATGGACAACTGAGCGAAATAAGACCTGCCTGAGCTCAGTAAAAGCTGTGCTGAAAGTGCCACAGGAAGGTAAAACTCCTGAGGATGCAGCTTCTTACAGGGAAAAACTTCTCACAGCTGCAGCCCTTCGCAGCCACTTGCAAGGTGTCCATCTCAAAAGGCAGCACCCACCTTTGGGGAAAGCTGCTGTCCACAGCACTTGGTGTTGCTGCTGAGCAAGAGGGATGTGGACACTGTTTCTGGGACAAAGGTGTTAAAAAACAACCAGAGAGCCCAGAAGTGAACAGGACCTGGTGGGCTGGGAGGTGCTGGTGCATATTGAAGTCTATGAGGGATCCAAAAACCAGGAAAAACCCCACAGCTTCACTTCCACAGCGAGGGGGTGGACACAGAACAGAGATGTTAATTAAGGACACAACTGAGGAAGTTATTACTTCATTCACGATAATGATTAAATGGAGAATCATACTTAAATCTGTTGAGCATAGATTTTCCAGTTTAATTGGACATTTGAAATTCTCTTTTAAATGCAGTGAAATCTAACAGAGAAGTCTGTTCAAGGCAGAAGTACACTGGGGCAAAGTTTCCCAAGCAACTGGAGCAAGGGTTTCACAAGAGGAATGAGCACTGGTCCTGCAGATAAGGCACTGGAATGCTTGGGGTGAGATCATGTAATTGAATCTCTCAGTCTCTGGTGACATGGCTGGGCAGTTCCCTACAACCATATCACTAATAAGTATTCCAGCTGCCTCAGCCAGCATTCCTATAGAGCCCAGGAGAATCAGATGCTGCAGGGAAATTTTTGCCAGCTATTTGTGACATAGAGCCCAGTGTGTATTTCCTCAGCAAAAATCCTCTAGCACAGAAAATCACTTTGGGATGGAAAGCGCCACTGAAAACTGTAATCTCCCTGAAATAAAGTGGTTCAGATTAAATTAGGGAGTTTTATTCAAGGGTAGAAAACTGCAGGCTGTCCTCTGTCCCTCAGCCTTTGAAAACCAAAAGCAGTCATTGTAGTCTTTCCCTGAGCTCACCACAGCCCTCTATCCAGCATCTATCTAGCTGCTAACCCTTTTTGCCTAAGAAATCCAGAAATGGAATAATTTCCACCATAAACACCCCTTTCAGGGTTTTGGGAATACTTCTTGCCCAGTCCTTAGTGTGCTTGACTCATCTCTTTAAATCAATGTACCAGGTACAGGCTTCCTGTGGGTGAGAATAACTCACAAAACCAGCAAATGCAACATTAATGCCATTCTAGATTAAAAGGCATTTAAGCAGGTGTATTTCTATGCCAAAAACCAATTTAAAGTAATCTTCCAGCTCTGGCAGGAGAAATAAAAAAGTAGTAGATGGATCTCAGGAAGAAAATAAATATAGCTTAGCAGGCAGTGGTTTAGACTGATAGCGCATTGATAGCACAAGAAGCCTCTTGCAGCTGGAAGAATTGTTAAAACAAATGAACCAGCCTTCCTGCCCTCATGTCCTTGCTTGAGTCCACTTACAACAGGACTTTCAGTCCCTCTGCACACTGCTAATGTCAGCTCCCACTGCCTGAGCAGCAGCTTCTGTCATTATTGCCTTCCTGATTATGACAACCTTCACTTCTACATTCACAACTCTTGCCAACATTAGCTGGGTGCATTACGCTTCAAGTGAAGATTTGCAATTTCTTCTTCTGCTGAACAAGCTTAAAAATACCATTTTTCTCCTATTTTAATTCCTAATAGCTACAGAACATTGCTACAATCTGTTGTATGTCAGAGCAGCATTTGCAAAATGAGCTAGTACAGTCTCAGCAAATTAAGTCCCCTACTTGCTCATAAGGGAGAGAAAGAATTGGCAGCAGAGAAAGTTCATGTTGCAGTGAATACTTGACAGTGCATATCTAAAACTTCTCCCCCTTGAATGTAACAAAAGGCCTGCCCTTTGGATCACAGGATGCCCTTCCACTGAATCCCATCCCCACTGGAAAGCCTGAAGTTATATCATTATATCATAAAACCCCCTGAAATTGTTACACATCACAGACCATCAGTGATCTCAAGCAAGCATTCCTCAGGCAAAACCCTTCATCTGTTCTCAGCAAGTCTGCTTAAAACATTAAACTCCTGCTGAGGATATCTAGCCTTGGAACAGACCAGAGACCTACTGCTGTCCCACAAAGGGCTGGACAAAACCTTCAGCACGGACCAGAGCCCAGGCAGCTGTGTTAAGAGAATATGAAACATCTTCTATTCCATGCACAACTCTCCCCATCCTGCTGGAAAGCCCTGAGCTATCCAGCAGTGCTTATGGCTTACACCTCATCTGATGTGACCTGTGCCACAGGAGCTGCTGATTTCCACCCAGCTGAGACTACAAAGTTATGGGCAATTGCAGCAGAGAAATAAAGCCTGAATGACTCACTCTTCTGGACCTTTAACTAATTTTTGTTATTGGTCCCTCCAGATAAGGGGTAGAACAGTATGAGGAAGAGAACTCATTTCCACTGCTCCTGTGTTGGTAAATTTGACTCCTCACAGCTGTCAAATAGATGGGTAACTTTCTCCAGGATCAAAATTTATGTGTGCTGGCAAACCAGCCTCTGCCAGCATCACAATTCAGGCAAATCCCAGGAAAGGGAGCAGCATATGCTTTTCTATTTCACAGCTTTCTGAAAGGGCTGTCTTACAATACATAACATTTAATCCTGTCTGAACTAGCTTTTATTGAGAGGCAAAAAGTACCATGTAAGAGGAAAGAATTTTGATCTAAGGAGCAATTTCATTTAAGGTAGAGCATGACAGCTTTGCAGTAGTTTACCTGATAGACTGCTGTGGTTCTCAAGCCACAGAACATCATTCTGCTCCCTCAGACTTAATGTGAGAGAAACAGACTGTGTGCAAAAAGCTCCCATCTCATCTCACACTCATAATAGAAAACATGTCCAAGAATGACCTTAAGGACACAAACTCAAGTGTAAAATGAAGGGAATCTCATCTGTCCAAACATTGCCTTAAGTTGTAACTCAGACATCCTAAGGCCACTAAATCCACCCAGTAATCCATTCCCACTTAGCTTTCAGGATTGTTTAATCCTTCAGGCACCTAAATTTAAAGGTGCTTCACTACATAGACAAATTATTTCCCTGTCACATAATTTTAGTTGCCTCCTGCTGCTCATTAGTGCTTCTCTCTGAATTGTGGTATCTCTCTCTCACCTGCAGTTCTGCTGTGATTTACTTTAGGCTTTTGAATCCTTCCTATGTCCTTCAGAGTAGCCATGACCAGAGCATGGTGGTAACAGTATTCAGCTTTTAAATAATAGTCTCTGGCAAAATGGACTCACTCAGGAAACCAAACACATAGATGCTTGGTTCCAATTTGCACAAAGTGTACTAAACCATTAGATGCTTGTCCTCCAAAAAGGAAAAAGCTGAAAGGATGCCAAATGGATGAAGATACCTAATTTTCCCTACAGGTTTCCCCTAAACTTAACCATAGAAAGAAATGCTCAGCTTAAGGAGACTTGATCATTCCTGGAAGATTGAAGAATCTGCCTCTCCACCAGCTGCAACACAGAATTTACACAGCTGTGCGAAGGAAACTGGATTTTTTGGGTGAGGTTAAAATTTCTTGAAGGAACAGGGTCTCATCTTAGCCTTCAGCAGCGATTTGGCAGTGTTGGAATAAGGATGGTACCAGAAGCTACAGGACAAGGCTGAAAGAGAAAAATGGATCAGCGCGTGGAGACACTGGGTTTGGCAAGGAGGTTCCCCTCAGTAGAAAAGAAGTGGGGGGGGGAAAGGAGACTGTGGTTTGGGAGGTGTAGGAATAAACTTGAAAAACACAAATGGTTTAAGCCAGAAAGCCTTGGGCATTTCCCAGCACAGTAACTGCACTACTGAACCATGGTATAAGAGGGCTGAGTTACCCATAATACTAAATGTCAAAAAAGTTAACACCTAAAAGCTTTGTAGTGCCCACACTTACAAAAAGTGAATTCCCAGGAGCATTCTCAGGTACAGAATGCCTGTGATCAATAATTAGTTCATGCTGGGGAGGATTGCTCAAATCAAAGAATGTGATGGAAGTGCACAGAATGCTAAATCAGTAACAAAGTGCTATGCTGTGTTGCAAGGTAGAAGGTTTCACAGAGAAAGGTGCTGTAATAGGGGGCAATGAGGTTACAGCAATAAAAAGAAGAAAAAGGAACTCTTCAATATTGTAAGAGCATCTCTATAAGCTCAAATGGGGATAGAGACATTCAAGACTGTTAAAAATTAATTGGCAGGAAAACAAATGGCCAGTGCCACAAGATCACCCCCTGTCACACTGGCAGCTGGTGTTTACAGTGTTCCTGATGTGTTTATAACCTTCCTGATGTTTTCCATAAGTATGTTTGTTTCAATGACAAAAAAGAAACGAGGGGGGAAAATACAGGTAGCATAGAATTAATAGAGCAAAGACCTCCTTTTCTTTCTTACAGATTTTTGTGAGCATTTGAAGAAAAATTAAGATCTGCCTCTAAATTTTGTGATTTGTGTCCATTCCCACCCAAAAGGCTTAATGATAGGGAAGAACAAAAGAAAGACTAAGACAAAGAACGTTATTTCAGGGGCAGAAAATTATCAACAGGATGCAATTCAGAGCAAAGGAGTTCCATCTGACGAGCAGTTGGTGTTAGTGGACAAGCAGGGTAGAAATTGATTCTAGTCAGATTGCTTTCTTTATCTCACATGATGCAGCTGCCTGACACTACTGAAGGTTTCAGTACAGGTTAATATCTTTGTTAACCTATAACAGCCGCAGGTAAATTCCAGAACAAATCTCTGAATCTCTAGAGATCTTTCTAGAGGTGTTGCCAAATAATCTGGACAGATGAAGACTGACATTAAGCTTAAGCCACACTAAAACAGCAACCCACAACTGAATTGGAGACAGACTCAAGCCTAAAGCTGTGATGCAATAATCAATAGATTGAGCTCCAGATTTTCATTCATATCTCACATTTCTTGGACAACTCTGAATGCAGGAAGACAAACTAGGGACTGGGGTATTTACTCTACTTTCAGGGCAAGCATGAATGACTCAAAATGGGGCAAGGCAATTTTTGTGCTTGCAGAATTGCTTTGAGCCTGTCCAGAATGTTTCTCTAGTGCCTGTCCTCTTTCCTCACCTGTCTGGTCATTGTTATGATAAGTACAGATTTTCCTGACTATTCTCCCAGCTTCTCTATTGGGAGAATTTACTCACTGTGGATTTTCTCTCTTTCAGCTCCATAGTTCACACTGGGTGAGTTTCGGGGGTGTTTCAGAGCCTGGCACAGACACATGGGGCAACATGTAACAGCCTGAAGCTGTTTGGAGGGAGGACAACCGCATGAACACTGAGTTGAGAAGGAAGAAAACCAGCAACATGCATTCAAACATGAGGACTGTTGTGATGAGAGCCTCGTGTTTCCCAGAAATTACTGCAATGCATTTTGCACAGGCTGTAAGGGTGAAGGGATGCTTTAAATGAAGCCTGGAAGGGAAGGCAGGAGCCAGGGGAAGAGATTTGTCCTGGAGTCCTAAGCAGATCTTGGTGGGATCACATGTTTTCAAGACATAGCAGGACACAGCTGCAAATGCCACCATTAAAAGTCTTCAGCTAATAGGAAAACTAAGATTTCCTGTTGTTTTGACACTCACAGAACAGAAGATGAATCAATAATATGAAGCTAATATTGTTCCCAGTGGAATCAATGCAGGATTTCCACCAGATTGGACACAAAGAATCCTTATTCTTCTTTTTAACTAGTGGAAAGCCTTGGGTGTGCAGGATATACCCATGTACTGTGCTAGCAATAAGTGTAGCTCTCATTTGCACCAGGAAAAGCTCACTGAGTCACAAACCCAGCCTCATGTGACTGTCTGACATTTGTCAGATGAAAGCAATTTATGAGGTCTCAGTGTCATGACAGCCCCAAGACTCCCAAGACACGGGCCACAAGTGGCACTTAAATAAGTCATTCCTCTGCACAGAGGTACATTTGTCTCTGCGAGGACACAGGGCTCTGCCAGCCCAAATTTCAGCTGCTACAATGGATTTTCTAGTGGCAGACATAACTCTAACCTCCTGCACATGAATGAAATTAATTGATCTTTCCTATGAGGAGAAAGCTGCACTCCTCGAGCCAAACTCTGCTTTCAGTCACAGCGTGTGGAGCCAGGCTGGATTTACACCGGTGCTCTGGAGTGCAGACTGCAGGGCTCCTCCTGTCCCTCAGGGCTTGTTAGTGAGCAGCAGCTCTGCTTGGCTCCTTTTGGTCTTTGTTAATAACACTTCTAATGATTTGTGTTTGCATCTATTTTTGTATCTCTGAACATACTTGCAAGACACTCAAGACTGCTTTGGAAAGAACCCAAGCTCAGGAGTGGGGTGTATTTAAAATAGATGAACCCCTGGTTGCTGTAGATGTGTCATTGGTATTCATTCAGTTTGCAGGGGTTTTTCCTCCCTTTCCAAAGTCAGAGGCAGACTGTGGTGTGCCCAGTTCTCAGAGCACTGTAACAGAGAAGCACCATCCCTTCCTTTTGCAGGATCTCTAATTCTCTATTGAACAACGTGTTCTCCCCAGGAAAAACTCAAATACTAGGACAAGCAGGAAGAGAAGAAAATGTCATTCTACAGCTGCAGGGTAAACTAATACAACTATCTGAGCTTAAGGTCCCTTTGGCCTGACAACACTTCCCTCATTGTTTAGTGTACAACTCAAAATGTCCATACCTGCAAAACGTTTGAAATGTGGCTTATTCACACTCTGTGAAAAACAGGAAAAACTCCCATCATAAAATCTCCTATGAAAGCTCCTTGAAACTCAGCTAGTGACTATAACAAATCCCTTCTCCTGCCCTGAGCTAGGACATTACCCTCCTCTGACTGAGTGTTTGGTGGCCACGAGCCACACGTTGGAGTCCCTGAGGCCTGATGGATATGAAATTCTCAGGATACTGATGAGCATCTATTTCCCACAGCAACATCCACATGCAGTGTAACTCACCACAAAGCCTTGGCAGTGAGGCCACCACTATCAGTCAGAAGGTGCAGTTTAAGTCTGGTCAGCACTGAGACACAGCTGTTTCACACACAGGTTTCCTGTCTACGCCTGCCTATCAAGGAATAGACAGCTACAGGTACTCTTTGCAAAACTAGGGGAAGTCAGAGGCCAAACTCCTCTAGCTGTAAGGGCTACAGGAGTGTGGGAGGCCCAGCCATCTGCAGGAGGTCCTTGTTGCCACCTGGGCCAGCACCACCTACGCTTTCACCAGACATCCAGGAGATCCAGCTATCTCAGCTTCCTTTGTGCCTGCCCTTCACACAGCAGCACTATTTGTCTGCAGCTTTACAGGGCATCCTGCTGCACTTCCCCAGAGAGAAGTCTGGAGGAGGGTGTTTCCCCAGCCCTGTGTGTCAATATACTGGTGCTGCACTGGTGTGCCAGGGGAGTTCCATGGTCTGAAACACCACTTTGAATTCAGCCTGGGTTTGTTGGTTGGGTTTTTTTAAAAAACATTTTTTGTCTCAACTGCAGAAAAATAATGTTTTTTATGCATATATATAAATATATAGTAGTTCTGTGAGCTGTTTTCATGCTGAGAAGCAAAATGAACATTTTAAAAGATCAAATCTGAGGAAATCTGAGTATTCTTAGTACACACAAATATCACCGCTTTTTATAACCGATAACCTTATTTTCATAAGAAAAATAAATTCAGCACTGGGCTGCATTTCCTTGCTTAGGTCCCAGCACACCTTTCCACGGATGCCTGCCTTTCCTGGCTGAAGCTCTCCAGCAGAGCCTCCTGTCTCCCCAGAGCCTCCTGTCTCCTGTCTCTGCAGCACGGGGTGCTGAGCACGAGATGCTTCGTGCGCCTGTCACGCACCACTCGGGCAGCGAGCAGCAGCCTCAGCAGAGTAATGTTGCCACCAATTCTCTTGTTTAGGAAAGCTTGGGAATGTCACAACTTGTTACACGATGGTATCCTTAATATCCCCGGGAGGCAGTCATAACTTCTGCCTGAGGCGCCCGAGAACTTCCACGAGCACCGGCAGCGCAGAATTAATGATGCAGCTCGGGCTGGGAGCGGTGGCATTTTAATGGTGGGGAGAGGAAGCCTTACATTCTGCCAGCAGATCTTGGAGAAGTAAATGAATTAACTCACATTTGTCACAGGCTTTGAGATATTCCAAGGAAATGTTCCATAAAAGCCGACTTGTTATTGAGTATTTCTGACAAAATATTGTTTTCATTAATCTTCATCTTTGATCTTCTATTTGGGCTACTCTCACAATGGCCTTTTGCTTGCTTTTACTGTAGGTAATGTGGGCTCACCCACACACTATTTCCAGAACCTATAGAGAATTATGTCACTGCAAATCATTGATTGTGTTCCAAGTTGGATTCTGCTTTGTGCAGGCTCTAATTAATCCATGTTCATACCATAAGGATTTCTCATCTGACTGTGGTTTGATCAACCAGCAGAGAAAGACAGAGCCCATATCAGCTACATCAGATCTTCCCAAGGGAAGCTTTTCCCAATAGCTTTGTGTCCAGGCTGTCATGAACTATTTCAATAGAAACAAATGTCACCATTAGAAAAACAAACAAACAAACAAACAAAAAAAGCCAGATTGGTTAACATGTTTCAGAAACATGTCTAAATTTTGTGCTTAAACAGAAAAAGTCCTATGTGCTTAATCAAAAAAAAGTCAGAAGATTTTTTTTTGGATGAAATGCACTCAGAAGACAAGCCAAAAGATAAGCAAAGAAAATAAACAGATAAGAAGATAGCGAAGAAATCTGTTGTCAAAGATGAGAGATTTTACATTGGTTGTCTATGTTTTTGTGGTTTCAAGCCCAGTCAGTAGAGAAATAAAATAATGTAAACTAGGAAGAAGATTCTGCATTTCTCTCATTTAGTTTACCCAACTTTTACTTGTGCTAATTTGTACTCTAATCAATCAAACTTTTGAACAACGCATTTGTCAGATGGTATTCAAGTGGCATAAATAAAGTAGTTCAAGGTTTCTCTTGGGATCCAAATTCCTAGCAGGAATTCCTCGGCAAAATCAGCTTCAAAATGCTCAATAAGACACAGTCTACCCCCTCTCTCATGCAAAGATCCTATATGCGTGTCACACTTATATTTTCTATCAGGATTAATGCCTTTAATATTTTTCCCGTTTTCTCTGCCGAATCCCATCTGCCGCGACAATTATTGTCTATTTTTTTTACTTAGACACACTGAAGTTTAGTTCCCATTTCACCCACTGAATTCTGTGCTGAACAATATTTACCAGCCCCACAAAGCCATGTTTCGTCTCTCGGCACCGAGGAACGAAGACACATTTTCACACCGTCCCAGCTGCGATTAGCTCTCCAGGGATGTATTTTTCTTTGCCTTCCACTTCTCGTGCCTCCCCTCCCTCTTCCTCCTCACCGCAGGGATTTTCAAACAATAAACGTGTGTGGGCTTAATTTACACTTTTTCTTACACCTTCAGTTTTTAAGGGCGCACGGGGCACGATCTTCCACCGCCTCTGCGCTCCCTCATACGGAGTTCTCTCCCCGTTCCAGCGGGGAACGGGACAGCGCCTTGCCTGTCTCTGTGCGCGGCCGGGACGGGGCGAGGAGCGCAGGACTCCGGCCGCCTGCGGCTGGGGGAGCGCTCCGGGAAGCGCAGGGGCTCGGGAATAAGCCGGGATGCGGGCGGGATCCAGCCCCGCGAGGGGCGGGCGGAGGGCGGGGAGGGGTCGGCGCGGGGGGCGCGCAGGCGGGGCCGCGCCTGGCGGCGGGAGCGCGCTCGGCGGCGGCAGCTGCGATCCCGCCGGGGCACGGCCGCGCCGGCCATGGAGCCCTCGCCCAAAGACGGCGAGAGCGCGGCGGCCGCGGAGCCCGGCCGGGGCGGCACGGCCCCTTCCAGCGGCGTGGTGGTGCAGGTCCGGGAGAAGAAGGGCCCCCTGCGTGCCGCCATCCCCTACATGCCCTTCCCTGTGGCCGTCATCTGCCTCTTCCTCAACACCTTCGTGCCGGGGCTGGGTAAGGATGCTGCGGGCGGGAGGAAGGGAGGGAAGGCGGCCGGGGCGCGGGGTCCCTCTCGCCACCTGCGGCTGCTGCTCCCCGGCGGGACCGCCCGAGCTGCTGACCCCGCCGCGGCGACAACTTTCCCTGACGGCACCGCGGGAGGGATGGAGGAAAGGAGGGAGGCAGGAGCCCCTCCGCAAAGTTTCGCGTCGGGGACCGGGGCAGCGCCCTGCGGGGTCCGCGGGAGCTGCGGGGCGGCGCCCGAGCCCCGGCGGGCGGAGTGGGCGAGGATCGCGTTCCCCTCGGATGGCAGCGGGGACCGGGGCTGGGGCACTGTCCCGATCCGCCACTGTGTGGGACAGAGCATCCCCCGGCCCCGGGGACAGAGCATCCCCCGCGCCTTCCGACCCCTCCGTTCTCGCCGGGCGGGGATCGTGCGGTTTAGAAGGGATTCAGCTGTTCGGGCTCGAGAACTGTGATTTCAATCGGAGGACCAAAGCTCACAGTGACCACATCACTTGCTAGCTAAGGCGAGCTTTCAAAGCCCACCATCCCCAGTTATCTCAGGAGACCCCTGGAAAGTGTTAGAACCATCGTCCAGAGAAACTGGAGATTCAGTTTCTCAACATAAAGCCTCTGAGTGAGCTCAGGTAACACAGCTCCATCCTTTCTATAGTTCCTTTTCCTCTTTAGTTAGGAATTGCTTACTGCAACAGGAGCCTAGAGTTTGAACGCTACAAAAGCCCCTGGAACACAAGGCTAAATGCAAACATTATAGCTGAAAGCAAAGTAAGCACATTAATAAAAAAACCAAACCAAACCCAAACAAAATAATCCATAACTCATTAACCCATACCTCAAGTCTCTCATAGTCCGTTTCTGGCTGCTGTGGCCACTGCAGAAACCTTCCTTGTGATATGGGAGTATCCTCCACCTAGCCCTGCTTTTAAAGAGCTGCTGCCTGCCTTTAACTGCTTCATGTGTTTGAGGTGGCTTAATTCTTTAACAAATCTGAAATCCTTAAAGTTCTGATTAAAGTACTGCCTAAGTGTGGGTGGGATAGCGTGTGCAACATGTACAAGCCATTGCTATTCCAGTGTGCTTGCTCTGAACCTGTGGATGTATTCCAGCGGAAAACTTGCACCTTTTGAAATACCTCTGAGTTTTCCTGTGGAAAGGACTGGCATGTGTGCTTCCAGATGCAATGCATTGTGCTGGGGTGTGTTGTTTGCACATTGCTCGTGTGCAGCCACATGAAGAACCTGGAGTGATGAATCAAAGACGGACTGTGGAGCTGAGTGCTGTCGTGGGGTTTTAGGTATCCTGGGGCTTAGTTTCCCACTTCAGAGAGAGGAGTTCAAAACCAGAGTTTTCAAAGTGAATGTTATTTTCTCTTGGCATTGAAGGCGGCACATCTTCCCTGTAGACATACTGGGAAAGAGCCTGACTTACCACACCCTTTTCCTTATCCAAGTGATCTGACACTTCACACTGTGCTGCTTTTCACAGCTCACTAGAAAGCCCTCCGTGTTCTCCCATCATCCCAGCAGGACAGATCCCCATAAGCCATCCTCATGTTGGAACTGGCTTGAGGTGTGCTTCTCTGCCCGGAGTTCTCTGGCTGCTGCTGTGGTTCTGCTGGGGGTAGCCAGTGCTGTGCCTTCCCTCCCACAGAAGGAGCCCAAGGAAGGACAGCAGATAGCCCTTCCTTCCTGAAGCTGAGGGCTCAGGGCTCCCAGTCCATGCTGGGTGAAAGCTTGGGAGTTGGATCTGGACTCTACAGCCATGTTGGTTGTGTAACCACTGACAGGCTGGACCAGGCAAAATGGTTTTAATTCTATCCTGGGTTTGTTTTTTTTAACAGGTGAAGATTTTTTAAAACTTGTTTTCCCTTTGGTGTGCTGATTTCAGCATTACGATCTGGCTGGCTGTACTGCTGTTTCTCCTGGTACCCTGTTGCAAAAGTAGCAAAACAAACAAACTACAAATGAAAACAAATCCTTCCCTGTGGCATCCCCACGGACTGGTGAAGTGCAGTGTTTTGGAGATGCATCCCAAGCTCTGTGCGCAAAACATGAGCAAAGCATGAGTTTGTACGTAAAGGAACCATTCTGTTAATGAAGCTGCTAATATCTCATGCATTTCGAGAGAAAACTTACTCTGAGATGATACACCTGACTAGAATACAGCTATTTACAATCTCAGCCATATCCTGTCATATATCACATAGCCCACACACGAGGGGAAACAGGAGGATCACGAATCTACTGGCAGGAATGTTCAAGGTAAAAAGAGATTTTGTGTCATTGTTGCACTTCAGCCATCTCAATGAGCTGAGCAACACTTGTAAAATAGATAAGATTTGCAGTGGTGTGAAGTATTCACATCAAGGATGTGAGCCTGTTCCCTGCAAAGTAAATGGCACAATTCCCATCAATTCTTGTAGTCCAGATTTACAACACGTTAAAATGATGCTTCACAGGCTTGCTGTACATTTCTGCCTGCTTAGCTGGAGAGTGTGACTGTGTTTAGGTGTTAATGGAAGTCCTCTATTTCTCAGTGCCTAAATTCATCCCTCATATGTTTTGCATATAGTTGTCATTCGTGTGTAGACTCTGCAGTGCAATTGCAAAGAGGGGTCAGAAAGCACCGGAGCAGACAAGAAAATGGGCAACACTGAATAAATCAGGTTTTCCACTGCTTGGAGACCAGTGCATTTGAGGTTTTCATTAGTGCCCCGTGCCTCAGAGCAGTGATATCCAAATAGAAATTGTGCTCTGATGAAGGCTACCAAATACTTGGGCAGTCTCTCAGCATCCGAAAGCCTCTATTTTTTTAGTTAAATTATCTCTCCTGTGTTATGGAAGTCACCTGTGAGGGTGAAATCTGAGAATTCTAAATACCTGTTTTATTTTTCCTTTGTGCTATTTACATTTTGCAGTAGTACTCTATTTGGACAGGAGAAGTAACACTTTCTCTTTGTTTACAGTCAGTTTATTTTTTTCAGCTGGTTAATTTTCAGAGTTTTATGTAATAACCCAGAACTGCAGGTTTTAAGATGCATCGTAAACTGGGTTTTAACTACTCTTTCCATACTTGTTACAAAAGATGTAGTTCATAATAATTTTTTCATACCCAGGGGATATGTTAACTCTTGCCTTGCCAAAACTTAAAATTCAGACCAAATGCAGTGTAAAAGATCTTGATTAGCCCATCGACTTGTAATCTGTTTTGCCGAATAGCCTTGAAATTGCACATTCTTTTCCTTCGCTGTGACAGGAGCAACCACTTGGAAATATTCTGGATCAGTTTTCCATGGTCCAGTGCGATCTTTCTCACCTGTGTCTAACAGAGCTGGAATGAAGGTGTCCCAAGCTCAGGTTTATAAAAAGAGCGGGTAGGAAGAGAGGAAGAAGAGGGGGGAGTCAGCACATGCTGTGGCAAAAGCCATCGTGCCTTGGCTACCAGCGCTCCAGCTCTGCCACAGGCTCTGCAACCTCTGCTCTGGCTTTGGGTGTCTGGAGCAGGCTCTGAGGCATCAGGTGCAGCGATGAGCTCTGGAGAATGGAAGATGCTGCTGTCAGCAGAGACAGGGGTGTCTCCAGTCCTCCAGGATGGAGCAGCGTGCACCTTGAGCCCGAACGTACTACAGGTGGCAACTGGGAGAAGGGCTGGCCATGCCCTTGAGCTGGCAGACTGTGTTCTCCTGGAGCTGCCGTGTGCCAGTCAGCGTGGGAGAGGATCTGGCTCCTTGTCACTCCCGGAGCTGATACACGGGAATCGTGCCCTCCTTCCTCCCTGCTCTTCCTTCTCTCGACATCACGTGTGTGGGAGGGGGTAAACGAAGGGGGGGAACTTGAGGGAAATGTGAGAAGTGAGTGAAATTATCTGAAAGTCTGAGGTATTCTCCAAGATTAATCCCTCCTGTCGGGAAGGGGGTGGACTTTTGGATCCCAGCCTGCGTTATACATGTGTACTATTTTTGTGCAGGGAGTAATTGAAATACGTAGCCTAAAATTATGTTAGTGCAGGATAGGAGAGCAGCCACCCCTGTGCCATGAAATAGCCCGTGGAGGAGTTCAGGAGTGACAGCCTCTCACAGCAGCTGCAGAAAGAAGGGGGGATTCCCAGCCCACTGAACTTCTTTCTTCCACAGCTCCACAGTGCAGCTCTCCTGCTCCCGGGTGTGTCAGCTCTGTAGCAAGAGTCTTCTGCCATCTGCTTGTTCAGTTCTGATAGAGTTCAAGCTCTGCACCGTCAGCTGTGTGAATGTGGCTTTAATATTTGGTTTATAGAAGCCAGGCATCTTCTCATTAGGAACCAAGGCTCTCCTGAGCAGAATGAGCTCTCCAAGGAGCTGAACAGAAGTACAGAACACAACACTCGAGAAAGTTGAAGGGATAAGATCTGCATAAAATTACCAATACCCCTTTTATTTTTGTGGTTGGAATGGTAAATAGATGCCTCAAGCAAACATCCATTGCCTTCATTATTGAAACAAAGGATTTCAAGGAAAAAACACATTTTCTTATCTACAGTAGAGCAAACAGTGCACAAAAGAAATCTGGGCTTTCAGACATACGTGCATTAAAATCTCAGACTCCCTTTGGTATTTATGATCCTTTTTAATATCTTTTTTTCCTGTAGACATGCAAACCACTGAATCTGTGTGATTTACAAGCTCATTTGTGGAAAGCAAAGGTTTTCTCGAGTGTTTGTGTGAATTTGTGTTACTGAACTTTACTGCTGCAGTTTTTTGGCTAACATTGCCTTTCAGCCTGTGATGCTGGTAGTCTGCAGAAACAAGCTATTTGTTCATGACAGCATAATTAAACCAAGCAAACCTATTGCCAGTAGACTTCACTCTGTCAGGTTTTGTATTTTCCACTGAAAAGGTCAAGAAGTTCTTTATGGTGATTTGTTCTTGTGCTTGTGCAAGGTGGGAAATGAGACCTGCAATAAAATGTGTGCATCCAGGTTTTACTGCTCCATTGCTGGTACCAGTGGTATCAGCTGTAGATTATCCTCACAGTGAGGTAAAGTTGGGCACAAGAACAGCTGAATCTGAGGTTTCTGTACCTGCAGGTCTTTGTTCTTTTCAGTATGTAGAAGGCCATTAAATTCCTCTTTCATTTTATTTTCTTTTATTTTTATAACAGAGGCTTAAGTGAGAAATATAACTGTATTATATAACTTTCTTGGCTGATGGTATTGAGCAGTCATTCCACAATCTTACCACCACTGGGTAGTCTAGAATATTTTTGCTCCATGAAGTGTCTGGACGACCTAGAATAACAATCAATCTTGGAGAACTCAAAAGTGATTCACAGATAATTTGTGATCTGAATAAATGCCAAAGTATTTCAACTTTGTAGCTCCAGCCAGTGTATCTGATGAGAAAAAAAGCAAAAAAAAAGGGGGAAAAATGGTATTTTATCTGCTGTGGGACCTAATGTGGCCCCTCAGTTTAATCCAGTGGTGAATGGAATGCCTTGCTGTATTTTAGGCAGAAAACTGCTTCCTGCTTTGCCCATACTTGCCTGAATACTTAATATATTCCTCTTCCTCCCCTTCCTGTGTGTAACACTGAGCTCCCTCCTCGAGTTTGTCTGCTCAGCCATGATGGCCACATGTGTAGGTGCTCTCACACTCATCCTCCTCCTGTGCCCTGAGAAATGCTTTACAAATTATGGGCACACACGGCCAAAGCTCTCCGGTGCCTCGTTCATGACCACAGTCTCAGGTCACAGTCCAAATATTTAGTAGTGTTTCTGTCCTTTGGTTAGTTTTTGCTCTTCACTTGCTACAGTTGGTAGAGGTCAGCTGTTGAGCTCCACTTGCATTTAAAGTGTCTTTTTGGTTAATTTTGCTGTCAAGCTGTGCACTAACCCAGCCCTGCAGCCTTTGAATCGCTGTCAGTGCCAGACCAGCTAGAATGCAAACAAGTTTCTCTGCCTCCCTCATGCCTTCTGTTTCCACCAAAATAGAAGACAAAAGAAATGGCCAGGGACGTTTTTGTTCAGTGGTTTTTGTTCGCTGCTGTTGTTGAAGCAGCTCTGTGGAGATACTCATTACTTAATGAACACATAAGGAGGCAGGGTTTGCTCAGCATCTTGTAATCTTGTTTGTCATTTAATGCAGTTTGGACAGATGTACTTGAAGATTAGGAGTGAAGGTGGGAGCAGACAGCAGAGAAGAGCTGTTAAATGGCCAAGTAAACCATCTGAATTTTAAGGTGGCTAGAAAGCTGTTCCAGAGGAAGGGTGTGACGTGGAGAGAAACAGAGAATCAAGTCCAGAAGGAGAAAAGTACATTTGCAGAGATTCAGGGAGAAGGCAAAAGAACTGGAACTTCTTGCAGCAAGGGAGAAAATGAGTGAAAGGATTTGAAGGTAAAAGTAACTTGGATGAGGAGAGTGCTTTTGACAGGTGAATTTTTCTGGATAGCAGGAAGAAAGTGAATTTTCTCCTGCTCTGAATCAGTGGGTGTTGGAGAGGTTTTCAAAGCCTGATAAAGCACCATTGCCTGCAGCAGCTCACTGCCATTTAATCTCTCCACCATGAAAAGAACATTGAGAGTTTCTGTAGCTGTTCAGGATCATAAAGAGAGGAGCAGGAAGCAGAAGGCAGGTTCCTCAGGCTCTTCCTTACCCATGAAACTGTGTGCAGGACCCTGAACACAAATACACCTGCAGTTGGCAGGGTCTGGCACAAAGGTGACTTTTAGAGTCTGTATCCAGTTTTGAATTTTGTGGAGAAACAAGTGATTGGATGGTGAAGGGACTCTAAAATAGTCCTAAGGTTTGTAATAAGATAAAGTCAATCTGACATATCACATCCTTTCTCCTGCCTTAGGACTTGCCTTTATTGTAGAACTTTACAACTTTAAAGTGACACAGTGGCAGCACCAGAGTGGATGTGTACAGGCCTGGTTGTAGCACTGTGCAAAGATGCTGGTCAAAGACAAAACAGAATAGATTATTTCATTTGGAAGGGATCTACAATTACCATCTTGTCCAGCTGCCTGCCCAATTCAGGGCTAAATTAAAGGATATTATTAAGGCCATTGTCCAAATGGTTTTTAAACACTGACAGGCTTAGGGCCCAGCCTCACAGGAGAAAGAAAAGTTTGTGTCATGGACCTTGCTTTAGAGATTGTAGGAATGTGAAACCTGAGTTTCTATGGTTCTGATGAAGATAAGGAGTTTTTTCATTAAGGGAAGAAGTTAATCCCTCTTCTCCTTCCCAGGGTTTTTGAGCATTTATGTTATCTGTGGAGGCCTCAAATGAAAATACTGTAAGAACTTGAGAAGAAAATCACATGCCATTCTATCTAGTTATAGCTCACTTGTTGATTTATGATATTATAAACTCAGGTTTCATTCTGTGTAGAGTCAAAGAAAAAATAAGTCTAGGCAGAACTTGAATATTTGATTTAAAATACTCATTTCCACAGTTTGTTGTCTTTCCATCTTACCACTTAGAAGCTGCTCTCCACCCTCTTTCCTTCAGCAATGTAGGCCTTGTAATAAAGGCAGTTCAGACTCAGTGTTTCCATTCCAAAGGAGTTACAGACCAAACAATTTCTCTCAAGTTACTTGACAGCTCCTCAAAAGGCCTAAGCAATGCAACCCCAACTCACACAATATTTGGTGTTTCTTTAGAGCCTAGTCCCCTGAGGCTCTTGGTTAGATGAGAATCTTTGCTTTCAGGAAAAGAAAAAAATGTAATTCTTATGGCTGTGGAGCAGGATTTGAAAATAATGATCCTGTCTCAAAAGAAAAAAAAAAAGAAGGCTGTGGGAAGAAAGAATGAATTGCTTTTTTTTTTTAATTCTCAGTTTTGGAGAATCTGAGTCATGATTTTTCAGCACTGGAAAATGGCAATATTATACTGAGCTGTTAAATTTTAAAAAGAGGATACATTGCTAACCAATTTACAGCTCTGCCATATTGGACAGAGCCATGGACATCCGTGTCTTTGAGCATCATGAAATACAGTAAATATAAATGAGGTGGTTGATGAAAACTGATGGGCAGTACACTAACTTAAATTAAAAATCCCAGTATAAACACACCCAGAGGATATGCCTGGAGTGGATCACAGTCAAATCTTGTTAGAGGAAATGGTGAATGCAATCAATAGAGGAACTCTTGGAAACATAATCACATTCTCTGCAGGGGTTCATCCTGTACAACATTTCCAACTTCAGAAGTAATGCTTATACAAGCAATTGTGCAGGGGACCAAGGGCATCTTTGGGAACGTGAATTTAAACATGACAGATCATTATCCAGCCTCTCACCAGGCTGTTGTTTATCTGGGCTGAACTCTCAGTTGGCCACAAGCATTGGTGAATATCCACACAAAGCTTACAAAGGCTTTGAGATTGTGGATAATAATTTTGTTTTAGTTAAAACACAAACAAGTTTGTAAAGAACGCAAAAGGGCTAAATGGTCAAATGAATCTGTGTTGGGGAAAAAAATTCAATTGGACCAAATAAGAATGTTGTTTTAAAAGAGTGGTTGTACGTTTTTACTAAGAGTTAATGTTAATAAGCCTTTGAAAAACTGAGATTTGTTGAAGACAAACATATTATAATGAACCATTGTTAAAAGTTCACTATGTTAAAAAGTTCAGTAGTTTTGCAAAGTATGAATCGTGATGTTTTTATGAAAATATTTCACCTGAGATAAGCTAAATGATCACATTAGTGTGACATTGTCCAGCTGAAATAGTTTTGCTGGTTTAAGTTTAAAATATGTATTTATTTGCATGCATACCTATTACATATGCCACCGTGGTGAAGTGAGATAATGGCATTAAAGGAAAGCCTTCTGTAGGCAGAAAACCATTTGTTGTATCTGCTTAAGTGCATTCATAAAAGAATGGATTTTAGATTTCATAAATTGGTTTTGTTAATCTGCTATTTTTAAAATACTTGCAAGACCTCTTCTGTTGCCATGACAATTTGATTTCCATAAACATGATATTTTGGATGTGACTGTCCAACGTTGTATTTGCTTTGCTGTGTGAGGAAAGGAGATGGCAACTTGGCCCCACAGAAATCACAATGCAGAGGGGCCCATAGAGTCAGGCCTCTCACTGAGAGTGGTCAGGACAAGTTCATTATAGTAAAAAAAAACAAAGCTCTTAGATCAAGTTACATGCATTTATATTCCCTGTAAATTAGATTTTTTTTCATGTCTTCTTGTGAACACTGTTTTGGAGAGAGGGAACTTCAAGTTTCCATTGAAAATTGGTTCCAAGAATGTGAAGACTAAATTCTGGCTAAAAGTACTGCTGGACCTTTTTGGATCTGCACACACAAAGCAGCTGTAAGGACACACAGCTCTCATTGCCCTGAGCTCACTGTGGAATTGTTATCTTAGTGGGAGGGCTTCACAAAGGATTTAGGATGGTGAGAAAGGAATGGTCAAGAATTGAGACATTTGTGAGGTGCAGCCAGAGGAAAATCCCCCTCTGGCTGAGGGATCAGTGTGGTTCCCCATACTCACCTTCTGTCTTTTTGAAATGATTGCAACAAAGCAGACTGGTTACCAAATTGATTTGCATCAGACTAGATACTGAGTAATCCACTGAAAGACTTGGAACATTTTTTCCAATGTAGTTAGACAATTTGATGAGTGTGGGTTCTCTGGATTGGGCCATTAAATTACCTCTCTTGATCTGTTTAATTGTGAAAGCATTGCCAAATCTTCCTGTCTGTGGTCCAAAGCTGATAATGCTTTTTTTTTTGCTGCATGTCTTTCTGCTTTAGCTCTGCATCCAACAAACTGATCAGTGCCAGGGGAGGTTTAGCAAGGTTTTTACAGAACAAGAACTAAACTTTTTTAAAAACAATATTTTAGACTCAGCATCACGGGATTTTTTTTCCTCCTACTGAAATTTCATTGTGGCTGCAGAGAGCTGGTGGGCTGGTTTCTTGTCTCGTGTAAAAGAGAGAAAAGAGCACAGGGACTACAATCATTGTCAGTTGGGAGTATAAAAACAGTCTCTTGTTTTCTCTTTTAAAAGTCAGAATGTAATTTTATACATCGACTTGCATCTGAGTGCTTATCTCACTCAGTCCCCCACACATCCCACAGAAACAATGTGGAAATGGATTCTCCTGACACCCCTTTGGAGCTGGCTCCCCGAGGTGATCTAACCTGGTTCTTGTTTCCTTGGCCAGCTGTACACTGGAGAGCCAGCCCCTTACATTGCATATTGCCACAGAAAATCCATCTGTTTTTATACCCACTCTGCAGAGGTGTGGACAGCTGTGGATAGCTGCACACGTGCAAAGCAGAGCCTGAGCCAAGCCATGGGTGTGGAGAGCAGAATGGGGGCACTCTGGGTTCAGCCAGGCCGTGGCACCAGCCCATCCTGACCCAAATAATGCCTTTTGCACTTGGAGCAAATGCTCGTTTCTGTCAGAGCTAAGCCTCAGTATTTCCCCTTTGGATGGTGAATTCAAGGCAGTGCAGTTAGAAGCAGGATCTGTCTCCTTGTGCTGTGTGCAGCTGACACTTAGAAGAAACCTGTGGTGGAGCTGGGAATGGAGTTTAGACTAAGCATTAGTTCCCAGGAACCACCCTTGCTCAGCAATTACATAGGGAACCCTTCTTTCACTGAGGCTGCGATGATTAAATGGTAACAGTCCACCCTTTGTTGTACTCACACAAAGAATAAAAGATTTTTCTTCTGTGTATTAACTAAAACATGGTATTTTTGGTACTATACACGTGTGTCTGTGTTCTGGTCTCATGTCAGTGCTTTCAATCCACCAGATGTTCTTTCAGTGCTCATTTACTCTGTGCCAAGGCAGAACTGCACAGAGAGGGTGTCCCCTTTCCAGTTGCTCTGTAGATTCCAGGTCACACTGCTTGGAACACCAACCCATCATATGAACCAGTGCAAAACAAGTACAAAGGGTTCCCATTGCAAGCCTAACTCACTTGTCAGAACTGAGAATCCACAACTTACAGAGCAATGTGGTGTTGAGCCTCTAGAACTATTTTGTCTCACTCCTGCTCAACTCTTTTGCTTCTTGTAACATTGAGCTGGCCCCTTGTGGTTGCTCCTGTGAATAAGTGTTATTTACTGTAAAGAAGAATTGCAGAGCTGAGCTCTTTGCCCTTTAAACCAGGGAAGACTCTTCCCAAGATGCAGTACCAAGCTGGACACTCACTGAGAATTGTATTCCCCAAATTAGCCAGCAGCCAAAGCTAAAAATCTGGTTTATGCTGCATCATAAAACTTAATCTGCTTTCTCCCTTACAAATGTGGGTTTGTTTTAAATATTTATGACACACACTAGTAAATGTTCTTCAGTACATTTTGTAAAAGGAACTATGCCTAAATGACAAGATAACTTACTCCAGTGTCTATGATTTAAGTCTTTCCTGAGAAGTTCACTATTTACTGGTGTGGGAAGTGCCAAGTAGGCAGTCAAGCAGTGTTTTCATAGAATCATAGCATCATTTAAGCTGAAGAAGACCTTTAAGATCATCAAATCCAATCATTAACCCATCACAGCCAGCCCTGAACAACATCCTGGAGTGCCACCTATACACAGCATTATGATTTCAGTAGCACTGGGGGGTGCAGACTACACTCAAGTCCTGCTATGATCCAGAAGGGAATGTTATGATATGAAGGAGGAGTTATGTCACACATTTAAGACTATCTGTACTCTGAGTGGAGAATTCAGGGAAAATATCCAGGTTGTCCAGGAAGTTGGTGGCAAAACTGGCAAGAGGATCTACACAGATTCAGCACCTCAGATAATGCAGCCACACTTAAGTTTCCATTAATCTCTCCCAGGAGAGCTGTTATTAATGAACTACCTCCATCACTCTTGGGCTGTGTGTTCATTGAGAAGAGAGGCGTTGTCTGTGCCATGCATCAATGAAAACACAGTAAATAGGTAGGATGGACAAAGCAGTTTTTACTTTGGGTGCGCTGGTTACTCCCTCACATGTTTCAATGGTCTGCCTTATGCCTGTGGCAGCCACAAGCTCTCTTGCACACACGTGAGGGGCTTCAGCATGTTTGAGTTACTCTGTAGCTAAAAAAGAAAACCCACACCAAAACCCAGAGCCAGGCAAGCAGCGATGCAGCTTGGCCTTGCCATTTGCAAGAACACTGATTTGTACTGTGCTTTGTAGTTTAGTGTTAACCAATATTTGCAGTAAGTAGGCTCTGTATTCCTTCTTGTTTGCACCACAACTGTGTGCAAAATGGGGCCTTACTGTGACCTTTAAATAATGCTATTTTAAAATACATTATTTATGCAGCTATGTAGGTGACCACAGCACTGTACAGACAATGGAAGAAGAAAAGGTCCTGTCCCAGAAGATTGTGATAGAAATGTAACCTCAAGAGTCAGATCCAAGTTAAAAGAAGTCCTAATAAAAACACACAATACAGTGTAATGAAAAGAAAAACATTTCCTTGGGTTGTATGTTTAAAGGCAGAGTTTTAAAGGCAGAGTTGGGACTTGTTTCTTAGCAACAGGGCTCATCTGAGCCCTGCAAACACTGTCATGTTGGAAAAAGATACCCTCCAGAAGAAAAGCAATATGAAAAGAGCTAGAAACATCAAATTTAGATGTCGTCCTGCTGTTGCGGGAGCATTTCATCAGCATTGCAAAGCCTTCAGGCAACAACAAGGTCATTTTGGTAAACTGTAATGATCAGAACAAAGAGCTCATCTTTACTTCTCTTTATCAACAGGGACAAGCAGTAAAAATATTATTTAAAAATAGGTGCATTGGTATTACCATAAACCACAATTTAGGTCCTGTATCCATAGTAACAGGGCTGTTTTCTGCACTGAGGGCACAGGAGTCCTGCAGAACAAAGTCCTTGCTCTGTTGTACCCCACACTGTCAGTACCAGAAGTTTTAGAGGAAGTTCTCTAATGCACAGAGTTAAATCCTACTGGCCTGTAGGAAGAGCTCCTCCTAAAGGAGTTGATTGCTGGCTGATCCACCAAAGCAGGAGAATTTTTATTAGTATTATGTAATCAATAGCTTAATGACAGGCATTTTTATTGGGCATATTAAATGGGGTTCATGTAACCTGTGCACCTGAGTTGGTTGCCTTTGTAATGTGTGGGGAGGAATTAGGTACTACCAGCATGTGATTCATCTCTTTAAATTAGGTTAAGTGAATCACACCCTCTGGGGGCCTCCATCTCTTTTTGGGTTTCACTTTTTTTTTGCCTCTGAAGGGTAAAATGCTCAGATCAAGACATCTCCCTTGCAGATACCTGAAGTTAGATCAGATGCAAGCTACCCATTGCAGAATAAGGCATTTGCTTCAATAGTTTCAAAATACTTCAGGCATTGCCCACACATCTTTCTGGATCTCATCTCGTCCTTACAAGAACTGTAGTGGCTCTGACCTCCGTGCTGTCTCCCAGTGCATACACATCTGCTGTGTCTCATGGAATGTGTGCATTTATGAAGCTCAGACCTCCTCTCTTCCTTATGAGTGCTCAACATAAAACCCTATAATTTCTATAATTTCTGTCATTACAGACTGCATCTCTTTGGTAGCTCTTTTCCAAAGCATGTGATATTACAGAGTGCCTTTCCTGACTGTGGAGCACCTTGAGCACGTGTTCTCTCAGCACTGCTCATGGTGGTATTTAGATCCCTTCCTTGAGGGATGTGCTGGATGTTCACAGTGTTTCTTTCCTTCATGCATTTTCTAAGGGATAGAAAACATGAGAGAGGTCCTTGCTCTGGATCAGAAGCATTGAGAGCTGCTGTGTTTGCCAATGGGGCTGACAGGGGAACCCAGGTGACTCTTGAGAGCTGGCTGCTGCCTTGCCTCACTTCCCCCCAGCCAGCCAGGATGGTGCCTGGCCATAATCCCTGGTTGTGGTGACTGATGTAGAAAGGTTTCCCTTCTCACTCTTCTGACTCCTGGGACACTGACATCTCCATCAGGGACTTGATTGTGGCAATTCTACCAACAGTATCTGTCCCTTGATCTTGGCTGGAGATGACAGCACCTCACATCAAGAAAAAGCAGAGAAAAACATCTCCTAAGAACTCAGTGCAAAGCCACAGTTAAAGCCAAGTTTAAGTTCAGGAGAGCTCTGGAAAGACTTTGCCCTGAACCTGCTGTGACACAGATACCTGTTCCCTTCTGTTGACTCTGATACAGGTTTATAACCTATCCTAGGAAAAGATTAATTGCCTGGCCACTGTTCCTCTTCAGCCTATTAAGTTCTAATGTAGCTGCACAGCATAAACACTTGATAGGACACTATTGGATCAGTTCTGCTTTCCTCAAGTCATAAAAATCCTCATAAAATGTCATTAGCATTTTTAAACAGGAAGAAATATAAATCGTAACAGCATGAGAAAGACATTTCAGATGAACATTCCTTAATATCCTGTAACATACTTCTTTTCTGGTCCATACTCCTAATCTGTGTATTTCATTATAGCCAAAACCCATGGAGGGCAGCAAGGCTTAACTAGGAAACCCAGAATCTGGCTGAGCAACCTGATGGCTCTTTCACTGTGGCCTGAGGCATGACTAAGCCTGGAATTCCTTGATTTCAGTGGGAGTTTGGTGCCTAGGTGTTTTCAAAGATCCATGCTCTAGTTTCTCTGCCTTCCTTCCATCATTCTTCAACAGAAGGAAGAGAACACTGCCATGTGTAATGGCACAGACGTACACTGGGGTGTCATTAGCACCTATGAGATGCTAAAATAAAGAGAACTAGATGAAGTGCTGCTCTTGGTCAATATGGACATTAGCAGAGACAGACAGTGTGTTTAAAACAGAATAAGTAAAAAAATAGATGCAGTTACTTGCGTATGTTAAAAAAATTTTTAAAGAATTATAAATAGTTTAGGGCCAGACATTTGAGAAGGCTAAGAATTATGTTTGTGCTCTCTCCCTGCTGAGCAGTTTGGCTCAGCTGCTAATTTTCACTAACTGGAAAATAAAAAGCACTTTTCCAATAGTCTTGTATTGCCTTAATCCCAGATCTAGAAATGGGACATTTCACATGGATCCCGTGGATGGTGCAGACTGTGCCTGCCTTGTATGACTTGTCACTCGTCTGGCAATGATGAGCCTGAACTTCCCCACAGCACCAGACAGGTTCTGCTTTGCACAGAGAGCCAGTGTGTCAGCAAATGCACCAGCACCTTCTCCAGATACTCCTTTCTTCCTCAAGGTATTCTGAGATTCAGGGATTTTCCTACCCCACGAGTGGTAATTGCACCCCTGTATTGTTTTTTTCTTTGATCTTTCTTCTGTGTGTATTTTGATCAGTATTAGTCCGGTGAGTACTGAGGGGAATTAATCACAATTTTCACTCCATCCAATCCTCTTCCCACCCCGAATCTGGTCTTGCTTTCTGTCAGATGCAACAGTTGAGAAGAGTACAGAGCAAATTGCAAAGGTGAATGCCAAGATTTCTGAAGAGTCCTGGGGCTGCCTCTGGTTTCTTGCAGGGGAGCACAGTAGGAACTGCCAGGGGAGCACCACAGCCTGAAGCTCCCTGCGTTTAGTGACCCTTCATGAATGACACATTCAGGCTGGTTTGTTCCCCTGCACCCCAGACCCACCCATGACCCTGAATTTGCCCAGTCACAAGCACCCAGTGCTTTTACTGTGTGCTGAAATTCCTTTTCTACCGGGGGAGTGTTTTCTGGGTGAGAGCTAAGGGGGTCTGCACAACCCTTAGCAACTTCTCATTCAGGAGTTCCATCTGTGCATTTTGCACTTTAACTTCCCTTCTCCCCTGCTGTCCCATGAACCAACTTCTTGTTGTTTTTCCATACAAGGAGCTGCTGTAGGACACTGGTTCTATTTGTAGTGCACAGTGTAAGGATCATTAAGGGTGTGAGATCCTACATTAAACCCTTCTGCTTAGGTTATTGCACTGTCTTAATTCCTTCCCTGTGACTGAGATAGGGGGGTGTGGTTTGCTGTGGGTGACTCTGATGTCCCAGAGTGGTGGTGGTGCTGTTCCAATCTGTCTCCAGGAAAAGGAGTAAGATGCAGCTGCTCTGTAATATGGTCTTAGTGCATCAGTGCCTTTGGGTTTTGCATGGAGCAGACATTTTTCTCTCCAAAATACTAACTGTAAAATTTAAGATAATTTTTCATGAGTGCATCTGGTTAAACAAATGCTCCTCTGAATGACAATAACAGGCCTCTGCTATCAGATTGTTCTGTGTAGCACAGCTAAAAATACATGCTGATTTTTTTCCATTGCAGGCACAATAAAGGATGGCAGAATAGCTCTAATGTTTCAGATCGTGGCTTTCGTACAGTACTGTACTAGGAATCTCACTTTGTAAAATGTGAGGGAAGAAAAAGTGCTATGTTTTTAATCACTAAAATTAAAAGAAAAATGAATTATTTTAGCGAGAAACGTGGGGTAATTTAATGCTTAAGTGTAGGAAGTTATAATGACTGTAGAAATACGCTTCAGACACCTGTAGGGATTAGCAAAGAACAGTAAGGAATCCCTAAGTAGGAGGAGAACACTGAGGTGTGCAGCAGCACATCAATGGTCCCTGCTTGCAGAGCACACAGGAGCCCATGCTTTGAGGAGAGGTGTGAGAAGGAGCACTACTACTGAATTTTGGGCAGGAGAAAGTATTGCTGCCTGTCTTTTTGGTAGTTTGAACTGCAGGCACCTACCTGTGCAAGAAAAGCATCTGACCTATTGATTAGTCTTAAATAAATTTAAAAATAAAATGACACAACAGTGGTTTAACTGATGTAGCCTTTATAGATTCCTAATACAGATTGGGACATTGGTTAACTACAGAAATAAATTTCACTGCACGTTAACTTGTGTCACACAGGATCTAGAGCAAATCCCTAATTCAAGCTGGGGGGTTTGTGTTGCAGGATGTCTGTAAATGGAAACACTTACAGGTTTTCACCAGCTCTGAAAGCAGTCTTAGAGGGAAGAGCATTTGATGTGGCATGTGAAAGGGAACTCTGGCTGGAGAGTAGGTGAATATAAGGAAGGAAAAACCATTGAATTTTAAGAGAGAGAGGAAAAAGAAATTGGAGCAACCTGAGTGCACAGGAGAAGGAGAGGGAGGAATTAAATACATAGTTATCCTCCTTTTCTAATTACTTGAAATCCTGATGATGGAAAGGTTGTTGGTGGTGTCATCAGGAAGAAACATTCACTGTGCAAAGAAATGGAGTTTGACTCTCTTCATTAAGAGGAGAGGATGTCCAAGCAAAGAGACCAGGAGTGGGCAGGATGTGGGAGAAGTGTCCTGAAGAGATGCAGGAGTTGAGTCACTGGCAAAGAAGTGGAGATGGCACATGAAGGCTTGTGTGCAGATGAAGTTTAAAGAGGGCATGGAGGGTATGGAGGGAGCAGAAAATAGGGGAGGGAATTGCAGTGGGTGAGTCAGTGCCTCTGAAACAGGAAGAGAAGGGTGGTAACAAAGAGAGTGAGAGATGCTGAGAACAGGGTGGGAGACAGAAGCGAGGCAGGTGGCGAGATGTCAGAGAGCAGAGAGCCCTAGTGCGGGCCAGAGCTGGGAACCAGAAACACTGCACATGGAACACAGGTCCTGACACTCACCCAGACTTTGCAGACCTTGGTGAGAACTGTTTCAGCAGAGAAGACAGAAACCTCATTTGTGGAAAGAAGGGAAATTGAGGTAATGTTGTGACATTTCCAAGATAAAGCAAGGGAGGAGGGAAGTTGGTTGGGGAGCTCGAGGGACAAGTGAAGCTGCATGACTGACACAACTCTGCTGAGGTAGGAGACTTGCAAGAGACCTTTTTCTGTAGTGGGGCAAAGTGTAGATCTCCCCTTAGTTTCAGCTGTGCAGTCCCATAAACTGAATTCCCGTTGTAGTGTGAGTGCTGATCCAGTGAATCCCGGTGGGATAATGAGCTTAAGCACAGGTGGCCATTGGAAGCTGGAGAGTCACAGGAGCTGGATGATGGGTCTCCCAGCTGTACAGCTTCTGGGCACAAGGCAAGCCCAAAGAGCCTGCCACGATTCCCAGGCACCATGGGCTCGCTCGGCTGGGGAGCAAGGAGAGCAACACCATCTGCTGAGCAGAGCCTGCTCCTCATACAGCTCAACAGGCTTGCTAAGAAGTTAGGAAAGTGCATGTGTGGATACAGAATCAATTTTCTAATTCTGCTTAAGGCTATATCCATGGTATTCATGTTAGCCATGTTTGAATTTATCAACCTCATACCGAGCAGCAGGCATATGCTGTTTGCCATGGCCTGTTACTGTTATTTAAAAGTACTGTCTTTCTGCAGTTTGCACTTCAGAATTGCTGCCAAGATCAGGTTAGACCTGGTGAGCCAAATTAATCCCCAGTGTAACTCTGGCAGCCAGTGGATTTATGTCAGGGGTGAGTCTGGGTCCAATATAGATGTATTTTTTGGCAGAAGGAAAAGTAGAACAGAGGAATGAATAAAGGTTAGTTGGATGGTCCCTCAGTTGTGCCTGGTCTTCCTGAAAGAAGCGTTTTCCTTCAATGCCCACTCCTTTTTTCCCAGGAGATGCATCCCTCAGCTTTCCCTGCTGCTTGCTCCAGAGCCCTGGCCTGGGGGAGCCATGCAAGGTGCAAAAGGCAGTCCTTGGTGAGTGGGAGGTTATGAAGCTTTTTGAGCTGCTCCAGGGAGCCACAGTACACAGTTCCCAAGAAAATATGGGAGGAGTAGCTTTGGGGATACTCCAGAACTGCAGGAAGAGCTCTTTGGCACAGGGAGAGTTGTGGGGTGCAAACACTGCCTGCCACTTGAAGGTCCTGGCCCTCACTAGCACACAAGTAGCAAATGTGAATTCCCTTTCCTCTGCTTGGTACTCCCCAAAAAACAGCCTTGCTTAAAAAAACACCATGAAAACCTGACCCTAGTGAATTCCAGATAGTATAATTGGAGGATGTACAGAAGCAGAGAAGCAACATCTTTGTTTAGGTTGTCAAGTCTTGTGTTGCAGTGTCAGTGTCAGGTGTTATGGTTGGTCTGCTGCCCCCTGTGTGACTTGTGGAAAGAATATTTAAAAGTCTGAATCTCAGCTGCACCTTTTGACAGTGAGATAAGTGCTTCCAGCAGTCCTGCATAGGAGTGTTGGACCATGTGACCATTGTTCCCAACCTCATTGTAACCTATTCCACATCAAAATTTAAAAAATGAAAAAGGAAAAGGCAGGATGAAACCATATTAATTTCGAGTTTCTCTGTGTGACTCTTTTTCCTGGTACACCTCACTTCAGATAAGTCTCCTCTAGCCTCTGAAAAATGATGTCCTTTGAGTCATTGTACATTAGATGTATTACTTTTCATATTTCACTCAAAATCATTATGTGCTATTTTGTGATTCTGGGAGCTCAGTTCTTTGTGATATCTACAAAAAAATACACATTCATTTTTATCTAGTGCTGACCAGTAGCTAGTTGGCAGATATTGGCAAGTACTTGGTAAAGGGAAAATCTGTCCTTTGGCAGAAACACATGTATATCAAATGCTGTTTCCTGAAAACTGGGAACACAAGAACTCCTAGTGATGGGGGGAAGAGGGAATTCAGATGAAAAGACCACGTAGAAAATCTCACAAGCACATTTACAGGGCTGTGCCTCTGCAGGCCTTGCTGGACACATCTCAGCTGGCCAAGAAGCATTAACTATTTGTGGATAACCTGGCACCTGAACACAGGTACTCATCCATGTTTGTGACCTGCTCAACTAAGCTGTGGCATTTCCTTTAGCTTTGCTGTCAGACAGAAGAGGACTAGTCCCTGCAGAAATGATCATTTTATCCATGTATATATTTGTTTTAAAGAAGGACCAGGCTTCTGCACAAAGCAGTATTTCCCGTTAGTACAAAAGCATCTCCCCTCAGAGGCTGCCTGAGCTGTTTGACAGGAGCATGCACAGCTCAGGGGAGTCACTTGGAGTTCACCTGTTTTGGTGGGATCAGCAACTCACAAGCAAGCTTTCTGATTGCTGTGAGAGTGCACTTGGCATTTCAGAACCAGAGCAGCTTTGCAAAAATAAATTGAGAAATCATGAAGAGGCCTGTGTTCAAGAGCTGTCAGAAGGACATGGCTCTGGGAAATGAATCAGAGAGATCAGCTAAGCCTTGTGTGGAATACTGAAATACCACAGAATAGCTGGGACTGGAAGAGGCTTCTGGAGGTCACTTAGTCCTTCCTCCAAGTGGGTTAAAGTAGAGCAGGTTGCTCAGGTCCTCATCCACACCATCACAGGACAGCTGCTGATGCTGACACATGCACTAGTCTCCATAATATCCACATTCTCCATCCTAATAGGAAATCTTCCTTTTAGAAAACTGCTCTATCTGGCCTGGATTCATTTGTCTTGGCTGGTGCTCATATTCACAGAATCTGTAAAGTCAGGGGTCACTCCAGCCCGCACTATTTATGGAGCCTGGGCTGGGGTGATGTCAGGCTCAAGGTACCACAGCTCATTTCTCCACTGCCAAAAGAGACTTGCTTTTGTTGGTCTGCATGGGGCCCTTCCAAGAGGAGCCAGAATGGCTTTGGAAGACTCCAAAGCTTGTCCACAGGTCATGTGTAGAGGCTCACTCTGGCTTTGTGCTTCACCTGTGGAATTACAGCACCCTCACTAAGGAGGCTGTGGGTTGCTGCAGCCCAGCTCTGTGAGGATCCTTGTCCTCCTCATCCCACACTGCTCTTCTGCAGAATTCATCACGTTCAAATCTGCTGATTAGGGATGGTGGGAATGTGGGAAGTTCCACTTGAGAGGAATGCAGAAGCTGCATGTATTGTTGAAAATGTTCCCTAATGGTTTTGCTGAGTAGGATAAAGCATCTTGATATTCTCAGTCAAGTAAACGACCATGAAATGAGATTTTTGTTTTTAAAGTGTCTGAATCACCTGAAGGTACCAAAGCCAAACTTAGGGTGTAAAGCACCGTCTCCTAAATATATTGGATGTTATGTACATGAGCAAAACAGCAGTGGCTTTAGTAGGTAAAGTGCTTTGCCTTTCATCTAAGATTAGTGATTTTATGAAAACTGTCCTTTAAAGCGAGACCTGGTCACTATTTGACTAATGGTAGCACTGAACAGAACCACAAGGATATAGCCCCATCAGGCTAGACAGTAAATTTCCTGACAGACTTCTAAATTAACACCTTAATAATGTTACTTTGGCATTATAAGAATAAAGTTACAGCATCAGAATTACTTAGCAAGCAGCTGTAAATCCAGGATGGAGTTCTGGTCTCACAAATCATATTCCAGACTCCTGGGTACAGCACCACACCACTTAGCTACAGAGTGCAATTCTCTTATGTCCTGTTTGTCCCTGTTTGAGACACTTTGGCTCATAAAATAAGTGCACTGAGTTTTCTGGATTAAGAAAAGAAAAAAAAGGTATTTTTGTTAGTCTCCTGCACACTTATCACTGCAGATCTCCGAACATTTATGTCAGTTTTGTTTTACATTCCTCTAATCCTTAAAAGATAGCTTGTACTTTGGGGTGATTTTGGAGGCTGGTGCAATTTATTACACTGTCATTTGAGCAGCCTTGTTCAGTAGAATAACCTCTAATTGCTCTGCATCCCCATCTAACTTTCTATTAAGATTAATTCTGCCTTGTGTCTTGGTAGTCCCTAATTAACATGATTTGTCTTCACAGTTAAGGGCTCCAGGGCATCGCAGCAAGCTCAGAGTCCCTGCTCAGTGAATCTTAGAAGTAGTTAATCCATCCTTCCATGAGCAGAGCAGATGCTGCTAGGGAGCTGCAAGGCATTGATGAGAGAGTCAGAGGAGGCAGAGCAGCTGCAGACCTCGCGTGGAGCTGTGGCTGCTGGGCTGGATCCTCGGGGCAGGGCTGGAGGGAGAGCCCTGCGCTGCCCCTGGCCTGCTGCTTTCCTTCTGCTCAATTAGAGCTCCCCGAGATGGGCGCTAATGGCACTTAATTAACCTGTGCGAGGGCAGAGGCAGGAAGACAGTGAGCATTTGATGTGGCTTCACCCAGTAGCCCTTACACTCGTGTGGGAGCTGGAGGGCCATGCATGCACTCCTCCTGCTCAGTGCCTGACAAGAAAGAGCTTTTCCTGGCACAGACAATTGAGAATAAACTTCAGTTCATCACTGTATAATTGGCAAGAGCCTTTGTGAAAGCTCATAGGAATCCATAGCCTTTTCCTCATTATACTTCTGCTGTTACACAGCTTTTACTTCCACCATCCTCTAGAAACTGGAGGTATCAGAAAGCCAGAAAGCTTTTCTTGCAGGAGGTTTCATGGCCTCTGTGAAATGGGGAGGAGCTCTCCCCAGACATTCTGCTGTTGAAGCTTCCAAGTTTGTCAAGTTTGGGTGAAAAGCCACATACAAGTTATTTCTGTATCAACAGCACAAAGCAGAATGGCTCGAGGTTTGTTTCAGGATGCACATCAAGAAAACAGAAAGTTCATTTCTGTGAATAGGATCAGAGTCTTAAAGAGAGTCTTAAAAATAAGAGAGGGTTTAGTGGGCAATTATTTCTGACTCCTGGGTTCCCCTCTCATTGAGGTCCCAGGCTCCTGCAGTGGGTGGGTGCAGAGCAGCCTGGGACTAGGAGAGCCATGGCAGAGCATCCAAGCTGGTGTTCCTGGCAGCTGGCAGGAGGAGAAGGGAGCACAAGGTGGGATAAGTACCTGGTTTAACAGTAGACAATATAAATACAGGAAGTTCTGCATGGCAGGAGACAGTAGAGAGAAATCAGCAGCAGAGCTGATTCCATGAAACAGAGCTTTTAAATGTCTGATAAAATTACAGAGCAGCAGGAATGAGTCCACTTAGGTCACAAGAGCCCGTAGCAAAGTGCCCTGTGCTGTAAACAGCGCTCATGCCTTTTGTTCTCCCTTATGTTTGTTATAATTGGAAGCCAATTGCATTATTTCTCTGAATGCTGGCATACTTAATAAGGATGCAAATTAATTAAAATCGTCTCTCCATTCCATTAGTAAAGAAAAAAAGCAAGCACTGAGCAGAAGTGAGGCTGCAGTGCCTCAGTATTTTTCACAGTAGTGCTCCTGGCTGGCAGGGGACCAGTGGCAGGTCATTCAGCCTCCCTGGCTCTTCTTTCCCTGTCTAACATGCAGATGGTCTGTCATCCACTTCTGATATACTTTGGTGGGCTTATCTCCAGCAATTCATGTTCCTTGGCTGTAGGTGGTAGGCATTACTTGCTACAGCTTTCCCATTTCCTATGTCTAGGTGTCCCTGTAGCAATATTTCCCCGCACTTCTGGGAAGTTCCATGTTCCCTGCAGTGGTTCATACTGTTGTAAAGCATGATGCAAAATGTCATTGCTGGTTCTGGGACCACATCGTTTATCCAAGTGGAGGAAAAAAAAAAAATAGCAGTCTGGGAATCCAGCAGGTACAACTTGCACAGATAATTCAACAAGTCCTGGCAGAATTCTGACGTCTGCTTCTCCACTGTGGATTATGCAGTGGGGCCTTGCATTTGCTGTTCAGCAGAAGTTCTCCAGTCTCAAGTACTTCAAGCTCACCCTTAATTTTATGCATCGAGTCAACAGGATTAAACCATAGGGCTGGACTGGAAAACTTCACCCAAGGATTGTGGAATGTCTGGCAGTGGAACAAGCTGTACTTCAATCTCACTATTTATGGGTGGCTGCTTTTAAGTGTTCAAAACATTGCAGTGCTGCAGAGTAAAAATAATTTTGATGGGTCCATGTATAATAAAAGCTTTAGTAAGTCACTTCACCTCCATGCAGCCCCTCCCTCCATGTAATTTAAGATTTTGCTGTGTATTTTTAGCCTTGGAAGTCTGTGAAAGTTTGTTGCAGTCAAGTTTTGAAGTTTTTGTTAAAAAAACTCTGCATTTTTAGAAGAGTTAACTTTTTGTAGAGCATTCAATATGAGAAAAAAAATCTCATTTTTGATGCAAATGCACTGCTGTCTTACTTGCACGTGGGCTGTCTTGTGTAGAAGCTACACAAACACTGTCAGGCGTGTTCTGACCACATGACACAAACTCCTAATCACAAACAGATGCAGAGCTCAGTGCTGGAGCTACAGCCAGGTGCTGGGACAGCTGGGATCAGCCATGGGCACAGTGCTTTGGGACATGCTGGGCATTTTCCACGTGTGTAGGGAAAGCAGAGAGCTAATCCCATACACAGCCTGCCTTCTGCAGGCTCGGGAGTTGGAACAGACCCTGTGGAGACAAGGATGGCAGGTGCCAGCTCTCCCTTGTCAAGTGACTGTATATTTTTGTCCACAGTGAGGCCAAAGGGAACAGAAGGAGCCAAAATTCCCTCTGGATGTCCTTCGGATATGGAAGGGGAAAATAAAAACAATGTGCTGGCAGAAGCTAAACAAAGCATTTTTAATAGCAGGCCACGGAGGAAAAAATTCATGAGCTCCTCTCCATGGCAACATCTAGGTTCTGTCACGTTTGCTGCCTCCACTCTCTCCTCTTTCCCTTTCTCCTCTCCTACCCTTCGGCTCCCGCTGTTCCTGCCTCAGTTCTGCCCACACAGCTGTCCATGGGACCTGGTGTTCACAGGGGATGGCTTTGACACCAGGGTGTCATCAATGTCCCCTCCTCACAGGTCTGAATCTGTGGGATCCATGTTTTTAATTCTAAGAGGGGCCAAGTAAGCCTCCTGTTTCCTAAGCTGTCCCCTGCTCCTGCTCTTCTTACCCCTCAAATTGCTAAAACCACCTATGCATTCTAGCACCCTTGCACTCTATTTGGAAAGGGCAGACTTCAGTATGGATACCAGAAGGGGGAAAAAAGTTTGCTTAATTAAGCTTTAACCTAAAACCCGAACTTTTAAGATGTTAGTCTGAAATACGTTTATTTCTAGGAAAAAAAACCCAAACCCAGAAAATTGCACTCAGTCCTGACTTACTTCTGTGGCTGAAATGAACTACAAGTGGAAGGATGCAGGGGATGCCCCTGACAGGTGGCATATGGGGGACACCTGAGCCTTGCTGGTGCTGCAGTCCTGCCACCTCTGCATTCTTTACATTTCACAGTATCACAGAATCGTTAAGGCTGGAAAAGACCTTTAAGGTGACCAAGTCCACCCATCAACTTGCCAAGAGAAACAGGTCCAGCAGCCACTAACCAGGGAGGAATGGCAGTGTCAGTGACAGCCTCCAGAGCCTGCACTAAGCTCTGGCCCAGCCCACAGGAGCAGCAGCACCATGAGTTCCTCAGCACTCCCAAGCTGCTTGGTGGGAGAAGGACACAGGCTGTCCAACTGGATGCTCTCTCCAGGAGTGCAGCTGTAACCCTGTGGACTGATTTTCATTTATTTCTATGAATGGCAAGGGGCTTGGTGTCTTCCATTGCTTGCTTGGAGTGCCTCTAAGGAAACTGAGTAGGAATTTTTCCCCTGGCAAAGGAGCACAGCTGGCCACAGAGCCAGGTACTCAGTAAAGATCTGCTCCCCCCAGATGACACCCTGCAGCCTCCACACCTCTGCTTTTGCTACAAACCAGAGAGGTTCCCTGATTGCCCCCTGCCTGCAATCACAGCTCTCTGAGGGAGCCATGGGATAAAGGGGCATAGTGCAGACCCTGACAAGAGCCCTGCACTCACAAGCTGCAATGGATGACACAGAGGTACCTCAAGTGTATTCTGAACCAGGCTTTTCTGTTGAGAGAGCTGCAATAAGCTTGGAGAGAAAGCACTCTTTTCTCAGGGCTTTAGGTGGCACATCTGCATTGGCAGGTCCTCTCATGCAGCCCAAGCCCCAGTGAGATCCAGCCAGGTGGGGACGGGGGACACTGGTGAGGACTGACCCTGGTGAGGACTCACACTGGCCAGAATGCTTCCAGGGCTTCTTACTTTGCGTCTGTTTCCTCAAGAAATTACACAAACAGTTGTCTGCTTCAGGAAACTTCAGCAGCTCATAATCCTGGGCATTAATGCTTTGCAATGCTATTTTATCACCTTGTTAATAGTGTCCTTTCCACTGCCCAGCTCTACCCACCTAAACAGGGGGGGAAAGGTGCTAAACATCAGCAGATGCTGCATCAGCCCTTCCTTCAGCAAGGTTTAGTAGTTTCCCTCATCATAACCCAAAGGGCATTGGATTGATGCCAAGGATGAGAGGCCTCCATGCCTGAAACAACTCTTTACAGCTCTAACTAGAGTATAAAAACAAGTTCATGACACCAGGAATCCAAGGATACCTTGGCCCATGGATCCCATATTCACTGTTACACTGAGGCAAGGAGCACCATCCTTATAACCATCCTTGCACAGCTTTTTCTGACTCACACGAGCAAGAGCCAGCACATCTCATGAATTTTCAGCACATCCACAACATCTGCCTCACATACCTGCCAGTGCTGTTTAATGACAGCTAATAATCATTTTACTTAGGAAAATGCAAAGACACGCACCAGACGTGTCCCCACACAGAGAGCTCCCCTGACACAATACACAGGTACAGCTCATCCCCACAAACACATACTCATTACTTGCGTCTCCCCGTGATGATCCAGCAGCCCTGCTCCCACAGACACCTCCAATTTTGTTCCCATCTTTGCCTGTACCTGCCTCCAGCTCCTGAGTCGTGACGTGGCCCTGCTCTTCCTCTCTGGGGGCAGGAAAGGAGGCACCATCGTGCTGACTTATTTACTCCCAGCACCACAGGGGAATGTCTGAAATGATCTCCAGGCTTTCAGGAAGAGGAAAGAGTATTCCCCACCCCCTCCCTGGCTCCCAGGCTTCTGTAGGGTAGGGAGCATCATCGTGGAATCACCATCATCATCTCCACAGGCGGCCCCTGATTGCAGTAATTTGGGTTTCTGCTGTTCCTCCACCTGTACCAGCTCATCAGATGTGATTTCCTTGCAGCAGAGATGCTTCCTTTTGGGAAGTCTCAGATACCTGGCAGTCAGTGGGAAGCCCACTAAGTTGCCTGCATGCCCAAGTTACCTGCACTTACACTGATCATCAGTATCCCATCTCCCTCCAGCTCCAACCAGGCTCCTACTCCTGATGTTTCTGGGGAGGTGCCATCACAGCTGGTCCTCCACATGAAACGTGCCAAGCTCCATGTCTGACTAAAGCTCTTGCAGGAGTGCCCAGGATAGACCTTCTTGTAAAAACAGAAGAGGAAATCTTCTCTCGTACAGTTTAAGGTGTTCCATAACACAGCCCTTGCTGGTCTCAGGTAACACAGAGGAGACTGTTCAGGACAGGCCATGGTCTTGACCTCATGCCTTTCTCCACCCTGGATGAGTGACTCAAACAATAGGAAACCAGGGGAATCCTCTCCCGGGTGTGAGGTTTTGCTCTAAACGAATAAACCCTCCCTGTCATGCTATTTTGGTGTAGTCTGTGAAGACAGGAACCAGCAGGTGATGCTCTTGGGAAGGCCCTGGCTGCCACCATGCACCAGAGAGGGGACTTTATCCTGCATGACAATGGACCAGAGAGAAGGGGCAAAACCCTCTCCTTTGCCCCTTCATTTAATTGTGTTGTACTGCAGATAACACATCCCCTTCGGTTCAGTGGGTTAAACTGTTGAAAACAAGCAGCTTTCTATATTTACTGGTGTAATCTAAAAATATCCCAATTGTTCTGACAGCCAAAGCAAGCAGAGGCTCCCAGGGGCTCTTTCTCTATCCCAGTACCATGTGGGTGCCCCAGCTGGCTGACACTGCCCCAAGTGAAACGAGTCCAAAGAGCAGATTGGTGTCACAGCCCCTCGCAGCCTCGCTGCACATGCTGCCTTCACCCTCAGCCTCCCAGCTGCTCCAGAAGAGCAATCCTCAGATTTCATTGCAGTTTGGGTGTTTTCCATTGGGAAGATAGAAAAAATGGTTACTATAATTCACTTAGACTGGCATAATTGCATGGGTGCTCAGTTTGTATCTGCTTGTGGAGTTACTGGTTTGTGTCTGCTGGTTGCACTCACAGCCTGAGACCTTTTTCGGCTGCTGATTTATTTGGCCACCATCACCCCAGCAGGTGGCATTCCAGGTTTAGGATTTCTGGGCTGTAGGGATTCAGGTGTCTGAATGCCTGGTCAGGGAGGGAAATGGTTCAATGCACCAGCTCTGAGGCAGCCAGGTGGTATCAGCAGATACAGCTTGCTTTCCTTCTCCTCCTCCTCCTCTCCACCTCTCTGTTTCCAGATGCAAATAATTCCATATTTGGCAGTGTGTAACCACGATGGCTCCCTAAGGGGAAAGCATCTACTTTGGCAAAAACATTTAAGACTCTTACTCCTGCTTCATATTCTCAAACACATGTGGAGTAGAGGAAAAATGCTTCCATCTTATACCTGCTGGCATGGCTGAAGTGTTTCATTCAAAAATGCCAGCAAGCTCCCAAAGATTGGCTAATCATAAGTAATAAAGAAAATGCACTGGCATTGGAAAAATTAATTGGCTCCCACATGTAGGAAAGTGGCCTGAAGAGGAATCAGAAGCCAAAGTTCATGAGATTTTAATCCCAGTTTCTGTATCTCTTCCCAGTCCAGAGGAGGACACTTAAATGCTTTGTTAGCTTTATTCCTTTCTGAATGGAACTAGACTTTAGCTTAGTCACTGTGGTATTTAGGGCATTAATTGGCTAATTCAGCACCTTGCTCTAATGATGTAAATATCTTAAAAGCTTCACTGGAAGGATTTGAAGCTGTAGTTTAAGAGTTATTGCTCATTTGTGACCTTTCTTTGTAACACATCTTGGAAGAGTTAAAAGTAAGGCAGGAGAGGAAGATTTTCATTTAAAAAAGAGACAGGCATTTCCATTTGGCAAGATCTTGCATCCTGATGGGAAAACATAAACACTCAGTCTCTGATCTTGCCTCAGTCCATATTTAATCTCAGAGAGTGCTGTGGTGTAATTCTGAAGACAACACTTTCAGGAAGCATGAGGGAAATATTCCAGGCTTCCTTCTGCTTTGAAAAAACTAAAAAGGGGGGGAAAAAGGGTAGGTGAAGCAGGGCAGAGATGCCACATAATCCCACATGGAGGCCAAAGCCACAGAGCAAAAGACAGCTATGGGGAGACTTACACAACATCCTTTGGGATTATAATGACTCCCCCTTTCCTCTCTGCAGCCCCTTTTGTTTTGGTGGATAAGGAGGTGAAACCCTGCCTGTGAGAGCCAGAGAGGAAGCCCAGGGGTGGTTGTCATGCAGAAGATGCTTCCCCTGTCCCTGCCAGTGATGCTGTGCTGTAGGGCTGCCTCCTCCAGCAGCACTCTCTCCCTCCCTCCCCTCCATGCCCAGCTCTGGCAGGTGCCACAGGGAGGGGGTGGGAATAAGAAATGGGATCCAGCCAGCGGCAGGAAGATGAGCAGGGTTTTAGGAGCTGGTGGAGTGTTAGGGAGACGCTGGAATTGAAGCTTGCAGAGGGTGGCAGGATTAAAAATAGGCTGTAGCCAGCCTTCCCCAGCATTTTGGCACCTCAGCTGCCTGTTATCCTTGTGACCCACTGAGGAAGAGGCAGCAAAGAAAGAGATTCTCTTTTCCACCACCCCAGCAGTGCAGGACAAAATAGTATTTTGCTTCTCACCAGATGGTTCTGCTCTCTTGGTCTGATAAGATTTACTACAAGGGTGTAAACTGAGTGTTTTGTCCCTGTCTTCAGCCAAACCAAGGGACTCCCACCTTCCCCTGAGTTCAACAAGGCACTTGTGTGCACTGAAGATGTGCTCATTCATTCAAATCCTACAGGCCATTTGCAGGCTTCCATCCTTTAAGAGGAAAAAGGGTAGTTTTTGTAGAAGCCATCATTTTAATTCAAGATATTGAGTAAAGGAAACATTTCACAGAACTGTTTTATCCAGCACAATCAACATTTCACCTTGGTACTTGCCTTAGCAATGCTGGATTTGTTTTTTAAAAACCCAAAGACGATTCATAATGCTCAGAGGTGTTGAAATCCATTCTTAGATAAAGTGCCTGAACCTTCTGGAAAACAGGTCATGTTTTATAGGAGCCAGGAACAGTTTCTTCTGCTCTTTACCCATAGTGTGTATTTCTGCATGTTGGTTGTGGGACAGACAAGGCTTCCCTGAGCTGTGAGTTTCAGCCAGCCATGAGCACATAATTTCAGCTAAAAGTAAAAAATCTGCCTTGTCCAGCGGCGTAAATTTTGGAAGAATCTTTGTGAAAGGCTGCTGAGGTGTAGGTTTTTGGTTTTTTCCCCAGCTTTACTTTTCATACATCAACAAGATCATTCATCTGAAACATTTTAGGAAGTCTGAAGTGTGGTTTCAGGGTTTGTAAGTTGGTCTCAAGCAGAGCCAAGGGCTGCCACACCAGGTCCCCTGGCTCCAACACTTTTAGAAGTTTAGCTTCTTCTGCTTGGTTAAAACATGCCCTCAGGTAGTAGCTTGTGACTGGGGAAAGCACTGTGCAAAAATGCACTGCCACTCCTTTTTTTGTGCGTGTCTGCTCCTTCTAGAGCAGAATTTGTGAATAGTAACAGACTGCCAAACCTTAAAGTTTCTAGAGCCAATCCTGCCCTAACTCTGGGTTCAGTTTTCCTTTTAGAGCTGCTGTGTAGTGTTTCTCTCCAAGAGAGAGGCAGAACAAAGGTATTTCCACAGGTACACAGCACTCCCTTGCAGTGCATAAATGGTTGCTGTTGGGTGGGTGGGGGAAGGAGGCAAAACCCAGAGTGCTTTTTCCACTCTGTTCTTCAAGCACAGGTGTCAGTGGAATTCAGTGGAGACAGCAGCGTCTCTCCGTTTGAACTCCTGTAAAGCGCTCCCAGCTCTCCAGCGCTGCAGTGGGAGCAGGAGGAGCGAGGAGCTGTGAGAGGAGCAGGTGTGAGGGCAGGGATCTGGCAGGAGGCCATGGCTCTCACTGGGTGCTGTGTGGTGCTGTCTCCCCAGGGACGTTCGTGTCGGCGTTCACCGTGCTGTGCGGGGCCCGCACCGACCTCCCCGACCGGCACATGTGCTGCGTCTTCTGGCTCAACATCGCCGCTGCCCTCATCCAGATCCTCACTGCCATCGTCATGGTGGGCTGGATCATGAGCATCTTCTGGGGCATGGACATGGTCATTCTTGCAAGTGAGTACAGGGCGCTCGCCCTCCTGACTCCTCCTCTCCGTGGCACCGTAACTGGGTCCCAGATAATGTCCCTGCAAGCCACTGGGCTGCACTGCGGGGAGGAAGAGCCACGGGATGGGCTCTGCAAGTCCATGAGAAACACAGGAGGCAGAGAAATTGCTAGGAGGCAGTAGGAATGGGCCCTGTGACATATCTGGGAGAGCCTCCCATCCCACCACGTGGGTCAGGAACTACCTTTTCCCTTTATGAAATTAAATATGCAGGAAGGGGGAGCACTGTGAACTCTGCTGTCTGGAGCCCCTCCTGCCCTGATCACATCCATTTGAACGAGAAAGCCCTTTCTCCCTTGCAACTCTGGCTGCAAATCTCTGGTTAGTGAGACATTTCTGGTAGGCTGGTTCTGCTCCCAGGGCCAGTTGTCCCCAGAAAAGCCCTGGGGACTCTCCTGGAACCCCCCTTTCCACCCCAGGATACATTTACCCAATGTTTTAGGGTTTTTTTTCATGTTTCAGACTAAGTTCTAAGGCTAAGCCAGAGATGTTTAGCTGCTCCCAGAACAACATCCCATACACCCTTTCAGTTGACTAAAACATTAGTCTAAGGAAAGAAGAATCCTTTTTAAAATGTACATAATGTAAGTCACCAGTTAGTAGATATTACCAATCCAGAGTACAGGCTCTGTAACTTTTATACAGGCTTTCACTGGTGTAGAAGTTGTATCATATCTCCCATGTCCTGGTGCAGAGGACTGAGGTGACAGCCTCATCTCACCTCCAGGGCCAGAAGCAGCACAGAGCTCATGGTGCTGGTGGCATCTGTGAGACCCCACTCCCTTTCCAGAGGCTGGCAGAGGCCGATGGGCAAGCCCTCAAACCAAACAGGTCTGAGATCTTTCAGGCTGACAGGACAGGCAGTTCCCAAAGCAAGCCCTTCTCCCAGAGACCATCTGACCAGCAGCTTTTGCCTTTTAGTTTGGAGGGGCTCCAGTTTGTCATCTCTGCTGATGACATCCATGGCTGCATGACAGAGGGGGAGAGAGGATCTCAGGAATTTGCCAGGAACCCACCTAAAGACAAAATGGATGAAATTGGAAAAAAAGCAGGAAGCCAGTGCACATTTTCAGCTGCCAAACCCTGGGGTTAAACCCTCTCACCAAACCACCTGCTAAGTTCTGAGCCAGCTTCAGTTAAGGCAGTCCCCATGCAGAGCAAATGAGTGATATTAAAAACCTGAATGTGTGCAAAGCAAAAGCTTTCCTCAGGATGAAGGCAGTACTGCTCTTTGCTTTACCCTGCAAACCACCTACCACGTTTTCTTCCAGATGTACCTGCAGAGCAGGTTATTTCTGAGGCTCAATTGTGAATTGGTGTACATGTGTGATGTGTCTTTAAGAATCTGCCAGATTTGTGTGTAATCCCATAATTGCATGTTCATATCCATAGGCTTTTCTGCTCTTCCCCTGTGAGGCAGCCTCCGTATGAGGTTTGCTGTCTGGCAGGACCTCATTCTGCAGGCGTGGGGAGAGTCAGGAAAGCATCTGTCCTGATAAAGAGCCACCACTGAAACTGTGACTTGCTTTGCTCCAAGGCCCTGCTCTCCAGCTAGAGGGGTTGGTGGTGAGGAGGGTTGTACTGGGAGGGTCTTCTCCAGTTTCACTGCTGGGGAGAATCGTACAGCATGGGAGTATCTCCCAAACACTCTTTCCCATATCTGGCTGGATTCCACCAGTTTGGGAGGCAGAGGATGGATGAATGCTCAGGATGGCAGAATGGATGGCAGAGGTGGGAATGCTCAGGTCGAGAGGTCCCCAGGCACAGCAGTACTTTATCCCTCTGGTGGTAGCAGAGAATGGCGAGAGGAGTCAACATGTCTTGTGTCTCACCAGCAGTATCTGGCCAGTTGCAGCCCTTGGCAGTTTCTTGCCATCTCATTAAATAGCTGCTTTTAAATTTACTTGCTATGCAGAGAAGGTAGTGCCTAAATGCAGCAGCACTTGGTTGATGGGGAGTGAAAGAAAAAGCTCAATCTCAATCAAAACAAAGAGCAAAGCTGTCGGTTGCTCTTAGCTGTATCAAACAGCCCTGTCAGACCCAAAGTGGTTCTTGTTACCATATTAAAATAAAAAAAATGACTTAAGAAGGAAACCATGTTCCAAATGCAAGAAATAAGATGTTTCATTTAAGAATACTGCCAGGAAACAGTTTGCTTTGGCTGGGGTTTTTTTGCATGCAAACCATTGGATGCACCGGACAGAAATCGTACACTATTGCAACTTGAATCTGCATGCAGATAGGAAATAGTTTAAAATGAAGCTGCTGCCCATCTCTGGTCCCCTTGCCTTGAAATGGTCAATCCCATGTGTCCCTGTGAGGGTGCCAGGCTATTTGGATGGGCTAGAGGCAGAACACAGTGGATGCTGTCTGAGCTGGTGAGGGCTAGCAGTGAGGAGGAGGGTGGGAAGCAGCCAAGGGTGGGGGAGTCTGCTTAGGCTTTCCCTAAGGGATCATCAATCACCTTGCTCCCTGGATCAGGGTCTGCCTCTCTGTTAGCTGGTAGAGAGTTGGGAGGGAGTTAGAACCACAGAATCATAGAATCACTGAGGTTGGAAAAAGCCTCCAAAATCATTGAGTCCAAGTCTTAAGCAATCACCCTCGTGTCCACCACTGAATCAGGTCCCCAAGTGCCACATCCACATGCCTTTTGAACAGGAGGCTCGTTGCAGCTTTTCATCTTCTATTTCCCAGCCTTGGAAAGGGGAGTCTGCTCTGAGGACAATGGCATACTGTCCTTAAAGAGGGAAAAAGGAGAAGAATTGTAGGCCAATCAGATATACTTCAGTTCCTGGAAGAAGTAATCAAGTAAATGACTCGCATGCATTTAGAAAATAAAAATCACCCCCACAAAGTCACCATGGGTTTGTCCAGGGCGAGCTGTGTCAGACTGGCTCGATTCCCTTTGGTGGCAGAGGAATTATTGCGTGTGAGGAGGCAGCAGTCAGCCATCCCTCCTAACCTTCAGCTGCTGACCCTATCTCACACAGCGCTCCTACCAGCAAGCCAAGGGGACGTGGCCTGTGTGAAAATGTGCTTGAGAACTGTGCTCTAAATGGATTTTCCTGACCTGGGAAGAGATAAGGAGAGGTCCCTCCTGAATCCAGCTCTGCTCAGGATTTTCATTGTGGCTTGAGGGCGGGCTGGAGAAGAGGCTCCCCAGTCACACACCAGCTGCAGGGACAGCAGGCACAGCGAGGGCAATGCCAGCATCCATGCCAATCGAAGAAATGGTCTGGAAACAGTAAGTGCTACTCAGCAGGGACAAGCCCAAGACTCCACAGAAGGATTAATCGGCTGCATAAATACACACTAGGGAACAACTTGTTTTTCAGGGAAGGACGTGGTGGCTGCAGTGAGTCACAAGAAGCACAGGGGGAACATTGCTGCGGAGGGAACAAACACCACACGGGCAGGTGGGAGCAGAGCTTGTAGGGCTTTCACTGATCCCATTGCCTTTCTCTGCATGCATAAAGCTGTGGTGAGGCCTGTGGCCAGCTTTGGAGGCTGTACTTCAAGCGGAAAACCTGGACAGAGTCCAGAGAGCCATAAGACAGTAGGCGTGTTGATGATTAAGGTGTTCAGCAGGCTAGTAAATGTGAGAGGGCAGCAGTTCAGCCTAAGACAGACTTAAATACCACCAGGAAGGACTTGTGTGGAAATTAGAATACATTTTTCTTCCAGTAAGGTCAAAATGCTGCAGAGGTGGCATGGCAGAATCTGCTCTCTCTCTCCCTGGAAGACTCCAAGAGTGAGTAGACCCATGTCTGTCAGGGACAAGGTGGGACACAGCAAGAGACTGACTGACCTGGAGGGTCCTGTCCAACCCTCATCTCCTCTAAGGTGCCCTTTAGAAGGATAATATCCCAGAAGGAAGGTAAATTGAATGCAGTTTTGCTGTCACAATTACTTCTGGCAGCACCACAGGACAGGGTATTTTCTCTGCTAATTTAAACGAACTGCCAGCTGGCCCCATTGGACACACAGATATCTGCCTTAAGCAGCCATATGGCTTTGGGAACTGTCCTCTGCTGTACCTGCTGTCTAATTCTAAGGTAGAATTACAAGGAAGCACTTAATTCTTTCACCAAAGAGTGGCTGGGCAGTGCTGCTGCACTGTGCTCTCCTCAAGCCCCTCGCCAGCTCTGGGGGTGATGCACAGAGCTGAGGCAAACCAGAGATCATTACCTGGCCAAAGCCAACTGCAAAATGAGCCTACTAAGGCTTTCCAGGCAAAGCTCCCTCTGCTACAGGCACACCTTGTCCCCAGCCCACATCTTCATTAGCCGCACTGTGTGGAATGAGCGCTGTGGAATGGCCTTTCCAGGAAGTCCCTGCCTGCTCAGAGCCCGGTATAAAAGGTTGTGTGCCATTTCTTGGCAGAAACACCAGAGAAATAATATAGTAATGTTACACTGACGTGGCACAGGGGACACAGGTCAGGGACTGTTTGTCCAGGCATTGTTTTGCCTCTGCTGAATGCAGCCAAGGAATCAAGGCTGGTTTTTGAAGGGAGCCCTCCCTCAGCCTTTGGCCCCTGAATGAACGATGTGCTTGGCTGCACCATTGCTCTTGGGTTCACTGGATCCGGACTTCGGCTGACTCTCAGGAGCGAGAACTCACCTGTCATCATGCCATCCTTTGCTAATTACTCTGCTCACACCCTGCCAGAAGCAGCAGTAGATAATTGCACAGTCACTGAGCATCACCGAGCCTCTCTGCTCTGCAGGGCCCCTGCTAGGGCAGGTAACACAGCTGTCCTGGGAAGGGAAGGGGAGCAGAAAGCCCAAAACAACTGGTAACCCTTCATGAGATGAAGAAAATTTCGAGGACAAACTGCCTGCTTAGAGCTATTACACTTTAAAAAGAAAATCTAAAAAGAGCTGTCCCCCAAACTAGGCCTGAGGAAAGTAGTTTAAATACCTTTGTTTGCAGTTTCCTACCAAATGCAGTGGTGGGGCGAGTTGTTAAAGTATTGTAGGAATGTTAAACAGCACCAGTGTTTGCAGCACCCAGACAGGCTGAGGCATGCTGTGGTTGTGAGTTACCTGTGGCCACAAGCAAACTGAGCAGGGAAGCTGCCAGAAACTCTTCAGGTGTAGTTTTCCCAGTTCTGAGGCTGTGAATGGCATGCCATGAGCCCTTTGGTACACTGTGATGTCTTGTTTGATGCCTTCCTCCAGTGGTTCCTGTTCAGTCAAACCCATGAAATGCCAATGGCACAGAGGAAAGACTTCCTGGGAGCATTGCTCAGAGGTGTTAGCCCATCCAGCCTGTCCAGCTTGGGGCTGGAAAAGCAGATGAGGATTCCCCTGGCATCTTTAAACAAGAGTCCCAAATGACATGATCCGCTCCAAGTACAAGGATTTTAAGTAATGTTTAGCCCTGGTGTGAATGTCTGATGGTAGAGCAGCTGTTCTCTGTTTACTCTGCAGCCTCAGTTTGTTCATTCTCTTCTGGTTCTCCATGTGTTTCAGATATACTGTCTACAGTTACATTTCTCCCTCTCTCTTTCTTTCATGTTCCTTTGCCTCCTTTTGTTCACCATCAAAGTCTCACAAGGTAAGTTTGTTTCTGTTCTTCCTCCTCCTCCTCCTCACGCTCCGAGGCAGTTTCCCATGGACAGCAGCGAGCGTCGGTCGGGGCAGGACATCTGGAATTCACTTTGGCCAGTGCTGCCTGCTCCCAGCCTGAGTCCAGCCATGTGCCTTCACGTGTGTGTGTCCGACTGTCTGTGTCTGTCCTGTGGTTGCACAGCCCCAGGGATGTTGAAAATCTTCACACAGCATTGAAATGCCCCTGGGGATGCCCCAAGGGCACCCTTGGAGCAGAGCAGGAACCTTGAGTTTCAGCCTTGAGAGCATCCTGAAGCCACTCTCTGCACAAACCCAGTCCCAGAAGGATAGCCTGTGCACAGACTGGGATCTTTTTGCCTCAATCTTACATGCAATGGTTTACAGGAGAAGTGCAATTTCAAGTAAACTTGATTAAATCAGTGACTTTGTGCACAGGCCCACTTAATCCTGAGCCCAGAGCTGTCTGTCCTACAGAATTGCACCTCAGTTTTCTTGCAGGCATATTAACATAAAGCTGATTCATGCAGAACAGCTAGTCCTATGTAAGAAATGAAATAACTATTTTCACATACAAACTATCTCAGAAGTTAAGTCTGAAGTATTGAAATAAATAAGTTTAGCATAGGACAGGTCATTTTTTGGCTAACTTTGGCAAAGAGGGTGACAGGCTCGGCCACTGTAACTTCCTTCCAGCCTGCTTCAACACCAATAGCCAGACTGAAAGGATTTCTCTGTCTTAATTCTCTTATATCTCAATAAAAGGCATGGCTGTACAAGCAACTTACTTTAGCTGAAGATTTAAGGCAGGTCCCACCTTTGTGGTCCATGGGGTTGTTTGTTCAGGTTTTTTTTACCTCTGCTCCCTAAAGAAATTAAACTGATGCCATAGACAAGTCCAAATTACAAATTTCCAGCCAGCTCACCTTGCCTTCAGAGCTGACTCACACTTAAAACATAAATGCATGTGAAATCATCGTTTTACCCCCTAGAAAAAGCTGTTTGAAAGAGATGAGTGTCTTTCTGTTCAGCTGCACACAATAGGCAGCAATTCAGTTAAGTGTCATTAATCTGTCCCTTGTGCTTGTTTAACAGCAGGAGATCCAGGCTGCCAAGCCTGGGTGAATGTGGGGATTTTTTCCAAAGTACAGCAAAGTTCAGTTGCTGGAGTGAATTCTTAGTTCAGCAAAAAGTCCCTTGAAGATAGGGGTTCTGGCACCTGCTGATATTTTATGTTCAGTTTTTGTAAGGGACTTACAAAAGCCTAACATAAGGGTTGGAAAGAAATATTACAAAGCATAAATGGAAAAGTGTTTGAAAAGTTAAGCATTCTTCTGAGATATGAAATTTCAGGCTTCTTTGAAATTCAAAATATAAAAATGACAGGCTACTTATGTTATTTAAGCTAAGGAAAAAAAACCCTCCAGATTTAAAAAAAGTTTTTTAGTTGAAAGATCTTCACTGTGGCAGGCAGTGCAAGTAAGGACAGTTTGCTTCTTTAATAAGGAGATCTTTTGCATTGATACAGTCAGAATAACAAGCCCAGCTTCTCTTGAAAGGAAAACAGGTAAAGCTTCGGGTGCAGTCACTGCAACCTCTTAGGAAAGCATTAGAAAATCCAGTATTTTTCTCATTATCCTGTACCAGCACAGGAGCTGCAGGTGCTCTCCTATTGCCCTTCCCTACCCTAGCTCCCCTGAGGGATGAAGCTGTCCCCTATGAGATTTGCAGCCTGCCCTCAACCACTGTGTGCAGAACAATAAATAATCTGTGCCCCAGGACCCCGAGGAGCTGTGACAAGCAGCAGGACAGGCTGCTCCAGCCCTTGCAACATCCATGTGCCTGCAACACAGTGGGCACCCCAAGGGCTTTGCTGCCTTGCTTGGGAAGTGCATCAAACCTCATGGCCACAGGGAGAGGAAAGGGTGGGAAGGAACAGGGATCCAGGCAGTTTCCCTGGTTTTGCTGCTGAAAAGATCATTGTCCTCCAGGCTGTGGATGGCTGCTGTGCCCTAACAAAAGCACCTGTAATGCTGCTGGGCTGGAGCAAAGCAAGTGCAGAACCAGGCAGTGAGAATATCATTAGAGGCATCCCAAGGTCTGTGTTTGACATGTCAGCCTGTGATTAAAGGCATTGTCCTTCTCCAAGAGGTGTTCATTCACCTGTGCAAGCTGCAGCACAAATTGGTTGCTGCTGGGGAGCGCCGTCAGCAAAAGTCAGCATGGGAACAAAAAGATGGATAGATGGAACCAGCCTCCTCCTCCTCCTCCCTGGCAGTCCTCTGGGAGAATGAGGTTCAAACACAGGTAGATCACAAGGAGACATGCATGTTGGACGCATGACCTGCCAGGGCAGCGCTTGGGAGCAGCTGTGCCTCTGGAGCAGGATACAAGGGCATCCATTTCCCCTGCCCTACAGAAAAACTCACTCCATGAAAGCTTTAGGGTATTGGGCAGGAACTGGTGACCACTGGTACCTGCTGTGCCTTTACAATCTCTTCAAGCAGAGGTGCCTGTGCCCCTGCCAGGCTGGTGGCAGGCGGGTGCCAGAGCAGCAGGGCTGGCTGCCAGCATCCACATGGCTGTGCCCAGGAAGGTGGCAGTGCCAGGCAGCTGTTGCTAAAGCAGAGCAGGGTGGCTGCCTGGGGCAGCCTGGCCATAAGGGGCAAAGTGGCAGCCCCCCTGTTTTCCCACGTGGTTTTTCCACTCCTGGTAAACCAGGCTAGTGGCTTGCTTGAGCCTCACCGAGGGTCCTCATTTGGAGCTAACTCTAATCATGTTCCCTTCCCCTCCCTCCTCACAGGCTACAAGGAGCAGGGGATCCCACAGCAGCTGTAGTGGCTGGGACAAGTATGGTCAGAGAAACACGGCGAGAGATTTCCTTTGGCAGCCGTGGGCCGCGGACCTTTTCATTACCCTTTGTCTCTCTTCTTCTCCCTTTTGTTTTGTCTCGCTGTGTGTGCCCGGTTCACGTGCCCGTCCAGCGGAGCGGAGATGCAGAGCGGCCGGCGCAGACTTGCACTGACCCCCTGAGCAGGAGATGAGGCAAGCACGGCTTGGCTTAGGACTGGTCCAGCCAGCACACGGTGGGCGGCCGACAAGGAGGACGAGGGTGCCAGGACAAGGAGACACCCTTGGCGAAGGTGGCACCTGGGCAGGCAGCTGAACCAAGGGAGGGGGAGATGCTGCTTTCCCTCTCCTCCCAGGGGGAGGTCGCTGAAGATGTTTTGCCTCCTTCTTGTGCTCGCTGTTAAAGGACGCCGGCTGTGAACATCAAATGCCAAGGAGCTATTCATAGATGTATGTACAGGATGTAAAAGCAAACCAGTGGTACTTTGTTCCCGCCTTCAGATTCCATCCTTGACTGCTTTGCAGTAGTGGAGGGTCAGCCCAGCCCCCTCTGCTGTCTCTGTATATATGATGTTCCACTGAAGCTCTGTCCCCACAGATGTCTTGAGAAACGTGCTTGCTGTAAACCGTATTGTACTGCTGAAGTGGCTGGGGCCATCCCCTGCTTCCATCTGCTGCCATCATGCAGAGACCAGAGTTCCCACCAGCCCAGAGGACACTTTTCCTAGCACAGGACTGGTGTCCTGCAGCACCTCACCTCTAGGGCAGCGAGTATAGCCTTGTGCTGCCAAAAACCTCGTATAAAACAATACTGGGGGAGCCAAAGAACAAGACTTTTCCTGCCCCTGCAAGGGACTTGCTGGCAGTGTCTCCATGCTTTGGAAATGGATCCCCTTAGAGTGCGCCGAGTGCTCCTGGCTGAAGCAGCGTCCCAGCTCTGCTTCCCTGGGTAAGTGTCCAAAGCTCCAGTACTGCAGCCTGGTGCTGGCCAGGTGCTTGGGAGCTGTTGTGGTTGGAAGGCCTGTGGCCATACAGGGTGGGGCTGTGATTTCATGGTTTGAATACGATGTGCAGAGTTGCAGTGGCTGTCCAGGTGACCCCTCTGATCCCAGCAGGGCGAGAGGGGCTTGGCTTCGTGTCAGCACCTGGATGCTTTTCCACTCCAAAAAGATGGCAGGAGGAGCCCTGCTGAAAGAAACCAGGCTGCTTACACCCAGGAAGGACCCTTCCAGCCAGAGGAGTTTCACACAAACCCACTGTCAAAACACCCAAGCGTGGCAGAGCTGAGACCCATTCCCAGCCCATTGCTTCTGCCAGGAGGCAGATGGTGAGAAAGGGAGGGCAGCAAACCCCTCTGCTCTACAAGTGTCCAGCCTGTCCTGGTATGATGGTCTTTTATTTTTCATGCAGAACAGGTCCTGTCAGCTAAAATACCTCCTGTTGCAAAGAGGGCTGGGGTGTCAAACAGCAGCCAGTGCCCCTGAGCTGCCCACCGAGGGTGGAGGAGAGCCCTGTGCTGGGCAGGGTGCCTGTCAGTGATCCCACAGAGAGCTGTTGGGGTAGGAAGCTCCTTTGGTGTTTTGGTGTAGACTTCTGGCTTAGCCTCTCCAGAGCCCCAGGTGTTCTCCTGATGCCTGGATACTGTCTGGATTTAATGCAACACCTCTCTTCCCAGGAAGTTTCCTCCCTGCCCAATGCCTGCACTGTGCTGTGAGCCCACAGGCTGTAGGAAGCAAGCATCAGTACGTCTTTGCTCTCCCAGCTCAGGAGGTCCTTCTCCAAGGCTAAGGACAAAGCATCATCCACAGTCCCAACTAACTTGTGATGGGACAGGTCTCCTCCAAACTATGCACGTTTTTCCAATGCAGGCATCAGAAGGGATGACAGACTTTTTTCACTTCACCCTTCCATAGCTGTGCACTGTAAAAAGCTTTGGGCTGCCTGAACAGGAGAAAGGGGCAGAGTTAGGAGCCTTGGGAGCACCAGCCTTCATTGTGAAGATGCTGGCTCAAGCACTTCCTCTGATGTCAGCAGTCTTAATTGGAAAATAATCTATATAAACAAGGGGGCAAATTTGTAACAAAAACAATTAATTGTATATTTTACCAAACCAGACTTCACCTAGGGCAGTGCATTTGTAGAGCTGAGAAACAGCAGTATACAGTAAGGAAAAATGACAGGTCTCCAAAGCAAACCCTTGGCAGAACCACAGGAATAACTCAGGTTGCATTTCTCTTGCCTCACACCCTAAACTGCTGCTTATACTGCCATGCTGGACAGACAGAAACACTACCCTGTATCCAAACTGGGATGCTGCGCTCAACTTTTTGGGCTGCTGCATAGAAAGTGAAGATTATTACATGGTGCAGACACAAAAGCTTTACATTTGTCATTTTAGAGGAAAAAAGATGAGAAACCATCAGTTTTTAGAGTGACACAAGCCACACAATACAGGCAGCAGAGAAGCAAAGGTTTCCTTGGAAGACAAGTACCAGCTGGTGCTTCCTGTCAGCCCAGGGCTGGAAGTGTTCAAGAGGAAAAGCAGCACATTTATCCTGCCACAATGCCAGGCTGCAGTGAGCCATGGATACCTTGCTGTGCCAGGGAGAGGCTTGGAGGACAGCAGCAGCTGGAGAAAACCAATCAAGCAGGTCAGTGGTGGAAAACCCAAGAGCCATCTGGGATCTGCATTAAAGCCAAGGGCTGAGCTCCTCAAGATTGCCACTGCCTCAGTGATGGCCAAAAGGATTTCTGCTCACAACATTCAACGATTTCAAGTGTCTCTGTCCATTTCTGCCAAAGGGACTGGTTCAGGGAGTGGCCTGTGCTGTGGCATCTGCAGCTCTGTGGCTTGCTGGGCTGTACAGGTGTTACAGAACAGAGCTTCAGCATTTCCTGTGAGACAGACCATCTCTTCTCCTCTGTTTCTACCCTGGGAAAATAAGGGGTAAGTAGGATCCTAACCAGTAGCAAACAGGGAATCTGTAGCACATCTGGAAAACACCTTCACGAGCTGCTGCTGTTATCAGTGAGAACTTTTTTTGAGACCTATAACTGTCCCCAAAGCCACTCAAACCATTTTCCTGCTCAGCTGCAGCGAGTGCAATGACAAAGAGCAATGGTAAGCCCTCACCTTTGCCAAAACAGAATGGCTGGGTCAAATGCAAACACAAAACACTGCCTATGCATCAAGTTAATTGTGTGCTGGTGCCAGGGTGGGTGTCAGGCCATGGATTAAAGGAACCAGGCAAAAACTTTAGGTGCAGAAGCTCTGAAACAGGAGCAGCAAGCATAGCTTAAGAACAACTTCTCCTGGTGCCTGTGAAGTTGGGTTCACTTGTAGGAGGTAGGTTTAAATTTGTAGTGGACAGGCAGCACAAGAAGCCTCAGGCTGGGGAGGATTAAACAAGATGATATTTTCACTGGGCTTAAACTTCCAAAAGTTGCATCTCCTGTGGCAGATCAGCAGCAGATGCCCCATCCCAGAGACTCAGCACCTGTGCAGAAGGTCCCCTGAGAACAAAAAGGGACAGAATAAACTCCTCATCAGCATCACCAGGGTTTTGCTGACCTTTTGGGCCACATTTGGTGCTATCTGTCTCTGTGCTCTAGAGAGGATGGGAGAATTGGGTTGGCTGGGAAAGGACTGAATGGAAATGCTGCCCTCCCTGGGATGGCTGCAGGTCTCTCAGAGCATCACTTTGGTTAGGTCTGGGTGTTGTCTGCATTTATTGCATGAGGGGGTTTGTACTGCAGTGCAGCACTGCACAGACGAGGTGTGGGATTTATAATTTACTTTCAGGTTTTGCTCTGTAAAATTTTTTCTTATCTTTGACCTTTTCATTAAATTGGTGAAGCCAAGAAAACACTCAGTGCACCACTTCAGAGGCTCTGAAATCTGTTAAATGACATCTAGGACAAAAAGCCTTATTTCTGCCTGTTGTGGTGATCTGCTTAATTGATTTTAATTAGAAGCAGACAGTTTCCCACTCTCTGATTTAGGACAGGAGCCACTTTATAGATTGGCCTTGCTACCAGGCAGCAAGCATCAAACTGCATTTTCCCCAAGGCTGTCCTGTGGTAGTCATAACAATGATAAATCCCTCTGCTTTTTCCAATAGTCCCAAATAAAACTAGCAGTGCCAAGCTCCCCCCAGCCCAGGTGTGAGCAGCAGCCTGGTCTCTGGCAATGGGGAGCCCCTCCTCTTGGCTTCAGGTCTCCCCATGGCAAGCAGGGGGAGCTGTGGGGAGCTCAGAGACTGAGCCTAGAGCAGGGCTGTGGCTACCAGAGGGTTCTGCTCATCCCATCTTTAGTATCACCCCCATCTTTAGTATCTGTGACTTGGTTTTCCTCGTCTCACCAGAGGTCAGAGTTCTGTGGGCAGCTGGCAGCAGCTGGAGGGGTTTGTTTGGTGCCCACAATCCAGGCACTGACAAGAAGAACCATACTGTGAAGACACAGGCATGAGTGACAATTTGGAGCTTTCTCCCATCAACAATTACTTTGTTTCTCTTTAAGGTAAAATGAACCACTCAGCGCTTTCACACCTCTTTCCGAAGCACTGCAGAGGGGACAACACCTCCACCTCCCCTGGGGCCGGGTAACTCCCCTCCCTCTCGTGGGAGCTGTGCCATGACCATCGCTGCGAACCAGCGCTGAACCAGCCCTGCCTCCTCGCCAGCACAGCCAGAGGGCACAGCCCCGAGCCTTCCTCTGGTCCAAGGTGCATGGCACCCAGCTATCCCAGCACCATCACCTGCTCTGTAAATGTAGATGTTTGACATGTTTGACATGCCACTTTCACAGCTAAAGAGTGGTAGTGGGTCACGAGGAATAAACGCAGTTGCTTCACCCCCATCTGCCAGCAACACAGAATTCTCTGCTGCTCCTTTCTGATTGTGAAAACCAACCAGGTTTCTCAAAAAAAAAAAAAAAAAAGCACCAAAACAAAACAAGGGCTGTAATGAAATAGTTTCTTGCTACTTGAACCCAGCCAGGCTGAACAACTGAAAGCAATTCCAGGTAGGAACCAACCCAAGTGTGTAGCCAGTCAAAAAAACAGTTTCATTCTGGGTCAGCCCAACCATTGCAATGCAGAGCACAGTAACGTTTTTCCCAAGTCCATTGGTGTTGCCAAATCTGTCTTTACCGTGGAAAAGGTGCTTTGGCAGGTGACCCTCACCCTCCCAAGCCTTTGGCCTGGCTGGCCATACTTGCTGCAGGGGTTTGGCATCGCTCTCAGCCACAGCAATCCCAGCCAGGAAGGTCAGTGGGGCTCTGTGCCAGGAGCAGCTCTGGCATGTGCAGCCATAGGGTCAGGAGTGACAGATGTGAGGGGTGACTCCATCTGTGCCACATCCTGTGCTTCCCCAGACACAGAGCTGCACGTTCCTCCCCGTGTGCATTGACTGTCACACATTTTATTGAAGACCTTTTAGTTCTGCTGAAAATTGCCCAAGTCTTGCTGTGAGTGTTGTGCTGAGCTCCATGGACAGGAAGCTGAAGTTCACAGTCCCAGTATTCTTCACAGGGCTATTTTATTCCTTGCCTCCTGCTTGTTCTGGGCTGACCCTGCAGTTCACACACATGCACACACTCCAGCCAGGGTGCATTTTCTTGCTACCCAGCCCAAACTGCATCCACTGCAAGACACCACCAAGAGTTCCTTGACCTCTAAAGCCCAGGTACAAGGGGACCCATAAGCCTGGCTAGATCTGACATTTCTCCTTGGAAAAAGCAATGCCTTCTCCCCTGTGCTTGCTAACCACGGTGTGGCAACACAGCCCTGCATTTTCCAGCTGACTTTGCTTCATGCTCACACACACGATGCACTTTGAAGCAGTGCAGGAATTTATTTCCCAAACTGGCACTCAGCATTCCCATCCCCCTGCGGGAGCAGCATGCTACGAAACCCCAGGTCACAGTGGCATCAACTGAGCCAGGGTTAATTACAGTGAATCCCACCAGAGCTCATGCCACTCACAAGCCATCCTTCCTCCTCTTGTCATCTGTATAAATTTGTATAAATCACTAAGCCAGGCTAAAAGTCAAGTCCTGCTTCTCTTGCACCCTCCCACTGGCCAGAGGGAAGCAACAACACCCTGTCCTTACTGCTGGAATGGTGCAGTGGGAACTGAAGGCTTTGTTCAGGCTCTAAGAATGGCAAGGCCAGAGTAGCTCAATCCATCTTCCAGCTCTAAGAATGCTTTCAACAGGCAGGTGAAAGGGAAGGGCACATTTGGCTTGGGATCAAAACAGGGTCTCACCTCTACCAGCAATGCCTGGAGGTGATGGCAGAGCCCCCCCAGACACCCAGCAAGTGATCCCACCCCAGTCCACACCCCTCCTTCACCCACCACACCGACACAGGCACTGCTCCCAAGGCTGGGAGGGGGATTGCTGGCTCAGGTCTGTGTTCTCCTTGGGTTTGGCCATGCATGGGTACATCAGGTTTTCCACCCTAGGAAGGAGGGAGCAGGGGCCTGCCCACCTGTGCCGTTTGCACCTTGCTGGTGAGCCCACATTACATTTTCATACTGGAGCCCAAACTGAGGGGTTGCAGAGGACCATTTGTATGCCTATTTATACCACCGAGTATTGGATTGTGACTTCTTGTGTTTTGATACTGTGGATATTTTTTTTTTAAAGTTAAATATATTCTATTGCTGGACAGCTGGAATGAAATGCAGTCTCTTTATGTCACATGGAGAAACCCCATCATCCCTGAATCCAAATGGCTTCTGGTTCTCCTCCTCCCACCAGCGAGGTGATGGAGAGCATCCAGCAAACACCAGCCCACACCCACATCCCCTGAGAGAGAGCAGGCAGAGGCCAGGGCATGGTTCCTTAAGGAATTCATGACCAGGACCTTCCAGAGGAGCAGCAGGCTGGTGAGGAGCCTCACCTGCACCTCTGGAATGGAGACAAGGAAGGGGGAGAAGCCACCCTGTGTTCCTGTGTGCACATGTCCACCAATCCTTCTTGATTGGGTTTTGTTTGCAATTTTAACATTTTAATATGACTCCAGGTGCATTATCCCTGCTCCCTGTGAGAGAGCAGCCCACGTCCTGTCAGGAGCTTGGCCACAGACACCTGAGCAGAGCAGAGCTGAGCAGGTGGCAGAGCCTTCCCATGAAAGGCAGCTCTGCTGCTTGTCAAAACACCTGCACATTTCAGCCAGCCACACTCTGTGCTCCCTGCTCCTCCTGCAATGTACAATGCCACAAAATGCCACTGCTCTGCTCCCTTCCCAAAGCCACCCTGGGTGGGGAAACACATGGGGGACCCCAGCTGGATCAGGGGGCCAAACTCAGAGTTGGTGCAAAACCAGCAAGAAGGGTCTTCTCACACCCCATGGCTTTGAGGGGCCTGGGAAGTGAGGCAGAAGCTCCTTTCACTTGCCATATGTCTCTATTCAGGCTTCAGCCCCCAGCTGAGGGAGCACTTTGGGATGAAAACTGATCTATAGTAGTATGATACTATTAATACACCCATGCAGACACACCATCACGTGGCAAACCCACCAGAGAGATCTGGGATAATTATCTCCAAGAGATTTCTTTAACACCCTGCTAATGGAACCATTTCAGAAGGGGAGGAGGAAAAATAGCAATAAACCACACGAGAGCAAAGTCAAAAGCTGGAGCTTGGTGAAGATGGATGAGACACAGGGAACATTTCTGGGCACCCCCTGCCCAGCCAGCCACCTCCTCCACACCGTGGCCCAAGGGGAGGCCCACAGCCACCACACACAGCTCACCCTGACTTCAGGGGTGAACTGGCTCATCCCCCAACACAAGAGCAGAGCCAGCCCAGGTGGCCTCACAGCCCAGCCCACCCCTTGTCATCACTTCTCTGTGCACCTGCTCTATGCAGCACAGCAGTGGGGGGCCCAAGGAAACTCCATTTCCAGCAGCCACCACACAACAGGGACAATTCCCTCCCTCTCCACTTGCAGCCTCCCCAAACCAGCTCACCTCCTTTCAGCTGCCATACACGTCTGGGGCACACCCAGCCCTGCTGCAGCCACAGCACCAACACCACTCCCAGGGTGAATGGGAGCAGCTGTGACTTCCTGCATGATCCAGAGCAGTCAGTGTAACCAGGGGTGCTTTGCATCAGGCCATCCAGGAGCCATTGGGCTGTTGGCTGCTGTTACACTGGTGGGGCAAAAGCATCTTGTGCAGGAGGGTGGGGACAGTCCTGGCTTGCAGCTCACCTCAACAGGGAGCCAGGGTCTGCCCAGCAGCAGCTCTCACTGCTGGCCGTGCATAGACATGGAAATACACCAACTGCATATTGGATCATTTAGAGATACACATTTAGAAAAGCATAATTTAAACTCTATTTTGTTCAAACTAGCCTGAGCCACCATTTAAAAAAAATAACGTCCGTGCAAAGGAGGGTTATTGCAAGGTATGTCTAAATCTCACAGTCATGCAGTCAGATCCACATTCAGATCCACACACAGCTATCATAAGGTAGCACCTGATCCTAGGAGGCAATATTACAATTACAGGCTATTTCAGAGCTTGTTTCCACAGGAAAGCTGCTGCCCTGTGGGAGAAGATGTGAGCTGCAGGACTGGCAGGAGTTTATGCTTATGTCTAGGGCACATTCAGCATTGCACTGACAGAGTTGTGAAAGGAGGTTGTGGGTTTTTAAGGGACAGGTCTTGGTTCCAGGCCAGCCAGATGAATGCCAGATTCCAGGCTTAAATTCTGTTTATTCAGAGGCCCACATGCTGCTGAGCAGCCTGGGCAGCACGGGGATTAGGAGCCACTGTCCCTGCAGAGACAGTGTGTGAGCATCCTGGCAGACTCAGAATGCTGCACCCTGCCCTGCTGGAACCTCTGCCCACCAAAGCAGCCACTGCCACTGCCTGTCCCAGCAGAGCAGCCACTGCCACTGCCTGTCCCACCAAAACAGCCACTGCCACTGCCTGTCCCACCAAAGCAGCCACTGCCACTGCCTGTCCCAGCAGAGCAGCCACTGCCACTGCCTGTCCCACCAAAGCAGCCACTGCCACTGCCTGTCTCACCTGTGGCCAAAGGATACAAAGGGTTCAAAGGATAGGATGCCACCAGCCTGCCCTGGGGATGCTCCCTGGACAGCAGCACCATGGGCTGGACCATGCTGGCACACAAATGCTTGAGAGACATCCTCTCTGATCCTTGATGATCCCTCTGCAAACCACAGGGCCTGTGAGCCTTCCTGCAAAGCCACATCCCCTGGGAAAAGCAGCTTGGCACGTGCAGAACGTGGCAGCTGTATCATGGGCATGTTTGAAACTCCTGCTTGGGGCTGATGAATGGTGGGGGGGAACACGTGGCATCCCACAGAGCCCACCCACCGGTCCTGCCATCTCCCCTCGCTGTTCTGGAGCCATAAAAAGAAATGAAAATGAATTTAGCACTAGGAAAAGATACCACACTGCCAGTGGGAAATGTTTTTTAGCCACAGATCCTTTACAAATGGGGAAACAGATCTGTAGCATCTCTATCTTGCTACTACAGACTCCTGCTGCTTTTTCATCTCACATTCCCTTCTCTGAGCCAAACCCCAGTGCTGCAAGAGAAGTAGATCTGTGTGTGTGCGCGTGTGTGTGTGTGTGTTCCTGCAGAAGTCCTAGGGTTCCTGCCATGGAAAGCAGCATGTGAACCATCTTGGAGCAAAACCCCCTTCTGACACAGAGGTCAGTCACTAGAAATCAAAGTATTTGATTTTGTTTCCTGGCTCTGGTCACATGTTTGAGTAAATAGTTTTGTGCCTCTATCTCTCTTCGTGCTCCTTTGTCCCGGTGGTTTCAAGTGTGAGATTTCTACATTAGGGAAATTGTTTGAACACCCTGGCACCAGGCAATGTGGAGAGGGGGGAGCTGGCCCCAGGTCTTGCAGGTCTGACATTGTTAATACACACCAAACAAACGGCAGGAGGCACAAAGTCCCGAGACACAGAAAGCACCAGCCCCAAGCAGGCAGTGGAGCAGTGCCAGAAGTGGGATGAGCTTTTCCCAGTTTCCTCCAGTGCTGTCCCAGGCGGGACTCACTCAAGAGCCTCTTCCATAGGCTTTCTCTTCTAAGTGGCAGCAGCAGCAGCTCTCCTGTGCTCTCTGCCTGTTCCAGGGTGGAAGCACAGTTTCCTCCTGGAGAGCAGCAGGAACTGCCAAGACAGGTCCCCTAAGGGTGGGAAGAGAGGTAGGGGTGGGAAGAGAGGTAGGGGTGGGAAGAGAACGCCTGACTGTATAAAAGCAACAACAGCCCCCAGAGCAGTAAATCCCCATATAAAGCCTTCCCTGCTGGAGGCATCACTCGTGGTGGGTCTGGAGGTGCAGGACATGGCATAGCTGTGTCCACAGCCCCACTCTGGTGGGGGTGAAGTGTGGGCCTGGGCATGGCAGGTCATCCCTGGGACCCCCGGGACTGCAGGAGCAGAGTGTGACCACTCACAGACTTCAAACTACGTGGCAAAAGATGAACCAAACCAACTGACAGGGCCCTGCCCATTTCTCCCATTTCTCAGGGGTTTCTAAATATTTTTTTTACACTTTCTCATAACAAAGAACAAATTTGTATTTTTTTAAGGGTAGGAAGTGAACAAAGTGCAGACTCAAATGAGAGTGTGAGGGGAAAGCTGTCCCCCAGGGGACAGGGGCTAAATCTGCTGGAGGGCTCCAACCCTGGAATGGCGCAGGAGGAGAGACGTGTTGCCTTCAGCCTCTCACCCAGAGTCTACACCCTGAAGGAAGATGTGGGCAGCATGAACCCTTCACCCCCTGCCCCGTTCAGGCTGGCTCCGGGATGGAACCACTGCTAGAAAGGGGGCTATTAATTTTATCGACCTTCCAGCTCCTATTGGGAAAGCCAAGTCCCAGAAGTGCCGGGAGTGGAGGGGAAGCCCCAAAGCAGCGGCGCCCGGGGAGCAGCAGGGCCTGGAGCACATCCCGGGCAGCGCTGAGGTGCGGAGCCCGTCCCGCCGGGATCGCTCCGAGTCCCGCCGGGAACGCTCCGTGTCCCACCGGGAACTCTCCGTGTCCCGCCGGGAACTCTCCATGTCCCGCCGGGATCGCTCCGAGTCCCGCCGGGATCGCTCCGTGTCCCGCCGGGATCGCTCCGTGTTCCGCCGCCGGGGGCACATCGCCATCTCCCGGTCCCCCGAAGAAGCGCCGAGAGCCCGCCCGGCACCGGGACCCCGCGTCCACCCCATGCGGGGCCGGGGGTGATCGGCCCCGGGTCGGGTCTAGCTTTTTAGGGTACGGCGGAAAGGCGAGCACAGCCCCTGTGCGGCTGACACCAAACGCGAGCCCGACCCACCGAAGCCTGGAGGGTGCCCCGGCAGCATCCCCATCAAAAGATCGCCAAGGGAGCAGGACTCTGGAGGTGTCAGGCACACCCCCATGACAAAGTGGCTGAGGGGAAAGGCATCCCCAGGCTGACAAGCACCCTCCGCTAGGATATGCTGCTTGGCCATCCTGTCGCCGCTGCCGTGGTGTCCCCAGGCTCCCCCGGTGCATGCCCCGCAGCAGCACACAGGCAGGAGCTTTCCCACTCTGGCAACGCCCTCACTCCCGCTTCCCCCCGGCCACGCCGGGCAGGAGGCCATGGGGGCCCTGCGGCTGTTGCCATCTTCCAAGCTTCAGGCTGAGGGCTGCACTCCATCGTCCATGGCAGGGGTAAAACCCTTCCTGAGGGGCTTCCCTGAGACCCCCAAAACCCCACCAGCTTGTGTTGTGAACAAACCTGAGCACAGGGTCTCACCCCTATCAATCACCACAGCCAAGTCCTGCATCTTCACAGGCTGGAATTCTCAGCTGGCCCCAGCACCCCCTGATTTATGGGAGGCTCGTTCTGGCAGGTAGTGCCTGATCAGATGATGCTGAAGGAAAGGAGCTGCCCCCTCCCCACCTGAGCAGGCTGCCTTACACCCCTGGCACTGCTAGAGGTGCTGGGAGGTTCTCTTTTGTAAGAGTAGAGACCTCAGCAAGGTGTGATGTTTTCCTTGTTGCATTAATAGAAGTCCTGGCCTCTCTACTCTGTATTGAGTTTGTGAATAATTTAGTTTATTAATCCACAAGGTGGCAACACTTTGGGCTTTGTTTTGGGGATGCAGTAAAGCCAGGTTGGGGGGCCAAGCCTGGCTTTTGCTGTGGTGTGAGCCAATGGGGACCTGTCCCTTCCCAACCCTCTGCATAAACCTGAGGGACAGCAGATGCCAGCACTCAGTCTCAAGGGGTTTCTTCTCCTGACTTACTCCCTTTTCCTCTTGAAAGGAACAAGATGAATGTGTCTTTACAAACAGACTGTGTGAATCTGCTTGTAGATAGGGCCAGGGACTTGTAGATAGAGAAGGAATGGGAAAAACCACCAGTTCTACAAAATGTTACCAATTGACACAGACTGCTGCTCAGCCAAGGCTGTTGTTAATTCCTGAACTTAGAGAAGAAGAACAAAGACTTAATGGAATTATGAATATTGTTTTGTTACACAAAGAAAAAGGGGTGTTGTGTGCATATTAGAGGGGGATGTGGTAGGCGTATTGGGAAGTCTGTACCTTCCATGTACCTCAGCCAATGGGGAAAGGAAGAGGGTGTTGCAGCCAGGAAATTAGGATAAAAAGGAGGCAGCATCCTCCAACAATTAGAAACACCACAGGGGAAATGGCCCATGGCCTTTCCCTTTATTCAAATAAAGTTACAGGACTCCACTGTCTCCTTTCTGGACATAAGCTTCTGGCGTTGTGAATTTTTCCCCACACTCTCCAGCACAATGTCATGGTATTGCCCTAACTCTCAAGAGAGGTTTTCGCAGAATGGGGCTCTTCACCTGCTCTTTTTGCATTTCAGGGTACAGTTGGGTAAGTTTTGGAGGCTTTTGTTTTCCTCTGAAGGTAGGAAGAGGAGTCACATGCCAGACAGACCCCAAAAAGGGGACCTCTAAGTAAAACAGGGGCTGTCAGTTCTGCCAGAGTGAGCTCAGCAGCCGGACAGGAAACGTGTTTGCTTCCCCCCAGCCCAGGAGAGACCGCTGCTGCACAGGCAGCAGCCTCACATCCAGCGTCCTGCCAGCTCTGCCTCCGACCTGGAGGTTTCTAGTATTCAAATTCCACGCTGCAGGAACTCTCCTGCAGTTTGTTTTAGAGGAGCTGTGGTGAGCCACGTCTGGCCCCCAGGCCAGGCTGCTCCTGATGGTCTGGGCACTAAATCTGGCTTTCCTATGGGACAGCCCCCTGCCCCTCCTCAGCCACAGCTCCTGTGTTGTCCTGGGCTTACACAACCAACCAGGAGGGAATGGAGCTGCCTTCAGGCTCTACAACCTGATTCCTCCTTCATTGCACAAATGATCTGAGGGTTTTTTGTGGCCTTTGGTCCAAAGCTCTCCCTCTGGCCCTGCCCACTCTGCAGCTGAGAGGGAGAGGAGCAGGGTGAGTGCGTGGCTGTGCTAAGCAGCTCTGATTCTCCTGTGTGCTTCAGTATTCTCCAGTGCAGAAATCACAGGGTGGCACTCAGAAACCGCTCAGTGGGAGCCAGAACATTTTAAAAAAATTCCTGGTGTGGAGCTGCCTTCAGTGGCCTTCCCTGCAGAAGGAGGATGGAGAAATTCAGGCATCTCTGGGGGGGTATCTCCTGGGCTGAGCCTGGGCCCCCCACAGCTCCAGTTCTGCTCTTCCCCTGCCCTGCTCCCTGCAGAGCCAGTTCCTGTTTGTCAGGATCTGTTCCCAGAGCGGGGTCCTTCCCTACTCTTGCTTTTATGTGGCACTGCTGGAGCCTGATTCCCCCCCAGACGTGGACATGAAAGGCTGTTCCAAGGCTGCCACAAGCTTCTCAGGGCAGACAGTGACTGCACACCAGGGGAATGCTTCCCATATGCCTTTATTTGCAATGTTACAGCACTTTTTTACAGGCACTGTGCGTTGGTGTTCCAGACCGGTTTGTATTTTTTTTTCAGTATTACCCAATGACCGAGAGGTGTGGTGGGAGCGGGGAAAACCCCTCACAGCAACCATTCCAGCCTCCAGGAAGGCATAAGACATGTGAGAGCAACAATCTGCTTCTTCCGAAGCCACGAAGCGAGGAATCTGGGTTATAAACAGGCTTAAAAAATAACATACATATATAAGAGCAGCTCGAAGCTAAAGTACAGCGGTAAGTGGTACATAGCTACGCGTATCTGTTCACACCCTTTCTCCAAAGCTGGAAAAGGCATGGGTTAAAAACTAAAAACACAGTTTAAAAAAAAAAAAAAGGATTCCATGCATTACATTTTAGTGTTTTGTGCAATTAAAATGGGATGAAAATAAATATAACTTAAAAAAAAACCCCAACCTTTTCCATGACACTAATGGAACAGAGGCAAGTCTATAAGGCACTTCCACATGGGCTATTCTAGAAAGCCTGGCAAGGAGCTAAAACAGTGCAACCATTTACAATGGCATCCAAAGAGCAAAAGACACCTGTCTGGTGAGATATGAACTGCAAAAAACCTTAGGAAACTTCAGTCCTTGGGAAAGAGGCTTGGCTGCAGATGGCTTGGTGGCCAACTCCTCCTCCTCCTCCTCCTCCTTATTGCTGCAAGGGAGGTCTCCCCCATCAAGGGTGCTGGACCCATCAGACTATGGCAGAGGGGTTCTGGAGCCCTGCTCCTGGGGAGCGAGATGGGACAGTGGGTTTGGGGATGGATGGAGCAGGCGAGGGGTTCGTGGCTGCCAAGCTCCTGCGCTGCACCTTCCTTGATGTGAGGGCTCCCGGCCTCCCGAGCCTCCCCTCCCCGCCGGCCTCTCCACGATGACCTTTAGCGCGCCAGCCCTGCCGCCGCTCGGTTCAAATGTTCCAGGAAGTTAAAAAATAGCCTCCGCCCTAAATAGGGAACTGGGTGTTTTCATAGGAGCGGGAGCGCAGGGGCCGCCACAGGGCCCCAGAGGCTGGGGAGCAGGGCAGCCACGGGCAGCTCTGTGCAAAAAGGGGAAGGCACAGGGATGCCTGACCCCAACTCTGCTTTGCCAAAGGTGTCTAAGCCAGAGCTGCCTTGGTGGAACCCCTCACCTGCTGCAGGTGGAAATTACGGAGATGCTCCAGGTGGGAGGGTTGTCCTGGGCTAGCTGTGGGCACTGGTGGCACAACACATGCGCTCAGCTGCTGATAAAAAAGACTGATCAACCTGGATGGCTACTTTAGGTCTCATAGTAGTCCTTTATAAGCTATTTTTCCCAGCTAGGGAGGATTGGAGACCTCAGCTAAGGCAGGCTGGAAGCAGTTCCTAGCAGGGGAGCTGGGGCTCTAGAGAGGAGCCCAAAGTTTTGCTCACCAGGGCACCCAGCATGGGGGAGGTGGGTTGGAAGCACCTGGCCTTGGCAAATACTTGTGACTGACTATATGGCTCTGCAGCAGGAGGGAAATCCTCACTCTCCAGTGTCACTCAAAAATAACGGAGCAACCTCTACAAGATGTCTTGAACACAAATTAAACCCCAAATCCGCCCTTCTAGCATCTCGGAAGGACTTGGCACAGCCAGCTTCCTGGGCTAAAGGTGCTGGCAGAGACATCTAAAGGGCTCCCACTACAGCATCCTTCACGATCTCCACACCTTGCTCACACTCTCTGACTGCCAGGAGGTCCTGGGCACGGTCACTAAGTGTTTTCAGGATGATCCTGGTACAGGAAGAGGCTTCCTCCAACAGCCCTCCTAACATTAGGCTGAGCAAGAGACAAAAGCACAATAGGCAAAGCATGCACTTGCCTAAGCGCCCCCGCCGGGCTGCTCCCACTGACTCTGCAAAGCCAAAGTTTCAAGTTCAGCTTTTGTTCTGGCAGGTTAGCTCTCTATTTACAAAAGGGGGTGGGGAGGGGGAACAACCAAGACAACCTAAAAAAACCACAACGAAAACACATTAAATAGGGAGAGTATAGCTTTCAAATGGGGAGGGCGAGGGCTGGAAAGTGTCTTGTAGTGCAGTTCAGAAGAGTCAGTCGGGGGCAGGTTGGGGGTAGTGGCAGAGTCGGATGCGCAGCTTTAATGCAAGTCTTCGCTCTGGGACAACTCTGTCAGGATCTGAATTAGGTTGTCCAGCCCCCAGAGGTAGCCATCCTCTCTGTTCCCTTCCACCCAGGGCACGTTGTGCTGGAGAACTTGTCCCTCCGGCAGTGGGGTGGTTTTCCCAAAGTCAATCATCCAGACTTTGGCTTGTTCCTGCTTGTCGTGAATGAAGAGGAGAGAGCTCCCAATTACCTGTGGAGAGGTGAGACCAGTTAGTGGTGCTCCTGTTGCTCATTTCCAGCCCTCTTTGGGGCTTTCAGACACCTTATCTCAGGCTGCATTTACAAGATACGCTGCTGCAATTTCCTGCATGAGGAAAAGCAAGCTCTGGGTGCCGCTGGTTGTGTTTGCACATGCAAATGGGGCATTTGGACAAGCTGATTTACTCATACAAATCCCAGGTCTTGGCAGAAGGAGAGGATCAGAAACCCATGGGCATGAAAGATAAAGATGTCATTTTGGAAACTGAGCCAAGATCCCCTAGGAAGGAATGAGATGAATTGTCTCAGCCTTCAGAAGGGGATTTTTTCAAGGCTGGTTCTTTGTGATCAGCTTGTGCTCTTCGCACTCACCAATCCTGCAGACATCGCTGCAGGAATGGGGACACTCCAAGTACAACTTACTTGCAACCTGCTGTCTCCTGCCTGAAACACCATCCAATTACACCCAGACTGCCCCTAGAATACCCTTGTGGTGCTCACAGCACTCTGGGGATGCAAAATAGAGAGCTGCATGCTCATGAATTTCCTTTTCCCTGAGTTCACTCCACTGCATGTGCTTTGAAGGGCCCTTTCATATCCTGATCGGCCTTTGGGAAAATCCTGCAGCAAGCTGTGGCCTGGGCAAGCCTGGGGAAGCCAAAAGGTGCATTTGGGCTCTGACAGCAGAAGTCTCAAGGCCTGTTGCAGTGGGATGAGACCCTACAAGCCCAATGGTCACCACACACAAATGCTGAGATGCTCAGCAGATCAGCATCCTGACCCATCCTGGCTCACAGTCCTGGCCAGGATGACACCCAGCAGCAGCTCTGCTGTGGCTTCCCAGTGCTTAGGAAAAGTGTATCACTATCAGGCCAGTCACCATCGTGCTCTTCTGCTCAATCTGCTCCTCCAGTCAGAAGATTTTAGCAGGGGCTTCTACAGAAAAGCACCAATGGGTGTGTTTCAGAGCTGTCCCAAATGAAAACCGTTTTCCAAACTCTGTTTGATATGCATGAATTGGTGGATTACAAACTCACTTGCCCCTGGGTCACAAATAGGGAGCTTGGTGACCAGAGTGCAAGGGCTGTAGCAGAGGTGATGCAGCGCAATGAGAACCACAGGTGCCCCTTATGATGTGCAGGTACATGGAAGAGAATCCAGTTGGTGTCAGGCCTCCAAAACAGCAGCACTAAATGTTACTGGGGACTCCCACCTCCATGCCATCAGCAGGGCTTAGCCTGAGGTTTGCCTTTAGACAACGGTTTTGAACAGGATGCATGTACTGTTTGCAAAAGATGTTATGAATTTACATTTTTCAGGAAACTTTTTCCTCCAGTGCATTGGGAAAACATCCAAGGTCCAGAGATACGTATTATTTCCGAGAAATGCTTATCTTTAGCTCTCCTCCTGCTAACCTCTTATAGTCCTCTCTTGGCCAGGACAGAGCATTCCAGTTTTAGGGAAAAGCCTTTTGCTGACATTCTTCATTTGCCTGTCCTGGGCTGCCCAATTCCCCTGCAGCTCCTTGGAGGAGCTCTGCTCAGCAAGGGCCCCATGCAGGGACACAGAGCTTGGCAGACTTTCTGCTGGGCTTCATCTCGAAGCGGGATGGAAAGTCAAAGCTGCTGCTTTTTAATTTTTAAGGAGTGGAAACTCCTTTCAAACCCTCTTTGAAAGGCTGCTTTGTTTCTGTGTTTTCAAATGAAACCCTGGCACTCTGTTTCAGGGAGAATTTTGTTTCCTGTGTTGAACTGACCTGAAAGCCTCAGTTTTGACATTTCCCTCCCAGCTGCCTTCCAGGCGCTGCCACTAGGAGGCACAGCCCCATCTGCCTCTGGCTCCGGGCAGGGCCCTCCGTGTGTGGCTGGGGCTGAGGTGGCTCATGTGGCTCTGGATGAGGGACAGTGGGCTCTTGGAGCTGTGGCTCCTGAGCCCTGGGAGTCAAAGGCTCCTACGAGGCTCTTTCATTCCAACACACTATGTGACAAGGACATGCACTCTCACGTTTTGTTGAGTGGATGCAATAGCAAAATTACTGCATTAAATTGTGGAGCATTTCGGTTCCTGACATGGCCAAAAAAGGTAGCATTCCCTCCTTGTTTTCCCATCAGCACTGAATCTTCACTGTAGAAAATGCTGGTATCACGGGTACTCATTTCTGTAAGAAAGTCCTTTGAAAGGAAGTGTTTGTACTGTGGTGCCCCAAGCAGCTCAGGAAAGGCACGTTTGGGGTATCTACAATTTATGGCTGTGTTGAAGCCTTGTTTGATCATGTGGAGCAACTGTCAGACAAGTGATACCTGACATGCATTCAAACAGACATTTCTCCCGAGAAAACCCCTGTGCTTTTACACAAGGGAATTTTCCCTGTCATAAACAGCCTGAATTTCTCCTAGACCACTTTTAATCTGTTTGAACATTGGCTCTCAGTAGTTCTAAGCCCATGTCAGATACATAAACATTGTATGTTATCATCTATATTTGCACATAAGTATTAAATACACATATGAAAATACAGATATAAGAATAAAACAGCCCCTGACTTTGACTTCTCTCCTTGGACAAGCTGAGATTAAACAATTTGCCTCTCCAGGCAGATCTATCTAAACAGCAGTATTACCTCATGGCACTTGAAGAACGGGGATGTCTCCAGGGTAGCGCGGATACCCTTCAACCGGTTAAGGTAACTGTTCTGGAATTACAGAAAATACCCAAATCCAAGGCATCAGTGTTGCAGGAAGCCTCCATAAAAACCATGGCATTAGGGCAAACAGAAATGTCACCCCTGCTCCCAGCATTCTCTCCATGATACCAAGTTCACATGGAGAGATGACGAGAGTGTTCCTCAGACACCCTGTACCCAGCATCCTCCCACAGACCTTCCCCTTGGGCGAGTGTCCCCTCTTTTTTGTGATCCACTTATCCTTTAGGCTTCTATAGCGCCCTGTGAGGTCCTGTGGCTTTCAAAACTTAGTGAAAGCATTTGCTTTTGCTGAACTGGTGCTTTCTGCAGTGTCCCTGCTGCATTCATGGTAGGAACACCTAATTCAGCAGCTGCTGCTTTTTCCTCTCCCCTGCACTCTCTTAATAGATCAACTCTTCATCTGTCATTTTAGCACTCAGTCAATCACACATCACAAGATGTTTCTGCAACTCCGTTATCAGCAGTTTTGCAAAGCTGGTCCCGTAGGCGGAAGGGCTTTCACAATGGCCAGCACACAGGTCAAGACCCATGAGCCTGTTTGAGCATCCCTGCAAATTGCTGGAAGGAACTAAACATTCTCAGGGGGCTCCACTGATTTTGGTGTTTAGATAGAAGAATGAAGCACAGGAACACACACACAGCAGGTATCTGGGCAGTGCAACACACCTGCAAGGGGAGAGGTGGGGGTTGCTGTATTAAAATGCTCTGGCCAAGGAGCCCCATCCAGAGCCAGGGCATGATGTGTGCTCCAAGTTCTTTGGGGATAAAATGCAGCCAGGCATCTTCAGATTCAGGAATAATCCCTGGGTAACTCTCATGAAAGCAAGCATGCCAGTTTGAAAGAGGCAGTGCCAGGGGCCACTCCAGCTGGAGCCTTGCATTTGGAGACTTTATACAGCACAGCTTAAAATGGGAGTGCTTTGTCAAATAGGTTATTTGACACAGTTGGTGTAAATTGTTTACAGCCAGATCTCTTATTCTCCTGGCAACTGAGGGAAGCTTGGAAAATGCTGGCTGTGGCTTGCCCATGTGAAGTGTGCCTGGCACAGGGCCACCCTTCCACGAGACCAGGCACAGGCAGCCTGCCCTGCCAGGTTGGGAGCCCCCACCACCCACTCACACTGGGGCACAGAGCGGGCTCAGGGGCCACCACCAGCCCAGGGATGAGGGACAGAGCATGGCTGTGACTCCCCAGTGAGTTTTGGGAGCCAGTCCTGGAGATCCTCAGCAGAATGAGACACAGGTCAAGCACTGCTGCTGCAGCCAAGTCTCCTCCCAGCTCTCCACTGCTTTTCCCTCACCTTGCACCAGGATGGTGTTTCTCCTCAACATTTCTCATGCCTTTTTAAGAGAGATTGCTCAGGCTTCAGCCCTGCAGGGCAGGGACGTGATAAGCTGAGGCCAGCCTCCACAGGAAATGCCCTCTCCAAACAGTCCCCCCAACATCACCCACTCACCAAAATGTTCCTGTTCCCTCTGGTGAACTCGTGGAAGGCCTCCATGACTTGCTCCTTTGTCCGTGTCTTCTTGAAGTCCCGGTTCACAGTGCCATCCTCTTTCTTGAAAAGAAGGAACAGTGGTGAGTGGGATGGGGAGGAAAAGTTAGGGCAGGAGTAGCATTTCTGCAGCCATGCATGTTGCCAAGTAGGATGTGACCAGCGTTTTTGGTAGCTGAAGGATCTGTCTGTGGAGCAGGGGTGAGCAGAGGCAGCAGGACTCTGCTTGCACATCCCAAGTTATCCCACAGCTCCAATGCATTGACCTCTAATGCAAATGGAACTCTCCATCATCAAACACTTGCCAAAATCACTGGCAATGTGGACAAACTCTCCACACAGACCTGGTGCTTGCTGCTAACAGAGGCTGGAGACTACCTGTTTCTGGTGTTTCTGAGCCCAAATGGCTTCCCATGGCTGCTGTGGCTGAGAACGGCACTGACACCAGCCCTGGACTGTCTCCCTGACTTGGCAAGGACAGCACAGCATGATCACAATGGGACAAAACTGGGTGTGGATGGAAACAACATCTCAGGAGCAAGCACAAAACCCCTCATGAGAAATCCTCCACAGACCATTGCAGCAAGGAGCAAGCCCCATGGCTGTCTGGCCTCACTGATCCTTTGATAGCCCATGGATCACAGACCCTCCAAGGCAGCAGCCTGGCACTGAGATGCAGCAAGCAGCCTTGTGCTCTCCTCTGCCTATTCCCCAGAGGCACATCCATCCCTGGCCTGCCACGGGGATGGCATGGCTTGTCCACTGCAGAGATGACACTCAGCCCTGGCCCAGAGACTCCTGTCCGAACCTCTGGGCAGCTCTGTAGGTCTCTCCCCATTCCTCTGGTCCTTCTGAGGCTCTGATTTTTACATCAACTTGTTTTATTGTCCAGAAGGGCCATGGGACAGGCAGGCAGATCTCACTTCCTGGATACAGGGGCTATTTTAAACCATGCTTGCTTGTGCTCGCAGCTCCATTGCAGGGCTCCATCCCACTGCTCCAGAAAGCTCGTTTGCACACAATAGAGCAAAGGGATAGGGGCCAAAAGACATCCTGTGGGCTGGGGAAGATGAAGGATGAAGGAGCAGAGCAGAGGCTGGGGGAGGAAGAAGGCACAATGAAATCACCTGCCCTGGAGGTTTGAGACCCATCCAGGGAAGTGCCCCAGCACAGGGCAATATGCATCCCCTGCATAAGGGGCTTGCTGTGGGCATGGTGGCCAGTCCAACCTGGGGGAAAGCTGAGTGCCCAAAGAGAGCCTGCCACCAAACTAACACCTGAAGCACAGTATGGGATGAATCACACAGCACACTTCAGCTTCCAGCTTGTGTTTTGTGTAAGCATTAACAAAGGCAGTAACAAAAGCAACGTACAAAAAAACTCCAGGAAAAACTCTGTTTGTACCAATTGCAACCACTACAGCCAGCTTCAAACCACCCTGTACTCAGGCTAACCATTGTGCTGCCACAGGGTGCAAAAGCAATGCTCAGGACAGGTGAAGTATGTATTGGCAGGGGTCAGGGACAACCTTTTCACTGGAGACTGTGCTATGGACCATGCAGAGCTGGGATCTCTGCTTTCAGCTGTGACCTTGCTGAGGATGCTCTGGTGACACATGTGTGATGTGTAGGGGAAGGGCACTTTGCTGCTGTACATCCCTCACGTGAGCCCTGACGTGGCAGCTCAGGAATCAACCCACCCTCTCCCAGGGGGATGATTGACATCAATCTGGAGAAGGGCCACAGCACTCATTTCACGTGTAAAGAGCACAACTTTCCACAAAGCATCCAAGAAAGGAGATGGACTTCTAAGTGCTCCTAAAAATAAACAAAAATCACAGATGGCCTTTCAGATAAGGCAATCTCAGCTTCAGGAAAGCCAGGCAGCCTATCCGTAGTGCTGCTTCCAGCATCACCCGCCTCCCGCGGTTTCCTTGCCCAGCCAGAGTTTGCTGCCATGAGGCTGATGACTGCCATGACATTCACAGGTGTCCAAGCCCCAAGGGGGCTGCCTTCCACACAGCAGAAATGTGAGGGGGGCTGATAAGGACTACCACGGCCTCCGCCCCACCAGCGATTCCAGCTCGCGCTGGCGTCACTGGGGCAGGGCTCAGCTCAGCCAGATCTCCCTCCAGCCCTGGCCTTGGATGGGGCTAGGAAGCTGCCTGGCTTGGCAGAGTTAGGTGGAGGCTTTCTGGGCTGGTTCTGGGACCCTGCAAACACTCCAGCCCTGGGGAATGCCATCCCACTGTGGCCTTGCTGCAGGCAACGGTGAGTAACACTCAGACCAGAGCAGCAGCTCAGGACTCACTTCTTACAATGAGCCCCGGCAAGTTTCAGCTGGGCCTCCAGGGATCACTTGTGTTACTTTCAGCATGGAAATTTTATTAATAGCTACTGTTTCCAACAGGTTCAAGCTATTCCAGAAAGTCAGATGAATGTCGTGATCTCCTTTTGCAAAGGAAAATTTCCATTTTAAAGGGGAAGATCCCCAAGGCCACCTGGGAAAGGGAGAGCTCAGCCAGGAAAGGGTTGCTATCCTCATGCCCAATCCTGAGCTGCCTGTTTGCCTTACCTGCCTGTGCTATCCAAAAGGCTACCACTGCTCCTCTCCTTCCTACAACCTCTTCCCACATGTCCAGGGTCAAATCCTGTCCTCCCCTTGCACTTCTCAGTACTCCCCTCTAGCAGCTTCCAGCTGTGAGCGAGGGGCAGGGCAGATTCACTGCTGCTCTTCACAGGGAAGCATCCACAGCAAGAAATAAAACATGGGAAGACAGCCAGGGCACTGAAGACACTTTCCCTAGAAACTCAATCCCAGAAATGGGGAGAACAACAGGGACACACCACAGCATGACCAGCCCTGTTGGAAAAAAAGCCAGCTGTGAAACAGCATGAACTGCTAATGCCTTAGCTTAAGGGAAAATAACCCAGAAGCTGACGGATTTAAGGAGAGTTACAGTAATTACAGCCTTGATCAAATTAGTCAGCCCCCTAGCAGCAGCAGCAGGAATACTGCTAGAGGCCAGCACTTCTCAACATTTTTCAATTAAAGGGCTGTTTCACCTCTTTGGAAAAAAATCCTCTGCTCAGATCAGGCAGCAACTTGTTTATGGTTGGCTAAACAGAGGTGCAAATCTTGTAACTCCTTTATGGCTTTTATTTCCCTCCACAGTGTTTTTTGGCCTCCCTAGGAATATGATTTGTTTGGGTTTTTCTTTGCATTTTCTAATTTCAAGTGCTTCACATATGAGCTGTTCTTGTGGTGAAGCCCCCTAAAGATGGCCAGACTGAGAAGCACCACTGGAGGCCAAGGATCTATCATGTTGGACTATAAATAGACAGGTATTTCTGATTACACCAAGAAAGCAGGGAGAAGAAGCAGTGCATGGGAGCTTTGGTCCCAACTGGTATACCCCTTTTTCATACAACCTCAGTTTTATAAACAGCAAAACAGCAGCAATGGGAACTAGGCATGGGGTTGTCTCAAGCTGGAGCAGCTCAGACTGTGCTTTATGAGCATCCACAGCAGGAAAGGGTCTTTGGGAGACCTGGGGAGATCAGGGAAGAGCTGCACAAGCAGGCAAGTGCCCTGATCCAATGTAGGCACTGCAGAAAGCTATTGGGGGGAGCATGACCACCAGCATCCTAGGCAGAGGCATGGGATGGGCCAGGGTGCCTTGCATTGCTTGCCAGGAAACTCTTGAAGGGGCTCAGCCCAAGAGCTGCTCCTGGTGTTTCTGAGAGGGGGTTGAGTTAAGAGATAAATGCACTGTATCCTGCTGGCCACGAAACAGCTGAATGAAGAAGGTGCAACATGCACAGAGACCCACTCCTGCTGACCTCCTTTGAAAGCCATGGTCTAACACCTGCATTTGTTTGCTGGTGAGGTGAAGGGGAACACTACCAGGAAAGCCTACAAAGTCTGGTGTGAGGGCTTTATCAGCAAACAGCTTCATTTGTTTTAATTCTATCATTTTGACACCACTAACTGCAGGCAGGAGAGGTGCAAGAGGTTAAGGCCACAGAGGTCCAGGTGGGGACTCTGGGAGAATCCTGCCCAAGTCAGAAAGGAGAAAAATGATCTGTGATCAAGAGAAAGAAACTCCTCCAAACAAGACACATGCAGATATTGAGCTATTGTTTCCACTAAGAGCAAGTGACTGCCCTGGGCTACTGCCTGGGCCCTCAGCAGCATCCCAAGCCTGAATTCCTGCAAGCATAACTTGACAGAGCTCCCTGTAGCTGCCAAGCCAACACCATGCCCAGGCATGTGATGAAACCCTTGGCTCAAGTGTGATATTACCTTTAATTCACACTGGTTGGCTATCAAAAGGCACAGGCCATTGCTAATGTTCACGTAAGCAGTATCACTAATTCTCTGTGGTTACAGACCTAATTCTGTTGAAGTGCCACCCCAGACACCTCTGTCACTGCAAAGCCTGCTCACCAGGAGAAAATCTCCTGGGCTGGCTTATCTACTGGGGACACAAAAGCATCCCAGCTGGTGTCTCCAAAAACATGAGCGCTGCTCTGAGCAAGAGCAGTCAGCAGGCTACACGTGTGTGCAGGTGCTGACAGAAAGTGCTCTGTGTGTGTTTGTCCCATTTCATAGGGCTCAGTTGTTGAATCTTCCTGGACAGGCTTGCAAACACATCCTCGTTACTGACAGCTCCAACCGCAGATCGGCACACGTTCAAGCTGGGATTTGGATTAATGGCTCAGCCCAGAGGCAGAGCAGTACCAAAAGCAAATAACTCATTTGAGTCTTGAAGTTGGAGGATGGCACTTTGTATTTTGCAGTGAAGGAGAAATCAAGCAAGCAGCTGATGTAATGAGATTATGTCTAAAACTGTCCTTTTGCATGGATGCCCTGGCTCAGCTGTGCTCTCAGAAGAGCAGCACTGCCCTGGATGAGGTACCTGTGTGGTGGTTTGCCTGCAGGGGCCAGGGATGTCCAGATGTGACACAGTCTCACCACCAGCCTGCTGTGTGTGAACCTCTGTGAGTTTGGTTAGCAAGCACTCCCAGCAGCTGATGCCCTGTTCTGCACAGCTGGCCAGACTCACCTTTATCCCCTCGATCCTGAAGCCCAGCGTGGCAGTGGAGCTGATGGTCTCCCGCCACTGCATGTAGCGGGGCTTGGTCACTGCCCGCAGCACGTTCTCCTCCTCAGTGGGGGCATCAGGGTCCACCTCAATCATCTTCTGGTACATGTCCTTCCTCAGACTCGGCTTCTTCCGGGCCTTGATCAGCTCCTCCTCCAAGTACGTTCTGCAGGGAGTGAGGGGGTGGATGAGCAGGGCCACCACACGAGGTGCCATAAACCCACAGACAGCCCTTGCCCTGGAAATCAGGCTGATCCAGGATAGCTGATCCCTAAGGAGTAGTGCAGCACAGGAAATAATGGAGCCAGCCTCACTGCGGGTGAATTGATCCTGATTTAATTATCACTCCATCATCAACACCCGGTATCTTTTCAGTTCATCAAGGAACCACAGCCAGTCTGGCAATAACAAGGGAAGTTATTTCTCACACGTGCTCATGGCCTTGCTGCTGCCACACTGGCAGCCTCCTGCTGCCACCCCTTGTTCTGAGGGGCCTGTACCCCAATGTTCAGGAAACCTGAGCTCCCACAAGCTAAACACAGCTTTCAAGATGTACCCAGGAAACTGTGCATGTGCTCTCGGAGCCAGCTGAATTGAAGGCAAGAGGAAGGTTACTGTGTCCCATCCTTCAGCATTAGCTGCTGCTCCCTCTGAGGGTCAGACAAAGCTGCTCTGTGCCTCTCCTGTGCTTTTCCATCCCCCCCACTCTGACCACCACAAGGGTTCTGCATCACCAGCTGCTAAACGGGGTGTTTTCACACAGGGCTGTTCCACCGAGGGTGATGATTTTGCCCAGTACAGCTCTGCTTCAAGTAGACTACCTAATAAAAGCTTGCTCTACAAGACGAAGCAGAGGAAGGGATGCAGCCTTGGCCAAGTGCTTACCACCAGCCCAGGACCACAGGCTGCAGCCAGGATGGGGGAATGGGGGAAGGAGGATGGAAGGTGCAGAAGACCTTGGTTTTATGCGTCCTTCAGAGAAGCACCCCTCTGTGCCAGGGCACAGCGATGGAAAAGTTCTGCACTCTGGCATGCATAGAAACATCATCCACAAAGTAATACTTCCTGCAGCAATAATGAACCATGACAGAATTCCTCTTGCAGCTCCCAAATCCACCCTGGCTCAGCCTGGAAAGTGGCCAGGCCCTCCTCAAACAACCCACCAAGTTGGGTGAGATGTTCCAGCGAAACAACACAGGAATGACCCTATCTGTCCCTGTTCTACACTTTCCACTATCCATGCCCAGCTCCACAGAGGGACAGTGCTCTCTGTGTGTGTCCCTTGTGCCAAAATCCTAGCAGTGAGTGTGTGGTTCACCTCCAAAACCAAGCAAAACATACTGGGAGGGAGTTGAGAGGACTATGTGGGATAGTGTTCTCGTGTCCCACAGGCTCAGCAAGGCAAACTGCTGCCTTTGCTTAGGGCAGAGCACCCCAGACCATCATCCCTTATGAAAAATACTGCAGATAAAAGCAATGAAAGTCTTCAGCTGAGATCACCAAACCCACGATTTTGGGGCAGACAGAATAAAACAGCAGAATAAAGCAGCAGCATGCTAGAAGTGCAGCTCACACTGCTCAGAGAGCTAGAATTCCTTCTGATGAGAATGACAGATCATCAATATCTGTGGCTTGGTCCTCCCCATTGCCTCAGGTTTGTGCCATCACCAAGGCTTAAGAAAGACAAAGTTTGGTTTAGGAGCGACTGGAGTAAGCTGCCACATCCCAAGGCCAGGTTGGCATGAAAAAAACAAACCTGTATCTGCCTGGCAGCAAGCTGCTGGCTCAGAGGACAGGTTTGATAGCCCTGAGGTTTAGGTTATTTGCTCAGCCATGGGGATGCCCCATTCCACAGCATTAACTCCGTTCATCCTCTCTCACCAGCTCCTCCTACAGCACCATCTTATTTCAGGATGACGATACCCAGCACATTTGCCCCCTTGCTTGAGCTCCGAACCGCAGGTGCATAAATCACCTGACATGTGATCTGTGCACGGGAGGCTTTCTTCCTCCCAGGGACAGCCACGGGAGCACCTGGGCAGCATGTCCAGCAGCTCTTCTTCTGGTGGCTGCTGTCTGGCTCCAGAGTGAGTCTGTTTCCTTCCCACAGCAGCGCGTGTGTGCCAGCCGGGGCCACACGGCTGCACCGGGCCCTCTGCCCTTCTCTCCACCCCTCCGGTGGAAAGTATTCCCCGCCTCTTCCCTGCCGACAGCCCGGCACGCCAGTTCGAGTTTCACATCGGGATTCAGGAGGGGAAAAAAAGATTCCTCCCTCCCACAGAAACCCTCAGCTTTTCCAGCAGCGCAAGCGTCTCCACCATGTCTGGGCTGCGCCTTTGCCAGCGAGGGGGGTCTCAACCCTTCCTGCCACCAGCCTGCAGCACACCCAGGGCCGAGGAGTGGCCTGAGGCTGCTCCAAAACTGGCAGCCACCTGGGGTCACCAGCCCTGCTCACAATCTGCTCTGGGACACCCTTGTCAGCTGCGGCATGGCTCACTCAAAAACTGCTGCTGGCCAAGAGGCTGTAGCCTGGGATCCTGGCGGATCTGGAGATGGTTCTCCAGGAGGACACGGGTAATGTTGCTCATCTGTTAGGAAATATTTCAAGAGCTTTTGCATGAAAGGCACTGAACTACTTAGCGCACGCATTTTATCCCTCCAGTGCGCAGAGGAGCAAAGGCTACGCAGAGGGAAAATTTCTCGCTCACTGAAATTGTGCCTTTCAAGCGTCTTTATTTCACCCCTCTGGCACCCTGAGCAGGATCTCCATCTACACCCCATCCCTTGACTGTGTCCTCATGTGGCAGAGAGGACCTCCAAACACTCCTCTGCTATTCCTGTGTACCCAAACCCAAGCAAAGTGCTGCCCCCTCTGCCACACCAAACCTTTCCCAGCGTGCAGGACAGTCAACAAGCAGAGAAGGAAGAAGCCTGGTGTCTCCTTTTCATACCCAGGCTTCCCCATGGCTCTCTCATGCTGTCGGCTCAGTTTTTCATGAAGAGAGGTGAGCCTGGTGTTCTTAATTGTGTGTTTCAGGCAGTTTTACCCAGGAGATGCATTTATTTTTGAGTATCCCATCTTAAAACTCAGAAAACATTCCCAGAGCCACTCACCTGACCCCCATTTTGCAGTCCATAACACAGGGGGAGTCAAACTCAGCCAGCAGGTCTTCCATCTGGTTGTATCGCTCACCATCCTTGACCACATCTCCGTGGTAGGCAGGGACATAGGGCTTCAGGACATCGTTCATCAGGCGGTCGAGGCAGCGCTGCTCTGATTCACAGTGCTTCTTCAGTATCCTGCCATTGGCCGCTGCCTTGAAACTACCTGAGGGTGACAAGGGACAACGTGGCACTTGCTTTGGATGGTGGGGGGGATGATGCCTTCTAAAGCAGTAAGGGCAGCCCAACACCCTGGAAGCACCTCCATTTACACCTGCACCCAAAGGGGCTCCCACAGGCAGGAGCTGAAAAGCTCAGGTTGCCAGAGGTTTATGACCAGCACTGCCACACCCCAAACAGGGCAGGCACCCATCCTGCAGCACCCAACACGTTTGCTTCACATCCTCTGTGCACTCCTCAGTAGGTTCACACCTTTGTGTGGGGCACCTTTGTGCTGGGCAGCATCACCTCCTTGGCAGTGGGTCAGGAGGTGGGCCTGGCTCTCACCCAAAGCATCCAGCTTCTGCCTGAGGAAAAAGCAGCAATAATACCTGCTGGCCCTGGGAGACTGAAAGCCCGGAGCACCTTCACACTACCCTCACTAGCATTTAGGGAAGTCACTCTCCTGGCCTAGAGACTGGGAGCTGCAAGCTGTGACATTCAGCAGCAGCATAAAGCAATTCAGGCCAGCAAAGCCCATTAACCTGGGATAAGGAAAGGCCTTGCCACCACTCTGTCCCTCCCCACGCTCTGTACCTGCGTGTCCCGCTAGCTGGATCCAAGGGTACTTCTTCTTGAAAGACATCACAAATGGGGACCAGTGCACCATATTCTTGATCTTCCTCCATGACTTGCTCTAAAGGGAAAAGAAATCATGAAGGTAAATGCAATGTTTTAAGCTTTTACTGTCTGTAAAGTCACTTCAGGCAGCATGCAGCTGTTTTGGACAGGGAAAGAGACACCAGAGCCAGCGCAGGATGGAAGCAAACAGAAAATCTGCTCTTTTCCCATTGTGCTGTGCCAAGCTGGAGCCTCAATTCTACATTCAAAAATCACGAGTAACTTCTCTAAAGTGGATGGCGTTACAGCATTGTTCCAGTTGGCTGCCCCGGCTGCAGAGCGCCCAGCCATCCGCACTGCCGTGTCCCCGCTCCCTGCATCCCTCAGCGGGAGCAGCAGGGACATTAACCCATCCCTGAGCACCGCAGCAATCGCAGCAGATGGAGTGGGAGGGCAACCCAGGACTGCCATCCAGCCAGGAAACCACTGCACGTCCTGAGGGGAACAAGAACACACAGAGGCTCCCTGCCTGGCTTTTGTTCCCCCTGAAAGGCAGCTGCTGTGTCCATTAAGCTGGCAACCCCCGTGCGCTGATCCGTCCGCTCTGGCCCATCCGTAACTACGGCCCAGAGAACAATTCCCTTCTGACATGTTGTGTTTCTCACCAGACAGATTGCTCAAAACTATTTACATGACTGTAACGAAGGCTGCACTGGACGTACGAAAGCCTCCTTCAACAGCTCCTTCCTGTGAGTTTTTCCCTGGATTGTTCTAGGGAACACACCGCCAGTAAAAGGCAGGGGATGACCTCTTATCTTGGCCCCAGAAGGTGAAGGCACAAACAAATTATGTGAACGATATACAACGGCAACAATGGAAAAATGCCTTCTTGTGGGAGCTGGGACAAACAGTGTAGTCCTTGGCTGCTCCAAGCTTCTGGGTTCAGCTGGAAGCCAGCAGATAAATTATCCTCATTTGCTCCGCTCTGAAAGCATGGGAGGGAGCCTTCCAGAAAGCCCAAGTAATCTCTTCCTCGTGTTTGGAGAACTGGCCCCTGTTCCAGTAATGCTTCACAGACAGGCAGGGAAGAGCCAGCAGCCCGGACTTGCAGTTTGGATGCTCGCTGGGGGTGAACTCACGGCACAGGAATCCGTGCTGGGAACTGCTGACATGTTTAAATGGCGAGCAAGAAGCCAGACAAAGATGGCAGTGTCTAAAGCGTGGAAATTACACCGGGTTATCCCTGCACCGTGCACCAGCCCGCTGGGGAGCAGGGAGGTGCAGGGGCTGCCCAAGCAGTGGGCCGGACAGGGGCAGGAGAGGGCAAGAATAAAGGTCTTTCCCCACCTCACAGCCTGGGAGGAGCAGGGTAGCCCTTCCCTGGAAGGCTGCCCGTGGCCAGGAGCGTCCCGGCGCAGCCTGGCACTGGTACAGCAGCGCAGGAGTTTGGCAGGAGCTGCCCAAGCACGGGGTGACACCGGGCATTCCCTTCTCCCGGGCTCCTCCGCGCCGTGGGCTCGCTCTGCCACCCGACTTGCTTGCTTTGGCAGGGGGGTCGGGCAGTTCCCTACCTGACATGAGGATGAATGTTTTTATTTCCACACAGAGTGCCAGAACTTGTGTGTTTTAGCTGTTCTTTGTTCTTCTTTTGGCAGAGAGCGAAGGGGAAGCGGGGGGGTGTCCCCTCCTTTTGTTTTTAAAATAGTAACATCAAGTTCTGGCTGATGTCATGAAAAAAAGGGGGAAGAAAAAGTCTCTGGGGGAGTTTGGATTCTAAACGAGTGTGACCCACCTCCTCTAAAAGGAGTCCTCCCCTCACTTGCAGCACAGCATCATAAGTCACTCGGTCCCAGGAAACACGCCAAGAAAATGTGCCTTCCCAAGCCAAGATTCTGTTTTTTGGTGGTTACAACTTTATAGTTAAAACTTTGAGGTACCTCAAGGTACAGGCAGAATGAAGGCAAACAGTCCCTAAAGCAGAGCAAGCCACCCTGGCTTCCCCCCGCCAGGGCTTTCCCAGGAGTGATGCTCTCCATTCCAGCACTGCTCCCAGTGCAGGGTAATGACCCTGAGTCCCCTGGAGATACAAAACACAACAACAACAGCAACCCTTCTGTTGATCTGAACGAGACAGGGAGCCAGTCACTCAGCACAGCCACTCGAGGAACAGGCAGCACATCCTCACTCCCTTTATGCCAGAGGGAAATATTTTCATCCAGGCCTTACCCGGTTTTAGGCACACCTTTAGCCAGGTATTTCCAGCCCAAGTTTTAAGGACATGTATAACGACTCTTTTTATGGCAAAACTTGAGGCAGAGCTCCATCCATTTCAAGCCACTCCCAACCTGCTGGGAGTCGGCTGCAAGGTCAGCTGTCACTGCTGCAGGGGTGACCCACAATCCTGATTCACACAGCCCCTTTCCCCCGGCTTCGCAGGGGCAACCACTGGACACTTACAGGGGAGAGGAGGGACTGTTGTCTCTCCAATTCTGTCAGGAGTCATTGGGTTTTTGGTTCATGCCTGAGTCCCCCCCAAATGTAATAAGGAAAGGTTTGCTTCATCAAAAGGATGTTGCTCTGTTGAGGGAGTGCTCAAAAGGCTGAGTTTTGCAAGGGGCAGCTCCCCTACTAAACCAGCAGCTGCATGATTCCATCTGGTCTCTGGGACAGGCTACAGAGGAGAGAGAGAGGCTGGACCATGGAGGAGCAACACTGGGCAATGCCCTCAGTGATCCTTGCCACTCCCTTTGCCTGAAGATAGCAAAATTTCTCCCTAGGTAGAGAGTTGCTCCAAAAAGTCAGTCTTTGTACTTTTCCTTGAGCCCCAAGAGAGATGGGAGGTGGCTTTTAACCATCTGCAGGGTCCTTCACAGCCTCTGGGGATGGCAAGAGGTCTCTGTTTATCCAGACACTGATGTGTATTCAGAGATCTCAAAGCCCATGGTTTGGGATCCTGGGCATGCCAAACCTCATGTCAGGCTCTGCAGCCGGCCATGGAAAACCAGAGCCATGAGGTTCACACCACTCCAGTCACACCACAACCACATGCAGGAAACAGCCCCTCTGCTGCCTCCTGCCCTGCCTGGTGCTATTAATAGAGAAAGGGAGTATTAAGGCTATTTACAGTAAAGAAATCTTCTTTAACATGGCCTGTTGGGAGCCATAAGATCATCGCCTCCGGGCTCATCTGTAACTTTTGGTTTACATTTCAAGGAGTTATTTGCTCACACATCCAGGAGCACAGGCACAGCTGTAGGTGCATGGAGGTGTTATGTGTGGTAACTCCCCAGACTCAGACCAAAGGATTTTTTACCCTCCTGGAGGAAACAGTTCTGCAGGTGGCATTACTAAGTGATGCTGGTGAAGAGCAGATACAAGCTCTTCTCATTTGCCTGCAAGGAGGTGAGTCCGCAGGTGGTCGTTTTGAAAGGTGAGCACATTTCCAAGTCTTTTGCATGATCAAAGCCCGCACCTGATGTGGCACCCTGGCACCCAGCCTTCCCCAAATCCAGCCCTGTGGTTGCTTTGCCTCCCAGAAAACTCAGGAAGCTGTGTGGACCAACTGCACTCATGCACAGGCAGCGAAAGCATGGAGCCTGATTAGGCAGGGAATATGCACGAGGTGTCTGATGCAATTCAACACTTTTTATTTAAAACCTGATTCAGCATCAGCAAATGCCAACTGATTAGCTGCTAAGTAAATTATTTAGTGACTCTGGAAATATATTTAGCAAGGAATGGCACTGTTTTCCATGGAAATAAAGCTCAGCAACTGCAGAACCAACACTAAAAATGAAATTTCCAGGGTTTCTACAGCACTCTGCTTCTGCCTCTGCCCTCTTACAGCTTTTGGTCACCGCACAGAGCAGTGCCCCAAGCCAGGGGTGGGATACAGGCCAGAGGAGTTAATTCCTCCCAGTGAGCACCCACAATTGGTCAGTAGGAGGAGTGCAGGGAAAACAATTTTATCTGCTGTATGTTTAACTTTACTTATCTGAAGCTTAAAGCAAACTCTGGGCTTTCCCCATCTGTCAACAGAGCTTCGTATGGAAAGAACAACACAGGAGAATTTAGTGCCAGCGCAGAAGGTCAGAGGATATATTGTGTTTAATTAGATTAAACAAAAAGTGACTGATGAGCTCAGTGCTCGCTGTACATTTTCCCTATTGCATACTTATTCCTTTAATGTCTGCTCAAAGGAGACGTGCCTTTCTCAGACTGCCTCCTGCCTCCCTTTCCCAGCATGGACACTGGTGGAATTTGACTGGTGTTATTCCCCATGCATGGAGCCAGCAGGGTGCTCTTCCCTTTCCATGCATTCAGCCAGAGAGATAGGCAGTAACTGATTTAATTTGCTGAAATTATGCTTTCCTATGGCTTTATGGGACCAAACGTTCCTGGAAATAGCAAGAGTTGGACCTGTATTTTAGAGCTTTTTATTAACTAGAGCATGCATGGTTAGAGGCAAGATTACACAGCTGGGGCAGGAGATGGAAAAGAGTGGGAACAGCATTAAATTAATGATTTTCCCAATTGTGAAAAGAACTTCGGCTCTGTTCTCCCAGGAAAATCATGAAACATCTTGGGATCCGAAGAGGTGGAGGAAAACTATGAGGAGACAGTAGTGTCACCAGTGCCCACTGCTCTCCCAGGCTTCATTGGAGCTGCTGCAGCCCAGGGACTTGCATAAGTGACACCCTGGCTTTCCATTCCCTTTGGAGAAAGCCCTGCTCCTGGGGGCTTCACTTCCAGCTCTTCCAAGAAGTGACATGAAGCTGTGGTGCTGTGGTCCCAGGGGCCCCCACAGACTCCAAGATGTTTAATTCACAAGTAGGAGGGTCGGGTGGCCAGAGCCTTTCTGGTTTAAAAAACCAAGGCAGAGCTGAGAGCAGGCTGAGAAGGGCACACTTTGCACCACAGAGCCCTCCTCTTTAGTAACTGAGTGAGTGTGGGGAGCGTTTGCCCCAGAGCTCACTCCGTGCCAGCCTGCTCCACGGCCATGCACATGCAGCCAAGGAAAAAGAGGCCATTTAGTTTTCCATGTTTAAAAGAATGAATGTGTTTTCTTTCGCTCTTTAAAAAGTAGTTAAGGTTTCCCTGGTGATGATTGTTTCCCTTGACTGGGAAAAACCTTGTCACTGCAGCCGCGGCGGGGAGGCCAGCTTTGTTCATTGTGCTGGGCGCGGAGGGCAGCGGGGCAGAGCTGGCAGGTACCACGGAATGCCTTCTCCTGGTGTGTCCTGGCATGAGGGCAACCAAAATGCAGGATTCCAGGTGAAAAACCTGTGATGTGATGGTGTGGAGCTGGGGTTCTGCTCTGCTTGGCTTTGCCATCTCTCGGCTGCCTCTGTCCTGGCAACAACAGAAAGGGCCCAGTGACTGCTTCAGCACGCACCAGGCTGTGACCACTGACCCTGCTGCTGGCAGCAAGTGACAGCCCATATTTTAAATCATCTTCCTCCTACACAAACTCCTCTCATCCTTGCTGATGCATCTGCTTCTGTACTGCACAGCAGCTCAATAGCCTTGTTTTGGCCAAAGGAGCAGCTGGCAATGGAGGAGGGGGGCTTTTGATCAGAGGGCATTTCTTGATTCAGTTACAGAAGGCATAATACAAAAGTTTCAGCAGCTCCCCAAAACCTGGCAGAAGCAACGCCAGTCCCACATCCCACTGACATTGCTGAGCAAAGATAAGTGAGGCCCAACATCAGACTTCACTGAAGTTAATACAAGTAAATATAGTTTGATGACTGAAAGGCACTTCCAGGTGCCTAGAAATTCTAGTGCAAACTCCCAAACCCCATTAGATAAATTATTTTAGTGGCTGTGGTATAGATGTTCCTGTTGGGGGATAGTTACATCTGTTGGGGTGTAGCAGCTTCTGCTACTTTCCAAGGTCTCCATCTCATTTAGAGTGACAAAAAATCCTAGTATGTGGATTGTTTTACTTCAAATACTCTGTTTTTCAAAAAAGTCTTGTTTTAGTCAGGAAGGATTTTGCCTTTCACAAGAGAGAAGCCACTCCCCTCTGGCTTTGTGAGGAATGCCCTTTTCTCCAGTGGAATCAGGGAGTTGTCCCACCAAGACCAAAGATCTGGGGTTAGAGGGTCACAGAGATAACGCTACTGCTTCTCTGCTGTCTGCAGAGATCAGCATGAACGATAGAGGAGCCTCAGTAAAAATGCATGAAAGCCAGGAACATCTGCTCGGATCATGGAAAAAATATTCCAGTGTATTGGAAAAAAACAGGAGCTTGTTGCAGGCTCCCTCTTCCTGCTTGTGATGGAGGCAAGGAGAATTAGAAACAGCAGAGGCAGATGAGTGAGCAGCAGTCCTTCAGCTTGACCTCCCCTATGACAATGGAAGGAAACAGAGCGGCTGTGGGAGCCGGGAGCACAGGAGTCACCCATAGCCTGGAAGGACATTTGGGACCTCCTCACCCACAAAGAGCAAATAGAGGGGAGCAGCAGAGCAGCAGCCATGTCAACACCACACTCAGGGGAAAAGGCTGCAGAGAGGAGAGGTGGTGTTAGACCGCTCTGCCCAGTTCGGCAAAGAGGGAAAGAAGACAAAAAAGTCTAAGTGAGAGCGAAGGCAAAGCCTGCGCTGGAGCTCAGAGTAGCTGAGCCTCAAGGCTGCTGTTGTCTCCATGAGGCATTTCTTCCAGGTGAAGAGCCTTTACTGAAGCAAAGCTGAACACCTCCTAATGCAGATCAGCCACAACTGACCCTCCCATAAAGCCAGTGGAATTATTAATTGCCTGCATCAGACGCATTCAGCCTACTTTCCTGAGCGGGAACTGATCCAGATCTCTGCAAATGTATTTGTTACTCATTATGTACACACCAATAAGATTTGTTAAGTAATTTTCAGCTTGGAAAAGGTAAGTGAGTAATTCAGAAACAGCTAATCACTTTTGGTGGACTGCTACTTAAGCTGTACTGTGCTTCTTCCTCAGAATGCAGCTACCCTTTAAAAGTCAGCAGACTATAAAAATGCTTGCTGATAGCCAAAAGTGGGCCTTGGTGAACTGATTTGTGAGAAGAGTCCCAGAGCACTGCAGCTCATTGGTGCAACATGCTGGTGCACAGAGCTGCAGGCAGCCAGATCAGGCGTCCAGCTGAGAAACGGGATGTGCTGCCCAAAGATCTGACCCTGTATCCCTCTATCAGGGAACTTGTCATCAGCTTTGATGGAAACTGCTCTGTTTCCATTTGGAGACTTGTGTTTGATCCCTTTCCCTGTTCCAGGGTATTCACCACCATCTTTCTGGTTCCAAATATCGTTTCAGCTCATCAGCTCCTACAGCAGCACAGCACACGCTGGGGACATGGGCTCCTGAGCCTGTGCTGGCTCTAGCACTCCTCACTCTCACATTGCCAGTGGGGACGGATCCCTGCAGCCTTCCCAACCCTGCCACTGTGAATCCCAAACTGCTGCTAGTTCCCACATGCTGAGACCAGGAGACTTGCCCTTCTTGGCAGCAAACAACTGCATTGATCTCTGGTTACTTGATTTGAAGTCCAGCTCAGCACCCTACAGGCCAGAGCTGCAGCTTAGGATACGGAAGAGACTCAGCTCCTGAAAGTCACAGCAGAGTGTACCAGAGGGCAGTGGTTTGGTAAGACACAGCCTTCCTGCAAGAAACAACCTGAACACAAAACCTGTGCTTGTACATGGCAGGGATCTGGGATGGGAGCTGTAGGCTTTGCCATGTCCTCCCAAGGGGTGAGCCAAACCCTGGAGTCCTTTGGGAAAGAGGGGTGTCAGCACAGGGCATGTTGAGAACACAGGTAGTCAGACCAGCAGGAGATGATAGAAGTCCCAGTTATTTCCAATCTGGCTGATTTAGACTGGTAGATAGAGTTAACCACAGGACAGGGGCTGCCAAACACTCTTCCACAATTTGAAGGTTAAGGTTTTAGAGATTAAAACCAGGACGACACATTTGCAGTCTGCCTGGAGGCACTTGGGTCAGAGACACCAAATGCAGGAATGACTGGAACAAAGCGGCTTTTAATACTTGGGGGTTTTTTGAGTCTGAATTCTTTCTGTCAGCTTCAGGAGGCAACCCAGAAATCCTGGTACTGGTCTAGTCTGCCCTCTGACAAGGGCCATGACATGAGCTGAAATGTCCAGAGCTCGTGTTCCCAAAGAAGGGGGTGGACAGGGATCTTCTCCCCCTTGAGGCTCCGAGCAGGCACACACTATGGTGTGATGATACCACATCACTCATCCATTCAGTCTGGCATTACCAGGGTGGACACAGGTCAGACAGGGCTGCCACTGACCTCCAGTGCTGCTGTAGCCATGTGAAGTATTTCCTCTGGCATAGCACAGAGGGCATTGATAGGGATGCTGTAAATGTAACACCCTTGGAGCATAATGCCCATAAGCACTGGTGATACACAAGCAAGGTTAACCAAGCCAAGTCATGTGGTGTCAGTGAAGCAATCTGCAGCAGGAGCTGGATGAGAAAGGCCTGGTTGTAGACTTTTGCTGTTGCTGAAATCCCCAGAACTTCACACTGATTTTGGACACAGAAAACCTTTCCATTGCTGTTCCCTTGCTCTGCCCCCTCATGGAGTTAGGTCCTGCTTATCTGCTGTTTGACCATAACTGCACTTCACATTGCAGAGTGTGGGCATGAGAAATGCATCTCTCTCCCATGAGCATTTCCAAGTGAAATGTTCAGATGCTTTCCAGAGCTGGAAGGGAAGAAAAAAAAGGGCCAAACTCTGGTTGCAGAAATTTGTTTAGAATAGAAAAATTTTTAAATTAGTCATTAGTGCTGAACATCCCCCCATTTACTGGGTATAGGAAATGTAAAAAAGTGATTTAGAAAAGCAGTTATAAGTTTCATAAACATGACTAAACTCTAAAGCTAAATGTTCAACAGGCGTGACCTTTTAATTCCCCTTTAAATCAGTTTAGCACTTTCATTTGTGTTTGGAGTCCCTCATGTTTGGATAGCACTTTGGTAATTTAAAGTACTATTTAGGAGTTTTATTGTCTCTCCTGCTTTGGAGCTGCAACCACAAATCATCTGCTAAGTGGCTGGAGGAGTTTCTGCTTGCACAGGAGTTGCTGGGAGCACCAGCCTGCCTCGGCTGTGGCTCCCCAGCACTCCCAGCATATCACCATGGGATGGTCCCCTTTTCCTAGGAAGCTCCTAAATAAAATCAGCAACCAGCAGAAGCTCCTCTAGAAACGGAAGTGCAGCTTGATCCTCCTTGGTCTCAGATCCTTACAGAAGGAGCACAATAGAAAGACGATGGCTTTGGGAAACCTCTTTGCCCAGAGAGGGGCATTGCAAGCAGCCAGGAAGCCACGCAGCACCTTCCTCACAGCTGCAGACCTGCTGTATATGCACCACACAGTGCCCACAGCATCTTCCCAGGAGAATTACACAGCATCTCAGAGGTTCTGGTCTTTAAAGAGGACTAAGGGCTATTAAAAAAGTGGCCTAAATCTGAAGGCAAAGAAAGATTTGTTACAGGCAGTGTGCACCCACAGAGCAGTCTCCCCATGTGCTGCAGGTAAGGGCAGGGCAGGTCAGCTTTTCAGCTCTCCACTACTCCTGGCACCAGGGCTTATGGGCATACATGGGACTTGTCTCCATCAGAATGAGACAGACACAAGCTTGTTCTCCATGGTCTGCTTGCAAGCCCACCTTGTTGGTGCCCTGAGACTCTCCTCCACCAGCTTTCCAGCCACATTGGTCTGAACGGATATGGCAAGCATAAACCATGCACTTCAGAAGCAACTACTTGTGGGGATTCCTTCCTCACTGGACACATCAACCACAGGCTGTGCTGGAGCCAGGGGCTCCCAGGAGCACAGCAAGACCAGCTAATTACAGGGCTTGAAACACGGACCATCTCACATGCTCAGCTGCTCATTCCCAGTTCTCTGTATCTGCATCTATTTCAGCCACATTACCACATTCCCTACCCACACAGATCCAGACCTGGCTGCACTCCTGCTCTGCCAGGCAGGGTTCTCGTCATTGGCACACCCAGGAGTGGGCTCACCCAGCATGGAGAGGACAGAGGGTGGCACCAGCTCGGCAGAGCCAGAGCACCAGCTGTGTGCACCCACTGCGCCGTGTGGGACCCTGGAGACCAGGGTGGGGGGAGGAATTCATGTTAACAGCACACCTCAGCTGCCCTCTGGCCCACTGCAGCAGAAGGGCTGACAGCGAGCAGACCTCACACACAACCAGCAGCAATTTTGTCCTCAGCTTCAGTTTCGGAGTTAGAGCCCTACGCGCACCCCTTCACCATTTTTGTTATGAGTCATGGAAAAATGTCAGCTGTGGGCACACAGCTCGACTCCTGCAGAGCCAGGTACATACCTCTGCTCCCAAAGCCAACGTCCTGCCACGCCTGCCTGCTGGGAGAGCATCCGAGGAGCCGGCTGGGCAGCCCTGTGCTGGGGGAAGGCCAGCGCGGCGCTGGGGGAAGAAGCCGTCACGGCAGCAGGCAAGGAGGTTTCTTCCTACACCGCTTCTTCCATGCTCTCTCTGAAGCTTGTGTGCAGAGCTGGCAAGCCCTGCTGCACCCTGGCACTCCCCTGAGCCCTTAGGGAAAGGAATGGGATCCTCGGAGACACGGAGAGGGTTACCCAACCCTACATCCTGGTACGGCACGCGGGGTTGGATTTTCCAACCCAACCGTGCGCTGACACGCAGGGGTGGGGCGGGGGAAGAAGAAGAGGATTTCAGCTGTTAACTCCTAAGAAATTGAGGAAAAATTTATCCTGTATAAATGGCCACAATCTCCTGTGAGCTGGTGCATGCCATGCTGCAGAGAGGTGACAGCCGGGGAAATGATGGGTTTTTGGTGGAAAGAGGAATGCAGGGGCCGGCAAAGAAATTTGCTGCTTTGGTGCATGTTTACAGCCTTACACAGGGTGCTGGGGAGGAAAAGGTTTCTCTAACTCAAAAGGGAAATGCTCATCTGAAACAGGACAATGGAACTTTTTTTTGAGCATTAATAGTGGAAAATCACCTCTGCAATGGCTGTGTGCTGAATCCCTGGATGTGCAGCAGGGAGAGGCTGCTTGGGGAGAAAAACCCTGCTCCTGCCAAGTCAGCTCATTTGGGACCCAAGGTAAGCCCTGGGGGCCGATGCTGGCACAGGCACAAATGGGGACATGCTGAGGTTTTGGGGGGAAACACTGCTCAGTCAGGGCAATAGCAGAGCTGGTGAGTGCTCTATGTGGGAGTCCCGGATGTGGGCAGAGAGGGGCTAAGTTCTACAGCAATGCTGACAACACGCTGACCACAAACAGCATCACCCAAGGATCACCCAGGCAATTCAGGTTCATAAAGACAGATCCCCAGATCTGATTGCTTTTTTTGAAAAAAAAAAAAAAAAAAAGAAAGGGAAATTGTTTCTAAACTAAATATTTCTCTTGAAAGAGGCTATTTTAAGGCAAGTGGAATGACACAGTGTGACATCCTTTAAAGAGGTAGAGATAGTGGGTTTCATATTAAAACTCATATGGTCTTTCTTGGAACAGCACTGTTATGGTTGAAGAGGATTCTCAAGAATTTTCTGGTCCAAAAAGGGAGGCAAAGATGAAGGGTAGTTATCTCTAGCCCTATAAGAGCGAGGACACTTTCAGAGCTGATACAATGAACCCATTATAAACTTGGGTGTAGCTCAGGCAGAGTTTAGCTCATTGTGTCCTAGTGTTTCTAAATATATTTTATCTTGAGGGAAGAGCAAGGAAGAAGAGAAATGAATATAGAGAAGACGCCCAGTCTTCTGAAGGACTGGGTTTTCCACCAAGGCACAAGCCCACGATCTCTAAGGCTGCATCTGTGGGTAGCAGCCGTCTGCTGAAGTCCTCCTGCTGCAGTCAACTATGTTTAGCCTCTTTTAGAAGGTGAAGGAAGCAGAAGAGGAGGAAAAATACTTAGTCATCTTCTCCCCTCAGACATTTTGCTGTTCATTTACTTCAGCAGCACATGAAGCACTTAGTCACTCTGTCTCCGATAGGCTATTTCTATTTTTATTTTTCCAAATCAAAATAAAAAGAGTAAAAGGAGGTTCCTTCCCAAATAAGCAGCTAAAGGAGGAGGCTGGGGGTGTGAGCAGTGAGTGACCAGGACTTCACCCCACAGCTCAGTGGCTGCTGCAGACACCCAGGCGAGTGTTTGCAGAGAGCAGGAGGAGAGAGGGCAGGCGCTGCCACTTCCTCTCACTCAGTGACAGCTCGATGAGCTGCTTCAGCAGGCCAAGGTACCAAGCATCCTCTGGAGCTGAGATCTGCTTCGTGCCCCTACAGGCAGTTGGTACCTGCCCTCACAGTAAAACCAGTGTTGTAACACACCACTCATGTTCCAGGTGTTTTCCTGCAGCAAGGCAAGGACAACCTTACAATCTAAGCCACACATCCAGCTTGGATGTCATCTATTCTCTAACCCAGAAATACACTGTCAGAGCAGCACTTCCTTTGGGGTTGATCTTAGTAAGCCAGCAACCACAGCTCCTGCATTAGAGTCCTTAAGGACAGAAACTTTTGTCAAAACTGGCTTTGTCCAACAGTGTTGTGGAAGACAGGAAAACTGGTGCCCTTCCTGACTCCTCTCATCCTCAGGAGCACAGAGGGCCCTTGACACTGTCCCCTCCTCCAGTGAGCCTTTTGACTGTGAAACACAGGCACCAACACCAAGGTGCACACTGGTGCTGAGGTGCTGCTCCAGAAGGGAGAGCTTGAACAGCAGAAACAAAGTGTCTGAATGCAAGAGCAATCTAGAGCTGGGCATTTGGTTTCTCTCCCAGGCAAAGTATCCTGACGGGTCTGAGGACAGGGAGGCAATCCCCAAAACTCCCATCATTTCTTCCCCCATCAGAAAGCAAACCCACTGGCATGGCAGTGACCCAGTGCACTTCACAACTGACTCAGGATGGGGTTTTTGGAGGGCTCAGAAGGCACACAGATGGCTCACAGCTTCCTGTTGCTTCAGCTTTACAATAAAGCAACATAAATAGATCTTCATTCTTTGTTGACATTTGATGCTGTACAGCAAAACAGGCATTGTTAACCTAAAAATAGGAAACGCTGTGGCAGCTTTGAAGAAATTCAGCGTTTTTCCTGTACTGATGCAAACACAGTGGCCGAGTGCCAGATGCCTCTGTCCTGCTTTGAAGAGCGATGAAATTCTTCGCAGCGCTCATAAATCACCGCTTTGTTAGCACCCGGCGAGCTCCAGTGACACCAGCAAACCCTGGTATTTCCTTCTTCTCCCTCGTAAGGGAGGGGGGAGATGCTTAATGGTACATTTCATCCCTGGTGGAGATGGACAGCCCTGCGCGCCTATTGCTGAGCGGAGCGCAGGCGGAGGTTGCCAAGGCAGCCGCTGACGCACAGCCGGGCCCCACTTCTACATTTTTCCATTACACGGTGTTGAAGCTTGCAGAGCAGGAGGTAGCTTTCCTGAGTGAGCAACTGAGAGATCAGCGAGATGGCAGGGCTCTGCACGCAGGCTGCATGCTACTCACACCACGCTGAAAAGAAGGAGTGCACGATGCAGCCAGAAAGCCGCCTTGTTCGGAACAAATGAGTGCACGTTTTCAGATCTGGCTTGAAAAAAAGGGCACACCTACCACCACACCTCTCAGAGTGTGGGTATAGAAAAGTCAGGGCTCCAAGCAGAGCAAGGTGTGGGTGGAGAACCAAAAATTCCTGGTGGCTTTCCCTGTGGAGCACAGCAGTGACTCCTGGGGGAGGATGGGCTGACAGAGCCCTCACTGCAGGGTGTTCCACAGGTCCCTGGGCAATGTGGCTGCACTAGCACAGGCACTGCTGCCAGTCCCACCCACAGGGATGCCCATCTCACTGTGCCATCATCCCCACAGTGATTTCAGGGGGCTTGGGACAGGCCTCTGCCTTGCAGCACGGATGGGGAGCAGCAGCACAGCCTCAGCAGCCACATGACCCCAGCCAAGAGCAGCTGCTTGTCATACACACGGTCTCTCCCAGCTCCACGCTTTGCTGGCTCTCAGGGCCAGGTCCCTCCAGGTGTTCATCTTAGTTCATGGACTGATTTTAACTCTTCTCTCCCACTGCCAGCAACCACAGGGATGCTCCTTCAATCAGCAGCTTGGGGCAGCAGCCTGTCCAGCTTCTGCACAAAGTCAGAGCTATGTGACACCTCTGGTCACAGCTTATCTGCCTCCCACACAGCTCAAAGATGCAGGCCAGGCTTATGAGGTATTAAGTGCCACCAGACACAGCAACTTAAGCAGTTTCTAACCACCTCAGAACCTCAGAGATGGGAAACTGGGGACCATCAAGCCATTTTTGGGCATACCTATTTCAAGTACAATTCAAACATTTTGGGGGATGGAATATGCTTGCTAGAAGTTCAGCTAACTGTTAGAGAGTTTTACACATGGTGTCATTTCATCATGACAATTCAGGATTAACATTTTAGGTTCAGTGTTTCCTCTTCAGTTCAGTCATTGTCCTGTGTTTGCAATCCTATTTGTCCTTCCCTGGTGTGGGCAGAGGTAGCAATCTCAGCATTCCTTGCAGGGATCTCCTGCCCTGCAGGTTTAATTCCCCCACTACTCTGGGGCACTGTGCAAGTACTGGGAGGATGCAGCTACCTCACAAAGTCACCCCTCTTAGCTCTCAGTGTGGCAATCCCTTCTGCAGAGTCAGGGACCAGCAGACAGGTGTAAAACTAAAGTATTAGTTCAGTGATAGTGAATCATGGCTTGGGAAACCTCCCCTGCCTGAAGGCCAAAAAAAAAAAGGAAAAAAAACCCATGTGTTTCCAAGCTCTTGAATTGCTCCTGTTGTCGATTAGGGATGGAAGGAAACTACAGACAGGCAGTCTCACCTATGGGGTGATGGCTAGAAGTTCTCCATATCTCCCATGCAGATTTTCTGTATGGAAAACAAGTCCAGCTCTCTAAAGAGAAGCACTGAGACCTCCACAGTCTCAGAACAAAGGGTACCATGATCAACTCGAAATCACACGTTAGCTTTTGGAGCTAATTGCTTTTTTGGTGAGCTTGCTGAGCTCCACTGCTTGGCTCCTAGCACTGTTTGGAGCCACTGTTTGGCCTGTGGAGAACAAAACCTTATTTTTACTGCTAAGTCACAAATCTCTGCAACAGCACATGGCTGTCAGGGCCTCTCAGGGATGTAACCGGCCCCACAGGATTCCTGGCCCTACATGGAATGAGAAGAGATTTGCAGAAAGTGAGCTGTACTGCTTTGCAAATGTACTATCCCTGTCACATGGCAATCTACTAATAAAAGGGGTATTTGCATTTTTTGCATAAAACCAATTTGGATTCACAGTTCCTTCACCTGTGCAAACACCAGGACTCTCTGCATGAAAAACAAGTAATGAAGTTACTGGTGAAAAAGTGGCATTGGCGATGCTAACGCTTCAGAACTACTGAAAATGCTCCATGTGCTCCCTCTTAGAGCAGGCAAAGTGTTTCAAACCATGGCCACCACAAGACATTTGAGTCCCAGAAATAACCTCATCAGCAGGGGAGGCTCACACCTCTTCACCAGTGTACACCAGCACTGCATGGCCAGGATGGCACAGCTAACTAGGGACACGACCCAGGACACCACCAGGGAGAAGGATCCACTTCTCCTGAGCTGGCATCTCCAAAATGTCCAAGAAAATTGCTGCCAGAACTCTTCCTGCACATGGGCCCTGGGCCAAGGGTAGGATTGCCACCCTGGGGTTTGGTACCGACCATACACCAGCATTTGTAGAGCTCTGCACAGGAGCTATGCAAATGTTGTGGCTAAATCTTCTCCATTCCTAATCACAAATGTAATTGTCTATGCAAAGCTGCTGTGCCCAGGTAGAGACTGCTTGGCCCCTTGCCTCAGCCTGCTCACCTCTGCATGAGGGGAAGGCAGCACCTCAACACCCATGCTCCAGCTCATGAGCTCATGAGAGTAGATGTAAAAATCTCACAAGACCTAAATCTGTTAAACTGTTAAACCTAAAACTCTCCAGGCTGCAGTACTGTGGGTGCAGAGGAAGAACAAAAAAAATCCATAAATGAAAGTATTTCATCTTGGCTAACTCATGCCTCTGGAAACAGCAGCACAGGTCCACCCCTCTTATACAGTCACCAGCAAAAGTAGACACGGCACAAGTAGAGGGAAGGTGTCCTATTTTTCACTTAGATTAGAACCAACTGTAAGCTTTTTAGGGCATTACAGTTAGTGGTTCTGTAATGGAAACGTTTGTATGCTGGAAACAGTGTCTTGTTAATGAACTAAGGTATTTTTAGTATTTTTAATAGCCACAGAGTGTTTGAGATATTAACAGAAAACATGTTGATGAGGTGACTATTTGTGACCTGATGCGCCAGACATGAACAAGGTATTCTCAAGTCACATCTCAGAGAGTAGCTAAATGAGGGGAAGGTAGAAGAGGAGATTTTTGTTTTCTGTATAGAGAGGTAGTTAAAAAAAGGATCATTGACAGCATTTGGAAAGTTTTAGCTGTGGCAAGCAACTAACAGAGACTCTTTTGGAAGATGCAGGTCCCATTAAGAGGTTGTTAATTTGAGTTTAAGCAGGTCCAAAGGAAAAGAGAAGAAACACTCATAGAACTGAGGATCTGGACAAAATCAGGAGGGGAGCTGCAGCCGTGTTTCAGCTGCACAGAAGTCAGTGCTGGGATTTGGGACTGGCAGCAGAGCTCACTGTGAGGGCTCCTGGTTTCAAATGGAAAGTTTTAGATGCAGGGCGATGGCTAATGCTCACATGGGGCACCATCCTTCGCTCCACAGCACCATCATGTCCTTAGATGAGGAAGAAGACAATATAAAAATTACCCATTCCAAGACACTGGTCTCAAGAGCTGGATTTTGTGAGTCAGTCCCGGGTCTTGTTGAGTCTCCCAGTCCCATTGGAAAACATGCAAAAAACCCACCCTCTCTTCAGACAAGCCTGCCCCTTTGTGTGCTGAAGATGCTGTTCTGGTGGTGTGGGGCCCTTCGCCACTCCTGTGCTGCTTTGGGCCACAACGGGAAGGCTGTGATTTGGGGGAGCCACCCTGCCCCAGCTGGGCACAGGAGAGCAGCTCCTGAATTGAAAGCATGTGGTAAATTCACTCTGGATGAGTTTCCCTTTACAGAGCCTTGTTTGAGCAGTTTTCTGCAGCCAGCTTTTAAAGTCTGAAACTTTCAAAGCATCCAGAAGCATTGCCTAGCTGTAATTTAACCTTGTGATAATTTCAACCCATGTAAATGAAAGCCATAGGGGCAACTTACGCCTTTCAGCCCTGTGAGAGAGCAGCCATGCCAGCCAAGCATCCCATGTCAGCTGAGCATCCCACGTCAGCCGAGCATCCTGTGCTCAGGAGCCATAAACACCCGAGTCAGGGGAAGAAGGACAGAAAGAAATTAAATATAAAGCCTGAACTCGGGGTTGGAGCTTTGCCCCTTTGGTAGCTGTGTGCTTTGAGAAAGCTGGAGCTGCACACAGTGATTGAGAGCTGATACCAGAGCTGTGATTACTCAAATTAAGATGGCATTTCAAAACCAAGCACTGGTCCCACCATGTACTATGCTACATTGTCTGGGTGTATGTGGCAAAAGGTATTTTCCTCCCTGACTCATTCCTATTTCACATACACCGTGCTTGCTTCTCCCCCTCCTCATTTTCTGCTTGATGGACACAAGAAACTCGACCAGCAGCTCACTGTAGCCATCTCTTGCAGTGGAGAGAGCCAAGGAAGAGCCAGATGTTCACTGTATCCTGGAGCTCCATGCCCCAGGGCAGCCCTAGTGTGATGCTGATGGTGTGCCTGGCAGCCAGCTCCATCCCATGTCCACCAGCAGCCAGAATTTGCTGTACTATCACTCTGGCACACTCCTTCCTTCCTTGGCAAGACAGGCCAGAACTAAACTTTTCCATTGAGATGGGTAAACAAAGACTTTGCTTTTTCCCCTGTAACAAAGTTTAGCCCAGGAAGTCACATGAGCGCAGCTGCATCCAACATGTACATCCAAAATGGCTCGAGCTGCTGGCAGAGTATGGATGTACAAAACCTGATACAGGACAAGGCTCTGCCCTGGAAATGCACTTCCACCAGTGCGTGGAATTGCACCAGAAACATCCTGTCCTTCCGCACAAAGGCCAAATCTGACCCTTGCCTGGAGTGGATTCCCCTGCCACACACCATGTGTCAGGGAGGACACACTGTCACTAAGACTGTCAGAGTCTCTGTGTCCTGGCTCTCCCCCAAACTTCCCACAGCCCGCAAAGCCTCCCCCTGAATTGCTGTCATGTATTGTCCCAGTGCACAAAGGGCACCCTCGGCAGGACACTGAAATGTAGGTACAGGAATTTTGCTGCTGGAGGAGCCCAGCTGCCCCAGCAGCCTGGGGACACAGGCAGGAAAACTACCCTGCAAAATATCTGTGCTCTGGAGTATGAAGAAACTATGAGCAGTTTGCCTTAGGGGCAGCAAAAACACAGGGATTTGCTGATGGTCATTTTCTGCTATTAGAGCGATAAATCCATTCAACTGTCAGCCAAAATGCCAGAGAAAAAGAATGCGAGTTTAGGGAAAACAGGGGGAAAAAAAGGGTTATTAGTTGAAAATATTTTCCAGCAACTTTTAGAGGCCATTCTGAGCCCAGCACCAGTCAGAAAACCTGCTACCTCTGAACCCGTGCCAGGCTACCCCTGCAGCTATTGTGCTTCCCCTGGATCTCCTCTCCCTGCACAGAGGTTTACAAACACTGGGAATTTCATCTGAAGCCCCTGAAGAAGAAAGAAAACGCAGACTGTGCCCTTTCCCCTTCCCAGGGAGGAAGGCAAGCTAGGAGGTTCAAGGGCAGCACGAGGTGTTGACTTGGCAGTCCGAGGAACTGGTGCTGTCCTGAGCCTGCATTTTGCTCGCTGAAAAATCATTTCCATTGATGCCATTTTACTGCAGCCCCACCTGTGCCCCTTCTCTTACCTCTCTTCCCTCTTTGGTGGGCTTTTCTGGGTGTTTTCCGACGGAGGACATTGTCCTAGTAACCTCGAACTGACTTGTGGGGAAAATGGAAGGCAAACTGGCCAGGTGAGCAGATCTGTGGTGGCTCAGCTTCTCTTAAAGCTGAATCCCTGCTGCCGCCTATGAAGGTGCCTTCAGCACAGGCTGCTGACAGCAGACAAGATCCAACATCTTGTGATCCTTTTGCTGCTCGACACGCCATTTCCAGCCCCTATACTGGGGCTGCCCATCTGGAGGCAAGAAGCTCTGCCCCTGTCTTGTTCCCAGTAAAAGCAGAGACACGGAGGCATTTGGCTGGAAAACTGTACGTAATCCCATTTCCTGGGAATCTGGGGGCTGTGGCCTCAGCTGGAGTCCCCTACCTCATGTTGCAACACACCATGGCTGCCTGGTGGGAGTCAGTGACAGACAATTCCAGCGTTCCCACTCAACAGCTCACTCCCTAAGGGAATGAGCTGTCAGGGCTGCACAACTGGGATGACAGCTTCCAGTTGTGCTGTGCTCTTGGCATGCAGCCCATTCCCAGTGGATGGGCAGGATTCTCAGCCCAGGTACTTTCTCCAGGTCCAGCAGGCATACTGTTCTGTTCTGATCCCCCCAGCTGATTTTGGCAACTGTGAATGGAGCAGGTTGCTCAGTGGGTCAGCGCTTGCTCCCTGTGACTGGGAAAGGTGGATCAGCACAGCACAGGGCTATCAAACTGCTCCTTCATGCCAAGCACTCCCAGCTCATGCTCAGAGACACAGAGGTCCCAAGCTGAAGTGCTGCCAGACCAGCAAATACTCATATCACTAGAAGGGCAGTGGCCCCTTTCCCTGTGGAAGAGAGTGACTTTCCAGGACTGGAAGGATGTCCCTGAGGGGGCTGAGCAGAAACGCAACTGCAGCAGTGAGACTGAGAGGCGGGAGGAGGGCAGGAGCTAGGGGCCCTGGCACTGGTGCCCAGAACGTGGGGGTGCTGTGGGACAGGCAGTCTGGCTGGAGCACAGGCCTTAGCCCAGGGCTCATCTTCAAGAAGATGATGTAGAGACAAATCTTTTGCAGGACAGACCCATGACAAGTTTCTTGACATGGGACTGGGTTTGACTACCATGATCTATCACTGCTTTCTGAATTCAAGGCCAGGCTGTGCTATCTGACCACATTCATACAGGGGCAGGGTGGAAACTGAAAGCCTTGGTGATGACCCAACTGAGGGGAAAGGAGGAATCAGCTCGACGTGTTGCGATTTCCGCTCAGCCCTGTTGATTCCTGCAGTTACTGAAGGGGCACTGTTTGTTGATGTAACAGGGACTGACTCAGTGGGAACAAACCCCGAGGGAAAGGTCCTTCTGAAATATTTGTTCCTATTATTTACTCTGTGGCTTAATCAGACATCTCCACAGAAAAATCAGCAATAACCTCCCCTTGTAATTTACTGAAAATGAGGTCACTAGCCCTGATTCATTTACAAGGGTCTTCGTAAGAACCAAAATGCTACAACAGAAGAATGTGAGCCCACAACTTCCACATCCCAGGACTGCCACCACCTAAAGCACGTGTTTTGAATGCCTGAGTCTGAAAACTGTGTTTGTTTTCTTGTTCTGGGACACACTTTCTCCACTTGTGCACGGCAAACAGGGAGATACAAGAACATGCATTTTTGCTACAGCTGCATGAGAAGCCAGGTGGTGATGAATTGCATATCCATGCCACATATCATCAAGATGTTCCATCAAACACAAAGCTTTGACAAGGAAATGACAAGATTTGGCTTCATCCTTCCCCTCTGAAGCAAAGCTTCATTTGAACTTTAAGCTTATCTTTGCAATGTTGAGCATGAACATCTGCAATTTCTATGGGATCTAGAGGAAACCTCACAAGAGCAATCTAGCAGACAGCCATTTAGCATAACCACATTTCTAAACTACAGGGCAACCATATTAAATCAGGTTCCTTTCAACACACACAGAGAAGAAGAACAGGAAAGGCAGAGGCCCCAGCAGCTCTAGTTTGAGACTAGTGTTTCATGCAAGCGACATTTTTCCAAAACATAAGCAGTAGCTAAAAAGCCTACCCCTAGATTGATTCAACTCTACCATTACTGTAAAAAAGCAGTGCAAAACAACCCACCCTCAAATCGGTCATGAGCAAGTAGAAGGTCACTGGCTTGCTTGGAAAGTCCTTGTCTCTCCACACCCAGTGCCTCAGTGCCACCCAGCCAGTTATTGAATGCAGGCTTGTAGTGCCCACGGTCTGGCAATAAAGAATGTTTTCAAGGAAAGTGGTTAGGTTGGCAGCTGAGGTATCAGAAGATAAATGCACAGAAAAGAAAGTTATAGCTTTCCAAAGGAGCAGCTCTCTAATGCCATTCCCACCTGATGAGTTTCCCCTATTGCGCAGCTTCCTTGAGGTTTGTCTTAGATTTTTTGATAAGATACTGGGAGTTTACATACTGAAGAACTGTCGTCCTCCAGAAGAGTAACACATGAGCATGAAAGCCTTTGAATCAGGCCTTTCAGATGCACACAAGTACTTCTCTCCACAGTTCAATACACACAGTGAGTGGCTTCACAAGTTTAGGTATCATGCTGCTACGATGGCACTGTGTAGATTCCTAAACTCATCGAGCATCCACTGATCCTCTCTGGGCTGTGGGACACAAACAAGGCTGAGGGAACCTACAGAAACTCAAACTTCCACCCGTGCCCCTAGGTGTAGGGGAGGGCACACGGATATGACTGTGAGCCAGCCATGAGTGCTGCAGCCGATGTGGAAGGAGGCAATCCTGATTCGCCAGGTGCCCGCTGATCCCTGCCACCTCCCTCTGCCCCATTTTGCTATGGCAGAGCAGCCCACGTGCAGGATTCCTTCACAGCTGAGACAGCTGCTACAGCTGGCACAGAGACCCTGGACCTAAGGGGTGGAGATGCGCAGGGCCACTCATCCAACGAAACCCAGAGGCGGATTTTAGATCTGTGTTTCTGGGTGGTGCCCCATGAGAAACAGGGAAGGCATTGCAAAGTCACTTTAATCTGGTAAGCCTTGTCCCTACCTGATCTCATTAATCAATTCCTCTCAGAGAGAGGCAGTAATTTCAATGGTATGCTGCCAAACTCCCTCCTCCTCCACTCGAGTGATCCAAAGGTGCTTTACATACCACAGCACTTGTGCCCGGATCAACAGGCAGAGCATCTGCCTTCTGCTCTCCACCTTCCTCCACCAGTAAATCTGGTATTTCACACCCCACACACACACACTTGTAAGTCCAAGCAGCGAACTTTTCAGTTTTAGCTTGATTCATCCTTTCTGCATCATTTCTCCCCAGACTTGCCCATTAAAGCTGAGGCCCCTTGTGCAACAGGACAGAGCTACATCTCCAGCAACAGCCCCTCCATTTCACAGGCTGTGGCAGCCGTTCCTCCCAGCAAGTTACTTGTGTTTTCCTTGGAAATGTGGCAAGCACTAATCCCTTTGCTTTCCTATTACTTCTGAAGAAACGATTGCACTCAGCGTTTGTCACCCGCAAATCTCCCGCAGATGATGTGGGACATTCATTTCTCCATTCCCATGGGACATAGCTCCATGGGCTCTGTCACCGCTGGAGCAGAGCGGAGGGGTGGGCAGGGAGAACACAGCCCTTCCCAGCAAGCAGTGGCATCAGCTTGTGCAACGTGCCAGGGTGTTCCTGATGGGCTGCCCTGCAGAGCAGATGCTGAGCACTTGGGAATGGAGAGTAGTGACTGAGATGAGGCAAATTTCTCTTGTCACTGCCAGCACTCGTGGGGGTGGCCATGGCACAAACAGGCAGCGCCAGGTAGCAGGAAAGCACAAGCAACAAAGGGCCTGTGTGCTCCAAAGCAGAGCGGTGAGAGATGAGGGGAAAAGGCTAGCACTGGTGGGATATGAGGAAGATGAAGAGGGAAGGCAGAGTAGTTCTTGCCTGCTGGGCTGCAGAGCCGAGCACTGCCCTGCTTCTTCCCCACCACTTAGCCCCAAAAACCCTCGCACTGCCAAAACAGCTTCTTACAACATCGGTTCAGTGAATCTCAGCTGTCCTTGAGAATGAAAAATCTCTGCAGCTCAAGCCAGTAAAGCCTAAGTTGCAGGGTGGTGGGGCTGTGGGACACCCTTCTGAAGATTTGAGTGGGTTAGGCAAAAAGAACCCCAAATCTTAAAGTCTAATAGCATTCCACAGAGACACCACAGCTCACATTCAGAGACCGCTCAAATATTCCCTGTTGCGATGGAAGGCCTTTTATCATAAGTCAAATCAAGTAAATGACTTTGCCTCCTTATTCATTAAAACATTCTCTGCACCTGCCTATAGCCAGTGGCCCACAATCTGCCTGACACAAAACACTGCACTGCCACAGGAATAAGCATCCTCAAGTCCCTCATTTCCAGAGACTGAAGGCACTTGACAGCCCTGAAAGCAGACCTCTGTCCTCCCCCATCACCCTGCTCTGCAGCACTCAGGCACCTCACCCACCCCAACCTCCCCCTGCTCCCATCTCTCTGCCACAGAGAATCAGCCATGCCTCAAACTTTCCAAGCACCTGGAAAACAGACTCCTGCCTGCCTGCCTGCCCCCGCAACCCTACCTGTGACAGGAATTCCCACAGCAGTCCATCATCGTTGGCTTGCCGCGGGCACCCCTGCATCGCAATCCCGCGGGAAAGGCTCTTCCGCGCAGCCCTGGCAGCCTGAGACGCGGCGAGCTCTGGGAGAGGCAGTGCCCAACACACTAAGTGCTCTCCTGCCTCATGTGTCGCTCCTCAGGCTCTGACGACAGGTCTCTGCTGTGCCCGGGAGTCTTTATAATTCGCACGTGGCGATTCCTTAAGCTAGAGGCAGTTTTCCCAGAGGTTTCCCGGATCTCCTGTGCAAGGCTACTGCCATAAATCAATTGCATTGCTTAGTCACCTCTGTTTGTCCAGTCAGTGCCAAGGCAGACCTGCTATTTCACAGCATGTACTGTACTGTAAGGAGCCAGTTCCTCTAAATTAGATGCACCGCTGCAAACTGAATCACATATTGTTTTCGACATCAACTTGTTTTCTGCTGGCCTGGAAGAAGCATACTTTACAGCCATAAATAAAACAGAGAACAAAAACGAGTTAGAGTCATGCTAAAGGCCGTCTGACAGAGGGCCATGTGTGCCTGGGAGACCGTGGTGTGACTCCAAGGGCTGAGCAGTGAGGAAAGGGAAGGTCTGAACAGTGCTCTGTGCTCCAGCAGGCACTGGATATGCTCACTGAAGCCAGACTTTTCCCTGAGGACCACTGGAGTGTGGAGGGCCAAGATCCTTCAGGCAGTGTTTATGAGCATGGAGCATTGTCTGAATTAAAAGCTGCTCTTCAGCCTTGCCAGCCTCAAAATGGGCTACAAACCAGAGGTATCCAAGTAAGTGGGAGCTTAAGGAAGGGCTGACCTCTCTGCCGAGCCCTCCTCATTTCTCAAATGGAGAGCTCTTCGAATGCCCAACAGGGATGCTGTCGAGGATGTCTATGACATGATTATTCCCATATGGATGTGAGCCCTGGAGGCAAGACAGCATTTGCTGTCCCCAGCTGGGGGGCTGCACCCCAGAACTCCTAACAAAGAGCTCCCATGCCTGCCCCTGGCACAGCCAAAAATGTGTTCAGAAAACCAAGGGCTGAGAGCCTGGTGGGTGTCATTTCAAGAGGCCCAAATCAGCTGGCAGAAGTTGCTGGAAAGCTCTACTTTCATCGCCCCTCACTCTGCTCCTTCACAGGGGCTCCCAAAAAGGAGGGGAGCTTCTCCAGTGCTTGCAGTCACTGTGGGGCCATACACATCTCCTCACTTATCTGGACAAAAAACTGTGTCCAGCTCTTTTCTGTTGGAAAGGTTTGTGCTCCAGTTCTCCTTACCATATTGATTGCAAAATCTAACTTTTGACTTGCGTGATGTATTAAATACAAAACATTTAAAAATCTGGAAGGCCTGTGGCAGAGGAGAAATCAGGAAAGCCTGTGTACTACTGCTGAGATAATGTTTAAAGTAAACAGGAATTGGGACCTATTTGTGGTACATCCTGTACAATAAAAGAGATGAAAAGATGATGTATCGTCACCAAGACCTTATAGTACAAATGTGTAACTTCTAATAAAACTTTCTGCATTTCAGGGGCAGATGATCTAAATCCTGAGAGAGGCAAGTCACTGATTGTGGCTGCAGGCAGAAGTGACTGACAAAAGCAGCCAAATTGTTTCCACCAAAGGACACGAGTTTCATAAGGAGGTTGCAGAGCCCTCAGGAGCCTGCCCTAAAAGTCAGCGCTGCCAGTCTCCCTCTGGATTTGGTGCCTGGATTTAATGGCATTGACTTGCCAGAAAAAGAGGGCAATGAGAGTAATTAAGGAAAAATAGAAAAGGGAAAAGCACAACAAGAATTAGTACAATGCTAAGGGAAAAAATCCAAATCCAGGGAAGAGATGCTAGATCCCTAGTAGTAGCAACCACACTCAGCAGCCAAGACCCAACACATCTGCCCCTGGGGCACTTTCCTTTTCTTTGGCATCATGATGGAGCAGGGACACTGGAAGGCTGGCATGGCCATCACTTCTGGTGACAGTGCAGCAGATGAAGCTGGGCCAGATCACATTCATGCTGTGGCTCTTCTTAGCAGAGCCCCAGTTCCAGCACAGCTGCTGCCTGGCTGCTCCCATCCCCAGCTGCCCACCAGCAAGGGCATGGGGCTGTGTCCCAGCTGTGTCCCTTGCTCCCCCAGCAGGGCACAAAGGTCACAGCCAGGCTGCCACAACTACTGCTGGAGATGCCACAGGAACAGGGACAACAGCACAGGGAGAAGGCTACAGAAATTGAGACCTGCCATACCCTCCGAAGGATCAAGCTGTTCCCAGCCCAGGCTGCCTTCAATGCACAGCACACCTGGCTTCTCCTACCCAGCCGCTTGCTGCAAACCTCATCAGGGTGTAATGCCAGCTTTGGGAACAAAGTGTCCAGAAAACCTAGGCGGGGACTCCTTGCTGGTAACAGAGAAACCCGAGGACGGATGCTCATGGTGCAGGATGTCCCTTGCTAAGAGAGGTACTGTAGGTCCCAGCCTTGCAGCCTGAGCTTCCCCAGACAGGTGCCTACAACAGAGCATCCCTGAGGCCCCAGCATGCCAGCCTTCCCCAGGCTGTGGTGAGACAAGAAGCAGAAGTGGGCACTGGTGTGAAATGAAGTGACAGTGCAGGACACGCTGCCTCGCTCCGGGGTTTGTGACAAATGCCACTCACGCCTCTGCCCGTGACCACCCATTGTAATGAGCAGGCTCTTTGTGACAGGTTCTGCTGGTGAGAGTCACAGAGGTGCCATGGGTTTAAAGATTCACCAGCCCTTTCTCATTCCCCATGCCACATAAACAGCATGCTTCTATTCTGACTTCAGCTATCACAGCAACTAGGGATGTTTGTGATTTCTTCTAAAAGTAAAAGCAACCTTCGTTTTGGACAAAATCATGAAGGACTTCTTTTTAACAGTCCTTTTCATTGAAAAAACTCCACTTACATTTCACTGAGAGCATAGCTTTCCAGCAAGAATGGAGGCAAAATTGAAAGAAGTTTTGGAGTTGGGCCCACATGGTGTAAAAATTACTGAGGCACATGTCAAGGCATGGGTGGAAGGACTCACATCCCAGAGCAGGAGCTGAGAGGAGAGGATGTCACTTCTGGTTGCTCAGATGCAAGAGACCCTGTCCCCATCCACACCCTGCAGCACAGCATGAAGGCATGTAAACCCCTCCTCAAATCATGTTCTTCACCCCAGACAAAAAGCTCACATCTTTAGCTCTGAAGGTCCAAGCACTGGCAGTGACAGTGGCCACTGCATGTGCAGATGTGCTGCCTGTGTGTGCATGTGTGCTGTGGCAGATGTGTTGGCAAGTTATTCCTGCCATCCCTGTGGCTGAAGCAGCTGCGCGGCAAAAGCAACACCATGCTGAGAAATACCATAGGAGAACGTGAGGTCTCTGGGTTCTGGGTGTGTCTCCCTGGGTGTGCACACTCGTGCTCCTGCTCCTCCTCAAGCCACTCACAATTAACCTCCCAAGGTCTCTTCCACCTGCATGTTACTGCACCTCAGGCCAGCTGAAAGGGGCTGCAAGAGAATTGCAAATCTGAAGAGGAAACCCGTAGGCCCTCGTTTGAGGGTAGAAAAGAGAGATGTTTTGATCAGTGTTAACCTGCTCGCCTTGGCAACCTGCCACCAGAAGAAGGAAACATACTGCTTCTCTCTTCTTTCATGAGAGGTTAAGGACTCCCCTCAGTGTGAGGCTGTGTACATCTCTGCGGTCATGCACCCCTGTAGCATCTGCTTTTATGTCCCACTTCACCTGCCTGCCCCTTCAGCAGTTACTTTGGGAGGTGGCCCTTGAAAAAGAAGACCCAGCACTGTCTAAATGTCCAAATTATGGATTGTTAACGTTCACAGAGCTAATCATTGAAAGGAGCCGTACAGACCCCTGACTGAAAGGGATGAAACTCCCACATGATTAGATATGCTGCCTCTCTGCAGAGCAGAGCCTGGGGGTGCCTAACCCAGCAGCAAACAGCCAGGCATCGGAGACAATCTCTATTGTCCTGTGCTGGCTGTGTGCAGGCACTGGAGCCTGGCTGGGAGCTGGCAGAGCTCCCAGCCTGATGGGATGGTGAAAAGAGCCAGCCCCACAACTTGGAAGAGAAAAGTCCAGTGCAGGAGGAGTGGGGAATTTCTGCTACAGACGGAAACTCCAAGACTGTCAGTTGGCAGACTCAGAGATCCCATTAGGAACCCATTTTGCTGGACCAAGGAAGCAAAAGACAACCACTTGCCTAACAGAGGACAGGCAGAGGAGAGCCCAAGAATTGGAAGAGCATCGCTTCCCATGGGGCCATGTAGCCTAATGGCACACAGCAGCATCCAACAGGACTGTACTACTGTACTACTCAAATCCACAAAACATGGTAAGGAACAGCACTGAACATAGAGGTCTCAGAAGGTGGGTGGTGCAGTCCCAGTAAAGCCTTCCCCTGGTAAATAATGATGCATGTAGGTCCCCAAGATGCCTTGGGGCTGCAGGCTGGCTCTTCTCCCCAGCCCATCAGCTCCCTGTTCTGGTGCTGGTGAATCAGTTTCTCCCTTCAAAGTGTATCCTGCACCAACATGTGCCAATCATCCAGCTCCACCTGCAAATCCTGCTTTTTCCAGGCCCACCACATGAAGCACACAGGCTGTGGATGGGAAGCTGGGAAACAGCAGCAGCTCAACTGCACAGCTCCTGTGTGAGGGAATGTGATGGTCTAGCTACTGCCCTGAAAGCCCTGCTGATGTGCCTCAGACCTATCCCAAACAACATCCTTCTTTCAGTCTTGAGACCTTCCTGGCAGCCAGATCCAACTGAATTTCATAAAGACTCCACAGCAATCCCTGGGTCTGCTGGTGACAGACTGGTGCAGTGCAGTTTCCCTCCTGACGCAGAGCAGGATTGAAGTCCCTGTGCTGAAAGGGCAACACGCAGCCATACACAAACCACGTGAGGACCAGAGCTGCTCACTCTCTAAGCAATGCTCATGTAGTATGCAGAAACCTAGGGGTGGAATCCTATGGTCCTAAACACTTCACTCCTTGCTTAAGCAAATATAATCTAAAACCATCTACTGAAGAAACAGTACCTTCTTTCCCTCCCTATATAAAAAATTCAGCTGCATACCTTAAACCAAGTATCATATTGCCTTGTTTTTCCACATTTCTCTCCATTTTCTGTTACAATAAAGCATCTCAAGCAGCACTACCCCTCAGACTAAAAGTGCAGGAAAAGGGTGGGGCTTTGTAACAGAGCTCAAACTGTGCGTTATTTGTGTAACCCTTTGAGGTGGCAGCCAGAGCCTCAGCTGGTGTAAATGTGAGAGCTGGGCTGAAGCTAAGGCAGCTTGGACTCTTCACAGCAAGGGAAGACATTGCCTACCAAGTCCATCAGCACAAGATGCTCAGGGATGCCCTGCTGAGAGTACCCTCCAAGGAGCAGCCACTTGGGATCACTGTAAGCTCTGCATGGCATATGCTGGGAGTTCACACCAACTTTGGGGAAAAACTGCACCCTTTTGGGTCCTGCTCCTGCGGTGCCTGAAACTGCCACTAGGCCAAGTGCAGCTCTGTGTGACAGACTGGGGGCTCATAATTTGTGATGTTAGGTCTAAGGAGCTACAAAACCTAAGGCTCTCACTGTCTCAGGTGCTGCATTTAATAGGAAACGGTGCAAATGCTGCTACTCGGAGTTCCAGCTGTGAGGGTAGCAGAGCCTGCATGGCCCAGATCACAGCAAGGGCATTCCATATGTTTGCTCTCAGCTGTGCCCCTGTTTCACAGGAAGATGAAGCCACATAAGGAGCCGCCCTCTTGTACAGAGCACAGCCTTTCACCACCACAGAAAGCTGTGGGCCTTTGCCATGGGCCAAGCAGTGCCTCTGCAGCCCCCTGTCCACCACAGACAACCCGAGCCCATCGGCCATGGAGGCTGCAGTGCAGAAATCCCATCCTGTTCCTTCCAATGCTCAGCTTATGGTCACTGCTGGAATCCCACATGTGGCTGCCTATCTCAGCCTGCAAAGCTGCAAGCAGCCCTTTCTCCCCTTGGCACAGGTGGGCTCAGAGCATCCCATGGCAGGGAGTTCCCCAGGGTGGCTCTGTATGGAGCCCACTAATTCCCTCTCCAAGTGCATATCCTTGCAATTTCATCTCACAAAGTGCATGTTGATGTACCAGACAGGGTAGAGTAGAAAGGAACGAATGGAAGAGTTTTCACAATGATCTTAGATATTTCACTTGAAACCTGTTAGTTTGCAGGCTAAATAATCCCATATAAAAAATTTGGCTATCTCCTTACTCAGTTTTCTTCACCAAGGCCTTTTCACTTTCAGCCTGGGGGGCAACAGAGGAAGGCAAGAAGTAATGTTTCACACAGGCTTCTCAACAAAATAATCTGGAAACTATTACAGTAATGTGGAACTGGCTTATTGGTTTTAACTGGGTGATTATTGGGATGAGACAACATGTTTCAACAGCTAACATGAACGTGGAAATAGAAATGTGCTGCTCCTCCAGGCATTACCAGCAAGTGATCTCAAGGTGCACACCTGCCCTTAGAAACCTTTGTGTTCTTAGACCCCAGGACACAGAAGCAAATGAAAGCAGGGAGAAGGGGGAAGGGAGCTTTTACAAAATTAACTGCACAAAAGTAAGACTTTCTAACCCACCTGCTGCCTAAGAATGAACTCTGCACCTTGCTAGTACTGGTTCTAACAAATACGTGTCTTTTCTTGACTTGTAAGATTAAGAGCTTCCTTGGAAAACCACTCAGGGGGTATAAATATTGAGAATATGTGATTTGTGGATTCAAGCTGCTCTAAGTGCTTTTGCAGGCAGAGGAAATGCGCAGCACAAGAATGAGCAGCCTCCAGTAAAGGACTAAATGAAAGAGGAGTTCAATTACGACTCATCAGACCCAAGCAATAAAAGCATTTGCCCAACATCACCCTCATTAGGTTAAAACTGTTCTCTTCCACAGTGAAGACTGTTAAATGAGTTCAGGTTACAGCAGAGACTCAGGACCTCCATGAGCATGCTGCCACTTCTTGAAGCAAAGAGAAACACTCCTAGCTTTTCCTACAAATAACCTTGAGCTACCCTGTCAAACTGTGCCATCCTCTTGTTGCCCATCCTTTGGGGACATTTTCTGACAAGGATGTGCCTTGTGCATGTTAATTGCACAGAGACTTTTAAAGATGAGGCATGGGACCTGCAGACCTAATTTTGGAGATGAGGACACATCCAGGGACTGGAACAAGGAAGGAGAGCAGGGCTGAAGGGAGTTGGCTGGAGCAGCCAGAGGACATCTCCAGTACAGACAGGCTCCAGATCCATGCCCTGCTCAGACCATCCATGCCAACCTAGTCCATGAATGAGGGATCCCACTAAATAACTGCATCTGCCTGGGCTTCCCTTGGCACAGCCCGCGAGTGTCCCCACAGAGATGTGGTTATTCTTTTCCAACTGGTCCTCTCACTGGTGGAAAGAAATTGTCTCTCCTTCAGAACAGTTGGCAAGGTGGCAATGGGGCAAATGGCACAGTTGGGGACTGGGACTTTTCTTCCCTGTCACATTGGTGCCTCCCGGTGTGAGTTAAAGCAAAGTAACCCCCATACCCCCGGCAGAGACAACCACGAGAGCTGAGATAAAACCAGGCAAGGGGCTGCAGCTGCTTCCGCAGCGAAGCGGAGAGCGATGGGGTCAGCAGCAGCACTCCCTGAAAACGCAGCACATCTCCCTGCTCTTCCTTGAGGCTCTCAGCAAAGATTTACAATAAAAACTGCAGACACCTGAGGAACTACAGCCTGCTCCAGCATCACAGCTCCATTTTTCAGTGTTTGAAGCACAGAGGACTTTTGCACAGAAGATGTGAGACACGAACATTGCAGCCAGGTTCGTGCTGGTGTCCACACGTGCACCTGATGTGCACAAGCCCTGAAACTGGGCACACACATCTTGCGTGCACATGCATGGAGGAGACATGAACACACTGGGCTAGATACTATGAGATTGTTTGTATTCATTTACTGTAACATTTTGTCCTCTGGACTGAAATTCATCTCACCTATTTTTAGACATGTTCAATGTAGATGACTGCATCTATGCTAGTTAACTCCTTTTACAGTCACAGGGCTGCTCAGCCCCAGCTCTTCTCATGCTGTGCAGGCAGGTCCCATACAGTGTGTTCTGCAGGGGCACGTTTCTCCCCACAAAGAGAGGCTGCCTCAAATCTATTTGCCACAAATCCCACCTTAGTCATCCATCATTAAGTACTTTTAAAGTCTTGTTATCCAAACTCTCCTCTCTTCCATGTCAGCCTTGCATGATGCTTTCTTCCACTACTTTTTCACAATGCAACTTTTCACATTATTTTTCTTTCCACTTCACTCCTTTTCCATCTCCTGATCAGATTTTGCACTCCTTTTCTCCCAAACTTCCCATTCTGCCTCCACCCCTTAGCACCCACCTCTCCTTCTGCTCTTCTTCCATCACCCAGAACCTGATAGAGTTGGACGCAAAGCATCTCTATCAACCCCTGCCCTCATCCTCATGAGGCTGTGCTCCACCACAGCTCTGCCACCCCTGCACTCCACCTTGGAGCACCCATGCAATTTCCCTCTCCCCCAAGCCCACCACCACTGTGCCCCCATGTCCCCCACGGGCTCACCCCACACAGCTCCACGCCGCCATCCCGGCTGTGCCCGGCTTCCCCCGGGCGCTGCTTCGCTCTGCGCGCAGCGGGACGCTGCAGGGACGCGTACGATTCACACATGGCTAGAGCAGATTCCCAGATGGCTTCATAGCTTCCCTTGTATTCTCTTTAGTCTTCCTGGCCCCCGTGGTCATTTCCCTTTTCCACCTGCCTTTCCCCTTCCTGCCCGCCTTATCTCTCTCTCCTGGCCCTGCTCTCCCACGCCGCGCCGCTCCCGCCCCGCAGCCGCCCCATCCCGCTGGCCGCAGACACCCCCGAGCACCCCTTGCTCCCTGCACTCACGGCATGGTCTCCACTCTGCAGCTCACATCATCCTCTGCCTGGCTGCAACGCGAGTGCAGCAAGCAGGGGACAGCTGAAAACACGATCAGCGCAAAGCCGGGGAGCGTCTGCAGCTCAACTTGACAGAATCCTGGAGAAAACGGTGTCAGAAAGGAATCGTGCTCTAGTTCCAGCTGGAGCATGTGACAGCCCCCAAACCCTTTGTATGCCTCTGTGAGATGAACTAAAGGCAAAAAACAAAGCGACATGATGGCAGAGGAGAGAGGTGAAATGTAAGACTGAGAGGAGGAAAGAGAAAAAGGAAAAAAATAAACAGGAAAAAACCAGGTAGATTCTTAGAGCCATTTCACATGTTTTTTTAAAAGTTGCACTTCCTTTGAATTATCTGTGCTGGAGATATTTTCAACCCAGCTCCACTTCCCTTGAAAGATTCATTTGGCATGCATTTGGTTCTCAGATGAACTTGCAATCATGAAAGAAGCTGCAAGTGTCACTAAAATGTAGGGTCAGCCTCAATTCTGAGAGTGACAACTGTACATCTTCTTCCTTGATAGCAAAATGTTGTCTCTTATCCTCTCCCTCGCTCCTCACCTACTCTGACCTCTCCATGCCCAACTCCCAACAAAACCAAGTTTACTTTTCCTCCAAATGGCATTGTAGGCATTTCAAGATTACGTAGGATCCTGACCAAATTATCTCTTAACTCATCTGGAAACTGATTCAAGGACACCAAGGGAAAGCTTTCTGCTTCACCCCTGGGTGCACATTATGTACATCATCAAAAAGAAATGTTCTGTTTGCTTACAGAACAAGCAGTAGCAGACTTGAGTCCCCTTGGCATGAAGAACAGCCCTGACCTAGGAAGAGAAACTGCAGTAATTTCAAATTTGTTGACTGCACTTTCACAGAGTGTACTCAAACCGCTTTTTCCATTGATCTGACGACCCTGGTTACTCAAACAGCTCCTCAGCCTACTTCCTGTTCTGCTGGAGAGCTCAGCAGCCCTGCTAAGAAACAGAGGGAAAAAAATCCAAAATCTAACTTTTCTCTGAGGTCATCAAAAATAGCTCTGGTGGATGGTTCCTATTTTTGTTTCAAAAATATATTTATAACTTTACTGCCATCAGAGGGCACAGCAATGTGACCTTGTCCTGCTCCCTGAGATGCCAGTTCAGCACAGTTGGTGAGCTGAGCCCATGTTCCACTGCCAACAGGTCCACATCTCTGAGCACAGGAGAAACTCAGTCTTTGTGCCACATTTTGTTGCTGGTCTCCTCTTGTTGTGATTTCAGATCCCATGAAGGAGCCAGATGGGAGGGGGATTTTGCAATGCGGGCAGCTCTCCATGGTCTAGCCATTAATATAAACAATGCACTTAACCCAGCCATCTGTGGCTCGTGTTATTCTTCCTCTGAATCAAATTTATCCATTGTGCAAGCCCATCAGACTCAACAGAGCTACAACAGAGTTGATTTGGCCCAATCTGATTCCAGTCTTGCAGCTAAAATGAAGCGATGTTCTAGAGTGCTGACTCCTCTCCATAAAGGTGACAGGGAAGTGTAGCTCAAGTTTGCTGACCCTGGTTCCTGCACTGGCAAAAGAAGACAGCAAGGGACCAGCAGACAGCAGCAAATAAGCTCTTTCCAGTGAGATCAGCTCCAGCTGCCACTGCAAAATTTGTCACTGACCCTACACCTGGAGTCTAATTTGTTTTTCCAAAAACCACAGGATATTTTTTAGATTAGTGGTGAAATCTGTGGCTTATCATCACCCAGTACGAAAATTAAAGTGTCTTAGGGGTTTAAAGGGATTAGCAGGTATTTTCCAAAGTATTCTATCTTTGGAGAATTTATTCCCCGAAGTTTTTAACACTCACTGAGACATTAAGTGCCATCACATTGTTAGTGTTTCCTGCGCCAGAGCTTGTTTCTCAAATCCCCACTAGCTTCAATAAACACTGACACCAAGTAAAAACTCAGTATGTGTGTTGCAATGTGTGCTATGTTACAGCTGGCCATGCTGTCTAAAACTGACTTGCAATTTAATTCCCAAGCAAGAAACTTCATTGTGCAGTATATGGAAAATGTTGCTGTTATGCAAACCTCTGTTTTCTGACAATAGCCAGTAAAGCCGCTTTCCTCCCTCAATTTTATGTCCTGGAAATATTCTAATTCTGTTTGTTACGCCATCAGTAGTTCTAGCTAGCTTTCCAAAGGCAACTGCTCTCCAGAAGACCATCTGCATGTTGTATACAACCTTCAGAACTGCCCTCCTGGTGTGATTTCAGTGAAGTCAACCCTGCAGATGGAGCACCTGGGACCAGCCCACCACCTGGAATGCGACACACACAATGTCCAGGCCTTTGCTCTGAGGATTAATTCCCTTTAAACATGTAATAGCTCTAAGGGCATGCTAAAAAGAAGAATATACTTGCCTTCTTCCCCGTGGGGGAGCAAAGACACATACCCATCAGCTGGAAAGGGGAAAAATGAACACTGCAGCATCTTAATTCAAGAGGCACACTAGGGAACATGTCAGCGTATCTGATGAGAGTAAATTGAAATCCAAATACCATTAGAGAGAATGCTTGGCAGCACTTCACACAGTGCCTCTGCACCATTCAATTACAAGGTGGTTTGGGATGGTTCAACAACCCTGCCTGCTATTTCCTGGGACCTATCACAGCCTAAGATTCCTTGTTGAGAGATGTACACAACCTTCCACAGATTGTCCAAATGCAGTTGCTCAGCTGGAAAGTCGCTGCCTCCTCACTTCAACATAATCAAAGCTGTACTCCCATCTCCTGGCAGCTGCTTGTGTCAAAGATCTCTGAATCACTTCTACCTGTAGAAAAAGTGATTAGTTTTCAAATTGTGTTTTATATAAACTATCAGCAGGGAAGAAATGTGGGCCCTCTTGTGCAGTTCATATGGTTCCTGCTTTTCAGTGATTGTCTGTATCTTGTCCTGCACCCCCTGCCTCTGGATTCAGCTGGGGGAGGACTTTGAGTTTTGGTGGGGATGCAAGAGTCAAACGCCACCTGCTCTCCCAGGCCTCACGACAGGCACACAAACAGGAAGGCAGACTTTGCCTTAGTTGTGTATGGGCTTTTTGTTTCAGCTGGGGCGGGGAGGGAGCGCTGGCGTTCTCCAATTGTTCCAGGAAAGCTGAATCGGCTTACATGCTCTGCCCTCCTGGCCTTTCTTTCCATTCTGCCCCATTCTTGACCCAGAGAAGCAGCTCTTCCAACAGTCCCTTTGCCCACTCCTGCAGTTCTCACGGCCCCCAGCTCTTGGAGTCATCAGGTGGCTGAGACTCTGAGTTTGCATTTTTTTTTAAGAAAAGGTACATTTCTAGGCTTCTGCCTTGCAGAGAACAGATTGAAAAATCGTCCTGAGTGTAACTTACAGGCATAGAAACCAGGAAAACAATCAAATGAGCCTAGCACTTCCAAAAAACCTGAAACTTTTGGTCGTTTTTAAGGCAATCTTCATTGTTTTCTGGGAGAGCTTGAGCTGGCAGTGTTTGAACAGTAAATGCATGGTCGAGGGAACTGCATTGCTGATGCACTCATTGGCCTTGATTCCTCATCCCACTACAGGCATTGATCCCTGCCCTCTCCACTGCTGGGGGACCCTGAGCCACCACAGAAAGCATCAGAGCCATCCCAGCAGAGAGCACAGCCTGCTCTGATACTCGGACACTGCCAGCCCCTCTCCGTTATCATAAAAACATCCGTATCCTGTCCATACTATGAGATCCATATTTCAGTAACACTCAAATTACAGTGGGCCAGAAAAATGCTTAGAAACCTGCCTGTTTCAGGTGAAAACCAGAATTTTCCCATGAATGGAAAAGGTCTTTCCTATGGCCCCTGCCCTAAAGGGGCTGATGTTAAAAAGTCTGCCATCCCACACTGCAGCATCTGTTCTCTCCCTCTTTTGTGCCCAAATCCTCCCAAGGCATGAAGGAGAGGGGCTCAGGAGACAACGAAGGTAAATCCCACTCAGACAATGAAGACAATGAAGGAGGCTCCACTCAGTCACCAAGGGATGAGGGAATGGCACAATGTGTCTCAGCCAGGCAGAAAACACAGCAGGGAACAGTGAACTCAGCTATGGCTCATCGTATAGCAAACACGTGTGTTCCTTCCCCTCTGCCCGGGGAAACTCTGCGGCACGTTTTGGCTACAGCAAAGCAATTACCAGCTATTTGCTCATTTTCCTTTAATGAATCAGTTGAAGGAGACCAGTGTGAGTGTCGGGGGAGTGAAAGTCTGTCATTCAGCTGTCTGAAAGCTCCAGCTTCTCTGAAGATTTCTGAATCAGATTTCAGGGCGTCAGGAGTTTGGGTTATTTTTCTAAATGAGGTTCAACACTGCATCTTCTGGGGAAGGTGCCAGTTATCTACAAAACTACTACAACTCTTATTAATTTGATACCACAGGTTTCAGTCTGAATCACAGCAATGTGTGGTTGACCTCAGAATAAACTAAAGTACCTGCTCCATGGCATTAAGGGTTGGCCGGCATGGGAGCTGGATGTATTTTTTAATATCAGAGCTCAATCAAAAAACTAGGGGAGAGGAGATGGTCAGGTTGGGCTGGACACAGCTAAAATCATGGGGCTGTGAAAGGAAAACTCCATAACGTCTCATCTGGAGCCAAAGCAAAAGGAGGTGTTTCATTTCAGGTTATGTAAGTCCTGAAAAACCTTTTCTCTTCTGTTCTTTCAATGTGTTTTAGTGGTGAGGTCAACTTTTAAGTGAAAAATGCCATTTTGAATCAAATCTACATTTCAAATACTTGCAAAACATAAACAAACCATTCCCAAAATGAAACAGTTCATTCTGAAAGTGTCAGAATGACACGCACTGCTATTTTTAACATCCCTCCTTCTTCCCCCACCTCTGTATTTTTTTCTAGGCCAGAACTATTCAGAAAATGTGTTTGAATTTGTGAATCATTTTGACTCCCTCTCTCCCCTGACATTTGCTGGAAAATCTCTTCTCTGCCAAAAAACTGTTTTTCCAGATCCAGCCAGCTCCTACAATCTCCTGTCCTGCCAGGGGTTGTCTGGATGGCTCCGAGGGTCTGACTGCCCTGGGGACACAGCACAGATGACCCAGAGGAAGAGTGGGTCAGGAGGGCAAACCTCAGCCTCTGTCCAGTGATGGGCTCTGAAAAAGCTCTGAGCAGCCCTCTCTTGAGACTGAATGGGGAGTTGGGCTCCAACAGAGGCCACCACACAGAGGGAGTTCCTCAGAAGGCTGCGGCTTCTGGATATGAGAGGAGTGCTTGAAGTTTTGGTTCTCTTGGAAGAATCTTGCATTCCAAGCCAGGTCCCTGAAGTTTAAGTGGGTGTACCATAGGGGCTTGGAGCTGTCTCCTATCAAGGTTACAGAAATTTTAGCTTTGGATTCAGTCAGGGCATGACAGCTCTGAGACTTGCAATGCAATGTAGAGGTTTGATTCTTCATAGCCTGGCAATTCATAGAACAATTTATGCCTTTGCAGTGCAAGTGTAAATGTTACCGCTCCCATTTGTGTGTTTTGCTCCTACCCTGAAACTTTTAGCAAGTGGAAAACTTGGATCTCTTTCAGTCCTCGCATCCAACCTATCTGTAAGTCTTGCAGATTTTTTCAGGATAGCATCCCTAACAGAGTCTTTCCAGCCTACCCACCCAACTAAAATTTACCTTCTGGGCTCATCACATCACACCCCAATTTCACATCTAAACAGCCAAAGATCCACCAAACTCATTGCTGAAAGATCACTTTTTGAATCTGTCATTTGGCCTTTCTGTGACTCTCAGCCTCCCTACCTTGATTCCTTCTCCTGAGGTGCATGTCTAAGCTCCTTGGCTTTTCTTTCAAGACTGTGATTTATTCTATTCCCATCACTTCTTATTTCAGCACTGAAAGGTCAACTCCTGCGTATGCTCAAGCATGAGATCAGCCTATATTAAACAGGCTCCTCTGAGCTTTCTCCCTTCTGGGAAGGGTTCCCATCCACAAGAACAAACCTGGAATCTGGAATTGCCTTCTGAGCCACCCAAATGCTCAAAAACCAAATACCAGAGTTGGCTGGCATGTGCGATACAGGGAAGACAATAACAGACTAGGTGGCATCATGCTACCTCTGCATTTCCCTCTCATTACCAGCCCAGCATCTGGTCAATGTTTTGGTCACTTGTGACCACCTGGACTCTTCTGCTGCTTTCCTTGGCTCAGAAAGCCATTCCAGCAACACAGGGTTACATGAGAAAACACAGACCTGAGGAGAGAGGCCAAGTCTTTTCTCCTCAAGATGAGACATAGATGAGGGGCTGATAATGGAAGAGCTGAGCTACAGTCCTGGCTTCAGACCATTTGTTTTAACCTGCTGAGCAAGGTGGCTTCCACGAGAGCCAGACAACATCCCTAGCTCCCTCTTCTGAGAGTCTGGTTCAGTTTGGAGCTGCTTTTCTAAAAGCTCATCTTGAACGTATGAACTTTACACGATTTTTTTTGTCAGTGATGGTACATCTTGCTCAAAAGCTGTGACACGCAGTGTTTGTGTGTGAAGGTGGGAATGTGACATCCAGCATGGCGATTCTGTTCGCTTTGCAAAAAGATCAAGGTTAGTTCCCGCTCTGCTAAAAGCACGGAAGGGAAACACAGGATTTGTCAAGCAGAGATAAACTGAATTGAGAACATTTTATACACAGATTCCTAGGAGAAGGCTAAAACAAAGAAGCTGGGAGAGTACACTTGTCAAGGTTTTTTCAAACAATCCTTTTTCACATATTCTTTTAAAATACAACAGTAATTCAGGTGGATAGAGATAAGCCACTGTTCTAAAATCTCCTTCCTTTGTTTCCTTTCTGGCAGCCCTGGTCTCCACCCCAGCAAGACATTCCTCCCACAAACCCCAGGGTGGAGGGCTGTCAGCTCTAAGTAAATATGGCTCCAAGGAGAGAGATAATAATTAACACCCTCTTTCTGAAGCTGCTTGGCAATTACAGTTCCAAGTGCCTCCTACTCCTGTGACCACATGCCTCGATTCCAAGGTGTATCTATTAATGGCAGCCCAAGACTACTTAGAGTTGCTGCTCAGGAGTGCAGCTGAGTTCCAGCCCCTGCAAGAGCAGGATGAGATGCTGGGACTCAAAGGCCAGCATGGCAACGCCCATCTCTTCTCCTCCCTCTTGGAGGCAGTGCCCATGCCTTCTCCTGCTGTCCTGACAAGCATCTACCTGGGCTGTGCACACTTGCTGTTATCCCACACTCCATCTGCAACAGCACTCAGAGGTGGGAATACCATCCTGGGGCCTTTTGTGGTCACTTTGTGGGGGTACCAGGGGCAGTACGAAGTACGAGGTGATGCTGAACTGGCCTCAGTGGAGCTAAGATGATGCTTACAGGCGTGGATAAAAAAAAAGGAATTTGGCTCCATTTCAGAGTTCAAAGAAATATTTGAGCCTATGGGCACTGATTCAGGCTCATCTCTAATTATATCCCAAGTTCAGCCTTTTAAACCATTTCTTTAGTCCTCAGTAAGGGTCACTTCGCAGTTGTTATTACAGTTTCTTGCCAATCTGTTGTTGGATTTTCCACTTGACATTATTAAGGGATTAAGTTGTTTGTCTCATCATCTTTTATCTGTCCTGTTCAGTTTCCTAAAAACAGACTTTAGCCAGACCAGAGAAGATAGGAGGGAAAAAAAGCCCAACATTTTCAAGATATAATCATGGCTTGAGATTTGCCATTATTATTGTTTAAATTTATTACTTTGGATATGTAAACTTTGCTGACTCCTTTAATCTGGAATGTATTAAAGAAAGCATTAGGCATTACAACAAGTCGTTGGATTACACTGCCCCAATTCAGCTACAGCTGTGGAAGAAATATATAACAGGAGATCCCGTGGAGTTATACATTTCAGACTGAGCTCATCAATTGCCATAGAGAAGACAAAAACAAATGTAGCTGAGCCTGGAAAGAATGTTGCTAAAATTGGAGAAACATTTAATGTGAGTAGCCTAGGGGTGCAATAACTTTGCCTGTAACTTAACAAAACCCACCCACATAAAACATACCAAGAGAGATTACAGATTGGACTCTCCGATCTGCAGTCTGCCAAGAAAGCAAACCTGACTTTTTTCCCTTTCCTGCAGATGCAGGTTTAAACAGTCCCTGCAGAGTGTTAAATATATATTACCCATAATAGCAACTATATTACATTTGGACAAGTTGCTAATTCTCCAACTGGCTGCTCTGTACCTTGCTTTCAGTGGGAGGATACCCCTGGATAACTAATGGAGCTTGCAGCTGCCAGCAGAGCAATTCCTATGGTCCACATGGTGAGAAGGAGCCTGCTCACCTCCCCCTCACTCCCACCCCTTCTTGGAGCCCTGCTCTCCTCTCTTTTGAGGGGTACGCCTGGGCTTGTACTTAAGCACCCATTTAATGAAAATGTTTTGAATGCATTTAGCTCAATGGGATAAAAGCTATTCCTACGCCTTCCCAAAATGCAGGTCTGCAAGCAGCAAGGCTCAGTGGTGAGCTGAAGGCCAGCCTTGGCTCCTGTCCTTCTCCTGAGTGGCAGGGATCAGAGATAGTTTAGCAAGAAATGAGAGAAAAACACCCAACCCTAAAATGCCGTTTCCAAAAAGCCTCCCTGCAGAACTTTCCATTTATAAACGTCCTGTCCCCAAAGCCTCTGAGGCACTGTACCTATGAACAGGCAAACTCCCCAGAGGGACTCACCTCTGGTTCATTAATTCAGCTTAAGGTTGGATTTACCACGAGATGTAACTGGATACATGCAGGACTGAGCACAGAGAAAAACGATCAAGGACCAAACCTGCAGCATGCTCCTGCTGGCTTCAGCGGAGCTACAACGGCTTTTATCAGCATTTTATCTGACCCTAACAAAAGGAGCAAATTGTTTAGCAAAGGAAGAGGGTTCTTTGATTCTATCTTGCTGCAGATGAATTGCCCAAGCAAGGGCAAAGGGACAGGAAGCGAAGCGGGAGGAGAAGGAGCTGATGCTGAAGGTAGGTGCTGCCATTGCCTAGCCCTTGCTAAACAGCCCCTTCTGCAAACACTGATGGGGTGGGATGAAAGAGTTGTGTCATCTCTCTGCCGTAGCCATTCGACCAAAATGTTGTGCTGGTTACTCTTGGAATGATATACTGGTCCTCATTCTGGATGAAGGGAATTTTGTGACAGTGGAGACTGCAGGCCCTATGAGACCTGCGACCTCCCTCTGCTTTGCATGGCACAGGAACCCTATTGTCCAAGATCCCAAACACAAGACCTAAGGTCAAGGATGAAATCCTGGGAAAAACTCACGTAAATTCAGCGAGGTCCACACCACAGCAACCCCAGGTGCTGACATCTCTGCAAATCAAGTGTGTGAAGCAAACAGTGAAGAGACAACCTGATTCTGTCCTTTGAATCTAACTCATTAAAATGTCTGTTGGCACGTCCCTCCAGAGCACATCTATGTCTTTCACAGAGATGAGGGATGCTTTACTATTACTTAAAACCACAACAGTGCAGAATGCTAATGAAGTTCCTGTTGTGTAGCAGTGATCAGATAATACACTGTATTGCTTACAAGAAGCAGTTGTAAGTGCTAAGCACTTGTTGTTTTACCCCCTAGTTCTCCTTCCAAAAGCAGTCCTTGTGTTTTGACCAGCAATAAATCTTACATCTGAAAGAATAATTTAATTCCTTCTACTGGCTGTCCCCTTTCCCATGTCATTAATGAAAAGAACTTTCTTTACTATAAAAAAAGAAAAATCACTTCTTTCTTTTCATGGCTGAAATGTATGAAAAGACTGAAATAAATATCAAGAGAGGGAGAAGTCTAACATAGGTCTTAGCAGCCTGCAGTAGCTCCTGACTCCAGTATTACCCACCTCTGAGAAATTATGGTCAGAAACCACTCAGTAAATGCAAACCGTGGCTGACAGCAGCAATGAGGATCTCCACAGGCACACAGCCTGTGACTGCAGCTCTGGGCTGAACTCCCACTGTGCCTGGGAAAGAAGGAGCTGCAGTCTACGTTTTTCAAAGGCTTCCACCAATTCTGAGCGCATTCACAGTGCACACACCCAGACTGAAACTTGCAGCTGGAGACCCCGAACTTCTGAATGTACCTGCACCAATTCATGCTGAAAGGCACTGCTGGATGATCATCCGGTTACAGAGCAAGTTGAATTTTGCTGCCTAAATGCTGATTTAAAAACCAGTCACAGGCATTGGCTTTTGAGGCTGGTAGACCTCAGACTGATCAGCTTCCTGAACTACCTGGAGCCGTTGTGCAGGCTATGCGTGACATGGTTTTTGATCTGTATGAATAAGAATGAAATTCCAATAAATTTTGTAGAAGACATTCATGAGTACTTTAGAAATAGATTCCTCTCTCTTAAAGCACACTCTTGGGCTAGTTGTCCAGATCCCATTAGAGCAACAGAAAAGGGAGATACCTTAGGAGAACCTTAGGATGCCTGAGGAGACACCCAGCAAGGCTAAGCAAGATGAATGCCATAAATGGGCCATTTCAAGTGACCCAGCAAGTGTGGAAGCCCACATTCCCCAAAAAGTCACATTTAAGAAAAGGGATTACACTGCAAAGTTACTCAGTGATTTGAAAACGTTAATGTTTAGTTTTCACTGTCTGTTAAATATTAACACATCTTTCTTGGAAAGCTTGGCTGGGCTTCATTGGAAGAAAGCAGGTCAAATTTACTGCACAAATTTACCTACCGGTATAAACAAAATAATCTCTAACCATTACAGAAGACTAATCTTAGCTGAAGCAACATTTAGTGTCGTACATAGATGCCATTATTTCTGTAGTGAGCTAGAACAGAATTACATGTAAAGAAAACATTAGCTCAGCAGTGGCTTTTAGCCATCACATGGCACGTGAGAGCTCAGTGCTGCACTAATATTTTCTTCACATGCAAATCTGTCCTAACACATTACAGAAATAATATGGAAAACATGAGACAGGTGCTGACTACAATTCAGGTTTTGTCATTGCAAGCCTCTAAAAAGATGAAGACAAAACTCTGAAGTTTCCACTGATCCGTGAAATTCACTCTGCAGACATTCAGCTTCCCACCCGAAGGATCCAAATGGGCAAGCTCCTGACATCCTGCAACTCCCACCAGAAGAGGTGGAAATCTGACTCTTTCCAGACCTGGGGACCCTAAGGATGATGGGCCTAATGTTTGTTCTTCCTGCCTCTCAGAAATGTGGTTGTTTTTTTTTTTTTTATTTTGCCACTTTTATGGATGCTCTCAGTGTGAAATTTTTTTGAGAAACAAAATATGCAAGAGACAGCAGCTGTGCTAGCAAGTAAGTCCCTCTATGAAAAGGATCTGCTATGTGCCATGTAATTCCTGCCCTGTCAATCATGGAGAATGTGTGCAGAGAAGAAACCCTTCCCAATGAGCTTAAAAGTGCTGATGAATACAGACTTGAAGTAGCACCATATGTCTCTCACTGGGTTATGGAAGCATCTTCTCTTAGCCTCCGTGGGTGGGAGCCCATAAAAAAGCTGCTTATTCCCTGAGAAGGTCACGTGAGTAGGTAGAGGATAAGCTATGGAATAGGGAATGATGCTTTGTGAAGTCCCTGGAGTGCACAGCCTCCATCCACAAAGAGCCTGAAGCTCTGCCCAAGCTGCAGAGCCCTGGGGTGTCCCCATCTCGTCCCAGAAGGTAGAACCTGACGCTGTGCTGTCGGGTCTGCTGAGCGTGGTGCTCTGAAAGGGAAAACACAGAGCTGTCCACCTCATTCCCCTCTCCCCCCTAGTCTTTCCACAGGGAGATTCCATCCTTTGGCAGCTTACCAGGTGTGCTGAGCACCTTCCCCTTCATTAATGTGCATTACTAAAAGAACAGTCACTCTTCTGAGTAAGCCAGCAGGGCCCTAATACACCAGATATTATATTGATACTAAATCAGAGATACCACTTACAAGCTCATGAGCTTAGGAGCTTTTAAGACAAACACAGTGGGAGTAAGGAGTAAAACACATAAACACAGTTGGCATAATGATATATATTCATAGGGCTTGCATGTATCACCATAGCCGTGTGGTCATGGTTTCTGTTACACGGAGACTTCCTGATCACAGCGACAGCTTGGAAAGGGAACGAAAGCATATTTAATTTGATTGATTTTTATAGGAACAAATCAGGACTCCTGCTGTCAGCTTATGCCTTGGAACATCTCAAAGAGAAATAAGCAAAGGTCCCAGAGGCCCTTGGCTGACACTAACCCTATCTAAACTTGGCTCCTCTCAGGACTGCATTAACAGCCATTGTGAGTCAAACAAATAAATCAATTAAAAGAATGCTTGTCATCAGCACTGCCATTAGCTTCTTCCAAAAGTTCTTGCCATTTTGCACAGGTTAATGGAAGTCTCCTATTCCGAGAAATCTACTCAGCCTGCTAAAAGGAGCAGAAGTTCCAGAGTGTACCAAGTCCCTTGACTACTATTCTGCTGTACATCCTTGTGTTTCCACAGTGGCTGTGGGAAAGCCAGGAAGGGGAACACTGCAGTGTCTTGCACTGTTTTTCCAGGAAGGGGTTCTTTTCCCGCCCCGACATGTCATTTTTCTATAGTATGTGCTTGCTTGCATAATTTCTGCCTTTCCCCCCACTTGTCTGCTGCTTTGTCTCCAGTTGCCAAGGAGTTGACAAACTAAGGAATTTAGGTCAATGACAAGGACTCTCACTAATGACCAGCTTTGGAATATCTTTTGCTTAAGGGGCACAGACAGTTTCCAACAGTGGGACAAGTCTCCAGCTGCAGAGTACACCCTGGTTATCAGCTCTCCCTTGGGAAGAACCAACAGAGTCCCCCAGGAATGGTAAAATTCATACACTGGTGTTTTTCCAGTCAAGAAGTCAGTGGGAGTCTCAGCTAGAATGTATCTTGTCTTAGGTGTGAAATCTCCTCAGGAGACTGGGCTGCCATTTCAGGCTACCTGTGCCACTCAGAACCCGGGACAAAGGAGCACCTTCTCACTCCCCTACACACCCAACACTCCCGCCAGCAGGGGAGGAATTCTCCCCCTCAGCATGAGGCAGTGATGAAGGGAGATGCCTTCCAACAGTCACTGCATCCTCCTGCCTCAGGTGGCTGGTGAGCAGAGGCATCAGTTCCTTCTCCAAACTGCCCGTGCTGGTCACAGGGGGTGTGCAGAGAGTGCTCCCCTGCGGCATTTCCAAACCACAGTGTCCCCATCCCAACACGCTGCCTGGACAGCCCGTCCCTCCCACACAGCCCGAGAAGTGTCATCGCTCAAGTGTCTCTGAAACCTTGCAAGCATCAATAAACAAGAGTGGGGTTTCTCCAGCAGCAGCCCACAGCACGGGGAAAGCCACAGCTGCAAAAGTCCTTACGTGGAAGTTTACTCAGGCCTCAAGTGGATTTGCAATTAGACAACAGCAGAACGTCACGTTGCTCTTACTGTCACTGCACTTCACAGGTCTGCAACAACCATAGCAGGGTCACTGTTCCCCGGTGCTGTGCAGCCCACTGAGCACCAGGGCACTCCAGGGACAGGGAAAGCACTGAGCAAACTATTTCAATAAACGGAGGCAGAGCCCGTTTCAGTCACAGACCTGCTCCAGGTCACCGTGTCCAAAAATGTGGCCACAATACCTCCCTCCCTTTCACTTGGCAACATCATTTACTTACCAGCCCATTTTCAGGCCACACAAACAAAGTTTCCTACCTGCAGTACAAATGGAGGACGAGTCCATGCCAGCCGGAGGGACCTGCCTGTTTCCCCGGGATGTCAGGAGGAACTACAATAGACAGCCGGACATCCCTAACAGATTTGCTAAGCCACACAGCCTCCAAAAAGGAAGGGCAGGAGCAGGCCTGCTGTTTATCAAATCTGTAAACATGCTATGTGAGATGTGCAGCACAGACTGTATCTGCAGCAAGAACGGCTTTCCTGCTGCTCGTCATTACCTCTCCTCCAGGTGCAACAGCCTCCCCTGTGCCAGCAGCACCCAGCGCACACAGGCAAGGCTCTCTGCCTGCCCTGCGTTTATCTTCTTGACCCAGAGGCACCCAGAGGCACCCAGAGGCACCCAGAGGCACCTTGTTGGTTTCTCTTGGCTGAGGTCTTCCAGGATTTGACTAAAAGCATGAGCTGTGGAGAGCTTCTCACACATTCTCCCTCATTACACAACTCATTTCCAGACCGTGTGCGTTGTTGAAAGGAAATAGTGAGCTCATGAAAACAAATGAGTGTGCAACCTGACACTGCTTCAGTAGCTGCCTTCTGCTGTCATTATGGATTTACAAGATATTGCCAACTAGTACACAAAGCTGGGTGTTATTTATACAAAATCAATTTTGAATTACTGGGCATCTGCACACGATCCTGCTGAGAAGTTGACTATAACCTGCCAAAGTCAGTGATCAGCCCTGCATGGGACCTGCGGAGCCCAGTGGAAAGTATCATTGTAAATAAGCCTCGCTGCTCCCGCTGAGATTCCAGCACTGAAACACAAAATCAAGTGCACCTCCTCAGGCTGCCTGACACATTTTGGACCAGATCTTCATCTCGTTTAGCCTGAGTAGTCCCATGGAGCCCAGCAGCTACTCTGATCTTAGACCTGATCTGAGCTCACACTCATCCAGACCTTTTAGCAATACAAATGAGCCTTGCCTGTTCACTGCTGAGCCACCGGCCTGGCTGAGCTCACTGAGGGCCACGGGAGGTTGTGCAGAGTCAGCCTGAGGCTCCAGGAAGCCTTCCACTGGAGCATCAGGCATGCTTTTGCCCATCAATGAACTGTTTTCAGCAGCAAATCAGTGGGATCTGGCACTAGGAACAGTCATTAGCGCAGAGAATGGAGCAGAGATTACTACAGCTCATGCACATAAAACCAGCAGAATTTAATCAGCAGAGGGATTGCAGCAGCTCCCAAAGGGAACAAGCTGATTCATCAGTCGAGAGCCCCAAAATACAAAACTGTCTGCAAACACGATGAACTACAGACTCGTAACTTCATTAACTGCTTTTACTCAGCTGCTGCTCCATCCTGAGCAGAACTGAGCCTGGATTCTTGCAACAGGACAAAAGGAGTACAAAAGAAAAGATACTTATTTCAGCCTGCTGAGCGTTTCACAAACCACAGTCTCAGTTCTTCCAAGTTTGATGTCTTCACTTAGGTGTTTCTCTGCACTAGTTTTCCTTGTACCACTGAGTTTAGCAAGAGTTTCACTACCATGTGTTTACGGGAAGTTAAACATAGTAGAACACAGCACTGAAAGTTGATGGGCCTTTATCAAACACCTTAAACTAAGAAGCCACTGGGTTGTCCTGCGTGTTTCAGGGTTTGTCAGTGGGAGGCTGCAGTGCTGGGCTCAAATCAGTATAATGTCTCAGAGCTGGCTGACAGGAGAGAGACCATGTGCTAGTTGGAGAAGCTCGTGATGGGTGCCCTGCACTGGGTTGAAGTGGTTCAAAGCCCTTTGGATAACTGGAGTGACAGCTCAGGGCAAAGCACGCTCTGTGTGATGCACTCAGACATGCAATGAACTCCCCTGGTGACACAACAAATCCCATGACTGTCTCATGCCTTTGGAGAATGCCTCAGAGCTCTCCTCTCTGCGGAGGACCTTTCTTCTAAGGGTAACACAACACTTCTCTTGCCTAAAGCCTCACAACCAGCTCCACAACAAAGATCCTGAAACAAATGAACTTAATATAAATACCTAATAAAAATATGCTTACTTAAAATATACGATAGCCCACAAGGAAGAAGTTTTATTCAAAAGGGGAATTACCAGAAATTCTAAAGAATTTTGATTCTGTGTGAAAGACACAGAGACACTGTGGTGATGGGCACCAGTGTAAACCTGAACAGACAGTTGGCCCACACAGTTTCAACTCCAGGGAGGAAATAAATTCTCCCTCAGGCTCATGTAAACCATGGGAAACCTCCAGCACCCTGGGAAGCTGTGCTGAGGAAAAACTGAAGCTCATAACCACATGTCAGCAGAAGGCTGCAGTCCATGGATGTATTTTAAGCACGCTGGCAGGCAGCTTTGCAGCACCAGGGAAGCTCTGCAAGGACTGTGCATGATGAAACAGGTACCACTAGTCTCTTGTGTGAGGATTTTCTGACTAGGAACCCCTCTTCCAAGTCTGAAAGCTTTTCATGTGAGGGAAAGCAAGCACCACTGTGCAAATACAAAGTTTCTCTGCAGAACTCTGCTGCAGCAGACCTCTGCCCTCCCACTGCAGCTGTGCCTTGGAGTGGGGATGCCACCATGCCTCACCCCACCTCCCCGGGGCTGGTGCAAGACTCACCACTCGGGGCTTCTGCTGGTCCAGGGTCTGCAGGAAGGCCGGGGTCTGGTCCAGGGTGCGCTCGGGGTCACTGGAGATGTCCTCCTCGGACTCCTCCCAGGATGAGGAGAAGCCAGTGGAAGATGCTGAGGATGATGAGAGCTTCCGGACGGGCAGGCTGCCAGGGGGCACGGCGCCCGCCTCCTCCTCCGGGCCCCCCAGGTCCGTGACGATGACGGCAGGGATGCTTCCCCCGATGGCTGGGTGCTGGCCCGTGAGTCCTGTGGGGGCCACCACCACCTCCTCTTTCCATGGTGCAGGCCCTGACTGCTCCAGGGGGCTGCTGCTCTCTGCCAGCTCCACAGCTGGGGCCACCATCACCACTGGCCTCCTGGAGGGCTCTGCAGTGCTCAGACAAACCTGCACCCCACCAGCATCGGGGGCCTCGCTCTCCCCGTGGGCTCGTGGCCGGGGTCCAGTTCCAAGTCCCACCACAGGCACCGTGGGGCTGGCCGGATGGGGCCGGGCTAGCCGGGGGCTCCGGGGTGGCTGGGCAGCAGAGCTGTGTGCCTGGATGTGTGCCTCGAAGAGCCCCACTTTCTGGTTCACCTGCACGTTGTGCAGCTCCCGTTGAAGTTGCCGTGCCATGGGGGGTCCTGGCTGTCCCTCCTCGCCTCGGCTGCCCCGCCGCCCCCCGGGGCTGCCTGGCTGCCGCAGGGGCTCCTCAGGTGGTGGGAAGAGGAAAGCGGGGCCACAGCGCGGGGAGCGGGGCGGCACCGGGGCCGGGCTGAAGACGGGGAGCGAGCGGCAGCTGCCAGGTGTCTCCGGACCCCTGGGCAGCACTTGTGCGGGAGGAGGCGGCGTCTTGCTCCTGCCGCTGGTCACCTCGCTGTTGCTATTCATCATCACCAAGCTATTGAGCGCATAGCAGTACACGGCCATAGTAGTGAGCCGGGGAGCACACGGGGGCCGTCGCCACTGCCGCCTCCGCACTCAGGCTCTGCGCGGCTGCCCAGCGTCTCTCCACGACGGGACCAGCAGCATCGCCAGCAGGAAAAAGGGGAGCTGGGCTGGCCCTGGCCCACAGCTCCATAAAACGGGACAGCTGAGAAGAGAGAAGCAGTGAGAGTAGTTCTGTGCTCACCATCCAGCTGGGCACACACCGTGCCAGACTCTTCCCTTCCTCTGTGCCCCTCCCGCCTGCATGCACCCTCAGTGTGCCAGCCTGGTCATCAGTAGGATGTGAGTGAAGGGGAAGTCAAGTTTGGGGCTGTTTCCCCTCTTCCCTGCCTTCCCTGCCCCCTCTCCAGGTTGCCAGTCAACACAGCTGCAGCAGCAGTGTCCGAGGGGACACACACAGCCAGCAGCCATTCCCGCAACAGAGTAAGAGAATTATGGTCAACTGGTGTGAACTGAAAGTCGGCAGCTTTCAAGTGTTCGCCCCAAACTCTGACATTTTCTAAAGGAAGATGAAAACTCCAAACAACTTAAATTTGTCACCTTCCAGTCTGTCACCTATAGCAAGACTAAGTCTCAGAAATGGATTTCTGTTGTATGACACGCAGGAAGACTCCCTGCTTGCACAGTTTTGTATGGTATAGGGCCACATCTCAAGTTAGTCCCCTAACTTTGCACATGCAACAACACGGCTTTGCACATCTTCATGAATGCCCTGACTAAATGTGCCTTCCCTGTGCACATCTTCCACCCTGGACATCGAACACTACAACTGCCTGCAAGTCACAGCCCGGACCCCACGTGTAGAGATGTGCAATACTGTTTGCTCTGGGGCGTGTGTGACTGTGTATGAGCGTGAGAGAGGCTCTGCTTTCGCAGGTGGCTCTCTGTGCCCCTGTGCATTTCAGCTTGCCTTCCGTCATCTTCTGTTTGTTCCGTGTGCCACTGGAGTTGCAGTCCCTATCCCATGCCGGGGCATGGGAACCCCTGAGATCTGCACAAACACACTGCCCACATGAGAGTACAGACTTGTTTACACACAGTGCGCTATCTCTGGCTATGGGTGTGCATGCCTCTGGAAGCACTGGTGTGTGATGCTATCAGCGGTATCCCTGTGCGTCCCCCTGTGAGGCTCCTGGCAGGTAAATGCCCACAAGTCGAAGCGCAGTCCCAACCGACGGTGTGACCAAAAGGTTTCCCATCCCTCCAGGCACTGCTTGGAGGCAGCGCGAGGCTCCACAGAGCCCAGGCAGAGCAGGCACCCTTTGCAGGGATCCCCGGCACAGCAACGCTCCCAGCACTGTAGCTCGGGCACGAAAGCGGCACAAGGTGCTCGGCCAGACCTTGGGTGTGGGACAACCCGCTCGGCCCCGGGGCAGCACCCTGGCCCGCCGCCCGCCTCCAGCTCGCCCCTTCCTCCCCTCGGAGCCCGGCTGGCCCCCGCACCGGCCCCGGCGCGGCTGCCGGGGCTCCCCCGGCGGAGGGGCGGCCGCGACCCCCCCGCGCCGCCGCTTACCTGGGGTCGGGATCCGCGCCCGCTCTCAGTGCGCGCCGCCCGGCAGCGCCCGCCGGCGGCCGCGGGGCGCTGCCGAAACCATCGCCGCGGGGCTGCCGGGACTCCCGCTCCCTCCGCGGCTCCGAGCGCCTCTCCTCGCCCCGGGGGGGGCCGGCCGCTCCGGGCTCTGCCCCTCCGCGCCTCGGCCGCCGAGGCTGCACGGGCGGCTCCGCGCTCCGGGCAGCTCCGAGCCGCGGCTCCGGCGCTCGCTCCCGGTGCGGCTGGAAAGGCGGAGAGAGCAGGAGGAGGAGGAGGAGGAGAGGGAGAGGAGCGGCGAGGAGGAGGAGGAGGAGAGCGGAGGGAGGGGGTAGGAGAGCAGGAAGGAAGTTGTGAGCCAGTCTGGGGTTGAACTCAGCGGAACAAGTTTTTTTTTTTTTTTTTTTTCTCGCTCGGTTCAGGCTGGAGGGAAATACTGAAAAAAAAAAGTTTCCATTGTTAACTAAGAAAAAAAAAAAACCACCGCCGTCGTGCTTTGGCGGCCGGGCTGTGGGTTCAAGACACACGAGGCATTTTCCACCCGCGGCCGCGGCGTGCGGTGCGGGGCCCGGCAGAGCCCCGGTCAGCCCCGGCACCGCCCGCCCGGGGGGGCATCCCCCGCCTCGCCTCCGCATCCCGGCCTCCCAGCGCTGCCGGCCGCTCGAGTCCTCCTCGGGGCACAGCGGTCAAGGCAAAGGGTAGTGCCGGCAGCGCCAGCAACGCGGAGCTAAAGGCCGCCCACCTCCCCACGCACCCGGCTCGAAGGCACCGACTAACCCAGCCATTTCCCCCGGCATCGCCCTTCCCCACGCACCACGGCTCAGTCCTGCTGCTTCTCAGCGTTGGTCATTCACACGAGCCCGAGGCTGGCGCAAAGCCCTCTCTGCCAGGTTGTGTGGCTTTGGGTCAGCACATCCCAAGGGAGGTAAGATGACCCGCACATCTCTCTAGAGAGTCGGTGGCACATTGACTTGCTGTGATGTTGCCCCAGGTTTAGGCAGGGCTGCAGCTAACTCGTTCAGGACACTGTCCATCCCGTTTGATTCATGGAGGGATGCCGCACTTTCTCAGCTCCTGCAGCCCCCAGGCTTGGGTCTTCTTGGCAGGAGAAGCAGGCTCTTGGCTGTGATACAGCCTGAGTTCCGTATCAAGATAACTCATTGGAAATAGTTGTCTGTACGTCAGCACTTTAGGAGAGCAGGCTCTCCGATTCACTCTCAAAGCAGCAGTCAAGGTCAAACCCAGATGGCAGTTTTGGGGTTGGTCTGGACTGGCCAAAGGAAAAAAAAAAAAAGAAAAAGAACAGCAATTTGCCTCTGCTAGGATTTCACAGCTAGGAATTTCCCCTAGAGAGGGAAATTGATGTCACAGCAGATCAGCTTTTCTGTAATTAAGACATAACCTCTAGAGCATAAACGGGGGTACAGAGTTCTCTGAATTGGCAGAACGTGTGGACTGCCAATCCCACAGGCAGGCAGGCAGAGACACCCAAAATGAGCTTATGTTTGTTTTTCCAGTAAGAGAGACGCTATTTTGAATTCAGTGCAGGAAAAGAAATTTATAGACTCTTCCCACTCCAATTCGTTTCCTCACAGTCTGCTCTTAGTCAGGAGCTAGTCTTCATGAAATAAAGTATGAGATCAATTCTCTCTGAGAAAAGTGACCCTGCTCAGTATAATAGCACTGTTCATGGCATAAGCTTACCCTCATATGCAGATATCTGCAGATTCTGGTCATCTATTGCTCACATTCCCTTGTGTCTGCATACACACATTGAAAAGTAGGAATAGTTGAAAGAAAGAATAAATCCAGGAATACAGGCAGATAAACAGGTACGTTCTTTTTTAAAACAGCTGCACTATGCTATGCTGGTAGCATCTGCAAAGACTTGGAAGCATTTCTGCACATCTGTATGTGGATGTTTTGACGATTCTTTGGGGTTGTTGAAGAATATTTACACTGTTGTAACCACAAGGTGTGCTTAAAGTCCCACCCTTTCTTAAAGTCCCACAAATTCAAACACCATCAAAAATTCATCCTATCAGAACAGGACAAAGGAGTGGTGAATTTACTATGGCACATTTACAGATACAAAACTCCCTAAGGGAGACCTGGCCTTAAAACATGGCAGCAATTTTGTCAAGTAACAGAGCTAGAGCTGTTCTGTGGGCATTAAATACAACAAGTTCTATTTATAAAGGAAGTGGCTAATAAAAGTGCAAAGAGGAAAATAAAGTCTAGGGATAAGTCTTTGACTGTTCAGAACCAGTAGGTACATGAGGGAAATAATTGTTCCCAGACCGGAGCCAGGCAGCAGTCCACATTGTATAGTGAAGAAAGAGCAGACAGCTTTCAGCACACTTGTTTCCAATCAAGTGGAAATCAAGTGTTTGAGGCTAGCCTAAATGGAAAATACAAATGATACAGATTGCTAGTTCAATCCAGGGACAAGGATGGAAGCAAGAAAAAAGCTGCTTTCACAGACAGGCTCTGGGCACTAGCACTGCTATAGTTATTTGATGTAGTAAGGAGCCTTCTCTGTGGCTTTGGCAGTGTTGCCTTAGGTGCTGTACAAAGAGAACAAAAAGATTGTTCTTCTCTGACTCTCTCAGTGTACATTCTTCAAGTACAACTCCAATGTTGGGTGTTAAAAGATCTTGCTTCTCCTTAAGCTGTGTTCTTCATCTGAATTTATACTTCCTGCTTCCAAAGAAAATCATTACAGTGCTTGAGGATACTGAAACAGGCTGGGTTAGGGCAAACAGTTGATCCAGCCAACTTTTGTCTTGTTCTTATTCAAGGGAGTCAATGAACAGGATCTTCCACTTAAGAAGGGCACATATCCACTGCAGAATGTACTTAGTCTGAAGTAAAGCAAGGACAGACACTTAGAGGGGGCATGGAGCTGTCCTAACTGTGCAGCCTCTTCCACTGACACACTGGCTAGAGGCATTTAGGGAAATAAATACCACAGCTGTCAAAGATAATTGGCCTCCCAGCACCTCTGTGTACTTGAAGGGAAACACGTTAACACGTTAATTATCATGTTTCATTGAAAAATAGTTGTCCTGAATGTGCTCACAGTGCCCCATGAGCAGCATGGGTGGCTCAGCTGGCCTGGGGCTGCTGATCACTGCAGGGAGGTGGCTTTTTGTAGGAGTGATGGGACAGCCCTGCCATGTGGGATCCAGTGGGAGGAACAGGAGGTTTGGCTAGCCGTGAGAGCAGGAGCCCCTGTGCCCCACTGGAGCCAGACGAGAGGGCTGTTGGGGCAGGAGGGGAGTTCAGCTGCACAGGAAGCAATTGCTGGATAGCAAAAAGGGACAAAACAGCCAAGGCTGTTTTACTCATTTCTGCCTTTTGCTAATGTTTTACTTTGAGTGTTGTCTGAGCCTGCTCCCAGGCACAGCTCTCCAAGGCCCGGGGAGCCCTGGCAGACCAGTACAGTGCTGGTGACCCTCTCAAGCACAGGTAGAACTGTCCTTTGGTATTTTATACACCCTCTTCCTGTGGAGTTGAGGTCCTGGTCCGCATGCACTGAATTGAAGAACCACCTCTTCCCCAATCCAAACCACACTAGCAAGCAAAAAGACCAAATCCAAAACACCTACTGAACCAAGATCCTGTACTGCAGAAATAGCTCCTTCTGTGGAGAGGGGAGAACACTTGCATGGGAGATACTGGTCATTGCAATCACTTGGATCCTTGAATACACATAATTAATATGGTGTAGGCTGCATTATAAAGCTAGAACAGACCAAAATCTACTCAACATCAATCCAGTTGTAAAAACAAAACAGAAAAAATTGTAACAATTTAATCAAAAAACAGCTACAATCCCCAAATATCCTCCTCCTTCCATTCTTCCTTTATGACAAGGTTAATTTTTAAAATTATCCCTCCCTGTCATGTTTTGGATGGTTGGGCAAGACAACCTTCCCTGTGTTTCAAAGATGAGTTGTCTGAACTGTCACTGTTCATCCCATCCAGCACCAGGAGGACTGTCAGCACCCTTGCAGTGGAAGTGAGTATCTGACAGCATTTCCTTACCAGTGAGTTGAATCTTAGACTTACATAAAATACAGAAATAAATGGATAAATGGAGAGTAATACAGTCAACAGATTGACTTTGTGTCCATGCCAGCATGACAGAGAATAAATCTGGCTAATATTTTACAAGAGAAAGATCCACAGAAGGCACAAGTGAAAACACAACACTGAATTATGTGCTGAGAATTGTCTCTGTTCAGGCAGGTGGCTATCACAGGCACGGCACACATCTGCCCTGTCTGGGCTGGCAGGGGAAACGGAGGCCTGAGGAAAGGCCTATGGGTGCTTATCTTGCAGCAGTCCTTTTGCCTTCCTTCATTGTCAGAAGAGGTCAGAAAGAAGCTGGTTTTCCCAGCTCTCAGTGACCTCTGAGCTGGGTTACCCAGTCATTTTCTCCATTCCTGCTATCCCACAGGAACACACATAATGGCAGAATTAAGCAGTGACTGGTTAATATTCTCTGTGCCAGCTCCTGTTCAGGGAACAAGAACACAGGGCTCTGCAAAGACACCTGTAGCAAGTCACTGTGATTTAGGGCAGTCTGTGTACTGCACCTACATCTGCCTGAGCTTGCACATCCACAAAGGAACCAGTTTTGTTCCCTGGGATCCTCCTCCACGCATTCCTGGCTGCACCTCGCCCTGTGCTGCACCAAGACCTGCAGCTCGGCACAGCCAGGAAAGGCAGCCAGAGATCTCGGTGATCCGTGCCGAGCTCTGCCCCTGCTGCGCCATGGGGCCTGAGCTATGAGGAGATTGCCCACCTGCAGAACAGGCAGGATGGACTGAGGCATCCTGTGTGTCCTGGGCACTTTATGTCTGTGACCTGCCTGAAGGTTAATTCACACCTGGGGGACTTGGAGGAAGGGATACGTACATCCCAAGCATCCATGCCCAGCACACATACGCAGAGCTTTAGCACTGAGCTAAGAACATCAGTTTGCCTCAGAGGCTTCAGGATTTGCAGCAGGACATTGGAGAACAGTTACAGAGCTCAAGAGATTGAGATGGATGTATGGAAAATACTATGCACAGTGCATTACTCTGACAAGGAGTCATGTACACACACTATAGGCAAAAATGTTTAGGAACTCTTGAACAAGCACAGGATATGACATTTCCTCTTGATGCAATGCATATATGTCTGTGATACCTTTCTCTCAGCTAGTAAACTCCCCAGGGAGAAGATGTGAAAGCCTGGTTTTATGTCTGGGTATGGGCAGCAGTTTCAGTGCCACCCTTCCTGTTTTTTCTGGATTCAAGGGAAGAGCCCAGCTTTGAGTTGGTGTGTGTCACAGCTGTGGTCCTCTGCGCTGCAGCAGGGCTTTACATGGGCACTTTGGCTGACAGTTGCTATTTGCAGATAATAGGAATATAAACATGTGCATGTTTGGGGACTAACCCATGATTCAGCATAAATGTTTCCTTTTTTGTTGCACAGATCAAACTACAGGCAGTAGGAGCACATCAAATAAGTATTGTTGAGTTTTACTGAGGTTCAGTAAAACTAAAACCATAAAGGGGAATCCTTCCCCATTGGGGTTTGAGGCTACTAAACGTTGTACCCAGGTCTGTGGCTGAGGGGATAAAACAATTAGAACTCAAATACTGCTTTGTTATCTGAAGTTTTCCCTCTTCATGGGCCACAGTTACTCCACTAGACTGTGACCACACAGCCATAATTGAGCAGCTTTGCATTTATTTGAGTTAGCTATGACCACGGCAGGAAAAAGACAAGCTGTTTTCCAAGTGAGCAGTGTGTGTCACATAGACTTTTTTGGAATCAGTAGTATATGAAGGGGCTGTGAGATTCCACTGCACCTTTTAGGGATGAGATGAGCATGGAATCACAAGAAATGCTGTCCAAGTTTCCACTCTGCAATGAGTGATATCTGTGTTTTGAAAAACTGGGAGAGAGACGCACTGAAGAAGACATGATTAATAATTTTAAAGTTCTTACTGAGCTGTAGCCATTTAATTTAAAATAAAGCATTTTGGTTTTCTCCAGGAATCTATTTTTGCTTGTGGTATAATAATATATTTTAAGGATTTACCATAATATTGCTGTGATGGACAGATGTTTATCTTTGTTCCTATGCCTGTGAAAGGAAAAAAACCTGAACTTTGAACGAATGCAGCACAGTTAAATAAACTAGCAGGTCTAGGTTGATTCTTCATAATTTTAAATATCTAAAGCAATAGAGTTATGAAAATATTCCTAAATGATGTTGCCAGACAGCAGAGTATTATCTGTGCTGTTTTCTGTATGCAGCACTGTTCATTGCTATGCAACAAATCACAAAGGTCAGCAGACCCTGACCCTGAAAAGCAGCTGTGTTATAGCAGTCACTGGAAAACACCAGTCCTTGCACATAAATTTGCTTCAAGCAAGAACATCTTTCCCAGAAAGACTGAGATCTGCATGCTGGATCATGCTTTTCCTCTGAACAGCTAGAGGTAAGTAAAGTCCTTATGGAAAGAACAGCACACATTTCCACCCAGGATCTTTTCAGAACTGTCACAAGTTTCTATACATACGTCCATCCACACAAATATGCCCTGGCATAATAAGGGGGCACTTTAATAGCACCAAGAGCAGCTTCTCCAGATCCAACTAACACCAGTCAGAGCCTTATCTCCCTGCTACCCCTTGCCCCAGCTCTGGAGATAACCACTCTTGGAGCACTCTGGAGACATCAACTCCTGGAGCTGTGAACTGCTCTCTGAGCTGCTTCCCCAGCCCTGGATTTGAGCAGCAAATTGAGCAATGCAGCATAGTTTTCCTTGCTGTGCTTCCACCTCGGCTGGTATGCCCAGGACAAGTCTCCCTCTTGTGCTGCCCTTCCTCCTCCCTCAGGAATTTCCAGGTTGCTCCTGGATCGGCAGAGTTATTTTTCTCTAAGAGGGCACTTGTCTAAGATTTTTAAGTCACCCCTGCAGGGTTTTGGAACATTGGCATTTCCCACTCCACTGCCATGAGCTCTCTAATCCCAGGCAACACTAGAGCTGGAGTTTTCACCTATGTGTAACTAAATTGAAGAATTTAAACCCATGTTTAGGTGCCTGAGCAAGAAGATAGATGGCAAGAGCTGGGATGCTCCCTCACACCGTCGTGAAGTTTGCCACTCTTCACAACTCCCTGTGCTCCAAGGGAGGGGTTCCCCATCCTTCTTTTCCTTTGCAAAAGGAGAAAGATATTTCATGGTCTGGCTGCTTGAATTTAGGACACTAAAAACACGCTACAGCTGGGGAAGATGAAGAACTGGCCTAGAGGGGAGATATTAACCATCCATTTCCTATCTTGCTGAATAGGGGCTGGTGACCTAGACCGCAGCATTAATAATTCCTAAATGTTACATATTTTCTCCCCACTTCCTGCTGGATGGGGACTGACACCACAGAGTTCCAGCTGGCTGCTCTTTTCTTCCCAGAATTCACCTATTTGCCTAAGTAACTGAATGAGATGCAAAAGCAAGTACAGAAGAGGACAGATGTGGGGCCTGCAGGTCCTCAGCAGAAATGCTGTGTTTATTTCCTCCTTGTTCTTCACTCCTTTTCCATCCTTTGCTTTTCCTTTCTGGGCACACCTATAGAACCCATAGCCCTTGATATCTGGACCAGATTCTTCCACAATTCTTGACAGCAGCATTCCAGACTGGGTAAGATGGAACTGGTGAGGCTCTGCTGGCTCCAGTGCCAGGTGGGCAGCTTTGCCCTCAGGGATGGTGGCTTCTTTGATGTCTCTTCACCCTTTGTGGACACAGCCTGCACCCCCAGCTGGAGGCACTGGAAAAGCTGGCAGCTGTTGTGGTCTTCTCTCCACTGGGAACAGACTGAAACTTTTTTTTTTCACGGCTGTTTTATGAGGAGCAGGAAGAAAGCACCCGGACAGAGCACTGAGGATTAACTTTACAAATGTGTCTCCCTTTGACAAAATGTTTGAGCTTTGCCAGTTCCTTTACGTTGTCTCCCACTGGCTGAGGACAGCCTTGTCCTGAATAGGAAAATGGGAACAGTGCAAGAGCACAGATGTCTGACATCTTCCTGTCTTCTGGCTCAGAGAGAGGGAGATTAATAAAAGCTGCCAGAGAAATGCCTTGGAATAACCCTTTCTGGTAGGAGACACAGTATCCTGGAAACACCCATCACTTGGCAGAGATACTCACTTCATTCCTTACACAAGCAAATTTCGTTAACTCTTATCAAGATATTTTTTGGACTGCATTGCAAGTGTTTTATGTTAAAATAAAAATAAACAAACAGAAAAACACAACAAAAAAACCCAACCACTTTGTTTCCTTCTGTTTTACATGTGTGGCATTTCCTAAAAGGAACAAAATGTTGAAACAATGAAATATTTTCCTTTTTTACAGCCCTATCTTTCATTAAGACACAATTTGCCTAACATCTCTTCTTCCCTGTTAAGATGATGGATGGGGCTGAACAAGACTTACAGGATCCAGTGAGGTGCCATTTGCGTCACCAGCAACAGCGGTCATCAGGGAATGATCTACCATTTCAATTGTTTCAAAGAGAGATGAAGAGGAAAATGGAGCAGGCTGAGATTTATTACAGTGGATGGAACAGACTTTGAAGTTAGACAAATGGAAGTTTGGATTATTTGCAGGAACAGATCCTATGTGAGGCTGTTCAGTTAGGCAGGGCCCCTGTTTTGGAGGAAACATCACGAGTGTACTCAGACTTGAAACCTCCAGGAACAATAGCTGGAGGCTGCCTTAGCAATCTAGAAAGTGGTGCAGCAGTAATGGAGTGGAGCACAGAATGGAGTTCATCGTCACTGCTCTGCTCAACAAGCTGGGCCCAGCTCTCCCCTGGATGTCATTCCATTATAGTTGCTGGAGGAACACTGGAAGGGACTTCAGAAGAACAGGTGAAACTCCAGTCCTCTACAAATCAGCTTCCATTTTGCTGCAGAAGGCTTTCCTTTGAACTCTCGAGACCACCAGAGAGGAGGACATGGACTCTTAACAACTAACAAAAGGCCAGCCATCAGATTTACTGCCTGCACAGTGATCTCACCCACAGAGATTTTTACACGGCCTCTTACACCTCCCAACTCCTAACCTGAAAGCCCTGAAGCACTGTCACATTTCCATCCTCTCCCAGGGAAATCAACCTGGATGGAAAGTGACAGGTATACACAAGTTCTGTGAACTCTCAGGAGCACTTCTGAAAACTGAGGAAAGGAGAATGAGAGACAAAATGCCCACGTTACTGGAAGCGGGAAGAGGCCTACGAGGCCTTCCCAAAATTCTTGAGACGCACACCAGTGACTCTTTCTCTGCTCATCCTCACTGACTTCTAAATTGTCAGTGTTTTAATGTTCCCTCCATGCCATTTTCTCACCTCCAGCCCATCAAGCTCATGGGCAGTTCTGCTCATAGAGAAACCTGTAGTAATTCCATGGAAGTGAAAAGACTGAATCTTGTAGGAGTGCAATCAGATAATGAGGATTTAGTAGTAAATTTTACAGGGACAGAGAGAATTGGGGGTTGGGGCTGTTCTAAAATAAATTGTTTGACCAAACACTTGATAAGTTCCTTTCCTCCACGTTCCTTTCTGAATACAGTTATTTGTGCCAGTAGTTAGATTCACCCTCTTTCATGTCCAAACTAATTTCTTTCACATGATTAATCAGCAGCTGGAGGCAGGTGATGTCATGGACTTTGACATTAGATTGTCATCAAATATTACATTTCTCTCTTTTTTTTTTTTTTTTTTTTTTTTTTTTTTTTTTTTTTTTTAACTAAACAGCTGCAGTGATGGCTTTGCTGGCTGGTGGTCAACTGAGTCTCTCCACAGAAATGTAACACTCCTTGCCTCAGTTTTCCCATATTCCCAGTTTGTTTGCTCTCTGATGGAAAACTTGACTTCTATGGCAAGACACTCAGTGGCACCTACAGCTGCAGTGCATCCAAGAAAAATATACTGCAAGGACCAGGGAAGTCCTTACAGCCCTGATAAAACAGGGTTTCATCCCTTTTCCCTTAGAGAAGAGTAGTAGCTTCTGTGTCCTAAGATAATTGAACAAATAGATTTTCATTTCAGATGGAAGATGGATGGGTGGAAGGAGGTCAGAGGTACTCAGATGCAAGCTGCCAATATGAACACAGATTTCAATTGCATTTACGTGGAAATAAAATGTATCTCAGCTTTTGGACACCCAGAAAAATTATTATGATCCTTGCAGGAAGAGTGCAGGACAATTTTCTGTTGATGAAATTTGCCTGGCAGTTGTTAAGAGATGCCATCTACCAGGTTTACTAGAGACAGATAATGCCTGAAGTCAGTACTGCACTTCATTTTCCGTTAAAAACCTGATTAACAACACTCATCTTTTTCTCCCTCAAAACTATGCTCTCCCATTCTTAAATGCTTAAATGATTCTCAGAGGGTTTTTTTCCACAAGCTTGTGGTGAATGGTACTGTTTGCCTGGTACATTAAGTTGTAAAGAGGGAAGGTTGGGCCTTGAATTATCTAAAAACTTCAGGGGGGTTGTCAAGTTCTGTCTCAGACAGAACTTTTTTTTGGTTTAAAAAGCCCAAACCTGGTCTAACCTGCTCTCAGTGATAGATTCTATCTTTGGGAAGGTAGTCTTGATGAGTCGGTTTTGGAATAAATTTCATTTTCATTTTCAAACATTTCGAAGTGTGCATAACACACTTTGTGAGCATAAATGTTGATGAGTTTTGGTCAATTGATTTTTATTGAGACATTAGCTGTGTTGCAGGCAAATGGATCTGGAATAGGTGCTACAGCACTCAATTTTCCAAATCATTACTGAAGGAGGAGATTACAGTCAAATATTTTATGTTAATATGCTTAAGCATTTAAAATTATGGAAGCTCTTTCATCAATAAGTGCAAAATTATTGCAGCAATTCTGAGTATCAGTGGGGCTTGAAAGCCTTTAATTAATTTTGCTTACATTTGAAATAATCAGGATAATTTCAGAATAATAAACCAGATCAATCCCTGGGAAGACTCACATAAAGTGGATTACATCCCACCTGAAATAAGTTTTTCTCTTGGCTCTTTCTCTGTCACTTAGATAATCCATTAAAAATCCCCCAAAGGCTAACAACTGTAGCTGGAAACAGAAATTATAGTCTGCACATGTTACCCTGTTATGTCCAAAGAAAAGCATCTATTGATTTGAATAGGCTACAGATCAAGTCTTATGCTGCACACCTAAATCAGAATTTCATCTGCCTCTGGGACAAAAACTTATCAAGTTCTCTCTTCCAGAATTCAGTTCAAAATCCTTTCTGTTTCTGATAAAGTACTTATTTCCACATTTCCTATTTTCACTTGTACTATTCAAAGACTGAAAGCAAGGATTTACATACAAGGTGCTAAATAATCTGCTTGAATTCAAATCAGTTTCCACTGGGTAGATATAATTTTTTCCATCCACATTTAAGGTAAGCACACTGGCCCAGCCTTTCTTTTAACAAGCTGATTCAATGTAAACAGGATGAATGAATAGGTAACTCTCTGCAGACAGAAGAGCTCCAAGCATTTGGCAGTGGTGAGGCCAGTCCTGCCCATGGCACCAGCCAGAAAACAGAGGGCAACAGTGATGTCCCACACAGTGCAGGGAAGCAGCAGCAGAGAGAGCAATAAGGGCTTTCTTCCCCACAAGAAAGGACCACCCTGGGGTCTTGGGACTGCATTGATGGCCTTGGCTCTTGTACTGAGAGAGAAGGTAAATAGCTAAAAATAGCTAAAGCCTCTTTTCTCATTCCTGTTTTCTCATGGTTATGTTTGCATGATGAACTTCAGTGAAGCCAACACGCTGGGCAGGTTACATGCACTTGTCCAGTGAGTGGCTGTTCTTTGACAAAGTCACTGTCTGAGCTCTTGTTGTAGTAATTTATCTGCAGCTGCCTTGGCTCAGCTTGGTCCTGCCACAGTTTCTCAGCCTGCACGGAGAGACTTTGTTTTCCATCACATCCTCTCCCTGCAGGTGAACAGCATAGTCCAGACAATTTGCTCTGTGTGCCAGGCCTTCCATGATGCTCAGGCAGCTCAAGGAGACCCTTCTTGCTCTGCCCAAACTCCCAGCTTCTATTAGCTCTGCCCGTAATATTCCAGTACTTCTTGGGATCACATTCATTGTTCTCACACTGCTGTTAGTGTTTCATAAAACTGATGAAGTTGGACCCAAATGCTGAAGGGAAGAGAATCACTGACTCCTACAGGCACTAAATCAAATTTTTGCTTTACTGGAAGACATGCAGTCTTGCTGAGAGGGTTGGATCTAAAAGCTCGGTGAAGCATCATTGGTTTTGCTGTTTGGGTTCCTGAAGGGTAGATATCAAATGAAAGCATAGGAAACCAACCCAAGAAAGGGCTGGAATGAGTAGCTCCTGTTTATTTCATTTTGAAAATGCACTTAGGTAACCTTTTATTTACAGTTCATCCTATGGAGCAGCCACTGAGACACTTCTGAAAGTTAAGAGCATCATCTCAGTACCTGAAGCAGTGCTAATGAAACCACAGGGCTGGGTCATTCTACAGAAGAAATGGAGAGACACAGAAAACATATTTCTGTCTTCTTTTGGCATCATTTCTTTTAGCTGGAGAACCCACAGGTAAAGGAAGGAGGTCAGGAGGTGCCAGTCAGGGTGCCACATGGAGAAGGGGAAGTCATGCCTAGAGGAGACACAGCCCTACAAGCACAGCCCTGCTGCTCAAAGCTCTTTGCCCAGGCAGTGAAGCAGGAGCTTCACCTCAAGAACAAAAAGTGTTCAAACATTTCTGCATGAGTGAAAGGTGCCCAGCTGAAAAAGTTCAAGTTTGGGACACTGCTACTCCTAACACTTTCCCTCTTCCTCCTAGGGGACCAACTCCCAGAGGAAATTGGATGCAGCACTGACCTTTCACGACTTACGAAATGCAAACACAGCTTTATTTACTTCCTGACCCTTGGCTCAAAACATCTGCAGCTTTATAAATGAAAAGCAACCACGGTGATTTAGCAACTTCTCCTGCCTCTGCTTCATTTTGCCAAAAGACAGAGGCCACACTGTGATGTGACCACGGGTGTTGTGGTCACATTTGAGAACTATCAGTTGGGCTGCCCAGGCAGCTGGCACCATTGCTTTTCATCTTGCTTCTTGTCTAGCAGGACAAAGCCTGGCTGGTCAGGTAAAGGGCCACAGCTGGAGATTTTAGTCAAACTGAGAAAATAGATTGAAAATGGAGCCTTCTTCCTCAGAAACATCTTCAGTTTCTGCTCCAGACAAGACAGTTAAGTTGGCAGTCTCAACTTCTCTTGTGCATCTAGTATGTGATAGAAAAGCTGCCACTGCTGCTGCTCCTTTTGCACCTCTACTAGAAGAAAAAGCTGATCAAGTTTTGCCAGATCAACCCTGGGCCATGGGCATAGATGCTAATTTTTTTGAGGAGAGCTCTGGCAAAGCTTTTCATCCCTCTTCTTCCTGAAGAAACTGGACATTTGTTGGAAACAATTGGTTTCAGTCAGTTTGGTGAGCGTGATGCTGGAAATTGCATAATGGTTACTGAAGGATTCCTCAAAAATAAAGTGCTAGGAAGGAGAGGACTTCTGCACATGTTCATTTGTCAGCCTAATCTTCATGGATTCAGCAAAATGGAAGGGGATTCTCCAGTATCTGTCTCATCTGACAAACTTCAAGCAGTAGCAGCAGCAGGTTGTACTTTCAGCAACGTAAATCAGTTCCTTTGCACATGAAATAACTCTCGGGATGTCTGGTAGGGCAGATGCAGGTACATACACAGTAAGACTTTACAAGGTAGGAGATGAGGATGGTAGGGAATGTCCTGATTTTGTCTCTCTGGTTATTTTCAGCAAATCTTGATGCAGTATTTCTCAGCAGCAGAAATACTGAAAAAATAGGTTTTGGTTATTTCTGATTACTTTAAGCCCAGGAAGTGGAAAGATAGTGTCATCATATTGTGCTCTTTTTTTTGTACTTGATCCATATCTTGCTGTACCAAAAATTTGTATTTTCTTGTGGCATCTGCTGAATGCTGACAAGATAGATGTTAGCATCATGTTAGTACCTACAAATTCATTTCACACTGAAGTGGCTCAAAACAACTAATATTTGTGTTTCTACATCCATTTTCATGCTTTGGAAAATTCTACACTTCTCTGCTCCCATATGACAAAAGCACAAGGAAGGTTATGACTTAAAAGAACTGTATTGTAACATTTTGTTCAGCCTCAACTTTAGATTTAAAATGCCCCTTTGATGCCTTTTTAATCTCCACCTTTGTCTTTTTTTGAATCAAATGCTTAGTTATCATAGCTTTGTCTTTCTTAGTTAGGAAATTATGACAACTAGCTTGTCTCCTCTGCATGTTTTTGGTACTCTTCTCTTATCACCCTTATTTCAAGAGAGATTACATCACCTGCCACGAACCTGTAAGTGGTGTAAAAAACAGCACCTGATGCACTCTCACCAGACCCAGGTTGGAAGGAAGGCTGCCTGAGGAGAAGTCCAGACATGCAGCCTGTGGTAGGAGCAGCTTCTGTGGAGGAGAATGATCCCTTATAACCACGACCCCACAGACAGATCCTGGTTGGTGTCCAGCTCCATCCGATACTTCACCACACAATAATAACTCTTTTCTAGTTGGCTTGTCCTGTCTCTCCAGTCTCTACACCCTGAGGGGCTGCTTTCAGGGAGATGAGCTGGTTTGTCCCAGCCCAGGGAAGCCAAAGGCCCCAGGCAGTAGCAGTGTGCTCAGCAAAACCCAGAAAAAGGGCAGCACGTGGCTAATCCAGGAGCTGCACCAGCAGCAAAGGCCATTCCCATAAAACATATCACTCATATTTCCTGGTGAGTCAACTCTCCTTCCTCCCCTCAGGTCAGACTAGGGGAGAGTGCAAGGAACAGGTTTGGGGTTTTCCTGTCCATTCTACATTACATTGGGGTATAATGACAGCATTGCAGGTGGCAAAGCTGCACAGCTGTCCTGCAGGAGTCACACACTGTCCTTGCTGTCTCCATGGTTTTATGGCACACTGGAAATGACACAGACCAGTGCTCAGTGACTGCTGAATGCTCAACACTGGCATCGATCAGGGGCTCTAGGATTTGCCAGCACAAGAACTGTTCAGGAAGCAATTCCCTTTCCACTCCTTCCCTCCTTTTGTTGCCCCTCACCATTCTTCTTCCTTCTATTTCCCCCATCTTTCCTTCTTCCTTCCTTCTCTTCCTCCTCTTTCTCTCTCTCGTTCTGGAGAACAGCTCCTATTATTGTTTATCACCATATAATACTGCTGACCACCAGGAAGCTTTGGAAACCAAGGAAAACAGAGATCCTGTGACAAAACTTGAGTGAACAATGGCTTCAAGGGCACTCAGCTCTTGGCAGCATGAGCACCATGGTGAGCTCAGCATCTGGCAGGACAGACCCTGAATTAGGATTACAAGCAGACAAGGAAGCACAGAAGAACATTAGGAAAAGATGAAGAAAGATGCATTGCTTTCTGGAATGAGATGGGCAATGCAACCTTGCAGGTATTTGTTTGGAATTCCACGTTGCACCATGATCCATATTCAAAAGTTCAATGTGTTTTCTCAGAACATCTGGCATAAATTGGACTGCAGACCTCCAAAAAAGTCTTAGTTTTGAAGGCAGCAGAGTTAAAAGTTTTTGTATTATCAATTCTTTGTCCTATCTTTCTTTCTCTTTTTAGCTCTTCTTTCTCTGTTGGTGAGGACTGATCAGCTCATATGGTGGTTAGAATCAGTCTGACAATTTGCAGACACTAATGAAGGTGTTTGGGTTCATTGCTGTGTATGCTTAAGTAGAAATTCTTTATGATTCAATTTTTCTTCTGCGAGTCAACTTATGCTTGTTTCAGACTTCACAAGAACTATTCTACAGCAAAAAGCCTCTGATCGCTCCAAGTCCTTCTACAAAAGTACACAAGAGGTTGGTATCATTTGTATATTTTTTCCACTCTCTATAGATTTCAGTGGGAGATTATATCCTATTTATAGGAGTCCACTGAATAGTTCAAATAAACCACAAACAGTAGTAAGAGATGCTGACAACTGACCTCTTTCGGCACACGTTTAGAGTGATTAGGTGTCCGTCAACTTTGCGGCATGGTTTGGCTGAACCAAAAATTATGTTGTTAACGTAGAAAGGAACTATTTCACCATGTCAGAAATGTATTGACTTCACAATAAGATCAAAAAAGATCACAACATTAGACAGAGTTCCTCCATTTGACTTAATCTGGTGGATGTAAAACAGCTTTGAGAAGATGCTTCTGTGAGAAATGAGAGATGTGGGTCACATCCTTTCAGATGTGGGTTTTACACTGCCTACAGGAGTGCTTGTGTTTGCAGAAGAGGTGGCCACTACCATCAGCTATTTTATGATATTAATCTACTATTTGACTTTTTTTTCACTATAAGAAGGAAGGATTTAATTTTGGATTGAGTAAAGCATGTTCCACAAACCAGAGCAACATTTTACAGTTTTTCTTGTGAATGCAAATAAAAGCCATATATCTCTACTATGGATCAGTTCAAATCAACTTCAGTCCAACTCTGATTTATTTGGCTCAGCTACCCAACTGAAAATTTATTCAAATTACCCTATGAGTCAGAACCTCATAAACATAAGTGAAAAATGCATGTATATAATATGCAGGAGTCTCTCTGCCCAAGAGTTTACTCTCCAAGTCAGGTGTCAGAACAGTTCTTATCTCTATGAATATTTAGTAAGTCTGTGCAGGAATTGGGAAGCCAGCCTGGACTATGAGTATTGTAAATCAGTGCCCAAGCCAGAAGCTCTTCTTTCCTTGCTGCTCAAATCTCCAACTTCCACTTCCTTTCTGCAGCAAAGCTACTCTGGTTCTGGTGGTTAAAGGCTCTCAGAAGTGCTGATTCCCTTTGCGTGCACAAGGTTGCTCTTCAGAAGCCATTACATATATTAGCTTAGCACTGGGATTAGAGTAACAGAGGTTCTGTGTTCAGACAGAACCTCTACAGCAAGAATGAGTTCATCATTTCACGGACTAGGAGCACTCATTCCTCTGCCATCACCTGCTTAGTGCATCTGCTGTGGCACTGGTTGTTTAAACTGCAGCTCGGGATCTGAGGGCTAGACTTGATTCAGCACTCACAAGGAATCTTCCCTGAATAAGCAGAGTAGGCGTTGAGTTTATGAGAAGTGTCACAGTGGCTGTCTGAGACATGAAATTACTTTTAGAGGTGAAATGTTTTAACGGGTTTCTAATATAGCTGTGCTGGGTGGAAGAAGTAAATGAATAGCATGTTGTTATGGAACCTCCTGTATACATGTTGCAATAAACAGGGGTGTGAAAAGCTCTGAGAAAGACACAGGAGAAGAAATGCAGATTAGGGATAAAAGCAGAGGTGGGTGAGAAATGATCTAAGTGTTGGCATTGTGTGCAGTACAGTGGGCATTGCTTATCTCCATGAACAGCACAGCACTTTGCTACTCCCTCCCTCCCTGGAGGGGCTGCCTTGAGGCACTTCTCACTCAGGGGGATTATCATCTTTCCCACACATATGGGAAAACCAAGGCAGGGAAAGGTCAAGACCAATATTCTAAAAACGGATTTTTGGTGGCTTGATTTCTGCATGTCTAAAAGGAAACCAGTCTTGTTTCCTTAATAAATGCCATGACTTTCATGAACCTCATGACCTTCACGAACCTCATGACTTGCACAAGTCTGGACTATTGTCTGCTCAGCACTTATAAAAACAAGCTCCAAGGTGTCTCAGATTCAGCATTTGAGATGAGTACATGGGAACTGTTGGTCTCTTAAATGCCACTCTAGCTCATACAGAAAGTCACCACGATTAATGTTTCTTTTTCTAAATTATAGTGAGGGAATGTCCTTTTAAAATAATGTATCTGATTTGGATGTTAGTTATCACAGCTTTTGTATTCACATTGGAATACAAGCTGTCCACAAATAACATGGAGGTATCTATGGAGTTGCACTTGCTTTTTCCTGACATTTGTATGAGTAAACTCATCTGAGTTCATAGGGTAGTTGAGGAAACTGCATCTTCCCTACATGCCACAAAGAACTGTCTATTTTTTCTTTTGGGTAGGGGTACTGCAGCTCCCCTGGCAGCAATACACCCACCTTCTGCCTTGCTGAGTTTTATGCTGCCTTCAGGGACAGCACAGATGCTGGAGTTGAGCTGCTTGGTGACTTTTGGGCAATGTGTCCAAAGAGTGGTGGCATTTTTTAGAAAGGATTTCAAGCAAAGAAAAGCTCCTGGCTGAACCAAGAGGAAACCAAACTGACTGCCTGATGCAGGTCTAGATTTTCTCAGGGCCTCTTTGCAGTTGGAAATGTCAGGGAATTCAGACTGCATCACTGAGCACCAATCCAAATTCTGATGCCACACTTCCCTTTGCTCAGGTGCTCATTTTGGCTCTACCACAGTGCATTCTCTTTTCTGCTGTTTTCCCAGCTTACATATATTAGGCCCACACTGTTTCTACTTATGCAAATATCCCATTCCTTATGTAGATTTAGGAAAAAACCAATACACCTCCACAGATACCACAGACATTTTGGAAAACCTGTAGCTTGCATTCAAATGAATCTTTGTTATTTTTATTAATTTGCAATGTCCCTTCCTCTGTAACTTGTCTATTGAATAATGACTTTTGGAGAGGCTAACTTCACCTTGACAGTGGCAGATCTCTGTGATGTTCTTTCACTTCTCTCTCCTTGGCCATTATAGGTCATTTTGTGAGCTGTTAAATAGCAGCTATACAGATATATACATATAATGATCTCCAGGCTCTACACAGGATTTAGGAGACAAACAGAGTCAGGAACAAATAATAGAGTTTATCCAGCCCCAACAATCAACTCTGGCTGTTTGTGAGAGCTGCAGCATGACTGTGTTTCATGAAGAACCATTTTTGACTAAGGATGAGTGTCTCCCGTACTGCCTGCAAAGTTTTGTTGCCCTGGAAACACATATTATTGTTATGTGGAAACATCTGTGAGATGTATGGGAACACCAAGGTGATTTGGATGAAATATGGCAATGGAATGGCAACAGAGGTGTGCTTAACTGTGTTTACAAAAAGTTACAGATGAGAAGTATTATTCATCAGCAAAGTACAATAGCTAACAGAATTTAAAAAAAATTAACTTCTGAAGTTTTTCTTTAAGTAATTGATGCTTGTCAGATGTGGACAAGAGGAGGAGAGTTATAAAGAAGATGAGGATGTACTAGTTACTGTTTTTTCCTTAATTTGAGATCTACTCTTGAATGTCTCTGATATATAAAATAAATTCTTCAGCGTTTTTTTTCAACTTACAGTTTCATTGTACAAGAGGAAAAGAAGCCTCAAGGTTTTGAAGAGCCACAGTTTAACTGCGGTTTAACTGTAGATTTGCCTTTAACCTGCTTCATTTGATCAGTAGAAAATCCCTGTGTAAACTATCTTATTTAGTTTATCTTAATATGTAATAAACTCTTCAGTTACTGAATAATTGAGAATCAAACTAGCTTGATCTAGTTTAACTAGGTTCATTCAAACCTAATTTAAGGCTTGATTAAATGGTGCTAATGCAAAGTTAAATAAACTAAATGCCAGTAAAAGCTATTTTAGGAATTGCCACTCCTGCCGGAGGGTAAGAAGTTTAAAACAAACTCATTTCATTTACTTTAAAAGTTACTAAGATAAACTATTCTAAGTGCTTCTGTGCAGAAAAACTTGCAGAGCTATGACAATGGACTTTGAAAATCTGCTGCTTAACGTGAGTACATGAGTCACGTTCAGAAACAGAAAGCAACTAAACCTTGTACCTTTTTTAAACAAAAATCAAAATACACCACTTTCCCCCTTGCCCCTTGGGGAAGTGAAAAATACAATTTTGCCTGTGTTTTCTCAGTTTTCTTGCCATTGCTGCCACAGTTGTAGCTTTAGCAGTGGGATCACAGTTCATGATACAACTGTATCTGCAGCTGGGCTCAATCCGAGTCCTGACCAGCGAGGTGGAATCCAGCAAATAACGCGGCTACAAATCAATCGTTCTGGTAGCGTCACGAGTTTCGCAGCACGAGTCATTTCACACATACATTCTCCAGAGAGGGCTATATGAGCAGAGAATGTATTTCGCAGGGATCTGATTACTCTAAAAATTCCCTGAAAGGCTTATCCCGGAGAGTCCCGGGGCTGGAGCTGCAGATGTCGGAGCTCATCCCGCTCCCGAGGAGAGGGATGGATGTACGCGGCAGAGCTCTGTCCCCTAGCGGGCACAGCCAGACGCTCCTTCACAGCTTGTGCAGGGGGAATCTCCTTCCAGTGAAATCGGCAAGGATTGATTTGAATTTGAATGTATAATTCACATTCCTTACTCATGTCCCCCTCACCAGGGCCAGGAAAAGGCTCAGGTCAATTATACAGTTCATCTGAGTAGTTATAGGCAACTTAATGAGGCACTTTTATTCTCTTTGCAGTTTTTTTTTTTTTTTTTTTCTTTTCATGTGCATTTTTAAAAGATGTTAGACATTTACTTTCCTTTTTCCCAGGACAGACCTCATTTCAGTTAAAATCATTGACTTCAAACAGAGCAGAGCAGTGTTAACTCACAGTTTTCCAAATCACATGAAGAGGTCTGCTGATTGCTTGGAGCCTGGGATTGCCTGAAGGATTTGTCCCAACATCTGAAAAGCCAAAGAGACACCAACAACCTTAAAGGCATAATGCTGCTTGTCAGAGGTGCATTTGTCCCCTAAAGGGGAATTTCATCCTTTAGCAAAACTGTACAAAACTCGTTCATAAGGAGGCAGGAGAAGCTGTCTGAGAAAGACAGTGGCCCAGAGGGCCCCATGGCAGCAGGGGCTCTGCCCCCAGCCAGGCACTGGGCACTCCCACTGGGGCAGTCCTGCTCCTGCTTGATGGACCTGCCAAGGACCTGTGCTTAAAAGCAAGATTTTGGTGGCATTCCATTGACTTGGATGCATCACTGACTGCTTTGTGACTGCACACTTCACCGGATTTAATTCCTGTTCCCTTCCCACCACTGTGGCCTGGTCTGTTTGAGAGACACTCATATTTAGCTCAATTCTATATCCTTTAGAAAGAAGCCATCTACACAACTCCTGTGATGCTGCAGACCTGGAAGGAATGGACCACGAGGCAATCTCAGGTCTGTGCAATACCATGGGGGATTTGTATTGAGTGAACACTCACGACACAACTTAGGAGTATCCCCTTAGCATGAAGTTGAGTTTCCAAGGGTCAGACCCATAGCCTACAGTCTAGGGGACGTTGGATCTGTACTCAGCTCTGTTTCAGAAGGATATACCACACTCTTCAGTACTGGGGCCTAAATCTGAACTGTCTGGTTACATCTGAGGCAGGTGAGGCATACACCACACAGAAGTGTGACACCAGTACATGCTTCCTGCCCATAGTGGCACTCAGTCATGAGCCCTGGCTGCTTACTAAGCCCTCTCATGAATGAGATCTCCAGTTGGAGAAAAATGTTTGTGTTGGTATTCAGTAATGACCTTTCCTTGAGGGACTGCAGATCTACAGAGTGGAATAAACTGAGCAAGACTCCTGGAAAGTGCTATCTATTCCAGAATAAAACTCCAGTGTGCTGGGCCTGACCCTATTCATATCTTCTGTGCAAGCACAAGAGGTTTTAATGTTATTTTGACAGATGGTGTCATGTCTGTTTCCATTCAAAAGCCAAAGGAGCATCTCTGTTTGGATTTGTGTCCGTAGTCCTGTTTCCGGGTATTATTTACATCTCCTGAAATTAAACAGTCACAATTCCTTGGATATACTTGGAGGACTGCAACAGTTTATGACCAAAGCCTCCCTGAGATTTCCTACCATAAACATCTCAGTACCAAAATGGGACACATTAGGGCAATCCCAGAGAGTGTTCCCATGTACTTCAGAACAACCACCAGCCCGGCAAGAGACACTGACATCCCAAGTCATGAAGCTGTGATGCAGCCGGGCACGTGATTTCCCTGGAAATGAGCACATTCTGCAATATCTGTAAGAGATCCTTTAAGGAAATGACTGCACAGATCTGTTAAAAAAGAAGAAGAAGAAAAAAAAAGCCCAGAAATATTTTTGATATCCATATGATACAGAGTGCGACTTTGCTCAAAGAGCCTGTTAACTTACTCTCACGTCAGATGCTTCTCATGTGATGCAGCTAGGAAAAAACATGTGAAAAAGCATTCTGACTGAAAGCTGCATGGAGGCAACACTCATGGATGGAGAGACCAAAACAACTATTTGTCTTCCTATTTCCCACTTTAAGGTACAGAAGAGGAACACTGAGCTAAAATAGATTTTTGCCTCTGAAAGCTACAACGGAGGCAGGCAGGATACACATTCTCAGAAAGACAGCTGGGTTTCACATACCCGTGTTCTTGTGCTTCCTCGAAGGTTGCAGTACATGAATTTTTTTCCTAAAACCCTTTGCTAGGTTGCACAAGACCTACAGCTCTTTGCCTTTATCCATCAGGGTGAGAGCAAAAAGGGAGGATCTAGTGAGAATGTGGAAAGAAGCCAGGAATTTGTTTGTCTCTAAATTTTTGTCCAGTGTAGGCACCTGTGAGCCCTTCATACATCACAGCAGCACTTCTGAGAGACACAAAAAGCTGCAAGTTTAGCATCCAAAGCTGCTGATAAAGGGCAACTGAACTTGTAAAACCAGTTCCAATCCCTTCAGCCCCTAGAAGAAGGAGCCTAAGAACAATTTCCCTATCTCCTGCACAGATCTATGGCAGGCTTAGCTGGACTGACAGCTGCCAGTGAGGTGAAAAGCAGCACAGTTCAGACTGTCAATGCTGTGGCTTTGAAGTTGCAAAATGTTTTAAAACAGACAAATATTTTTACTATTATCTCCAATTTGTGTCAGATAGTTATGCTCCATGTAAAAGTAAAGGGGTGTAAAATTATTATCAGTTGCGGAAAGCCTGAGTGCAACCAAAATGTGAAGGATTCAATTAATCAGAAAAAATCCCATTTAAAAAATCTCCATCTGGATAAAGTGTCCAATGAAAAGGAACTCAAGAGCTCAGCACAAAGACCAAAGGTAGGCACAGCCTTTGAGGGAAATCTGTTAGTAAGAGCTCTGACAGTGAAGAGCTCTTGGCTGGTGAAGAACGCAACCAAGCACTGAGTTTATCAGTTTTTCCAGACTGACTTTACCTTGGCAAAGGCCAGCTGGCCATGCTGGGATAGGCAGCTCTCTGGGGCTCTGAAGAATTTTCCATGTAACTTAGTTCTGTGTACAGTGTTCAAAATAAGAATTATAGGTACAAGGAAAGCGTATCATTTGTCACTGATGTCGTGCAGGAAATTCATGGAAAAGAATGTCACGGCCAACTTAAGATTTGGAACCTGCAAAAGATTCCATTTTGTCCAGTGATTTATAGCGGGGCAGTTCACGCATTGTACCTTGTGTCTCCTTCGTTATCATCTTACCCTTCTTTCCTTTTGTGTACGAGATCATCGTGGGTGGCACGGAGCAAAGAGGAGTGTGAATCTCTGCTGTAAATACTCCCTGTGTCTGTGCCTGAGGTTCTTCCTGAAATGACAACAGCAGCAGAGGGAAATTGCCATGACTCCAGTTCGTGTCTCTGCTCCCACAGAGGATGAGCAAGTGCTACAGAGCTGCCAGAATCTTAATTTTTGACTGCTGCTTGATGAAGCAATGGGAACAGAGGCAGGAGTGGTTTGTGTGCTCACTGAACAGCAATTTCATCTATCTACAGGATTATCTTGCTTACTACCATGCTTCCGTTTTTTTTTTTTAAATTTGAACAAAATCACTTACACTGTGAAAATACAAACTCCAACACCCATCACAAATAGGGTGAGATTGTAATTTTCCTTATTCACTCCTCTGATCTATAAAGTGAGCAGGGGTCAGACACAATTCCAGCAGAACTATGTCCATTTCCTCTGGCTTCTCTGTTCACTTCTCCGCACTGCTCTCTTATTATTATCCCTTTTATTTCCATCAGGATCTGCACGCTTGCATATATTTTCATTTACTGAAAGGATAAATTGATAAGCATTTAAGCCTTCCAATACCTGAAACGAGTCTACAAGAAAGACATAAATGGACTTTTTACAGGAGCATTTAGTGACAGGACAAGGGGGAATGGATTGAGACTGTAAGAGAGTAGGTTTCGATTATATATTAGATATTACGAGGAAATTCTGTACTGTGAGGGTGGTGAGGCACTGGCACAGATTGCCCACAGAAGAAGTGGATGCCCCATCCCTGGAAGTGTTCAAGGACGTGTCGGACGGCGCTCTGACCACCGTGGCTTAGCGGAAGGTTCCCACCCACGCAGGGAGTTAGAACTAGTTGACCTTTAAGGCCCCTTCGAGCTCCAGCCATTCCGGGACTCCCCGTGACGCGCGGCCCCGGCACCGCCCGCCCCCGCCCCACCATGGCGGCGCCTCCGCCTCACAGGCCGCCAGCGGGCAGCGCGAGGGCGGGCACAGCCGCCTTCCTATTGGCCGATCCTCTCCCCGTTCTTCCTTTCTATTGGACAGAAGTGGCCCGCGGGCGGGCACAGCCGCTGAGCGACAGCAGCGGCGGCGAACGGGCGGTGGCGGCAGCGCCTACCGGCCGGCGCTGAGGCGGGAGCCAATGGGAGCGGCGGGGGGCGCGTGCCGTGCCGGGAGCAGGTAAACAGCGGGGCCGGCCGGGATGCGGGACGGGGATGCGGGCTCGGGATCAGCATCCTCGGGATCAGCATCCTCGGCCGGCGGCATGCTGCGGGCTCTGGGTGGGGCGGGATGGGATGGGATGGGATGGGATGAGAAGGGACGGGCCGGCCTGGCCAGCCGCCGGCGAGGTCTCGGGGTCGCCGCGCTGCCGGAGCCGCCTGTGTCTATGTGTGTGTGTGTATATGCGTACGCGTGTACGTTCTTACATACGTGCATATTATATATATATATATAAAGGCATATTTCCATGTGTGTTTGCGTATGTACGCGTGTAAAAATGTCTGTATACCCGTTTCCCCTGGGCGGTGGCGGCGTATCCCGGCTTTCATTCGGGAGCGCCCCCGGCACCCCTTTGGAGGCAGCCAGATGTTTTAAGCGTTCAAAAGGGCAGCGAGAACATCTGCATGGGGGCAAGGTCTCCTCTGGCCTCCTGCAAAATCTCTGCTTGGCGGGGTGGGGCTCGCGTTGGGTTTTTTTCCCGCTTTTCTTTAATGTAGGTGTTTTTGTGTGTGTCTCCGGCCGTGTCTCCGAGCACCTGGATGCACAGGGAAGCGGTGCCAGCCCCGCTGGGTACCTGTGTCCCCTTGGGGAAAGCAGCCACTCGGGTGGGACACAGGAACTCAGCCCCAACACGGGTGTCCTTGGGTGTCCCCGGAGTGTCACCTCCAGCCCCTGCTGGCCCCGATGTCCTCAGCACTACTGGGACCAGCGCAAGTTGCTGTTCTCACATGAGAAGCGTGACCTGGGCTTTGAGATTTTACTTGTGCGGGTAGTTCTGCACGGCTGCGGTGCCTTTATGCTGTCACAAGGAGTTGGCTGATGGAGTATTTGGGCTCAGTGCTGGCAGAATAATCCTTCTGACCCTCTCGGGGAGGATCTGATTTCAGCTCTGCCAGCAGAATCGCCCTTTGGGGCTACATCTTGTGCCTTTCTTGCAGGACAGGAGAAAGCAGTGCTAGTTCAGCCAGAATGGAGAAAGAAAGCTATGAATTTTTACAATTTCCCATAGCATCTTGTGTTTTGTTATTTTTGTGTTCTGGGGCTGAAAGTGACTGGTATTTGCACACTGAGATGGTGTGTTCCAAGTCCCCTGTCATTTTAGCAGCATGCCCATTCTGACTGACTTTATTGGCAAGAGCATGGAAATCTTTCCTCCTAATTTTGGCCCTATCACTTCTGATTTCTTAAAAGTTTATTTCCTTCTCTTTGTATTTACCAACAGCAGTGGCTGCTGCAGCCAAAACTTAGGAGAACATCAGGCTGTCTGTATCATCCCAAAGCTTTCTCTTGATCTAAACATAGCAAAGAAACTACAGTTCTCTTCATCTAATTGCCATCGAATAGAACAATATGTATAAGGAGGAATTTTAACTCCCAAGTGGATAATTAGGTATTCTTCCAGGCTATAGCAGCTGCTCTGTGCTGTGTATTGTGGTGGTATTATTTGTGATGGACGAAATGCAAAGCAAAGGACGTAGATTGTTTGGAGCATGAAAATAAAAGGTGAACAGAGGCTAGATCTTAATGTTAGTGAACTGGCCCTGTTTAATCAAAATCCATAAAGCTGCTTTATCGCAGTTGAGGGAAGAGGCCTCTTGCATGAAGGACAGCTGGAAAAAGAATTGACCTCTGCTTCCCTTCAGGATTCACAAGACTGCTGTAAAGCAGGAGTAATTGTATTCCCACCTTAGCTCCTCTAAGAAGCACTTACTACTGACCTAGTTTTTGTCCTTTTTCATTTCTGCCATACAGTTTTGAGAGTTGGGTCATTCGGCTCTTAAGCATTGTGTGATTTTTTGAATGGGACCTGGTGGTTTGAGAGGCAGAGAGGAGAACCTTGCCTGATATAACTTAGGGCATCTGTTTGATGATGGACTGGAACATTGTTTAATGTATGTGGTAGATGATGCTCTAAAGCTTTCTGTGAATACACAAACAGTTTACATTTATCTCAGTGTTCCATGTTTTCCATTCCTGACCTGTGCTTCCCTGGTTTTCAGCTCAGCCTAGAATAACAGTCAGTATGCACAGATGTATTTGCTGTCATGAGCATGAGTAGGAAAGAAGGCTCCCTTGCTTTCCATTATGGTGTACACAGCATCCTTTTGGCAGGCAGAAATCATCTCCACAAGGCCCTTTTCCTTAGTTTAAGTAGTGAAATGAGACCAGAAAACAGTGTAGCTTTGTAACACCCCTGTTTTAGCTGCCTGATGCTCTGTGTCTCCCTTTTTGTTTGTCAGGCAAGTCCTTGGCTTTCTGTTCTTCCCCTCTGCTCGGCCCCAAGGGTGCTGTCATGCTGGGTATGTGTGTGTGAGTGACCAGGCTCGTCCTTCCTCCCCTGGAGGACAGACTGCTCAAACCACAGCTCTCTGGCAGCCAGCACAGCCTTGGCTGGTGCCAGTTCAAAGTGCACCTCTGATAAATAAATAGTGGCATTAGACAAAATCCCTGCTGGGTCTGTGGTGGGGCAGGGGGGGAGAGCCAGTGTTCCTGCCTCTGTAAACCGTATGTCCAAGGCCCCTGCTTAGATAAGAGCCACAAAGCCACACTGCCAGGGGTTCTGCAGACCTGAGGTGAGGGTGGCCTGCTTGTCTGGGAGCAAGCAGAGGGCTTGTCACCTTAAGGCTCAACCCTGCTGGAAGGGGGATGCACAGTGCTCTGTATTCCTGGTGTGGGCACTGCCTCTGGGGCTGCTCCCATAGCCACTCTTGGGGCCAGCCCTGCTGGGATCTGGCTCTGTGACACCAAAGGGAAGCAGGTTCCTCATTGCCTTTTCAAAAGCATGACACAGCTGATGAGCACCTGGTGTTGGCACCAGAGAGTTGGAGGGTGGTGGGACAACCCCTTTGGCAGGACAGTTTAGATCAATCTAAGGCAGCTGTGACTTTGGTGTCTGCTGCAGGAGCTCCTGTAAAGTCTTGGATTCATTGAGGTTTTTGTGTCAACCCTCACTGAAACTACGGCTGTAGGAAACAAGGGACAGTGAACCTGTGTTCAGGTCTGAATCTGCTTGCTGACCAGAAGTACCATGGCACCTTTGCACGTCCATATCCTTGTTGGGGGAGCCTAGGAGAAAATGTCCTTAAAATTGGCTGTATTTCAACATGAGTTTATTTCTTCCCATGTAATTGAGATGGTTAGTAATTGGCACCATGGTATTGCTATTGGTTTAATTCTTCCAGTGGGCATAACTAGGCTATTGAAAGTAGGCTAATTGGCTGTCCCCTCAAAATCCTCTGCAGAGTTGCTCTCTTTATGTAGCAAAACTGATTTCTTAAATAATGAGAGAAAAAGTTCTTCAATATTTTCATTGGTTTGTTGAAAACTAAATATTGGTCCCAAACTATCAGTGAGTAAAGCTTTATTTGTTTCCTCCCTGGTCTCTGACATGAGCAGAAGGTTTTGAGAGTTATTTAAATTCCATAGGTCACAGATCCTGTGGCATGCATAACTTACCCTGTTCCTCATCCAGAAGTATGTCATAATTGTATGACCTGACTTTTTAAAGACCTAAATCCTGTAACTGGAGCAGTCTAGTCTTCCAACTGTAAATTATGAGCCCTCATGTGCTTAGTCAAAAGAGTGTGTTAAGCATCCAGAGAGGAGATCTTGGTATCTGTGAGAAATAAGCACACAAGTGTTAAGCAGCTCACTCGGTAAGAACCTGGGATTACTATGAAGCTGACAGACCTGCTGTGAGGGTTAGCCCTGCTTCTGTTTCCCATAACTCCACCACTTTATCCCCAAAGGAGGAACAAAATGATATGAAAAAGCATGAGAAGCCAGGGAGGAGCAGATGTCTGAAAAATGTTTCACTTGGGTGGATTGAGTTCATATTCTAAAATTTCTTGAAGGTGCAGATGTGCTGAGGAGGCTGTGAAAGAAAGGGGGATCTCCCACTCCTTCTTCTTGTCCTTCCTCTAAAGTGAATTTCAATTTCTTTTGTGAGGAGCAAGAATATCTCACAGATCTTCAAAGCATCCATTCTGACGTCTCAAGACAGCAGAGTGTGCTGGTTGGGCTGTGAATGTATGATTCAGACTTAAGTCACTGTGTCCAAATCACGTGGCTTCTACAGCTTCCTCTTCTATTTCCTGAGACACAGGAGCTTGGGTAAGGTTCTGTAGAGGACAGTTGTTCTGGTAGCTATAACTGCTTACAATTCATTAGACGTATGGTTTTGCTTGTGGGCAAGTGGCTGGGTATAAGAAAGTGATTACTTACTCCACTTGCTTTGTTAAGCTGACTTAATAAATGCTGAAAGACTCTTCCTATCAGTTGCATTTAGAACTTCCTGAAATCCCGCTTTTAAGGCTGTTCTGCAGTATTCAGGGCAGTGTACTGTACCTTTTCCCTCTGGTGTCTAGAAAGAAGAGCTGTTCTTTTCCTTTCTGCACTCTGTCACTGCTTTGCCTGCTTTTCTGCACAGCAGTAGGTGAAAAGAGGCCAAGCATTTCTAGCCCCCACATTTATTCTCCGTGTTTTTGCCCATCCAAGTAGTTTTGCTTTTAATCACAAGACAACATAAGGAAAAACCCACGAGTGGCTCTCCTAAGGAGACAGGTCTATCTCTTGCTACACAAACCTCTCCATGGGCAAAGAGAAGCACTGCTAATAAAATTCATCTGGCTAATAAACAGTCATAAGACAGCTCCTGATTAGTGGCTTATGTAAAGCTGAGGCTCCAGGTTACTAAGAAACTTCTGCTCCTTGCTGATGCTCGCGGGAGTGTTGTGTAAGAGCTGAGCTCCCTGAGCTCTCTGACAGGCAGCCAGTATGTGAGGTGAAGCTGTGTCTGGCCCCTGCCAAACAAACTGAACGCTGAGAAGCCTCCTCTGGGGAAGGTAAGGTGTACTGACGGCAGAGGGGAAATAGAGGCAGCAAGTGTGAAAGCCGTGGCAAAGCAAAAGTAAGTTTCTTCAGTGCTGCATTTTGCTGATCTCCCTGCCTGCACTTTGACTGAACGGATTGTCATGCCTGGGGATTGTCATGCCCGAGGGCAGGATAAATCTGCTGTTGGGAGAAGATGGAGTTACATGGCATGCTGGAGCCTCCCTGCTGAAATCTGCTGAATCCTCTTCAGACTTTCAGTTTTTTGCAGCGTGGTGTTCACTGTTTTCTTCCCCTCTGCTCTGCTTGTCCCCACAGCCTTGAGTAGTGGTTTGCTGTGCCCTCCTGAGTGCTCCCTCAGAAAGCAGCGATGATCACGTTCATGAACAATTCGGACAGCGAGGAGGAGCCCTGCAATGAGAGAACATCCCTGATGTCTGCAGAGAGCCCTCCAGTGCCCTCCTACCAGGATGGCCTGCAAGCCTCGGAAGCAGGGGAAGCACAGGCACATAGGGTAGGTGTGCGTCCCTTATGGGGAGCGAGGACATGGGGTGTGGTGACAGAAGTAGTCCTGCTACCCCTCAATCCCTCCTACCAGACTGGCTTCTAGGATTGGCTTTGGTCAGTGTTGTTTCCCTGGTGTCACTCCCAGCCAGCAGCAGCACTGCCTGTTGCCATTTCCTCCACTCTGACTTTTCCCCCATTTTTATCTCCATATATACTCCTCCCTTTTCCTTCCTTTTGGTAAAGATACAGGCTTTTAATCAGGACCTGATGCACATAGGACTGTTGCAGGATATCCTGTTTAGCCTTCTTGTTTTGCCAGATACCCTTTGTCTGCTCTGGTCAGATGCAGCTAATGTTAGAACAGAATCTAGTCCAGCTGCCAGCGACGCAGCAGGATAAAGCAGGCATAGCATTGTTGGGAGAGGAGGAACATGTTAATGATGCTAACATGTTAACCTCAGATGAGATTTTTTCTATCTAGTTCTAGGCATCTTGCCCTTCATGTTTGTGTGTCTATCTATATATTTGCATTTGAAGAGGCCCTTAGATACTCATGGTATTGGTTTAAAAACTCTGTTGCAACCTGTTTGCAATGGAATTTCTAATTGTATTGTTCAGTTGGTACCTTTCTATTAGGACTCAGCTGTTATGCTGTGGTGGCCTACAGCAGCCTCGTGAGATATGATGGAATCAAGCTTTGAACACAAAGAAAAGAAGCCTCTTACACATTTGCTAATATTTCTTTTCAGAAGAGGCGAGCAGGCAGCGGCCGCGGCCCGAACAATATCGCTGGTGGAGAAATGTCTGGCTCAGGTGTTCCAGTGAGAGAAAGCGCCCTGGAAAATGAAGAGGAGGAACTGACTCTGAAATATGGAGCAAAGCATGTAATCATGCTCTTTGTGCCTGTCACCCTTTGTATGATTGTTGTCGTCGCCACCATAAAGTCAGTGCGCTTCTATACGGAGAAAAACGGGCAGCTGTAAGTGGGGTCTGCAAACAGCCTGAGTATGTGGGACCCCCTGCTCCTCACACACGCTCTGTGCATGCAGAGCGCTTCCTTGGCAGGCTGGGAGAACCTTTACACAGGTGAAGGTGGCTGTAGAAACATGCAGAGAGCTTACTAAGGTACGCTGCGTTCACCTGTGTAAGTTTTTCCCATACCTGCATTACACTGATTCGTTGGCACTGGCATTTAGGGTGCCCTGAGTGAGGCCTGTGAGCAGCACGATAATGAAGCTGCAGCATAAAAGGCTCAGGCTGAACTCCCAGGCTGTTCACTCGCTAGCTGGCAGCAATCAGGGAATAGCATGTTCATTTGGATGAGTGTCTCATTTCCTGGTGATATTTCTGGTTCCAGAGGACTCACGGTGTGGATACATAATTCCATCCAGCTCCTGCTGATAGTGCCTGTGTCCTGGGCCTGTCTCCTTGGGATCTGTGCTTCACATATGGGGTAGAGAAAGGGGGACTGTGGTCCCTTGAATTAAATCAAAGGAAACAAAATGGGGTGTAGGGTGGTGAGAAGTGTGGAAAGAAAGGGTGTCCCCCATTTCAGAATAGCATCTGGGAAGTATCCTTGTAATTATCATGGAGAGGTTCCAGAGCATGCAATAAAAATTCATGGCCTGCAGAGCACTAATTAAAATAAAGTCATTTATACTCTGTCTTTTTGCTTGGAGCTCTGCCTTCCACAGCTGCTCTGTAGGAATGTGCTTTTGATAGAGACCACTAATCTTTAGTTGATAATTAACTTGAGCCCAGCCCCTTCAGAGGCTACATCTCATGTTTGCTGTCCTTGTCCCTATGTCCCTTTCTTTCCCACACACAGAGAGGTCTGGTTTTATCTGGGACAGATGGTTAGAAGAGAATACCTATACTTTATATGGCTTTTGCTTTATCCTGCAGGATCTACACCCCTTTCAGTGAGGACACCCCATCTGTGGGCCAGCGTCTCTTGAACTCGGTGTTGAACACCATCGTAATGATCAGCGTCATCATTGTCATGACAGTGTTCCTAGTGCTGCTCTATAAATATCGCTGCTACAAGGTAAAGCATTCGTGCCAGAGCCTTTTCCACCTCTGTGCTGTGAGCCTGGGATCAAATATGACTTTCATGGCAGTGAAAAACACAGGCACTGCACTGGCTTGTCCTCATCTTGGGCACAGCAGGAATAACTGTGCAGAAGTCTTTGTCAGTGGTGATGGAGCTGTGGCTCTGAATAGGCTTTGCTATTATTTTGTCACGAGTGGCAGGCTCTTAAGGTCTGCTACTTTGTGTTAGTCAGGTCTGAGTTTTCTGCATCTGATCCAAATGTTTTGCCATTTGTACTTATGGACTAAGTTGTACCATTTATTGTGAATGCCTTCTATTAAGACATTTCAGACAAGCTTTGTAGGAACTGGTATTATTCCTGCCTGTGGAAGCTCTGGTAGAAGAGCACAAGGCTTGGACAGACAGGCACATTCAAGTTTTGTGGTGCTCAGGGAGTTCTTATTTGTGGTACCAGCCCAGCATTTGAGCTCTGGCCATTCCTGCTTTTTAAACTTCTCCCAAAGACAGATTTTATTTTACAGCCTTGGGTGAATTCCTCCTCCTTCCTAGGAAACAGAAAGAATGTGCTCACCTCTGTGAGCTAGAAGCCCGTATGGATACCCATGAAAATGCTTAGGACAGAGTCTGAAAAAAATCCAAACCAACTGAAACCCAAACTGTCTAAAACCCTAAGAGACAGAATACAAAATGTAAGTGGGAGAACTGGGAGGAACTGGCTGTCCCTCCTTCCCCACTGACCTTAGGGAAGGCGGGGTCTTTGGACACTGGAAGAGGAGCGCAGAAGGAGACTATTGGGCTGCAGTTCTGTGACCTGTGCTAGGGTAACAGTCCCTACAATCACTGTCTCTTCTTGCCCTTGATAGTTCATCCATGGCTGGCTGATCCTGTCCTCCTTGATGCTGCTCTTCCTCTTTACCTACATATACCTCGGGTAAGTGGGAATGGTGCAGGTAACCTGGCAGTTCAGGGCTCCTTCAGCTCTTTGCTGAGAATTCCCACTTTGCACAAGAAAAGGAATGTCTCCCCTTCTCCAAATGGACATTTAAGTATTGTCAGAAGATAGCTTTTTTTAAAAAAAAAAGTGGAAAAGAAGGTCCTTAATAGTCAGTGCTTGATTTTACAAAAATTGCTGGGAATTGATACCATGAGGATGAAATGATCAGGCTGAATCTTGTGGCACAGAGACCCTGGATTATGCATTGAGAAGCATGTGGAAAGGAACTTCATGTGCTGAGTTGCTTCTTTGATTTGTCTTTTTTCTTGGACAGCTTTGTTTCAAGCTCGTCCCCTTAGCTCCCAGCTCAGGTGAAAGGAAACTTTTAACTTGTGGGTGACAGTTGTTAAGACTTCTTCATTTTTAACTGTGAGCACATTGCACCTTGGTGGGATGACATGGCAGGACTTCTTTGCTGTAGACAGTCATGTATCCATAGGCCTATGCTCATTTAAGACTTGGAATCCTGCCTGCTCAAACCCTTGGAATTGCTGTTGAACTGAGGGCTAAGGCAGTGTGGTGCTGGTCTGCAACACAGCACATCCATCTCATGCAGGAGGAACAGAACTGAGAGCAGCAAGCAGCCAAAGGGCAGGTTCCCCTTTCATGATGAGAGTTGCTCTATTCTGCTTCCTTTTGCTGTAGGTGGGGTCTTTTTTGTTTTACTACAGTCAGTGGGATGCTTTGCACATCACTTGCTTTTATTGCTTAGCTAAATTTTCTTGTTGTATTCCAGTGAAGTATTGAAGACGTACAACGTGGCCATGGATTACCCCACTCTGTTCATAGTCATCTGGAATTTTGGAGCTGTTGGAATGATTTGCATCCATTGGAAAGGTCCCTTGCAGCTCCAGCAAGCTTATCTCATTATGATCAGTGCTCTAATGGCATTGGTGTTCATTAAATATCTACCTGAGTGGTCAGCATGGGTGATTCTAGGTGCAATCTCCATCTATGGTAAGTCTAGGTTGGGACTCTCAAGGTGTGGCTCCTGGAGAGGTTACTCTGAGGGAATCTCAGGACTCTGTATGAACTTCAAATAGACAACTTTATGGTGCTAAGAGCTTTAGAAAGAGCCAGATGGGCAATTGAGTTGACTCCCTGCCTTGTCTCTTGCTAACTTGTTCGTGTAGGTAGTGCACTTCTACCAGGTCTTTCAAAGTAGATCACCAAGTCAGGAAAGGACTGAAACTCACCTGACTGCATGGTAAGGGTGGTTGGATTTTTATCAGTAGCAGACCTGACAGTCTTGCAGGTTTTGTTTACTGTTATTGAGAGATCATGGATTTTGGTATGAGTTGTAAGTTTCAAGAGAACCTGCAGAACAAGAGGGAGGAGATCTGATGGAGGAGAGAGGGCAGGCAAAGAGGTGCTGGACTAAAGGCCTTCGTTCATGTGAAACACAGAGCCAGTGATGGATTGTGGAATGTGAACAAAGCACCCCCACTCCTGTAATTAAATTTAACATCTCAGTGAAATGCTGCCTCTGCTTTCAATGAACTCATGTGGTATTCTCAAGGGGCTTTTTATAGGATTAGCACAGTGAAAACTTTTATTATTACATTAAGACTTGGAGATGGTATTTTTAGTGAACAACACTTTCAGGGACTAGAACAGCTAGAGTTATGCAAAGTGGAGGAAAGTACCATTCAGGAAATCATCTGGTTTATAGGGATAGATATAAAATTGAGGGGAGAATGTCTTTTTAAAGACAAAGAATGTAAAACATGCATGACAGTTCAAGATGAGATTGGTCCTTTTCTTTCTACAGATCTGATGGCTGTTCTCTGTCCCAAGGGGCCACTGAGAATGCTGGTAGAAACTGCACAGGAGAGAAATGAGCCCATTTTCCCTGCATTAATATATTCCTGTGAGTAAGATTACAACGTTAATGTTTTTAGCCAGAAGAAACTCTATTAAACTATTTCTGTCTCATAGCAAAGAGCACTATCTTAGCTACCTTCTTGCCTTAAGAATGGTGCACATTTATGTTCTGGAACAGACCATTTGTAGAAGGCCTTGTTTATCAGTTACAATGTTGCTAACTCTAATTAGCCAAAGGGAGCCCACATTTACCCTGTGAAGCTGAGTGCTCAGAAGCAGATTTATCCTTTCATGAATGCAGTGCAGAATATGCCTCTTTTTTTCTGCACACAAAACCCTGTGTGAGATGGGCAGCAGTGTTTGCCAAGTTCTGTGATTAGGTGATGCTCCCTCAATACATTTATTCCCTGTGTGTATGCTTTACAGACACACTTCAAACATGTGATGAGGCTCCATGCTTCCTGCAGCCCTCTTGCCCCCTGTACTGTACAAATGGCAGTGCTTAGAATAAATTTGCTTTATTGTTCATTGTTTGGCTTCTGACTTTGCAAAGGGCTCCATTCAAGTACTGCTCTGCAAACAGAATCAGTTGTCTCTTCCCTGGCTTTCTTGGGCTGTTTAACTACTACAGTGTCTGGTGCCCTTATCCAAAGGTATCCGCAAGCTTAAGATTAAAACTGTTGGAAGGCAAGAGACTCAACACTCATGGGATCAGAAATCAAGTGCTTCATGAACCTCAGTGATTTTTTCATTACATCACTTTGAAGATGAAGGGTTATTCCTGAATGTTTGGTGCTAAGCTGAGGATGCCCACAACCTGACTGATATTTTTTTCCTTCAAGCATTTAATGTTACATAAATGCTTTTATGTGTTACAAGCAGAGTCTCAGTTCACTTCAGCTGCCTTCCCTTTTACAGAAGATTCTGTTACACTGACCTGAGACAATCTAGATGAAGTCTCTCAGATGCTTTAGTTAACAAACAAGAGTTTCCCTAAAGGAGAATGCAGTTCAGCAAATAATAAATACCGAACAAAAAGTTCTTGTGCAGAACGTCAGTGTGTCCATTGCAAGATCCCATTCTGTGGCTCCCTCTAGATGCAAAAACATCACCTTGGCTGAGCTCACCATGGAAAAGCAGGCACTGTGTTTGCCTTGGCTTATTTTGTTTAGCTTAGCTTCTGTAAAATCAGGGAAACTGATGCACACTTAAATAAAAAGCTGATTTGAGTTCCCTTTTGCTGATTTCGGAATGGTTTGTATTCCTTTTTAATTTAGGGTCCCAAGAATAAACCCCCAAACATCAGTTGCTAATGAAACCAAAACAGAAATAGGCAATATTTTGACAGGATGGAACTAAAACAGGCAGAGAGAAAACTTGCACTCAGACAACTCCTGTAGTCCCTCACTTGTGTGCTGTATTGGTAGCAAAATACGAGTAAGCTGTGTTAGTTAACCTCTGGTTACCTTCTGTATTACCATCATTCCCTGGGAAATTGTTTTCTTTGAAGAGAAGAGCCAGAAATCAGAAAGAAAACAAAGGAGATGTTCTGGAATTTTGATTTTTTTAATCCACAGAGACTGTACTGACTCTTAGCTACTTGTGCTCTGGGACTTTCTTAAAAACTGAATGGATGCACTGCCTTGGCTTTCTCCCACCTTGCTGTCTCAGTGCCTAGGGAAACCAGCTGAGTGTTTTAAAAGCATTTTCAGGGGCAAGGATTTGTATTTTTAGGGACAGCTAAATACTTATTTCCTCTGAGCTGCAGTGGCCAATGTTTTTATGCAGTCGATTACTTTCTTTCTTCCAGCTGCTATGATGTGGACAGTTGGAATGGCAAAGCCAGACACAGCAGCAAGAGGACCAAGTCAGCAGACGTGGGATGCAGGTTTGTTTGCATGTCCCTCTTCCATACAGAGCACTGTCCTACAGAAAGAATGAGTATGTTTGAGACTGAAAGTAAACATAAGCCCCTGAATCCTGATGGATGCATTTTTTTTTCAATGTTGTTACTTGCAGAACTCAGTGATGTTCATACACCTGCTGTTAGGACTCGCAGCAAAGATGACCAGTGTAGAAAGCTCCAGTATTCAGGCCACTTTTATTTAAAAAACCAACCAAACAACAAATCAAGGAGAAGTGTTGTTCAGCTCACATCTTCGGTGTACTGAAGTCAAAGCTGAAAGCGGGCTAGTGGGGGTTTATATTTTTCCTCACTGGGGATGGTAACGTACAACACAGGCTCCTAAATGTAATACTGATGAGCTGATGAACTTCACTGTGTTGCATTCAGACCAGTGCCATGGAGTTGGTGTACTTTCACCTCTCTGTAAGTGCAATATGGCTCATCTTGCTAGAGAAAATACATGTATGTCTCTACCCTTAGGTAAAGCCTTGTGTTAAGGCAGTTACCCACCAGCAGCTCTTGTGATCCAAGTTTACATTGCAGCTGGTTCTGCAGTAATTAGGGTGCCTTTGCTTTTATCTTCTTGAGATGCAAATTAAACTGCAGTTTTAAGGTGATTGAATCAAATCTTACTTTTGATTTTGGGAGGATTTCCCACCTAGTCCTGTTGCACTTCAGAGATGACAGTATCTTTGAATGTTAAAGCAACAAATGTGTGCAAAGGTTTGATAACTGAACATGCTGCTTATTTCAGCATGAAGCAGCCGACACCAAGGAACGGCAGGGACACAGTTCTGCTGTGAAATGGGGCACAGAGCAGGCACAGACTACATGCTGAGGGGTACAGAATGCTCTGTGGCAGCTCTGTGTGTCCCAGATCACAGTCTGCTTGCACCTGCAGCAGCAGCAACCTGTCAAAATGACATGGACTGAAGAGTTTGTAGGAGCTTCTGAAAAATAAGAACTGTCAGAGTCATATATCACAGACTGGCTGCTTCCAAAAGTACTGCCAAAGGCTATGTCAGATGGGCTTTAACAGAGGGGGAAAAAAATTAAATTTGTGGACAATGAAATGTGTCTACTTTCTACATGTGAACAGTCAGCTCCAGTGTCTGTGTGACTCAGGACTTCTCTTATAAATGGCAGTTCTCTTAGTCATCCATTTTTGTTATATGACTAGGTAGGAAATACCTGAGCACCTCCACCCCAAAGGTATAACACTGTGGGAATGCATATTAACTTTAGTGGGTTTTCCCTGTCATTCTGGCCTGTGCAGAGCAGTGTTAGATCTGTGTACCGTGCTCACTTGTTAAAGCCATTGAGCTCCCGGGTGGCTGCCAGAGAAGCTGTGAACGTGCACCCTTCCAAACAATGACACACGTGTTTCCCTCAAAGCCACTAAATGTCTCTGCTTCAACAGGTCCTGATGGTCACACCTCCAAGAAACAAAGGGTTTACCCACTGCAGGGCAGCTTCACAGGAGTGTGCATTTCATGGGCTAAAACATGTTATAAACGTAGCTGTCTCTTGTGTTTCTTTTTTTCGTAATCTACTCTTGGCCTGTTTTTGTGGAACCAAGCTGAGGATGAGAGAGAGCACCTCAGGAGCCCTTCACATGCAGAGTCTCAGATGTCAGAGACGAGGAGTCCTGTTCCAACCCGCCCTGTCACTTCTTCAGAGGAGCTCGAGGAGGAGGAAAGTAAGGGAAGCTTTATACCTTGTTTTCAGTGTAGTCAGAGCCTGACATTTTTACTCTCTGTGGTTAACACTCTGTTACCTAGTTTGGTCTAATCACAGTTAATTTGAAGAGTTGTGCTCGCTGAGCAATGGAGATCTCAAGTCTGACTGTGTATTATCTCTTGCTGCTGCAGAATCTGTTCTGGGATTGTGGTTCCAGTGACATCTGTTGGCTTTGTGTACAATTTAAACAGTTCCTACTTCCCCTTGAGTCCTGTCCTCTCTGTCCTTGTGCTTCCTCAGCTGGTTCATTTGTAAAACAGCCCAGGGAAGCACCTCAGGGAATGAGAACAAAAACAATTGATGGGAGGAGGGGCTGGAAGTCTCAGCCTCCTTGGGAATGTGTGGGTCCAGGTTGGTAGCCAGGAGTAGGAACCTTCACCTGCTCCCCAGGGGACAAGAATTTGTTCAGGAGGAAGCAAAACAGGAGGCTCAGTATTAACACTTCTTTTCTTTTTCCACTTCTTTCAGGGGGTGTGAAGCTGGGCCTTGGAGACTTCATATTTTACAGTGTGCTTGTTGGGAAAGCAGCTGCCACAGCTAGTGGAGACTGGAATACCACACTGGCCTGCTTTGTAGCCATTCTCATAGTAAGTGAGCAGCTTTTGAAAGCTCTGTCAACCCTGTTCAGCACAGAAGTGTTGCCAGAAGTACCAGCAGCTGAGCACTGCTAAATCAGTGCAGGTAACCTGCTAGGAATACTCTTTCTCTAGGCTTTGAACAGCCACTGCAGCAGAATGATCCAGACTAATCAGAGCAGAGCCAAGCATGGAGGTGGTGGGGTGGCAGGGAACTGCTGCTGTGTTTGCTTCAGCCACAAGAGTCAATATTGGGAACTCCACACTGATTAGCAAGTGTAGTTGAAAAGGTTAACTCCCTTATGCTAAGGGGAGCTGCTAGATAAGAGGGTGAACACCTACCTTACTCGACTGTTTGAGCTGGAAAAAATGAGAAGGAATGAGACATAAATCCATGGAAATTATCAATAAGAGCAGATAACTAGCATACACTTAACTGCTAAAGGAGTCAGTTCTGCCAGGTCTGATGAACACACACTGTTAAGCTTCCACCTGGGTGGAAAATAATTACTATGCACTTGCTGTTTACCTCAACATCCTCATGTAAAATAACCAAAAAGGCAAGAGCAAGATTTTTAGAATGTAAAAGAAATTCGGTTACTGTGTCCTTCTAGCGCCTCCCTTTTCCTACTTAGAACTCAAGGACAGTGCAAGTGACTGTCACTTGTGAAGACTATGCATCAAAAAGCATGAGAACTAGAAATGAGCTGCCTTCAGTGGAGTCTGTTCAGTGTAGCTTTCTGACCCCACAGGCTGGAGAAACCCGTAAGATCACCTAGCTCCATATGCTGCAGTCCAGCATGGGGTCCCTTTGCTGGGGGAAATGTCTTGCTCATCTGTCTTGTGAGGCCAAATGCCCCATTATGTGTCTTTTTTGGTGCTGTTAGAACTTGTTCTGTCTCCATTTGCGGTTTCATAATCTTGCTGCTGCATGGCTTTCTGGTTCCAAAAAATGACAGCTCCCCAGCAGTAAGCACATCTTAAAAGGGAGAAGAGATTTAAAGATGAGGTAGAGACCAGATATGGTCCCTGAGAGAGTAAGAACAGAACTACAGGCTCATGTGGATTGTGAACAAGTTTGCAATCTAGAAACACTGATTAAAACAAAAAAAGAATTTAAAAAATCTTGTCTGCTGAACTTTAGCTAATGGGTATTTTTGGAGACGAGTGTCTTTGAAGTTCTGTCATCATGGAGGAATTAAAAATGGCTCTGATGAGAGAAGAATTTAGTATCTAGAGGCACTTAGCCATAGTATCTACTCAGAATATACAACAGCTTCCTCACATGCTCCAAAAAGCAGATGTTGGCCTGCTATCCAGGTAAAACCAGAACTCGCCCATTGTAATAAGCAATCCAGCCAAAAGAACAGCAGTGGAGAATTGATTTGGCTTCAGTTTTGGGTTTTTTTTTTTTTTTTTTTTTTTTTTTTTTTTTTTTTTTTTTTTTTTTGTTGGTTTTTTTTGGCTTTTGTTGTTGTTTTGTTTTGTTTTTTGTTTTCCTTTTTTTTAGCCTAAGGGACCTTGTAAACTGGGAACATGGTCTAAGTACATCCTGCTGTGTATTAGAGACCTTCAGGTAGAACTCCTATCTGTGCAGTTCACCAGGATTTAAGTGCTTTTGTCTGCTGCATCAGTACTTCATTCATAATGGCACAGAACAAGGAGTAAAATAATGTTTAAAGAAGTTTACCTGTCGGGGTCAGCTGTACTTCTGCATTTGCTGTTTATACCACTTTCCCAGCACAGAGATGCTGAGGAAAAACCTGGCCAACTTGTGTGAAAGATGTAGCTGTGTGCAAGTACATATTCTGCTGCTGGTAGCTCAGGCTGGCTTCAGTGCTCTACAGTGCATATGGACAATTATCTGTATGTTGGCTTGTTGGTGACACATATTTCTGGTTGTCTTACTATTATCTCCTTGTGTTTTTTATTCTCTTCTCTCTGCCAGGGTTTATGCCTAACACTTTTACTACTGGCTGTTTTTAAGAAAGCACTGCCTGCTCTTCCTATCTCCATCACCTTTGGTTTGATCTTCTACTTCTCGACAGACAACCTTGTGCGACCGTTCATGGACACCCTGGCCTCCCACCAGCTGTATATTTAGAAGAAGTGGGAGTTAGAGGATTCTTTTTCAAGCTTTGCTGTGAAGTATGGTACAATGTTTGGAATAGGTCATAAAGTTTTTACACTTAGTGCCATATATTTGTAAGGAAAACACTAATTCCGTGACATGCCGTGTACTAAAAATCTAATAGTTACGTGTTGAACTGAGATTTTTCACAGGACTCTTGATGAAAAGCCTGGCTCCTTGCTGATGTCAGAGTGTTACTTTTATTTTATTTGATGTGCACAGTGGCTGTTGGTGAGCACAGAAACCTGTATGTGGCATGGAACACTGGAGAGGTGAGGGGTCTGATTTTCCAGGAGCCAAATAAAGTGTTTTAGCCCTGGAACTGCAGTCAACTTTAACCATACTCTAGAATTTCTAAGTCTTCAGACGTTTGAAGGGTTGTGCAAACACGAGGTGCAAGTGATTGGAAAAGCACAGCAGGCAGCCCGCACAGAGCAGTGTGTGAGCATTAGAGAAGTGAGGTTGAACTTCCTACGTTGGCTGCTGTGCACAGAGCACCTGTTGAAATTGCTCCAAGGGCCTGTTTATTCTGACCTTAGCTAGACACAGTGAGCCATGAGGGATCGAGACAGGAGGTCAGTGGTGGGATGTTTGAACCTCAGGCTCCTGGCTCTGAGCACATCCACCACTGCAGCGAGCAGCTGGTGAAGGCAGGGCTGCCCCTTCCAGCGCATCAGATCCTCAGTGTGCAGACACAGATGCTGCTCTCTCCTCCCAGCATTTTAGTTTTTAGGAAATCTTTTCCTGGGTCATTACTACAATCCTGACATGACCCTAAGGTGGAAATGACTGAACAACTCCAGTAAATCAGACCTGTAACTTACTGCGTGTGTTTCTGGTCTCATTTCTGTGCATTGTTGTAACTACTCCAAAGGAGGATTTACCTTCCCTTTATTAAGAGGTCCTCTCTCACACTGACTGAGACTTGGTTTACCAGGTTTTTGTACTGTTTAAAGGTTATTTTTTTAATTACAAATTTTAACATAGCTATTTAGTGTCAAAGGGACTCTTTTGGAAATATCCAGCCATAGTTTGTATCAGAATATTAGGGTGCAAACTTTAATCTGCTGTTACATTATTTCTAGGAATAGCTATACAGCCTCAAGTGAGTTCATTAAGAAAATCATAGTGCTTGATGTCAGTAAAAAATACATAGGACAGACTGGACCTTTATGTTTTGTCCACCTTTGAAAATAATTTTATTTCTACTCTTTCAGTGAGTTTTTCAAAAGTAGCCAAAGTTCTGTGGTTTTTTTTTTTTTCTTTTTACTTGTGTCTGTTACTCAAACAAGCTGTTTTCTTTCACAGCTAATCAGTGTCAGTAAATGTAACATTATGCGAGATTTCATGAATAATGCAGTGTCATTGAGAGACGCAGAATTTAATTTCTGGAAATACTTTTTAGCTAAGGCTTTGAATTACACATTTTATATGTAGTGCTTTTTCCAGTAGACCTATTCAAGCTCATCTGCTTTGATATTTAACAAGGACATCACACAGGTGATTCAGACTAATTTTTAAGAAGTGCATCAGGGTTTTTACGAGAGGTGTGTGGGTGTGTGTGTGTGTCAGTCTGGACAAGTCAGTAATTCTTCTCTTTGTTAGTTTTCCGTCCTCGTTTCTCACATTTGCAATGTTTGGACTTAACAGCTGCAGACAGAGTTAATTATTACTAAAAGGTATTTCCTTTGGAAATGTAAATCAGTAGAGCTTTGTTTGCTGATTTTTACGGTTTATGTGAGAGTTGCTTTTTCTATTTGTTTGTGTTTGTTCTTTTTAACTAAAACAGTTATGGGGCCGAATCGGACTAGAATCACTGGGAAACATGATTTTACTTTTTGCATTGCATGGTGTAGAGAGGATGTGAATTATTTGTATATACTGAAAGAAAAATCCTGCTTGGCTTATCAGGGTTGTAACATATTATTAGAAACTATTTCTGTGAAAGCAGAGTTGATACTTGAAGGAAACTGGGAGGGGAACCTTCACATATTGAAGGGTCACCACTGGTTTTCTGCAGATACCTGCTTGCCAAAGACTGGCCTTCCACTGAGCAATTCTGCAGAACTTACAAGAATTATAATTTAAAAGGTAACTGAGCAAGAGATTCTGGCAGTGTAACAGAATGTGTTGTCCTGGTGAGAGATGGGAGTATGTAATGGATATACTGGCGTGGTTATAATTGTGTAAAAGTTTGTATGTATTTACTACAAATATATATTTGTGTTTGTGTGCATATACACACAGACATGCAAACTTTAAAATTACATGGAGTGATTTCTCATCTCTTTGGACATTTTCACCTGTGCGCAAAGTGAAGTTTTGTTCGTGATGTTAACGTTGCGCAGCATGGCCTAAGATGTGAAATGCAGAGGGCAGAATTTACCCTACTCATAGCTGGCTGCTACATGAGATTCTGATTCAGTGACCTGGCAACTTGAATCAGCAAAGCATTTGTCTGCCTGATCTGTTCATTCACTGGTGTCAGCTTGCTGCATGCTCTGAAGAAATCCCACTGTTTCCACTGATGTGCATCCCTGAAACAGCACAGCTGCCCGGTACACTGGGGTGACACCTTTCTTGATGCTGGTGTCACTCAACATCTGAAGTCCTATAGGAGGTGCTATGCACACTAGTGCATTTTCCTGTGTGATCCCAGTCACACTCACCCCTCTTCTCCAGTCTGAAATAAGTGTTTCATTGCATGTAGTCTCAAATGTAGTTTGGGCATACATCAGTCTTTAAGATCTAAGACTGAAGCCAAGTCCATGAACAAAAATGTAGTGGTGAGTCTGCCCAATGCAATCCCCCAGTGAAACTTTTCATTGGTGGGAGGTCTGGGGTTGTTTTGTTTAAGTGTCTGCTGTGTGTCAAAGACTGGAGATGAGCCCAGTACTTAGAGAATGCACAAAAAGCAGCACAGTCAAAATGACAAAAACAGAAACAAGATAGTCCTTGCAGAAGCACACAGCTTTCATTTGGTACTCAAGGTCTCATTCATAAAACCTGACTTCAGGCTCTTTGTTCTTGCCTTCATAGGTACTTCCAGTTAATCCCATTATGTTTGTTTTCCTCTTCCTTGTAACTCAAACTGGGTTTTGGTTTAAATTGCATGTATAGTTATTTTCCTTTATTGTTTCCCTCAGTCCCTGATCTCCATTTCTGCATTAGAGATGCTTCTTGGCAGCCACAGGAGGGCAGTAGGTCTATGTGGAGAAGTACCAGCCATTTTAAAGTACTCTGCTGGGTGCCCCTTATTTTTCAGAGAGGCTGAAGGCCCTGGAGTCTCCTTCGTGGCAGGAAAAAAAAAGGCTGGCACCCCACACCCCACACCCCAGCACAGCTGCAGTTTTGGCCCAATATGGGAGACTTTCATTAAGAACAAGCTCTCACTGTACCAGAATTCATTTAAAACCAGCTGTTTTCAGTGTGGTGCCATGATCAGCACTGCAGCCCTGGATGAGATGCTGCTATTACATTTCACACTCCATTTTGTTTGAGTTCTCTCCCCCGCTTTTTTTTTTTTAATAAAGCATCCAGTCTTAGTTTCACTCCTCAAAGCTCCAAGCATAAGTCAGGAGCTCCTCCAGGCATTGTTAAATTCAGTTTATTACATAAAGATTTCTTCTGAGCATCTTCAAGAAGGAAAGGAATAATTACACTTAGCAATTTTTCATTCTTCCAGTCTCCTGTTCTATCCCAGTAGGTCTTGCTAATCTGGGGGGAGGAAAGGAGCACAGAGCTGTCATTCCAGCTCTTGGCACTGGGAAATCTAGAGACAAGCTGGATAATGTTGGATGGGGCTTTGAGCAATGTGGTCTAATGGAAGGTGTTCCTGCCCATGGCAGGGAGGTTGGAACTAGATGGTTTTTAAGGTCCCCTCCAACCCAAACCATTATATGATTCTCTGTTTTTTGTGTCCTCAGGAGGACCAGGCGGTGTCTTATTTTCTTGAACTCATTGTTTTGTAAGAAAGCAGCCTGGAGAGATGTCATATCTTTGCCAGAAGTCCTCCTACAACACTATCTGTATGACCCCTAACACACATTCCTTGTTGAATTTATCCTTTCTCTCCCTGCCCTCAGTCAGGTAAAGTGATGTGAGCTGTTGCCATTCTACACATGGAAACAAAGCAAGAGAATAAATCACCGAATCAGAATGGTTTGGGTGGGAAGGGACCATAAAATAATCTAGCTCCAACCCCTTCCTATGGGTAGGAACACCTACAAGACCAGCTTGCTTTATCCAGCCTGGCCTTGAACACTTCCACGGACAGGCATCCACAACTTCTCTGGGAAACCTGTTCCAGTGCCTCACCACCCTCACAATGAAGAATTTCTTCCTAACACCTAACCTAAACTTACCCTCTTTCATTTTGAAGCCATTCCTGCTTGTCCTATCCCTACATGCCCTTGTACAAAGTTCCTCTCCCTCTTTCTTTTGGGCTCCCTTCAGGTACTGGAAGGCCACATGACCATGCTGGGTTTGAGCTTGGATACATAAGGAAGATCTGTCCACATCACATCAGGGCATCAAACACCATCACACAAGTTACTGTTATTTGTTTTTACGTATTCCTTTGCTGCAGGTTTGCTATAACCCACCTTTTGCCACTCTGAAGGCAAGACATTTGCCCTGAGCACTGAAGGAGTTAAGCAAATATGAACTGTTATCTTCTTTGAGCAACACATTTGACAGGTGCTCAAGAGCACAATTTGGGAGGTGTCAGTGCTCAGCACTATTTGTGGCTCACTATTAAAAAGATACAAATAAACAGAGACTTTGAAGTGGAACTAGCTGAACTCCTTGATATATAAGCCTGAGACAGGTACAGGGCCAAGTAGTTGGAAGTTTTCCAAAACTGGAACTGTTTGAGCCCTATCAAATGCAGCCTGAGATAAGTGACAACTCCCAAGACCAACTCGGGATTAGATCTCTGCAGAAATAAATGCAGGAAGCCTGGCACTCCTGAACCTGCCTTGCAGGAGGAGGTGGAGTTGGAAAAGCATTGGGCCTATTTTCTCCTGGATCACTGGTTTCCATGATTTCAAGGAGACCTTGCTCACCCTCGTATAAAATATGAATAACTCCACCACCTAACTTGCATTTAAGCAGACCAGGAACAATGTATAAAGTGAAAATGTGGAAAAGTGATCCAGCCTTTTTAACTTATGCCATGCCATCTTCAACCTTCACAAAGCTTAATACAAGCATTTGAAATTTTCCCTGACTTCATGGAGCTGCATCTGTGTATGAAAGAATATGAGCCTTCCTTCAAAACTGGTGTAAGACAAGCAAGATCCCTGGAGCTGAAGGTAGGTATTCAGGATTATTTTAAAAGCTACCTATCCTGTGTACCAACAGTTAGTAGCAATAAAATGCCAGTAACATTAACAGAAGTGTTCTAAACAGGAATGTCATCCCTTCATCAAGCCAGAAAAGACATGCCCTCTCTTTAAGCCCCTGCCAAATACAGTCTTTGTGATATCCTGGGAATTTCAGATTTGAGCTATTTTTGTTCTCCAACTATTGTGCTAATACTCTTCCCAAGTGTTCTGTTAAAGTTTCAAGAGGCATGAAAACTGTTTCACTTTCTTCTTTAATATGGAAAGGAATTGCCCTGATTTTTGTCCCTGTGTGATTTGGGTGGGCAAGCAAGAACAAAATGGCAAATGCACCAAATGAAGACCGAAGCAGGGTGGGAAAATGAGGGCATTTTAGCATGTAAAGGGTTAAGGCACCCTGTCTGCTACTGTGGTGTGCACATGCTATGTAACACTGTCATGAAATAGGAGCACTGCTGCAGAGCAGAACGGTGAGAACATCTGTATTTCAGGAAAGGAATAACATTTCCTATGCTGGGAAGGCAGGTCACCAGCTAAACTGAAGGCACAGCTGCTACAGTGTATAGAGTGGATGGTGCAGGGTGCAGTCACTGTCCAGGCTGCATCCTTAGATACCCCATCTGATGGGACTGCTGAAGGAAAGGGTCATCTTTGTGCTCACACCTTCAACTCCTCCAGGCTAGAAATCTCAGAAGTGTCTGGGAGTTGATGGGAGAGTGAACCTGCAGTGCTGGTTCTTAGCACTGCTGTGCCTGAAGGCAAACCCTTTTCCCTGCACACCAGCACAGAGCACATTGAAATTACTCTGCTGTGCTTCCACTGAGGCTTTCCAAACACTTCTTTAGGCATCAGGAGCACGACAGAGCAGAAGAATGCCATTTTACAGATAGGAGTTGAATAATTTACTCAGGGTCAAATGAAGGGCTTAACCTGGATGTCTGGAGCATCCCTCAATCAGTCACTCCTTCCAGAGGCTTGTTAATTGCTGGTGTGTCCCTCTTAGTTGCACTCTGGTACGTGTCAGGGTGTTCTGCCACCAGCTGATCGCTCTCTGTCCAGGTATGCAGACACAGATGTAGATAGCAGAGGTTAGATTATGCAGTCCTGATCAAATGGCCTCTGGAACTGGATTGATAGCCACAGCAAAGCAGGAAAAGGGTCAGTCAGCATCCAAAGGCAGCAACGATCCTGCTTTCCCATCCTGGTTTTGGCTTTTGGTTTTGAAGCCACAACATCCCTGCAGACTGATTGCTAGAAGTAAATTATCATGACTATCTGTGAATCATCATCTGGCAAGTGGATGGAGGTTATGAGTTTGTCCATTTGCCACACAGGCACTCAGAAACACCCTGCAGCTTCACATGTCTCCATCCCACACCTTGCTGTGTTTGGAACAGCGAGGCAGGAAGCCAAGAAGCCAGAACAAGTACTGGCTTTCAGGGCAGTGAAAGAAAACATGGTGTCTTGGGGATGATTCCAGGCTAGGGCAAGGTGGCTCACTGCTCTCCAGCTCTGTGAGACATGGCAATGCTGTGCCAAAAGCTGGGCAATGGCTGAGTTTGGCAGCACACTTTGCCATTAACCAGCAGAACTATGATGACCAGTGTTAATTCTCAGTTCCAGTAAAGTGTTCAGAAATAACCCTGTTTCTCCCATGTTCTCTGGCTCCAGCCTGCCTTCCCATTTAGAACAACTCTGCCCAAACTGTTCAGACAACCCTTGTGTCCTTGGCAAAAGGCTTTCCAGAGTGGCTAAATGCAGGCAAAGGACTTGTTTCTGTTTGCCTAGCTTCAAAATTAATTTGCCATGTTTGTTCAGAGGGTGAATGGCTTTGCCAGTTATCATCTGTAAAGGGAATCCTGGCTGGAAGCTACAAAGAACTGAGCCTTTCCACTTGTTCTTGCAGGATCGATTGAGGTACATGTAAACAATCAGGAGCCAAGGGGAGAGAGCAAAACACTCACCAAACTATGCAAGCAAATGCAATTTACAATGAGCAGAAGCAACAGATCTGTCTAACCCACACTAAGAAGAATTACAGACTGAATAACGTTTAACTGAGTCCAAGAGAGAAACACAAATGTCACATTCTTGGGTCACGTAGCTGCTAATCAGGCTACTGCACTCTTCATCTCATTCAAAATGGCCTTGCTTAACATCCCTAAAAAGCTCTGTTGTGCAACACAATTTGAACTGGCAAGTATAATATTGTGAATGTTTTACTATATCAGCTGCTAAGGTGGCAGGGACAACAGTGCCTGTCCTTGCCCTGCACTGTCCCACACACCATCCAAAGACAAGGACTGGTATCCTTTTCTTCCATTTAGTGCTTGTATCTGCACCTCTTCCCCTGGCACTGTCCTTCTCTTCACATACTCCACCCCCACAGGCTTGCCTCCAATTTCCAAAGCACCCAGCACCCACTTGGCACCCACGTGGTGAAGTTTGGAGGAGAGGTGGGTGGCGTGAGGCATAGCCACACCTGGTGTGGTGGTGTTTCCATGGTGTGCTGCACAGCCCTTTCTGGCAGCCTCCTGTCACAGAGGAACACAGTGTAGTTTAGGCTTGTTGCGGCTTGTTACTACCTCACCCTGACAATAAGCACCTAGTTTTGTTTTCTTTCATCAACTCAAGAGAGAAAAAAAATCCATGTACCTATATGCAAATTTCCAGTTGTGAGAACACAACTGCAACCCTTCTTCTTCCGTGGCTGGAGAGAAAATCATGTTATCTGAGCATGTGTGTGAGGGTGGAGGGCAGGAGCAAACCCCAGGGACTGAAAATGAGGCTGTGATCTGCCTGACATCCCAGAGAAGTGAAATCCAGGAGCATACTGTTAAAAATGCCTTAAAAGTAGAATTGTTACCTTTGAGAGATAACTCTGGCATTGTTGGGCCTGCACCCACCTCCTGTTAAGAGCTCAGTCAAATACAGTCAAACCCTGGAGCTGTATATTATGAACCACAAAACCCCTGTCCAGAGTCACTGCAGCCTGTTTGGGGTAGGTAATAGCAGGAGAAAAGAAATTATTGGGTCCTAAGCTTTGCTACAAATGCTACCAAAGGGCCTCTGAGGCTCTTCTCTGTGGATCCATGGAGATAATAAATCACCTCAGTGGTTTGTCACCCTTCATCCTTCCTTCCCCAGAGCAGCCCCTTTCCGGGTGATAGGGAAAGGAGAGAGGTGTGAGCAGGGGCACAGAGAGGCAAGGCAAAACATAGGGGGCAAAAGGAAGGTTTTCGTGTTTTCTTCACCCTCCCTTTCTTTCAATTAAGGGACAAGACAGGCCTTCAGCAGTCCCTGCTCCTCCACAGAGGAGCCACCCTGTTCACCTCCTCCCAGCCAGGGGAGTCCTCCAGCAGTCCCACTGGCATCCCCTGTCCTCTCCAGCTGTACAGAGCAAGGCTGCTCACTGAAAGTTCCAGAAGGAAAACAGAGGTGTGAATCATGAAATTTCTCTGTGGTGACCAGTGACATGACCTGAGGGAATGGCATAAAGTCATGTTGGGGGGGTTTAGATTAGATACTAGGAAAAGGTTCAGCCAGAGGGTGATTTGGGACTGGAGCAGGCTCCCCAGGGAAGTGGTCACAGCATGAAGCCTGATAGAATCCAAGAGGTGTTTGTCAATGCTCTCACACACATGGTGTGATTCTTGTGGTGTCCTCTGCAGGCCCAGAAGTTGGACTCAGTGATTCTTGTGGGTCCCTTCCAACTCAGCATATTCTGTAATTCTAGGAAATATCTGTCTTGCTCCCTGCACTATATCTTCCTCTTGGGCAGAAAATACTCCTCTTGAGAACTGCCACACCACCTTCTTCTGACAGCACTAAATCATCTTAAAGTGCAAACTGAAATGGTATCTTGTCTCTGTCCCTTTGCAGTGAGTGGAGAAAGAAAAAGGAAGGACAAGTGCAATGAAGGACAGGATGCTTTGGGATGAAAATATACAGTTCAGAAATCAGAGCAGTATTAAGCTTAACAAAAACAGCTCATTATTTGGATCCTATGATGATATTGCATGTGCATCTAGCACTGACTGAGTCAGAGAGATCCCATTTCTCTGAGAGCTCTTGCTCTCATTCTTGGCCATAAAGCCATACAAATAACATACGGCACAAACAGCGTCACTGAAACCTGCTGAAGTTTTGAAATACCTACAAGCTAACTACTAAAACCAAGCCACCAGTCCAGTGACTTCCACTTGAGTTGTTCCACTTCATCATCCCTGTATTATTATGTTGATGGAATGCCATAAATCTATGTAGTCAGAGAAGACATTCTACCTGCCCTGAAGAAATTACTCTCTAGAGAAGCTGACTGAACATGTGGCAAAGCCCCTCAAGAGGTAGCTCACCTGAGCCTCAGAAGCTGCTTGGAGAAGGAGGACTGAGGGAAACATTTCCAAAGCAGCTTTTGCTCTGTGGTTAGCTGTATGAACATGAGAGAAGGATGGTGACGTATACTAGAGATTCCTAGAATCATTCAGGTTGGAAAAGACTTCAAAGTTCATCGAGTTCAACCATACATATTGTGGTTGGAGAAACAGCTTGGGCCTGTCCTATGCAACAGAATTTCTGAGTGTTCTCTGAACAGCCTGAATACTTGTCAAACTAATTACATGACCAATCACTGCTTAATTGAGGCTCCATTAACTTTTTTTCTGCAGGTCAGTAGTCTGCCTACTAATTTTCTGTTGCAATGGAGCCCTTCTTACTGCAGGGCCCAAAGATCCTTCCAGGCTCTGGTTCTCTAACTTTTTCTGTTTGTAGAAGTTTAGCCCTTCTGGCTCATTCCTCTCTGGGAACACGTCCCACTTTGTACCAGGCTTTGAGGAAGTCAGCTTTCACCAGGTGCTTCAGTCAGCACCAGCACTGGCAGAGGTTCATTTGGGTGCTCTCTGGCACCCAATAAATGGTGAGCTGATAGCTGGTGAGGAAACGAACTCCTCTCAGAACTAACAGTCAACAGGAGGAGGAAGAAATTTAGGGACCCTGGTGGGAGACACAGCCAGAGAGACTTGGGCTCACCCTTTCTGGTGCCCTTCTTCCTGCCCCTACCCAGGCCTGCAGCAGAGTTGTTTATGTACCCCATGAAATTGCACCATTAAGCCCTTCATTGCATAAATATCAACAAGCAATATGAGGTGGGGATAGGATGGCACAGCAAAAGCATCTGCTGTGGAGTCAGGACTTCCAGCTGCTACATGAAGCTTTCCCACTGACCTGCAAAATTAGGATATTTTGAGAATGAAATAATCTTGAACAAACCATTTTAACATTAGCATGGAGAAGCCTCTGGGGGAGTGTGACTCCAACACTAGTTAAATTGCAACTATTAGTTATAATTTAAATTTATTATAATTTTCATTATATTTATATGTATTATGAGGATAGATCATTGTAGTATTTATAGATTTATAATAGTTAATACTACTATAATCAAATTGATCATGCTTTTATTATAATTTAATAAAAGACTGATTTATATACCCCTCATAGTTATAAGTTTACTGCTAGAAATGCTCACAGAAATGTTTCTAGATAAGGCATTGAGTATGTTGAAATTTGAGTGATTAGAACACTACCCAACAACCTACAAGAAGTAAATGACAGCTGTATTGCCAAAAATGTGTTTTAGCTGATTTATTAATAATCACTTCTTGTTCTTATAGCTAATCAAGAGACTCCTTGAAGTCTAGAAATTTCCTTTTTCATGGGACTGCTTTGGCTTGGTCTGAAAATTCAGCACTGCACTGCACACAGCTCCAAAAGAGCGCAGGTATATAACACAAAAATTACGTGAGATTTAGACACTAATGCAAAACCTTTTTACCTGCAACAACCTCATTCTGCTGTCACATCCCACTGAAGGCAATAAAGCATGAGTGGGTGTCAATGTTTAGGTATTTACAAAGAAGTTTCATAGAAACATAGAATAGTTTGGGTTGGAAGGGACCTTAAAAGCTTGTCTAATTCCAACCCCCAGCCATGGGTAGGGACACTTTCCACTAGACCATGTTGCTCAGAGCCCCATCCAACCTGGCCTTGAACACTGTCAGGGATGGGGCAGCCACAGCTTCTCTGGGCAACCTGTGCCAGTGCCTCACCAGCCTCATAGTAAAGAATTTCTTTCTAATATCCATCCTAAACCTGCTCTCTTTTACTTAAAATCCATTCCCCCTCGTATTTTCCCTACAGGTCCTTGTAAAAAGGGCCTCTTTATAGGGAGTAGATTTCTTCCCTCTACCCTGCTTAGAAGGGCTTTATGGGTTAATGTTTGCATAGCACATTTAGCAGATCAGTTCCCACACAAACCCTGCACAGATTCAGTGCCTGGATGAAGCTGCTGTTCCACCTACACTGCTTTGGTGGAGGGCACAAAATCAGAATGGGGCAGCCTAGGCTGATCCCCACAGGATTCCTGTCCACCTTGCCTGCCTCTGGACAAGGCACAATTTGCACAAGGCCAGACTGCATATTTGTCTGGGATTTGGATGGGATCGGAGGAGCACTCCATTCTCATTTCCTCTTGCTGAGCTTTCCCATTAAATAATATGAGTAAGGCTGAAGAGAGAAGACAAGAGCATTGATAATGATCAGGGTCCCAGTGCGAGGGTGGGGTGCTCTAAGTCTTCACAAGCAGAGAGGGAACCTGAATTTGAACACCCCAAAGCCCACAGGAACAGCCAACAAGGCTGTTACATAAACCACTGACACCCTTCCCGAAGAAAAGGATGACTCCTTGGTCTATTTTTCAAGTACCACACTCTGCCCTTCTTTTTTTCAGGATCGAAGACTGTAAATCCCATAACTGGTAGCACTAAACCAATCCCAAATACTGACAGTATTTTTTCCTTGTTACCATTTTTCCTCAGTTTACAGGGAGATCCACCATGGAACAGCTCTCCCAGCACTTCACATACATCATATCCGACTTTTTATTCAGGATTGTGGACAAAACTAGGCAACCATCCCCACAAAACTTAGCCTCTGGATTATAGATTGAGTCCTGGGTGTCCTGTCCCTATTCCCCTCAAGAACTAAAAAGTAACAAAGAGGGGCATACACTACTTCTTCCCAGCAGCTTCAGTCCAGCTTTCAGTCCTACCTCCTTGCACTCCAAATTGGGTGGGAATACAGACACTTCTCTCTTCTTTAAGTACAGGAAGAGCTAGCCCTGAGCTCATGTTCAATGGGTCTTTTAAGGCTGCAGAAACCCTGGCAGGAGGAGGTGTGATGCAAATTGAACAGCAGTAGCAGAAATATCCAATGGTTTACCACGTGTGAATAAAGGGAACCAGCCAGGCCTGTCTTTGAGAGATGGGGAGAGCTTCACCGTGTGCTTGTTCTGCCTCCATCTCCAACTATGACAGCCTGCTCATGCAGAAACCCTCCAGTTCTCCGTGCTCAGCACAGTGAGTAAGATATTTCACAATTAATTAATGCTGAGCTGATGCAAGCAAAGTGATGTTACACAGAAACTGAGAGCTGACATCCAAATTCAGCACAGGAATAGATAAAAGGGTGTCATTAGAAAAGACACCTGAAACTTCTCTCTTTCCAGATGAGGGCATATATGATCTTTCCTTTAATAAAAATAGTATGAAATTAACCACAAATAGAACAATTAATTTGTGTGAATTTCCACAGGTGTGGGTATTGAAATGAAGAAAACTTTTCAAGGCTGACATCTTGTTGCAGTCACCTTTTTGCTTCATCTACACATTGAGTCTCCATCCCCTTATCAAACAAACTATCATGTTTGCCCTTTCCATTTCAGATATATTTTGTCTACACACAGGCTGTGTGTTGAGCATTTAATTCAATAATGTGCCTTCCCCAGGGAACTGTTTCTTTTTTCACCTTTAAAATTAAAATCCAGCCTTTCTAGTCCTGACTAGGGCTGGCTTCTAATTTGATAATGTTTGGGTGATGAGTTTCGCTGAATTTATTTGTAGCTGTCTGTTTAGTGCCTTACAGAGACCTCATGGCTTATGTGGGAAGCTGAGAGGGGCTTGGGTGAGATGCAAATATTCCTTCATGTTTTTTTTTAAAAAAAACAAAAATATGTGTAATACTTGAACAATATTTGGTATAATCATAAATACCAGCTAAACAATCTTTGGTCTGAGCAGCTGGAGAAAATAATTGTCTCCCTTTACAGAGGAGGGCAAGTTTGGGAGTAGCAGGTTGGCAGTAATACTTACAGGTTTTGTACAGTTAAATGCCTCTGCACACTTACAGCAGACCATTTATCCATTTTCCTTCTTCACAAATCCACAGCATCTGCAACTCCTACTGACTTAGATACAGGTCCTTTGGTGTGGATTTAAGTGTTCAATTCAAGCTACTAGTTAGCTGAAAAGGCTGGCCAAAGCAAGCAATTGACAATGGTGAAATTAAAGCTCGGGGCTGTTTGTTGGTCACTCCTGCAAGTTATGCTGCAACTAGGGAAGAATTATGAATCCTGTTTGGTTTAGGAAGGAATGAATGATTTAATCTCCAAACCTCATCCGAATGTACTCCTGCACTGATGCAGCCATGTGGCAAATGCACCATAACGACTGTATTGTTATTTTTCAGACGGGAAAGTTGCTGACAGAGGCGGGCGCTTACCAGAGCATCCAGACAAGCACGGAGCTGGCTCTGCTGCGAGCCCCTTGCAGCCTCTGTGAGAAGCCACATCCCTGGGATCGACCTGTAGGGAACAACGCACTGCGTGTTTCCAACGTGCATACGAGCATTTCCCAACAACGTGAATAATTCCCAATGCCTGCGTGAGCCGATGCTTTGAAAAACCACACAGGCAGCCACGAACAAAGGTTTCCCGGACACGGAGCGCCACGAACTGGGAGCTGGTCCTTTCGCCTGGCATCTCCCTGGAGCCTGTCGGGCGCGGGGCTCCTGCCCATCTCCTCACGCACATTAGCGGGGGCTGTGGGACCGCCTGAGCACAGACACCCCGGCCTCCCCGAGCCCACCTCAGGCGTGGGGTGCGAGGCTGCCCACGCCGTCCCGTCCCACCGCGGGACCACCCTCCCCCGCCCCGTCCGCCGCCACCACGGCGAGACGCCGCCACCTCCGACTGACACCGCGACCTGGCCGGCCCCCGTTCGCTGCAGAAGCCCAGCCCGGGGGGAGCCGGCCCAGCGCCGACAGACGGCGGCCGCCGCCGCCCCGCTCGCAGCACACGCTCCTCACGCCTCGCCCCGCGCCCCCCCCGCCCGCCGCCGCACGGACCTCACGGGCCTCACGTCCCCCTGCAGCCGCCGCGCGCGCCGCGCCGGGCCCGCCCCGCATTGGCCGGAGCCCCGCCCGAGCCCGCGGCCCATTGGCGGAGGAGCGGGGCGCACGGGCCCCGCCAATGGGAGCGCGGCGGGGGCGGGGCGCGCGGCCGGGCCCCGGCCGGGGGCGGTAGCGGCGGTAAACAGGCGTGCGGGCCCGGGCCGCGGCCGCCGAGCCGAGCGGAGCCGAGCCGTGGCGAGGCGGTGGCCGCTGGGCTGTGCCGTGCCGTGCCGTGCCAGGCTGGGGTATGGGAAGCGACCGCGGTGGCGGAGAGAACGGGCCGGGCCGGCGGCGGGGTGGGGGCAGCGGAGCACCCGGTGATGGTGGTCCCCCGGCTGTGGTGGTGCCCCGGCAGTGGGGGTTCGTCCGTTGCGATGCGGGGGAGCGGTGCGGGAAGGGATGCGGCTGATGGCGGTGGCGCTGCCGCCTCGGGGAGGACGCCCGTGCCTGGCGCGGCGCCTCGGCCCGCGGATCGCCCGCTCGGGACGCGTTCCCCGGCGGGGAGATGTGTGCGGGTCTGGCAGGGGGACGTGTGCGGGGTCCGGCGGTCGATGGCGGCCGCGGGGCAGCGGGGCAGCGCCCGGGCAGGAGGCGCCCGGGGCTGCGGCCTTCCCGTGCCCTTGGCCGCCGCGGCGTGTCCCGTCGGGGTGAGAGCGGGGCCGGCCGGGTCCCGCCTCCTGCCCGCGGGGAGCCCCGGGCAGCGCCGGGCTGGGAGCGGGGCCGGCGCCTCAGCGAGCCCGGGCAGGTGCGCGGGCTGAGCGCGGAGTGCGGCCGAAGGGTGCTCGGGGAAAAGGGTGGAATCCGCCGTTCCGCTCCGCAGGGAATGCGCCTTGCCCAAGGACATCATGGGAATGTGGTACTGTGCTGCTTTCCAGGCTGCTCCGGCTTGGAGCCTCGCTCCTCTCTGTCGCTGGGACCGATCCCTGCGTCTCGTTGGAAGTGGATGTAAAATAAAGCTGTTGGCTGTTTTTAAGCTTTGCTTGTGGATGAAATGAGGGTAAAAAAGCCCCACCCCGAGCCACCTGCCTCTGGTAAAGCGCCTGAGGAAATAATCTTTCTTTTTACAGGCAAACAGGCTTGTAAAGTCTGTAACAAAGTGAACAGGAACTGATGGGGGGATACTTAGTTTTAAACAGACACCAAACAAGCTACCTATAAGTAACTACAAATATGAAAGTTTGGTTTGTATAATGTTGTTTTCATGGTTACTGAGCATTTTCATTTCTACAGGACTGTATCATAAGAAATAACACTGTTTCTGATAGCCCAACAAGGTTTTGTTCCACCCAGCGGGAATGTAGGTGAGGAGATTCTCTGTATTCCCCTCCGTGCAATGAAATCCAAATCTTGTGGTCAGTGTTAGGAAAGGAAACAAAAGCTTTTCTTTCTATAACTGAAAGCATTATTTTCCTAAAAACGAATTAACCTAACAAGTTCTGATTTTTTTTTCTGAGTTGCTTGTCTTTAAATTAGATTGTTTTACTGGACTGGGGTGTATTAATTGAGCATAAGCAAAATAAGTCTTAGCACTGGCTGCAGAAGGACAGTGGCCAAAGTCAACAGTAGCTCAAGAAAAGACTTCAGAAGGGATTAAGAAATTGTTCCTTGTACAGACTGAATGCAGATTGGTGTCTAAGGGTATATCAGTAGTTTTGCATTTCTCTGCCATGTAATAAGAACATTCAGATGTTATCAGAAGGAGTTTAGCTGCAGTTCAGCAGCTAACAAGAGCAAGCAAGAATCCTCTTGCTCTGAGACCAGGAGAGTTCTTTTAGTATTTTGTAAATGTTTTTTTTCATTGCTGTTAGTTAGCAGTGACCTTGATAACCTTGAAAAAGATATGCTTAGAATAAACAGTTTTATATTGACCAGTCTTACTCGAGGTGGGGGAAAAAAATGGGTGACCTGCTGTGCTTTGTGCTGTCTCCCTTTGAATAATGAAGTAGTGAGATCAGTAGAAGAAAAAGCCAGATATGGAGAACTGCCTCACAACTTTACTGTCCGAATGCCGATCAGTTTGTTTCATTCCTGCCAAGGGGAATTCTGTGCTGTGCACTGCAGCTCTGGTTAATTCATTTGTGATAGTTAACACAAGTTAATAATAGCTCAATGCATGCGTGCAGCAAGAACAGAACTTTTTTTGGCTTGTAGTCCTCCAGCAGTCCTTTTACAGGCAGGTGGTGGTGGTCTGTTGTTTCACACCCTGTTTGTCAGGCTGTATTATTTTTCTGGGAACTGAGAGGGGACAAGGGACAGGAGCTGAATTCCTGCTTCTTAATTTTTTATGTTAAAACTAGTTGATTGCTTATGGAGTTGGGAGTTTTCTAGGTAGAGACTGATTTGGTTTTTCTGTCTGCATGTGTTTTTTTTCCTTATTGTTTTAACCAGGGTGCTGGGGATGGCATGCATCTCATGGTCTGCCATCTTGTGTGTCAGTGTGCCTGGTATAAATTGTTTGATGCAGGTGGCTTGCCAAATGCTTCTCAGGACTTCGCTTGGCGCATGAATAAGCGTTTCTCTTTTTCCTTAAATGTGTACTGCTGGGTGAACCTCCAGCCTAGGATGGAGGTAGTGAGTCTGGAGCAGCATTTAGGAATCACATCTCCAGTGGGATGTAGGTCTTGTCTTCTCCTTCTAAAACTGCTAAAGAAAAAAGTCTGGAAGGGGAGGCTTTTTGCCTTATGGAGCTTATGGAGCAGCTTTTGAAGAAGAGTAGCTAGCTGCTCTTTCAGCTTGTCTTATAGAAGTGCTAAAAGTGCTGCCTTGTGTACTGAGTGCCTGCTTTCCTTCAGGACCTGAAGAAGAAAATTGGTTATTTGCATATGGAGCTAAAATTCAAGCTGGCAGTGAAGCACAGTAGTTTGAGGGCGTGGGTTCAATCACTGTCTGCTTTCCCACCCAGCAGTGAAAGCTCACTTTATAGGCACATTCTGATCTTTACAGCCCATTTTTTATCCTTAGCTTCTCAATTTTTTAGATATCACTTGTTTTATTCCTCTCACCTCCCCTTCCCCCCATTCAGTAAATGGCCAAATTAAATCAATATGAGCTGGTAACAGAGACCAAGAAATTACAGGGTACATGAGTTTTGCCCTTTCTTTGCAGAGTTCCGTTTCTGCACTTTATTTTAATGGCATTTTAGTGGCTTTTGTGTTTTGTCAGTCAATAGAGGTGTAGAGCTAAATGAAACATATTCAGTTCCCAGCTATTCAGTATCTGAAATGTTCTGTGTGCTTCTTGCAGCGTAGAAAATGACATTACTTGCTCTGAAAATCTTAGCTGTCAGTTCTGTGGAGCTAGCTTATAGAAACTTTACAAGTTCATGTGTCTGTTTAAACAAGTCTAGATGCATATCCAGAGTTAAAAAATAGGTGTTTTTTTCTGGAAGCTGCGTAAGACTGTCTTTTTCTTAAAGTCTGTGTAGATTCTGTATGTAGAGACAGCAGGAAAGATGATCTGCTTGCAGTCTGTATGGTTCTAGAGCTTATCACGTGCAGGTGATAACTTCCATTTACAAAGTTCTACTGTGTTTTGCCTCTGCCGTTTTTCCAGATTTTTGGTGTAGATTAGATCTTTATGTGCCCCCTTTCATTGCTATTCATGCCTTCTTTTTTAACCAGTTGCATGTCTTGTTTTTTTTCTGGTTCTGCTGAACAAATGAACTATAAAAGGGCTTGTGGCATTGTTCTGAAATGTCACAGCTCTCCTGCTGTCTGGATTGTGCTAATTGAAAGGATTAAATCCTCATCGTAATTTGATATGGTCAAAGTGCTTATCAAGAGAGTAGTTGGGATTAGGGAAGAGATGGGAGAACGACTGGGCAGTTAACTGCAAGTGGATTATTTCCTTTAGAGAACTCTTCTGAGATCAGTAAGCTTACAATTTTATATTGCATAGCAAAGCTTGGTGGAGCAAGGCCTTTCAGAATTCTCTCTGGGAGTCTGGGGATTTTCAAAGGCAACTATATAAGCTGCAAAAAGCTTTGGTCTTTGTAGTTTGGAAAGGCAATGTATTTATATTAGGGAATTTGATTCCATAAAGTCTATATACAGCAAAAACAATTGTAGATTACAGATTCTGTATCAGGTGTGAGAGTTTGCAAGTTAGGTGTAGTTGTAAGTTAGGAGAAATATAGAGCTCATTACTCTAATTTACCCTAGTGACAAAAGTACCTACTTGTGTGGAACAGGAGCCGACAGAAATAACTTGTCTATGGCAGAGCTGTCATGCAGGAGCTGTAGTTTCTGATAGACCATGTTCCCCTGTAGCACAGAGATCAGTTTGTGTCATCTTGAGGTAGTCTTTTTTTGCCTATGGTCCTTTTCTTGCAGGGAGATTTTGGCACAGCCAGAAAAATGAAAACTCCGACAGTCAGGGTGCTATGAATAGACTAGGATGTGTTTTAAATTGCTGAATTGGACCCTAAGCCCAGCTTCCATGGAAAGGTTGGAAGCCATGAGACCTATACAGACATGAATGCCTGCAGGATCAATAGTGGAATCAGTGGCTGTGGCGTTTGCCTGCTGCTCACAGTGGGGACAGAGGGGTTGTGCTCAGCGCAGGGGGTGTGTTTGCCACCCAGAGAGACCCGCGGGGGTACCACTTACGGACTTGGTAACAGCAACTCGGGGTGTGGTGTGCAAGGGTCTGTTCTGGTGTACACAAAGGGAAATAAGCAAAATACCTTCTTACACCTGAGGAGAAACATGCGTACAGCACAGTTACAGGTTGTGTCTAGTTCTTAGAAACATTCTGACTAGAAGCCATTGCTGGTGTGGCCTTTAATGGTGGCTGTTGGCAATATATTGCTTAGGTGGTCAGCAAACCAGCTCTAAATCCTTGTTTGTCTTTGATCTATAGAGGTAGGTGTTTAGAGGACTCTTAGCGATAGGCTCTGTGCTGTAAGGATCAGTGTACTACGGAGAGCATTGGGATTCTGTTCCTGACCCCATGCCTTACATGTGGTGTAAGTTTGGGTAGATCACTTGTGCTCTTCCCTCTAAAGCAGACAACCGTGATATCAGTCCTCTTTCCTGAGCTTTTTGAAAGTTGTAAGTGAAGAGGGGTATGTGTTTAAATGCAAGAGGAAGAGCTGCTATTTTTCTCAAGACTTTTGCTTAAAGTACTGGTGTATTTGAGTCTAAAGGAACCTGCACTTGTTTGTGAGGCACAGCACTTTTTCAGCTTCCAGTTCCTAAATTGGACTTGCTGTGCTTTCAGAAAGTCAAAACTTCTAATAAAAACAATTGCAGGATAACAGTGTATGCAGAAAAAAAAATTAGCTACATATTGATGACATCCCTTGTTTATACTTTTCATTCTAATTCAGAGTGCAAGAGCAGTGGGGAGCTCTGTTGATTCCTGTGCAGAACTGTGCATCAGGCAGGGACTGGCTCCCCGTGCATCTGAGGGAGCTGAGCTTTGGTAGTCTTCTCTGCTCTAACTGCTGAAGCGACTGAGAGCAGAGCTGCTCTGCAGACTTGGGGAGTGTGTTTGCAATGCTCAGATTTTGTTTGAAGCTCATTGTTTGGGTTTGAAGAGCTTTAGTGTAACCTTTATATAAATACTGCTAGGTAGAGTTACTCCATGTGGATGTGGGGGATTTGTCTTCTCAAGTAATGCTGTATGGTACCATTGATGGGGTGCTTGGAACTAGTGAACTGTGCCTTCGTGTAAACTTGCCATAAACCTAAATAAATGTTTCATCTTGTAGTAGTTCTGTTTCTTAAGTACATGCTTCAAATATTACATCTGCCAGAATCTCATATTAATCTGTGTGCTTGGTGGTCATGCTCCATTTTGATTTTAATATATTACTGTCCTTGTTGCTGCATGTATGGGAAATAACATTGATCCAGAATTTATCAGAATTATTCATGTGATTGAAGTTACACTTGAAGCTTTTGAGCTATGTAGAGAATGCATGCAATGCATTTATAAGCACAGCCTGCTGCATAAACAGAAAAGAAAACCCTTTTTTTCCTTGTCCTCTTATTCTTTCTCCTTTTCTTCTTGGTAACAGAGGTAATACAATGTTTGCATGTCGAGTATAAATACAACTCCAGATTGAAATCCATCCCAATGGCCCAAAACTTTCAGCTTTGCAAATGAGATAAATACATTTTTTTTTTTTATTTTGGGCTCCCCAACTGCAAAGACTTAATTCTCAGGATCACATTCTTGGGGAAAAATGAACGAGCAGTGACGTTAAAATCACACCAACTAAGTTGGATCTTCCTCAGTGTAACAGCAAACAACATGTGCCCAGGACAGGATATATTAATATATTGTGGCAGAGCATATCAGAAGTGACCTGCAGTGAGGCCTGTGCTCTCTTAATTGTCGTAAATCTTAAACATGGGTAAATTATTTCTAGATCTGCGTAGATTATTTCCATCTGTGGGTAGAAAGTTACTGTTTTAATTCCAGGCATGTGGGCTGTGACAGTGCTATTGCATGTCCCCAGACATTGTCCAGAAAGAAGTAAACAGGACTGTTGGTCCTGAGCATTCACTTTGCACGGATGTATCTGTGCCTAAAATAAAGCAGACTGTGCTTACTTTTAAAGTATCCAAGCATTCTTTTCACTCTTATGTGTGTCAAGCCATTTATGGGGAAAATTGGGTTTTGAGCTAGCTGTCATTTGCCAAAAATGAGTGCTGAGCCTTCTGAATTTTGATGGAACGAGGCATTCGTCTGCCAAGCAGCCCATTTTTATCAGTGTGTGTACTGCTATTGTAGTGATTAGGGAGCAAACCAATTCTGCCTGCCCTTCAAAGGTGTTTGTTTTAAATGGCATTGGCATTTAAAACTCCTTTGTGGAAGGGTGGTTGTAAAGCAGCTTTCAGAGACCTGAATTCAGCTTAAGGGGGCTTGAGTGCAAGCCATGGGGCAGGATCAAATATGGGGGTCCTTGGTTCTGTTATAGGTCACATCTTTAAAGACGTTTCCTTTGGAGCTGCAAGGTGTAGAAGTTATGGGATGGGGGAAGAATGAAGGATAAGCAAGGTGGATTTTCAGTTTGATTTAAAGGATGATGGCAACTTCTTCCTTTTAAAATGCTGCCCTGGTTTTGTGCCCTGCCTGCTTAAAATTTGGGTCAGCTGCAACCCAAGGAATCCAGCTAATGAAAATACATCTAGGCAGGGACCTGGCAATCTGGTATCAAAAGAACTGGTGGGGAGATGTGTGATAGAACTCAAAAAGGCCATGAATGAAAGGATCACATGAAAGGGTTGGTATGGCAACAAACATAAAAAGAAATGGGAAAAATCTGTAAAAGAACAGTTACAGAGCAGCTTAATGAATAATAGTTATATTGAACTTAGCCTACTGTTGGTTCATTGCCATGGTACAATGTCCTGAATATCTGGCCTTCTGCATCTTGTTTGTGGTGTTTACTATTTTTATTTCAGTGTGCTCTTGCCACACTTGCTCTGATGGTGTGTGTGGTTCTAACACTGAAGCCAGGGTTTTAGTCCTTGTTTAGATACAACTAAGATAACAGTGATTGTAATAAAGGATAATGGAGAGAGAGAAGATGTAGAGGCTGTTCTTGTTTCCTGAAATGTGATATCTAATGATCTGCCTTACCACTTACCCAGCCTAATATTGTTTATTTTGTTACTTATTTTAATCTATTTAAAATAAAAGTTGAAGATAAATAAAGCAGTTAAAACTGCAGACCTGAGAAAGGCGAGTATAGGCTGCTGTAAAACTGCTCTGGTTTTGTTTGGGGGATTTTTCTGTGTTTTCTCTTTGCTTGGTTATTTTGTGTTATGTTGTTTTGTTTTCTAAATTATTCAGCAGTGTTTGGATGTTTGGCAAAGTGTTGATAGTAGAAGTAGTTCCCATAAACTGAAAGAGGCTGTGTTTTCATGCACAGAAAACTTTCAGAAATGCTTCTGCTATTTATCTATATTATTAGAAATCTTGTGTTTAAACTTTGTCTGTTGTATATATGTGTGTGTACATGCATGTGCATATGTATATCTGTGTTAGACTTTTCACTGTATAAGCATCTGGAAAAAAGCTTCATGGAGTCAGAAGCAGGTCTGTGTGTCTGCAGGAGCATGTATTAGCACATGGAAAAGAAAGGGAATGAATGGAAGAATATGTTTTTAAAGCAGGACAAGTTCATTATTTCCTCTGTTGCTTGTAGTGAGGCTCTTCTTTTCTGTTTTTGGCCTCTGGCAAGCTGAGTGTCTTCCTACACTTGCATAAACCTTCAGTCCAGTAATCTGGAGTGTTGAAAAGGGGAAGAAACACTTGGCAGGCACTCACTCTAGATACTGGTGAGTTGTGAGGCTGAGGATGTTGTGCACAGGAGCATCCCAGGCATTGGTTTAGTTTTGCTGTTACAAAAGGGCTCTGAATCAGGTGGCAGAGCTTCCTCATGCTGGAAGGTGTGGGGGTTTTCCAGGGGTTCATTCAACTGTGAGAAGCTTACTAAGCCAAATCTGTGACCCTGCCTATTTTTGGAAAAGGGCTCATGATCAACACTTGTCAGCCCTCTTCAGTCCAGCTTAGAGGCACTCTGGAAGCTTCTGTAGACACCACTGACCTGTCCATGCTCTGTGCTAGCAGTGCCCCACTTTGCTAACTCTTGATAAAGTATCCTCAGGGAGCAAGTCAAGTGTGATACAGACTTTGTACACTTGGACTAATTCCACTTGCAACCACTCCCTAAATCTCTTACTGGTAGAGCTTGCTTATACTGTATTTATTGATTTAGTAGGATATGAATAGAACTTGTCTTAGGGGGAAAGAATGCTTTGCCTGCTGTCCGTGCTGGGTATTGATACAAGTGTAGTTGTTAGGTACAGTACCAGCCTTCTCAGAAGTGTGTGCTCCCTCTGTCTCAGTTTTTGTATCTCTTGTCCTTGCTTGTGGCTGTTACTTTTTCGTTAAAAAAAAAAGAGGTAATTTTCCTAATGCTTGGTTATTTTTTGTGTGTAGTCTTTTACCTGCTTGATTATCTAGCATATATTTTATTTAGAATAGCCTGTCCTTTGGCAGCACTGCATAGGAGCATGTTGCTGATGCTTCTGAGCTAACAAGCCACTTACCTGGTACTTAGGTGGTTATAGTTGCTGTGCAGAGCAAGTGGGGCTGATAACATGGAAGTCAGAGAGATACTGGTAAGAATTTGCTCTGTGCAGTGTCCTGTAGCCAAATCTGGCCAGGGCAATAGGTCCTCTTTGCTTGTTGATATATTTAGCAGTTGAGGGTTGAACGAGTGTTGTGCAATGTATGTGGCTGCATTAGTTTTCTTGAAATTTTGTTTGAAGATTGATTTCTTTTAAAAAACACACATTTAGCATATCATAACTGTTACTTTGTGACAAGGACTTTGGCTGGTTTTGGGTGAAAGGAGTGTATAGTTTTACTACTGTTGATTAGTAAGAATACATGTTAAAAATGAATTTTTTTTTTGTGTGTGTGTATTGTCCAAATCTGTTTTGGCTTACCTTTTGTTGCCCTTCTGGGGATGGAGGAAATGAACTTTTTGCACTCAAGCTTTCCTTGCTGCTAATACTTGTGATCACAAAAGCACTTACTTCTTAATAGTGGCAACCTTTGAATGGTCTCATTTCATCTGGGACAGTACTGGGTTGTTGGCTAGTTTCTTTGCCTGGCTCTGAATTGCAGGGGCAGCATGCAAATAAATGCTTTGAGTGAGATCCATGTGGAAATTTCCAGTGTGAAGATGCAGGGGTAGAAAAACACTTCCTTTTGAAAGAGTAGATTTCCTTACCTGACAGGCAACTTTTGAGTTTAAAAGTGCATTATACAAGGTTAAAACAAATCCTAGAGATTAATCTTGGAGAGATATAGAACTAACACTTCATAGATGTCTGGAGCATATTGATAGGTCTTGTAATGAGAACCACAGAATAATGACTTAGGTGGGCTTGATTTTTATTTTTACAGCTACTCTGTTGTGCCCAGATTGCTTGTGAGCACTCGACTGTATTTTTAACAGTGTACCTACAGCATGTCAGTGTAACACTTCCTGGCTGCAGTGCTTGTTCCTGATTTTGCTCACTGATAAAACAGTGGTGGAACAAATATCCCAGTAACTGGGCTTTATCCTGCATTTGCATAATAATGTCTCTCTGAAGTTCAGCTGTGGTAATCTGTGTGTTTCCTGTGTGATTGCAGCAAAATCGTGTACTTAGACAGAAATTTAGCTTTTGCAGCCCATTCTTCTCCTTCATGACTGGTACAGCAGACATGTTTGAGACAGGGTTTGTGTTTCCTGAGAAGGGAACTGGATCCGGTTGCTTGTGACCTGCAGCTGGGTGTAACACCATGAGTGCTGTTGACTCAGGACCTCTTGTACCACATCAGTGTGTTAGCATTTATAGTTGGGTATATGTGCATGTTGACAGGTTATCTTCTAAAAATTGACACCTGTGTACCTACTTAGGAAATAACTTATATATGTGGTCTTAGACTAGTGCTCTCAAATCACTACAGAGACTTCTGTATGGGCAAGGTTGGACTTTAGTCAACATCTTGTTCCAACTGCATACCTTGTCTTCTGTGTCAGTGAAGATGGGAACATGTGCGGCTGAGCCAGTCCTGGAACTGTGATCCTGTCTGTGCTTTGAAGGTGTAGCAGATGGGTGAAATAAGCAGGTGAAACCTCCCCTGCAAAATGGTTTTGCACCCTAGCCACTAGATTTCTTTTATGTGAACCACAGTGATGTAGGAGAGCCCATGTCTTGAGCCTGAGTTTGGTTCTAGGCTGAGCCAAAGGAGTTGATGGAAATTACTCTTGTCAGGCACACTCTGTCCTACACTCTGCAGAGCCCACTTTGTATTTGAAGACACTGAAATTGCACAGGCTGTTACTAATCTGAGATGGAGCCCTTGAAAAGGAAGGGGAACTGAGTCAAAATTCACTGTTGTGCAGCACTTTGCAAATGCTGTGGTAGGTGGGTGTTGTGAGCATGCTTAAATATCCAATTAAAAGTAGCTGAGTGAGGTACAAGTTGGGGATGGAGCAGACTACTTTTGGAGGATGGATAAAGCCAACCTACACCAATGGTTAATTGGTGTAGGGGTAAAGAAATTTGGCTGTGTAAAATGAGCAGGCACAGCTCCAGGGCGGGAATGGAATGTGACAGTGAACTTCATCAGTGCTATCAGGACCTGAGAATATGTTCCAGGGCCTCATAATAATTAAAGGTCAAATGCTAATGCTTCTAATCCACTTCTAACATCTGGAAGGAATCAAGACAATCTTTGCAGTATTTACTGACATTCACTTGTCTTTGCTTGCCCTGGTCAATGGTAACTTTGATATTTGTGTGGAGTCCTGGAAAGTTATCCTAACTCATGAGAACAAGGAGAGTTCTCTTTTCCTGGTAAGATCAGCTAACTAGCTGTCACTTAGGCTGGCCTGGGTGCTGTCTGGGTTGCAGACAATTCCAGTGGTGGCTGCTTGCCAAAGTAGAAAGAGATTTGCTGGGGGTATACTGCCAGCTCTTAGGGGATGTGAAACCTGTTGCAAACTTGTTCTTGACATCTTGTCTCCCTGCGCCCTCTCCCTTTTTATCTTTCAGCACAGAAAGACGTCAGTCATGGCGGGTGATGCCATCATGGTCATGAGGGGCTTGACCAAGCTCAGTAAAGCCATCCTGGAAACCCAAGCAGGACAGCTTCGGCAGGTGCTCCTTGGGGGAGATGCAGTCACCATTGCAAAGACTCTCCAGGCTGCTGCTGAGGAACAGTTCAGTTCTGCCTTGGGAAAGGTGCAGGTAAACAAAACTCTTTGTGCACAGTGTAGTCTGATGTTTTGCTTTTTCTCCAGATACTTTTTTGGTTTTGTTGTGTGAGTGTCTGGGAACTCACAGCTTGAATGAGAGCCTGGTTCTGAAGTGCAGGATTGATAATAATAATGTTGCAATGCTCTGGGAATTCTTAGGAATCTGTGATGTGGGGAAGGTGCTTGGACAGGAATGGGAGGGGAATGTTACTGCAGAGTGTTTCTGTTTTTTCATTACTGAGTGTTTAAGACATGCTGAATAAGAAAAGTGCTTTCTTCATCTCATCAAAGATCAAGATCTTGCTAAGACTGGTCAGCATCTTTGTTATTTAGAGTCTCCTTTAAACTTCAGGCATCGATTTACCTCTCTTTTAGAGTGCATTGGATGAAGGAGCTCTTTTAGAGTGCATTGGACTTACCTTGGTGCTGCTTCCTTTCTTGGCAGAAGTGGTGCACGTGATACTTTTCAGAGTGGCTCAGGGTCAGGTGTTTGCACATTCAGGCTGGATTTTTGGAACTGGCTTTCAGATGAGGAACATAAGGAAAGCCAGACAGCAGCTTCTCTCATCAGAGATGGGGATAGATTTATAAGAGCTTCACATTTGCTTTGCTACCATCTTTTTAAAGAAAGGGGTTTGTCTGTGGTGCTTCTCTCTTATCCTTTAGAAAGAGTGTGTAGCTCAGATGTTAATTTTTGAAGAAGAAACTAATACATGAGGTTTTGATGTTTTTTATGCAATGAGCTTAGACTACCATGGTAATATATAGTTTCAGTCCTCGAATCTGGGTCTGTGTTTTCTTGGTTCTATTTAAGCTTGCAGTACAACTAACTTGCGTGTTTGTTTATGGGGATAGTGCTTTGTCTTGTCACTGTCCTCCTCTTGCACCCAAGAGGAAAGAGATGATATTCTCCTGTTTCTGTGCATGTTTCTCTGCTCAAGAGAAGCCAAATGAGCACAACTGCAGAACACTTACCCTGCATTCTGTAAATGGGTTACAAGAGAAGGTGCTGCCAAAGCAGGGCTCAGTAAGAAATCTAAACATGCAGCATTTTCTGGTTTGAAGAGAGAAAGATCTCTTACATGATAGGGTTTTAGCTGTCTGGCATGTTTGTAAAAATTTAAGTATAGAAGTAATAGGCTTTCTTGCTTGTAATCACTGGTCAGTATTGTGGGCCACAGTCCCCACCTGCAAACATTTCTCTCCTCCCCCACTGTGATGTTGAGGTTCAGAATAGCATGAGACCTACTGAATAACAGGAAAGACCATGTTCTGTTTTTTTCTCTAAGGAAGGGAAATTTAATTAGTGTTTAGGAAAGAGCCTGAAATATGCTGCCTGCTTGCCTGACCACAGCAGGATTTAAAATCCTGTTGATTGCCTGTAATAGTCATCATTTATTTTATGGTATTGCTGCTGCTGAGATAGCTAACTAGAATATGTCAAGGAATAAGTGAACAGGAGATAATGCTCTGCTGTGGATTTTTATTTATGTATTTATTTTTTGACTGAAAAGTGTTAAGAAATACTTTGTGGGGCGGCTTTTGCGAGGTTATGACAGAAAAAAGTGTCAGGAGAAGCCTGTCTGGAGTGTTGCTGTGCCCAATGCTGTTATTCTTGCTCCAGGCACAGAATTTTATTTATTTTGGGATGACAACACATAGTTCAGTGGTTGAATAATGGAATGTGTTTTGCAGTTGGTAGTGTCATGGCTGTGAAAGGCTGAGCTTACTCTTCCTGTAAGTAGGTATTTGGTATTGCTTCAGGTGGCTTTAGGCTTGGAAGTGCTCATGTTGTGTGACTGGAAACAGGATGGGAGAAGGGAAAACTTTTTGTTATCCATCCTAAGTGCATCTTAAGTGATCCTGAAGCTCCTATTACCTGTTGTTTCTGAGCAGTGCATTGCTTCTAATGAACTCCACATTTAGTGACCCTTTCTGGCAGCATATGTAAAAACAAGGTTTCTCCAGTTATGGAAATCTGAGAAACTGTTAAAGAATTTGTCTCATCAAGGGAGTTAAAAGGTTGCCAGGGGCTCCAGGCATCCTCAGTGTCTCTTCCTTTCTTGTCTCTTACTGTGAATATCTGCAGTGCCAGAGTCTCTAAGTCTCTACAATTCCTTACTGTGGAGACATGACACCTAGCTGCAGCCTCGTCTCTGAGGACCACGGGTGAGTAGGGAGCAAGGTTTAAGATCTTTTCTTAAAGTATTTCAATTATTGTTTGCAGGAACTAGGCAAACAGCAGGAGAACTTTACTGACCTCGGTGAGGATTTTGGGAAAGACTATGACTTCTCAGCCCGAGAGCCATCAGATGCTCCCATGGACTTCTCCACTGCCCCTGGCAAGCCTCAGGAGCACAGCACTGAAGGCCCTGCTTACTCCTACACAACAAATGGACCTTTTAGAAATGTTGATGAGACTGGAGATTCTAGCATGGGTCACAAGCCTTTCCCTCCCAAAATGGATGCAAGGTTATTTGGAGGCATTAGGGACCCTGGAAATCCTTTTGCTACTGCCTTTGGACAAAATAGAGCTTTTCACCAAGACCATTCCTCCGTTGGTGGATTAACAGCTGAAGATATTGACAAAGCCAGACAGGCCAAAACGGGTTCAGGGCAGAAACCCTACAAACAGATGGTACGTTGTTTTAATTAAGGATTCTCAGTACTGTGGTTTCTATACTGGATTGTAATTGCTCACCTTCTCCTGTGTTTCTCTCATTTCTTCCTTTTCCACTATTCCCTTCTGTGGAGGCAAAAGAGGGAAGTGTCAGTGCTCATTAACCCTGTGGTATTTGGTCTGTCAATAGCTTTTCAGTCTCTCTTTTCACACTTGCTCCCTTTGTCAGATAATCTGATGTGAGAGGATGTTTAAAAAGTATACATAGGTTTAGACTTGGACACAAGCTCCTCTCAGTGGAGGCTGTGGCTTCCTGTGTGGTGTCTTGCAGTTGTAGAGGTGGAGGCAATGTTGCCCTGAGCATAAGTAGATTGAAGAGTAGCACAGCTCACAATTATTGCTTTAGTGTTTATGCCCTTGTGTGAGAGTGCAGAACCCACAGCATAGCTCACAAGTGCAAATACTTGTCATCTGCTCTGACCTAGTGCCTCCTTCCCGACATCCAGTATCAGATGCCACTGTGGGCTCACTCAGGATATTTGGTGAAACTGTACACTTAGCTGCTCCTGCTGTTGTGCATGAAGGAACTGTCTATAGTCCTGTGAATCTGATGACCCTTCATGAGTTCTAATTCCATGTGTGGAAGGGAGTTTGGGTTAGCACTGTGCAGCTTCTTCAAGTTCAAAATACAAGGGCTGCTGAGTTGAAAGTGAAAATGGGGTTTCCAAACACGGTTATGAGCTTTTCTGTCTTTCCCACCCACTTGTCCTCTCCTGTGCTCAGTGTTTGTTTCAGTTCATGATGTGTTTGTTCTGCATCGTATTCCCTTGAAAATCTCCCAGCAGACACAAGGCTCAGGTTCAAGGAAAGCTTTCTGCAGCATGGAGTTGTTCAGGTGCTCTGGGCTGTGCTCTGAATTTGCAGGTGTCTGACCACGTACCCAGTTAATTTGTGGATTTCTTGTTTTGTTTTTCCCTCTCTCTCTGCTGCAGCTCAGTGAGCGGGCTCGGGAGAGGAAGGTTCCTGTCACCAGGATCGGCCGACTCGCCAACTTTGGAGGTCAGTTTGGACTCCACGTTTGCCATGGCACTTGCATGTGCTGGTTAATGGCTGCCTGTGACAGGGCTCCTACTCTGCAGCATTGGGTGGTTCCATCTGCCAGTTCAGCTTGCTGACAGGAAAGTGCTTTCCCACAAACAGCTTGGTTAGCTCAGAGCTCCATTTGGGCTTTTTCATTGCTCTTAAGCGTTTGGGGCAGAGGACTTGGGGGTGCATAGTAGAGCTGCACATCTTTATGGTGACACATACCATGTGGAGTGTGCTGTACAAATATCCTGGTCCTGCACATGTGATTGTACTTTGAGGAAACTCTCCCAGTCCTTACAGTATGCTATTACTGTCAAGCAGAGACAGCTGGAGCAGCTGTTATTTTAAGTAATCTTTTCCCAACCTTACCCTTGCTACTTCTCTGAACAGTGTTTAAATATAAAATATGTCCTCCTGGTATTCCTTTTTGAGCACGGGGAGATGATAATAGTCAAGGTTTGATTTACTTAGCCATTGCTTGTAGACCATTTTCTCCAAGGAAGGATGTAAATTCTGAGCTTTTAAAATCAAGCTAGCTGAAACCTAAATGAATTTTACACACAGAATGGGGACTTAAGATATTTAGCTGCTTTTTGATACAGTAAGTAATATTAACAGGTGATGCTTATTTAATGTCCTATATCCAAAGCCATTAAAGGACTTAATATGTTCCTGAGGAAAAAAGGATCGCAGTATTGCAGGTGGAGAGATGAACACAGCTAGTGCTACTTAGGTAATCATTGGATGAGGAGTCTGTCTGTTGCTGTGGTTGGGTTTTTTTGACTATACTGCTTTGAGATGATAGAGGCCTGTCTAAGTTGTGAACAGTCTCTTGTGGCTCTTGTGATTCTCTTCCACAAAATTTGATAGAGAAGCACATGTACAAAGTAGACATCCTTGTGTTACGGATCCCAGAAGAAAGAAAAATAACCTGTCAAATGTAATTCAAATCAGCTATTATATAAAAAAAACAATTATTCTTTCCCTGTGTGTCCTTTTGTCAGACTAATATGCACACTAGGAGGAGTTGGGGCAGGGGCTGATCCTGTGCAGTGCAGGAATAAATAGCGAGTGAGTTTTGTGATAAGTTTTTCATGCTTGTCAGATATCTTTAACCCTGTAGTCTATTGCAGGCACTCTGGCTTCACAGCATACTTAGTATTCCTTAAGGGGAAGCAGGATTCATGATCTGCTTTTTGGAGTAAGATCACTTTGAAACTCACTTGACTATTTTCTTAAGCTCTTGTAGCACACAGGTCTCCGTTCTAATCTAGCCTTGAATGTTATGAGAAGTGTCACAGCACTTTTAGTTGTCATCTTCTGAGTTCATCTGTTGCTGCTTGCTGACTGCTGGTGGATGTGAAGTGGCAGACGACCAAATCTTCTGTGAACTTTGGGTTCCAGTGCTGTTGCTTTGTGTTCCAGCTTTTGGCACCCAAGGCTGTTGTGTGAGGGAAGGCTGACTCATGCTTCTAGGGGAAGTATAACCTGTCTTCTCCTAACCTCAAGGTAAAAACCAAAACAAATAGCCCCACCAGACCAAAACCACTAAGGGAGAGTAGGAAAGAAAGAGATTGTTTATGAGCAGCATCTCCAGACATCTGTGTCTCATTTATTTTTTTTGGTCTTGCTCTTTTTGAGTTGTCCGCTTTATATGATTAAAATGGCTGGCATGACAGAATGCTTGCTCTCAGAGTGCTTCTGGGGGAAACCTGTGTTGCAGAAATGGTGTTCAGATTCGTTGGTCTCTGCAATCTCTTCTTCGGATTAATTGCTTATCTTTCCCTCTGAATTTTAATTTGCAGCAGTGAAGAGAAACAATACTGTCAGTACAGTGGCTTAGCAAACAACCGATGTGGTCTATAGGTAGTTTACTTCAGTTTAAGATATCCTTTGGTAATATTTTGGGGCTTTTTACAAGGGCTTGTGATAACAGGATGAGGGATGATGGCTTTAGACTGACAGAGGGCAGGTTTAGATTAGTTGTTAGGAAGAAATCCTTCATTCAGAAGGTGGTGAGGCACTGGCACAGCTTGCCCAGAGAAGTTGGGGATGTCCCATCTCTGGAAGTGTTCAAGGCCAGGTTGGATCGGGGAGAGTGGGAAAATATTGCAGGAAATATCACTGTTAACCTGTGGAATATTAGTGACCCAGCTATGTTTTTGCTTCCTAGGACATTCAAATGATTAGAATCAAATGAGGAATGGCAGAGGTGGGGGGTGATTATTTCCTGCTCTACTGCCTGGCTCTTTACATTGCCTTAAAAATAATTAAGGGCAGGAGGCTGCTCCATATCCATGAGGGAATGTAGCTTAAAGCAAGTGAGCTTTTTGTGCAGGAGTTTTCTTGAGTGCTTTGGGATGCCATCTTCATTTGAAAACTCCCAGAAATCATTCTGGGAAATAAAGTGATTTTAGATGGATTCTTCTCCTCTGATCTCGACACCAGTCAAACTAGCATTTGATTCTGACTTTTTTATTTAATACTCTTTTTTTGGGATGAAACCCACTTTTCCCCCTTTATTTTGTACTAGAACAGTGTTATTTTAGGGTTGGAGAAGATGGAAAGATGTTGAGTAGGTCAAAAACAGAATTCGTGTAACTATTCCTGGGGTTCAGATAGCTGAATTTCCATACTGTTGGCATGATCCCATTCCTTCTCCTGTCTTTGCATGTTTTCTTTAGTCCCCTCCAGTGTTATAGGGAGTTGTGTCTCAACTATGATGTCAAGACACTGATGGGTGATGGACAAATTAGCAACAGAAGGCCAAAATACTTGAACTGCTGGGTTTGCCTGGCTTCTTGCCTCTTCTGTGGGCAAAGAACATTTTACTGGAAAGATTGAAGATCATGTTTTCCGACACTTGCATGTAATACTGAGCTAATATTGCTCTGTGATCTGCACAAGATCTTCTACTGAGCTTCTTAGTCCTTTATATGTATTTTTGTATGCTTCTTGGAGCAGCCAGAGTGACTGCTGGTAGGTGTATTTATAGTACTAAATAATATCCTTGATTTTTATTTATTTGTTCTTCCCAGGGTTGTAATTGACAAAACAGATTTTTCTGCAGTTTTTTTGTTCCATGCTTGTTTTGTAGCCTGATGGGTCATCAGTTCCGTGCACTCACTTCTTGATCTTGTCTTTATTTCCATTCTCCCTTCCTTGCCTTATTTGACTTTTCTGAGCTGTTCCTGTCTCCCTTAATCATATTCCTGGTTTCTAAGTTTATTATTTTAATGATATAATAAGATTCTTTTGCAATAAAGAAAATTCAGGAAGCTTGTGGTGAAGTCTAGATTTAATGTGATTTTAACAATTTCGAAAACAAAAAAAAAAAAAGCAAAAACCTAGTCAGTTGAGGTATGTTAGTAAAGTACATACAGGCCTGGCCAGTGCAGGATTCAGATTGTCATGTGAGTGATGAGTGAGTGCATTGGGTTTGCCTGTCAAGGGTTTGGCTGCAGGCTGGCTTCTCTGAGGAGTTGCCAGAAGCTTCCCCCTGTCTGACTCCAAGATGGCTCCAAACCAAGGCCATCAGCGATGGTGGCAGCACCTCTGAGATAAGAGTTAGGAAGGGGAAAAACTGGCCCAATTGCAGCTGGAGAGAGGAGTGAGAGAAACAGCCCTGCAGACACCAAGGGGAAGAAGGAGGTGGAGAAAGTGCTCCAGATGCTGGAGCTGAGATTCTCGGGCAGCTCGTGGTAAAGGCCATGGTGAGGCAGCTGTGCCCCTGCAGCCCATGGAGGGCCACAGTGGAGCTGAGATCCACCTGCAGCTCCTGGAGGAATCCACAGTGGAAGAGGTGAATGCTTGAAGAAAGCTGTAGGAAGCCCACACTGGAGCAGGCTCTGGCAGGGCCTGTGGACAGAGGAGCCCCCACTGGAGCAGGTTTGCTGACACGACTGATGACCCTGCTGTAAGCCCATGCTGGAGCAGCCCATTCCTGAAGGATTGCACCCTGTGGAAGGGGCTCATGCTGGGGCAGTCTGTGAAGAACTGCAGCCTGTGGAAAGGACTCACATTGGAGAAGTTTGTGGAGAATTGTCTCCTGTGGGAGCAACCCCACACTGGAGCAGGGTGAGAGTGTGAGGAGTCCTCTCCCTAAGGAGGAAGGAGCACCAAAAACATGTGGTGAGCTGACTGTAACCACCATCCCCTTCCCCAGTGCCGCTGTGGAGGGGAAGGAGGTAGAGAATTCAGAGTAAAGTTAAACCCAGGAAGAATTCAGGAGTAGGAGGAATGTCTTTTATGATTTAGTATTAATTTCTCATTATCCTACTCTGATTTGATTGGTAATAAATTGAACTAATTTCCCCAGGTTGAGTTTGTTTTGCCTGTGATGATGATTGCTGAGTGATCTCCCTGTCCTTATCTTGACCCATGAGCCTTTCATTATATTTTTCTCTGCCCTGTGCAGCTGAGGAGCTTTCAGTGTGTGCTGTGTGGTGATTGACGTGTTTTATATGACCAAAACCAGGGCACAGGCTGCTCCACAGGAGAGTCTTGCCCACCCCTGTGCTTGGCAGGCTGAGCAGAGTGGTAACAGCCCATCCAGCTCCTGTTTGTTTTGTTGTGTCAGTTGCTGAGCAAGAGGTTTCATCCTGAACAAAACTGGTTCCAGATCGTCTCTTGATGGGTTTGGTTTGAAGTGTACCAGATGCTGCAGATGCCTGGAAAATACCTTAAGAGCCACTCTGCTGGTATAGAACCAGAGGCATTTTCCAAGGCCAAAATAATCTGCATGAAGTGCAAAACGCAGGAGAAGAGGTGCATAGGGATATTATTTCTCAAGGTGCTGAACCATGGCTGTTGAGCAATGCTAAGAACTGTCCCAAGATGATTAATCTTGGAGGAGATACACATCTTGCAGACAAGGAAAGTGAAGGACATCAAGAATGACCTGTGCAAGTAGATTAGTGGTCCAGAAGGGTGAGAGTCCTTTTGTAGCACTACAGGTTCTTTGGAGGGGTGACTTGTTCCTGGTAGCGGGTGAACAGCAGCAGCTAAGTCCCATATAGCTGCTTTCTCATTTCTTCCCACTGCAGGAAGGAATAGGAAAGAGCCAAATACTTGGAGAAAACTTGGGAGTTGAGATCAAGACAGTTTACGAGGGGAAGCAAAGAAAGTTCCATGTTCAAGCAAAGCAGCAAGAAGAGTTCATTCACGACTCTCTGCTGGCAGGCAGATGTCCAGGTACCTCGTGGGAAGCAGGACCTGACCATCTGTAGTGGTTACTTGGGAAGGCAAACTCCTTAACGCCAAACATCCACCTTCACATCCTCCTTTTGTGCAAGTTTGACTGCTAAGCAGCAGCAAACACCGTGATTATAGTTTGAAGATGTGTGAAGCCTTTGTTTAAACTTCAGATCTTTGAAGCTTAGCAGCCGTTTAACCATGCACTTGTTTTTGTCCGACTTTAGTTTATTTCAAACTGTTGTTACTGGTGATTGGAGTTCATTTTTTTGGAAATTAGACAGAGTGAAGCAGTGAGGAAACTGTAAGAGCATCTATTGAAAAAGCTCTTTTTGTAGTGCAGTCTACAATATTAGTGCAGATGCTCAGCTGAGACATCTATGAGAGGGAACGTGCAAAACACATTCATTTGTAGTCTGATCTTGCCCACACTGATGGAAACCCAAGCTGCTTTTAAACAAGCTGTAACCTATCCAGCTTTATTCTGGAAGACAGAGGAGAATCTGGTTCCTAGTCTTTCATTTACCTTAGAAGTGGTTTGTGTCTTAATGATGAAGAGATTGGAAACTTCAGATAAGTTTTATTTTGTGTCCAGGCACAAAATCGTGTAGTTTTTAATTTTAGACATAGAACATAAAGAAGATCATGTGATGCTTTTTATTTGAAACCAATTACTGCCAGTCAGTTCGGTCTAGCTTTGATAATGACCAAGCATTTATGGTGGGGAGCATTGTTTTGGAGGTGGTGAAAGTGGGATCAAGCCCAACAGAAATGTTCTGTGAGTGGTATTTAATCTAGAAAATCACATCTTGTTGATGAGATGTCTTTATTGGCTTCCTGTCTGACTCTTGATGCTGCCTGCTCCAAGGCTTGTATGTGAGATCCGATTGGAAAAGATCGCAGATCAGCATTTTAGTAGGTGTTGTTTATGCTGTGTTTGAAAAGCCTTTTTTGCTTGTTTTCTGTGAAGTCTAGAGGTATTTTTCTCACTTTGTTTAGCTAATAAAATCTCTGTATTTCTGGTGCAGAAGACTTGTTCACTGGTGATATATGGTTTGGCACAATTGAAGGATCTGCACAAGTTAGTAACTAACATTAGACTTCCTTAGGCTTCAATTTGTCATTTTGGTGCTGCAACTCCATAGGGAAAACTTGCAGAAAATACAGAAAAAATTAAAAAAACCTCAAACAAAAACCACCCCACAAAAACCTCCACCAAACCAACCAAAAAAACCCAAAGCCCAATCACCTTGTACTGTCACTGATGCCTCCTGAGCTGTACCTAATGCAGGATTCTGTGGCCCCAGTGCATGTAGTCTGTAAGATTGAAAGTGGAGCTGTTTGTGAAGGAGACGAACTATAGATGCTTGAAATTGTACTGGGAGAGATGGGCTTGTAATCACCTGATGGGAGAGAGGAAAAACTCCAGTGCAGGATGAGGGTCACCTTGTTTGTGGCCAGGCTTTCTCACTTGAGTCTACAAAACTTGTGCATGTGGTTCTTCCTGCACATATGCAAAATGCCACGTGCTGGGCAGCTCTGCTTCCTTCATTGTGCTGACTTTGTTCTCTGGTTGTTTTACCTGGGAGGTTTTCCAGTAGTGCCTTGAGGAGGGCTTGGGGTGCTTGGAAAACAGGTGCACCCAGTACTGTCAGCAGTGTGGGAGATGCACCACTGCTGAGGAGAGGTGGAGCAGCACCATCTGTTCTGAATGCCCATGTCATTTATTTTCCAGAAAAATAAATATTTTGTTAATGGGAAGGCAGTGAGACCTTTGGTAGTATGGATTGTTGCTTGATTAGATCTGTGCCTCATTTAATCTTTAGTGCTTTTGCTCTGGTTAGCAGAGGCAGATAACATTGCTTTTGTAGTTGTAGCTTAACCTATGGCTGTGAAACAGCACCCTGGCATTCTCTGCTTGCCAGGGTGATAGTGCATGTGGAGTGCTGGTGTTTTGTGTCCTGCTCTTACTGTTGCTGTGTGTGTGGGATTACTCCCCAGCCCAGCTCCTTGGGACTGCAGGTTGCAACACTGCTGGTGTAAGGTGAGCCTCGGGGGAAAAGCTTGTTACTATTCATCCCAGTAAATGAGCACATGGAAGGAAGAGATAGCTAATGAGCACAATTAAACCTAATGCTTAGACAGCAGGGTTGCAAAACCTTACACTCTACTGGCAGTGGCTTCATCCTAAATACGGTTTTTCCTCCTGCTGTGGTGGCATGGTGGGGAGTGAGAGGGTTCCTGTTCCTTCCTGAGAATTGTAGTTTGAGAACCATGTTTGTGAGAGTTTTGGCTTCTTGTTTTTCCCTTTTTTTAAACTCCATGATTTGAGTCTACAGCAGGACATCAGCCAGAGCACAGAGCTCTGAGTAACACTTGTGACATGCTTTATAAAAGCCAGATGTCCCAGACTGGCCTAGCCTATGATTCCTGGCTGGCATGCTGGGCTGAAGAGGTACAGGAGAAAACTCTTCAGTGTCAAGTGAAGATGACTCAATTGCAAAAACCAGGATGTTCTAATAGAGCTGTTGTGCGTTTGAATGTGTGGCTTAAAGTTAATTACCAAAAATGCCTCTGTATGTGGCTTGGAAGTTTTTTTTTCATTCTGACTTGTGTCTTTTTTTCTTATTTTAAAGGACTAGCTGTTGGTCTTGGCATTGGGGCACTGGCAGAAGTGGCAAAGAAGAGCCTTAGACCTGAGGAGCGAAGTGGTAAGCCCTTTCAATGTCCCTCTGTTTTCTTTTTTTCCTTTTCTTTATTTTATCTCCAGACACAGTTTACTTGCATTTGCAAGATTTGTATTCTTTTGAAGGCTGGATGGATAAGGGATATGGGTAGTTCTTTTATTTTCACTATAATCCTTCATCTGCTGGCTCTTCTGCCATCTCAGTATGCAACAGCCTCACTCCATAGACAGAGGTCAGAGGAATATTCCAGAGAATGTGTTTGTGCCAGCACAATTTTTACAGCTTTACTTTCCCATAGCCAGCCCTGAGATTGAATACTATCCCTGTGCCTGTTCTTGGATTGTCTTGACTTAACAATTCTTTTTAAACTGTTCAGTGAAACCATGTGTTTCTATCAGTATAGAAACTTTGGATGAGCCTGGGTGTCTGAAAATTTTGTCAGTGGTTGCAGTCTGTTTGAAATTTAAGGATATTCTGCCTAGGAGGAACTTGGAGGATGGCTGCTCTCTTGTAAGAGATGAAACACTTTATGCTCCTGTTAAATGGCAATTGCCTATTTCCAATATCTGTCTTTTGCTGCCTTCTAAAGGGTCCTCGTAACATGCAAAAGGCTGCACTGTGCAAATTGACCTGATCCTCTTTCCTTCCTAGCTTATTTGAAGTTGGAGGTAAATTGTTCCTAAGTTGTACCTGGTCATGTCATGGTGGCTTTCTTCTAAGCATATATGTTGGTAAAATATTGTGGGAGTGTGTGGGTGAATGGTTTAAAGCATAGAAATACATGGTGTTCTTTTCTAGAAAACATGAGATTTATTCTAAAGCTTACAGTTCCATTCACTTGTTTGTTCTCCAGGAAAAGCTTTGGTGGAACACTGCAAAATGTCAAGGTCTGTTAGAGTTGCTGCAGGCTGTTTGGTCTTCAGCTGGCCTCTCTGGTTTGGCTGGTATGGTTGTGTGTTTAGGTTACTTCCAGTGGCTGGAGGGAGCTGATGAAAGGTTGAAGGACTTGTAGCTAGAAGTAAAAAACGAAGTCAAATCATTCCTGGTTCGGAAGCGTTACTTTGAGATAATGACAATTGCTGGGTCCTTGTAATTTTACTCTGTGGCTGGTAGTATTCTACTACAAAGCCAATTTCTGTCTTCACCCAGGTTGTCATTGGGGGTGGAAGAAGGATGGGAACTGAACCTCTGTTTCCAGGAGGTACTGGAGTGGCTGAAAAATGAAGACATTTGGAGGGGGGGGAAACACTAAAAAAACAAAGCAACTGAACAAAATGATCCCAACCAAAAGAAATTCCCAAACCATAAAATAACACTTCAGAATATGAAACCTATTCCCATTAGTGGGAGACAGGGGTTGTGGATGACCCAGCACTCTGCTTGTACTTGGAATACCAACATGCAAATATTAACAGCAAGGTAGTACAAGCAGACCAGCAGAGAAAAAGGATCCTTGGCAAAGAGTCTTTGTTTCTCTGTACGACCTGAGGTGTTTGAGGATGGGTGGGTTTCTTTGCTTTGATTTAAAAACGTGCACTCAGGCAAACACAGCTCATCCTGTAGAGAATCCTTGAAGGCCTTTTGCTTTCAGCACTTGGGATGTTTGACAGGTTGTTGATACCTGTTGGAAGCTGATGATTTATGTTGCTTTTAACAGAGGCGGAATTGCACAACTGTTGGTATTTCTCTTCTTGCCAGAGTATTTTCTAATTGGGCACACCCCAAATGAAAACATGAGCTTGCAGAGCTATGAAGGGAATAACATGAGCTTTGTTCCTCTCTCGTACAGCATGAGAAGGGTTATTTTTATTTTTTTTTATTTAGAGGGCAGCAGACACTTTCTCCTTGCAATAAAGCAATTGCATATCTAAACTTTTTTCTTCTTGATGGGGAAACTATTAGTTTCTTTGTCAGAAGCCTGCTCTACAGCCTTGAATTCTGCTTCAGGAAGAGTGATTTTCTTTAATAGACCTTGATTAAAAAGAAGGCAATGAGAGCTGCCAACTTCAGTGCTAGGCAGGGAGTTAGAAAATGACCTGGCTTTTATTTTTAGGTGTTTGTTTGTATTTCCTTGTTGCTTCCCCTCTTGCTGTCAAGTCTGCTTAGATAAGATCTTGGAGCATTGGTTGTGCTGTAAAGAATGATACTGATAGTAGAACTGAGAATGGGCCAAGAGCAGCAAGTGTGGAGGTGAGGCAAAAGTGAAAGACTTCCAGCCTTTGTACTCTTCTGGAGCTTCTCAGGCCAAAGACACAGGAAGGTTTCCAGGTGACTCAGCTACAGTCTCTGGCTACTGTCCTTGGATGTCTGTTTTCCAAAGTATTATAGAGTGATGGGTAAGGCTCCATGAATGAGAGCTCTCTCCATGGGCTCTGCTCCTGCAGAAATGCACAGCAGAGGATGTGTTCACAGTGGGAGTCCAGGATTCCATTTTCTTACTGTTCTTCTGACAGTACCAGCCTGAGTTGTTCTTGGGGGAAATCTTGTGACATAAGTATCTCTACGTTCTTTAAATATACCTCTGCACCTCTCTCCTGAGTTCAGCTTGAGGCATTTGCGCCCAAGTTTTGTGGCTGCCAGCACCATGAGTTTGGGTTAAGACTTGTCTCTTTTGAGAACGACATACTGTCCTGTTCCTGGGAAGCTGCTAGAGGATGTGATTTTTCTCCCTACTGCTGCAATATTAATAGTAACTTCTTGGCACTCCAGACTTAAACAAGTGGGATGTGTGTATGCCCAAAGGCATGCCTAAGAATTTCACACTCTCACTGGCATCCAGGAGTAATGAGGAAGAGCTTTGCCCTCTTCTTGCCTAGTAAGTACAAACTAAAGTATCTTTACACCTTTAAAATGCAGTTGGAAACACTGGTCCTTTAGTCCCAACCCCTAAGCCAGACACTCCTGAGCTACTCATGATCCCTGATAGCACAGCTTGTACTTCTTCTTTCCATTGCTGTTATCAAAGGGACTGCAAATTCATACTCTTCTGCACGTTCTCTAGCAATTGTCCTAGTGCTGATCTGTTTTTTCCTGCTCAGTTTCCCCATCCTTGTTTAGTGGACACAGGACCCTTCTCTCTTTTCTTTGCATTGTCTCTGTTTCCATAAGCAATTCACTTCTTCAGGGACTTAGCCTAGAACAAATATGTCTGGTGCAAGAGTTGGTGAATTTCTTTTCCATCTGAGCCTGATGTTCTGGATATAAATTCTTTCTGCTGCCAAATTCTTGTGAGTAGGTGCAGGTTTCTTAGGGTTTTTCTGTATGTGTGGTTTTTTTTTGGTTTTTTTTAAGGGCTTAAGGTCCTAATGCTGCCATCTTTAAGTAGTTTGGCTAATCTTATTTTGTTAAAGAGAGGATGACTTACTTGATTTCCAGTTGGAATTTTCCTGGTAGGCTGATAATCTCCTCTGTCACTGGTGACTTTGATGGCAGCCTCAGTATTTAAAGTGTGTATTTACACTATAAGGCCCACACACAGTGGGAATGGGAAAACAGAATAAATTCCCAGGAATTAAAATGAGAGTGCCCAAATAAACAGCTGCTGTTACAAGTATAGAGACTCTGGGTTCAAGGACAACTTTGTCACTTATTAATGACCTGTCCGGGCAGTTTTTCAGGCACTGCACAAATGCCAGGCTGGACAGAGCCCTGACAGGCTGGCACTTGGCCTGGATTTGAACACAGAGGATTTTCTTATGAAAGGCAGTAATGCAATATCCTTGAGTTGTGAGTCCCAACTGCTTAGGCCATGTTCTTGTGTATTCCATTGCCCCAAAGTTCCTGTGGCAGATGGTCCTAAAACAAATATACACAAAGTCCAGTCACTAGTTCTTCATTTGACAGTGGCAAAGAAGGTGGAAAAGGAGTGGTGCAGCTGTGAGTTGCACACAGGTTTGGAAAGGTTCATGCTGATTCTGAAATTGGAAAGGAAAAAAAATAAAGTGGGCAAGCACTAGTGAGGGTGTCTGCCTGCTGCCTATTCTGTGGAAGAACTGGCAGGCCCAGGCACTGTGGCTACAGGAATCTTAATTTCTGAGGTGTTCATGTTGCCACAGCTTGTATGTGACTTCTACTTGCCTTTTTTTCTTTCCCTGATTAAATAGGTAATACCAGCTTTAGGATCTGAAAATGGGGAGGAAATAATGTGAGGCACCAAAAGGTGCCAGCCATCTTTGAGTAAAATGTTAACTCACTGAAAATTGGTGTATTTTTTCATGAACTTGTGGTGGGTTTTCCCCACTCCCTTTCCACCCAGCCTTGGAAGGCTGTGTCTGTTTTCTCTCTGCTTGCCATTTACATAGTACTGCTTTCCACTCTTGCTTCCAGGTCACCTTCTTATTCACGCCCACGTATAGCAAGGTACATAAGCAAGAGCTGCTCACGTGCTGTTGGGTTGCCTGGTGATCAGGTATTGCCCCTGGAGGCTTGACTTCAGCGAGAAGCCTGCCAGGAGAAGAGGATTTGGGTCTGCCTGTGTTTGGCTCTTTCTCTGATAAGACTTAAAATTGTCAGGGCTCACTGGTTTCTGCATTTAATCATTAACTAACTCCTTTATTCTGCTGCTGACTCAAAGGAGGATGTTTTTGTGTGCAGTGGTGGGAAGGAAGGCACGGCTTTGATTCAGTCCTTTCCCTAGGTCCTGTGTGTCGTTTCATACAGGGATTTGCCTCATCATTGCTAAGGACACAGTTTTCCTGACAGGGCAGTTGAGAGACAGCTTTTCAAGTGTGCAAAGCCAGATCCTTCTGCCTTGGGTAGCTCTACCTGTTCAGTTTCTAAGTCTCCTTGTATCCATTATCCTGAGCAAAATGTGCTCTGAGGACTGCAGTGTGTTGGAAATGGAGAATTTTCGACCCCCTCCTGCTTTTCCCTATCTTGCTCTCAAGAGCAGGATCGGTGTACCGTGTACTCCTGGTGTTTTTATTCCTCTCTTTCCTTTTCCTGTACATTCTTGACTTAGGACAGTGATTTGTAGAGAGATATGTCCCACGTGCAGTGCCATCTTGCTGCTATCCCACAAAACAGGTGAAAGAAAGAGGGGGGATGAAGGGCAGGGGAGCAGCCTGTACCTGATATATCTGTGCTCTGCCAGTGGAGAGTTCAGTGGCATCACTTCTGAGGGAAGGTCTGTAAGCAATCCAGCTTCTTGCAGGGTCTGAAGGGTGTCTGCCAGATCAGTAACATGCTTAGCACCTCAACAAGGTGGTACCAAGTTGTGGGAGCTACCAGAGTTTAGACAGCAGCTACTTCAGTCTGTCTCTGTTACTTGTCCTGTCCCCTGGCCGGTTTAAGTTCCTCTGTGTACCTTCCTGAGAGCTACCAGGAGATGGAGGATCTCTGGCTGCTCTAGTCAGTAATTTCCATCTGCTGCCTGAGATCTCCAGGGCTGTTTTCATCTGCTGTGCGTTTTTGGGTGCTGCTTATTGTTTATGGGGGCTTCAGCTGTTCTATACTCTGTTGCTCTAAAGTATTCTAAAAACGATATAGCTGCAAGATCAGCATATTAGCTGTGAGCTCTGCAGCCTGGCTGCAAGGCCTGACCTTCCTCCTGTTTGGCTCTCTGTCAGCAGGAGCTGATCTGCAGCCCCAGCAGAAGTGGTGGGTGGGTGTCTGCCTGCCCCCTGTCCCTGCTCTACTGGGCATTGCCCTGGAAGGTAGCTCTGGGTTGCTTGTCCCAAAGGGACCACAAACTAGGATCAGTATCTCCTTCCCCTCTCCCTTAATAAAAAAGAAAATTAAAGTGGAGGGGAAGTGCTTCTTATGCCACACAATCCCCCTGTTGCATACTTGGAGCTGTGGCCCTGGTGTGTACATGGCTGCATGACCTCTCTGAGCCTGTCAGACATCAGGCTTTGCACATGCTTGGGGACAGGAAAGGGTGGGTTTGAGTGTGTATATTTTGGCCTTGTTCTGTGCAAGCTTCCACACTAAGAGGCTGGAGGAGGCCTGTTGTTGGTCTGTGCCAGTGCTGCCAAAGCTTTTGAGGATTCCCTCTTGCTGTGGCTCATTCCCGTTGCCCTTGTGAGGCTGTGGCTGTGCTGCAGCCCGTAGTGTGGGACTTGAGACACCTTTGCACAGTGTTCTAGGCTGTGCTGGCTAGCACAGAGAGTTCAGGCACTAACATCTGCCCAGGATCCCAGACAGTTTGCAGAGCAGCACAGACATTCCTGGAGGCTGTGACTTGCTGCTCCTGGCCTTCAAGCCAACGATGTCAAAGTTGTCTCAAGGCACATGTACAACTCCAGTCCATGCCCCTGGGTTGCAGTGAAGGCACTCAGTGTAGTCCTTGTTTGATTTCCCTAGGGAAGGGCAAATCTTTGAGTGTGGGCCAACACAGTGGAATGGGTTTGCCAAGATAAGAGTGTTCTTCATTCATACTCTCTCTCTTTGCCCTCAGGGAAGAAAGCAGTGATGGATTCTAGCCCGTTCCTGTCAGAGGCCAACGCAGAAAGGATCGTGAGGACCTTGTGCAAGGTCCGGGGGGCAGCACTAAAGCTGGGACAGATGCTAAGCATTCAAGGTAAGTGGCAGCACAAGTCCTCAGCTGTCCTTAGTGCTGCCAGGTGTGACACAGGGTCAGCTGTCTGCAATCAGGCAGTGTCAAATGAACGTTGAGACTGGACAAGTGGCTTTCTCCTGTGAGAGCAGTGATGGAAATGTTTGAGTTCCATGTAATCCCAGTATGAAGTAAATAGTTGCATGCACAGTATACACCACCACTCTCCCGATGTCCTTGTTGTGTATAGCTGAAACTGGTTGGCAGTAGGCTGACACTGTGAATTTTAGTGTCTGTGTTACCAGCAATTGTTAAGAAGCAGAGCTGTATTACACCCTAATTGCAGGTGTCCTGCTAGAAAGGAGGAAGGTGACAACAAGAATGTGATCCTGCTCTTTGTTCACCAAAAGTGGACAAGGTTACATCCACAATGTTCTCCCATTATAGCAACCTGTTTGTGGTTTACTTGCTCTGTGAGCACTGAAGCCTTACTGGAAAGGCCAGTAGAACTGATAATCTTACCAGGTATAAAACACTTGTTTCCATCCTGAGAAGGCTTCAAACTGCTATTTAACCCATGGAGCTCTGAGGCCAGTGACCACAGGTGGAGGCATGAGTGACATCAGTGTCTGCAGTGAACTGTTAGGTTACCCCTGGGAGATGGCAGGTGTGCTCAGTTCAAACCTTATCTGGATCTTTCCAGTTTGCCTTCCTGCCCAGCCTGATAGGGAAGGAAAGAACCAGCCAAAAATAGCTGTAAGACTTGTCTGGAAATAGCTTCCAATATGTTTCTGAAACTGAGTAAGTGTCTGAGTGTTTGAAGTACTCTGTTTGCTTGGCTTGTGCTACTTGGATTTTTGTAGGTATGAGCTGATGAGAGTGGATCTAGTAGAGTATTAAATAACTTGGGCTTGCCAACAAAGCAGGATCGGTTCTCTGTCCCAGAGAAGCATGATTGGCATTTCATTTCCTAATCAATTGGTTTAGGTGGGTGCCAGGCTGATGGCCACCTGGCAGAGCCTAGTGGAAGGCATCAGCTGCTGTGTCAAAGGCTGCCACCCACATGCTGTTTTCTCACCCTCTAGAACCTGCTAGGTGCCACTGATGGCTCACAGTGCAGAGGCAGGAGGAGCTCCGGTGCTCCTTGCTTTCCAGTGCCTCTGGTATGTGGGCTAAGCAAGCCATGCCTGGAAATCAGCTCTGCAGTTAAACTCATCTACCATAGGTGGGTTTAATTTCAGATTCTTGGGACACCACTGAGTTGTGCCTGACGTGTGCCCAAGCCTACTCACAGCTGCCCTAGGTCTGGATATGAGTGCAGAGGGAGTAGCTGTGAAAGGCTGGCTCTGGGGAGCAGAAATGCTCTGGATTTCTGTAACTTGCCTGCTGTCTCCTAATGTTACGATGCTCTGGCAGGAGTGTCAAATACTTGCTGATTTACAGCAACCTCAGTGGTTGTGCCCAGCCCTCATTTGGACTCTTGCTGTAAGTGTGTGGACTCTGCTGTGCCTGGCAAGAGCACAGGCCCATGGTGACCTTGCTGGGGGACAGCTGTGGTGAAATAAATCAGACACTATCAACAATGCAGGGTGTCTGTTTCTTGGGCTGGCCGTTTGGACAGGAGGGTTTCATGCAGGTCCTGCCACTTCTTGGGCTTCACTGTGGCCTGGTGCGTTTGAATTCATTGCTTCTGTCAGCAGGTCTGGGTGCTCACTGAGGGCATGGGCTGCCTGCAGCTGAGCACAGGTCACACAGCAGTGTCCTTAAAACCCCTGCTGTCTGCTGTGTCTCCCTGATGTGGCAGTTGGTGGATTTGTTAGGGACCCACATTCCTAAAGGTCATGCAAAGAAAAGTTGCCAAAGGCCCCCAGTCATCCTGTGTTCTGGGAGATGTTGGAAAGGCAGCTGCATCTGACAGCTGACAGTGCCCTGCCTTGGCTCCTGCTTCGTGTGTTGTTCCAGTAAAGCCTCACCAGTTGACCACAAAGACGTAAAACCTTATTCATCATCATGTTGTAAGCCTGACTTTGGCAGAGTTGCTTCCATGGCAAGACTGATTTTTGACATTGGTGCTGAGTTTCTGTACAGTCAGCCTGGACTTGCAGGTTTCTTGGCTGTTTGACGTCGTGCTCATGAGCAAAGAGTGGGGGTGGTCAAGCACCCCAGCTAAGGATTGATGCCCTCTCAGACTAGGGGTGCAACCCCTTGAGAGGTTTATGGATGTCAGCAATAAGCAAAATAACAGGAGTTGATCCTGAATGCCTGTGGCAGATGCTGATGCCTTGACACAAATGGCTTCTGGGAGCAGGAGTTTCTCTTGGTGAGATCCATTCTCCTTCTGCCCAGTCACCCTTGGCTGTGCAGGCAACACGTTGCAGCATGATGGTTGATACCTTCACAAAGCTCTGAGAATAGTTTTGAGAGTGTTCAGAGGCTGGGCAGTGATACACCATCAGTGACAGAGCAGGTGTTTCTTTGGGTGTTTGCAGTGCACACGCAAATGCAATGTCTCACTTTCTTGCGGCTTTGTAACGTCACAGCAGGAGTTCTACTCACTGTTCCTGCAAAGCCTGCTCATCTCCAGCTTGCAGTGATGGAATGAGAGCTCCTCTTAAAAACTCCTGTAGGTTCCACACTGGGGTTTTGTTAGTGCTTTTAAACGCTGCTATGGCTTCAGTGGGAATTTGTAAACAATGCTGAGTGTTAGTGTCACATCTCTGCATTATTTATCTTTTTCTCTCCATTCCTTTCCACCTTTCTTCCCAGGACAGTCCTCTTAAGGTCACTGTTTGTTTCTTGTTTCCTGGGATAAACATAAGGTGGTTCATGCATGTGTATTTAGAGAGGAACAATAAATTTCTGTCTGAATGTCACAATTGCATGTGCAGGTTCAGTTCTCAGGATTAAGACCTGGCGCCTGGACTTTTCCAGTGTTGGAAGAGCAGCAGATAAATCTGATTCCTCTATAATCATTTATGAAATGAAAAGCTTGCCAGAAATGGTAGTTTTTCTGAGTTGTTGTAGAAACCTTTGCTCAAGCAGAGGACTAATCTTTCAAGATGCCCCAGCCCCTCCTCTTTCTTATTAGTGTAAATATTTACTGCAACCTAAATCCTTCTGACATAAAAGTTTTGGCTCAGCTGTGTTCTCTCCTGCCCACTTGTAGTTGCTCTGCCTTTGAGCAGTTGTTTACAGTAGCAGATGCTGAATCCTTATTTCTCCAAGAGTTCAGTACTTGTGTAAGTGTTGTTTTACCATTGCACAGCATTCTAGAAGAGCTGCTTCCCCTTAAAATGAACTGGATTTAACCTCATCGGGAACCTTGGAGTGTTGGGATGGCTCTCCAGGGGTCCCTTATGTGACCTGTGTTTCCATGAGGCAGTGGCCTCTCCTCGACCTGGATGTTGTACTGCTGCCAGCCAGAAGATGGGCTGGTGTGTGACAGAGGCAGAGCACTCAGCTCTTGGGTCTGTGAAACGTGTCACCACACCAAAAGAACTGCCTCCAAAACCTTCTCTGGGGTGTGCCTGGGGCAGGACAGCCTGATGTCTGAATGCAGGTGCACATTTCTTTGTGTGTTGAAGAATGCAATGCCTGCACTGACTGCTGTGTGCTTGCTTTCCCTTGGCAGATGATGCCTTCATCAACCCCCATCTCCAGAGGATTTTTGAGCGTGTACGTCAGAGTGCTGACTTCATGCCAATAAAGCAAATGATGGTGAGGAATATTCCTGAGTGCTTCTCAGGGAAAGGGACAATGACAGAATAAATGTCACTCATGACATACCCTAGTAAGGGAGGTGGATGGGGATTTTAAAGAGTGTTCTTTCAATGTTGCATATTTTCATTTGTGGGTAATATGTGATTCCTTCTCTCAATTATATGCTGCCTTTTCTCTCAAAAACATGCAAGTTTGGCTCTAGACAGAGGGGAAAAAATGTGGAAGGTTTTCATGTCCTGAGATTAATGTTGATGGAGCAGGATGCTGCACACAAATACGATTATAGGGTCTTGTTGAGTGTAGCCTCCTCTTGTGTTTCCTCTTCTCTTTCCTGTGGGTCTTAAGCTGCTGTCTAGATATGTCTCCATCCCATTTTAGAAACAGACTTACAAGCTTTAGTCTGCTGGAAAATTAATAGCAGCTTTGTCCTTACCATTTTGGTTAACTTGCCATCAAGACCAGAATGAAGCAAACTAAGTTTGCTTTCCTCAGTGTATACATTCTCTTTAAATTAACATGTAAAGGGTGATGCAAAAGGAACTGCCAGCACTACTTATCTTCTGAAAGACACTAAGCAGAGCTAGAACTTAAATATGGCAGTCTGGCAGGGTAGCAAAAAAGCTGTTAAAGCAGACTGTGGTGTTTAATTGTCAATATTGCCTTAAAGAGAGTCATGCCTGGATTGCTTCTGTTCAGCTTGGCAGTATGATGAAAGAGGAGAAATAGCTAACTCCCTGCTCATTTTCTGGAAAATAGCAAGTGCCACCTAAAAGGGGATGTTTGTACTGCCAAGGCAGTGGCATTCGTGTTTGAGATTTCTGTCCTTTAGGGCAGAGTCTCACAGAGATCTGATCAGCATCTGTTCAGTGCTGGGGCAATGTTGCTGGCTGGACCACTCCTTGCGTTGGTGTGCAATGACAGGGCACAGAGCATGATCTAGAAAGCAGGTTATAGGTACTCAGAACTCAGTCACCTTAGAGGAACATGATTTCCAAGACTGAAAGTCTTAAATCTCTGCTTCCCATACCCTGATCCTTTCTATTTATTTGTAGAAAACTCTGAACAACGATCTTGGCCCCAACTGGAGGGATAAATTGGAGTCCTTTGAAGAACGCCCCTTTGCTGCTGCTTCAATTGGTCAGGTTCATCTGGCACGCTTGAAAAATGGGAAAGAAGTCGCCATGAAAATCCAGGTGGGCTTTACAGACCAGCCTTGCCTTGTTTGTGCCCACAGAAGGGCAGGGGAGCTGCCTGTGTACTGCTAGACAAATAAGAAACATTTTAATGCAAGTGAAGATGTGATGTCTTACCTAGTGCAAGCTGAGTGGAAAAGACAGGAAGGGTTTTAGTTTTGCAGCTTGAGCCAGTCTGAGTACAGGTGAGCAGGAGACATCCCATACATAGGTCACTGCAGTATGGGATAATGGTGCTGAGGGACTGCTTTTACTTTTAGGGCTGTATCGGAGGGTCCCACCTGCTCCATAGGTCAGTCCCCTTTCTGGGATGTGCACACGCCCCAGGCCCCTTTCTGGGTGTCAGTAACCATGTCCCTTGCTGTCAGCAACCTCAGGTGACTGTTTCCAACAAACTTAAATTCTAGAGCTGAAGTTCCTTGCACAGCATGGTTTACAATCTCAAGGAGTGAGGTCCCTTGCTGACTGAGCAATATCCCAGAAAAGCTTGGCACCTCATTGGTGGGGTTTTGTAGTATGGAGTGTCTTTAGAAATTATATCAGTGGGTGCTCAAGCCATTTGTGTCCCAAGTACTCTCTGAAGTTAGGCCAAAGTAACAGCAGCAGAAATTCAACCCCAGAGGGGTTGCATCAGCACACATTCTGAACCTGAGCAGAGCAGGCTCTTTCCCTTCTTGACTGACAAGGTGAGAACTGGAGGCCTTTGCCAGGACTGGGCTGGGCCCTGACCACTTGCCCTACTGCTGGGAATGACACACCCTGGGGCTTCCAGGGGTGTGTGCTTTCAGCTATGGGAGGGAAATGACTGACTGCCATGGCTGTTGTGGGATTTGTGTGTCTGAGAACCTGTCATGTGTTGGAAGAATTCCCATCAGAGGATCTGAACAAGCCATTCTGATTTTTGATTTTTTTCTGATTTATTGTTGGAAAGGAGCTGCATCTTAAGCCTTTCTGTCTGTCCCCTGGTTTAGATGCTAGACTTTGAATAAGCTTTAAGAGGAGGGATATGTGGCTCAGGAATGCCCTGGCTCATTGCCAAGCTGGAGGTGGCTGTTATGTGGGGGCAGTGGATGCTGAGCCAGGTGTTTTTATCATGCCCTGTACAGCCAGGTCATGTAAACTCAATACTGCCCTCTCCCATTCTGCCCCACAGTACCCCGGCGTTGCCCAGAGCATCAACAGCGATGTCAACAACCTGATGGCTGTCCTGAGCATGAGCAATATTCTCCCTGAAGGTAAAATTACAGAAATCCTGGCAGGCCCTGTGTTCCCGCTGGTGCAAGTTGAGTTCTGCCAACCCCTTTCAAGCAGTGCATTTTATTTGTTCCTCCATAGATTGGGGAAAGGGACTTAAGGATACTAAGTCTGCCCAGGAGCAGATTTCCTGCAGAAAGCAGGAGAGGAAGTAGATGTGGGCAAAGGATGCAGGGCCAGCTTGGGGAGCCATGCTCCCCTGTCCTGCTGCAGAGCTGCTGCTGCCTTGGCTGGGCGTGTGCCTGCTTCAGTGCCCACTTGGTGGGGTGGGAAGTGCACCTGTGTTTTTTTCTGGCCAGGTGTATGCACACACCTGCCAGAATAACCTGCACTTGTCTCGGTGTGCTCTCTATGGGGACAGACCCAGAGGGATTGTTGGCAAAGTATAAAATGCCTGGGAATACTCACTTCTGATGGCTTTTTAGGCTTGGAGTGTGGGCAGTGTTCAGATGAGGTAGTGTTGCTTTGTCCTGTTATTCTCTGGTACATCTGGCAGAACTCAATCTTCTCCATCTTTCCCGGCAGCCCTCCATGCCCTGCCATTCTGTGCTCTTCACACAGTGGAGAACTGTCAGAACTTGCTCAGTGTCCCAGCACATGGATAAGTCCCTTTTCCCACAGGGAATGCAGGACTTACTACTCCTTTTTCCAAATACCTGCCTGCAGCAGCTGTAAACATTAGTGGGACTGTACAAATGCTGCTCTAAAATCAGGCTGGGTGCTGACAAAATATGGGACTGTTCTCTCTGGTGGCTGGGCAGGGCCCTGCAGAGGCTGCAGCAGCTCCAGCTGTGTCTGGTCCAAGTAGATTGGCTTTCCAACTTCAAGACTAAGAAGACTGGCATGTCAGGCCCTGGCTACGTGCTGCTGCTGCAGTGTGCTGTGTTAGTCATGCTGACTGGTTCTACCTGGCAGTGCCTGCTCCCACTTGGAGGCAGATACGGTTTGGAGCCTTTTTTTGCTGCTTTTGCCCAGTGTTTGGGTGCTTGTCTTTGGTGTGTGTCTCTGCACAGCCATGCCAATAGCAGGAATAGACAGCTTGGGCTGTGGGATGGGAGCTGGGAGAGGACAGAGCTCTGCTGCATAGAGCAGTGGTGTAGATGTGCCTTGACCTATGAGCAGCTGTGTAGCCTGGGCTTGGGATTGCTGCATAACCTGCATCTAATTGGAAATACACCTTGGCTCTCTGGGGCCTCCTGTACTCTTCAGCTCAGAGTTGGCTGGATAGCAGGCTGCTCCTCAGCTGCAGCTCTGGAAAACTTAGCCTGAGGAGATCCTTTTTTCTAAGCCTGCTCTCTCCTCTGCTGTTTGACCTTCAGGTTTGTTCCCTGAGCACTTGATTGAAGTCGTGAGCAGAGAGCTGGCCCTGGAGTGTGACTACCTGAGAGAAGCTGCCTGCGCAAGGAAATTCCAGTATGTTCCCACCATTGCCTTCAGCCCCTTCTCTGTGTGTGTGTATGTGAAAGGCAGCAGAGGTTGCTTAACTTCAGGGATGGTGGGGAGCTGACTGCTGTGCCCTGCCATGTGGCACAGGGGAAGGGTTGCATGGTTGTGGCCTGAGCTGTCCCCCACAATCATCACCTTGTCCCAGCTGGGCATGGCTGCAGTCAGCTGAAATGGCATCACCTATCCTCCCTCCTCCCGTGCAAGTCTTTCTGTTCTGCCACACGTGAAGGTGCTGCAGTAACTCCTGAGGCTGGGTTGCAGTGCTCTTCTGTGTGCTCTTATGTCAGCCTGTTGTGAACTCCCATCCTTCATCCTGGGAGCAGTTACCACCACCAGTACTGGCTCCCTTGGCTTGCTGTAGCATCCAGATTGTTTTTACCTTGTGGCTGGATGATGGAGAGCTGCTGGAGGCTGGATACCCTCCCTGTCCTGCTGCAGAACTGCCCCTGTGGCACCGTTCCCCTTGGCAAAGCCCTTTCTTCCACATGTGTAGTCTGGCCCTGAAGCCAAGTGGGGTGAGTAAAAGAGCCCAGTGCCCCTTGATGCACCAGCCTGGAGCCTTCTTGATATCACTGCTCTGGCAGGGGATGCGACCTCAGGAGCTGGCAGCAGCTGTAAGTCACTGGCAGGGCTTCTGCTGACTTTATCCCTACTGTAATTGCTGAGGAAAACATATCCTGGCAGCCCCAGCCAGGGTGTGGGGAGCAGCTGGTGAAGGGCTGTGTGAGGTGTTGATGGGTCCATCTGCTCTCAGGGCTCCTAAACCTTTTCCTCTCCTTTCTCCATCCCTAGGGAGCTGCTGAAAGACCACCCCTTCTTTTACGTCCCAAGAGTAATAGATGAGCTGTGCAGCAAGCACGTGCTGACCACAGAGCTGGTGTCTGGCTTTCCCTTGGATCGAGCTGAAGGACTGAGCCAGGAGATTCGAAATGAGGTAATGTGGGGAGGTTGTGCTTCTGCCCTTGCTCAGAGCCTTGTGCTCGGCCTGTCCATGACTGCCAGAATGGGGGATGCCTCATGGCACAGCAAACCCTGAGCAGGGCTGGAGTCAGGGACTATCTGGAGCCTCTAGGAAAACTTGTTTAGGGAAGATGGCAGTGACACTGGAGTCTCTCCAAGCTTGTTTGGGCCTTGCAGGCACCAGCATTCAGCAGGGAGGGGTTGGAGGGGGTGAATGGCAAGGGCAGCTGATGGGGAGGTAGCCTCGCTGTGTGATGCCATTTCTGATGGGGAAGGGGTCTTGTGCAACTGCTCTTCTGGGCAGGATTACAGAATCATCCCAGTGCAAACAGTTGGGTGTCATTCCTGCAGGACTGACCTGTGCTGCACAGGGCTGCTGGAAAAGTACCTGTCAGTAAACAAGAGCAGGGATGTGGGGATAGGTGGGCGTTGGTGCTGAATATAGCCAAGGATTGGAGTGCTGTGGTGGGACAAGCAGCTGTTCTAGTAGCAGAAATAACTGTACTGGTAGTTGGATGTGTGTGTGTGTGTTTCTTGGTGTGAACTGTCAGCTGTTAGCAGGTCACCGGGGAAGAGGGCAGAGTCTGTTCCCCTATATAAACAGATCTCAGTGTCACATTAGATCTGAGGCTGTGCCAGAGCTGGCTGCCTATTCTTAGGGACTGTCCCCTGCAATGAGCTGCTCTGTCACCAGGGCTCATTTTCAAAGTCTGTGAGCTGGGCTATGGCTGCAGGAGCAGCCCTTCTTTCCTATAAGCAACTGGCCAGGCTGGCCCTCTGCCTTCTGCCCCCAATGGCAGTATCCTGTAGCAGGGTCTGGCTTGCATTTGGTACCTTCCTCCTTCCACCTTGAATATGTTTCACTTAGCTTTGCAGAAGCTGGAGAGGGGCAGAGTGAGGCTGGCAGTTCTGCTGAACAGGCTCCAGCCTAGGAATTCTCACAGAAAAGCTGTGCTGTAGTATGTAATTCAGCAGGGGGTTCTCTGCTGCTCCTCCCTCAAGCTGGGTCAGTGCTGAGCCCACAGGAGTGCATCGTGGGTTTGTGTATCATGCAAGATTCCTGTTCTTGTATTGCACAGCCAGTGTGTAGTCAATGCTGGGGAGTTAAAAGGCAGTTGCAGAATGCAGTTGGACGAGCACTGGAGCATCTGTGCCATCTGCTAAGGATGTCCCATGGCAGGTGTGGGCTGGGAGTTGCTGAGAGGTGCTCCTTCCCCTCTGCAGGAGTTTGGCAGCATAGAGCAGATGGTTCCTGCTGGTGTGGTGATGTGTTCCCTGTTTGCTGATGCCTGCTCTAAGTCACAGGTGTGAGTAGGGCTTGCTGCCCTCCTGACTTGTTTCTTGTCTCTCCTTGTTCTGGAAGATCTGTCACAACATCCTGGTGCTGTGTCTGCGGGAGCTGTTTGAGTTCCGGTACATGCAGACTGACCCCAACTGGTCTAACTTCTTCTATGACCCACAGCTGCACAAGGTAAGCCCGAGCAGCCACTGCTCTGCCTATACAAACATTGGTTTTCACCAGATTTTGATTATTCCCCACTCCCAGAGTTTTAATGAGCCCTTACTGAGATTCTCTCAGATTCCTGTCCTTGAGGCATGGGCAGATAGCACAGGGAAACCTCCCTTTCCACTTGTTCTCACTAGGGCTCGGTAGGAAAGCAGAGCTGCTGTAACCCTGGCCCTAGATCTGTCACAGCTACTTCCTTAACCTCAGGGTCTCTTGAAGGTGGTCAGTGGGAAGCTGCAGCTGGCAGTGCTCTACCAGGACACACCTGAGCCCAGGACTCTTCAGTTAAATGCTCTTGTGCTGTGCTGAAGATAAGGGTGGCAATTCCTGCTCATTGGTTTGGCTGCTTGTTTGTGCCCTGTAGGGCAGATGGAATTGCTTTTTATTCCTGAGGTCTGTGCTGCAGTGCTGGGAAAAGGTTCAGTGCTGCTCTGTCTGTGCACATAAAGCCTGAGTGGAGCTTGTCAGCACAGCAGGTGTGGCAGTGTGGGCACTGGGCATCAGCCATTCCTCCTCAGCCCCATACTGGTGCAGCTGTTGGGGCTGCAGACCGGGAATAAAGGAGTCAGGGGCAGCTGGGATGCAGAGGAGAGCTGGGAAAGCCATCTGAGCTTCCTGAAGACATCAGGAGCATTCTTAAGATCAGGTTCTACCAGAATGGTTGACTCTGTAATACAGATGGGTTTGTCCATTTCCAGGTGGCCCTGCTGGACTTCGGAGCAACACGAGGGTTTGATGAGAAGTTCACAGATGTCTACATAGAGGTGAGGACTTGCACTGTGTCCCAGAGAGCTGCACTTGATTTTGCAAATACTCTTATCTCTTAGCTGTTATCACTTTGTACTCGAATATACTTTGGGTGTGGAAGGAAGCAGGGCTGGAGGCAAGAGAGTGATCTCTGTTCCTGTTTCATCCCTTGCCATGGCTGTCTGCACATGTGCTACAAGCTGCTGGCTCTCTGAGTTGGGATGTTCACAAAAGTGAGCTGCAGTGTTGCTTGCAGCAGGGTGTATCACAATTCCATAGTTTTTATATGAGGATATGCAGGAATTGCTTCTTCCCCACCTCTTCCTGAGATTTCTGGCTTTACCACAGATAGATAAATTGATGTGAAGTCAAACGTGCTTCCTTTGTGATCACCATGTTCTGCATGTGGTAACTGAGCTGCCAGGGCCAGCAGCTGCCACCTAAAGGTGCTCACAGTCAGCTCTGCTGTTTCTTTGGGGGAGGGGCTGACTATTTGTGAAGCTTTTTTGCTGTCTCTTACATTCTCTGGGCCATGTGTTGCCCTGTTGGGAAGAGCTGTATCTTTCAGCCAGTAGCTCTTAGCCTGGCTAATGTGCAGGCCCCTGAAGAGAGGGCAGAGACAAGGGAGTGAGCAGCTGGGTGGTGTTGACATGGGCTCCTGTGGCTCCTGCAGCAGTCCTGTGCTCAAAATGTTGTTCAGTCATCCCTTGGCTCTCCTGAAAGTATTTCTCCTTCTCAGGTAATCAAGGCGGCTGCTGACATGGACAGAGAAAGAGTACTGAAGAAGTCCATTGAAATGAAATTCCTCACTGGCTATGAAATCAAGGTATGGAAGCGTAAGGCTCTCATTTTGGTATTGGCCACAGATAAGGTAGTTGCAGGTCTCTGAACTTCCCCAGATTTCTTGATGTGGTAAAAATGTCAGTCCAAAAGCCCTTTTGATAAGCATGAGGGAGGAGGGTAAAAAAGGTTTTGGCTTTTGTTCTCACTTCCTTTTGGGAGCAGTAAGAGTAATGGGGGTACAGCTAGCCCCAAAACCACTGTCCTTCCATCTCTCCCTTGGGAAGACCCTGCAGGTGATGACAATTCCTGGAATTTCATGACTGTGAAGATGGTCTTCTGGAAGGTTTAGCTGTTTAAAACTGTATGAACTAGATGTTCCTCAGTCCTTTGTCATGGACAGGGCTGGGTATTTCTCCTGAGCTGCTGCTATTAGCACTAGCATTTCTTTTCCTTCCTGATGGTTGTCATGGCTAGTGATGTTATTTATCCCTCTTTCCTTTTGGGCAGGAAATGGAGAATGCCCACTTAAATGCTGTCCTCATCCTGGGAGAGGCTTTTGCATCTGAGAAGCCCTTTGATTTTGGCAACCAAAGCACCACTGAAAAGATCCATGGTTTAATCCCAATCATGCTGAAGCATCGACTCGTCCCCCCGCCAGAGGAAACCTACTCTCTCCATCGGAAGATGGGTGGCTCTTTCCTGATCTGCACCAAACTGAAGGCCAAAATTCCCTGCAAAAACATGTTCCAGGAGGCATACAGCAAATACTGGAGCAGTAGGGGCAAGAAGCCAGAGGAGTAGTAAGAATGAACTTGTCTTGTTCTGAGGGCCCAGTTCAGCTGAGCCTTGCAGAGAGCGTTCTAAGCCTCCCCTGCGTTGCTCCCCAGCTCTCCACCCTCTTGAGATGCAGCAGCCCCGTGTCCTGGAAGCCAAGTGTGCATTCCATGAGGACAAAGCTGCTCCTTCCTGCTGTGTCTGTCCTGCCTGGACTGCCAGCACAGCCTGCAGCTTGCAGGAAACTCCGAGTGCTTCTGTGCTGCTTCAAGGCACCAGCTGACTACCATGAATGCATTTCTAACATTGTGACGGTGGCTGCACATTGAGAGGGTTTTGTAACAAGTAGGGGAAGGAAGATGGGAGCAGAATTTAATATTGAAACCTATTTGTAATTCTCCACAAATTGTTTTTTAAAAACCTTCCCTCTTTCAAGCTGAGGTGGAATTCAAGTAGTTTTCATACTGTGAATTTATAGGATGAAATATCAAGGTGTTCCCTACCACAGACACATCCAGCACCTCCCCCACGTTTTTGTAAGTCAAGCGGTGGCAGTCTGAGAACCCTCCTGGATTTTACTGACATTGATTTAATGCAAGGGGCGTGTGTGTAAGTAGAAGTTTTATGCTTTCTGCCTCTTTTTGGCTTGCAAGCTAAACATAGGAAATATTTTAAAAGTCCGAGAATTGAGTGCCAGTCTCTTTTAAACACACACACATACACACTCTCACAACCCATCTCATTTCTGGGAGTCAAACATGTAATCAGCAGAGCTATATCTGAGCACAAATAGTGGGATTCTGCACTGTCTGGTAGGTATCAGCTTTCCTGAGGGCAAGTTAGATAAGCCACAACTCTGACACAGACTGCTTGCTGGACTCCTGACTAAGAACCTCGTCTGTGTGTTTCCCTGTAAGGGAGCACTTGGAGCAAGGCAGACAAGCATGTCCTGTCTCTGGTGAGCTGCTCCAGCTCCAGCTGAAATGTCACACAGTTCAAACCAGACGCACAGTTTTAAACTCTTGGAGTCAAGCTAGGAAATTGACTTTTGTAGGTTTTTGTACAAAGCCTGTACCTGTACGACTTCCTGATGTCAATAAACAAGTGCTTGTGCAGTGGGCCTGCTGCCTGTGTCATCTTCTGGTGTGGGAATGGACACTCAAGTGAGCAGTGTCCTGTTCTGGGGGATAAACACAGCTGAGCAGAAGCAGCAGCTCCCAGGTCTCCTCCTGTTGCAGTTGTTAGCTCAAGGAATTGCTACAACCCTTGCCAGGCCATCCACCTGGGGCTTGTTCACACCTTCATCTTTGCAGCTGTGGCACCAGTGCAAACTGTGAGGGTGACACATTTACCAGGAGCCAGGACATCAGCCTGAACGCTGTCTTGCCATGAAAATCCCTGGTAATTTACTTGTTTTCTAATCTTCCTTTGTTTTAATCACTGTGTTAGCAGTCTCTCTTTGCCTTTCCTCCACTTGTGAGGGAGAGGCTGTTGGAGTTGAGGCTTGCCTGGTGCTGGTAAGGCACGTGTCCTTGTCTGGTAAGTGCCAGGTATTTACCAGCAGGCTCAGCTGGTCCTACCTGGTTAACAGAGCCCAGGAATTCCCAGGTTGTATCATCTTACACGTCAGCACGTGTGAAACCCTGACAGCTGCCACTTCAGAGGGAAACAACAGGTAAGTAAATAAATGGTCTCTTGCAGGAGGGACCTCTGAGAAACAGGAAAACAGGTTATGGTTTTACCTTTATTCCAAAGGCATAAATATGAAGGCCACTTCATTTAAGACTTTGTTGAACAAGATGAAGTGCAGTTTAATTCAGAATACTGGTCAGATTATTCTTAACCTTTTGAGAAGGCTTAACTCTGCTGTTCAGTGAAGTAATAGTTTTGCATCAAGCACTTTATCAGTGTACAAAGCTGTAACTCCTTGTTTTGAGTTCTGATAGACATTGTTTAGTTTTTCTCCTTTGGATCTAGACCTTGCACCTGTAAAAACAGTGGAGTTGTTTGAGCTGTTAAACAGCAAAGTATAACAAGCTGACAAGGGAGTTAGATTAGGTGAGCTTCGGAGCAGATTTTCTGACACTGAAGATTCAAGGCCAGCATGTTCAGAAAACTTGCAAAGGTGGCAGAATAAGCAGGAGCATTACAGTTCTCTTTTCCTTGTTCATGTGAGCCCAGATCTTGTGGATACTATGCTGGGGCAAGCATTCAACTCTTGGCAAATATTCCCTTCCCCGAGAGTGTTTAGGAATGACAGCCAGCTGAACAGTGGAGTTGTTTTGCTTTTGCAAGAGGGTAGCAACTCGCAGAAGCTGAGATGTTGCTTTATTAGGAGAGCTAATTAGAGCTCTCAGTCCCTAATTCCCCTGGCCTTTTGTTTATGCTCTGAAAGCATTAATAATGGCTGTAGCTTTGTCCAGAGGGATTTGTGACAGGAGGAATTGCACGTCAGAGGCACAGCCGTGCAGAAAACATGAGCTAGAAACTCTGGCTTCAAGTCAGAGAAGTTGTGACACTGTATAGTGAGCAGCAGCACTTGATCTGTGCCAGCCACTGCGTTTGCTTGAACTATGTTTGCAGGGTTGAGGATGTGACTGTTTCTGTCCTGCAGGAAGCTTCTATGTTTTACAAAAAACTCTTATAAAAACATTTCTTCTTTGCACAGGGCAAGCTGGAGGTTAAAGCTGCCTCTCTGATGACAGTGATTTTCCATTCTAAAGGATGAAGATTCAGGCTACCACTGGTAGCAGTGATTTTCCTAACTTCTTTCTTCAGTCAACCTGGCTGCTGCATTAAAACAGAAAACGAATGCTGACAAGCTGAACAGGAGGGGAACATGCAGTTCACTTTCTGCTTTTCTAATGCCCAAACTCCTGATAGTACAAGGCCCATTTCCCAAGACCTTCACAGCTGTGATGTGCAACGGGACCTCTGGGAAATAAGAAATAAAGCATTGATTGAAAAGTCAGAGCACAGGAACCAGGGTCTGTCCCAGAGCTACAGCAGCTGCCTAAAGGAGATGAGCCCATGGAGTTAAATCCACATGAACTGGAGTGAAGGGCTGAGAAAGTAATGATTTTGACTGAAGGAGAGGGATGGGAGTGAGGCAGCCTAAGGCCTTGGAAGAAGTGGGAATCATGGTGCCTGTTCCTCAAGGGGATTGCTGTTAGGCTTTGGTAATGGAAGAATGCCCAGGCTGGCAGTGTGGGATGAGTAACAGCACAGTCCTGGATTCCTGCTGCAGGGGGGTGACTGAAGCAGGTACCAAAGCCAGGACTTACCCCAGAAGCACTAAGGTTGGAAAAGACCTCTGAGATCATCAAAACCAACCCTCAATCCAGCACTGCCATGTTCACCATTAACCCGTAAGTACTATATCCACACACCCTTTGAACACTTCCATGGATGGTGATGCCACCACCTCTCCAGGCAGCCCTGTTCCCATAGGCCTTCCTGTGAAAAATTTTTCCTAATATCTAATCTAAACTTCCCCAGGCACAATGAGGCCATTTCCAACGTTATTCCAGCAAGGGAATGAATGAAGAGGGATATGTACCAACACTCTCTGGTATGAGGAACATTCCAAGCTGAATTGTAAAGATCTGCTGGATGACAGGAAAGGGTCAGGGCATCTGCAAAACTTCACAGGTATTCTGAGATGTACTTAAAAGTGTATGAAGGTCAATGTGATGTTGGTAGCTCAGAACTAACTAACAATCCATCCTCTAACACTAGGACAGCTGAAACATTTGATGTGTAACTACAAATGAAGGAGGAACATCAAAAACTCTGACTACAGCTATATAACTGCCTATTTCTTAGGTCATCACAGCACAGCTGACCTACAGAAAAGGTCAGGAAAGCTGTAGTTCAATATAGCAAGTATCCAGTGACTTTTTGCCTTTGTATTTTCAAAAGGATACGGTTATTTTTTTCTGAAAGCTGTTAAAGGGAAATAATTTTCTCACATTCTCCTTGTCTTCTCACTGTGCACTTGTGCAGATGTGTTAGAACCAGTGTGTTGCATCTTCAAGAGCACCATCATTCCCCTTTCCATTTCCTCCTCAAAGCTTAACGTGGGGAGGTGGGAAAAAAAGACAGAACATCTGCATTTCTAACAGTTCCCTGTTTTATTGCAGTACATCAAAGTAGGTTAATATTAAGTGTGTTACCAACATAAAATATTGGTGGTAAGTCATTTTTACATTGTTGACTGTCCCACCTTAAATATTTCTGTGCAAAAGAATCTACATCATTGTTCTGTAGCAGAGAATCTCTTACAATGTCCCCTACAACATTGAGGGCATTAAACAAAAGAGTGAGAAGAGGCAAAAAGCAGAATCTTTCCCCCACACGCACACTTGTCAGCTTTTATACTCTAAAACAAAAAAGTGATTACATCTATGCCATGCAAAACTGTACAATAATATTACAATGAAAAACCTAAAAAACATATTTTAAAAATAAATGATATGAAACTGTCATACATAAAAAGGCAGGTATAGCAACACTGGTTTGTTTGTGGATTTCTTCCCTGTAGATGTGACTTTCTTAAGTGGAGAATGAAAACAGGTTGTACTGAGCTGCGGCTGGAATGCGAGGAGTTGGAATTCAGACTGGAAAGCCTGCAGCAGAGCGGCTTCTGGGGGTGTTTATCAAATGAACTGTGAACACAAAGTGCACAGAAGGGTGCACTTTGTGTTAGTGCAGAAAAGTTGTCCCATTTCCTCCACGGAATGGACTCGTATTAACAAAAGAACCCACAGCAGGAACTGCTATGTGCCACTTTGATTCTCAGACTAAGGCTCAGGAGCTATGGGTACTTGCACTGCAGTAAGTTTTACCCTTAATGCATTCATTTAAAATTAAACAGCATTCATAAAATGGAAAAGAAACCCTTTTTCCACCCAAGAGCATGTCTGTCCTGTCATTTAGGGTCTGGCCATGCAATACAACACAGGGCCAGCATCTGTTTCTGTGTTAATAATCCAACTGTTCTGCTTGGAAAGGCCGACACACACAGTGACCAGTTAAGTGCAGTTAAACTACATTTCTATAAATAAACTATGCTTTTTGGACTTTTATGGTATGGCAAGACCCTTAACTTCCCTCTGCCATATACCTGAGAACAACACACCTGGGTTGCAACTTAACAGAATCAAATCAAAGAGAGAACATTCCTGACTCGGTTTTGAAACTCATTTAAATGGGCAAAATGCACATTCATAACAAGCCACAGCAACTAATGGAGGGGAAAAGAAGCAACTACTTCACCACAGCCTCAGGAATGTTTTTTTGAAACCACCAGCTGTTTTCTACAGGCCAAAGGCAAGAGAGAAGAGAGTACTGTAACCCTGCTTTTGGGTTTATGAAATGTGGGAGGAAGCCACATACCTGTGTGTGCACACGTGCAGGGGAAAACTATTTACCAAACCCATTCCATCCTATAACCTGGAATCCTTAGTAGCTGCCTGAATCTGTTCAGATCCTTGTTGCCATCAAAAGAGAGAGAAAAAAAATAAAAAGGCAAAACCCCAACAACCCATCTGTTCAAGCACTGTCAAAAATGCAAACAAACACCTTCAGTCTCAGCCAAAAGGAAAAAAACCAGCTAGATACACATCCTGTGTACAGAGAACATGTGCCACAGTCAGGAATTCTGTGGGAGATTTTAACTCCCAGAACAAAACGCAGCCCTCGACCTGTGAAGTTGAAGCAGTGCTACAGTGCAAAGGAGCAAACATCAAACCTCAGGAGACAACTGCCTTGGAGATACCAGTCAAGAGTCTTACAGTTCAAATGACCAAGTTACTTTTCCTAGCCCAATGAGTCTTTAGAAAGCTCAGCTGCAGTATGCATACCAACAAAAAGAGATGAGTGTGGTTTCAAATTGAGTCTGCAACTAACTGGTCCCCAAATATATAAAACTATTTAAGTCCTAGGACAATTTTTCTCTTTTCAAATAAGTGATGTGGTCATTTGCTTTTCAACTGAGAGAACAGTTGCTGTTTCTCTTCTGAACAGACACATATAAAAATGCACAGGACCAAACTAATGATGAAATAAATCCTAGAGGAGGCTGCTGAGGCTTGGACATTGTAGTGTACAAACAGTGTAGGCCTGTGGAGCTCTCATCCTCTGAGCTTAAGTGTTGTAACACAGCTGACCTATGCTCTGCCTGAAAATGCCAGGGCTTGGTATCAACAGATTGCAGGCACTGGAATGGAGTAAACACAGGGGTTTACTCAATTTATTTGTTTGCTGTGTCGTGGCTCTTTGGGTTCCATTTTCAGGTAGAGCTTTAGCACAACTGCAAAGAAAAAAAAGTCCATGGAAAAAGATCCCGTGACCCTCTCTCAGGGGACTGCCATGCAGGCTGCTCTGTCTTTAGAGACTGCTGTTTAAATGCCTTCTCTCAACATCAAAGTAAGATTATTGTTTAAGTACAACATACAGTAAATACAAAACTAGTTTGCAAAGGCTTTGAAAAGTGTGTGGACATGCTTCACCAAAACAAGGGAATTGTGGGGAAAAAGCAGTGGCTATACTTGAAGCAATATGCAGCCTTTGAAAAGAAGCTGATGTGGAATTTCAATAATGCCAGTAACACCCTGCTTATCTGTCCCTCAGAAATACACAAACTTTTCTGGGAGGAATTACTTTCAGATGCTTTGCTGTTTGCTGAAGCTTTTAATTTCAAATGCCAGGCTTGCAAAAGTAGTAGGTTTGAAGTGAAAACAAACAACACAACCAGCTTGCTACTCTGAAATACCCAAAAAGGAGAGAGACAGGCTTTTGAGATGATGGTTTCTGCAATAATTTCTTGAATTCCTGTCCCAAAATAGCATTGAATGAGCTTAAACTTGGATAAGCCTCTTCATTCACAATGAAAGAGAAATCTTACCTAGGAGACCCAGCATGATTAAATGGATTAAGATGATCTGTGTCCTGTTCCCTATGTCACATTTAGATCACACCTGGAAATTACTGTACATGGTTTGAACTTACCTACAACTTCTATTAGGGAAGACAGAAACTGCAAAACTCCAAACACCTCTGTGTGGGTGAAACTCTACAGAACTGCTGACTGCAAGCATACAGAATGGTTTAATGAGAGCCATAACAAGTTTCTGAAACCCACAAACCCCAATATTCTAAATACAAAAAGCCCTTATGTGTTTGAGTATGGTCATAGTATGAAGTCAGCAACAATACTACTGGGAAGAGAGGCTCATCCCAAATGAAAAGCACATCTGCCTTGACAACTAAAGAGAAGAGACATCTTCCTCTTACCATACATCTGTGTATCAGTTTTTCATTTTATTTTGTCAACTGGGTGACCACTTCAGCTTTTTATTTATTTTTCCAACTTCAGCAGGCTCTGCCTTCCACTGCAATTCTTCCTGCCCTCCAACCTGCCCTGCTCTTGGAACCAAACAGCAGGTGAGCACATAGAAACAACTGCAAATTGCACAAACCCACAGCACAGGTAGGGGGCAGAGGAAAACCAACCTTGCCAGCGCAGCAGTTGTGGGTCACTAGGCATCTTTGACTACCACAGTGTGAACAGTGTGAGGTCAGTCTTCAAGGTTCTTCGTTGCTACAGTGACAGCAAAGCCAGCCAGGGCCAGCTTTGGGCTAAGGGCACTCGTTTGGCTGATGTGTATTAGCAACCAGTATTTGGTAATGACAAGTAAGAGTTTGCTGCTTAGGGATGGTCAAGGAGATGTGGAAGACTGCTCCCTCCTGAGTTAAACCTGCTCAAAGGCTCACCCAGGGAAACAGTTTTCCTGCTGAATCCAGCTGCATTGAACTCCCTTGCTGCCTGAAGGACCTCTCGTGTAGCTGCTGCAAGGCTCCAGCTCACAGGTGGCACGCACGGAACCAGGGCAGCCGCTGGGCTGACCGGCGTCCGTGGCTGTTGGGACAGGGCCTTGCTGCCAATTGTCACTTTTGGAAAGGATGGGGACTATGAGGAAAGTAGGAATTACAGCTTCAGTTCTGCTACGGCCAGAAGGAGAGACGTGTGGTGAGAGCACTGCAGGGGCTGTCCCGGCAGTGCAGCAAGCGCTGCGTACACGGAATCTCTGTCCCGTGGGAGGTTTTAGCCAGGCCTCCGAGTCTGTAAATCACCGAGCATGAAAACAGGGACAACACAAATCTTAAATTAAAGGCTCTCTTAAATAAGCATCCATCTTCTGCTGCATACACAATGCTTTTTTTCTTTGAATATATACATACGTATTTTACTCTAACATCTGCGTATTTATTTAAACTCTGTACTGTAGTAAAATATGCATCATTTTAATCAATAAGGATTTGCTGGCAACAATCAGATTGACATTCAAACGTGGTGGCTGAAAGCTTTTATGTGCCTCTGACATACTGATCATTCCCCGTGGAGGGGAAGGGGTCTCTGTGCTACTTTTGTACAGTACAATGAGCTACTGTATGAAAACAAAATCCCTCTGAATTTTCTCTTGTTGATACTGGTCTGGTCTACTTACGCTACCTTTTGGGAAGTGGAAGGGGAGTGGGATAAATATGTCTTTAAAAATGAAGCAGCTGTAACCACAAAAATGAAACCAATACTAATACAAATCTACAGCATCTGATATTTACCAACACCCTAGCTTTGCTCATTTGCTGCTGTCAGATCCGGGGAGGTGAGGCAGTGCCGAACGGTGCTGAAGACGACCAGCTTTTACCTTCCTCTGCACCCCACTCCCAGATCCTTTTCAGACAGGGAATGGGGAGGGTTAGGAGGATGAAGGTGAGAACTGGAGCAAGTGAAGGGGACAGCCATGGGGACAGCAAGCTGATGTGATGCCAAATCTGAATGCTGAAGCAGTTCATGAGTCCCAACTCACGTGGTCAGAGCTCTCCAGCGAGAGGCTCTTGGTCTTGTGAGGAGAAACCGGGCTGGGAGGGCTGCTGAGGTTGGAGCTGTTCGATGCTGTCGAGTGTCTTGGAGAGTCAGAGTCCTGCAGCCCAGAGACACACAGGAACATCAGTAAGTAACAGCAGAGCAAGTTTGGGGAGGACTGAGAGTGTCTCAGCAACGGTGGCTGGTTTCAAAGGCCTCTGTGGATTTTGCTTTTGTCCAAAAATACTGAGGGATCTTTTTTGCTCACAATTTCCAGGGAGACCTGAGATTAAGTGGTCAGGTCAGCAGGCATAAGTGATACTGACACAAGGACACAGCACCAGTGGGATTCTGGCAGCCTGTGTGTTGCCAAGGGCTGCTTGGCCAGCAGAGTGTGCAGCTTCAGGCTGCCTGTGAAGCTACAACAGCTCCTGCCTTTTCACAGATTATGACTGAGACTAAAATGAGAAGTATTTGTGGCTTCATCACAGTTCCCTTTTGTATGTCAGCCCCAGCATATCAATTCAAAGCATCCTATCAAGTTGTTTCGATCTTCCAGAGTACAGCAGGATGTAACTCTGAGCCTGAATTTGGACTGACATTTGCCTTCCAGCTTCGAATGGGCAGGATACATACAGGACCATGAAAAGCCTGTGTGATCTCTCATTTTCACACTTCTTGGTAAAAAAATGGGTCAGGGAAGTTTTGCTGGGCAGGATTTCATAATGATAGCCTCGACTGCACAGAACAGAAATTTTTAAATCTAGTTCCTGCTCTAAATGAAATTGTAATTCTTAAATTGCATTGTTAACTTCTGAGTACAAGAATGTGTCCTGTGAAATGGTTGCTAAGATAGCTTACCAATCTTTGCACATAAAGGTCAAAAGGAATATCAGCACTTCAAGCTGTGATATGTCACTATCAGGCTGTTACTCTACTGGGCCAGTATTTGGGGGAGGCTCACTACCCACACATCTCCAGGTAAGGAGTGCAGAGAGCTTTATCTGCGTGTTAAATCCCAAGACCAGAGCTGACACTGTTTGACCGAAGTCTTTCATAGCTTGAAATACAGGAAATCCATCTCTCCACTGTCAACGACTCCCAAACTTGCAGCCAAGCCCACGGCAGCACCGAACTGCCTCATCTTTACCAACAGCCTTAAGGTTCCTCCTCCTCCTGCTGTCACTCACCTCTCGCTCATAGTCCCTTGTGGGTGCATCGCTGCCTTGGTCCAGGCCCCCTGAGGACAGGGACCCGTCGGAGGGCGAGGCCATGGGCTGGCGCTTCGCTCCGTAGCTCCCGCCCGAGAATTCCCTCCGCAAAGCGCTGCCGTTCTGTGCCGACGATCCTGCAGCACAGGAGTTAAACTATTACAGACCCCACTCAACACACTAGGAACTTGTTTAGCTGTTTCTCTGGCTAGCTCTGCTATCCTGCAGCATGTAGCAAGGTCCTAAGCTCATGGCTTGCAGGCTGTGTGGGCTTTTATCTTGTCTGCTGCAGTTATTCCTGTGAATCCTTCAGTCCCTCCCTTGGCATGTCAGTGTAAGAACACTTCACCCAGTATTCCCAACAAAGGTGGCAGCTGTAGAAACAGATGTGGTGGCTGCCTAATTCCAGTGGCCTCTTTTCAGGGCAATGCCACTCTTCCATTCCAGCAGCCAGGTTCCTATTGCTTTATCTTTGCACTAGCGGCAAGAGAGGCATAAGGAGCTACACACAGCTCAGCAACAAAATTAACAACCATGGAGCTTGTGAACAACTTGTCACTGATTTAAAACAGTTGAGCAGGAGCAAAGCAGCCCCAGGGCTAAGAATGTAATTTGAATTCCAACATCAATTTTAAAAAACTGACAAATTACAAATGTGGGACTCTCAAAAGCACTACCTGCTTATTCATGTGCTCCCTTGAAAGCAAGACTAAAATACTCCGCTGGCCCTCAGCAGCAATGCAGCCAGCCATCACTTCAGAAAATCCTTATCCAGCATGGACAGAAGCAACTGCAGGCAGCCCTCTCCCTGAAGCACTTGTGCCCAGCCCCCAAAGCAACACAGCTCTGTTTGCTTACGTGCTGCTAACCCGCTGCTGGCGCTCATGGACCGTCCTGGCTCCGTGCGGGATTTCGTGATCGACGGGATGCTGACGGAGCCGCTGAACACTGTCCGGCTCTCCTGGGGCCGAAGGTTCTGAAATGCACACACACACCACACGTTCACTTATCCACTGCTGCCTCAGCCTTGCATTCTGTGGAGTAAGGCCCCCAAACACGTTAAACCCCAACCTTACCAGAGCTGAGTATCTGGGCAGCAAGTCAGCAAAAATTGCAAAATAATATTCTGCAGTTTAGTGCAGAGACTGGCAGCACACGCAACGCGGCAGTGAAGTGCTGAATTACATGGACATATGCAGGCAACTGAAAGAATACATGGAATAATTCCAGAATTTCCTTGAAAGGGTGGTTTGCAAGCCTAATGAAGCTGCTGTATATATAATCACGTTACACTGTGTAATGCCTCCTTTCTGAACACGAGCTTCCGAGGATCTCATTAAAATTTCTCTTTGATGCCATCATCAGTGCCATGATTGTGTAAGTTGATACAATAACCAGGTTAATCCCTAATGCTTGCAAAGTTATGAACAGATAGTGGATCAATCTGCATAGCAATTACTTATGGAATTCCAAAGGTGTTAACAGCATCCCTCCATACCTACACCAGTTGAGCCAAAGTGAGAAGCAGCATCCTCTGTTTTCAGCCTGCACAAAGAGGAGGACCAGAGCACATGCCACTGTTTTTCTATGTATTTTGATTATTGCTCCTGTTTTGAATCCTGAGAGTTCCAGTGGGATTTTCTAAATCCAGTCACTGGACTGAAGTGGTCCTTTACTGAGGAGATAAACCACAGTTTCCCTACTTGTATATGGCAGTTCTTCAAACATAAATTGTCTTTAAAAGAAGGTGAAAGAGTACTTTGGAGTGAGTTCTGGGAGATTTTATTTCTGCTTCTGTTAACCTACAGCTGACCTTAAGGGAGAAGACTTCTCAGATTATTTAGCCCCTCTCTCTGTATATGAGCTGGCTTCCTAGCCCAGAGGGACTTGCCCATGTGTGTCATTTCAGCTCTGGCTAAATAGAGGACCTCGTCCTGCTCATCAACAGAGCATGATTTGCACTATTAAGTCAATACCATTAACTGGAATTAGGTTCAGGGAACCTTCATAGATGCACAATGTGAAAGAACTGCAGATAGCTCTAAGAATTACTTCCTTTACCCTTTACAGCCCCCCTTCTGCAATAACTGTTCATTTCTTCCTATTTATATTTGATTATTTGATCCCCATCCTCATGCTGAAATGAAGTAGCCACATGTAAAAACAATAGCTGCAATTGCAGTGCTTCTCTAAACTAGGGTGTTATGAAAATTTCAGACCAGAACAAAGATTCCACCTCCACAAGGATATTCTCAGAGACCCTCAGTACTTCCCATGTCTCCATCTGTATTTTAAAATGGATAATTAAACTGAGACTTTGTAAGGAGCAAATTTTATACAGGTCAGACTTTATCAGATAAATTTTACCAACCTGCTGCCAAATCCAGTCTTACAATGACCCTTGGAATCATTGCTCTGAGAGATCCCTTTGATCTTACAGTCAACACTTGGCTTTTCATTCTCCCAGGGTGCCAGAAATGGCTGTTTTTTTATGTGCAGCAAATAAGAATTAAAGTCTCTCATCTATTCCCAGATCTCTCACAAACACCAGCAAAAAAGAATCAGAGACCTTACCAATGAAAAAGCCCTTTTTAATTCTCCCTTCTTCCACTGCTGCACTATGAGGATTTATACCTAAAGGCTTAAAACAGACTCTTAAATTATTTGTGGTTTCATATTGTTGTCTCTTGCTTAGCTTCCCCCCTTCTTTTTTTGTTTTTAAATGGGAATAACCAACCTACTTTGTAGTACAAAACACTGAGTTCCTGCTTTTTCCCCACACAATAAACTGAGATGCAGAGTTTGAGCATCCTGGCTGTACCTAAACCACGGAGGCTCACTCTCCTGACAATACACAAAGGAACTGAGGGATAAGTTACTGCTGTGTTTTGAGAAAGAAAGGAAAGCCAAGTGCAGCACCATGTGTGCACTGGGGTTAGTACACTGGGGTTGCAAGGCTGGTATAAACCTACAGTGGCTCATTTTGCAAAGAGAACAATTATGTTTAATAAGGTGATTAACCTCCTTCACAGTGACTGAGCAGACAACATACAGGCATCAGGGGAAGGAGGGAATGGGAGGGTGCACAAAAAGACTCATTTGTTTTAATAGTGGGTTCTAAAGATGATTATTTTTCATGACCTCAGTTTGCAACGTCCATGTAATTCCTCGTAGAAAGTGTCTCCACAAAGCAAATCTTTCATTGTTCTTTGTTCTAAAAATAAAATAAGCACATGCCAGAGATGCTGGCATTTTGGACCAAACCTCCTGGAAGTGGTGTGCACATGATGCAGGAAGGGGATCCAAAGGAAAATAAACGGCAGTTATTAGCAGCAGTTACAAAGCAGCACAATGCAGCAGGTTAAAAACACAGGAAACAAAAGGAAACCTGAGCTTGCTTTACTTAGAGAGACAAAAACCCCTCATTTTGAGCAACAATTCAAATCCTAGCAGGAAAATTCATTCCCACTGCTGAACCAAATGGAGAAAGATGAGAGAAGGAGGGGAGAAAAGCAGCAGCAGGGAAGCTGCTGCTGAACAACGTGAATCACTGTGCAATAGGGTGAGAGGCCCAGATTAGTTCTGTGCATCCCATTCCAGCTGGAGAGTGGAACTGTGGGTTATGGAGGTGCAATCACTGCCAGTGTTACGGAGAATCTGCTCCCAGGGCACCTTCTCTGGCACTGGGATGAGGGACAGGGCTTGACTGGACAGGTGCAGCACCCACAGGAACTGCTGTGCCTCCCTTTCTCTGTCCCTTGTGCTGCTTGCTCTTGTTTTGGGGTTTAGTTTTGTTTTAAAGTAGTGCTCTGTTCATCACACTATAAACCTCAGCTTTTAGCTCTTCCATGAAATAGCATGGCAGACTCTAACAGCCTACTTTAACAGGTAATTTTTCAACTCCCCTAGGCATTCCATGCTGTCCTGGTTCCAATATTCGATCCTACCTGGGACCATGACACCCTTCTTACACTAAAGTCTCCAAATAGAAAGGGAGGATGGGCAGACATGAAACCAAACTCACAGCCTGGCTTTCCTTACACCTTCCAGCACCTCTACCCTCAAGCCACAAAACAGACAAACACTTTTCTTCATTTAAGACTAAACCTCTAGTGCTCTAAGGAGCTAACACAGACAGGATCTCAACACTCCAGGTTGCCCACTTCACTTTTTTCCCCTCCAATTTATGCTAGAAGGCTGCAACATTAGGATGAAGGATGCTCCTAAAGAAAAAATTGGGAGTTATTGTCTGAAGCACCAGGGGTCATTCCTTACTGATCCCAGGGAGACTACTCACATGAGAAAGGGAAGGTAGAGGGAGGGTCACAGTCCGGTGATACATGGCTGCATATTAAACACAGAAAATTTTATAGTACAGTTGGATTAAAATAACCCTGTTAAAACCAGAACTGAAATACAGTTTCAGTGACCCTATAATGACCCTCTAGGAGAGAAACAGCTTTCAATTCAACTTAACAGTTTTGGGTTTTTTTTGGGTTTTTTGTGTTTTGTTTTGGGAATTTTTTTTTTTTTTTTTTTTTTTTAATTTTAAAATTTTTTTTTTTTGCATTTCAACAGAGCATTCCTCTTGTGTATTAATGACTGCGACAACTGGGACCTCACAGTAGAGACACATGACCATGCACATAACCAGTCAAAGCTCAGCCGTGCAAATTGGTTTTGGAGCCATATGGAGGAGATTTATTTTCCTCCTGCATTCTTAAATTCTGCCTAGTGTTGGATGCAGGTATGTTTCCAAAACCTTCCTGGTGACAGGGCTTCAGCACAGCAGCCCAGGGGCACTCGAGGCAGCCTGGCAGTGAAGGTTTGCCATGAGAGATGTCCAAGGCCCACAGAAACCAAGAGCAACGTTCCCATGAATGGGCATGGCCTGGACCCACAGAAACCCTGAGCAAACAACAGCATCCCACACATCTACCTACAGGTTTTTCCTGATTTATCTGTGCCAGGCAGAGCTGCAGGCCCCAGCATGGTACACAGCTGTGATGCACAGCAGGTACCTGTGTGCCTGCTTCGCTGTGGTTTGTGTTTCTACAGGACACAGCAACCCCCAGGCCGGAAGACCTGGATGCACAATACAAGAAAAAAAGGAAAGACCACTTCCATCCCTCCAATTTACACTGCAACTGGAGGGATGCCTACAGAACAGTACCCTACCTCAGCCTCTGCCTAAAACTACCAGGATTAAGTGGATCTACGTCACCAAGTTGCCATCATCTCTAATTTTGATCCTATTTCTACACATTCTAATTCACTTATTTACTTTAACCTAGCAACTGCCTGAGGCACTACCTGTGTCTGTCTCTCTCCATCTGTGTACAGCACTGTGCACAAATTCTCACATTCCACATGAATTCCTCATAAACAAACAACTTGAAAGCTTGGTCCAATACAGACAGATCCAGAACCTCTTCCTAATTCAAGCTGGTATGCAGCACTCTGACTGCTGGAGGATGAACACTGTGGAACAGAGAACTTACAATTCAAAATTCCCACATCCTTCCTGGTGATTAAAAATGTTATTCTCATAGCAAAAGGTTCAGCTCACTCATTATAAACTTTTCTTTTTTTCTAAGGCCATGAAGTGTCTGTTTCTTGGCATGTCAGAGCTATGGCAAGACCCCAGCTGATAGCAGAAAGTAAACTGTCTGGGACAAAAAAAAGTGGAGGGGTGAAGGAACAGCTTACAAGGGGTTTTCTCCCACGTTAATAGCCAGGCAAAAGGAAAACCACACAGTGTTAGTAGAGTGAACACCTGACTCAGCCGTTCATACCCTCAGAGTGACAAAGTCTGGAGTACCGAGGACAGAGCGTGGAGGCGGGGAAAATGCAGGGTTTATGGAATCGTAAGAGAGGAATTTTTCAGCTGAATTAACAGTCATGTGGTAGATGTGCTCAAAGTTGCTCGGAGAGGAGATCAGACGGGAGTGATGATGAGGGAATTGATAAGGGGAACGCTGCTATCAAAGACAACAGAGAGAGAAAGCAATGAAGGATGGTTGTACAGGTTACATCGGCACCAGCAGTTCCACAAGAGCAGTCAAACACGGAGCAGGGACAGCAGACAGCAAACCCTGCTGGCTGTCAGCACACAGGGCCTGACACTGCCACCCCCAGTCCTCTGAGCACCTTCCTGACAGAGTCTGATGGGCCTGCTGCCCTTGCTGTTGCTAAAACGTTAGAAACAAATAAAACTTTTAACTCATTGGGAATCGATTCTAATATTTATTATTTTTTGATATTTCAAAGAGCACCACAGTTGTAAAAGGTGCTTTACAGACAGTTGAGAAGCATCAGTTCCCTGCCTTGAGGAGCTTACAATCTAAAATAGACATAACACAAACAAAGGAAGGTGAACACAGGTGAGGTGGTGTGGGGAGAAGAAAAGATGAGCATACAGAGCAGTTAGAGATCGTTAAGAGATTTCCTTCTGTTATTCATGCATTTTAGCGATTCCATTAAAATTATCACCCGTACAACAAACACAGAGTATTTCCAACAGGAGGGAACAATGTTTTGACAGGGTAGGGACACAGGCTGTGTGGGAAGGTGAAGGGGTTAGTGTCAGACCACTGGGACAACTCTCTCTGCAGACAGGTGACCAAGGCCCATGTCCTGCTCCACACTGGCTTAATCCTGACAGTGCCGAGGGCACCTGGCACTGCCATCCCTATTCCACAGAGGATTAAGCCCTTCCTTAGCACAGAAAGTGTGAAAGCATTGGGAAATTCAAATGTTTTTAACAGGTCAGCTGAGCAGCGTGCTCCCATGGTGTGATGTAAAGAAGGAGAGGGGAGAAATAACCCTGCAAATTAAACAGGAAAGGTTTCTAATTCACCTCTACGGAATGTGCTGACACAAGTGCTCGTGTAATTTAAAGTCATCTAAATCCAGATTTAATGGAAGAGATTTTCAAGGCTCGGTTTCCCTCCCTGTGCCATCTGTACATGCTCAGACAGCCTGCAGTGGGGTGGTTTCCTATGGACACCAGCAAATCAGAATACCTTTTCTCTTTTCTAACTTTATTTTTTCTAACTCTAAAGTTCCTCTTCCCCTGGTCCAACTGATTTCATCTCCTTAAAACAGATTATTTCTGAGTTACATTAGAAATGTTAGGACTTAAAATATAAAATATGGTAAAAATATAGCTTACCCCTCCACTAAACCTAAGGCACTACTTTTTGTATGTGGAACGTATTAAAGTCTGGAAGAACATTAAGTCACATCCCAATACATATTATATCAAACATTATTGTTACTGTTCTCTTCATTTCAGCTGGTAAAATCCAACTTTTTTTTTTTTTTAAAACACACGGTTATTATGAGGCTTTGCCTGTTAACCAAAACATCAATTACCACATTATGGCATATAAGACATAATATACATTAAATTGTTCTTAGTAAATTTAGCAGCATCTAAATATCAGTACAAGAAGCCACCATTCCAAAATGGTCCAGGGCAGCAGACTTTGCTGAGTTCTCTGCTCACAACAGAGAACTGGCAGCAAAGCCAGCTACATTCCTAAAAGCCAATAAGGGAGATATGGCAGTGTCTAAAACCACAAGCTAAAAAGCAGAGGGTAGGCCAGCTGCAGATCATGAAAATATTTAGCCAGCATTCATGAATGTGAGAAAGCCACGATATGGCAACATTTTAAAAATGATATTCCATGGAACTTTCTCCATAGACTCCACCATTAGATGCATGCATGGGGTTCCCATTTTCTTTAAAGAATACCAAATATAGATAAGTATTCATTTACTCCAAAAGTTTCTCAATTGAAACAAGCAAAGCTTCACACATCATCTAGAATGGAAGTAGAATGGCTCATGTATAATGAGGTCAAACTGAAGCATAATGTTCAAATATAATGGCAGTCAAGACCAGCTTTTGTATATAAAAATACTCAGGCATGCAGAATATGAAAGCAAAATCAATCCTGTACATCTGATGTACACAGAGAGGTGGTCTGTGCTGCAGTAAGTGCAGTTCCAGATTTCAGATCTTCACTACAAAGGAGCATCCACGATAAAGTGGCTTCAAGGGACAAGAGGGCAGAAGGGAGGCCAGACTGTACGGCCAGGTTAATTGGTGACAGGCTGCTAGGGAAGAAAAACATGTAAACAAATAAGTTTGGGGATACACTAACAGGAACCATTCCAAATTGTACAAAACAAGACAATGACCCAGATCCACAGCAACAAAACACAAATATGTACTGATTACTGCTCTGCTAATAGGAAACAACAGCTTCTGGTTTCCGTTGTGTTGCAGCCCACAAACTTCTGTGCCAAAACCAGACTGTGAGTGCTCACCACGAAGAAATTTACAGCTGCCTGAAACCCCCTAAATCTGCTCTCTCTCTTTGCCTTGGGCATGGTTCTGCCCAAACACCAGGGCTCTAATGAAGTCAAGGGTGTCTGTTCATGGAGATAATAATGTGAGCTAACAGACTGCACCTTCCCACAAACACATCAGTGTCTGGTGCACACCAAGAAAACTGGGAAACACTGGACAACAGCACACAGAGAAAGCATCCTTCCCCCTTGTGTGGCTGCACCAGCAAGGGCAAACACACAAGTAGATATTTGTACACAAGCTGGCACCTGATACAACACATCAAATAGTGCAAAAGAGCTTAAAACACTCCCTTTATTCTGGTTACAACACAGATTAAACTCTCTAAAGCTGCTCTTTTAAAAGACACCATTAAGACAGAGGTGGGCAGAGAGCAAGGACGCTCTGCACTCACCAGGCCAGGGCTTAAGGCAGCACAAGGGCAGGTCCCCTCCTGCCCACAGATGCAGCCCAGCCCACTCACCAAGGGCCAGCACTTCCAATTCTAACTCTGCTTCTCCCAGTTCTTGGCATTTCCCCTTAAAACCCCAGTGGGGCTGCAGAGGTTAGTTTTTTTTGCTAATTCACATTGCATCTATGAAGTGAATGTGTATATTTGAATGAACAAATATAAATACATACATATACATAAAATTGTCATTTGCTTTATAAAGTTCACCCATGTGTGCTAGATAAAAGCTAGGCTGGGCTGGTTATTTAGCTTGTGACAATCTCATTCAACACAGAGATTGAAATATCTATTCTCTATTAAAACCTATTTATTCCTAAGGACCCTCTTGCCCACACAGCACTATACTGACTTCAGTGCAAGCTCATGCTGCGTGAAAAATTTCTGTTGATATATCAAGCCAAAATTTGAAGCTCAAATAAACCAGAAGAAGCTGCAATGAAAAGCCCCACTCCACTCTTTCATGCACTTTCTGCATTCCAGTACCCCATAAAAAAAAAAAAAGGAACCTGTACCACCTAAAATAGCTGGATGAAGAGAATTTGAGAAAACTGTTAGCCTTGCATTGCTCGCTACCCCCAGCCACAGCCCTCTTTAAATGCAAAAATGTATTTTACCATTTGCTTCCACATACAAGAACAGGCATTCCCAAAGCAAAGTGCTGCAATCTTTCCCATAGTTTGTTAAAAATAAATACTTTCTCTTCTGAACCACACTAATCTATTAAAAATACAAAGAAGATGTTCCAGCTGCAAAAACAGGACACATGCTAAGCAGCACAGATATCCCCCAGCTTTTCACCTTGTTGGAATACAGAATGAAACTGTTGAAGTAAGTCCATGTCCTGGAAAAGGAACCACCATACAGATGAACTGTACACAGGGTTGGGATGATTATTCTTTACCTTGTGTACCAATTCTCCAGAAGAAATCCTCTCTTTCCATCCCCTCTCCTAAATCTACATTTCTTTCCAACAAAACATTAGACTCAATACATAACCTCAAGTGCACACACAACTCCTCTTCTTCTATATTTGTGCCTCAGAAACAAAGTTCTTAGTCTGGAATGGATTAAATGAAAACTCAGTCCAGGCAAATACCTTACAGGAAGCTGTTGGAAAAGAAAAAGCTGCCTAGATTGAAGTAGCTCTTGACAGAACATTTATTTCCTAATTTCAAGTTACATTTTCAAATTCACACACTTTGAAGGCTCGTGCTTGATGCAATTCTGTACCAATTAAGTTAGGAAAAACACAACACAACATTGCAAGGAACTGATGGAAAGACACAATGGATTTGCTTTGTCTGCAGTGACATCTCCCAGCATTAAGACTGATACTTACTTGCAAAAAGGAGGTTTTAATAACAACTTTTTAAAAGGAAGCTGTAGCAGTGGAGCAAGTGCAGGAATCAATTGTATATTTTACACATTTTCTAATTCTTATCGCTTTTAAATGTGGAGAGTGGCTCATGAATTTTTTTCAAAACATCACATAGATTGGTAATAGCACAGTACCAGTCCTAACTTAAGACAGGACCTTTGAACTAATACAAAGCAAGTGCAATTAGAATGGATTTAAAGCTGAAAGCCATGCAGAGATGGCACTGTTGAAGAAATGATGTAGAAAATCCCCTTCTATAGACAAAATCATTCCTTGTTTTACACTTGTCAGATGTGGGGATTGATTAAGAGTCTTTGCAGCTCTTGATTGCCATGAACTTTCAACTACTGATGGTGTGGCACAGGATGATTTTTGCTCTACCTGTAGAGGTAGTAGATTATTTTCTCTTCTTAAGAGCCACAAAAATTTTAAAGAACTTACCAGAAATGGAGAAAAGCAGAAAGGTTCTGATCTACATCTTGCTCTGAAGCAAATTACCATTCTTTGTCTAACATTAGACACATGCAATCTTATATCCAGGTAAGAGAAACACTACCTGCCAACATCTCTTGGATTTGTCATGTCTCTTCTAGAAACAGTTCCTTCATTATGTGTTCATTTATAAAAATGATTCTCATTTATAAAAAAACACACATACAGTACTAGTTTTTTATCATTACACTGAATATATTTGTTATTGAGATGCCTCTCAGAGTGTATCTAATACGAGCTTTAAAATAAATCGAAATGCAGACTTTACAGTCAAGTGTAACATAAAAGTACCATTTGCTGCAAGTGAGGTAAAATGAGTATCCAAAAACCAGAGATTATGCTCCTAAACTCCTAAACTAGTGCAACTGCATGGTGCACTTTCTTTTCCAGTCTTCTTGTTGTTTCTCATGTACTTTCAGCATCAGAAAATCCCCATTTCAGCATCTACTTCCTGCTTTCTGCACAAACTCCAAGTAGTAATGATGATCATTTTTGACAGCAGTTCTGTGCTAATGCCTGAGTCTTATGCTGGAACAGATTTAATCTGTTTTTATCATAACATCTCCTCTTTCTTACAGTGCTAATTAGCATCTTCTGAATCACATCTGTGTCACTGTGTTTGTGCTTAGAAAACAATACACACAAAAGATACTCAAGGTAGCTTGAAGCAAGCAGTACGGTACTTCCTTAGGAGCAAAGTATTAATTAGTCTTTAGCTCATCACAGATTTCAGTAACTTCCAAGTGAATATTTCCTACATGAGGTTTTATGGAAATGAACATGTGCTATTAGATGTTTTCTTTTTTCGTTTTTCAACTTAGAAGGTTAGTTTTTATGCAAGAAGTTCTGTTTCACTGTGACTACTTAATTTGGAGAGACCAGGAAAAATAGTATGTTTGGCATGGAAAGACATTTGAGCAGTATACATTATTGAATTGCTACAGGAAAATAGGCTGTAAAGAGAGGCTAAGTTGGTGCTAAAGATGGGAGGAGAAAAAATGAATTCAACTACAGTTCACAGAGAAAGGAATTTCTCTTTCCATACCCGCAAACAGCACAGGCTTAAATAATCTCAATTTTGTCCCTTCATATAGGTCATAAAAATTAACATCAATTATCATCATAACCTGTCTTAAAACTCCAGTGGCATTAGGCACTGCTCCTTGCTTAAATGTTATTACATACAGCAGAGCATTTTTAGCTCCATTTCCCTGGTTACACTGTCCCTGATAGGAAATACATCACTGGTTATATATTAAAATGGCACTTGTTTTTCTCTCACTTATTTGCAGCCTCTGCAGCAGTCAGTCACTCTCACATGTCCTTTTGTACTTACCATTGGGAGGTCTTTGAGAATCTGTATGCCATCTCCTGGACCCATATGTGCTATGTGGTTAAAATTAGTTGGGTTAGAAATTAACTTATTTCTCATTTCTGGATCGCGTAGCATCTCCCTGGAAGAGAAGATACTTTGTATAGGTATTTCCTTCGAGGTGAGGATGGGCATTTACAAAACACGTACAGCTTTGATTATCAGCTATTTTAAAATGGAAATTAACCAGTCTTTTCCAACCTAAGCAATTCCATGGGTCTATGACTCTATTTAACCATGTTAACAGCAATAAACCCCTGCTGACAGTACTGGTGTGGAGAAGGTTCCAGCTTGAAGAGGGGGCAAGGGGTCAGGATAAAAGAATGCTGTTTGCAGGCTAACAGCCCATGCCCAGTAGTTACTCACATTCAGAGAATGAGCTGATAAAAAGCTCTGTAAGATGAGTAAAAGCCAAACTTATTTGTGATATATTACGAAGTGGTGATGAAAATGAAGTATAAAATATGAAAATAGAATTAAAATAATACTGCAGTACCTTCTCAGTCTGTGGTCAGAATTAAAAGCTCTTCAAAATGGCAAGGATGCATTTCAGAACTCAGAATAAATGAAACTTTAAAGAGACCAAGTGTCAATCAACTCAGAAGAGTCAAGGACAAGAAATGGAATTTTATCTCCACTGCATACAGTTGTTGCTTTCCTTAGAGCCAAAAGACACACTGGGAGCCAACCAATGGTGCAAGATGTTGGAAATTAGAAAAGTGAAATACTCTGTTCTTGCAGAGTGGCTTAGCACAGTAGCAGGTCACTTCTAGTGTGTGACAGCAAATGGTCAATAACATTCTCTGCGAACACTGCAAATAGTGCAGACCTGTTTTTGTTGCCATTTAGGAAAGTATTTGTAACCTGCTAAACACTCTTGCTGGAAATACACCCCGAAGTCCTATGTCCCCTGAAGAGGTGAATTTTGTGAGCTTTATAGAAACTTTATGCAGTTGAATCTATAAATCAAAGAAGCAGATATCCTGCAATACTGCTGAGACTAGAACCTCCTTCAGAAAGAAAAGCAGAACCAGAGTCTGAGAGTAATTAATCCATATGCATAGTTAGCACTGTAATCTCCTTTTGCAAAGTGTTTATTAGAGATCTTCATATATATACACAGTGTATGTGCACACCTATGCACCTGCATACAGTATGTGGAGGCATGCATTCCAAATTACAGCCGTTTCACATAAACAGTCTGAACCAATCGTGCATCCAGTCCGTATCCTTATCCAAACCGGCATTCACACAAATTAAACATTGAGGATTGACAGGGCAGAGAAGAGACAGCCACACCCGAAGCACGACCCTGGCATCAGTCAGTGTCCGTCAGGGCCTGCATGCATGGACAGAAGACAAGTACAGGTGGAATACCGACCTCCTCTGCTGCATCCTCTCCTCCTCAGGCACGCGGAAGGAGTAGCGCCGCTTGTTGTTGATGTTCCGAACCATCTGCTTCCGGCTGTTGTCTGACGTCTCAGGCACCACCAGCTCATCCCCCTCTGAAACCAGCATGAAGATGGTGATGCAGCGGGGCACTTAGTCAGGTGTTCATGGAATATGAGTTTCAACACACTGTCTACCTCTGCTCTGCTAGTGCTGGACACTGCCCCTTTCCCATCAAACCTGAACAGACGTTTTTTGGTTTACAGGTTTCCTTGGCCACTTATCTAATACTCTGTTAAGCAGCAACAGATTTAACCCTTCTTCACACGCAAGCTCCCATGCCTGTGTTCTCAAAGCACCACTGATGCATTCTTTGAAATAAACATTTAGGTGAAAGGAAGGGCATCTCAGTCTTGTCTCAAAATTCCCCTGGAGGTTCTCACTGAAAATCACTAGGGCAGTCTTGTTCTGCCAGCTGTCTGGAAACTGAATGCAAGATTCTCTTTCATCATTCCCTGCTTCTGAAATGTTTGAACATTGATGTATTTTTGTGCATCTGTGGGGAAAGGGAAGATTTTTTCCACATGTGTACATCTGGCCAAGGTATCTTTATTAAAGACATGAAGAGGAAAACAGTGATAATCACTCAACAGCTGTGTGACTTTGAATGAACATTGCAACTGCTCTGTCTTGTTTTATATATATAGAGACTAAAGTGACACTTAATAAGCTACTGCTCACTGACAAAATAGTTTCTATATGGAACTCAAATATCTCCTTTCGTTAAGATCAACTCTAATGTCCAGTCTTTCTAAGACTTGAAAATTCCCTACACATATTTCCAGCACATTGCTCCTCTCTACCACAGCCATTCCTTTAGTACTAATTTGCTGGCAATTTAAATAAGCACTGAAACACTGCCAGCAGCAGTATATTTTTCTAGAGTGTCTATTTCCACTGTTTTCAGAAAGTCGTTAACAAAAATGTATAGCTTTTGTTGTTGAAACAAAGCATGTCCCCTCTCCACCTAAGAGGTTAAATGAAAGTTTAAGGAAATTCCTCAGGAGCATGCTTATGAAATGGCCCTAAAAAGTAAAAAAGCTCATAACAAAAATAGGTTTTTGAAGCTAAAGTTTTGGCACAAAGTCATAGCTGCCCCTAATAATAAGTTATGAATACACTGTATTAGTTTGAAATGCTTGGGAAACATTTGTTTAGGTTAAATACGGTATTAATTTTAATCTAGTGCTGCCAAAATTACTATTAAAGTCTTTAATGTGCAGGCTTCTTTAGACAGCATTCTGGCAGGTGATTGCACATTTTTAGGGAGCATATAGTTTCTAGTTCCAGTCTTCATTCAAGTCTTCATTGAATATTCAAAAGGACAAGAAGTTCAGAGAAAAGACACCATTGCAATCACTGTGGAATCCATAAGCTTTGGTTTTTCCCAAGGTAACAAGCACACAGACATTTAAGAGATCCCTTTCTGCAATGCACAGATGCAAGCAAAGAAAAATGCTCTTTTTAAACAAAAATACGCATGATGAAAATTGGCTTCTCTTTACTTACCTGCCATTTTGTTTTTGAAATATATTAATCTGACTGTCTCCAGGCCTAAAAGGTTTAGTGATCCTTCTGTATTCAAGGGTCGTACCTGAAACAAGGAAAAACAGTCCTTGTAACACTCTCAAGAGTAACAATTCCGAGTCATTCAAGCCACGAAGAAGAATTCAAAACAATTTTAGACTCCTTTCCATTGAGAATGAGTACAGAGGGGGTTGCCTAAAATTTCACTTCAAGACACAGGCTTAATACCATTCCTCCCAGCATTTACATGAATAGTTTTGTTAGAGTCTACTTCATGTATCAACTCAACTTTTTCTATTGGATGTACAAAGCAATAAGCTGAGCTTTTACTCTGTGTTAGTACCATGCCACAGTAATGTTCTGCAGCTTGATAAGAGCACACACAGACTGCTAAAACCTACTGGTATTTGTGATTTCCAACATAAAAATGAAATTAAAGAAAAATGAAAATTCCACACTCTGAGCCTGTAAATTGTTCTAGAGACAGGCTCTTCATAGTACATGGCCATTTTTGAGACTCCTAAGTGTAGTAATTTTGTTTGCTGAAAGTAGCTTCATCCATTAAAAGGGAAGTCTTGAGCCAAATATTAATCAAAGTACTAAATCACATTCTACTGTGCAGGAAAAAAATGTTCCAACTGCTTAATAACGCAAAGCTTGGACACCAGAAAGAACTTTCCCATAAAAGTTCAGATTCTTCTCTCTTTAAGATGTTTAATAGCCGAGCATCTTGATCTTTGGATTATGCATCCTCACAGCACTGCCAGAATATCCTGGTCTGCTTGTGACATGTGGGAAATTGATACACAGAGAGACTGAATGACCAACATGAGAGCACAGGGGCAATGTCCTACAGCTCTGTGTCACTGGAACGCCAGTAAAGGAATTGTGTTGACCCTGATACAAAGCTGAAGTCAGTCTAAACCACAGGGAAAAAATTGACTTTTCTCTTTTCTTTCCAAATACAGCTGAGCAAACACCTTCTAAATACCAAGGAAGTGTCAGCTTTCAGAAACATCTTCCTTTTGATAGGAGATCCAAAACTGATATCATCCTGTTTTTGGTATTTCTACTGGTTGAAACAAAATCTTCTAACCCTATCTGTGTACAATATTCTCAAGCAGCAGGAGATAGATTTTTGAAGGCCTGTTTAATTATCTTAATATCCACCATCCTCTGGCAGTGACATAGAAGCAATCAGTCCCAATAAAGCCATATGCAATTAATACCAAGAACTTCCTCTCATTATTACAACAGTATCAATAACTCTAACACAGTCATATGCTCCAGACTGACCATTCATCTAAAAACACATGAAAAACACATTTTGCATCTCTATTTCCAACAAAAACACATGAGCTTCTTTGTAGTAACTCTTCTTGTCGTTCAACTATGTTTCCACAAGCAGTTTTAATGATGGCTTCTAAAGCAGCATTGAGTCTGGACATTTTCCTTGGCCCATACTGAAATGGGAAGTTACCTTTTTGAGAGGAATAGTTTGAATCCACTCCATGGAGTTCACGTCAAAGACGTCAATTGCATTTTCACTGTACACAGAGAGGTATGGTGCATTGTAACCTGAGAGGGAACGATGAGGTATAGTGTCATCTGCTTTTAGACACAGCCCAAAATAGACAATTTCTTACAGTTTAACCTTATTTATCTAATAAAACAAAACTAGTGCTCCACAATCTGACAACAAGCTTTGAATAATGTACTTTAACTCAAAAATGACCAAGAAATTTATTCTGAAGGCAAATCAGCACCACCTAAAAACTTAGAACCTCCATGACTTTCCTTTTAACTTTGCTAAAAAGTTAACTACTTTCTGAATTGTAAGAGATTACGGTTTACTCTGCCAAATACTGATGTACTTCAAGTTTTTTTTCTCCTAAAAGCCCTTTTTTTAATAAGGGCTCATATACTGTAAATGATGTGGCAGAAAAATACACTGCTCTATTTAATAACTGTCACTTGAATGAAATGAGCTCTGAGTCTTTGGACTATGCACTAAATGAGCATCACTTGGAACTAAGCACCATGACACAGTCATAAAAGTCATGTTTCTTCAGCTTTAATTCTCTCTTCTCATTTTCAAGATTGTAAAGAGAAATCTTCTGCTACTTGTCTGGCACATTTCCCCAGGATGAAATTTGTTTCAGTGGGATCACTTCTAAAGGAGAATTCAGTATTTCCATGTCAGCAACAAGACTGCCATGGTCTGCCAAGACTAACAACAGCATCCAAGTTGTGTTTAAATGTAACAGCTTTGGCTATAAAACACACCTCCATTCTGAGTTGGAGTCACATCAAATCACTTAATTTCAGGCAATCAAAAAATTTGTCTATACTGCAAGTATAGATGAACTACATGTGAAAAATACACATTTTCCAACCTATCACATAACCTTCTGTTTTGATTCATTCAATGTCTGAGCCCACTGTAATAATCAATTCCTCAAAATTGCTTGAAATCCAGAAGTGGCAAACACCCTGTAAAAGCTGCTCCTTCCATATTCAGAAGAGCTTTCACTCAAACAAGGTGCAATATTCCTCTCCTCCGCAGTGTGACTGGACTGCTGCCAGAGCGAGGTAAGAAGGCAGGCTATTCTGAAAATCAACACAGAACTGGGCTCATTCACTCCTCTGAGTGCAGATTTGGCTAATCTTTATCTGCATTCAGAAAGACATTAAAAAGAAGAAGACAGACATTCAGGTTGGCTTTTTTCCCCCTGAAACTGTCACAGACAGAAAGCCCCAGCTTTGAAATAAGGTGCACTAAATGTTTAACAGACCTTGGTGGAAATGAAAATCTTGAAAATTTACAGTATTTTTCCTTAGGGTTATGAAATATATTTTTTAAATTGCCTTCTATGCACTGTATTTTAGAAGGGAAGAGAGAGACAGGAGGGAAACTTAAAAAGTGGCTTTTTGAAAAAGCAGAGAGGAGATGAATAAGAAGGTTGTTGACAAAAACCGCTGAGGAAGAAAGAATGAACAAATCAAGAAAGAAAAGACAAAACAGACTCCTAAGTAGGAATAAATGCTATTAGAAAAAAACAAGTCAAACTACCAGATCCCGATGACACTCAGCATGAAGAAAGCTGGAACCACAATGCTGAGCCAAAGTACCAGCATTGCTGGTAGCAAATACATAAAGTTCCTGTTAGCCTCTGTTGAACCTGAAGCTTTTGGCTGTTTTAGAGTTAGAAATCCTGACTCATGATTCCTCTTTGTGCTCAGTGCCAGAGTTGTTGAGACTAGCATAAATGAGGATTAAACCCTCCAGATTAAAAATGGTGACAGGGTCCAAGAGCATTCATTAACCTGTCAGGTAACTAGCCCTGAACTTCACCTCCTGTAGATATCAATACAAGCACAGGCCACTTCAGCACCAAAGACACAGACACACACACAGACACACAGAGCAGAACTCACAGCAAGAAGATGGAGTTGCGGGCCACATCAACTCTTGTTGTCTGGATCTTCGGCCCTGGCAGTCGACGTAAACCCCAACGCTGCTAAAACACAGCAGGTATTCTTTATTTGAGATCTCGACTGCACAGATGGCATCGGTTGGCTGCTGTGAGATAAACGAGAGCGTGTGGTCGTCTGGGTGCAGCAGGCTGTACGGGCTGCCCTCTCCATGAAGGGGGTATTTTAAGAAACCTGACTGGTAGCCCACACAGAGACGGTCGCTGAAGATGGACATCCACTGGACGTTCCCCTGCACCTGGATCTCCTTCATCTTTTTGTGGCGCGTCTTACTCTGATTCAGTTCGTAACAGAGGACCTGCCTTTTCATGGCTACACACAGGCAGGTGAGAGCTCCGTGGCGCACGTGTCCAGAAACTATTGACTGGCAGCCCTTGGTCTCTGCCAGCTTGTAGAACTCAGTCTCCCTTCCATCCAGGGCAGCCATGGGGAAGAGCCGCACGTGACGGTTCCGTCCTGAGATTACTGCAATGAGCTGCTCGCTCGGGATAAGCTCAATCTGATGAACCTTCTTATTGTCACCAACACGGATAATCTCTGAAACACAAAACAAAACAACGCCCCCACAAATCCTAGTAAGCAATGGTGAAGTGTGAACTGATCATAACATCTATTTGTAAGGATCAACTATGAAAGAAACCCAAGAAATCCCCTTTATTGCTTCCCTGTAACACTAAAAAGTACAGAAATCAAAACTTGTATTTTAATAATGCCAGATGTGGCAATTCTGGATAGACCTTTGGCTTTTCCTCATCAGAACTGGGAGGAGCTGATCTGATGCAGTAACAACCACTGTTGTTGCAGTACTCATTTCAAAAACAATTTATAGCCAAAAAACTACTGAAAAAAGGAAAAGCCTCAAAGAGCTGAAACATACAACTAAACATGCCATTTGTTGAATGGGCCATCTGTTATTACATTTTGCAATACTACATGGAAGTTTTCATTTCCAATACCAAGGAGGAGATTACACAAAGGATTAAGCCACGTTTCTTACTGAGGTGCAGATCAGGATATTCAAATGAGGGAGGTTCCTACTGAATATACATAGGAAGTGTTTCACTGTGAGAATAATTTGCAGGAAGCAGTCCAGAGAGAACCTGGAACCTGTGTGCCTGGGGATTTTCAAGACTCAAATGGATAGTCCTGAGTAACCTCGTCTGAAATCAGTATTGTGGCCATTTCCAAAAGGGAAGAAATCTTCAACTGCATTCCAAATACTGTATTTTTGTTATTGGAAAGGATACCCAAACCAGAAAACAGAGAGAACACCTTCTGGTCTCTCATGGAACTGTCCAGCTGATAATGTAGGAAATCATGAAAAATGAAACCAGAGGATACTGAATCAGATGATTTAGTATTAGGGAAATTATTACCAGTTCCTAATTTCTTACCATCTTTGGTGACATGCACAACAAACAACCCTTCTTCATTCCCCAGAGCTATTCTTTCATGGTCTACAACATCAAGGAAAAAAAAAAAGGTTATTTTTCTTTGGAAGTACTTCAGGAATCACTTCAACAATAGTGATAATTCTCATTAACAGAGACAGCTTTTAAATATATTGAAATAACTGTATATAAACTCAAACCTAATATATTCACGTGTTAAAAAAACTGGCAACCTCCCAACCTTTAAAATTTCTGAAAAAAGAAGTCTTTTCCCATCTCTCCTGTTAGTTGAAGTAACAGCTAGAAACATAATTTTTAACAAAACATTCAGACACCTTAAGTCCAATACCAGCTTTGAAGTAACTATTTTATTACATTGAAATAATTTAAATACTCAGAGTTTAACATTTTATGCAGCAGTATTTGAAATTACTAAATTCAGTCTCTGATCTTACATTTTCTCTGTGGTCCCACCAGCAGATTTTGTAGACTTAGTGATTTACATCTATTCTATAGTGCTAATTTTGCTCAGTTAGGGAATTATGTTTACGGAATAACAAAAGAGAAATGTCCAATTCGCAGTCAGAATTATTCATAATTATGAATATTGATGAATAATTATGAATATGGGTGAATAGAGGGTGAATACTCTTAAAAGATCTGACAAAAGTGCTGGGTGGTGAATTGCACTTTTGTCTTAGACCCCTACACATTTCCATATGGGATAAAACCACTACATATTACTCTCTGTTTAGTAGATAATCATCTAACACCTTTTTTTTCCTAAATAAACATGCTTTCAGCATACCCATTTTTCTTGGGGCTTTCTTATTAATTTCATACCTATGATTGCTGCTGACTGTGTTGTTTTGATGAGGGGCAAGGTGCTGTCATAAGCTTCTTTGGGGACATAGACTGAGCGGTCTTTGAGTTTGTTCTTCTTCAAGATCCTATGCAACTCATTCAGCACGCCCACCCACTTGCTTTTCTCATTCTCACCGTCTGCTAGAATCAGGATTGAACACTTGTTACTGGAGGCAGAGAGCTGGGAGGCTGTAACCTGTAAAGAAAGTAAAATATAGTTATAAGTGATAAATAATTTCCTCATGATCATTTTTACAAGGGAATCAGATGCCTCTAAGTGCCCTTTTAATTAGCTGTTTGAATTAAGGAAGCAAAAATTCCTCTTCAATTAATAAAAACACTCTTATCTTAATCAAGAACCCACAGTAGAAAAACTTGCAGATGTGAGTAACTTAAAGAACAGTGAAAACGTTGGCTGTATTTTAAATGCATTTGTATTTATTTTATAATTCACGAATGTCTGCTCTAAATATGGTAGCCAATTGTTTCTCACAGCAAATTTATAACAAAAAGCATTTTTATAAAGGTTTCTGTATTTTTAAGAGCTATATATTACTTTGATAATTTGATGCAATAGGAATGGTTTTTATTGAAAGAATGCTCTGCGATCATTTTCATGCATTTGATACAGCTATTATAGATAAAATGGAAAGCCCCTTCTGTGGGTTTTATCTCCTGTCAGCACACAGAGTGATGAACAGCCTAAAAACTAGAAAAACAAGGAGTAAAATACAAAGGCACAGTAAAGAAATGATAGCAGAACTGATAAGACATCAAGGAGATTTCACTAAGGTCAAAGCTTTAACAGAACGCCTAATAAAAATAAGAATATTAAAATAAGCCAATGATGGCAAAATCCTGATACCATATAATAGACAAAAATTTTGATGAGCATCTTGCACTAAATTTCTATACTGACTATGTGATGAATGGGAGTTTTCAGATATCCAATGCATATGTAAAAAAAAAAAAGAACATCAAATAAAGCCTACAGCAAATAACCCAGTCAGTTAAATTGAGAAGCAGAGGGCAACTTGAGGAAATGAAAATGTACAAGGTCACAACGAAGAATTTCAAATTACTCAGAGGAAGCAGAGAAAAATACATCTTATTGTGAACATCAAAAAATACAACCCACACAGAATGAGAGCTTGTCTAAAAGTACCAGAGCTATTTCTACCACAGCAATGATAAATGTACAGATCCCTGTGCATTGCTGCTGCTGCTGCCATGGATACCACATGGGCAGAACCTGCCAAGGAAATAAAATACTGGCAAGCTGTCAGTGCATGCACACCACACATCACTCTGTGAAACCCTGCACGTCTGGGTTAGTAGGGTCAGGATGTAACACTTACCCTAAAGATACAGGGGATATCTTTTCTATTTGCATGGATGACATCTGAGGCCAAGACAGAACTCACTGAGAATTCTTCATCCCTTATGGAGATCATAAAAATAATTGGAAAAGAGTTAATGAGCAAAATCTGTATGTTTGGATTTTACTTTTCCAAAAGCCTTGTTTAGTGAAGGACATAATAAGTCAGCACTGAGATGTAATTTTTAAAATTATCCTTTCGTCTCTATCTGCAGATGAAATTCAATGCTGCATAATTAATTCCTGGCGGATGCTAATGGAGATAAATCTATTCAGATATTCTGTAACTGATTTTGACCTGTATTAATTAAAACCTTTAAAGAAAAGAAGTCCAGCTTAAAAAATAAGTGGAATGAAGAACACCTCTCAACTCCAATAAAAATCCAAATTCACTAGAAGCTATAACCTACAGCAGTTGGGACTTCCTGGATGAGCTAACCTAGATCAGAGATGAGCTTTACTTAGTTATGTTAAATGTTCTCAGCCTTCAGAGAGGCTAGTATTATTTCAGTAATACTGAAGACAGTGGGAACAAATTATTTAGCCCTTCTGAACCAAAAATTGTAATACATTTACCCTATAACAAAGGTTTATCTGTCTTTCAAAACTCTGTTCAAAAGCCCAAAATAATGTTATTTTTAATTCTTTATTAATTTCAGATCTTCCACACAGCTGAGCAGATGCTCTTTGCACATGATGTAGTAATGGAATTTTAAACATCCTTGAAGGAACAAACAAATGTAGTTCAGGCTAACTGCAAATAACTGCTAACTGCTATTTTATATTTTTTTTTTTATCCCAGAAAATTAGTGGCTTTCAACATGGATTACAGGGTTTCATAAAAGCTCTGCAGCTTGCTTACTGATTTGACGAAAAGGAAAAGCAGAACAAAACCTCCCAGTGCCTCTGCAAAGCTCCCACCAGCAGCAAACAGCTTACCTCATGTCTATGACCTGACTCACTACCACGCTGGGCTGAGATGCTTTTCCTTCTGCTACATCATACAGGAAGAGTTTAAAATCACAGATCACTGCCAGCGCTCTCTGCCAACCTTTCTTTACTCCAGCTGGCTTTGGGACCTTTAGAAAATAAATTCTGATCAACTCTCTCTAAGTTTAGATGCAATCAAAACATCAAACAGACAGCACAAAAATCAATTTGTTCATCTGGGCTGGAAAGTTTTCATTCAGTGACGATGTTAAGCAACATAAGCAACAGCCCAGTAGCACTAACAACAAAGACAGACACACAGACAATATATTATTTAATAAATTAATAGCACCACAGAGTCTTTTTTCTCATTTCACAAATTCATTCAGAGATGTATTAATAAATAAAGAGAAAGAAACCCATCTCTAGTTGGTCACAAAATTATGGCCAAAACTATGTTAAGTCTTTTAATATTTCTGTTCAAGTATCCACACCAGTGACCATAAACAGTACTGGCAGAAAGACTCAAAAACTCACAGGGCCTGGGAGATGATCTGCTCTCTACAGAAGGGACTATTCGAGATCAACCCAAAGCACACTGATCAACAGAGGTGGAGAGAGGTTCACTATTGACAATGCTAAGAGTTGTTTTGTGAAAATTTAAGTCTTGGTTTCCAAACTGCTACCCTAAGATGTAATTGAATCTCTCCCCCCAATATTCAAACTAATTCCAGCTCTGAAAAACAAAGAATTTAATGTAAGTGCCCCAAATGCAGCTACCTCATACTTACTCGGACATGTCCTTCATAAGCTGTTCCTATGCCTTTCTGTGGATCTATTCCCAAAGGCCCCTTAGTCTGCTCAGGAGGGATTGGACATACTGCAGGAGCCTTGTCTGCACAGGTCACGTGGCAAGAGAATCCACACACTTGTGAGGAGGAGAAGAAACAAGAAGATTTGATGGTTATTTCTTGTGCAGTACGAAAGTTATGATAAGATTTACACAGAAATCCCCTTTCTTTTTTTACCAACATCTGAAGAATCTTGCTGAACTTTGCTACAGACAGAAATAAAAGTCTGCACACAGCAGCAGTTCATGCTTTTATCTGTTCTAAATCCCAAATTTCTCTTTTTCAGATAGTTTATGGATACACCTGGTTTCATCCAGATAAGAAAGAGCCTAAAATAATCTCTGTGATGTCCTCTAGGCCCAACTCATCTAGTACACAAAAAACTGGAACATCCTCTAAATAACAAGTGTCATTCTGTGTACATACAAATTAGAGTAACTGCCATTCATTACAAATTTTGCTTCTTTCTGGAATAAGTCAGAATAGATGTCTTAAATTTTGCCCTGCAACATAAAGCAAAGCTGCTGTCAGTAGACTTGACCACTCACTGTGGTTCCTTATTGCTATTTTGAATAAACTGAACTACACTCTTCTAGACCAGCTGGAATAAGAGTGTCCCCAGATAACTGGGCAATCTCTTATGCAGGATATTCCAAGTGTTTGGCTTCTACTATTAAAAGACTGAAGCATGAGAATGTAGTTACTCAAGATGTAAGCAGAAGACTCCTGCATCACCACAGTACAACATTTACTGAGACATTTGCTTCAGTAAGAAGCAAACTGAAGAACTGTAAGAACTTCAGTTCATACATTTTTGTGCTTCCACAGGTGCTTACCTTCGCAAGTGCAGCCCTGTCGTATCAGACCAACCATCAGGGATGTGCACTGATTGCATTTCGTTGGTGTGTTGAACGATTTCACTACGAACTGGTGGGCTTTAGGCTGTGAAACAAGCAGGCAAGGATGTTACCACCTGTAACACTTCTCAAGAACAGTAATTTCTTTCACAGACAAGAGTGCATCGGTGCATTTCATAAGGCAGCTTGTTTGTGTTTGCTGAAATTAGATCTGAGCTGAAAAAATTTCCTAATCACAGTGCTTGTTGTTGATAATTTAAAACATCCTCTGTAAACAAAGACATGAAAACTGGACCCTGTCTCAAAACGTGAGTTTGCTTCCATTGCAGATAGGAAAGCTGCCAAAATGATTGTTACACTCCAGAAGTTGAAGGTGTATAAGCATGTGCTTGGTGGGCACCTGACTGTCAGCCCAGGTCAATCCAAACCAGTATTTTCTAAGCTGCAAATTCTGTGCTCCTCTGACAGGAGTATTGCTTTAGTTAAAAGAAGAATAGCAGAATTTTTCAACATTTTAAATTTAACACCAGAAAGCCCTAACAGAGCTCCCTTTTATGGTGTTTGGCAGAGGCAATTTCAGAGCACCCAATTTAAAGGCAAGAGCTGAAGTTGATAGATGAAGTTGATTTTGAAGGGGCTTCTCTTCCTGTTATTCCTTGGGAACACAGAGTACATGAGTAAGTGGTTTCATTCTCCTCCTCTCCTCAAGGATGGCCGTGCTGATGCTGCTATATGAAGGCTAAATGCCTGAGTAATGTGGCAGGATGATTCACAGACGGTCTTATATAAAATCTAGGAAGATGCTCTGCTTTTCTATAAAAGCTCACAGAGCAGTAACTACTGGGGAGAAAGGCCAGAGCAGAGGGTGAATGCAAAGACCGTCCAAAAAAACCTGATCATGTACGTGATCTGAAATAAGACAATTTTACAGACTACTCTGAAGATCAGGTATGTTAAAATTTTACTCACTTTGCTGTTCTTCAGAGCAAATGATATCACAGCTTAGGGCTCAAACTTATCCATATTTAATGACAGTTTTACTGTTACATGGCAGCTTTCTGTCTACAGAAGAATGTTCTGTTTTGAGACTTGCAGAGAAACAACACCCAGCTTTGATGGGTGATGAACCCATCAGTGATGAACACTGATGAAATCAAAAAGTAAGAAGGCTCTGTAGGGGACATAATAAATTACAAAGCAAGTCATTACTTACTGAGCAAAATGTTTGCAAAAATTAAATGATGTGCACAGTAAAATCCGCCTCACATGATTCCAAGTGCACTTACAGTATTTTTTTAATTGAGCTACTAAGATGCTGCCAACAGAACACGGCCTGCTCAAAATTTCTAGCTTTCGTTTATACAAATGAATCTTCTGCTACTTTGCAATTTATCAAAGGAGAGAAACAGATCATTAGAAAGCCTTACTTACTTTATTATCAGCTGGAGGAAAAACTATCATTTTTAAGTATACAGAAGATTCCTAAATCATCGAGTCACTTTCAAGACTTTTACAAGAAAATTTTTCCTTTATTACCTTGTATTTATTCTTTGCTTGAATAGACATAATGCACTGGGATTAGCATACACTGGCTTATTTGGCAAAAGCAAAATTATTTCAACAACTGATGGAAAATCAGTGTTTATGCAGGTAAAAGCCAAAAGACAGAAAAACTGGCAATCCTTCTCCCAGCCCAGTGCTGGAGTGCTGCCTGTAGTGCTCACTCTACACTGCTTAAAAACAGGCAAATCTATATTTTTATTTTTAGGGTTACTCTTTGCCTTTTCTCAAGAATAAGCATCTAATTAGCACACAGACATGCTAATCTGAGACCACCCTGTATGCAAAGAGTAGAGCTATGTTGGTCAGACACATGTCTGAAAACACTCTTCCTAGCATGTCTCTTTCCTTTCTTCACATTCTGGCTCATTTCTAATGTCCAAACTACTGTTTCTCCTATAATCAAACACCTGTGTTCTGCTCCAGTGGAATTCTGAGTACAGCTTCTCACGCTCCGTAATGTAAGAACAAAGGGTTTTAAATTTTAGAGAGCAAGCAGCTTGCACATAAATATCCCTTCTAGGCAGTTCTGGTGAGACCAGTGTGATAACCAGTTCTCCTGAAGCTGTGGCCCAGGAGTAACACATTCCCCTTGCTACACAGGAAGTGTGAATGCTTGACAGGATACCTTTGGTGCAGAGAGTCCCGAGCCAATATACGCTGTCCTCATGGTCGGTGTGTGAATCGAACGGGGAGGATGATCTGCAACCTGAACAGAGGCCCCCAAGGATCAATCATACATCAAGAACACACTGTCAAAGAAAGCCTGGATAAAGGAAAAAACCTATGTTGTCCCACCCACCCCATCCCTCAGCATCCAAGACACGATACCAAACTGATTAATGCAGTAATCAGAAAGACAAATCTTATTTCTCACCGAGATTCATTCCTAAATGTCCAACTTCACATTATCTTAAACATTTGATTGGGTATTTTCTAATATAAAATAACCATCAAGTTATTTTTTTAACAGGGAAAGAGGATAAATTATTATATAAATATATTATAGTTGCAGAGTCTGGCTAACATTTTGTAATAACAAGACTTCCAGCAGGGCTTCAAAGTGTGCTTTTACAAACTACATTGTAACATAATCTTTCTGCCAGCATTTCTTAAATATTCATGACTGAGGGTATGCTATGAAGACAGACCATAACTAACAATTGATTCATAGTTCCCTATTCAATTAACCATATGTGAAAGGAAATGCAACATTCCCCAAAACACAGTTCACCACTAGTGCAGAAGACTATTACAGGGTCCTAAAGAGTCTTGCTGCACAAGAGTGAGCTTCATCCTAAACAAAAGACCTGCAGCAGTCATTTTTATACAAGTGAAACTGTTACTCCTAAAAAAAAAAAAAAGACAAATATCTTTCAACACTGAAGTACCTCAATTGGTTCAATCTCACTGGCTGTAGAAGGAGACCTTGATCTTGAATGGAGGTGAGATTTGCTATCTTCATCCCGTGATGGAGTATTAGACAATGTAAAATTCTCAACTGAATCAATCTAGGAGAACAATTCAAGAGAGGAAAAAAAAAACAACAACCAAAGAAATAAATCAAAGACATCATTAAAAAAGAATTCTCAACTCTTACCAAAATAAGATATGGGAGCAGTAGAATTCCTAAGAGAGAACTGAGAGGATAAAAATTCAGTTTTAAGCAACTTCCTAATTAAAAGCAAGAAAATGGAATGAAAATTGTTGCATGTAAACACGCCAAGGCTTCTGCTGAGAGGTGAGCACATGCATAAGAGCTGCTAGTTCAGGGCCCTGACAACCACTTGAAGACACTTGTAATTCAGTTTTTCCAGGGTGAATATTTTGTAAATGCTACTGGGTTTTGTCCACTGGCAGCAGAGATTTGTTAGAAGTGAATTCTCCCATAGCCCATGTAAGTTCCTGCAAACATATTCAGGAGAAAACAAGGAGAAAAGGCAGAGCAGTGTATATCCTCTCAATTACATTCACACAGAATTGAGGGGGTCTTGCACCCCATTTGAACTACAGAAACATCCTTACTGGGAACACAGTTTCTTCTGGGGAATATTTTCCTAATCCTTGATATATAGAATGAAACTAAACCCACCAAAGAGCTGCTTTGAACAAGGCAAACAGGTAAAAACAGGTAAAAATCTTGGGTAACAAGTCATCTTTTGTTCGTACATGTGAAAAAATCAGAGAAGGCAGGATTCTTCCTTGAAAACAAGATGTCTCCACAAAGTTTTCTATGTAAAATTGTATTAAAAAAAAAAAAAGGTGAAAATGCTTTTTTCCACTAACAAAGAAGTAAAAGCTGCAGGCCTGCAGAAGGCTCCATGGCATGCCTTGATTTTCTGGAGCAATGCTATCATCAGTTCTCCACTGCCAAGGATTTGCCTAGCTTGCAAACAGACTAAAATTTGCAGCCATGTTTACAGAAAGCATTTGGACATTCCAGTGTTTCTCACCTCATTTGCCACTGACAATACTAAGAATTCCACAAACTTTACTGTTTTTTGGGAATCCATTATATTGCCAAGCCAATTTTATACATGCACACAGAGTCCTGTTCTTCAGGAGCTCAGTCATGGTAGCAAACAGGTGCAGTTGCTAATTTTATATACACTTTTTTTTTAAAAATAGCGAGTTAAGTTTGATGGCTTCTACTTTTACTCAAAAAAATTATCTGGTGGAGAATGCTCATCAGTTTAATCAACTCAGGCATATTAACATGCCTGCAAGTATTTCTGAAATGAAAATGGGGAATTCTCACACTGGGATACACCTGTTTACTACACAGAGATCACGTCTTTCAGGCATTGTGGCAAAAAGTAGCAGTAAAGCAAACATTTTGTGCTCAGATTTATCAGAAGCAAGTAATAACTGAAAGATTTACCCAGTATTAGAAACACCGATGCCTTAAGTAGTAAATCCTTAAATGCAACATGTTTCAATTATTTTAAACTTCTTTTTAATCCAGTCTAAACATGTGATAACTTGGAGTCCACCCAAAGACTGTTTAACCTTCAACAATTCTACCTCCTCCTTAAAAATGTTACTAAAAAATAAGCCCAGTGAGTAAGTACAGGCAAATTTTTTCATAGCAATGAACAGACGCTCCTTTTCTCCTACAAGTTAAACTCCAAGATCTAATCTATTATTTCAGAAACGTTTCCATACACTCCAAGGGCTTTCCCTTTCAAAGCAGCATCTGCATACCGAAGAATTTTCATGGTGTCTATGAAAAAATGTAGTACAAGCCTGGTATCAGTGATGGAACCTTTCTGGAATGTGCTACAAAGCCTTTGTGGTTGAAGACAACTGCTGAAACAGTAACAAACGTATTTTCACTTTACTTATGAACATAGAAAGCCCACAAAACACACAGAACCTGATCCACCATTGCAGAAGGGAATTGAATAACCACCTTTAGTACAGAAACAAGGGCCTTAAGCTGTATTGCTGCAGTGATTCCTGGCTCGAATGAGAAGAACTAAGTACAAAAGCAACCTGACTCAACTATGGTCAACAGTTCATGAAGACCATGTTAACACCATTCAAACTGGTTTTAAACTAATCCACTGGATTACCCAAAGCAGATTTCACTATTTCCTATCAAACTGTAACAGCCTTGCTGTTTTCCACAGGACTGTGCAGGTCTGAGCCAAAGCTGGCCAGTGTATAAACACATCTGGAGCAGAGAGAACTTCTGAACTGGAGGCACCACCAACAAAAGCAACCAGCTACTATAAGCTTGCCTGAGAGACTCAGCAGTGTGCTTTGAACTGCATGGTTAAGACATCATTAGAGCTGTTGGGCATTACTGCTTATTTACTGAACATTCAACAGAAATGCTTTGGATGCTTACTTATCCCTTCCATCACATCTGTAAAAAAGAAAGAAAAGTGGCAGTATGAGATTTAAATGGACATAGCATACCTGGTAGGAATTCATCCTCACTGAATCTGCTTTCATAACGTGTAAAGACACGTTTAAAAACCCACCTTGATTTCTGAAACACCACAGACTTTTCCAGCTTAACCAGCTACAACACATCCACCTCTGTTTTCTTTGTATGAATTTTTCCTATCCTTGATGCACCATTTACTCAATTCCCCACTTCACCTTTATCTCTGTACTGTGATATTTTCTATCATTTGCTGTGACGTGCCTCCCAAATGCCAAACTTTGACCTTCTACACACAATTCCCATGACTTAACACATGCCCTCTGCTAAGGGCAAGGAAACAAACAGGCCCTCATTTGATGTTTGCTTGTCTTCACAAACTGCATCTGCCTGATCAGCTTCCACAGAGAACATTCACATTAAAATGAGAAAGGACCCAAAGCACCTTCTCCAGTTTCAGAAGACGTATTCTGCTCATAGGGTTAACTGAAATGAGAAAGCACCCAAAGCATCTTCCCCAATTACCATGATATTCTCATAGGACTGCCAAATGAAATACTCCAAAAGCTTTGAGCCCACGGCTGTAAAACAACAAAAAGCGCAGCAGCAGCAGCAGCAAACAGCAGCAGCAGCAGCACAAGACATGCAGTGAGGTAAATACACAATCCATACATTAAACATAGGCATGGACACAACAGGCAAAAAATAAAGGGCCACATAAGAGTGAGACAGCCTCTTACACGTCTGCCTTTGTTAGCTGGAATACAGGAAGGAGAGCGCTTTAACAAAGAAAGGAGGAGAATATGTTACAAAACCAAACAGTGACACATACATCACCTCAGAATTCCTCACTGTATCTCCAGAGGTAGTGTTTAGACATACACGGGCATATTTATTGTTACAAGTATTTTAAAAACAAGCTATTCTCGGGCAACAGGAGGGAAGAAACATTAAAGAAAAAAAGGAACAGCTATTCCAAATCCATAGTCTTACATTGGACAATAGCAGTGAAACTGCAGACTACACTGCACTATTCATTTGCAGTTGGCATCTCTGTGTTTTGAACAAGATGAATGAAATCATCTGCTGGAGGTACAATATGTCCAATTAAAAGTGTCGTCATGAACCAGATTTACTCAACTTGATTATGAATGTGCAGGTAAAGTCAAGGTTCTCACCACACACTACTATGGCTTATTTTGTTCAATAACAAGAATTCAGAACATCATTTATTCTGTGGCTACTTACAGAGTTCAGATTTGTTTAGTCTAGCCAAAGCCCATGGAGGACATGTGAGCACAGATTGTAGGAGGACTTAAGAAATCTATTTCTAATTTCTGAAGTGTTAGCAACAGGACAAAAAATAGTATTTTTGAGTGTGTGGGAAAAATAATTTTGTCAAGGGAAAACTGTATTCCATTTTATTCTTATTATATAATCACAAATTCATCCTTAAATAAAACAAGTTGATTGCTTCTTGAGAGATACACAAAGATCCACTTAGCAAAGAAACAGAACCCAACAACTTCCACTGTCAGACACTTCTAGTGAACACAGGGGACTTAACACCTGGACAAGGTTATTGAGACAGCCTGCAACACACAGGAGAAACAGCAGCAAGGGTTTAGCCTCTTGGAGTCACTGGGGGTGACTTCCCTGCCCACCACGACTGGAATTCAGGGACTGCAAACGCATTCCTACTCCCCCATGCGCAGAGGAGATACAAGGATTGTTTCTGAATGTGTGGGCCGTCACAGCCATGAGGATTTAGGCACCAGCTCTGCCAACCTGACCCAGCATCTTTTCAAGGCAGGAAGCTACAGTGACTGCTGCTCATCTGAGTAGTGAGCTACCACTTTTGCCTCAGCATCTGCAGGCTACAGAGGCAGCAGGACATCTTTTTTTGTTTCTCTCCAGCAGAAATTGCAAAACTACTGTTTTCCTCATCGGAAAAATTAGAATTAACTCCAGTCATTCAGAGAGTGCTATAAATAGTTATGCTATTTGGATGGCAGACACACAAGATATACCCATCCTAGGAACCCAGTGCTGTGTGCACATCTGTGTGCTAAACAGACTTCAGAGATTCTGCAAGGAATGCCTCACAACTGCATCTGCACATCATTTTACACACTCTCTTTCCTTCCTTAATGAAGCACAGAGTCTGAAGGAACAATACAGGCCATCAGAAATATTTACTTGGGGTTCTTGATTACAAAAGAGGCTTCCCTGAATCCCATGCAATGCTGCAGCACTGCATGAGTCTGATCTGAGGACTTCTAATTCTTCCTTGGTCTTAATACAAAGAACCCAATGAACCCACACACTTCTCAGGTTTGGCTGAGAAGAGATTAATTGATCTGCAGATGCCGCAAGAAATGCTGCCCTTCAAGGTAAAGAGACATTGGAAAGGGAATGGAGGTCACATCCAGTGGGCATGGAGTTTTAATATCCTTATTTTAATTCAAGTCCATCTAATACATTGATACTAAACCAACTCAATGAGCTAAGTCATAAATAACCATTCATTTAGATAATTCAGAGACTATAAATTATGCCATGAATTAATCAAGTGATTGTCCAATAAATCAAAGATGCAGAACTGACATTCACAGCACAACTGAATGATCCCACGAACACAGATAACCTACGAACACAGATATCAGCTGTATCTCTCTTTCTAACAAAGACAGAATGTCTTGTATTTCTCTGCAAGGTGCTCTACTCTCTTTGAGCAATCAACTCTTCTTTTTCTGCAGTTTTGTCAGAGGAGAGAGAATTCTGCCTTGGTGTTAGATACATAAGTCCCTGGCCAGTCCAGCCCAGAGAAGCACTTTTGCCCAGTGCAACTGAGAAAAAAACCACTCCTGTTGGACTCAAATTGAAGATGGAACAGGGAAAGTTTGACTCCACATGCAGAAGTTAACCACAGGCAACAATATAAATATTAATATGTGAAATTTTAAGCAAGATTAAAAGGTGAATATCTGTAAAGATCTGATCTGGGTGGACCAATCAAGAATTCCTATCAAAGGACATATGCCAGCAGTTGAAAATTACTCACTTGCATAGAGAAAAACATAAAAATTGTCAAAATGCTTGTGGAAAAAAATGCTGCCTTCTTTAAAAAAAAAATAAAACAAGCAACAATAAAGACATAATAAAGTACCCACGTACTTCAAACTGGACAGTAATCAGGAAAATATTCTTGTCCTAAGCTTCTCCTTCCAAAATCAAACATTATCACTAAATGCCACATATGTCCTTTATTTCTCTTTTAATAGGTTTTAGGGAAGTGTTTTAGATATTTTAAAAGATAAATTTCTATTCAAGAATCTGCTGATACAAACTAAGTGTTCCTAATACTCAGGTAACATAAAACATGTCTTCTTTAACCCAGCTAAAGAATATAAATAGTATTAATTTTTTTGTGGATTTACATGACAGGAAACTGTACCCTCTTTTTTTTTTTGTAAGAAAATTCCAACAGTATCAGCAAGCCAGAAGTTTTCTGCATGCCACACAAAACTACAGGTAAGTGTCTTCTACTATGACCCCACAGATGTATGTTCACATTTTGGGGTCTATATCTGATTTACAGCAAAAAAGCATCCAGAAGAAAAGCATTTTATGAGTATGTGAAAAGAAATGAAAGCAGCAGAAAAAGCCCATATACCTCATCCTCTTTGCTACACCCTTCACAGCAGAATTTTCTCAAATAAAATTAATTGTATCACATTTCAATACTGATAGGATCACACTCTGTTAAACACATATGTATAAATATGTGTGGATGTATATGTGTATAATATGTATAAACACATCTACAAGCACAAACAGGCTCACACAAATATTCCTGGAGAGCTGTAATGGATGGGGCTCTTGGATTTCAAAAGTTTATTGATAATTACTTTTATGGGCCTACTACTTCAGTTTGGAAGAAATCTAATGCAGTCAATTTGCAGCTTTTAACTCAATTCCCTTAGTATGCAATTAACTAGTGGGAATATTTAAATAAAATTCTGACAGAAAATCTGGATCTCAAAGGGCAATAAAAAGTATTAAGTTCACTTCAGTCATAATGAAAATGACTTCTCACAATGCAGGCTAAAAAAGAGAAAATATTTTATTTGAGCAAACAGAAATTAACTGTAAGCAAGGGAAACACTTTAATAGAAATGATTAGAAAACTTATGGAAACAACTCATGACAAAGGAATAATATGAAGCAAAAGAATTAAATACACAAATGTGTTGGTGATTTTGGAACCATTTTCCACAGGCCATATCAATAGACAAGACCTAAAAGCAGCTTTTCCCCATCAGAAAAACTGTTTGCAATTAAGAATTTTTCACCTGCACCTAAAGAAAAGCATTTATTTCAAAATAAAACACCTATCTATACAAATAGGTGTAAGGGTGCCATTACAGAAATGCTTTGTTCTCCACTGCACTTGGAGATTTTTTTAAGTTGACTGCATTAATGTTTGAATATTCCAAATCAATCAACTGATCTGTTATTGAGGGATTTACTGGGTTGAAAGTCAGACTTACGTCATCCATAAAATCAATCAATGAGGATGAAGAGGAGGAAAAGGAATCCTATTTTAATGAAAACAGCAGTAAAAAAAAGAGAGAGAGAGAGAGAGAGAGAGAGAGATGGATGAAGAAAACTGTTCAATATAAATAAAAGTGCAAAAATAAAGAACTGTAAATAACCAGTGGCAGTAACAGTTAACTCAGTAAGTTTTCATTAATTGCCTTTCATAGACAATTAATTAATGTACTATCTACAAAGAAACCAGTGTTTTTCCAGTATTTACTCAATAAAATAATATTCCTATACTGGCAATAGGATTCTTACACTGACAGTAACTTATAAGATAAATTATTGCAATGGAAATTTAAAAACGATGTTAATTGTGAGGACTTCAAGAGAGAACAATGAATTAGTGAATGCATAATGAAAAGAAAGAAAATTTTGGGACATCAGTAACAGCAGGGATTATGCCCTTTCATAACTAAATGTGATGATCCTATACTTGCAGCAGGAAAAAAATGGGCAAACTTTAAATTAGTGTCTAACTGTAAAGGTGGTATCCTGTATCCTCTGAATTCAGTTTGACCAATATTTCACTTCAGCAGTTCTTTTAAAAGAAAGATGATGCTTTGCTTACTGTTGATTAGAAAAGAAGATAGTAAATGTATAGCACTGTTTCAATTTTTTCCTGCCAGGCTTTCTACCTACTCTGGTCTTTTGTCTGGAAGTGACAAAGGTATTAAACAGTTTCATTTTTTAAAAAAAAGGATCTGTGGAGAGCAGATGAATAGCAATTATCTGGATTTTACAGATCTGTGTACAATGAACAGATGATGAAAACAACCTAATAAACAGTACCAGTGATTGCATGGGATACAATCAAGGATGATTTACACATTTTCTCTCGTTTTTACCAAACCACTGCCTGCATTACTTAGCATTTTTCTGAATACAAAGAAAAGCCATTTGAACAACTATGCTTTTCATGCTCCCTGCAAAATCAGGCAATTTTCTGCATTCAAGGTTTGAGAGAGAATTCACTGCAATTACAAGCATCCAAGAGAAGACAGCCAGCACTGTAAATGACAAACAATTCTCACATGTTATTATACACAAATATTATTGGAGCAATACAATTAAAACACAGGAGCAAACTCTCTGCAAATATGCACATAACCTGCACACAACAGCAGTTCCACTGACTAGCAGAGTTAAAATAGCTGTGCACTTACTTCAAATTGATCCAGAGCAGAGGTAGGCGCATTCAAAAATGCCAAGAAAGAATTCTGTGAGTCTTGGTGCTTTACACCTAGAAAACAGCAGCAGGTTTTTAAGCTACAGAAAAAAATGACCTTTTCATGGAGGACCTTTGCCTTGCTGAATTAGAGTGTCCACTTGAAACACCTACATGTTTTGAAATAAGCTGCACATTTGGTTTGTTTTCCAGAGTAAAGGATTTTTTAAATGGAGAAACACGTGTTTAATCAACCTTTCCCAAGGTAGGATGTGTGTGGTGTGAATTCCATGTGAAAACAAGCTGCATGTGCATGTCTGTTATGCAGAGGGCACTGTTTTCTAAGGTGCTCGTGCCCATTTGCACCACACACCAATGCAGCAGGTGCCACCCATGTGGGATGTCCCACCATACCAGGGCAGCTGGAGCCAACAAAAACACGGCATTTCCAAACCAGACAGGTTCCTTGAGCCATGCTCTGTGCCTGTGTGCCACCTCTCCCTGCTGAGTGCCCAGCACTAGCACAATCCTGGGTGAAGCCTGTCTCTATCAGATGTCTCTGTCACACCATATCATGTACGTGATGCTCAGCCAGCGAGCAGGGTGGGAACTGCATCCCCGGAGCTGCAGAGGCTGGCACACCTCAGCTGCTATTTTAACTTGCTCCAACTGGTATTTTTTTTCTTCTTCTTCTTTTCTAATTCAAGTTGCTGTGTGGGTGTTTGTACTTCACAGATGTGTACAAACTCTATTCCTCTCAATGCTATGAATACATTATATGCACATACATATATATACTATGACCAGAGCCTGCAGGTCTGTGTGCATCTCAAAAGAATGATGCTATCAGAAGTTACCCATTTCTTTTAAAAAATGTCAGTGTCTTGCTCTAATTAGTCATATCACCCTTTATGCTCTAAATATAACCCACAGTGGTTGAAGTTACATATAACCCTTTCTTCTTTAAAATATTAGTACATTGAAATCACAGTAAAATACTAAAACCAATTTTCAAATTACTGACTACTTTATTGAATACTTTCAGCAATCTTTCCCCCCATGTCTAAATTTCTAGAATATATTTATAAACAGGAAAGGATTAGGTGTTAATCCAAATAATCCCTTCCTAGAAATCAACTTCCACACACTGGAAGTTACTCTACCACTGTACATTGACTGCATTTGAATCTTCTATACAGTTCATGACTCAAACAGCAATGTATTTCTTCTTGTAAGAGAAAATCAAATCTGAAGATAATAACGATTTAGATTAAGGTGTATTTCTATCAGACTATTTGAATAATTGCAGTAGAATATTACTTATGCAATTCTGTTAAGAAACATGAGTAATGTTTCCTTGAACAGTACTTTTTTTTGCTTGCTTGTTTTCAAAAAAGAGTAAATGTTTATCTCAACAAAACAATAAGGTTTTAAACACTGGAAAAAATGCAGGGTAAAATATGAATTATAAATTCATAACATTATTTAACACAAAGGAAGATTTCAGAAGTCAAGTAACCATGCATAATATTTAAGGACGTTCAAGAACATATAAATGAAAGCTAAACATGACAAAGTATTTTTGTCTTCAGGGAGATGCTATCAGGAGCTTCTCTCCAAGCACTTGGAGGAAGCATAATCCTGGTATCAGTGCTAAGCACCAAGATGCAGAAGTATCAACCCCTTAAGCCGTATTTGCTGATTGGCACAATTTTTTGAAGTTCTGTATAGGTTTGAGTTATTTTCACCAGTCAATAAGCACTGGGAGGCCTAGATATAGGAGATGAATGTAAACTACAATACTTTAATGACTGATGGGCCATTAAGTTGTAAAGGCTGAACAATATTTGACATCCCAATGCAGCAATTGTTGCCAGGGTATTGAAATTCTGGAGTTCATATAGTTCACAGAAAATTAGGTAATTCCATTTGGCCTGCAAAATACTTCTTCCCATGTGACTCATCAGACACAAATATCAGAGCTACTACAGAAACTGCAAAGAATCAGCCAAATCATTAATCATATCTTAATGAATTTTTTTTTCATTGCAGAATCACCAAAAAAGTCCATTCTCCCAGCAACAATGCAAAATAGCTTTGGACAGATGCAACAGTTATCCCAGAACATACTCTTAATACCACAGCAAAGCACTCATGACCACACTGCTCACTATGTGGCTGCAAAGCCTACCAGTGAAGTCATCCCAGAAACAAACAAATGCTATGAATTCCTCTGCAGTTGTTTACTCTCTATGTAGACAGGCCCAAAACACTCCGAGATGAACAATACTACGGTAAGTATTGATGTCTAAATACCTTCACCCATCATAAAGGAGAAAAGGTTGGAAATATATCTACATTCTAACAATTTTCTGGCAGTAAATCACCATACACAGGCCAAATAGAAACAATGCAGTCTCAACTCAAATTATACCATACTGGTTCAAAGGTACCAACAAAACTGAGGTGTATTACAAGCATTGGAAGTGCAAACATAACTGGTGTGGGTACATCTTATCACACAAGTGTTGTGCTTACATGTTGGTATGATATTTTAGTTTCAAGGTGAGACTTGATTGATAAGATGTACCCACCAATGTGACACACTATTTACTTGGATATCAGTTGCCATACCCTTTTCTGATCTAAGCTCTTCTGTCTCCTTTTTCAGCCTTTCGATGTCTGCCAAAAGCTCCATGTTCTTCTTCTCAGCTTCTTGCAATTTACTTCAAAAGAACACAAAAAATGTATGTAAGTACTGAGAATCCATGACACAAGTCACTTTTGCTCCTGATGTCTTTAGATGCCAGAATAAATCTATTGGGACCTGTTTAGTTTAGAGAAAAAAAAACAATTTATGTATTAAATAGGTTCATATTTTTCATGTTCCTAATTTCTAAGCAATTGTGTGAGCTTGCATCCTGTGAATGAGAAAAAAAGACTGTATGTCTTTTTATGTTTTAAAAATCCCTGGTTTTCATTAGAATTTATAAGTTATTTAAGTACCTGTGATATTAACAGATTCAGCTAAACTATTTTTTTCTCAGTTCCTTTACAGTGATTTGTTTCAGTGCTTCCTGACTCATAGACGAGAGGTAACACTACTCTGCAATTTGAGCACATTTCTCATTCTTGCCTGTCAAAGCAAACACTGGTTCTCCTGTTCTTACAGGATTTCCAATGCTGCCTATCATCCCATTACCTGGCCTGAAAAACATTCAAGGTAGATAAACCAGATGTTCCCATTTTGCAGGTAACATACTTTAATTTTAGCTCTATCCTAGTGCTTTCTTAAAGCTGCAAAACTCACCAGTGCTCTGATCTAACTGGACCTAGACACCTAGAAATGGAATGACTTCCTACCAACTCCTGTTCAGGCATTCACCCAACTCAGATTAAGTTCTGTTGTGGTGGTGGTGAGGTGGAAGAGAGAAAGAGAGAGGTCTGAGGAAGGAATAAAAGAATTCATAATAGTCCATTAACCGTTATTACTTCTTACTGTGCAAATCAGTATGCAATAATTGATTTTAGTCAGCTAACCCAATGCAGCTATCAGCAGAATGGAAAAGAATGTGTTCTAAGACAAACTCACACTCTGCATTGGGACTTGTTATCACAACTAGGAGAGATCATGTTATTAAAGAGAAAGTGTTCCCTCTGTAAGTCTTCAAGATTTCATCTTTCCCCAGTTAAGTGTTCAGCTGTTCAAACAATGAAGAGAGACTTTTTTTTTCTCATCTGGGTGTATGAAACTGGCATATCATTTATGAACAAATTTCAACAGACAAGGCAGATAAAATAATGATTTGATGGCATTTCCTGGGAGGCATCAAAATAAATTTGCACCTGAACAATTCAGTCTTACCACTCTGTAGAGATACAGGAAGCTTTGACTTTGTTCAGCTCATCTTGAATAGCCTGTTTGGCTCGGATTTCAGCATCAAGAGCAGACTGGAGCTCCAGCCTTGCAGACATATCCAGCTTTGCAAAGCGTCGCATCTTCCAGGGCATGTCCTAGGAAAGAATCGAAAAAGGGAGTAGAAAAGGTAAGAGGAAAGGAAGCTGAACATGAGGAATGTAGCTAACTCCAGCAACTACATTTCTGAGTCTGTTATGTCCTTAACGTAAGAGTTCATTAATTCCAAAATAACGTAAAATTAAGAATAATGGTAGTAGTAGTAGTATGGTAGTAGTAGTAGTATTTTTGAACTCAAGTAACAAATAGGCAAGATGAATGTTTTATGCTGATCTCAAAAGCAAAGAGATTTTGGAAGTCTCGTTTTGATGTGCCTCAATTCAGGTGACAGTTACGAAGGACGTTCACATTTCACAAGGAAAAGACTTGAAGGTTATCATGAACAAAAGCATGACTTCCTTCAACAAATTAATATATGATTATAGATTAGCTACTTCAACTATAACATAGGTAAAATCACATTATAAGATATCGATGCTCAATGAATTGATAATGAATTTGGTACAGTTAATAAGAAAAGAAACTCTAGGAAAGTTTAAATTTTGATTAACATAGATTCTACAGACAAATTATTGCTGCAGCTGAAACTGTGAAATTGGTGGTTTTTTAAAACAAAAAACCTTCTGACACATGGAAATAAAGTCTTACTGTAGCTCTTGCACCCAAACTGGAGTTCCTCAGGGCTTCCAGCTCTTCTGTCATTTTAGAGGCCAAGGCTTGAAGATAACCTCGAGCATCTTTTTCATCGCTTACCCTAAACAATTACATAAGAAAAAACAGAAGTTCCTTCAACAAGCCAACAATCAGGAACAGATAAATACAGAATACAAAAAGAGTCATAAAACATAAGGACAAAAACAACAACAACAAAAGCCCAAACAGAAAACCACACAGAACTAATTCTTTGCTGCTTTGTGGAGTCCCATTAAACAATATGCATCACTAAGACAAGGAATGAAAATTGAAGAACTACCACCAGCTACCTGAAATTGAGACTGTGAGAAAGAAATCTTTCAACCTATTTTTAGGGAGCAAATTAAGACAAAATTCACAACCAATAATTAACAATTCAATCGTCCAGATAATACTGAAACTCATGGTTAACTTCACCGTACCAACTGACAATGAGAACTAGTAGTTAACCAGTGATGTTACTTCAAGAAGTGCTAATTATACAGGGAGAGTCTACTTCTAATGTTATTAAATAGCATAAAGCAGAAGAGGCTCTCTCATCCACTGAGTTTGTTTTCTATCCAGACATGTTTTCTGGGTGTAAAGACAAGGAGGAGACATGCCTGTTTTTCAGATTCTTTGATCATCAGTTACAAAGAAAGAACAACAACTTTCTGTGATTAATCACAACAGAAGATTCTTTCTTCATTTTGCCTCAGGTGTTAACGCAGAAAAGAAAGTTGCTAAGAATTAACTCAGTGAAACTAAGTAACTTATGAAAAACCTAAAACAAACAAACAGAAAAAAAGCCAACATCACCCCTCCCACCCCATTTCCTTACATGCCTGGCTCTGAACATGTTCATTTTGCCCACAGAGGAGCAATCTCTGTGGGCAAAATGCAAGTCCCTGAGCTGCCTCAGAGACCAGCAGGGTTATACCACAGCCTGATCACTGTTAAGTCTATCAACACCAAACACTGAAATATTTAGGATCTGCTCTAAGTAATGAACCTCAAATAGCTTTAAACACAGAAAAGTGGGAAAATCTTTTTTCTATTTCATGAGAGTTAACTTATCCTTGCTTCCTCATTTTTAAAAGTAACTCTAATCCTAAGTATGTTGCACTGGAGATGAGACATACTCCAGAGGGTTGATTTTGTCTTGCAGTGACCTTCCAGCAGGAAGTGTTTCCCCCTTTGTGTCTATAGAGCAATATAAGTTTTTCTGGTTGGTACTATGGGTTTCATACACACACAGAACATGGAAATGGTGCTACTTGCAAGTTTACCATTAATTATAAAAATAAAATTTTCAACACAGATTTATAGATAGCTGCCAGGAGGCAAGAAAGACAGGGGGCACATACTCTGAACTGTCATGGGCAAGGGAGGAACAGAGGAGATTTCCCACAGTGACCTTAGGGCAAGATCACACCGTGAAAGCTACAGGCTAAACATTTGCAGGTTGTGGTGACTTTTGGGTGTGCAGTTTAAGGTTTATTTAAGGAAGACAGACTACTGTAATACAGAGGAGCCAAAAGCAAAATTAGCAACCATTTCCCACAAATCTCACACCCAACATGAAAACGTCAGCATTTATTGGGCTTTCTCTTCTTTGTCTCCTGCCTATAATTTAGTTCAAGAGGTGGAGAGGAATCTAGGAAAACCCTACGTGTCCTGACTATTAAAGTCAGCGAGAGTTTTTATATTAATGAGTCACTGTTTTTCCCAAGGTACATCATAACTCGATGGAAGCCTCATACCAGCTTCTTTTCCCATCACATTCTGGATGACACATTTTGACACCCAGAAAGAAATAACCTGAGCCTACACCAACCACTTAGTCTATAACAGTGGAACAGTGGGCAAAAGATGTGAAAAGTAGCTAAAAATGCTTTTTTGGGGTGGGGTGGGTGCATAATTAAATACACTGTAAAAATAAATGCTTAAGCAGGAATAAAAAGAATGTGAGGCTCCCAAGGTGAGAGTAAGTTTTCCTGATGTATCAGCATTTAATTTTCTCTACTTTTAATGACACATAAAATCTCTGCAGAAAAAAAGGGGTCTAATTTCTATGTCCAATTTTATGATGCCATACAGATCCCTCCTGATGGAAGGTAAGGAAACACTTCAGTTATTTGGTTTATGGTGCACAGAGCCCTCAGGCTCCAAATGCTGGAAAGCTGTACATGGAAAAACCTCAGAGAGATGTTCCACAGACATGCAGAAATCTAGAAAATGAAAATATAAATTCTTACAAATATCTGTACCGAGTTCAAGGGAACCCCTCAGGCTCTAGAAGACAGTAAATTAAAGCAGTAAAATTTGAAGCTGAGGTAGTTTTGTTGTCCACTAGATGGCAAAATTCTCTCAATAATGACATATGTTGATAAAACATGATGTGGATGCAAAAGCTTTTGGAGCTTTTTTATTCGTTACTGTTTTGCTGGGGATGTTCCATTTGGTTGGCTTAAAAAAATTAAAATTAAAGAAAGAAACGAGGAAGAATGGCAAAGCAACTCTTACTAATGTTGCTCTCCTTGTCCTCATTCTGACAAAGAGCCCTGACAAACACAGCAAGAGACCTAAGGAAGAAAAGCTCTTCAGGTTCCACCCAGTCACTTCTTACTTCACTGAAAATTTAGATTAACTGCTCTGTTTTCAATATAATTGCCCTTGCAAGCTTAGTTCATTAATGCAAAGAATCCAGAAGAGCAATACGGTACAAATTCCTGTTAAAATTAAATTTAACTTTTTGGTTGGAGCCAACATCATGACAACCATTGGTTGCTATCTAGCATGGTGTTTGTCAGGATGGTCAGAAGTCAGACTCCCTGGATCTCCAGCTAGGATATTTTACAATACAAAATGGACTCAGAGGATTAAAGAATTTTGCTACACAAGAAGTGGTCTTAAAGCCTTGGGGTCTTACACCAAGCTCTGTTTAACCTGATTTAAAAATCCCAAGGAAATCTGACAGTCATGACTCCTCTAGCCTCTCAATGCTTTTAAATTTCTGCTGTCATACCAGTCTGCTCGAGGTCTCCAACTTAATTTTTAATTTTTTTCTTGCTGTCTCCAATAAAACCTGTTTTTTAAAAATACTTATCTAGAAATTTTTAACACTTCCCTCTGCTCCCAAGCCCTGAAATTTCACCCTGCCCTCCAGAATTTCTATTTCAGACATAATTAACTTCTGACTATTCTTACCTCAAATACAGCACATCTCAGAATCTTACATGTTCTGAGTTTCTTAATAGTTCAATATGCACAGAGTTTTTGCTACAATTTTTTCACAATTTGTGTAAGCCTTTTATTTTTTACTGAGAGGAAACTGATTTTAAAACAGCCCAAAAACCCAAAAAACCCCAACCTAAATTTTGGGGCTTTTTCAGGTTTGATTGAGTTTAGAAATGTTGGGAGGGGGTGGCTGGTACAATTTTTTCTTTTTTTGTGGTGGTTTTTTTCTTGGTTTTTTTTTTTGCAATGAAATCAATTAAGATAAAACCAACCATAGTACAAAAAAATCTGTCTAATAAGTAAAATATTAACTGAATATTCTGATAAACAACAGTGACAGCTTCTGGACAGCTGCATCTAAGCCTAACCTATAGGTCAAACAGGTAGGATTCAGCTCTTCCACATAACATACTCAACAACACAGAACTATCCATTTGCATGAGTTGTCTAGGCTTCCTTTTCCATCAGCGGAGAGAAAAACAAACTTCTAGAGTAATAGGCATGGAATTTATTTAGTTGTCTACCTCAGAACTTCTACAACTAGGTTACATTAATCCCTCTCAAGTCAAGATTCCAGCCAAGTGTGCTGGGAATCACTACCAAGACTTTCAGTGACCTCCTTTCTGCACAGCACAGAAACACGGTACGATGGCTATTTAAAATATTCCTTTTTAAAGTGCCTGCATTAACCTCCAGTGCAATTAATCTCTTTCCCATCTCCCATAGGAAAATTTATAGCTGACTATAAAAACCTCAATATTTCTTACTCTTGTCAAGGAATGATGAGTGATTTGGCTAATATAAACTCATCAATATAATAGCTCCATTAAGGCAGAATGATCCGTGAGGGTCTGTTGAGCCTGCAATAGAATTTGCGGTGAAAGTTTGATTCAAGTGTTCATATTAAAATGTTGCCTTGTTTATGGTATCTTGAGGTAACAACAGCAAGATTAAATGGTTTTCATACATTATCCTGAATGTATGAAATCCTGAATCCATTATACTGAATTTGTAATAAAGCAGAGTAAAAGAGCAGGGAAAAGCTAAAGGAAATGTGATAGGCCATTAAAATTACTCGCAAGTTATAAAATGTAAGAGAAATAGCAATTTAGAAGAGCCCCAGGAATCATGAAGAAAGTGGCAAATCTTAACCATCCAAAGTGTGAGTTCAAAGTGATTTCTTGAGAGGTACCCATTAGATGGAAAAGCACTTAAAAGAATTTAGGGACTTCTTGGACTTGTCTTACTCAAACCAGGGCTAGAACAAGTCCCTTGAACTCCTACAGGCTGCTGAGCAAACTGTTCACAAACCCAGCAACTAATTCCATCAACTGTCTCCTATCCTTCCTGGATCATGGTACAAAAAGAATATGGCAGTTTTTAAGAGGTGGAAATAATGCACCCAAAATACGTATCTTAATGTAATGTTGTGTGAAAAATCTATTACTTTTGAAGAGGAAGCCCATGAGCTCTCCCCTATTTTGCTAGCTCCAAGGCATTCCACTGTCACACTGAATATGTGGACAGGTACAGATTTAAATTGCATGTTCTTCTGAGGAAAACACAGGTTTGTGACTGATTAAATATGACTAGTTTTCTCCAAAATTAGGTGTGGGGTTTTTTCTTTTAAAATATTTATCATTATAATAGATACTTAAAGACTTCATACAGCACCCATGCTCCCCAGAGAAGGGCCTAGTTTCAGTACACAGTGCTGAATTCTAAGAACACCAGATGGACATGACCAAATTATCTGAGTAACACATGGAAAAATCTAAACATAACAAGGAAAAAATGTGACCTAAGATAAGGCTCACATAGCTCAAGAAAATTTAACATAAGCAGAGAAAAGTATGGAGGGAAAATTGAGATGTGTTTTGTGATGAAAAACTGGAACCAAGCCAGACTTTTTAATTTCCCTTAATGTTTGCCCTCAGTACTCCTATATTTTCCTTTTCACATAATTCTTTAATTTTTAGTTCTGTACTATTTAGAAGACACTATATCATCACAAAGGATCTGTAAAATGGTGCCTGTCATTCAGAAAGTTAGTCTTGCATGTTCCTGATCTTTTTTCACTAAGAATCTTCAGACATTACAACTCAAGCCCAAACCCTTTTACCCCTTGTGATATCCCTAACATGAAAAATGCTTTATCATTTGCGTGAACGACATCAGTAATACATCTTAAAATATTAAACACTCTCATAAAAGTAAAGGAGAAGGTATATTCTTAATGGCTGTTGGTACATTTTTACCTTGTGTTAAGTGGAACAATCCACAATTAATTCTGATTTGTCTTTTTCTATAACTGCCAAGTTATATGAGTGTTTTCACATGTAAATCTGAAAAACTGTGTTTGATTACCTTGGTGTGTTATGACAGATAAGCACTACATTAAAGCAATAAGGAATGTGAAATTATAGACTTGTCTCACTTGTTACCTTGATTTTTTCTGAACATTTCCAATTGGCCAGAAATTAAAAGTTGTTCAAATTAACAGTTAAGTATTTTTTTTTAATTTCTGTGACTCCACAGAAATTTGGTTGTCCACTACTATCACCATTATGAGAGAAAAAATTTAAAAGGAAGTGGACACGAATGTACCCTTTACATTTTTTAACTTCTGCTACAAGTGCAATGCCTTGAGACACAATAGACTTCATAACACAGATCAGCATTACGTATTTTTATGCAACAAACATTGTTTAAAATACACTGGAAACCCAAAGGATGGCGCTTGTGCTTTGTTATGTGTTCACATGGCACCACTGAAAAGCTAAACTTCTCTGTATCTGGACAACAATATTGAACTAGCATTACAACAATACCAAACTAGATTTCTCTAAAACAATGTTTCACATTTTTGCCTTGGCACAGCAGATTAGATTTTTTTCACTAACATGAGACAGAAAAAACAGAATATTCAATTAGTAAGAGAAAAATACTAGTATATAATGATGAAGTCTTCCTAGAAGCAGATGATCTGTAAAATAAAATGTCTGAATGCAAACTAGTTTTGTGGATGTGAAATACTGCAATGAACCATTAAAGATGAGGGGAGATAAGCAGGCATGAAAAGGAAAAATAGATGAAAAAACTTAGAATACACAATCTTTTTCTCTTAATAGTTTCAACCATTTTTCTTCTCCTTAATTTACTAGAAGTGGACAGAAGACTCTAGAAGGCTAACATCATTATCTAGCAAAAGTATCATTAGAAACATCACTTGACTGGCTTTGTGGTAGTCTCAAAACACTCTCCTTATAAAAAATCACATAGAAGTTGCACTGTATTTGTTTCATTCTGCCACATGCCAAGCAGATGAAGGAAATCAATGCCGAGACACAAACACTCAGCCACTGCTTTTCCCAGGCTTGTTCCCTCTCCGAGGCGAGCTCAGCACATGATTCTTTTCAGCATTCTTCCATAGCCACAAGCCACACCCAATGGCAAGGATTCTTCTACCCTTTGAAAAGCTCTGTTTGGTGAGACACTTTCACTCTTAAGGAGGAACACAATTTTCTGGATTTGTATATTATTAAAATCTCAGCCTAAACCCCAGCAGAATCCCAGACGGGTGTGAGGTTTCACCTCAGCACTTCCAAGGGCCATGTGCAAAGACAAGAACTCAGCACCAGTCCCACCACACACTGAGGGGATTCTGTAATGTCATGAGAGCAGAGCACTCACCACTGGATGATCTCAGTGATTTGGGCCTCCCAGTGAGCCACTGACTCCTTCTTATCAGCCAGGTCTCTCATCTCCTCCTCCAGCTGCCGATTATTCATACTGAGTCTCTCAAACATGGTGGTGAGCTGAAGGAGAATTTAAACAACTCGTTAAAAGTATAAACTGCTGTGACTCCAGCTCTATGCAGACTCAAAACCACATGTTCCCCTCTCCCACACCTTGCATCTGCTTTAGAAATTGGTACTGGCCATCACAATAAACATCACGTAACAATAAAAGCCAGAATCTCTTCTTATGTATGATCTTAGCTGTACCAAAAAGCCACTTTTAAGGATTTGAATTATATTTTCACTCTACTAAATTAATGGGTTTTCTGAGAATTAGTCTCCAAATACCTCTAAAATTCTCAGAAGGTTTCTGCTTTGCACCACATAGGTGTGGAATGTTTTATATAGAAAAATCTACACTAGAAGAGCAAAGTAAAGGCATAAAAATTGTTACAGCTCAGATAAGACTGCTGAACCTCTCCCTTGTCTAGTAACGTTGGAGAGAGAGAGAGAGAATGAAAAGATACAGGCATGAGACAGTCCTGAGATTCTCCAGGTGTCTCACATTCCCTTATTTTTCATTTTACTTACTCGTAGACAGGGAAATTGAAATTAAATGCACATCTCTAAGCACAATATGTTATACCTAGTAATTAACCTCTCTCATTCAAATAGCTGCCATTCATACAGGCACATTCTGCAAGACAAAAGCCACAGCTAACTCAAGCTGCTACTGGGAGCTAAACCTTCATTATGTTAATAATTATTCAGAAAGTCAAATTGGAATCAGAGACCAGACAGACTTTATAGGAAGGTCTGCATAGGAGAATGAAATCTCAGGTGAAAGCTTCTTTTAGCACGGAAATACATTAACAATTCAAAATTATAAAAGAATGGCCAATTCAAAATCTATTCTGCTTTTTACTCCAAATATGAATAACTCCACACCCTATTTATCATTTAAATGAGCTTATAATTTAAATATGCCTACTTTTTACATGTCATTTGACAAGAAAAATACAAAGGTAATGGGGGAAGAGAGGGAGCAGAAAAACTACTAAAGTGACTAGGCCCTTTCTTAGTTTTCTTGGACTAAGCCTACCTATAGGCATATATATTGTGTATCTTATACTGGTATGAAAATATACTGTAATTTGAGCACAGACATGCAAACATGCTTACTTTGAAGAGCATTGTACTTTCATCATATTTTTAGAAAATCTAATTCGTTACAAAAGGAATAGACAAGTTTAGCAAGACTTGGATAATGCACAATGAACTTGAATAACCTGTCAAAATGAACAATAAAGAGACAATCCAAGTGCATAATTATTACTTGCCCAACACACTTCAGTTAATATGCCTTATCATTTGTACTTCTTTAGTATCTCAAAGTAACACTTAATCTCAAAGGGTAGGAGGGGCCCTGGTATTTCAAACGATTGACATGCAAATGAACCCTAAGTAATCACATCATTAACTATGTATTTTTATATTGGGGTCATACAATGAAATAATTCTTTTTCATTGGCTTACAGTATTGTCTAGAATTAATCTTACCAGAATGTAAGACCATATTAAATTCCCATAAATACATACATATATATATATATATATGGACATGCCTTCTCAAGTTCACATGCATGTAAATATTCAAATCAAATATTAATAATAAATGTTTGTGTAACATCAATTTCTGTTGTCAGTTAAGAGTTAGTAACCAATGCAGCTCCAAATTGTCCAATTTGTACACAGCATACAATAGCTGTGAATTCAGGGCTCAGCTAATCAGCACTTACCTTATCAAGTTCATTCGTAAGTTTTTTATTTTCCTCTGTCAGCAGAATCTTTTCTCGTTCATACTTTTGTTTGAACTCTGTTTCAAATTCCTCTCTTTCACTTTGGCTAAGAAATGAAGTGAAGTAGAATTAGAAAGTTTTCTATTCCAACTCACCCCATTATTCACTTAAACACAAAGAGATCAGTGCACACACATGTTGAAGGGAAGTACTACACTGATAACAGCATAGCCTATTAAAATTATGCAGTTTAATATACCACCATCTTAGGACTGCAAGACAGCCTGTTGAATTTTACAGTTAGACAGTAGAGAATCCTTCAGTACAGAATTAATAGAGCTTCACCAAGTCAACGTTTATCAACCCACTCATACAAATTTTATTCTTCAGATGTATCCTTCAAGCGTGGAGCAGCTGTATCCTGCAGACAAAGTGTGTGTTGATATTGTAAAATGCTCAGGGTACATTGTCAGCTAACATGAACATTATTTTAACACACACATTTCTGTAATTCCAAGTTTCACACAGAATGACAGGCAAAAATGACCACACGTGAAATGTGAAACAGAGCATACAGAGGATAAATTAGAGCACTTAGGGCTGGGTCTCTGACAAGAAAAGTTTATATGGGCTAGTCTTTGGGCAATTTAGAACACCCAGAAGACACATCTGAACCGTCAATTTAGGTATCATATACTCAGTATGAACAAAAAGAGGATGGATAACTTACACATTCCTAATATCACCAGAGTCCACAGCAAATTTGGACCATTCTTTCTGAGAAAGTTGCACAGTAGCTGTTTCCCCCAAACCTCCCCTTCTCCCCTGACGTCATTCAGTAGAGGAGAAGCCCTGGTTGATTCTGTTTAATATCAACTTTGATCTTGCACAATGAATGGGAGAACCTGAAAACAAATGAAGCTGCAGGCCCTCTGTTTGCCAAAAAACCATGGAATCTCCTTGAAGTGGTGCACAGCAATGTTTTAGATGTGTAACTCCCACCTTGTATCTACTGTTTCCAGACTCACCAGCCCTGTATCCTGTATTCACCTTTCTACCAGTCATTCTGGTCAGTGGCACAAAGTTCATCAGTAGGTTGATGGAACCGTACTAAAAATGCCACAGATACAGAAAAAATTCACTCAGCAAATACCACTGTTCAGTGTGTAAAGACTTGAAAAAGTGCCCAGTATTAAAGGTTAACTCTGTAAGAAAAAATCCAAGGGAAACCTTGTCTTGAGCACTGCAATTTTTTTTCTAGATACCAATCAGAATTTTACACAATGCAAGGATGAATTACATTCTTGTTTCTTCTTCTGAGATGTAGAACTACTACAGCTTAGCCAAACTGAGAGAACACCCTTCAAAGATGAGAAATGTCAGTGGTTACAGTGAACCCAGTTAAGAGCAGTGCTGGTTTGAATTTCCTATTCTTAATTTGAAATTAGTGTTTCAACCACTTCTTTGAAATCTAGTACAACATGTTAGACTCACAGTGAAATTCTAAGTTTCCAGGCATCCTTTGAAACACAACACTTCATCCTAGTAATGTTACATACTATCTCACTGTTTAAATGTCAGTTTGAAATTCACTACCATTCCTTTTCTGTATCAACAGATTTAATTCATATGATGAGCAGTGTAGGGAAAAGGCAGGAAGAGATTAAGGCATTGGCTGTCATAGGAATTAATAACAGGTCCTGCTTCTGTTTTCAAGGCATAGATTTCAAGGCAAAGCTAATTTTGCAGACAGAAGACGAAACTAATTTTTAAATAATTTCTTTTACGCAGCTTTCATAGTTTTGTTTAGGCTTTTTTAAATTCTGTATTTGCCTTAAATTTATTCCCTTAAGGCTTTGGGGCTCAAAGCAGCCATAAATGGTGGTGGATTTAAGGAAGCTAAGGATTAGTAAAAGAGCCCAACATAATTGTAATTTTCTGTATTTTACACTCTTAATTCAGCTGTTGATTACCATTACCCCAGTAAATCAGATTGCTACAGTGTAATACAGAAATGAAGATAAATTTGAAACAGAGAAGAAAGTGGGTATAATCCATCACACCCAAACAGCGACTCAGCAAACTACGGAACTGTGACAGACTCTATAGGTGTACCTTGGACAGCCAGCAAGATCAAAATAATGCTTTTGCTTTGAAGCCTGGCATCCTCCTCTCCCATCAAACTTCTTCTCTCATCTAACATTTAGCTATGTGTCTGCTCTTCAAGTCAAGAAAAAATACATGACCCAGCTTTCTTTTTATCAGTAAAACTGCAGCAAACCACATGCAAGCAATGTGAAATACTGCTTTATGTTACCACTTTGTCACTCCAGCTCTTTATTACATCTGTACAAAATGGCCAAATATTTTATCTTACTGCTCTGAAACCAAGAAAAATAAACCTGAAACAAATACCAGCCCCCAGGCTTCTTTATATCACACAATTTAAAACCAGCAAATGCTGTTCTATAAAGCTCTCTGCTTTATAAATCCATCATGAAAAGACGGACCTTAAAGAAGTTTCTATGAATGTGATTTATTTTATACAGTTTCTTGCATCTTCTTCTGAAATGTTTCCTAATGACAATTCTAAGAAATGGAATCTCGTGCTCCACAGATCACTGGCCAGATACTGTGTTCCTCTGCTTCCAACTTTTAACAGCATGCAGTTTACAGGACTTCAGCAAAGGGCAATCATTTTGCACAGAAAGGTAATTTCTCTCCCGTGAAGACTTATGCTTTTGAAATAGCAAGAGTTAGAAAGCTTAAAATTGAAGGAAACAAAGAAAAATATCCATTTAAAAAATCCAAAACAGAAACCACCAACATGCAAGTAACACAGAAATCTACATACAGATTTTGTCAAAGCTCTTATTGATCCTTGCTTAGAATAACCTATCTAATTCACTCATCTTACACAGGAGTACAACCACATCCTCTTGCCAAGATCTTTTCTAATATGCACTGAAAACTATTTTTAGACTACTAAAATATTTTTGCCAAACTGTATAAGCGCACTTCAACTCCACGCCCACCCCAAGCCTATTGTTGAAATAATTCCATTTGTTTCAGCACAAAGCCTCCAGGTGCTTCCTTTTCAGTGCTTACATTGAACACCTCTCTACTGGAAGACTCACAAAAAGCTTTTCATGCCTGACTACAAAAGCTAAAAACAATATACATACGCAGAAATGGAAAATCTATGTTCTTTTAAGGGAACCTACCAAATACTGAGTAGCAATAGCAATTCCTGCATTCCTAATGCTTAAGCTTCCCTTCTAAATTGCAGAAGTCAAACTACACCATAACTTGAACAGTGGACTTCTGCCTTATTGTGGAGTCCTAATGAGATTTTCCAGATTTGTTAAACAAAAGACAGATAAGATCAGGCCTTCACCAATCACTCATCATGTGCTTGGACACCTGACTGACCATGATGCTGCAGCCCTTCCCATGACAAGCCAAGTTTCGGATACTGGTTATGTGACAATTTCTGCTCATGCTTTAAAATGTTCTCTTATACAAACACTTGAAATACATGCAAGAAACACATGGTTATGACAGCATCCATTTTAGATTTGTAGCCAGTTTTTTTTTTTTTTTTTTATTTATAGAGAGAAACCAGACGGAAAGAGTTTATGGACTAGCTAAAATGGACATCTAGTTAGAATGTCTGCAGCTGTAACACATGAGAATTGGGAAAGCAGTTTTTGGTCTGGTTGCTGCTTGGAGGTATGATCCTTACAAACAGTTTAACCTGCAGAAAGAAGTATTAATGCTTCTTTATTGAATATCCCTCCTGAGACTGCTGGACTTAAAATACCATCACCTTTATATTTTACAAGGCAGAATGGCCTTTTGTGCATTTGTAACTCATTGGTCAGCAGGACCATTAAGTTGTGTCACAATGAAAACTCGCTGTTGAAGCAAGTTTTACCTTTCCACCTAGAACAAAGCAGCAAACTCCTGTGCTGTTAGTAGGTCCAGCCTGTGAATAGCTGCATGCTAGGAAGAAACAGCTCATGCACATCATTCCAGGCTGTATGATCTATGATACCTGCTGAAAACAATTTACCAGAGAAACAGTGTTTCCACCTCTATTTGCATAAGCTTTTTGGAAAAAAATTGTATTTAATTTACTACTTGTATTTAAAGGACTTGCTACAGTTTGGCTAAGCTCTCAGCAGGGACTTCTGCACAGTTTCTCTCATTTGCCATTTTGCTACAGCAGCAAAAAGACTCATCTATGTTAGTGTCTATAAAGCATTCTGAATCTTTTATGAATGAACACGAACATGTTCAATTTATAACTTATTCCCACTACTACACCATCCAACAGAAAAACTTGTTTTTATTGATGAATGCCTCAAGGAACAATCTCAAGGCCAGTTATAAGCTCCACCATGTGGGAGAGAAAAAAGCAGGTCTGACAAATTACCATGTCAGAAGAGATAAAGCAGCTTACGCCCACAGTAGTCTGCTGACTGATGTTAACACTGGATGGAACCCAGCATGGATTAGCCTCAGCTCACATTAAGTGACTGTTCCTGTGCTGGCAGAAATGTAAACAATACTTGATCTCTAACACATTGGTTCTGCATCAAAAGATGAAAATACCAAATAAAAGAAAAATGTCAAAAAACTATTTTAAAGTGTAGAATAAGCTTCAGGGGTCAACCTACCCCGAGCTGCAAGTCTGTAACTCAAGTAACATACTTTGGAATGGTCAGCCAGTCAAACAGTCCTGGTGCAAAATTAACTGTTTCAGTACAAGGATGTGGAGGTTTTCTGTTCTGTTTTATTTTTAAAGGTGACTGTTTTCAACCCTGGCATCAGTTCAGCCAAAATGCAAGAGTCTGCACTACACTTCAGGAAGTGACAGTGTGTTTGAACAATACTAAGAGACTTCAAAAGGGTAAAAAAAGGTAAATCTCACACAATACTCACTTTTCTCTTCTGGTTTTCTCTAACTTGTCTTTCAAAACCATGATCTCCTTCTTGAGAGCAAGCTGCTGGCTCTCTGCATCCCGCAGTTCTTTCTTCAGACATTTTATTTCATTAGCATGCATCATTTCACGTTTAGATAGTTCCTCTTCATAGAAAACACTCTTCTTTTCCAGCTCTGCCTTTAATTTAGTGATCTCTTGCTGGTGTTCTATACTGCTTACCCCAGGTGAGCGACCAACCTGTTTTTGCTAAAATAAACAGTCCCAAATTAACGCTCAAGAATGTTGAAATGATGCTTAATAACAACTCGATTTTCCTAAGTCTTTGTCTAGAAAATATCTCATTAGAGCCCTGAGTTAAACACAACTATCTCAATTTTTTTCAAAATTCGATACAGCATAAATCTGAATGACACTCTATTATTTTTTTATTTAAATGCTGTAATAGTTTTCAAGCCATTGAAAATTTGATCATCACTTTAAACATCTCTGGTCACATCCTGACTCCCCTTAAATGCAGTCAGAAAGCAACCACAGAATTAAAGACTTTGATGCTTCCACTCACACAGCTGACAGCAACAAGTTCAAGTGACTTTCAGAAATGCAGAATAAGGACTAGGATATACAGCTAATATACTTTGAAGGACAAATAATTTCTGGAAATGCTATACTAAGACAAGCAGAGGCTTAACTGAAGGCTAAAATCTAGCTACAGAAACACTAAATGGACTGTATCAGTCAGGGGGGAAATCTGACCTATTTTATTTAAACTGACCATTTATATCATAGTGGATTAATAGAAAAAACAAGCTTTAAACAATAAGAGTAATTACTTGGGCACTTTTTTCAGTTTCATAGCTCTCTTAGTGAGGTCTTCTGGCATTTCAGTAGTCTTTACACACTGCTTCAGGACACATACACATTTGCACTAAGTGCTGCACTCACTAAACTCAATGTCCTGCCATAACACAGAGGAGGAGCAAGATCAGGCTCAAAATGAGAGTGGCATGACGTGCACTGAAATCCAAGTATGGAAATAACTTTTTAATGTCAACATATGGACAACTTGGTTTGGAATTTCTTCTGGTTTTAAAAATATGTAACTAAAGGTGTTCTAAGGAAAGGAAATTCATAAAACCACTGTGTTTTGAGAAAAGTGACTTATGGTGACTGTGTCACACCTTGCAGAGGATCGAAGGTATTTTGTTAATTATACCTCCATTCTTACCCCAAGATATTAAAAACCTCTCAGTCACCCTTAGCTGGGCATGGCTTTGGGCAATTTTCTTTTGCTGAAGTATGAACAGGCTTTAACGGCTAAATGTCATTGTAGAACATTCCGATGAGCTGAATTTCTACCATGACAAATTCTGTGAGAAAGCTGGGCCTTGCTGTTTGTGTCAGCAAAAAGCTGCAAAACCCCCTCAATGTACGAGCCAGAGATGTGCTGCTACTGCACTGTTTTCTCTAACTCATCAAAACAACCATCTGTTTTGATCTAAGAGTAAAATCCTGCCCTTAGGATGCAGAATGTTAAACTGGAGAAGGAAGAAGCCATCCTAACAGGAGATGCATTGGAGAAAGAAAGATTCTTTTTTAAAAAAAGCAAGCATAGGAATTTTCTTTCATGCACAGGCCATTAATTATGGAACTTGTTTGTAACTGCCCAACATCCTGAACTGCTTACACGTACAGGGTAATGGAGAACAGAAAAATTTTAGGCTTTGCATCCTCTATCAGGTATGTAAAATGTTTTAGTGGAATTGCACATTTTTTACCACAGTGAAAAGATACTACTGCAACCACAATAGAGATGGTGCAGTAGAAGAGAAAGCTGAATGGTATTGAACAGTGGCTTAGAGAACTAGAGAGATATAGTAAACAGAGAATATATTTTGAATTGATGTGAGCACATATTCCAAATAGATGTCTTCATACATGCCTATTTCAAATGGACAAATGGTGCAACTGAGACATAATGCATCTCCTGGCATATTGACAGCTGCTGTTTAATGCACCCCTCTCGGCTAACAGGGCACACTGCTGACTAATATTGAGTCTGATTTTACTGAAAATCTGAATACATGACATCCACAGGATCCCCTCTGTCCACACACTTCACTGAACCCCAGCAGGTCAGTGCTGCAGGACTGGGCTGGACAGAAGGCACACTGCCTTCTTCCCAACAGGCTCAGCTTCATCCATGAACTCTCTGACCTCATCCTTTACCACAGCCTCTACTCCTTTCCTGAGGAAGCTGCACCCAGTCCTCTGCACCTCCCCAGGTGATCTGAATGAGAGTCACAGTGGCACAGTGGGCTGCCTGCAATAAGGGGGTTCACATCTTGGCCAGCAGCTCTCTTCTCATTTAAGTTCCTTCAGAACTCCCTCAGGTGACTTCACATCTGGCTCACCTGCCAGCTCTCCTGCTTCCTGCAATCATCCCAGACACATCCAGCTCATCTGCCCAGCCTGCTGCAAGGAACACACTGTGTGGCAATCCCCCCTCCTTCAGCAGTGAAGTCTGACACACTGAGGATTTGTGGAGCATTTCTGCCCTAGCCATATTAGCTCAGAGACTGCCTTTGCCAACCCCAAGCAGCCCCACGAGTTTCCTGAGGTCTTCTACTCTGGATTTAAAGAACTTTCCACAATCACTCAGAGCATCCACTGCAAAGTGCTTCCTAAATTCTCTTTGTTTAGCCCTCAACATGTTGTTTACACTTAACCTGCCATCATTTATGGCCTTTTCTATTCTCCTCATTAAAAGAAATCTTCCTTTCTCCTTTAAATACTTTTGTGGAGGAGAGCTCCCTGAACTTAACTAAGGAGCCATGCAGAGCTTTTTACTGAATGGACAGTGCAGTATAACAACAACCACACGTGATCCAAAGTGTGCTTACTGAATTGTAAGATATTACCAAGAAAGCTAAAATTCCCTTTTCCTCTTCTGTTAAACTTGTCCTGTTGTTATAAATAAGTGTATCATGTATTCTCAACAGATCTCCCATAAATTCTTCTCACCTCTTGAACGGTCATAAAAAATTCTTTGCTTATGGGGAAGATTCATGGGAGCAGGAGAAACATGCTAATTTTCAGATAGCAATCTGAATTCACAGCAGTAGAAACTTCATTAATCCAAATTTTGTATCAAATGGATTTCCTTACTTTCTTTTAGCAAAGGAAGGCCAAATAAAAGAATGTTTGCAAAAAACCACTGAATTTTCTGTGCCAAAACTTAATGTTGATAGATGTCCCACAGAATTTTAATGAAAAAGAACTTGGTTGTTCATTTAAATTAAGACCAGATTAGGACTAATCGCACATTTTGCCTAGAAAGTTTAGAATTACCCTACTGCATGAAACATTTGGAACAGGATTTTGCTGTAAATGAATAGCAATCCTCATATGTAAATGGAAAACTTTCTCATTCAGTTTTTGAGAAAGCCTAACTTCTTTAGAGCATTGCATGAAATGCTAAATCATAGAATAAAATTACAGTTAACATTCTTGGCTGCCTTACATTTCTTTTCATAAAATCACACACACTTGTGAGCAAGCTTATCAATATAAAAAAAGCCTTCATGCTCAATGCTGTTCTTGGGCAAAAATGGCTCATCTTCTGGTTGAGAGGCAGAATGTTCTACAACTGTTTCTTTATGGTTACATCAGTTGACATCTTTTATGCAGGAAACATGAACAGTGCAGCAGATAGAACACCTATGCAGAAACCTGCCTAGATACAGGTGTATCTTCAAATATTCAAACATCCTACACAAAAAAACCCAAGCTTTTAACAGGTAAAGTTAAAGTATGAATGGAAGCAACATGGTAAGACATGGTTGAGTATTAAGAAACAGCACATCAGGCAAATATTCATTTTTCTGGGCAATAATGCAATGCATGCCTATGTTAACATTCAGCACCAACTGAAGTGACAGACTGACAAAACCCTTTTATCCTACATCTGAAAGCAATCAAACAGATCCAAGTCCTAGTTGACTAGTAAGTTTGCAGGTGTTAATATCAAAACCGACTAACCTTTAGCCCTTCTACTTCGCTTTCCAACTGTTTAGAGTACTGTTCACTCCTCTCTCGCAATTTCCTGTCTTTGGATGCCTCAGCAGCTGCAGCTTCAGCTTGGACTTCCAGCTACAAAAGTACATAAGTTTTTAATAGATAGGATTCTATAGGGTCTTTTTTCCAAAATCTATTGATGGTTTTCAATATAAGTGAGAAATCTTCAGCACCAAACTGAACACTTCAAAGTCTTAGAAAACAAAATTGGTACTGTTTGAAACAACAAACAAAAGGTTAAATATTTACAAATTAAAAAAAATACTCAGAAAACCTTACATATACCTTATTTCATAAGAGTCTAAACAGTCTTCTCACCACTTACTTCTTTTTTAAGTCTCTCTGTTCTGCGTAACTCTTGCCTTAAACTTTCTACTTTTTGCATCACCACTTCCATTTCTTCCTCCTTATCTCGGAGCTGGCGGGCAAGCTTTTGTTTTTGAGAGTGCAAGTCTGTCAGCCGCTCGTTCATCTCTGAGAACTCCTGCATTGCCAATTTCCGCTGGCTGTGTGCATCTTTCAGCTCTTTGGCTTGGGATTTTAATCTGTCACTAGACTCTGCCAGTTCCTACAGTTTAAAAAAAGAATTAAGTAATAAACCTAGAAAGCCACAAGGCCAATTCTGTCTTTGGATGTGCATCTAACACCTTCTCCAGAGTGAATAGAAACTACATTTTTTTTTAAATTTCATGAATGCATCTACAATAGAGATTGCATGCCTCTATAAATAAGGAAAGAGGCATGTTTTACACTACTGGAGTTAGTAAAACTCCATAAATGTAAACCAAGTAGGAATCTACTCCATTATTACAGGTAAACACAATGGTTTTCAAGCACTTGCATTACAATACAAAAATACCTTGCTTTCTTAATGCAAAAATGTCATCAGCATTGTTTTTTAAAAATTACTTAAATAAATTACAAGAATATCAAGTGCTAAATGATTAAAAAAAAGGTTTTGCATTGAATAGAAAACTCTGCTCTATGAAATTTTTTACTCAAGAAGCTTAGGAAAACTGGCCTGCAAATGGAAATATGATTTCCATATACTGTACCTTAAGATTAAATATTAGAGAAATTTTCAGGCAACAAAACACTGCAGTGAATAAAAGCAATATATGATAATTATTCTTTTCAAAGAACCAGCATGAAATAACACTGCTAGTGCTGTGATAACTCCATAGCACAATACCTTCACAAAGCTTGCTGTGCTCTAGATTTGTGCCACCACACTACCAATGAGAGATCACAACAGTTTAAACAGTTCAATAATGTTCAAACCACAGCAGAAAAAAGAAGCAGGGAAAAGCAAATTTCAGGACAAAAAGAAGATCAACAGGAAGAATTAATATTTGGCACTGCTGACATCCATGTAAATCTAAAAACGTTTCTAAGGTTCTTAAAAATAGGCCCTAATCACAGTGAGTTGTTTTAGAGGAGAGATGGTCTTTCTGGGATAAACTAGCAGCTTTCAGAATTTTAAGAACCTTAAGGGTCAGAAGAAACAGTGTTAAATACAGCTGGCATATCAACTCTAGTGTGGACTCTAAAATACTGGGCCAATATAATCATGATGAAAAACAGGTTATGTATTTCACACCTGATTACAGGTTGATCTAATAATGAATACAAAAAAGAGCCAAGGAAGTAAAGAAAATGAGGGATCAGAGAGATAGAGAAGAAGAAATAAAATCCAGTATTCTTTAAGTGTAATGATTTCAAATCACTTGTCAATCTTCATATTTGGGCAACTTTTCACATCTCCCTTCTGGAAACACTTCTGTGACACAGTCTGAATACCATACTCCTCACATTTTTTCACTGTTAAAATTTTTTCACTGTCTGGAATAGTCCTTCTCTACTCTGTCTTGTAACCCCTATCATTATCACCTAAATGTGAAGCTATAAAACCTTTTTTTGCAGCCACCATGCAACTTGGATCATGGAGTTGTTCACTATCTGGAAGCAATCACTTAGGACCACCCAGCAGTCATACAGACAACATGTTAAATAATGTCCTTCAACAAAAAAAAGGCAGAAAGCTAAGTAGGTCATGCTACACGCTTGTTATCTGCTCATTAGTTTTACACTTGAAAGTAATTACAAGCAAAATGAACAAAAATAAAACAGTCTTGAGGGTTTAGAAGAGTTGCTGACAAAATGAATTTACCTTATTAAGATCTTCTCTCTCTTGCTTCAGCGTTCTGACTTGCTTCTCAAAAGCCTTTATTTGTCTGGAAGCATCATCCAATTCCCGCCTTGCAGTGCTGGCCTCCTCGAGTTGCTGTTCTAGCTGACCAGATTCTAGAAAAAGCACCAGAACTCTAAATATTCTAAGGGAAAAATCATAATTCTAGAATAGCATGGCCTAGCTGCTTGAAGCCCCTTCAGTATTTTTTCTGGTTTCCATTTAATCACAAAATAGGGCAATTCTTATCTGGCTTAGAATAGGGAGCAGGTTGTTTCAGCTGCCATTATCTGCTTTTAAGGGAACAGAATGAAAGGTCACAGATTGCTGGAATACAACACAGAAAATGGTAACAACTTGTCCTCTCACATTATAATAACCATGCTCTATACATAACTCTGTAATGTATGCTTTAACAAGACTTATACATTTGATTTTTATGTGCTGTGATGTAATATATAATACATCTTTTATTACACTGTAATTATAAACAGTCTCCCCCCTCCCCCAAATCTCCCCCAGGAAGAAACAGTAAAAATAATGGGTCACTCAAGAGTTGGCAAGTGTTCTCTTGTCAATACTCTTAAAATTAACTTCAGCTGATTTTACTTATTTCTAGTGTGAAAACCACTTGTTTTTATGTGATCTGCTTTATTACTACTATAAATAAAGGAAAAATATTGCAGCCAGTTTCTCACCAACAGGCAGTTACACAGTGACAGTATATTTCTATGGCACGTTTTAAAAAATGTCATATAAATACCTTCAAATTGTATAAGAAAAACTGAAATTCATAAAATATGGCAACTGAAATTTTCTAGCTAGTGAGTGGGGTTTTTTTGCCTCGTAGCTTTTACTAAAGAATAAAACTTTAAAGCAAGATATATAGGAAGGTAAGTTAATTCCAAGTTCTATGAAATCACTGGACATGTTGTCTTTTATTTCAGTTGTGGCAAGTCTTCAGACCACTTGTATTTACCCAAAGAACAGGAACCCATCTATATTCTTAATAAGAGCCTTTAACTACATTTTCATAAATGTAACCCTAAGAGACTGGCTCTTGGAGAAATCAAATATTAAAACACATACATTTTTAAGAGGGTTAATTTCTGAAACACAAGAATTTTATAAGCAAATTAACACCATTAGCTTATACCCAGAAAAATATTCACTATTGTTTTAATTCACTGACTTTTGTTTAAAAATTTAAAAGAATGCACTTAAATAAGAGATGTAGCTCAAAGCCAGAAATTATTAACTGCTTCCCTTATGTAGTCTACTCTGAAGTCACTAGTGAAAAGAAAGTTTATATATGGCTCTGCTGAGCCAAGATAAATCCCTCTTCTGTGCATGAACTACTTTGTTCCATGGCTCTGTTTTCTTCTTGCATTGCTGCCCTTTACATATTTGGCAATATTAAAGATTCCTCAAAGTTTTCTCCTATGTAACTTAGCGTTCAAAAATTATAACTTTGACCTCAAAAATTGAAAGCATATGCTAGCTTGTCATTTCCTGGAAAACCAGATAGAAAAGAAAAATGTATTTTTCTAAGCCCCCCCGGTGACACTCCTGAATTTGACGCAATTTTGAGTTCATTCTTTTTTACCTTTTCAAGCAGGTGTTTACCCCTTACAGCTTCACAAAAGGCAGTAAAACAGGTTAAAGAATATAACAAAAAGCTAGTTGTGACATAAGCGTTGTAAATGGTAATTTTGCATTTAATCACTCTAGTTGTAACTAACTTTTTAGATAATACATGCAAACACTCACTGTAATATGTTATTACATTTAGTTGCCCAAGAGATGAGCCCAAAGCATGTTCAGCACCTGAACTGAACCATCTTTAAGTTCATCAGATCTAGTAGGAAAATTAGATCTTTTAAAGGCTTATCCAGAAAACCTGGACTTAACTCCCCTACATTTGGAAGCATTCAGACATGGCCATCACTTGGTTTGTTTCTGTATTCTGCCATTAACATAGATTTAAAAACTATCTCAAAACCTCCATAAAAATCAAGTAAAATAGAACATTCTCTTTTTATTTTATCAAATTGGCTTGTATTAGTTACAGCTTAAGGCACAAATTAGTATTTTCTAACAAATGGCTGCATCAAAGCATTCAAGTATATACTGGCAAAGTTGTGTGGTGACTGGGGATGGGTTAGACAATTCTACATCTTCTCCACTTGATCCCATTATTCACTTCCAAACCAAACTCCAAAGTATACATTCTGTCTATGAATAAATACACAAATATGTATGTGGTGTGAAGCAGGAAACTACTTTAGGAAAAACCTTTTCATTATTAACCACCTTCACCAGACTTTGACTTCTTTTCAATTTGAAAAGGCATAGCAGATCTGTTGGGGAATGTTTCCATACCTTTACTGTTTTTTTTTTTTCATTACCAAAGTGAGTGATACTTTCAGCAATGAACTAAGTTGCAACTCAATAGTAAAGAATAAAACATAATTTAAAGCTGATCCTGATGCTTTTCAGCGAATGACTGGTCTCTGTCATTCTGTAACTGTTCCTTTTTGGCGGTCCCAAAAACTCAAACCCAGAGCTAAGGACTGTTGCAGGGCAGGGATTTTGGATCATGTTGCCTTTATCCTCATTAGAGCAGCAAGTGGAGGGACATCTGGCCAGAGAGAAATTTCACAAAACCCTTTGTCCTGACATAGTGCCAACATGGCATCACTCAAACCAGAGTGATCCTCCCTGAGCTAGCTAAGCCATGCTCCCATCCAAAAATAATGCCTATGGTACAATACAAAACTGCTGCATCACGCCACAGCAGCTGTCCAACTGTGTATCTGTAACAGGCTTTTTTCAGACTACACAATTTTAACAGGCTGTAATCTATGTGCTGCAGTCTGCAGTTCACACGTAGCTGTTCCTGCCCCACAAGGCAGCTGCAGACTCTAAACAAATCAACTCAAGTGTCTGCAAGTTAAGTTCAAGTTATTCTTTCTGTGGGTGTTGCTGCTGGCATTTCTGACACTTTCAGGAACTGAACGAAGTCTTGTCATAAATATAAACCAGAACAAATGTTTTTTGTTGTTTCCTCCAACCTTTCTGGCTGTTTCTTTTTCCCTTGCCTCAGGTAAGATATGGACATATAACAGAGATTTATCTACCACTACTTGTGCCTGATTTTTCACACAAAACGTAGACATTTTCCTTTTTCTGTTAGATTAATTGGATTTTTTCCCTGTTTCTCTGGTTCCAGACCTGGTACCTGACAATATCTTGGTAATTTTCTATATAAAAAAATATCTTGCTGTGCTTAGATTCTTCCTTTTTCTGAGATGTCTCTGCTCTCAAGATCCTATTTTAAAGACAGCATTATGGAGCTCAATAGCAGGAGTCCTATGCTATGAACCACCATGAGAGAAAATTCCCTTTAACTTAATTCAGAACATCAAATCCAGAATACTGAATACTAGTAGTTAGCCTTTAAAGCAGGCTAAAAAGGTATTAGCTAAACAGACAGCAAATCATTTCACTCATTGCTATACTCAATATAGTGGTACAATATAAGCCCTCCCTCTCAAAGTTCTTAAAACATGAATTACCCAGAATCTGAGAAAATAAGGCTGGAAAAAGATGGATCTTTCCCTAAATGACTCCAGTTGCATCTGTAAAACACACATATTGAGCTAAGTAGGTCTTTGCTTTTTGACTAGTTTAAGAATCCTGATGAAAGGCAGCGTAACATGAATTTTAAAAAATAACCTTTTCAGCTGCACAGATTTCAAAATCACTTTTCATGCCCAAAGTACTGAGGTACTTGACAGCCAAAACTTTAGTTTTCGTAAAATCTTCAAGAAGTCTTCAAGGAGCAAAGGAAATAAATATTCAGTTTTGTAAGGAATGATAGCTCATTAACACCAGAATTGAAAGGTGATTCTTTTCTCCCTCTCATCTCCCTTTCCTCATATGCTTCTATTGCCCACCTTGTGCTGATTTATCTGATCATAAGTTGAATAAATTCTAACAGCATTTTCCTTGTTTAATCGAGTTAATTAAATTAATGAGAGAGTTCAGGGAATGCACAGGTTGAGAAGGGGCCATGCAGCTGTAGGCAGGAACTATTTTGGTAGCAGTTTTGTTTGGTCAGTTCTGCTGCTGGAAGTGCAGCCTCACGGCCCATTTTATCCTCTCTCATGGAAAAACATCCTTCACTACTCCTTCCCATTTGGAAAACTCAAATTAAATTTAATTTGGAGAAAATGTTGAGGTACAAAGGAGGAGGGAGGGGTAAAATGAAAAGTAAAAATAGACTGGAAAACTCTTTTATAAAGCCAAGGAAAACCAGCATTACAATTGGAGAGGGAAAAAAAGCAAACTTGGCAAAATACAGTTTCCTGTTACAGTTTTTTTATTAGTACTTATAACATACCTGTTACCTGTTTCTTCAACTTTTCAATTTCTTCTTTCAAACTTTTAATTTCTAAATCTTTGCTTGCTGTTATTGGGCCATCAACTGTTGAATACTGCAGAGCCTGGACTGTCTGGGTGGACTCTAAAAAAAGATGGAAGAGAGAGGGACAAATTATTTCTGATACCTAAGGAGATCAAAGAGATACTACTGATAAAATAAGACATCCCAAAAGACCCTCCACTCAGCATTCTACAATTTGTAATTGCCAACTATTAATTGCTAATTTTTCAGTAACTGTCAGCCGGACAAACTAAGTTTTTAGAAGTTTTAAGAATGAAATGTTTATGTCATAGTGACCAAGGCATGGTGAGAACAAAGTTAGTGTAAGAAGTTGCATAAATGGTGTATTTCAGATAATAAGAGTAACAGAAATTTAATTTGTCAACAGAAATAATGAAGAGAATTCTTTCCTGCTGGAAAGCATTCCAGGAGGTATATTTACTTTTTTTTCCCACAGTATAAACAGCCTTACAAAGCTGCAGGCTAATCTAAGTTAACCTTACAAAGCTGCAAGCTAATCTAAGTTTAAAAAGTTTAAAAAGTGATGCAGTTATTTTTTTTATGACTGTACCTTGCAGTTTTCTACTAAGTTCAAGCTTTTCCTGTTCTAGACGCCTTATTCTCCTCTCATAAGCTTCTGTTGCTAAACTATCCTCCAAAGTTCTTTGAATGCTGGCATCAAGATCCATGGAGGGTGGTCCAGCTGTCAGTCTTAGACAGCTGCGGTCTGAAAGCACACTGGGGAAAAAAATAAATAGTATTGGATTTTACAACAGGCTGGTTTAAAATAGTGCTATAAAAACATCAACCAATAAACAGTTTGTTTAAATTGTTAAATACTATGCCATTTATTAAAACATCAAAGAACACCTTGTTAGTCTGTGCTCACTGAAAACTGAACTCGTTTTTACCTAGCATGCCTGATCTCCTCAATGCATTTTTTGCTACAAAGAAGTGGATGAACTCCTGATTAGAAATCATTATGGAGAGTATGTGTTAGCCAGATAGCAAAAAACAACAACCTAGACATTGAGATTACAGTAACAGTTTGTTTGAAAATGGTTGATCAAGTATTAAAAATGCTTTAAAGACAATAATCACTATAAAGGATGTGAAACTATCCCATAACAACTAGGGCATGGACATGACAGAAATGCTGTGGCTACTCATGTACACATGCTACTACTTATGCAAATAATCCTTTTGAAGTCTAGGACATTCTAGGACATAGTCACATTCCCAGCAGAAACACAGACCTGTTTTTTCAATGGTTGTAAACATTCTTTATTTATTTCCATAAACAACAAGGAGCACACAGGGATTTCCCTGTTACTGCTTAATTTAACAGTGGGAATGAGTGAAATAAATACTACATAAATACCAGATATCAATTAATTTTTACAAAATTTCTATTCAGGTTTACAGAAGTCAAAGGGCTAGAAATAAAATTGGTTTTAATGTCTAATAAACTAAGTTCTGCCTGGGTCCTCAGACCTAGCCTTAACTTTGTCATGGGCAGTTAACTTTATACATTGTCTAATAACAACCTTTCTCCTCAAATCTCCCCTGAGCACAGATGCTGACTTTTACATGTATGTAAATTTTACCTGCAGAGAGCTCATTCTTTGGAAAAGACAACCTTTTAGATTATGGCAATTTCCTCAATAAACCCTATTCTCTGATATCTGTTCAATAGGTTTTAAAGACAGAAAGTTAGAATACTGTGCAACCAGTCTACAGACAATTTTGAAACTCTTCACTTACCAGCTACTTGTATATGTGAAACCCACAAATGGTAAATGATGGCCAGAAAATGCAGTGTGGGATGGTGGGGGCATTGTTTCCTAGAAAAATAATAGGACAGTTGAGTAAGCAGTATCCTACTGGACTAAAGAAAAAGATTTTCTAGTTTAACCATATGAGAAGTGTTAGTGATAGTATCATAGTAATTATATTCACTGTCATCTTTATCTACAGCCCCAATATGAAATAGCATCAACTAAATCTATTTATAACAGCATTTAACATACACAAAACCAGAGTATGCTGACATAAAAATGCTTTTCTAATTAAACAGACTATTGCTGGAGGAAAGCAGAATATTACACATACTAGATGCCAATTTATTTCTTCTTTTTTTCAAAGAAGCTCTTAGCTCAAAGAGCAACACCTTTTATTCCCTGCTATACTCCTCTCTGCTATTCAGTCAACAGGGCTTCCTGCCTGTAGAATTACCAGCCCACCTCTGAGTGAACCATCTCTATTTGGAGAGAACAATCAGCAGGCATTTACTAGAAAGGAGTAATACAAGAGGGTGTTCTAATCCCATTAGTGCTTTGACCATTTCTTCATTCCTTGCTCCTCTTTCTTGCCAGACAAAGAACTACAAACCAAGACAAATCTTTGAGTTTCTCCTCAGGCTAAAGTAACCCTGTTGTTATTTTACTTGGGCTATTTGAAGTTCTAATATTCTTAAATGTTCTGTTAAAAGCTTCCTGTTTAACTTCAAGATGCAAGGTTTATGTTGCTCTGCTAGAGACAGTCATAACAGTCACCAAAAGAAAACCCCTAAGAAGATGATTGTTGCACTGGAAGTGATAAAAGATTCTAAATTGTCAGAAAAGGTACATAATGATTTCTTTCTAAACCCAAACAAAAAAGAAGAAAGGAACCAGTTATACATTTTTTTCACGTAAAACTCAGCAGGAGAGAACAAGGAGTAAGGCTGCATTTAAAAGAAACCTGAAATTACCTTTCCAGTGGTGGCGTAAACTATGTTACATCACAACCTTGTTCTCTTAGCTGACAAAAACCTTCACATTATAAGAGAGCTCCCAAACAACACTAATGATATTGCTAGATTATGTAAATTCATTAAATTGGGCATTTTGGAAACTAAGAACAAGACCAAATTCCAAAGCCTTAACTTTACACTAAATCATAATAAAAATACCAATTATTACAGATTAATATGGTTAGAAAAAGTACAATTTTACTTCTCCTTTACGTTCTGTTTTCAGCTTTCATAGATTCGGGTTTCAAAATGTCTTTACAGGTAACTTTAAAAATATCTAATGCTTAATTGCGTGATTTTAACAGCTCACATGACAATTTTCAGCTACCACACAGGTAACTCTTCTAAAATATTGTATCTATTGATAATAAGGTAAGATCCTCTAAAATAATTTGTTTTGCAGAAATCAAGGTATGTATCTCCCACTGCTTGTGTGAATTTAACTGTAAAACCATACTGAGAAAATTATACCTGAATCTATCATACTTCTCAATATGGCTACTAAACCAAACCTTTAGCTTTTAAAAGCTAAAACCCAGCACAGTTTAGGCTGCCTGAACAGCACTGCTTTATCCTTTATGCCTGTGTGTACGTCAACATAGTTTTTAAATTTCATTACTACGTATATAATTTTTCCATGGGACCATAGTTTCATGCAAAGTTCAGGAAGAGTAACAATCATGGCTTTTCAACGCTGTCTTTTATCTTCAGCATTGGGTTTTCCTCATTTGCTCTATGCAATTCAAATCTTGCCAAGAATTAAAAAAAAAAAAAAAAGAAAAGGTCTCATGGGCTTATCTGTGGTGCTGACTTCTATAATAGCAGTGTGAGTATGTGGAACTTCCTCAAAAGATATGTATGAAATATTGAGGAGAAAATACCTCCAAGTTATATATAAGGAATTTGAGGCAAAGCAACATGAAATACAATGCCCACCCGTCAAAGCAAAAATGTAAAATATTCCCAGTCATGCAATGCCTTAGGCTGGGTTTTTTCAGCAGTTCTGAGATACTAGGTGTGAAAAGAAATGGCCAGAAAATAACATCCTTATATTAAAACAGAACAAAACCTTCAGATGTTTCAAATTAGGGAACCGAAAAAGAAGCTCTAGAAACTGGAATTCATCTCTAACAGTTCAGAGGCATTGCTTTTCACCCCCAAATGTCTAAAGCAAATTAAAAATTGGACTCAGTTTTCTCAGCTGAAAGTCCAGTAACTCAGTAGAGCAGCATTCTTTCTTCACCTGCAGCTCTGTTTCTTCACAATGGTAAAGCATTCACACTGCCCAGGCACAGTCTGAGAGCCTCAGTTGGGAGACTGGGCTCTAAAAAGGAGGAGTGGTGGAATGGACAACATTAAAATGTGTGAACAACCTCCAAAAGGTATTTCAGCTTCACAGACAAAGACTTGCTATATACCTCATTCACTCCAACTACTTGATCCTCATAGGTGTTGCTGGACAAGATAATATGCAAACAGGTATCTGAAGACTGTATAAAAAGTTTTAAGATAAAAGTACTTCAGTTGTGAAGGGAAGTGGAAATATCAGACGCAAGTGAGGGGAAAAAATGACAAAAATGCAAGTCATCCCATGGAGCTACACTGATTTGCTTAATTTGCCTATGAGGAAAAGGCCTCTGAGATTTAATCAAAGATCACAGAATCATTTAGATTGGAAAAGACCTTCAAGATCACTGAGCCCAGCCACTAACTCAGCACTGCCAGGTCCATCACTAAATCACTTTCCTAAGCACCACATCTACATGTGTTTTAAAAACCTCCAGGGACAGTCGACTCTACCACTTTCCTGGGCAATCCTTTTGGCAAAGAAACTTTTCTCAATATCCAAACTAAACCTCCCTTGGCTCAACTTGAGGACATTTCCCCTTGTCCTGTGGCTTGTTACTTAGGAGAAGAAACTGGCACCCACAAAATCTTTTCCGTGTTTTAATGTGTAGTGGGAGAAAAGGGAAGGCAAATAATGCTCATCTGTCTATATCAATTCATGTTGCCTATCTCTTATCTGCAGGTTCAGAAAATGGAGTGAAACTGAGATGCACGTGCAGTTCAGAAAACAAAACCAAAAATGGTGAAAATGCTTGACCTCACATGCAAACAGAAGGTTTCTGGATCTTTCAACAGACACACACACAAACACACACACACAAAGATATTTCCAAGGAGAGAACACAAGGCATTCTCCAATGCTGACATGTATCATCTCTCAAAGCTCTTTTTCAAAAGCACAGAAACAGAAAGTCTGGTAAAATCAGTAGTTGCAGAGCATTTTAGCGAAGGTAAAAATATTTTCTTGTTCCTTAAGAAATGGCTGCAACATTTCTCCTACGTTTCTCAAAACTCAAGTCAGAAAAAAGGCTGGAAGAAGTTCAGTGGAAATGAAGCTAACGGAATCCAACACTGATATGAGCAATTAGAGGAGAGGCATAAAATACAATCAAATGCAATATGCAAACTTACATATAGTCTTAAAAATGCTCTGCTGGAAATAGTCTTGCACACTATCTGTATGTAAATGTATTATTCTTTGTAAGACAGGGACACTAAACTTGTTACTGCAACAGATGTGCATTAGCTAAAGACACATAAAGCCACAATGAATTTACAGAAGTTACCCTTACACGAGTATGTGTTTAGAACTAGCCTTCAAACTATGAAAGTACTCCCCTCACAGTTCTTCAAAGCAGCACCTGTTATTTATGCAGAACACAGTGAAATAATGCGTTTTCCATCCATTTTGTTACAAAATATACTACAAAGGCTGATCCATCAAAATGTTAATAGTACACTTACGGAGTTTTTTAAGCAATCATCATCCACATCAAAGTTTGATGTATCAGTAGGGCTGCTGACTTCTGGGATGTAAGGTGCCTCACAGTTCCTAATGTTGTCCCAATCAATCCCAGCAAAAAATGGATGGTTCTTAAAGTCTTCTATTCCATTTTGTCCAAGCCGATGCTCTCTGCTACAAATGAGCCTTCGGATGAGGTCCTTTGCACTTTCAGAGACATCTGTCACTTGAGCAGGAAACTGAAACCTCTCCTTGAAGATTAAAATAAGAGGAAATAGTTTATTACCAAGAAAAAGTTGGAAACATTATCTTCTTTGTGAAAATTATTATGCAGAAAAACAAATGTGCAAATACTCCAGCTCTGAAATACATGCAGTAAGGTGTCAAGGAAAAGACTTCTGCTAATGAATTTTTTTATCTTCTAGTTTTTCTTCTTTATTTAAATTTCTCTTTCACTACAGCTGTTAAATTCTACAGCTAGCTCCATGTGGAAGAACATTTTAGAATCTTCAGCGTATGCCAAGGAATGGGTTCACCAGAAGAAAGAAACACAACAGGATTGATGCAATATAGCCAAGACAGACTCCACAGAGTGAATTAACATCCATGTTTCCAAACCCAAATTTTAAATTTTAGCTTTATCCCAAAGCAAAGCCATCTGCAATCCATAACCATAAACTTACTACATGGAAACGTATTTTTTCTTCTACATTTATGAACATTAACATAATTAGTACATGAACACTTATTTTTAAATACGTCTTCAAGTTACCCCATTATTAAAAATTAGCTTAGAGACAGACAGAAAGTGCACTAACTTTGTGGTTCATTATTTTCCCATAGGTCTCCACCAAGGACTCAGCATAAAAGGGCGTTTCTCCATAAAGCATTTCATACATGCAAACGCCCAGGGACCACCAGTCACACTCGGGCCCATACTTCCCTTTTCCATCTTCCATGGCCTGCAAGATTTCTGGAGAGATGTAGTCTGGTGTTCCAACTGCCACTGAAGATTGGACCTGGAAAAGTTGCATTTTCAGGATTAAAAACAACTTTCATCATTACAGACACTGTGGTACTGTGCTTGTATATATAAATCTAGACCAGCGTTCTCCTCATTACAAAAACAACTAAACACAAACAAAAGCTTCTAAATTAATAAAGAAATACTAAAGCATCCAAGGCACTGCATTAATAGGCATCCCAATAATATACTTTGGCTAAACTATTATCAATATTTAAAAACAGATAAAGGACAAAACTGTCAATTGTCAGGATTAGAGCCAGTAAGCAATTATAGATTAGGTAATCACATGTTGTAGGTCAAATACTTTGTAACCCTCTGGGACATGATTAAACACACTGAAATTACATTCTAGTCACACTTGCTATATACTGTGCAAATTTAAATGCCCTAGAAGAACATCATCACATTTCAGTATCTCATCCTGCTCATACTAAAGCTTACATTTTCAATGAAGATTAAAGCTCAGGGCTTAAAACCGAGAGATTCATAGTTCATAAATACCTACTTGGCATTGACAGCACAGCTTCTCTTTATTTATTCATGAATTGACTGTATGCATCTAAAAAGTTTCTAATATACTGCAGATTCAAGCAGTCTGCAGTCACATGTTCAAGAAAGTTAGTTATATACCAATACCATTTACAGTTCCGTTTCATTTGACATAAGGCACCTTTTCCCTTTATTAACACATATTTTAATGCCTATCAAAGGACTGAAGAAAAGGTATTTAGGAATGTATCATTCTTTCTAATTTACCGTTCCATCTTCCATCAGTTTCAGACAAGAACCAAAATCAGCTAATCGAATATGTCCATTCATATCCATCAAGATGTTGTCTGGCTTTATATCCCTGCAAGTAAACAAATTTCAGAATTAGTACGAAAATGTATTGCTTAAGATGCATTCCAAGCATTAACTCTGCAACAGTCTTTTAATTCAAAATCAGCCAACACTCAGTACACAGAAGACAGTCACTCACAATATAGTGAAATTTGCACTAGGGACATTTCATGACAGGGGCTGTAGATCAATCAAATCATCAATGCTTCTTAATTTTAGTAAGAATTGTGTATCTAAATTCTTCTCATGCCTCAAGGGTAGACAGGAGAATCTTACTTACTCTGAGCTTTTGTACATAAATCTTTTAAATCATCTGAAGAATTTTAGTGAAATGCTCTCAAGTGGAAGATACACTGGAGCTGGAAAACAACCCCTAGATTTTACAACAGAACAAAGGCCAATGAAATCCTGAAATAGTTAACACATTTTTACATTTACTGTCTTTCATTGACATTCTTCTCTCACATGCATCTCAGTTCACTATGTACATCTGTCATACTCCTGCTGAAATGACCATTGTACACACTCCTGCAGCTCTGCCTGGCCAAACTCCGGCTGCCTCATTCAGCTCATGATGCACATGGAACTACCCTTCTAAGCAAGCAACATAATAAACACTCCTTATATTGTAAACTTGACCTTTTTTCTGTCCCAGGTTTTTCCTAAGTGTACTGAAATACAGGTAGAGTGCATGCTCCCAGTGTGCAGCTGAGTAGGACATCTACATTCTCTCAGTTACCACAGGGACGTTTGTTGTTCAACTTATAAACTGGGTTCAAATGCTGAAATTTCTTTTCAATTAAGTATAGACATTAGAAATACACATCAAGCTACATTTAAAAAATGTATTACATTATTAGATTCTCTCCTTATCATATTCAAAACATAAAAGTTTTGACTGTATAAATAAAGGTCTACAAATATTTTCTCAGTGAACATTTTTAAGATATAAAAACAAATCCCTTAAAATAATCACAAAATGAGTGACATCCTGACTGTTTCATTCCTCAAACAACTTATAAAAAGAATGTCAGCAATTGCTTCGCAGACAAATCTCAAAATATTCACAAGCTAAAATGTTCACATTGCACCTGAGAGCAAATGTCATTGTTTGGGTTTTACTGTTTGTTTTTGTTGGGCTTTTTTTCCCAACTAGAAACGGAGTTACAGACAAGGCTTACTGATAATTTACAATGGGAAAAAAAAATTAGAACCACACCTTGAACAACATTATGGAAGCTCTGGCATAAAGGTGTCACAGTGTCACATGCTTAGTGACAATTAATACAGTAACAGTTTGTTATTTGGAAGGAAAGTATTTCCTGAATTTGTGTTACTCAAAGACAAGCAAGCAGCAATCCATGCTGAAAAAACTTTAGGCACCTTTCTAATAAACAGAAATATTTGCAAAGTAGAAAGCAAACACTGCAAGAAATCATACTTTCACAACTTGCAACTGAGCATAAAGACAATTCTTCACAAAGTAAATGAGAAAAAAATAAGCGAGTCCTTTCTCCTAAGACCATTCTTCCACTCGATTTTTGCTGACACTGAATATGCCAAAGAACTGCAGCCTCCAGACTGAGATAGTTTTGTTTGTTTTGCATTCACCCACCAAAAACATTCCTTAAACACGCTTCTAAATAAAAACAAACACATGCCATTGAGATTGCTGGAGACATCAGTTTAAAACACTTAGCAAAAACATGCACCTAAAATCCAGTTCCTCCAAGAAGCTGGACCTCATTCAAGCTAAACAAAAACATGAATCACCCTTGAGGCTCCATTTATCCGTGTTCTATCTTTTAATATATTCCCAAGAGAAATAATAATAACATTAATAATCATTATCATCCCAACCTCTCCCATTCAATCTCACAGAACAGCAGAAAACATGAAAAATCTCATTGTGTTGTCAACACTGTACAAAACCAAACCTGCAAACAACACTGAATGCACTTGGAGGAACAAGGATTTCTTGCAGACTGGCATTTGTAATGCTCAGTAATAACCTCATAAGAACAATTTTTACAGTTAAGGAAAAAAGAAAAGACCAACTTAATAAATACAAATTCTTTTCAGCTCTTGTAACAGAAGCTATGGGCTATGAACAACTGTTCTGAATTGTGAACTACATTAATAAAAGACAGTTTGAAAGACAAGAATTGCTGGCACCTGCAGAGCAGAGCAGGCTATAAGCAAAGGGAAAGAAAATTATGAGCCCCAGAGGAGAACAGGAACAGGAGTAATTATTGCCAGGGTAACTGAAGAATGTGAAGGTGATGATTATGAGAAAAAATAATGTCTTAAACCCTGCATCTCTACTGAGCCTGTAGTTGTTAGATTGCATCAGAATTAGGAGTTTTATTCCAGGTTTTGTTTTGAATGACATTTGTTTATTTTCTTCAGTGATCAGAACTGATCTAGCTCCTGTTCTGAAGAGAATATGGTATTCTCTCTTCACATTCACTCCACCTTTCCCAGCTTATCCTAGTTTCTTCACTGTATGGACTGGTTCCTTTACTCCCATCTCAACTGCATTTTTATTCCTATCTCTCCTAGACTCACCTCAAAAGCTGAGATGTCTTTCTTTCTCTCTCAGCATATCCACTCCCATGTCCTCATCTCCCTACTTCTTCAAATTTAACGCATCTTTTTTCCCTCCCATTTCAGTTCCCAGCAGTCACTATTTACACTCAGTCCCATTCCCACTGGCTTCCTATTCCCATGATCCAGGACAACTATCCTCTTTCCTCATGTCCAGTTCTTGTCCAATTTGCATAGCAATCTTCTTTGGCATCAAAAGGAAGAGAACTATCAATAACAGAGACACTCCACACCGTCTCTAGTGTCTATTTATCAGCATCTCCGCCAAATTCTTTCAATATTACAGCTCTGAAACAGTGCAAACCTACAGCAGAAGGAAACTGAAAAGTATTTAGGGGTCAAACTCTGCACATGGTTGTTTGGAACTTATAACAACTGGAATATTGAGGGGAAAATTATAACATGAAAATATCTAGGTGGGGGGCAGAGGAATGAAAATATATCCATGACACAAGGAGGAGTCTCTCCTGAATTTCAAGTCTCCACATCCCATAGCAGATGGTTTTCCTCACTGGTTTTGTAGGAAATATTTTATTAATTAAAAATTCGTATAGGAAAAGCAAACCATATTTCTTGATCTTGTTTCTGGAAAGAGGAACACTTACTGCTCCAGGCAAACACTAAGGAAGGAAAGTTCCAGACCAAGTAGCTAAAATCTGACAAAAGTAATGAGCAAATAATGAAAAGTTACATGGCTTAGTGAATAGAGCACTGGGCTGAATCTCTGTAGATAAGAGTTACTAGGTCATTGTGGGCAGACCATCTAAACATCACTCACCAAGAACCACGGTGCTCAGTCAAGCAACTAATATCATCTGGCTAGAAGGCTGTGGAGCACAAATACTCCACTAACTCTGTAATTAGCTCACTGCAATAAAAGAAAGAGGTCTGTTCACTTGCAATATGAAACACTAACTCACTTTCAAGACGCACAAGCATTTTAAAAGTACTTTATGAGCCAGATTTATAGTGGGAACAAGTACTGAATTGGGGCAATTGCTCTGACACCACTGTGCCCTCTGCAAACCCTGAGTCTGACCAAGTCCCAGCCAGTTCAGCCCCACTCTGACAGCAGCTTCTGGGGGAAGCTCCATGTGCAAGGGGTGCAGCTTGCCAGAGCTGGACCTGGCACAAGCCAAGGCAGTACAAATTCTTCCAATATGCTCCACACTGAATTAAGGGAACACAACAACTCAACATACCCAAAAAAACCTTTTTTTTTTTTTTTTCCCCCCAATGAGTGATTTAACAGCCAAAGGAACTACAAATCTGGACCAAATAAGCTTCTCTACAAACATGTATGTCCATTTAAACTTTGACTCCAACAGTGTATCCAGAAGAAACTTCTGCTTTTCTGGGTTTTGTTGGCCTTGACTGCAGGAGAAAATCAGCACTGCACAGCAGCTTTGCTGCTGTTCTCTGAAGAATGCAATAGGAATAAACAGTGTGTGATACTGAATACTTCACTTGCACTGAAAATGAGTGTGAAGGCTAATTAAAAAAAAGAAAAATCTTTAATGAATCCTTCCTTATAATCCTTCTTGGTTTAATTTGGGGAGCTGTTCTTCAGATTGGCAGGTTTACCCAGATGACTTCACTCACCTCTCTTTAAAACCGTTTACTTTCTTAAGCTGTAATTAAAACCCAAACATTTTACATACTAACTGTATTAATATAAACAACATTCTGAAATAGGACTACAGCAGATACCTGGATTATTGCCATTTATTTTGATTTCTCTGTTAATGAGCCAGAGTAGAATTTCATTTGTTCAATAAGACTCAAGAAAAAGTATTCCCTCTGAGACATGCTAAATCCATAGCACATTCCAGCTGTAAAATAAACTAAAAAAGAATTTTTAATACATGTGAATGTATTTTTTTTTCCTGGATTCATTTCTGATACTAAAGGAAACTTAAGGAATTGTGAGGTCTTGCATATTGAAATTTGAACTAGAAAACTCCCTTAAGTTCCTGAATTATCTGATCATTTTATGGTTTCAAAGTATATGGGTTCCTGAGGTCCATATATGTCATTCTTTGAATCACTGACCAATGCAATTCTGTTATTTGCAAGACCACAAGAACTTCCTCAGGTCTACAGAACAGGAAAAAGCAGATTTCAGAAGAATCTTAATTTTGTTTCAAGGGCAGCTTCACATAGGAGAGACAAGAAGAATGGAAGATGCATCAAAAATAGAGGGGCATTTATTTCAAGAACTGTATCAGAATGATTGAGCAGCAGTCGTGTCAAACACTACCCATAGGCTTTCATCTTCTAAGTTTATGTGATAAAATCCCTGGTGGCATTAAAGATTTTGTGACCAGTAGGGATCCCTCCTCTTGGCAGCTGCACAGTTATGATGCAGAATTTACCTGGTTTAGTTATTCATCTGTATTATTATTTTTTCTTTCGAAACATAAATGATCACACAGAAATGGAGGGAAAAGCGAGTCCTTCTCCTCAAGATCAACAAAAGTGGCCAGATGGTGCAAATGGGAACCTCTCAATATGTCCAATATGTCCTTCTTGGAATAAACATTTTCAATGCTGATGGACTGTCCTTGCACACACAGCTGAGCTCTTAAAAACCAGCAGAACTGAAATGACAATAAAGGAACTCACACTGTTCTAAATGCAACAACCACAATGTGAGCTGAGCCTGAATAAAGACATGGACCTGTCTGAAATTGAAGGAGTAATTTGATAGCTGAGCTACCACTTTATTTGAACTCAGTAGATAAGAAAGAGATAATCTGGAGAATATATTTTTATTTCTAATGCTAACATTAGAAAAGCATGCAAATCAATTAATTTTCCCAAACAGGTCACATGCCTCAAGACATGCTATTCTTGAATAGCAAGGAACAAAGTGAACAGTTCACATTAAATTATTTTTCCATGAAAAATTCACATGAACAGTATTTTTAAATGCTACCAATGCAAATTAAAACACCAGCATTTGAGAAAAATAAATTAGTTCCAGGTGTAACTGCTGGCACAGAGAAAATTATCCAGAAAGCTTATTACCAATTAAAGATTTCACATCACATTATTTGCTCATTGTACATGCAAGAGTATTTCCCAAAAGCATAAATCAAAAGGTGAAAAGCAGACATCAATGATTATAATTATTCACTCTTACAATAAGAAATGCCATCCTTTGCCAAGTTACCTACTTTAAGAAAAAACACAACCAAGACTTCACTGCCAGAATGCCTGGACTTTTTATCCAAAATTCCTTCAGAACACAGGATTATCCTTAGTCAGGACAGAAGTTTGGCAAACTGCTTATTTCACTCCCTTCTGTCGTTTCAGGCAGACTTTCCTTCCATATACCTCTCTCACAAAGAAATGCTACATCCATGATTAAAAATGAAGACATTTGGTTTTGGCAGCACTCCAATGAAATGAGAAAATTTGGTGCCTGTGAAGATTTTATTAAGGTATTTTGTGATGCTCTACTGACAGCTTGTTTTAGATATGCAGAGTGAAATAACTGGTGAACTTACACCAAGAATGCTGCTCAAATAATGCTTTTTTTCCACAGGCAAATGTATGGACATTGATGTCCAGCAGGTTATTTCTACTTTCCATTGCAGTGGACTGGGTTATGTCAAAGTCAGCATTGCCATATTCTGCCAACTACGGTTTATCGGAATTCTGATGAGCAAAAGTAGGAATAGGCTCCATCTGGCAGAAAGACCAACGTGCACTGAGCCAAATTAGATTTGGACAGTCGGCAGTTATTCTTTAGTAATCCCAACAAGATAGGCTGCACAAGATAGCAGCATGAGAAAACAGGAATATGTTGTACCTCATTAACCGTGCCTCTTATCAAGACTCTACTGTGCCTTCTCCTAAACAGACACTCCTTCATTTTTGGGTGAAATCCAAAAAGCGCGTATTTCGATTGAAACCAAAATCATTTAAATAACTTTGATCTTAGCCTTATTATTTATATAGCACTCGAACCATTGCAGCATGTTTGTATACTAAACAAAACCTGCTTCATTTAAAGCTGACAAACTAAAGCTTACAAGCAAAAAAGATGCAGTAGCCTTGCATATAGCCCTGAAGTCAACAGGAAGAGCCGAAGACTGAACACTTCAGAATTTAAGCCTTAATAAAAAGAGCAACTACAGGGAAAAAATAAATGCTACAATCAACCTTATTTATTTTTTCTTAAACAGTATCTTAATAGTGTCAAACTCCCTTGTTTTCTCTTTAACCCTTGATAAGAAATTATTATGTATGTTCTGTTCCAGGAGCACCCAGTAATTCACCTCTGCTAAAAGAATCTCTCTATGCAGCAGGAGATTCCTCTAAATCTCATTACATTCAATGGACAGACTCTTAGCAATTAGTTGGAAGCATCAACCAAACCATGACAATAAAGGTTCTAGATCTGTGATATAGTCATTATTTATTGATCAGTGTGGACAACTTTATATTCATGCTGTCACACATACTAACCAAGTTTTATTCTAAGTAATGTCGCAAAACTAAACAAAAAAATACAGAATTCAAGGTTCCATGTACTGCATGCAGTGTATTTACTACAGCACCTACAGAATCAGATACTTCCAAACTAACTTAATTCCAGACCATACTTTCTGCCAAAGTGTACTTTTTATAATCCCTAATCCAGATTGAGAGAAACAATTCCAGTTTTCACTAAAAATAAGGTAATTACATTACTTTCCTCTTTTCCTACGAAGAATCTGCACCATAAACCTGAAGTATATAATGCAAAATAGATTAAGCTGAATTCTCACCCACACTGAGTGTGGTAACACAAAAAGTAAATAATTTAAGTACCAATGAAAGACACTCAGATGAAACATTAGAAAACACTTCCATAATAACAACAATAGGGCACCGGAACAAATTGCTTCAGGAAACATCACCATCTCCATCACTTCTCTTTTAAAACCAGTTAGACAAATGTCTGTCAAGACTGGCTTAGCTACAGTTTGATCACGCCTTGCAGCCCAAAAAAAGTGCTAGCTGACCTCTCCAAGTCCTCTCCCAGCCTCTTTGCTCTACAGTCTTTAATTTCTGCCATTCAGACAAGTATTCTGGACACAACACAGTGTTTACCTTATGGTATCCAATGTTCTTTATGAATTTCAAATGCTAATAAAGGAAATAATAACAAGCAACAGGGAATGAGTACATCAGCCAACATATATATATCTTGAGTTTGTTCAGGCACTCATATTCATTCCTGAACACTTGAACAGACTGTAGTTACTGGCTTATAAATATATGCTCCACCACATCATATTATAATCCTAGAATTAATTTACCTCAGAAAAATGTCTCCCTGTGGGCTTTGTGCATATGTATTTGTTTCCAAGTAATGGATATCTCAAACACAGTAACAGTTGCAAACCAAGAATAATTACTTTTAAAAGACGCTTATGCCCATTTTTTCCCTTCTTTTAAAAAAAGAAGTAGAAGGGGTGATTTGAAAAATTCTTCTGGATAAATGCGTGGCAGCTGCATACTTCCCACAGCTACTGTCTTCATCTAAAATGCTAATCAGCTGACAGAATCAGATATCTATGGAAAAAACTCTCACATGCAGGTTAGGCCCCTCATGCAGCTCTTTTCAGACATGTCAGGGCAAAGTCACTTGTGATTGCCTACGGATTATTCTATTGTCTTGTCAGCTTTACAGAATAAAACCAGGAACACACTGTGCTACTTGATAACCACTGTAAATCTGGTACCTTACAATGCTGATTTACAGATGTGATTTTAAACACCAATGAAATAAGAATAAAAGACTGGTAGACATTATTAGAAAGACAATTCCTTATGTCAAACAATCAAGCAACAGAAAGTCCAATGCATTCTGAAACTTGCAAAAGTTAAAAAAACGGAAGTTAATTGAAATAGTTTGACATAGGAACTGTTAAAAACAAATTTAAAAGCCCAAACCCAAATTAACTGGCCTCTCACAGTGGATCAAGAACACAGAAGTTCGTAACTTTCCTCAGGGTTGACTTGTAGCTGAGTTACTGATATTAGACAAAAAAAAACTTGTAAGGACTCAAATATAAAATTGGGCACACAAAGTATTGAACATTTGAATGTTTAATAATGCATTGATCTTGAACAGAATAGTATTCTTGAGAAACATTTCATGCATGAAAATATGAGAGCCTTGTACCTTATTTCTTTTTTGGGTAATTTTAATGGTTTTTAATAGCTATTTATGATGGTCTCTCCCACTGCAAAAGACTGAGGCACAATTGTAAAAGTTTTGAAAGATGTGCAAGCATAAGATGGGAGAAACAAAACAGGAATGTTTTTCACTATTTCTTTTTCAGAAACAAAAACTGATTTGGAAAAGAAATACTTGGTTTGAGAAGCCCGAAAATCAACAAAGGTCATTAGTAAGAAATGCTACTAACTGAATGCAATTTGTAAAAATCAAGGAGACAACACTTGGGAAATGAGGCAAATAGTCTTGCATGAAAGAAGTTGTAACATAACCACAGCACAATATTGTAAAGCTCTGGAGGTACTGTGCCATTCACTGATCAAAGCCAATCCAGAATTATGGTTAATTTGAAAGGACTACTCAAAAAATCCAACGGGAAATGGATGTTGGGAGTCTGCTCTCCGTGACCTTGTTCTGAGCAGGAGGAGGGTTAGATTAGCTGACCTAAAGATGTCCCTTTCAACCTCACCCATCCTGTGATTCTGAAATTATGACTAAAGCTGCATTTTCAATTTTTTTCACTAATAACATTCTGGTTATATTATACCATAGCTCCTCAAACCTAATTCTGAAAAGCAGTAACACCAAAGTACTACAGGTTCAGTAGCAACAGCCTACATACTTCTGACTTCTTGTGGCTCAAGACAGAAAGTATCTTTAGCCTTGGCATTAAGAACATACCTATTTTTGCACTGGAAATTGCAGTTCATAAAACAAAAATTGGCAAAGTGTCTCTTTCTCTCTCTGTCTCTCAACTCTGCAGGGATATGACAGGTAAAACCACAAAATTGTCTTGATTGTATCTTGACATTTAGTAACAGTCAGGTTTACAAAATTTGTTAAAATTAAAAGCTTCCTTTTCCTGACCTAAAGTCTCACTAACAGAAAGCCCCTATTTATCCCAAAATGCTCAGCAATCAAGGTTAGTCTCTGACATTGCTTACAATGTTAAGATAATAAGTGCTGGCAAGATCGGCCTGAAGCCATCAGACACCACTCCCTGAGCAGCCCTCCACACCACTGCTCTGTCACACAGGTTTTCTCTGTGTAAAACGTCTTGGCTATCAGAGGAGATTCATCTCCTCGTAAGGATGGCTTCAGCACACACACATATGTGTGCATATATATATTTAAAACAGCCAGGAGCAAAGCAAGGTATATAGGAAGACTTTTATGCGGCAAAATAAAGAAGGAATTTGCTGAAGATGCAAACTAGGCACTGTCCTGGCCTGGATTGCTTATTGCAGTGCATGGATTACTTTTCTCACCATGACTTCATAAGGTAAATTGTTTTGTAAATTTGCAGTAACTATATACATGCTTTTTATTATTATGAAAGACTATTCTCAGGAAGACACTTCCCCTACAACAGAGCACTTCAACAAATGCAAAAGAAAATTATTTACATTAGAGCTGTTCACTTACAGAGGGTTCTTCAGAACCCAATTACTTGCAGGCAGGCAGATTCAAAATAGGTGTTTAAATTATATCCTTATGTGACTGACTAACCGTGCCTACACTGAAAATACTGAAGCAACCTCAAATGAAGGAGCCCTAGGAAAAATGGGATGGCAGGGAGTGGATTGCTCACCTCGCAAGGGGCCCTAAAGTAAAAGAACACGATTAAAAATAGGGCATGAACCAGAAGTTGTGCCACACTAGGCTATGTACTGCTTGTGAAGGGAGAGTTGGGCACTTTAATTTACACAGCACTTAGAAAACAAAACAAAACAAAAAAATTGTGTTCACGTTTCTATCTCCATCTGGTGTTCTGCTTCTCTAATAAGCTACAAATACACACAGCAGAGGACCTGGCTGAAGGCGCTCACTATTTTCGCCTAACCTGCCCAGCTGTCACAATGCTTTTTTTGGATCTGATCACTCTGCTTATAGTTTAACATTCCTCCACAGAAACTCCACACCAACAACATTCATCAGGGAAAACTGCTATTTGAGTCAACATTGGAAAGAATAATGGCCTTCAAGCCCAAAGTCGCATGAATATTGAGAGACAACACGAAGTACATGACAAACAAGTAACTATCACAGAAGTTCATTCAAATACCTTGAGCACAGTTCACTCTTTTTTTGAGGCACCTTATTAGATAATACTTTGAAATACTACAAACCAAAGTAATTTAAGCTGATGGTGGTAGAAACAAGCTTCATTGAGCAGCCAACTTTAAATACGAAGTTTATTCACTTCAGATTTCAGTGTAGTTACAATGGAATACCAAGCAAATTGCTTGAACTCTGTGAACTTCAGTTGACAGAGCTGTTTCTGGGCAGTCAAGATCTACTCTTTTGTATCATTCTATATTTTCCTTCCAGAAGATAAGAATAAAAAATATTATCATGGCAACTTAAAAAGCAATAAAATGACAGTATTTTTGCCATGTTTTGCCATGTCAACTTTACTGGAATTCCATTTTGGCTTCTAAGAACTTAAGTAAATAATTAAGAATTCCACCAAGCACTACTACCCCACAGCATATTCTAAAGATTAAAAAATTAAAGTCTGCTAAGTAAGGCTAATTCATGTCAAAGCTTTTAGATTTCTAATAGTATCATGAGTTACTGGCTGGTAAGGGAGTAGAAAGAGTAAGCTCCTTAAGAATGTTATGTCCATCTGTGAGTGCCATCTGTCAAAGAAATCCTGAAAGAAGAGGCTAACAGGGAATCCAGAATATGCCCAGCTGTTGCACTGTGAATTACTACCTATGCTAAAAAACCTTCACACGTATTTCTAGGCAGATAAATGTTTTCTTTCCTAGTGATTCTCATTTTAGATATGCAGTCTCTGCTCTTTGCTTTTCAGTACAACCACACACAGTCTCTGAAACAGCTCACAGCACTGAAAAATTCTGAGAGTAAATCCGACAGCATAAACTGAGGTCTTGCAGTGGTTTTGATAATAACAGTCAAAAAACATTTTACATATTCATGTTTTTAAAATCCACTGATGATACTAAGAAAGCAATTCACAGAATAATGTTCACTCAGAAGCTGTCTGGCCAATCTAACAAATTTTTAATTTATATTCTTATATATGTCTTTGTATGTATATCTGCACAGGGCACACCTACATGTATTTTAATTATCAGGGATATTTATAAGTGCCCTGAGCTTAAACAAGCTATTTGTTGCAAATCTCTAGAAAATTTCTGAGACTGATCAAGAACCAAAATAACCTGCTGGGTCCATACTGCACCCCACAGCAACTCTTCCTTAGTCTTTTTCCATCTTCCTCCAGGAATAAATACACAGATATAAATACACCAAGAATTATGGGAGGCAAGGGAAAAGGAGGTCTGTGCAGAAATGAGTTCTGATGCTTTTCGTTTTTCCAAAAGAAGGATATACAGTCTTAATATGAGGTTGATCTTATCTCTCCCCCATCCATTTATTTGATCAGCAATAAAAAACTATTAAAAATGTATTAAGTGGAGGGGGGGGGGGAGGGTGGGAAACACAGAAGAAAAGTAAAACATATTTTAAGGACAAGTAAAATATTCAGGAATAGGGAGCACATTACAAAAATTTAAATGAATTGTTTGTTGTTCCTGAGTTATGTGGGAAACAGAACAAAGATAAGATGCAAAGCTGCAAGTAAACCCTGGAGGCTGAAAAAAAATAGTTTACAAGGAGAAGAAAACCAACACCATCCCAAGTGAACAAATATATACATCAAATACTTGCCATAGCTCTTGTAATATGTGAAGAAGCACTGCTATATCCTATATGTTTTATTGCTCTCCTCCCAGGCTAGTAGGGCTTTAGAGTTCATATATTTTTTGAAAGAGTGCCCAGCAGAAGAAGAATGTTTCCGAAAACAACACTACTATACAGCCATTTTAACATGCTGCACAGAACCTTTGCTTTCTTTGTCCTTTGCCCAATAAAGGTTTAATCAGTAGTTACACAGATACTTGGGATTCCTCTTTTTTTTAATGTAAGTCAGTGCTGTTAAGAATATCTACCCCTCTCCAAGAAAAAAAGGAGAGGTGGGAGAAGAGAACAAAAACAACAGGCAAAAGTATAGCTTTTCAAACCTGCTTTCTACTTCACTGTGCCCTAAATTAATAGTATAGAGGTTAAATGCTAATAGGAAAGAAGATTCCTTCCTACTGAGTAAGTAAGAAGTAGAACAGTGAGGAGCAAAGAACCTATTACTCCTGAAATAATAAAACTAAATTTAGGATAATCTCTCTTGCTTCCCCTCAGCTTGAACATGTTCTTTCCTGTATTGCAAATATGGCAAATATTTATTACCTCTTGGTTATCTAAAAAAAAATTAAAATTAATAACTGTTGAAGGAATTCTAAATACAGCAGAAGATATCGCTATTGAACACAACAAATGCGAAGTGACTGTTTTTAGGGACAGAGAAAAAGGAGAGTAAAAGTACCTATACCTGTGCAAGGGAAGGAAGAAAATTTGTATTCCCCTGGAAATTTAGATTATTTCATGTTATTAATCATTCTATGTCAACCCGAAACAGAAGATTTAAAAGTTAAAAAGGGAACTTAGAGCAGATGAGACAATATGATTTATTATTTTGTTCTCTAAGGATGGAGGGAAGGCTGAAGAGGTAAGGGGGCCCTTCGAAAGATATCTAGCATCTATCAAAATGTTGCTGAGCTTGATAAAAGGAGGCCACCACGGTAAAGAAAGAACACGCATGCGCAAAACTTGCAGAGTCAAAAATTCATGAAGAGGTAGACCTCTCTTACTTCATCCTTTCAAGCCCCCAGACTCAAATTAAGACCACCAACTCAATAAAAGGGACGGATTGCGCAGCTGCAACCAATTTACATATGAAGCAGAGAACAGGCGGGGACAGGTAATAAATATGTATACGTGTTATAGAATATGCATGCTTTTTGTAGATAAATAGGTGATTAGAAGCTGTGAAAGGTATGAAAGATTTGGGGACGTGCTCTCCCCCTGCATCCAGCGCTGAATAGAATACGTACCTACTTTACAACTCTAACAGGTTGTGGAGTCTTTATACCGTGTCTCAAACCACCAACCTGACCAATGCTGGTATAGGCTGAATCAAAGCCTTGCTGGAGGCAGCAAGAAAAAGAATGACTTCCTTACAGGAGTGTATGCAGGCCAGGCTGTATACCAGTAAGAAAGAAGCAACAGGACTGCATCATTTCCTCTGTGCTACTCCACAGCCAGGTGAAAAATCACATCACGACCCTCTCATTAAATCCTCAACCAAGTCCTCCAGAGGGAGGACAGCACACAGGGTGGAAGAACCCAGCAGTGGGGGGAGCTGAAGAGGGACATAATTGGCTCTGAATCCATGAGCAAAGCAAAAATGAAGAAACAAAAATCTTCTCACCTGTCATTATGTCTTTTTTTTTTTTAATTGTTGTATTGCTCAGAACTCCAAAATAATATTTTAAAGGGTGAAAAGCAAACAATTGTGTCTTGTTGCTCAGTTCAGAGCCATGGTGCCCCAATGCATTGCACCACATGCTGGGTGCGTCAAAACACAACCATCCCTCCCCAAACCTCAATACAGAGGAGCAGGGCAAAGAGTCATTTCTGTCGGAAACCCTACCCTGACTGCTAAAAGAAGATACATTGGACACTATTATTTGGCATTAGCTTTTTGTTTGTATTAAGCTAATTCCATGTGAAATTGTAGAGGTTTGTGTCTGAGCATGTCCAGGGGGACCGCAAGGTAAATCAGGAGACTCTCCAGAAGTCTCCTGTGCCCAAATGAAAAAAAGTTTTATTACTTTTTAAAAGATTTTTTTTTAATTATTTTACTGTTTTTGGGACAGGAAAGAGTGCTCTCCCTTTTGACACTAAAATTACATTCAAAATAACAGATTTCTGGCCTATATAATGAGGGTTTGGACTTCCATTTTAACACCTTAGCCTCAGAGGTTCTTCTACCCTGTCTGTTTTTCAGACTGAGAGAATTTGAGTGAGAGTTCTGTAAGAGACTGAGGCTCTGATCCTTCATCTGACCATGGGATACCAAGCAAGATGTTACACAGCCTGGCAATTTTTTCTTCTCAGAAAGACCAGCTCCTTGACCCTTCTTTGCTGTAGAACACAAACATGAATGGAAGTAGAATGGAAAGGACAGAAACAGTGAACAGCAGGATGTGAAGATGTGCTTCAAATTCCTTGCCTGTCTGTTGATTATTCAGTAACAACCAATTATTTTTTTTCTACTGTGCTTTTTCACATTTGATGTTCATACAAAAGCCATTAACTGCGGAAAGGAGGAGTTTGTCAGAGAGAGAATTCTTGAGTCTTGAAAATGCTGAAAAGCAGCACCTTGTGCAAGACAGCTGAAGGGGAGGGTGGTAAGAGTCAGCTGGTGCTCAGGCAAGTGCCAGGTTTGCTGAAGCACCCAGGTGAACCACAAGCCTGCATCTCAGAGAAAACTATGGAAAGTGACTCCAGCTTTTTCATTTTTAGGTCCCATCACTGAATGCAACAACAGAATTCCTACCAAGAAATTACAATGAGAGAACCTACAGTAGGAAACTACACAGTTCACAACACTGCTTAATTTTTTGTTAGAGATTAAGGATATGACTGATCTGATGTGCTTTGATTACATGTGTTGTATTAAAGATATTCAAATGGAGAACTGCAGCTACTGAGTGAAAGCTGTGACTGAATTCACAATTATAAAAGAAAGTCAGAGAATACCATCTTAGAACAAACAATTATTCAGGAATATTCAAAAGTACAACACACACACCATCCCTCGAGCTCTCTGAAGTCACTCCTATCTTCCTCCTCTTTGTTTCCCTCACCCCATGCTTAATTTCTGTCTGGTCTCCTCACCATTTAAATTGCTGGTCACTTGGAGGATCAAAGCTGCTATTTTGAGTCACTACAGTTAATCTCATTGTTGCTTGCCCGTTTAAGTAGAATTAGTTGGCTCCGGTGCACCTAATGGTTAATGAGGAGTCTAGCAGTAAGTCTTTGGCTATATATAATATATATGTAATGTTACAGAAGGCGCACTTCAGAACTTGCATAATGAGCAGTTTTAGCTACTTTCAACACTAATTCTTAGAGAATTGAGGGGTATGTGACTTGATGAATAATGAAGTCATCGTTCTTGTCTGAGACTAAAGCATTGCTTTTCTTTCTGGAAACCAAACAAGAAAGCAAAATTTTTAAAGCTGGGAACAGCAATTTTCGACTTAAACTAGCAAGTAAACCTGTTGTATCTATAAATGATTGATTAACATGATAAATAGGCAGAGTTAATAAAAAACTTTCTTTGGACACATGTTATAGCTGATCTGCTTCAGGAGAAGTCCAAATAGAAAAAATCCAAGTAAACATTTCACTGAATTTTATTCGGAAGTGTGAAAACAAAGATCATTCCTACTTGGTGCCTGTGCCTCAGCTCCAACCAGGAGAGTCTTTTCTGAACTCAGCCCCAGCCAAATGGCTTTCAGCAGGGTGTTTATTTTTAAAAATTGAGACATTTTTTCCATGTTCCTGATATTATCAACTCCATTAGCAAAGCATTATGAGAAAACAATGCTTCCTCAGTAAGCAAAGTTGCCCATGATGCCTAACACCATTCTTTTTCACAGATTCAAAGATAGGTGCCTATTCTGTGTTGAAACATCAGAAAGCAATGGCCACTATTTAAATATCAAAGTTTTAGTACTCAGTTTGAGATGACCTGCTCTAAATAGATCATAGAACATCAGGCTGGAAAGGACCACAAGCATCACCTGGTCCAACTCCCCTTGGCAAAAGCACAGTGACAATAAGACAGCCCAACACCCTACCAAACTGATGGCCAACTCAATGCTGGTTCTTTTAATAAACATAACACTGCTTAAAATGTCTACATAAACTACATTCTTTCTTCTCATGGAACCAAGGACTATATAAAATTATGTAACAGTGGTAAAGTACTGCCTGCCTGGAGCTGAGATTTGAATGTTGTAAACATTCACTAAAATAAAATCATGGTTCAAAAAGATCTATTAGACTAGAAATGTACTAAAAAAGTAACACACAGAAGATAAAGGATTCAGAGTTCTACTTAATATATTATGCTAATGTAAATTTCAGTAAGATTATTACTGGTTCAATTTTATTACTATTTCAAGGTTGTACAAATGAGTATCTCACCATCAGATACTTTCAGCCAAGAATTCTCATTACCATAAAACACAAATTAAGTCCAAGCCATAGTATGAATCCCACACAAGCATGTGTATCTCAACTATTTCACACGCAAGCTGCATTTTTACCTTAAATGTACATTAGCTTTTCAGTAACTGCTGCAATGTGCTTAAGCAGACCAGTTACAGAGAATTTCCATCATAACAGAACCCGAGAACTGTATCAGGATTGTGTCAAAAGTTCTAACAGGATACCAGAAACTACTTCAATCCAGTTCAAGATGTTCTGTTTTCATGTGGGAACAGGAATTTCCTGACATTCTCAGAATAATTCTTTTATTTCATCACTCTTTCTAGAACAGAGGGATTAGAAGATTCTTTTGATGCTGCTAATAATATTCTATACACATGTTACACTGCACTGATCTGGTATTAGGGAATTGAGAGGCAATAACAGAGACAAAACAAGTTTGTGAAATGCTTATTGATCTGAATCACACAAGCACAGCCAAAACATTACACAACATCTCCTAACCCACAGAAATCAGCACCTGCAATGTGAAGACATGCACGCGATGTTGAAGTGAAAATCTAGGTTGCTTTTTTCTACATGGTATCCTCAAAAAAGCTCTGGTGTGTTAGAAGTTTCATGTTAGTTTTATCAAGACACTTTAAGATACACTCAATTAGTGTGCACTGGGAGGATGGGAGACAAATACATTGAGACAGGCAGAGTTTTGGCAGGCATGAACATAGAAAGATTCTGGCAACATGTTCTCAAGGTAAGTAGGGAAATCAGCAATCTGTTTTACATTCATGTAGTTACTGGCAGAGTACAGAAGTTATTAAATAATTTAAAAAATTATGGGCCAGAAATGTTTTAAATTTGGTATATTCATAGAAAAAGCAGAAAAATGATGGAACAAGCAGAATGGGATAACAGAACTATCTCCCCAGGGAAACTGCACCAAGCAGCTTCTATGTTTGTGTTTCTAATGAAGCAAGCATAAATCTTGATGACAGACTTTTTTTTTTTTTTAATTTATCATGGACTGTTAAGATCAAACACCATCATTTATTAGAAATCAGTTTTCTTTAATTGGAATTAAATCTGTGAGAAGGAATGCAAAGGTCTGGTTTGGAATCAGGTACCACAACACAGAAATACCGCATTACTTTCCATGACATCCTCAGAACTCAGATTCTGATTTTTTGGCAAGAGACAAGTTAATCCCTCTTAAAATACTCAACTGGCAATCATGATGTTTTGCATTTCAGCACTCACAACTCTCCTAAGCATCTGACTTGTCAAAAGCAACCATGACATTACTAATACAGAATCTCAGACACGGATTTTCCAGGAACTATGGTTTTAAAGAAACCAGGTAAGCAAAGGCTGACTCAGTGTTTAAATGGGTGTTGTGACTTGACAGTAATTTCTTTCTCAGTCCATTGACAAGTGCTGTCACTGTAAATCATACTTTTGTTACTTAAATTGACTACCATATTTTTGATTTTACCTTCTTAAAAGGAATACCAGCTTTGTGACACAGATGAGAAGGAAGGGAGTATTATTTGGAGCTATTGCTATTAATCAGGCAGAAAACATGTGGACGATACTGACACTAAACAACTTCCACTTCCTTAAACATAATGAGCAATACTTAGAATGATTACAAGGCATCACATTATGCCATGCAGACACTGGGAGCAAAATCTGAATTCATTTGTGTGCACAATTCATCAGGATCAGGTCGTGTTTGTCACAGTATTACGGATTGAGATATAATTCCATATTAAAATATTTTTAATTTCTCTAACATGAGAGAAAGTGTCACTGAAAGAACAAATGACAGTATGAGGAAAGGTATTGATAATAAAGAGCCTAAAGCAGAGATGACTGCGTAGTGCTGAAAGAGGTAATAATATCAGAGGGATACTGCTGATCCTCTGGGATCAGTTTTGAAACTGATTTAACATTTTAGCTTTAAAACCTGGCACAAAAATAAATGCATACTCATAAAGTGTGTAGATATCACAAAGCTGAAAAGCAGCAGTAACAGCAGGGAAGACTGGAATATCACACATACAGAAATGACTAAACTGAAGACTGTAATAACAGAAATCAGATTACACTTAACAGTGTAAAATGTAAATATCTTCCTGATGAGTGTAACAGCAGGAACTTCTCTTATACACCAAGAGCTTATCAATTACAAGTGACAGAGAAGGAACTAAGTACACCAAATCATTGTTTTACATCTCGTTATTTTACAAACCGTTACCTTTACAGTGTGATGGAACCATGGCTCTTCGTTTCCCTGGGAGAAATATTCTAGCAGAGTGAGAAGTACTGCAGCTAGAACACAAGTTCCTTCCAAAATGTCATCTCATATAATATTTACAATTCTTGACATTAAAGTTTTATCAAGTTGTTTGACAACTCTAAGACTAAACAACAACTTGAAGAATGACCATACTAGAAACTGGCATGAAACACTACTTCAAAAGTTCTTATCTGGAAAAGAAACCCTTAAAGGTTTAACTTACATATAAAGAAACTCTAATCAGGCTACCAAATATGTCAAAATGTAACTGTAGGTCAATAGTATGAAACAAACCAAAACCAAGCAGTCATTGTGGTACAGAAATTTAGCGCTTTTTCATCACTACTAAACTCTCTGAAATTAGATGCACACATAAAGAAACATTATATTCTCCAGTTCTTCTATTTTGCAACACTGTCCCCTGATCAAAACCAGTCTTTGAAACACAGCACATGTGGATTCCTTATTTTACCTTATTTATTGTAGTCCCCAAACCTACTTTCCTTTTTGGAAGTATTCATAATCTTAGAGTTCCATCTACTCTCAGCTGTAGTTTGGCTGTTACTACACCTACAATATCAGAGACAAAATTAACCTGAACTCAAACTCCACAGCTCTACTGCTCTGCCATAAAACTGAAAATATGTCCACCACATGAAATTACACACTGTGTTTATTTTTCACTATGCCTGTGCTCCACTTTCTTCACATATTAAATGAGGATATGATAAGTTATCTTCTAATTCCCAGAGTGTGTGAAACCCCAATATACCTAAATGGGATGCTGACCCTATTCACCACCTCATTGTCAAGAATTACTGTGAGACAACTTTCAGCTCTTGCTTGGTTGGTTTTGCAAAGCTTTGCAAAGCTCTTATGGCTTCTGCTTGTCCTGTGGCCCTCTGTAGTGTCACCCCTTTTCAGTCACTAGACCAGCCCTGCACATGCAGCTGCAGCTGTACAAAGATTTTGGTGTGCCAGATTAACCAGTATAGAAGCAGTTCTGGTAACAAATCATCTTTTGCTAATTAAAAATACTGCAGCATTTAGACAAGGAAGCATATTAAAAATGAAGCATGCTTGTATAAATATAATGTAACAAAATATGTATATGCAAGATTAGCTTTAAATCAGCTTATGATATCTCTGGCATCTGAGGAGGATTGTAAGGATATGCTTTTTTCAGAAGATCACTCCCCTAGAGATCAAAACTGCAATTCCATCCTTTCACACAGGAATATTTTAAATTTTTTTAAAGCAAATATTACAAAAAAAAATAGCTCACTTAATAGATAAGCCCCTATCAGGTTTAAATCACAGCAAAAACATTCTAATTTGAGGGAAATAATGAAAACAATACATTAGTTCTTACAAAACAGAAATCAAGGAAAATAATAAAAACATATCCTAAAATCTCTCATCCCATAAGGCATTCAGAAGGTGTTTGGGCAGGTTCAACTTGCAATATAATATTTATTCCAAGCAAAAGGTAAGGAAACATGAGGGAATAAGCCAGACCAGCCTTGAAGCATATGTCTGTAGTTTCTCTACCATGTCGTGCAGCAAGAGACATAGAACATAAATAGTTCAGTGTGTGCTTTTTGCTCTTTTTGTTGTTAGAAAACAAACAAACCATACTGACAGGCATGATCCAAATATAATAAGCACTGTGACATTGGCATAAAACTCCTGACAGGAACAGACTAAGGAAGAAACCATAGCCAGCGGCTACAAAGGAAAAAATGCATTTGGTCTAAATGTACCCCAGTATAGACAGTACTTGCAGTAGCTTGGCAGAAAAATATCTCAGAAATTTAAAAATAATTAGAAAAATAAAGAGTGTATACTGTTTGCTCAAACACACTTAAATTACACTTATTAAGAATAAGGTGTTATTGAAAAAGCCTTTGTATTCAAATTGCATATGTAAAAAATCTTTTTCTTCTGACATAAAGCACATGGCACAATGCATGCTTAAAGAAAGGCAAATATATATTTTAAAAAATATCTTGGAAAGGAACTTAAGGCCTGAATTTTCAGCTCTTAAACTTAAGCAGAACTCTAAAGGAGCTGTACTAACATAAAAGTAAATTCCTTTCTGTGCTAAAAGTTCAATTTCCTATATGAAGAAGACATAACTTTGCTACTGTTGTATCAGATCAGATTTTAGCCCCTCCTCCCCTTTTTCCCCTTCTCCTCCAAGCCACTGTTTTCTCTTTGTACCTTTCTAATGCCCTTTTCTAGGGCTTAACACACTGTATCTGATTAAGAACTACTGAGTTACAGTGGCAGCAATATCACTGCTTCCTGCTGCACGAGGAAATGCTAAAGGCTGCCCCCCAATAGCTAATAAAGAAAAACTGAACAGCACAAACATCGCAGCACCTGAGTCAATAAAGATTTTAATACAACTTTTCAGATAAAGCTCCATGAGATCTTGCTTCCCTGACCCCAACCACAGAACCTTCCACAACTGAACCAAGCCTGACCTTACGCAAGCATCTGCTTGCTAAGCAGTATTCTAATTGCAGGATGTTAAGCGACCTATTTTTTTCTCATTTAAGAAGTTAAAAGCCAGCAATATTTTGCTGTTATTAAAAAGGAACACAAGGTAGGCTCCTCTATCAATGCAACAACAGCTCTTCTGGAAATTCAAGAGGGAAATTCTTACTGTAGAACAGTTTCAATGCAGACAAGGTTATTTGGACTGATACTTCCTTAACTGCCCTTTCAGGAATCAGAGTCTTGCACTGATACCTTATTACAATAAGGTATCTTGCAAGGTTATCTTAATTTACTATGAATAAAAGGAAGTACTACATTTAGTGGTTGAGGCAACAGCCATTCAACTCAGAAATTCAAACACCAAATTTCTACTTGTCAGATCTGAAAGTTCAGATACTGAAGACATTTTCACTTCAAATGCACCAAATACTCACTGGGAAGAATGCTCTAGCAAGAAACCAGGTTTTAAAACACTTCTTGTAATACATTCAAGCATCTCAATGTTACAGTTTTACATAAAAACTGCAAGAATATCTGACTCTAAAGCCATGTTATTATTGCTTATTTACATAATGACAAATCTACATGACATTTAAAATCAGATAATGATAATGAATTTGTCCAGCGCAGCTTCTAATCTTATGTAATCAAATAATATAAACTCAATTGTATTTCAAATACTAAAAAGGAAGCAGAGGGCACATAAATAAAATAGAGGCATTACAAGGAGGAACTCTAGGAACACACAAGGCATTAATAAATGAAAATTGGAGACTATGAAATAAAGTAGTTATGAAATAAATATTGTGTTCACAAGGAGATAATGAAATGGAAGGTCTGTAGAAGACAAGACAGGAGGCAGCTAGTTTCCTTTCCATACAACAAAAAACTTGAGAATAATGAGACTATCACACAACTGCCATCCTCCTTTCTGCGTGCATCATTCTGAACTTAATAAACAACAACAAAATCACTGTGAGTTAATTCCCAACTCTATCTTGGCCACCAAACAAACAGCTAATTACACCCTAAGACCCACAGTCACTGGGACAAAAAAATCAGAAATAAGGAAAATGTTTTTGTCCTACTTTCCTGATGTTGGTTTTGAACATCAAAGAAAGTAGTAGGAAGAAGTACTACCAGGTCTGAAGTAATCAGAAAAGAATGAGCGTAAAATTATAGTTTAACTCACATAAAAAAAAGCTTGCAAATGGGACTGTTTCATCCTCAAAAGAAGTTACTAAATTCTGTTAACACCTCCAACTTCATTAAACACTGAAATAGATCTCACGTCAGAGCTATGACTGTTCTAATGTGGACCCTTCTTCTGCAAACACCGAAGAAGTCAAATTAATCTTTATGCCAGAGGCAGCAGGAACTCCTGGAAAGTTTCATCACATTTAGCATCCTCTGAATGATGCTTTAAACATTACTTGGAAGGGAAGCCCACAGGTTTTTCTATAGAAAACTTTAGGCATTCATAATTTTCCCCTTAAGAGTTAAAAAGGACCCTTTCCAATCAAATTCTATTTCTTGTCTATCTCTTTCATTTTCACTTTTAGGAGGGTTTAAACACTTCTGTTTTATGACAACCTTAACCAATTCCTACCTAACAGGGATTACACAGCATCTGGCAGAGTGCTCACATCCATCTGCCTTTCAAGCAATTGCACCCAGAAGATGCACAAACCAACAGGAAAAAGTAGGAACTCTTCATCTACACACTTCTCCTTTTCCTACGAGTCTCCTTTCTCAGCTAAAGGACAGGTAGGGACTTAAAAAGAAAGGAGGGGTGCATTCCTTGTTTTGCCAGCCTTCCTCAGCTGACAATAATCAACCACCTCCTTTGTTAGGAGGTCAGTGTCAAACATTAAAGGGGAAGGTTTTATTGTTGAGGATATCATACATTTATGATACTCCAGCTGTTTCTCATGCCCCTTTTCCTTTAAAATCAAATTGCCAGATATCCCAAGTACCACTCAAGGGATGTAGGGGAGAAACAGGCTCAATGTAATGAACAAAAATTTTCTTGGAAAGACCAGGCTTAAAGCAACTTCCTACTATTCTCCTTCTCTGTAAGATTGAAGAATTGACCCAGGTTAGTAAAAATTTGAAGTTCCTTCTCACTTGGCCTGGTCTCCCTGTTCAGTTCCCTGCACAGTGCCACAAACCTTTGTTTGAGCAGAGCAGAAGGGATGCCTGGAGCCTGGGGAGAGAGAAACAATGGGAGAAAAAAGGTCCAAAGATACATTTGTAAAGGCACCTCTGCTGAAAGACCTACTCAAGGCTACTATTGCTTAAGGGGCTGGATATAGGGTTTTTAGGGTTTCCTTCTGCTCGAATAACACAGAATATACATATAGGTCTGTACCAGCTCAGTCACCCACTACACAGCTTTCACTCAAATGAACACTCCCACTCTGAGAAACCATTTGCCCTCTCCGTGATGCACAGCCAGTGTGATCTGCTAGCTCTTGGCACTCCAAGCATCTGTGGGCTTTTTATTTCAAAATACTTCTAGGTCATGGCAGGCTGCTTTGGAAATCCTACCGATGAATTGTAGTCAAACAGCATTAACCTCATCCAGCCCTCAGAGCAGGTCAGGTGCCACCCCGAGGGCACACTGAGAGCAGCTGCCAGCATTTGTACCATATGGGGTCACAGGGCACAATGAAGGCCCAGATAACCTTTGTATCCAGCCCCTCCTCAGTGGAAAAATGGAGCGGAAACAACTCACAGAGCTCTCCTACCTCTGTCACAGAATACCTTGTAAGGAAGCACTGGCTTACTGAACATTCACTAAAATAACTTTCTGTCCTGCAGTTTTCCATGTAAAACTAAACCATGCCACATTTCAAAGCAATACATTTTCAGTAACTATCAAAATAATCTGATGTTATTTTTTCCTTATTTTTCTAGCCCTGTTTCCTTCACTCTCAGCACTTTGTAAGGACATCTTCATGTGTGTATTCCACATTATGTCTGTTGCAAAGTTTGGTAAACACTTAAAATACCATGTTGCTTTCTTTCAAACCCACAATGAGGGCTCACTTTACCAAAGGCCAGAGCATTTGGCTCATTCTTGTTCCAACTCAACTCAGACACACCGCGCAATACAGCTGACTCCCAAGATGGGCCTTCCACCCCTAAATTTTCCACTTAAGCAAATTAATGATCAGTAAAGATGGGATACACCCAGAAGACAGAAAACCACTTATTCAGCAAGTCAAAAATGGATATGCTGGCACTGAAACTTATAGTTGAAAGTGAAATGCATCCTACAAAGGATCCCAGATTTCAGCTGCCTGCTGACAGTAAATATTTCAGGGATGTCCCTAAGATGATTTCTACTGAGGACAAAGAGTACCTTCTTGATAGGGAATAGACAGTTCTTTTATGCCTCTAATGGTTTTATTCCCTTATGTTCAGTATTTCTCAGAAAGGATGTCACTTCCTCAGAGAATTCTGCTGCTCTACATTTTAAGAATTCAAATGTTCCAGTGAAGCTCAGCTTGAATTTCAGAAGCTGATAGAGAAAATTGAACAAAAAGGGGAAAAAAAAAAAAAAGTATCTGGTGGTTTAGAATGCTAAAATCCTTCCAACTAAAAGATAGAAGCAATCAGAAACGCAGAAATATCCTGATGGAGCTAACTGTAATCTCACATTCTTTCTGGAAGTGGGTGTGTTTATGCTTTGCATGCTTATCTTTTCACATGCAAAAGACAACACCTGAAATGTATGTAACTTAAAGAGTTTGCCCTGTAGTCTTAACTATCCTCCCATAAACTTAACCAACCAAAAATAGTAATTAACACAGGTGTTTCATAATCTTTTCAAGATATTTTCTTAGTAAGAAGGTAACTAAGGATTGTTTTACCATTAGAAAAAGATGACTGTTTAATGTGGGTGTGTGCCAATATATGAAAACTATTTTAAATTAATATTTTTGCAGTCGTCTGGAGGATCATGAGCCTAAATGCTGAACACTCCCTTAGCTGCAAATTGGCTCTGCCCTGAATCACAGTGCAATCCTGCACAGGATAAATAGGTGGAGGAAAGAAAGTCAAGATGAAAATTATTTAAGCACATTAACACTTATAATTCCGTACTTTTCAAGAAGATGTAATGCCCCAAATTAAATTTAGGACAGAGACAGACTTAGATGCACCCTTACTAAGGGACTACCTTGGAAGACAGCACAAAAGGGAGCAGCACAGACAGTTGCAGGGATGTGCAAAGCCACCAGTGGGACACTGAGTGTGCCCAGGACCAGCTCCTGTCCAGAGGGCATCTCCTGCAATTCTCAGGGGAAATTTCTTCCTGTGGCAGCCAGGCCTTCTCCAGTCTTTTTTTTTACCCTAATGGATTTAGACAAAACCAAGAATTTCTACCTTACCTAAAACTGAAAGAAAACCTGGTTCACCAATAAAATCATGAAGGTGTTGTAGGAAAAACAATTTCATGTGTTTGAGGTAACACAACATGCATAAATGAAGTGCAGCTACCTTGCTTAAACTGGTAAGAGTTTTACTGCAGTCCACACCTGGATATTTGATAATGCATGCAAATATAAGCTTTTAACATATGCCATGAGGAATTAAGTAACAACACCACCTTGAAACTAAAATTAATATTAATGCATGTAGAGACTTTTCAGAGGGGAAGAAAAAAGAAAAACAAAAGAAAGGTGCTAAAAATATATTAAAATAAAAGACAAATTGATGTTGATTCTTAATAAACGGGAAATCTTACCCTGTATGATACTACAGTTTGCAGAAAACTGGCACAAGATAATATTTAACCTTGGCCTAAAAGCAAGTATCGTTTCATTGGTACAAATTTGTAACTGAAGGTATCAGGTTTAGGTATAACCTTCCCAATGAAGATGTGCATTTGTGAAAGACACAAATATGTACTTTCTCATTCTGAACAACAGCACATATATTTAACTTAGATGAAGTTTCCCTTCTAAAGCAATCCTGGGAGCTTGTCAACACCAGTTGGTAATGCCAGTGCTGGTGAATTCATAGCAATGGCAAAAGCTAAGATACTAAAGAAAAGGCCATTTTGTTTACATTCTGAGCCATCACTTAGCGATCAGGTGAAATACTAGAAGATTTGTTCAGAGAAATTCATTAGTCAGAAATGAAAAATTATCCAAGATTTATGTTCTGATTGACGTTATCTCAAAAATACTGGATCACAAATTTTTTGAAACTAACAAGAGGATAAAACCTGAGAAAACACTTAGAATACCCTAAAAATGGTAGCATTGATGTTATTTTCAACTAGCAACTTTTCTTTTTCTTAATTTCATGAGGGGTCAGGAGACAGCTTCAAAAACACCATGTAATTTATCTGCACAATTTCATTAATACCTAGATTTTGGTCTGCTTTCCACTATAAATTCATCATGCAATCCCACAATGCTAGCGCAGAAATAGCATTCAAATTTGGAACTGAAAACCCGAAATACAGTAATTGAAGTATTGCTGAGGTAGTTTGGATTTGACATTTCAGAACCTTGGCCAATGTATTATAGGAAAGAAAAATGTCTTGCATTTGACATCAGAGTGGTTGGCACACAAACAGCTACTGCAATCAGCATCGCTCCCAAACAAAACTAATTGACATCTAAAATATGTTTAATGCTAGAAAGGCACAAGAGGAGTGACACACTTAGAAGAAAAACAGAAATACCATTTTTAAAAGGTACAAAAACATTCAGAGAAACCAGAAAATTATCATGGAAGTACACCACTATAAATGGTTAATGTGAAAATCTATCCTGAAAGAACTGGGGCACTAAAAGGAAACCAAACAAAGCAATCTGCTATCTTACTGTGTGAATAGAACCTTGACCAAAACACGCCTAAAGCATGGTTTCTAGTTCAGTAGCAACAACCCAGATCAAATCCTGATGCACACTGGCTATTCATCTGAAATACCACTACTGCAGCTGCTACATTAATCCAGCTTTTAGCACTATTTCCTCCTTCTTCTCCTACATCCTTTGCTGTGTGCAAGGCACTCCCAAAAAAGGATGTGGCCACCATGGTTAAGCCTTCAGGAAAAGAGCATTAGTGGCATTTAGACGATGTGTTTTCTTTTCCTTTCTTTTGCTTTACCAGTTGCAAACATCTTAATAAAACTAACAGTGGAACAGGTCTCATTTCAAAGGTTGATCATTTAACATATACTCAAGTGCTCTTTACATTTTTAATCTTGCCAAACATGCCTTTATAAACAGGCATTGTATTACAGCAGCACTAATGATAAAATGCCAAAGTGGCATTTAGAACTTTATGAACACGTGAAGCTCACTGGCAATGCCACAAATCAAACAACAAAGGATCGAGAATGCATACGGACTTTTCTTATTGCTTTTTTTTTTGTTAATATGAATAAATATGCAGAAATAATAATTAGCATATTGTTTTCAACTGCAATGCTACTATCTTCATCCCAGATTTTACACCAGCTTTTATTTCATCTTGGGCACATGACTGTTTGAGGATGGAAACATCACATCTGTTGCACATTACATACTAACAGTACTGAATTACAAAGATTTTGATCTGTTTGGAGGAAAAGGTAGGAGGAATCTGTTCTTCTGGAAAGAGTTACTACTCCATATGCAGAATTTACTGGGTAAAAGACCTGGCAATAGTAGATAGTGTCTCACCAATTTATCCACAAACACATTTTAAGAATTAGATCCAAATAAAACTGAATGCAAAAACCTTTCACATCAGGTCCTAAGCAAAAAACAAAACAAAACGGCAGAAATAGCAGAGTACAAATCTTCAATACTCAAGGAAAGTACTCCGGGTTTTTCCAGGAGACACTATCACACAAATCTCTTCTTAGCAGGCAGACACAGTTCTTCAGCAAAACTAGCAGACTTCAAAATATTCCAAAGGAGTGATCTGCAGTTTAGCACCACCCCACCTACAGCTCTCTCATGAGAAGCCAGAATCGCAAACGAATTAAAACACAGCCCAACACACCACAACCAACCACAATACACCTTTTGGACAAAAAAAACCAAACAAAAATACCCCTTTTTTTTTTTTTTTTTGCAGTGAAGCAGCCAAGTGGGAACAGAAAAAGAAGGCATGGTTAGTACAGACTCTAATTAAGGGCGATAGATGGGTGTATCAAACAAGCTCATTCTGCCAACTTAATGATTCAGCCCAAAGAACTGGGAGCTTTCCTCCAGACTTCTGTCAGAGTCAAGTACATCTGCTGAGTGCATTTGAAGATTCTGTCTCCTGTAAGATAACCTTTTCCTCTGCATACAAGAATTATCATGGAGTTCAGCAGAGAATGATACATCAAAGAAAAGATGATGCTAGTTGTGTGGAAAAATCAGTCATGGTCTCCAAAAAAGCTAGACTCAAATGACCTAATATTTTCCTCTGAACACAGTACTTATATATATATATATATACACACACCAAGGTAAAGGTCAGTACCACAATTTAGGTACTTCCATTCATTTAGCTGCCCTCACTTTATTTTAAAGAGGATACCCTTAAGTCCAAAAGAAAATGCTGGAAAAAATTTCAAAGCAGACAGTAGTGTGTTTTCAGCATCAGTATAAATCAAACACATTAATGAAGAAACAGGATTTGACCTTTCAATAAACCTGTTCAAAGTTGATCACATTTCAAACAGGTTTCCAGTTTTGCTTTTATAAATTATGGATCATTAACTCTCAAACACACTGGTGTTCAAGGCTCATGAGATGCATTTGGAGGTTCGTTCATGCCTCTGACCATATGTACAGGTTTAGCAACAGCTCCAATAACCACAACATGCAGGCAGGTTGGTTCTGTTGTGCTCACTACACAGCAAGTACTTGTTACCAACTTAAACTCTTTAACAGGAACTAGTTTTACTCCATCAAGTAACTCTGTAATTCCAACAGGAATCTGGAGCTCAAATTACTTACCTGTGAACATAATGCAACTGATGAACTGAATCGATGGCTATCACCATTTCAGCCAAATAAAAACGAGCCATATCTTCAGGGAGTCTGTCCTCAAACTTGCTGAGCAATGTAAGCAGGTCTCCTCCAACATAGTAATCCATAACCAGGTACTGTGGGGTGGGAATGATAAGAAAACAGAGGGGGGGAAATCACAATTTATTGAGCGAATAAGAGACTAAATACACATTGATGCCTAAAAATTGATTCACTGCAAAAAAGTTTATGGACATTAAGAGCTAACCCAGATGCTTAGATGCTCTGAAAACAGTAGTGAGTTCAACCGTAGTTTGAACATTTAGCCTACTTGAATAGTTTTCATATTTATGCCTCCCTAAATACAGTAAGCCCCATGACAAAATAATATCAATTTCATCCACAGCCCCATCATCAAACATGAAATATCTAGATCTTCTAGATTCAGTGATGAAAACAATACCCTTTGTTAGAATGCAAAAGGAGTAAAGGATTAAAGCACAGACCTATAAAAATGAAACAAGCGTGTTACATGATAATCTCATTTACGTTGCCCTAATTTCCCAGGCTTTCCCTTCCCTTTTCCCTACCATTTTTTTCCCATTAAACAAATTACTTTGGACACTAAAGTTTCTAGACTATTCAGATAAAGGCAAAGTCTGAGAGACCAACAGCATAATTCCAGAAACTGTTGACATTACACCTGATACAGGACCTGGCAACATAAAATACATGTCACCTTCTCTAATTGAAAGGATGGAGAAAAATAATGATTTCTTATGGATTAATCAAACGTAAAACTTGTCAGCCATTAAAGTGGGTGCAAAGACTTTAAAGAAATCACAGCCTTTCTACATTTAATGTATTTACAGAATGAAATGCCACTTCTTTTAGCAACATAGTTTAAATTACTGGAAAAAATGAAACTTAAGTGTGAAACTCAGGATTAATATATTTTAGCTTAGTTTAGTTTGTTTTTAATTATGAAACAGCGCCTGAAAGGGCAAATGGGGGAAAGAAAAAAAATCAAACTAATTATAGCTAACAAACTAATTATAAGCATTCTAATTTAACATACACTGCTAAGATACTACTTTCAAACATCACTGCAGACAGGTTAATTAGAATCACAGAATATTCTGAGATGGAAGGGACCCACACGGATCATCAAACTCCAGCTCCTGGAGTTCGGATAGCCCCAAGAATCAAATCACATCCCTGAGAATAAATTTCCATTAGAGTATCTGAAAGTTTTTGCTTAGAGCTCCAGTCTGTTTCCAGGAAGGCAGCCTATCTGCATTTGAAGCAGTGACTCGTAAGAAGACCATAAATAATAAAAAAAAATATTGAAGATGCAACAATTTATACTCCAATTTGTTTCTTTAAAATTCTGAAAATGCAATCTAAAGGGACTATTTATATTAGCTCCCCTAACTTGTTTGCCTTTCCCATTTTCAGAAAAACACAATAAAATATGAGGAAAAAATCTGCAAAATTACGTCAGCTCTAGAGAAGATGAGGGGCAGGCAGAAATCTTACAGCTGTTTCCTTTCCCTCACATTTTCTGTAACAATAAAGGTGATGAATAAAGATTTTAACAGCTTGATACAGAATAACGTGGGCATCCTCATTGATTCCAAGTAAGCACAAAAGGCATTTCCACAAGATTTTAAAAGTGTTGACAGTCAAATTTTCATCTGCTGCTTTGTGACAGGAATAATAAACTTCTTAAATTATGCTCACAATCCTTACAGAAGATAAGTATCTTCTATTCAGTGGTGCTCCTACGCTCCTTCTGGAACAAGATTGATTGTATTAGTTTCTTGTGTTTTACAGTTTTAGAAAATGCATTAAGCCTTTGGAACTTCAGATATTGATTATTAAGTGATGCATTGTACAGATATCTCCAAGAGCTGAACCTATTGCTTTGAAAGTATATTGAAAAAAAACCTCTTCAGATTCTCCTAACTGATGTGGGATCTCTGCACTTTTAAAATCTGTGCAACTCAGCTACTGGATATAGCAAAAGAATGGAATTTTGGATCTTACAACACAGGATTTTGCACCTCCTCATATGTTTGCAAGAGCAACATAGTAGCCTAATGACATGGAAATCTTCAACTCCTTGATTAAGCCAATGCTTTAACTGTAACTCAAGGTATTAAGCTGTGCAAATGAAGTTAAACACATGCGTAGGAATGACAGATAAATCTAAAAACTGTATTTTAAATTTAAAAAATTCCGTCAAATATCCACATCCTTAAAAAAAAGCTGGTGTTTTTTGTAAGCTTTAAAAATACTTTCTAAATGTACATAATCATCCAGACCTATCCAAGTCTCAAATACTTCTCAAAATACTACTGTATGAGAGCACCATATTTCCAAGAAAAAGAAAAAGCATAGATTTAAGAACACTAAATTCTAGTAACCAGTGGAAGCTTAACACATGCATTTAATCCTGAATCACAGGTTCATTTCATGGAGGGGACCTCTTGAGACCTCATCTGCTCAAGTAGGGTCAGCTAGAAAAGGCTGATGATGACTCTTTCCAGCTGGGGTTTGAGTATCTCCCAATAAAGAAGGGTTTTCTTGTGTTCTGATGAAACTCCATGTATTTCAGGTTGTGTCCACTGGCTCCTGTCCTCTCCCCAGGCACTACTGAGAGGAATCCAGCTCCTCTGTTTCATTCCCTCCATCAGGTATTTATACACATTGATGACAACCCCCCACTCAATCCTCCACTTATAAGAATCCCAGCTCTCCTTACAGGAAGGATGCCCCAGCGTCTCAGTCATCTTTCTGGCCTCACCATGGACTTGCTCCAGAAGTTCCATCTCTCTTTTGCCCTGGGGAGCTCAGACCTGGACACAGCACTTCAGGTGCAGCTGGGGCAGTGCTGAGCAGAGAGGAAGGATCACCCCTGACCTGCTGGCAACACTTTTCCTGGGAGTCCAGAATCCTCCTGGCCTGTTTTGCTGCAAAGGTGCGTTGCTGGCTCATGGCTAAGCTTGCTATACACCAGGACTTCAAGCAATCCAATCACCTGGCCCCCAACATGTACTGGGTTTGTTTTATTCCACCCAAGATGCAGGGCACTGCCTTTCCCTTTGTTGAAATTCACGAGATTTCACTCTCTCTAGTCCTCCAGTCTGTTGAGGTCCATATCAAGGCAAACAACAGTCACTGCACAACCACATCTACTGCTCAATCTACACAGATTTTTGTTTTAAAGGCCACTTGCGTTACATGTGATTTTAATAAAAAGCATATGGAGAACTAGTGATGATACAAACTTCCAGTATTACTGACATTTTGCCCAGTAAGCTGCAAAACTAGCTCCTGTCAGCAGACTATCAAAGATGAAGAACAGAACCTGCTCTGTGCTTAGTGAAAACAAGGAAACTGGCAAGAATAAAACAAATTCTAGCAGGCTGTTGTGGAATATATAATACTGTCCTTGAAATGTTGTTGATGATAAGATCAGAATTGCACAATACATGAGATTATTTTTACTGTCCACATTAACAAAGCAGGAAGCTGGCTTGGAGGTATTTAAGCCAACAGTTAGACTTACAAATGCAGGGTCCAATTCCTATACAAATCTATCAATATCTGTGGATCCCCAAGCATCTGAGCTGACAGAACAGAATGCAATATAATGGCAAAAACCACTGCAAGTCTGCAAAAGTTTCATGTATAGCACTTTGTGTATTGGACAGACTAGGAGAAAAAAATGACTGTGGCTGCATAGCAGATTTTTAAGGAATTATCAGAATTGCTAATGATAGAGAATCCAAAGCACAGGACAATAAAACCCAAATAATCAACAGCCATCAATGTGTAGTTGTTTACTTTTTCAGTCATAAGTATTACCAAAACTGGAGCACAATCAAAACATTTTTTAAGTGGGGAAGATTTTATAGAAAATTGGCCACTATTACTTATATTAGCTTATTTTTTCAAGTCATTCAAAATATTCAAAAATTAAGTAACATAAAAGAGACACTTTAATGTACAACTACAGCTTCCAGCTCTTATTTATGAGCATTTAGTGGCATTCTTCCATGCTGCAATAACGTTTTATTATTTTGTGACAACTTACTGAGTTTAAGTCCTCAAAATAGTAAGTTGTTGAATAACAGGGCTACTCCCTATTTCTCTCTGTAAAACAGTAATCAGCACAGTTAATCATAAAAAATTGAAGTAAAATAGAAAATGTATGTTAGTAAGTGCACTTTTAATTTTATTAATCCAATTAAACTGGAATGACAAATTATAAGAAAGAATATGCAGATAGACCAAGGTTTGTCAACAAATGCAAAGTGGCTTAGAAAACAAAGCTGTAGCAAAACTTCCAAAGTTTCTGACCAGTCTCCACCCTTCAGAATTTTATGGAAAAGTCACAGATCCTCACATGGTCTGTATAGTCCAGAACACAAAATTAACAAATATACCACACTTTTCTGTCTCAAACCACAACCAAGACCCTGCATTTCCACTTAAAAACATACATATATAGATATATATATACATATATAAAAGCAACACTCACTAAATAGTTTTCATCCTGGAATGCATAATGTAATGTTGTGATCCACTGGTTATCTCCATTCACTAACACGTCTCTCTCTTCTCGAAAACAGGCTGTCTGAAGGGGAGAAAAATAATTATAGGCTTTTAGTAAAATATATAAAGAAAAACATCAAGCAAGCTGACTATGTTTTGACATTATATTTGGGGGGAAAAAAAATCAAAACTGCCTCTCAGTTAAAAAATCATTTATTACACTATCCGAACATGACAAAACCTAAAAAAATAGGTATGAGAAGTGCCCATCTTCTTCAAATTTAAACAGTTGTACTTCTCTCTACTGTTAAACAAGGCAAAGGAATAATTAAGCTGTGGCTTTCCATTGTCTAAAATGTCAAAATCTTGAAGTATCAATAATGACAGAATAGCAGTGTATGATTAAAAAATACAATCAATAATGGCATTAGATAATTTTAACTGCACTAGGAGTCAGAGAGCTGGAATCTGGAGTCTTGTGTCATTGTTCTATCTCATCACGCTGCTAGCCTAGTTTTACACTTCAGTTTTCACATAAGCAAGGTTCTTTTCATTTGAAAGTAGCTGCCAGTAACTCCATGTAATCATCACTTGATAATCATTAACCAGTTGGGGTTTTCTGCACACCCCTTGTCCAGGAAAAGCAGGGAAAAGTGAATATTGCTCTTGCCAGATATAAGCTGTTGATCAAGCATCCCAAGAGCTTTCCCCTCAATACACTGGAAAGAAAAACAGGAGGCAGGAGGTGCCTTCATATCAAGTGGAACAGAGGAGGAACAAGAACTGCCAACATAAGTTTTAATTGTGGAACACAGGTTCGCACAAAACAAAAGAAGATAAAATGCGAAGAAAATAACCAAGTGCAAAGCAGAAAGGCATTTAATTCAATGAAGGTCTTGCAATTTGCCCTGAGTTAGTGAAAAAAATACCTCAGCAGAAACAACTCTGCAGAATGACAGACAAAACTGACGAAACAGACGAAAACCCAAAAAGAAGCTATAGCAAAGAAATTCCATAAACATTTTGAAGGGAGTGGATTCTGAAGTGAGTATCACAAGAAAACAAAAGGTACCAAATAACAAAGCCAACACACAATTTTGTTCAGAAAAAAAGATCTAAAAGATAGTGCAAAGGAAAGAATAGTACTGCACAGGCTCTATTTAGAAAGCAGATGGAGAGATTGAGAAAAACACAGACCATATTTTATCCCAGCACACTCTGCTCTTCACAAAGATGCTTCATCATTTTGAACCCTGCTCTGTCTCTTCCATCTTCGAGACAGCTAAGTTTAAAGGACATTCAAGCCTTTGCTTTTTATTTTTTCAGTTTGATTTCCAAATTCAATAGGAAAATAACAGAACTCTGGCATGGCTTTTGCTGGCTGTGAGATTTGGAAAGTGAAGAATGAAAAGTGAAACATCTTTGAAATTGAGCTATGCACGAGAATACATGCAGCAAAAACAGAGCAGCAAGTAACTCCCTCCTCCAAGTAAATAAACCATCACAAGTCCTTCTTTTGGTGAATGCAGTGAGTAAGAACTTTGTAGACCAGGAAAAATTAAGACAACATACTTTAATCATTGCACAATGCATGAGACAAATCAGTGAAATTTGAGAAAATAGCAAGATATACTTAAAACAAATACCTTCAAAGGTTACTGAATGAAAAATAGACTTGGGGTAGGAGAACGAGCATGGATCATCTTCAAAAGGAAGAAAAGCTGTTCAATGCTTCAGCTTGGTTTTTTTTCCTTCCTTGTTTGTAAACTCTTGCCATATTTCAAAGAGAGATAGCTATGAACTCTTGTTTTGACAAGGATAAATAACAGGTAGTTTCTCTTCTTGTCATGACACAATTCATAGGATTAGTTACCAGAGAGTTTATATAATTCCACTTGTTTTTGCCATGATTTGACAAAAGACTGTGCATTCCTTGAGCACTCCAGACACCCACCTCTGGGCAGCATGCCTAGAACTGAAGCAACAGCTACTACCACAGCAGAACACATCTTAGACAGCAACAGCCACAGTTGAAGTAGTAAAAAAAATCTAACAACAACAAAAAGAGACAGTAGCAATGGTTCTTTTAATTACTGCGACATTGCTCAATTAGGCTTTTTTAAAATGAAGCCTTTTTTTTGTGCCTTCCATTTTTCCAGCATTACACTTCATCTTCCCTAGGCAGTCTCCTTGAACTGAGAGGAACCTCCGGAGGTCATCTGGTCCAACCCTCTGTCACAGCAAAGCCAGCTCAGTGCTGTGGTTGTACCTCTCCTGTTATCGTGGCCTTCAAGCAGCAAAGAATTTGACCTGCCCTGCTGTTTGGTGCTCATGTGCTCACAGCTGAGAGTCAGCACCTCCTGGGGGTGCTGACTGCTTCCATGCTGCACAGTATTTGTCCTGGTCTCTCCTGAGCCTCATCTGGCACCAGTGTGGCACACGTGTAACTCTAAGTGACTGTCAACGCTCAGGGTAACGGGTCTGGGAGTGTAACAAGTGTCACAAACTTCCAGGTACTCCTTGTATCAGTAACATTCCCAGTTCTACATCCCATCTCAACAGTGGCAAGTATTTGGAAAATTTATGCTCTGCATTATACAAAAAAGAACACTGACTTTGCAACCTGTATGATTTTCTCGTAACAAAGTTTTTGCACTCAGAACTTGCAGTCGTCAACCTTAATCCAGCATTCTAAAGCCTCTTTTGAGTACATGCTCCTTTTCTGCTTTTAAAAATGACTCCCACTTCCCCCACTGTCGATACAAGGTATATGAACATATAGATCCATCTGTATGCTTGTCTTGTGTTTTTGGACTGCACGATTTCCCCGTGTATTTCAGTGTTAGTGCAGCTCACTGCTAAGAGAGCAAAATGGGTAATTTTCCCCATCAGTAGTAAGAAGTACATTCATGAACATTTAAAAATGACAGGTTACAGTTGCTGAAGGTCATGCTTTATAATGCATTTTCACTCCAGATGGTTCTCTTTCCAATATATACCCATGGGTTACAAATACATGGAAAAACATAGCTGCAATTCTTTCTAGGCTAACGGTTCAGACTTTCAGAAATTCAGCTGGACCCATGGGAAGAGTATTTTTAATACCTTGCATAGAGAAAAATTTTTGAAACCTATTTATAACTGTATGTTAATGAAAAGAAACAGTTTTCAAACTCACTTTAAAAGGGTACATTTAAAAATAGAGTGGAGCTTTATTCCTGGTCTTTTCTTTTTCACTGAAAGAATAAAATTTACAGTAATGACATTTGTCTTGGAGAGAAATACCTCTTTGTATCAAGACTACTGCCAGATTGCTCACTGTCTGAATAATTTCTGGATAAAAAGGAAACACATTGTGTACATCTAACCTCAATCTGCAAGCCATTTATACTTCTTAATGTGATAACATTTTCATTAAAAGAGACAGGATGTGCACACATCAGAAATTGGCTTTAATTTGTCTGAATACATTTTTTTTAAAGTGTGATGGTTTCCCATTGATCTCATTTCCTACCAAGATGCAATTAAAACATAAATGCGGAAATCAGAATAAACTTGGAAGCAGATGAACAGCAAGGCAGCCTGAGAGCAGCAAAGTTTAGGTCTCAAATAAAAATTATGTATTTATGAGTGTATTTTTAGTATGCATAGATGAAGAATTTCAAAGCAAATTAGAGAGTTAGATACATATTCCATCTAAAATTAATACACAAGTATTCAGGTGTAAATTGCCTTTTATAAACTTCCTTTCAGAGGAATGCAGGGAAATATATCAAGGACTTCATGAAGAGAAGAGCTGTGTAATGAAAGTAGGCAGCTAAGGCAAAAGCAAGGCTGGTAACAGAGCTCTTCCACCTTTTTCAGACACAAAATGGACTCCAGCTTTAATGAGGAACATTTTATCACATATTTTTGCAGATGAACATTTTTAGGAAACATGCACTCAAATTAATTTGGAACTTTTATCTTTCTGATTTTTCAGTCTACTCATTGAGCCTTTAGTAAGTTCTAACTACTGATACACCAATAGGCTTGATGAGCTGTAACTCAGCAATTACCTTTTTATAGCTCAGTAACTACCTTCCACCATGGAAAATACTTGCTAAAGACTAAATTCCCAACTGGAATAAATGCATTAAAAGATGGCTTGTGTAGTTGGTAATTCTTGGGCAATTACAGAAAAGGCCTAATGTCAAAAACATCCATCCCCACATAAGTCAAGACTACAGGCCATTTTAACCTTTCTGATGAATTGCTTTAAGCTTACTTAATATTAATCTCTATGCTGTCAGTAAAGAGTGAAGTACCTCCTCCATCCCTCTAATAAACACAGAGACTTGTGGACAGAGAAATGACAATTCAGCAGAGTAAGAGGGGGCACAATAATGGAAAACATTACTGTAATCTTACTTCAGCTCTCTTCAGCATCTCCCACTTATTAAGTATCTTCATGGCAAAAACCTTATCTGCATTTTTCAGTTTTACTACTGCAACCTGGAAAAGAGAAATGAAAGATAAATACAAGTTACAGCAAGAAAATGCATATTGTTTTCATTTTTATGTAACCTTGCAGTTTGGAGGTTTTTTCCTGAGTGTTCTGGACATATTTTTACTATCCACACAATAACACATCATCAAGAGAGAAACACCACAACAGTACATGAAAATTCCAAGTCTATTGTAAGCTTTTGTTATGTATCACACCTTCCCTATGTGTAATTTTTTCTAGGTGACCATCAGTGAAAACTGGCATTTCTGACCATCACACTTCTTGCTCTGTCATACTGTCATGAAGTTCTCTCTGGCTCTATGCTTTATTTTCCTGGGCTTCAGTCCTACACACTAATTTAAACTCTAGAGCACTCAAGAAAAGGTAATGGCACAGCAAACTCTAAATCAAGCTAAAACAATGCATTTCTGTTTTTAAACACAAAACTGTAGATTTGCCATGAAACAACTTCCATGGTCATTTCAAATAATGCACTAGATTTTCTTCAGATAGAATGACTTCACATTTTTCCACCTGAAGTTCAATGAGTTCTTTATCATGTCTGTTGTAAGCAGCAAAGAAACATCGAGATGCACAATTTCTAGAAAAATAAAACTTAACAAAACAGGCCTGCCCAGCTGCTCCTGCTCCCCTCATAGCTTCTGAAACATTAGATGCCATAGGCCTCTGTAATAATAAATTAACAAAGTTCATTGACACCATCCTTTTCTGGGAATATTAGTTTTGTTTAGCTACAATATAAGCTAACATAGAATATTTTTAGGAAAGAGGGAGAGGAGAAGTTTACATGAACTTGTTTTCACAGTTCAGGCTTCCCTGGGTAGGGAAAGCTGTGTCTTAACCAAAATGGGCATGAAAGTGCCACAAATTCAGAGCTGCTGATCAGAACTAGACCAGCATCACCATCCCAACTACAGAAAAGTTCAACAGTCACTACATTTTAACAACCATTCACTAACTGTTCTGTTCTGCCTCTTCCCTTTCAAAGAAATCCTAAAGCTTAAGCAGATAAAAGTTTACTTCTGTGTGCATCTGATTACAAACTAACATGCTGTCACACAGATTATCATCATCTTCCTCCTGCAGGCCAGTGACAAAAAAATACCAAGGTTGAATCCTACATTCCTTTCACCTCTTTCATAATCACTAAGCCAGCAATGTGTGAAGACAGTGATAACAGAAAAGGAAATACAGGATCAGACAGTTTGAAGAAAGTGTCATGCAGACCTCTTTCAACCGTCTCCAAATGTGTCATCAGCTGCAACAGCTTCACAAACGAGGCAAAAGCGCAGGTTGAAGGATTGCAATGCTCTGATGTCTAAACCAACATGTATCTCACAGTGTAGCTCTTGCCTAGCTCTGGATTCCCAGACCAAGCAGCTGTCAGTTCCCATATGTGCATTATCAGCCCTGCTCTTGACACTGCTGCCTTCTGGGGTTGCAGGGGGAGGGAGTGGCGGGGAGGTAAAAAGAGGAGATAAGATAGCAAGGTACTACATTTATTTGTTTAAACTAGTCTACGGACTGAAATTTTTAAAGGTTACCTCACATGAGGTTCAAGTTCAGATTTCGAATTCCTCAAGGAACTTTCAGATTTGAAACACAAAAATGGATTATTACTTTAGCATACAATATAATAATTTTAATTCATAAAGAATGTTTGCTGTGCTGCGCAGGGTAACCCAAGACTAGGAATCACAATTTTTTTTGAGGGAAAGATGAATCCTCTCTCCATAGCCAAAAGTGTGGATTTGATCTTGATTTTCCTTTTGCTTTATGATATAAGTCTTAGAAGCTCTGGTAAACCATTATCTGTATCAATTTCTAATGAGACACAGCAGGAGGAGAAAGCCTTAACATTGCACCTAGTCAGCATTCAAACTGTATTCTACATAACTCAGATGACAGGGATACCCCCGGTGATGCAGCCTGTGGTATGAAGCTACAGTGTAGTTCTGACCTAAACACCATTAAGGGTTTTAGGACTCTTGCAGGGAAAAATTAAAAGGCTGCTCCTACAGCTGACTAGCTGCTGCTGCCCAACATGCTGTTCCCCACCATTAAACATTGTAGTAGAGGCAGCCAGAGGCATAAGACAATCCAAGTATTTCAAGGCCAGTTTAAGGATTTCATTTCTTGCCTGTAGCATGATCAGTGCAAGGCTGTGCTATTCTGCAAAGGACCTGGTTATTGAAAGACACACAGGAACTACACAGCTGCCTAAATTTGTAGTCTCCTATTCAGCATTCACTTGGACACAACGGCAGGAGCTACAGCACTGCTTTTGGTGAAGATTTGGAACACAGGCCTTCTGTGGCATGAACAAGAGTTTGGTACCTTCTGCAAATGTGTAGCAGCATTGAAGAGTGACTAAGGAACAAAAATAGATTCGTGTTTGCCAGCTGTGTTTACAATCAGCCAGAAGCTTTTAGTCTGTGAAAGCCATTAATGTTATTCCATATCAATAACCACCACACACAAAAGATCACAGTCAGCATCATCATCTTTCTGCAATCACAGCATGTTTTTGGGGGTGTCTCAGTGCTTTATGAAAGCAAATTCTAAAATGCTTATTCCAAGATTGTGAAAGGAAAACCTGACACTTCAGCAAGGAGAAGACTGATGTAATTTCTAATTGTAACAAAAAAATTCTGAATCATTATTACAAACCCAGGCAGTGTTTACATATACAGAGAGTATTTACTACCTACACAAAGGCACAAATACACACAGGAGTTTTGTTTTGATCTTTTCCCTTCCCCAGTGAAGCTGTCAAGACCAAAGAAAGGGTAATCATTCCTGTTCTAGTAATCCTGAAGTGTCTTGCTACTGGAATTCCTTAAAATTACGACTTCTTAAAGGTTGGGGTTTTTTAAAATTTTGTTTTCCTGTGAGCAGGCCAAAAAAAATGATTGGTATGTGCTGATGTAAACATCTTGGTTTAATCAGATACAGAGTTTTTTTCCCATTCTTCCAACCATTTTCCATATTTCCCACAAACAGCAGTATAGTTTGGCATTTTGTCAGACACCTTCTGCCCCAAGCTTGGCTATTTGTCTCTCTGGTATTTGTCTGCACTTTCCCTTTGCTTAAAAAGCAATAGCCTTATACAGCAAAAAACTAGAACAGAAGCTATTAAAATCGAAATTAAAAGAAAAATAAGAACAATAAAAGTAGAAAAGAAGATTCAGCATTGGTTTTCTTGTCCAGCAAGAACAAGCAGACGAGAAAGAATGCTACTGTATATAACTGTACGACAAAAATTAGGAGTAACTAGCTCATTCTCAAGCTACAGAATTCATCATCTTCAAAATATCAACAGCATAAAAACCCAAATTTACTAGCATAAGCATGCACTGAATTCTTTTTTCAAAGCTATAATAGAGTCAAGTGAAAATTCCGGTATTTGATAGAACTTTCACTAAGCTGCACTTTTATATTGCTGAGGGACACCACTAACACCTTTCCTAGCAGCATTTTTCATCTCCCAAGTTTAAAGCCTTCTTGTTTTGAGTTAGGTTTTTCAAACCATGCTGCTCAAACCCAGCACAATGAAACACTTGAAGCCCACGTTATTAATTTCACCATGATAATCCTGCTCCTCCCCCAAGCAAAACATCTGTGTTTTCTAAAGACAGCACTCTTACATGAAATTGTAAATAAGTAAATATATGCATGCAGAGGGAAAGGGCATGTGAATAATTTGGTAAAAAGGAAACCTTCTCAGAAGGCAGAGAAAAGGTAAGGGGAAAAACAAAACAGTTATAAGCAGTAACAAGCTTAAACTACTTTTTGTCTGCATTAAACTTGTAAAAACAAAAAAGGAAATATTTCTCGACTATGCAAATTGAAGAAATTGAGTAGCATAAAATCAAAATAAGAACAAGTCTGAGATTGTGCCAAAGAAAACTTGCACTAACTTTGTAGTCTACAGAATTTCAGAATTATGTTGATTCAGGAGACAAAAATTACCCCTCCCAGTAACCTAGAGCAACCTTGGTCTCATTTATAGTTTGCTGGAAAGAAAATACATTCTTTCGGATTTCCTAATCGTTCTCAGTAAATATAAGTATTGTGCAATTTAATATTAATATCGTTTTTGTGGTTTAAGTAGCAGTAAAATTTGGTGGTCCTTTTTTCAATCTTGCTCAGATTTACTGGTTATTCTACAGGAAAATTAGCAATTTCATATAGAACTTGTTTTCTTAGACAAATGTCTGTGTAGAAATTGTCTTTGCTAAGCTAGCAAGACATCTATCCTTCCAAATATTTATTAAGTCCTACTTTAAGAAAATAAAAAACCAAACATCTTCACTGAAAGAACTTCAGTTTTCCCCTTACTGAAGATTTGGACAATTAATAGAGTCATGCTATCTTCCTCAGATAAGGAATTAGAAAGAAACACTGTTCCTAGAAGAGGAGAACTAACCAATTACACAGACTGTCCCCAGAAGAGGATGGGGAAAGTTACATTCTCACTGTTCATGGGATGATTCACCACAAAGAACTTCCTGAGAAAGAACTACGGTTTCTTTGTGGTTTAGCTGCTGTGGAGTTTGATGCTGATTTAGCAGTCAAAAATGACTTCTCTTAAAAACACTATATAAAGCAGGTTTCATGTATGATCCTCCTGACAAGAAGGCACCAACAGCAGCGACTTTTCTTATTTTTAACACAATCTGTACACGAACTGAGCTGCAGCTCCTATGGTAGCACTGACCAAGTCTAATCTTTAAAGCAGAAGTGTTTACATCAAAACAGAGATTGCAACATTCTCTGTGGCAGAGGTTTAGACTAAAGATAAATTATCCATGAGTAACTTCATCCATCAGTCTCCTTTATAAAGAAGGTTTACTCCAGATGAAGCAAAACCAAGGGTGATAAAGAAGCAAAATAAATACTACTTTTTCTGCTATTTTTACAGCTGCCCAATGATTATATTTGTGCATTGGGATCAGAGTATGCAGTGACACACACTACACTAAAAATTCCTATTCCTTATGTACTACCTACAGGAGTATGCTCCTCCATAATCACAGGCTAGCAAAGACTGATTTTCACTTGAGATACAAAATGTAAGTGAACCTGAGGACAACTCCTCTGTGTCACATGCCAGAGCCTCCAGAAATCCTCTCCTATTAAAGAGAACTTCCATTTCCAAAGGCAGTGAAGACTTTGATCAGAAAATCTTTTTCTTATTCTTTGGGTTTCAGTTCACATGTATTTTCAGGCAGTATGGAGTACCTCCTGCAGAAACTTTACACACTATCTACATCTGCAGTATATTTGGCTATGAAAAACTAAAGGCAATGCTGTACATTAGACTGCTCTTCCTACAGTGCCCTGCATGAAAAACAAAGCTCATGCACCCAAAAGAATTGAGAAAAACGGGGCAGAAAGGTAACATTTTTATAGTTTCCTTGATCTAGTGATCAACAGATTTGTCTGGCAACTTCAAGTAAGAGATAGCTTAATGAGAAGCAGCAAAAACTTGTATAGTTTGATAGCAGTAGGTGACTACTGAAAAAGAAAATAACATCTGCAGAAGTCTTTAAAAGAAATTCAGGAAAAATATTCAGTCATTAAAATAGGAAACTAAATTACAGGAAACGAGAGATTTCTCTGTGTTCTTGGAATGTGAGTATCAATATCTGGCTATTTAAGTTGGTGAAAATTACTTTCACACTATATAGTTATTAGGAAAATTAGCAATTATTAGATCGCTATACCATCAGTTACACACTGGCCTCCACCTCCTGACTAGAAAGAATTAGTCAAGTAAATGATTTAACCTCAGACAGTTGAAACATGGACTCTTAATCCATATGAACCTGCCTTCTCTCAAAATTTACAAGACTTAAAAAGAGCTGTCAAAGCATGTATAAAACAAGATGCCCTTGCATCAAACATCAGGTAGGCCTATAATCTCCATTATGGCTAAATAATGCAAAAACCTGTACATCAATGTATTGCTATTAACTGTCTCTCCTAAGTGCTGCAGGTTTGCAAGAGAATTACTCAAACCCCTCCACCACCATCTCACACATACCTCCCCAAAGGCTCCTCGACCAATCACCTTCAGAATCTCAAAATCTTCTTTATGTAGTCGCATCTGTTTCACTTTAGATGTAAAAGGTTTGGCTGAAACAAAGGAAAAAAAAGAATAATTTAAAAAAACCCAACAAAAAACCCACACAAAAATAAAAAAACAAGGTAACAAAACAGATGTACACAGAGCCCTAAAAACAATGAATCATTTTGCTTACATACCTGTATATCCTACAGGAATATAATGAAATTTAAAGCTAGAAATAATGAAGTAAGAACTAAGTCAAAACTGCTGTGAGAAAAAGGTTTACGAAGTAAGCTTGCTTTTGCCTTCTTTTAATTTAAAAAAATGGAGTCAAGCCGACTACATTTTTCCAGAGACTTTTGAGTTCACAGACATCCACTGCATCTGTGCTATAGAACTCTGGTTGCAAAAGCAAAGTATAATATAATGAGTTCACTTTGGGCAATATTAATTTACTGGCCTATCAGCCAAACAACACTGCATTCAATGAAAAATTAAAATGGTGATGAATGGTAAGTGGAAGGGCAATATTGGCCTACACAATGTATTAGGCAATGTTTTTTGAAAACTACTTCTTCAACATAGGGAACACTTAATAGTCAATTCTTGGCTTTTGGACGGAAGAACAGTTGCACTCAAGACATTATTAACACATTCAGTGAAAAAACTGAATGTATTTTCAAGTTAAGCCTAATTTCCCTCTTTTTTCCCGCTCTTTTATAACATATTTGAAAGCCGTAAGCAAAATCTGGGTAAAACCCCAGCATCTTTTGCAGTAAAACAGTCTCAGGAGCACTATTCCTCTCTTTCAGCCCCATTTAGCACTACAATTAACCAGTCCTGGTTCATTAGTATGTGCTCTCTGCATGCATGCAAACATCCAAGTTACTGGTAACTCTACATCAAAACATACAAAGCACAACCCTTATCGAAGAAAACCCCAAAAAATTAAAACATTTAGTAATCTAGCAGGAAACGGTGGTCTTTATAAAATTGTTTTAAAAGTATGTTCAAAACTTTATACAAATGAAATCCTACTACTAAAAGAGAAACTTCATTAAATATGGTTCATATCAGAAGGCTGTAAAGTCAGGACTGGGATGTGTCTCAGAAACACAAATTCAATCTCTGGCTTGAAGGCAGTCTAGCTCAACTAGAGATACTGCACCCAGTTTCACATCTATGAAACGGGGACAGTATTTTTGTAACAGAAAAGGCACTGACCATCACATTCCTGAATCACAAAAACCCCAAAAAAGCACATTGTAGAGTCACTGTTTTACAAGGCCTATAAAAACCTTATTAGCTTATGCTTTCAGTGCACAGGGGCCCATCTATGTCCATTTCTCTCTCTACAGAGGTTGATGGAATCAGCGTAGCTTTATTTGCAAGGATGAGTTGTAACAGGCATCATTTTGCAGAACAGTTTGTTCAGAATATAATTTCTAAACAGAAATGGGGAACAGCTTTCAAAAGGTCCAAAAGCAAATGACCGTAAGTAACAACCAAGTTAAATAGACCTAGACACACGTAAAAGACCAAATTTGGGCTCTCCTAGAATTCAGTACTTTCTCTTTCTAATGGTATGAAATAATCCTGCTAAAACCCGCTATCATTCAATATAGGATTTTAATATTAACATGCAGACCTGCAAGGCATTACAGCAACCTTGTCCAAAAGCCTACTGTCCTCTATTCAGCAAAGCAATTTTATTGAGTCAAGACACTAGCTACCTATAATTTTAATACCTTAAAAAACTCCAGAAAAGTTTTTCATCCTAGTCCTTAAAGTACCTTTGTAAACCACATCTGAACAATAACACAAAAATGCAGGGACTTATGTTTACAGCTCTACTAACATTCGTGGTACAATAGATAAAACCTTTTAAAAGTCTCAGTAGTTCCAAAGTCTGAATTTGGTCTATTTATTCGAAAATTTCTCAAATACCCGGAATCAATTCTCTCCCAGGAATTACATCTGTTATAACTCCAGGAACATCAGCTTATGATTAAAAAAAACAGTGTTAGTCTAAATAGAAAAGATGCAGCCATATAACACTGAGATTTTCACTTCAGTGATACCTTGACTTTACATTTATAATAACTTTATTCAAAATATTGAATTACAAAATTAAAATACAGGTTTAATATTACATTTTAAATGCTTCTAGAACGTAATTTAATACAGAAGTATATTACTCAAGTTCACAGAGATTCCCCAAACTTTCTATTAATCTTTTATCCTTAAAAGATAAGGTCTTGCAACAGAAAAAGTGATTAAGAGAACATACTGCCTTACTTGGACAGCCTGAGCTATGCTACACTAAGTGACTGAATGCAAATATTAATACTACTGACGAATACTACTGAACAAATTAAAACAAGCCATTAGAGCCTTTTAACTTGAAAAACAACTGATTGAAAACAAACATGTAGTTCTCAACTTCAACATTTTTTGACCATTATAGGCCTGGCTAGAGTACAAGGCAAAATTTCTTGCTAACAAGCAACAGCATAGCTGTTTAAACCACAAAGCTCTTCCTCACTTTATATTGCAAGGAAAGGCCTGTCATTCTTTAATTATTACATTCTGAAATCTTCCAGGGTTCCCATAGGGACACTGGAAAAATAAACATCACTATAACTACTTCAGTAAAATAAAGAGACAAAAATAGGCTTGGAGTAGGTTAAATGATTTGTAGTATCAGCATTAGTGGAAAAGTTTGTAAAACCTCCCTCCTCTGTAACTTTTTTATCACCTTTAGCAGAGATGCCAATGTAGAGCCAAGCAGTTTTAGGAACAGGGATAAAACCCCAGGAAAAAGAAAAGAAGAAAAAAAGGAAAGGAAAAAAAAAAAAAAAAAAAAAAAAAAAAAAAAAAAAAAAAAAGGGAAGAAGTATTGCCCTAGGAATGTGCTCCAAACAGCTCGTTCCAAAAAAGGTCAATTTGCTTTATCATCGATGTTTGTCTGCTGTGCAAACATCTGCTGCTCTTGTGGTAACAGCAATGTTAAGTATAGAAAACTTGGCCTAGCCTGGGGTCTTGGAAGGCCTCTCTTCTCTGCAGACAGCATTTCATCCATGCTGTTTTCCAGACTAGGAGGTTAACAGGCAGACCTTTTGCAACCAGTTTGGCAGTGTCCTGCAAGCCTTATAGAGAGAGCAAACTGTCAGGCCAGGGAATGCTTTTCAAAATAGTGAGCTCCAAGGGGTCCCTGGAAAGCAGCTTTGCAGGTACACAGCCCTCATTTGCACCCTCACCTCCCTAAACAGAATCAGCACAAAGTTAACAGAAAACAACACTCTCATTTTCAGCAGAAGCTGCAGTTTCCTTCATGGCTGATAAGAGACTGACACTTTCTTTGCAGATTTCTTAGAGCAAAAGACAGTGTGGGCATTTCCTCCGATGCTTCATTCAGCCTACAGAAATACAGAGAGGCAGAGCTGATCTTTTCCACACACACATCTCTTTTCAAAGTTACTGACCATGTGTGATACAGATTAGGGAGCAGCAGTTTGCTGTGCCAAAGAGAACTCTTCCTCCTCCAAACGAGGGGTAAGTGTGTGAGCAGCCTGGCCACTGCCTCCTCCTGATGGTTTTCAACTCAGCAAGAACTGGAAGTTCATTATATAAAACTTTCCAGTATGTTCTCTATGGCCACATGTTGACAAGTCATACACAATGTTCGTGGAGGAGGCTGCTCTGAAAAATATTCAATGTTATCAATCTGCGTGGAAGAGATGGAGTGATAAGACTTGACCCATAAAATCTGTTCTGTGCAAACACTTGGCCACTCCACCTGGCCAGTACTTCCGATCTCACCCTGCCTGGGAAAACTGTGCCACCACCCTCTTGGCAAGATTCCTTGCACTTATTCAACCAATTACACATGGCAAGAAAAAGCAATCTCCCAATTCGCCCTCAGGGTGACCAATGTACTGATGCGGTAAGCTAAGCTGCTTTTTCAAACAAGGTGAACCTGCCATGACTATTCCTTCAATTTACTTAAGTTTCATGGGGTCTTTCCCCACATTTCAAGCTCTAGCCATTCATTCCATTTATGCCTATAATGCATACAAACAATAAATTCAGTAAAAGGAGAATACTACAAGTGTTAGACATTTAGATTTTTTTCCATGGAAATTTAACCAGAACTCCACCAGAAGTAACATGTTAAACACATAGAAAAACACTCAGAAGGACTCCAGTGGGCAAGCCAGGCATGCAGAAGAACATATGTTCTACCCCCTGGCCCTGGAAAGGCAGGATTTTATTATAACTACAGCAGAAGAGAGGCAAAACAATGGGCTCTGCAGTAGTGACATAGAGCTTCAACAGTCTGTTTATCATATTTACAGTGGGGAAGCAGTTATTAGCATTACTTACAGCTTATTTAATACAGAGGGTGTTATCTTTTAAACTCTTGGAGATAAAAGTCCACCTTCCAAATAGCTGACAGGAGATGGCAGTGACATAGTTGATAGCCCAATAGAATTTAGTATCATGATTATACCAAATGACATCAAAATAGTAAATCAGCTGTACTGGATGCTTTATTAGCAAAGTTAGTCTCATGCTCATGCCTTGCTCACTCTCCCTCCTCCAGCTCCAAGTTTCTGTCTGGAGAGCTTGGGCAGGGCTAGCCCTGGATTTCAGATTTTCCCAGGCTAACCTGATGGCAGATTCCTTCTTCTCCCTCACCTGCCAGTGCCCCTTCCCCTCTCCAGCACAGCACTGAAGAGGAATCAGGGGTGCTGCAGGCATGGGTGGAAATGGAACCCATGTGAGATGAAGACCATGTTGACTGTTAAATAAAGTGCTGCAGACCTGGAGCAGCAATTGGAAATGTGTCCCCACAACTGATTTAAATAGAAAACAAAAGATAACAGGACAGTGTTCAGGAATACCTCCTGGTGTCTCGCTGATGCTATATTTGCTTTTGGATAAACAAGCTGGCTAACTCTGCTAAGCCTGAAGACTGTACCCTTGACTGACAGGTTGCAGTAAGATACCCGTATCTTACTTCCCAAATTACAAAACATGCTTCCTTAGTGATCCAGGTATTCCACAGCAAACCCAGCCTTCTGCCCACTGCAGTGCTCAATGTAAAATGACATGTCAAGCCAAAGGTATAGAAATTAAAAACTGTATCCGTCAGAATTGTCAGCACCAATGGTGAAAGTTCATTCTGAAGGAAATAGATTGGGAAATTAAACAACCACCACAGGAAAGTAGTCGCTTGCCATTTCAAGACAAAATTCCCTTTGCTTCACTAGTTAAAAGCATTTATTAAAATATGGATGGAGCTTTCCCATGCAAATGAGAAAAAACAAATAATCTAAACGATTGCCACTTAAGTGAATAGCAGAAGGCTCTCTAATTCACCCTAGTGCTGTCTTTACGGAAAAAAAACCCAAAATTCAACCAGTCCAACAAAAAACCCCACCACAAATCCAGAGCAGAATAATATATTGACAGCTCCGTTTTTAAAAAGTATTCTGCGGTTTTGAAATTTCTGCTAAATTCCTGAAAGGAACTTAACAAGTGTTTCTACTTTACAGGCTCGATCCAAACCTAAAGTATTTCTTTTCCACTGGCTTCTATCAGTTGTGATTATGGAATGCGTAAATAGCATTTCTGAGTTAAGACAGACCATAACTGAAGCTTTCAAAAAACTCCAGAAAGGAGGTGTGAGAGAAAACTACTCCCAAAATAAACAGTATTTCTCAAAACAAAGGGGAAGTAATTGACAACGAGCAAGGCAGAGCTGCTTAAAGCATAATTTGAGAGGAGATGGAAAAGAAATCTCTCCTCTCCACCCACCTAAGGTTGGCAGAACAGCAGAGAAAGCTTTGTTGCAGTTTCTGCCAACTCTCTGGAGGAAATCGGGGTGAAACACTGTAGTCAACTGCGATAGCAGCTGAACCACAGAACATTAGTCAAGGCAATGTAAAAAATAAAAGCCACAAATACCCTTCTCAGTTTTAACAGCTAAGGTTCAGTTTTCACTCCCTCCGAATAGTTTTTAACATGTTTTCCCTGATGAACAGTTAAGTGTCAGCATCTCTAAGTACAAGTTAAGAATCTGGCATTTTCCAGGAATGAGAAGCATGTCCACAAATTCCTGTACTATGGTATAGACAGACACAATATTCTGGATCCTCCTGTGTTTGCATCAAGGTCAAGTAGAGACCATCCAGACATCTTTGGCTACAGCTACCACAAAATATTCTTCAACGGGAACTTTAAAATCAGGGAGAAAAATAAAATACCTTTCCCAAACATACTAGAGTAGTTCTGGTTTTTCCTTCCCCAGACTCAGATGAAAAACAATCCCTGTGTTCACAAAACACCCACTGCAGATTTGGACAACACTTCCATACCACATCAAGATATAGCCATTATTTTTTTATATAACCATTCTTTCTCTTCCCAAGGATTTCAGTAAACCACCCTATGTTTAAATATTATTATACTAGCAGCAAAGTGAAATATTGAACTTTAATTCATCCTGCTGTGGATTGGAATTCTGAAGCAAGACTTAACTGGCTGTGCTACAAGACTCATGTTCCACCTATTAAAGAGGGTGGAAATGCTGTGGGAGCAAATCAAGAGCAGACAGGAAGAAAGTTTTGTGATATTTAAAAACCCTGAAAGGCTAAAACAAAGGAGAAGGAAGAAGGTGGCCTTACACTTTATAAAGCAGAATGGTGCTTCGATTCCGTTCCTCATGCTGCCCCAGAGTTGGAAACAAGTCAATTAAAATCACACTTCCAACAGTCAAGCTTAAACTTCACATTCCCCAGTATCTGACACATAACTCAATGTGCTGGTATTTGACTGCCAAAAAAATGCTGGATGTTTCAGCTGTAAATAAAATCAATCAGACCTGTGTTTAGAATTACTGGACGATCTGAAAAAATCAAAATAAACTAGGCATCAAAAATGAATACTTTAAGCAGAATTCTCAGGTCTTCAAAGCATTACTTTTTATTATGTAAAGCTGATACAACACCTTCTAGTCTGACCAGACTCTTGAAAAAGACCTGTTAGTGGAACACTGTGTGTTGATGAATATCAGAGGAAAAAAATCAAACACTGTGCAACAATCAGAGCACACTTCAATGAGGAAGGGGGAAAAAAAGAAAAAAAAGGGGGAAGCAGAATGTGTCAAGTAACAGCACTCCAGTCTGAAGATCAGCTACTGTTATAACCACAACTAAGGCCTGAAATATGCACTGTCTAAAAGCAGTTGTGGAAGTATCAATTAATTCATTGTTTCTTTTGTTCTGCTTTTAGGTTTTTGCACCCCTAATTAAAGCATTGTTCAATACACATTTGATTTATTCAATTAAAATATACACATGAACCCTCTCTAGAAATTCTGGTGCATGCTGTACTAACATAGAAATGTTTTACCAGAAGAAAGCCAGCAATTTTGGTCCACTAACAGAGTCCCCTGCTCAGCTTCCCAGGTATTTCACAACACTGCAGAAGACTCCATTTCTGAAGCTACAGAAAGAAGGATTTTAAGGGATATGGCCTCACACTCCCTTCTCTCGCCTCCTTTTCACCTCAGAATTTTAATTAAAAGAAAATATCTATATAAAGCTAATATACTGAGGTCAGACATTTGATATTTTTTTTGCCGATACCAAGAGTCTCATTACATCTTACATGAGCAACTAACGCTACAAACTTTTGCTTTTGAGGAGAAAAAAAGCTGTATGAGCTTTGTAAATCTTAAAGCACTTTTAATCTCTTTTAATTAGTTTAAGGATATGCTCTAATCCTTGTGAGAAGGGGAGTGAGCAGACTCTCCACAAACTTTCCTCCCCTGGAATGACTCATTTGTGTAGCCATATATTCTCAGCATACATTTACACTTAGGACTTGTCAAAATGCACACCTGTCAAGTCTCATGCAGCACACAAACCATTTGAGTCCTGTCTCTCACTCCTCCACTACGGTGCTTTCCCCACCACATTCTCTGCAGATCCCTGCAGACACTTCCCACCAAGCTCCAAAGACCTCAGAAGAAAGCCAAACAACAGGCAAATTCTTCAGGATGTCGCTGGCAGGTGCCCACAGTAGGAACATGAACATGTACCAACATACCTTGTTTCCTCTTTAAGAGCATGGCATAAACCTGCTCATAAGCACTGCATTTACTGTGGGTTTCACTGACACTTGTTTATATTTGCATTGCAACACAGCTCAAAAGCCCCAAGCAGAGCTAGAGAACTTGTACAAATGCACACAATTACAGTCCTATTTCTGCTCTCATAGACAACATTTGAAATGAAAATGTTACATGAAGTCCTGCAATCATGACATTAAACTGAATTGCAAATATTAAAATAAGGTTAAAATTCAGAAAAGCAAAACCAACTTCAATTAAATGTATGTCAAATGTAAATATTAATAACTATACTGAGTGGGAACTTGGTATTGAGAGAAGAAATTTTACCTAGATTAAAATAAGACTCATCTCCACAACTGCTTTTTATGGAATTTTCAAGTTCCCAGTCACAAAAGAAGAAGAAACACCTTTCCTATGTCCATAGAAATTGTTCCACCTGGACAGCTTAAGCTCCTGTTCCATCCATTCCTCACACCATTTTAAATGCCATCACCCTGTATTATTTGTGCTTTAAGAACTGCAAACTACTAATTTATTTGCCCCTTGTACTCCAAGCTGGGTAATCCAATTGAACAGGTACACTATTGTCTGGTTCTTCTGCATTGACACAAGCATAAAAAGACTGTAATTCAAAATTAAGTCACGTTTCAAGAACTGTTCTTAGTTTTTTGACATTTCAGGGAATTATGACACCACCAGCAGCCCTTTATTACACAAACCACACTCCTTAAAGGTCTCAAAAGATCCCAGAACTTCAGCACTCTTTCAGAGTTACCTTAAAACTAACGCAATTAAAATAAAAAAATAATTAATCATTTGAAAGTTCAGTACCATTAGGATGCAAATTGCCTGTAATAAACTTGATTTGGCCCACTTGAGAATAAAGACCATATCATAAAGCTTAAGTATCTAACTGTACACCAGATCCGGCACTCTGTTTCTCATATACAATCATCTTCACTTTCTTCCTGATTAAGTGATCACTGTAAAATAATGCTGATTAAGATATTTTTATTTTGACCGCACTTCACCTCATGGCAATTTTAATAATTTTATCTTCAATGCAGCTGAATCACTAAAACCTGTTGCTGCTGCAAAAAAGACCAACCATCCCCATTAAAATAAATCAAACTTTCAAGAGAATCTTCATTTTGAAGAAGACAAATACATTTCCCAACACCTGTAACCAACCTACAATAAACACTTTCTGTAAGCAGGAAGTTCCTACATAAAACACATTTGTCTGTGAGCACACATATTTTTTAGCAAGTATCTTGGTTCTGGTTTTAGGTACCCTAAATGCTTCTATTACCTAAACATAAAATGTTTTCAAACCATCCTCTCAGAGTATAATGTTTCAAACTGACCCTTCAGAATTCCTACCAAATCAAGTGAAGGGATTCACTAATGGTGCACTGACTTTTGTGCTACTGAGCACGTCACTTATTTCAGTATCCCCGTCAATGACAAGTCAGAAATAAGAGGGACCTCAAATCCACGAACTCTTACATGCACATATTTGCAAGGCTGAGACTGAATTAAGAAAATACAATTATTTGGTTTTCTTTATTAACTTAAGATCAAAAGAGGAAGCAGCAAGTGAAATTAACAATCTTTCTGTAAAAGATTGATTGGTTAAGTTTCAAACCATAAACTAACCAAAAAGAACACTTAGGATCAATACAAACTGTTCTTCATCTTCACATTCTAGACGTATTTTCAAATTTTGTAAGCTTTTTTCCCCAAATACAGATAGGAAAGATGAGCTTATAAGAATCTGATATACTGGAGAAGAAATGTTTTGCAAGTTGTGATCCTAAATACGTAAAATATCCACTGAGTTCTGAAAATTCTTTGAATGCTTTTACCCAAGTTTTATCTCGCAAGTCTTGTTTACTAGAAACTTGAAAGGAAAAGTCATGGCAAGACATAGCACACACAAACAAGTTTGAGATAAGTAATGGGATAATATGGAAGTTGGAAACATTTTCAGAAGAGTGCAGAACACAAATTCATTAATTTCTAAAAAACAGCAGCAGTTTTAAGGAGAAAGTAATTTACTTACCTCAATAAATTAACCCCACCTCAGAAGAAGGTAATATACAAAAATTTTAGTTAGTGCTTATCATTTTTAAAAACTATTAATCTGGATACTTCATAAAAATACTCAAATGGAAACTGCACTCTAATAAAAATAGATTCCTGGGAATAATGCATTTTGGAAGTATAAATCACAATTAAGTGATGAGCAAAATGAATGCTAGAAATTCATTACTTTTCACCCTGAAATTAGTTTACAGAAGGTTTGTTATATTAAAAAAGTACTTGTAGGGACATGAATTCATAGCTCACATTTTCACAAATGTCTTGTTTCACAGACCACAAAGGAGCAAGTTAAGAAGTAGCTCATGGTAAAATGTAAGCAAACAAATGTTTATTTTTGGTATGGATAATTTACGTTCCACATGCTATGACAAAACCCCTTTCACTAATTATTTCATTATCTTTTCCTGCTCAGCAAGAGTCCTCAGTTCAAACACCTGGTCATGACTTGTCTTCTTCCCCTAGACCTGAGCAACATATTAAATTAGCGAAAGCTTAACAAAAATGTTTAAGACAGTCAAAACTTTCTCCAAATTCTGTGAATTTTTAATACTTTTCCATACGAAAACAGTACCAACATGCTACTACTGAAAATGAAGTTTAAGTTTAATGAAGCATCAACTAAGTATATGGAATTAGTTATATTTGAAGGTATAGGTCAGGTCATGAGTGCATCCACCCATACAGTTAACAGATAGAATTTGTTACTCTTAAACCCTTTTTGGCAAGTGGCTCTAGTCCCAGGTCAAAGCTAGATCACTTCCACTATAACGCAGTGCACTCCCTACCTATGACAAAAAACATCAGAAGTGTAACATTTTCCTTCCCACAGTCTCAACACTGGAGTTTTTTCCTGGTCTCAAATCCTTAGCAAAGTGTGGCAACTCCTGCCCTCATTAACACCTATTTTTAGACTGTTAGTCTGTATTTACTCAGAACTTACAACAAAACATTCCTATTAGTTTTAGCTTGATTCCACAACACTGCTTATCCAAAAAAAAAAAAAAAAAAAAAGTTGCTCTTTTTCAAATTCTCTAGCTATATCTTATTAAATAAAACTGATTTCTGAAAGTAATGTCAAACATAAGGGGAAAATGAGCATTCAAATGCAATACATGCAAGAATCCCAAAAGCATGTCCTCCCAACTCCGACTGAACTCATCCACAACTGATGCCTTTTCATACCTATCCACACATTGCCAACTTTCTACTCTATATTAGTATTTCTTTCCACCCAAATCTTCCTCCATTTATCATAAAAATGTAATATGCAACTAATTGTTTGAATATCCTCAGTTTATCTCAAAGTGCATTCAAAAACCATCTGCACAGTAAAAAACACACACCTGGAAAACCTGAATTCAGTCCAGATATGGTAACTACTGTGAGCTACTTTAGCAATATTCATTCAGAGGAAATGGGCTGCTTATCTAGCTGCTGAAATGGAAAGGACTCTTTCATACAATAAGGTATTTTGGGATTATTTTCTTGTTATTTTTCAAATAATGATGGCATATAAATTAAAAATTTTATATCCAGCAGCAAACGGAAGGCTGGTGTTTACAATGGCCATTGTGTACGCGGTCCATAAAAAGCAAACAAACCAGACAGGCAGAATGCAGTCCTTACAAAGACCTGTAACACAGGGGGTATTCAGAAACATTTGGGTTTCATCCCCTAGATTTACAACTGCTCTCAGACAGATGAGTGTTTATAATTAAATTCATAATTTTGACTAAGCATAATAACAAAATCTGTGACATATAAATATACATGAATTGCTGTCAGGAAGGTGACACAGATTGGAAAGAAGCATCACTCCTGCAGTCACAGCACGTGTGTCTGCATCCAGCTGTCCTCACACCTTCTACCCTTCACCTGACTTGAATCAGATATGACTCAGTGGAAGATGTCTCAAAGACAATTCACTTTTTGCACGCTCTGCAAAGGTAGGTGGGTGGCAGGAGAGACTCCTAAACCCACACAGCCTACAACAGCATGCCCTTACCTCCTAATCCCAAGGTGGTTGCCTGGGGACCAGCCACAGGGGTGGGAGCAGCATCTGCCCACACAGGTGCTGTAATTGTGACAAAACCTTTAACTCGAGGACTCCAGACAAGCACAAGGCACCATTAACAAAAAATCAAGTTTTATTACTCTCTTCTGCTCATAGAATTACTTCTGAGGGTTTGTTCTTTTTCTCTTTTCTGGGTCAAAGATCCAGAAAAAATCAAGAGTCTGTGCCCAGACTCTTAGTAGAACCAGCAGATATGACTGTATTAATACTGAGTATTCCCTCCACATCTTTTAGCAAACAGATTAATACATAATTATTTTGCATAAAGTTTGGGCAATTCCAATGGTAACAAATTCTGACATACAAATATAGAAAAAATAATTCACAGGAAAGTGAGATCTCACTCTATAAAGCTGAGAAAATCTATCAATCTTTTTCTAGGAACCTGACATCCACTAAGTATTTCTCCAAGGAAAACAATTTCATACACATTAATTTCAGAAATGACTGTAATGGGTTTTCAACATGTCTTGGGCCCAAGTCCTCAGAAGAATGCAAACATTTAACTTCTACTGAAATCAACAGGTCACCTGTGACTGCATAACTGAAGTCTCATTCAAACTGCCAACTTCAGACAAACAGAATTAGTTATGAAATTTACTTGGGTACACAAGGGCTTATTACAAAAGAAAGGAAAAGAAAGGCCACTTCAGAGAATGATAATCAAGTATTCCCTTGTATAACAGAAAGATGTCCAAATCCATAAAAAGGGAGTAATGAATATACACAACAACATCGGTCTTCTCTTTTTGTTAGTATTTCATTTCAATTTTTACTTAATTTACACAGAGGGACAGACAAAATTACGATGACAGGGAGCATCTTAATATGATATATAATAATTAATGTTCAATACATTTATCTTCTTGCTTTTAATTGTGACTGTTTCTTGATTTAATAAAACAGGTGTTTATATACATTTAACTACAAAGGTCTCACCTTCCAATGATAACATAATTTGAACTTTATATTAGAGTGAGTTTAGTTGTGTATGTTAACAATTACTACTTCTTCAAGTCTTGTATCAGTAAAGTTACCTGGAGCTGAATTTACAATGAAATTACTTTCCTATAGTTTCTGAGTATTTCCAAGTACATCTCTCATAACTTTTCATCAAACATCAACTTACCCACCTAATTTATAATGAAGTTGTTGGGATCTTCAATATCAAAACTCATCCAAAATCAAGCTTTCTCAGATGACTTCTAAAACCCTTGCTAAGGTTCTTTCTACTGAAATCAGATCCTGTATGTTCTAGTCATAATTACGAGTTTTCCCCAGCTGGGATTTTTTGTCCTCTCCCTGTGTTTTCTGCATCAGCCATGGTACAATGCCTCTCCTCTACGTGTTAATCTACAAAGGATCAATATTCACCACAGAGATAAATCTTACTGCATGTTCCCTTATAAATTTCAAATAATGAACCTCTCAATACTATTTCAAATGTCAACAGAATTTCTGGCTCAACACAGCAGCTAATTTAAATCAACTACTTCTGTGTGTGAGAAAGAATGTAAAATGTGTCCGTTTTAACTTGATACCAGCACTTGATTTAATTCATGCTCAAAGATGGGAGCACCAACACAATCACAGTAAGTATAAAACCTGCAGACATGAACTTTTCATCTATACTGCGCTAAAGTAGTTCTTTACAAACATCAGGATAAATGGACGCCTTTTGCTTGAAGTTTTTCTGGATCTAAAAAAGAATTAAGCTCAAACTGGAGAAGCTGTGACTGTCAGTGACTTGGGCTGTTAGTCATTAAAACAGACAACCCTTCCTTTAGCTTCTCCTCATTCTTACCAGCTGGCAGTACGACTTGCCCAGGCTCCATCTGTTAAGAAAAGTGCTACTCATGCTGCAGTGCTTTCCCCATTTACAATTATTTTAGTACATTTTAGAACAAATGTGAATTCAATATTTGAGAAAGTTACTGGACTGACAAGTACCTGCTGTCTGAAATAAGGGCAGGTTTCCCACAATGCACTGACAAATGTGTCTGATCTGAGTGACATTCCTGCAGATAAAGGCATTTCAGTTTTTTGGGCTCAACAAAATCACACATATCTCTGCTGATACTAATAAAAATATTAAATAAACAAGAAAATGCATTAGATACACTTCAGTCAGCAAGGCCTAATGAAATTTACTCCCAAGGGCTTGATGAAGTAAGGAAAGTAATTTCTGACTCATTAGATATTCTAGTCAAGAACACACAGAGAGGGAGCACAGCTCCAGAAGATCTAAAAGGAACCAAAAAAAAGGACTTTTCATTTTCATAAAATCTAAATTCCACATCCAAACCAACCTCCTGAATATATCTGTGCTGCTGCTTGAGAGCACAGTGGCAGAATTCAAGCCTGACAGACGAGTGCCAGTGCAGGATGTCAACAGGTTACTGAAATTAGCAGTCTAATCACCAGGGGACTGAAAAATGTACACTCTCCAACTGAAAGTCAACCTATTAACTTCAAACTGTGTACACTGAAGAATAGTGGGTGGGCTGAAATTTGCTTACAGTGAGCTGTATCCCAGTAAGCAAACAGGCTGCTGCACTCAAAAGGAAGGAACAGTGACAAGGAAATTAAGATACAGGTAAGTGAAGTTACAACCAAGCCTGCTCTTCATCCATCCTCTTTCCATGACTGCCCTTAGACCATAGGGAACAGTCTGTGTTAACTGAGCAATCCAAAAATTTATTTTTATACATACATATATATATCTCCATATGAGTGTGTGAGTACCCATGCATACATGTATAAATAAATATATTCCATACAAATATGTATATTCCACTACACGGAAATTTCCACAGGAAGGGCATATCTTTAGGTAACACCAAGCCTCTTAAACCAATTCATTGCCTCCAAACAAATCTCACCAAAAAGGACCACAAAGGGAGTAAAAAAATACTCAAATTTAGATGCGTTCTTGAGTGGCACCATCTGTTTTCTATGGGAGATGAAGGGAAGAGCTTGAAACCACCCTGGTATCTGTTGGAGGGACAACACAGCAGAGCATAAGCAATGCAGGAGGATGCTGGAAAGAGCAGATAATAACCTCCTTCTCCAAGTGATGGAGGAGCCAAGAAGTGCTATTAATGGTGTTGTGGCTTAACCCCAGCCAGTACCCAAGAACTTTTTTCTCACCGAGAGGAGGGGCTGGTGGGGAATGTGAAATTCAAGGGCACCCTTAGCTGCAGGGATGATGAAATGGTGGAGTCTGAGATCCTCTAGACAGTACATAAATATTTTTTTAATAAGAAAAAAAACCTAAAACCTTCTTCTAAAATGTTCCTCTCTCTCAGAGGAGCACCTGAATTCCTATATATCTTAAATAATTACATAGCCAGATGGAGACATTTATATATAAGTTAGAGAATCATCTGCTAGAAAAGTAATAAGGAAATAAATTTTAAAAAAATACACACTAAAAAAAAAAAACACACAACAAAACATCAAAATGTCTCAGCAGACCTAAGGATGAGGGCAGCACTCAAGGAAGCCCTCAGCTTTTTAAGGCCCCAGCTGAACCCCAAGCACAGTGAAGGGAATTCTGAAGTACTCTAAATAGACTTCTACCCCTCAGCCTGTACTGTGGTCTGTGGAGTGAAGGAAGTGCAAGTTTACCCCAGACACATCCAAATTCTTGTGGCCTAGCCTCTGCAGATATGAGAGCACCATCAGAAGAAATCAAAGAAAACCAACACCCAACTGACGTATTTCAACACCTGGCCCCAAACCCAGCAGACAACAACAGCCCTGATGTGCTGACAAAACAAGGAAAAATTCTTCTCTGTCCAGTGTTACAACTGCTTATTCTCTTCAGCAGATGCCATCCCTGTGCTTCCACACCAGGTGGGAATTATGCCTCACCTGCTGCAGAGCTACAGCAGAGATGAACTGAAAGAAAAACATCAGATTTTAGGGTTTGTTTTTTTTTTTTTTAAAAACAGGTTTAGCTTTAAGATGGAAATGTAAGCAAAAAGTAACAAAGATAACAGGCAGGATCACAGCCCATAACTACATTAGAGAATATTAACTAGTAAATTAACCTAAACCAACTTAAGTGTACAGAAAGAAAATCATATCTCTCTATGTGATGGCTAGGATCTATGAAGCTGTGTACATAAAAGCTACCAAAGGGAAAAGAACCACCTTCTTTACACCTGAAGTGTCATATACTCTACTCACTATCTGCACTGAACTGCATCATGGAAGGAAAACTGTGAAAATACGTTTTTGCATGCTTTCCTCTCGAACACCATAAAATGTCTTTTGGGTTTGTTTTGTTTTGGGTCTTTTGTTGTTTTGTTGTGGTTTTTTTTTAATTTATTTTAAGGAAGTAGACTCCGTCTTCCATCTTTGAAACACTGTGGTCATGGGAGCTCTGACAAAGTGCAAAAGGGATTTAAGGAAGCACTCATGACTGAAGTCACCAGGATGCCTCCAAGGGCATTTCCACACATAGTCTGCATGATCTGCCTTTTTTCCCACTACCTAAAGCCAGGAAGAGAGAAGGAAACATTACCATGACTTTCTGGAGTTATGCAGGTTTATATGGTGATTTGTTTAGCTCTTTCCCCAATTCTTTCCTTATCTAATATAGGCAGTAGATAAAAATCTCCCCTGAATCCTGCTTCTGGGCCTCCAGGAAAAGGAAGTCTTGTTTTTTTCCCCATCCCACAAGTCCTGAAGTACACGTGACAGAGAAAACAAATTTTTGCCCCATAAACAGTAATTTCTCTCACTGATCCAAGAAACAAACATTTTGTGCTTAATCAAAACTGCAAACAGCCATTTATCACTTTGCACATGGGACAAAGAATTATTTCCTGGCCAATTTTATTTGAGAAATACTTCAAATACCATATAAACACATGCACGGGCACACAGCTGTTGTCAAGATAACAGGCCTGAATTTTTCAGAAGCTGAGAGCAAAGTGGCAGCCAATATTCAGTTCTCACCTGATATTCTCAACAGAACCCCATGCACGTAGTTAAGCACAGCCTGTACACAAATTTTGAAGTGTCATTTCAAGATCACATTTTGACTTATGAAAGTAACATATTTGAATACAGGAATGGTTAAAAACATTTAAGTAAATAGATAACAGAGCAATTTTAACAGAAAAGATCTAGATGTTTTGCATTTTAAAATGACTTTATGACACAAAACAGCAAACCTATCTTGTAAGGGAAATTTTGCCTATTTCTGCCTCATTCAGGGGAGAGATTTTAACATATGTATGTATGTGTGCTGAGTAACAATGTAGTTATATTACTTTCCTGAAATCAAGAGTATATTCACCCAACTGAATTATTCATTGGCACAAAATTTCAAGAGAAAACACAAAACTAAAATAAATGGGAAGAAAAAAATTTTCCTGTTGCAAAAAAAGATCCATCTCTGACAAGATGCCTGAGGTGTTGTTGAGTTCATTTTGTAAAAAATAGGATTTCTTCTTAAATTTTCTCATTCAACACATACACCAGTATAAACACGTCCTCTCATTCATGAGACAAGAACATTTCACTCTATTTTTGAAAGCTAAATAGTTAAATACCCCATAGGAACAAGCCAGCTGTTATTTAATCAATAATAATAGGGGGCTGTTATTGACATGATTGACCACATTTCCTCTCAGAGGAAATAGGAAAGCAATCTAAATGAAGATTCAATTTCTTCATTTGCTTGCCACCTTCTTTCCTTTTAGGCAGTGGCTTCTGCTACTCTCTCCTTTCCAAAGTCACCTTATTTTCTATTTAAAAGTGCAAAAGGAACCTGACAGCAAACATAACTAGGCTGGATAGCAACCAAGGCGGCAAATCTGTGACCGCTCTGCTCTCCTGCCCTCCAGCCCCACACCAGGCTCCTGCTGCTATTTATATTGTGGTGTGCACACACAGTAAACACAGCTTTCACATTCTGTTATGTTAGAAAAGGTGAGAACTATTTCCTCATTTCTAGCTCAACTTCTAAAATAGCAGTATCTTCTTCTTAACACAAATAATTGTCACATCACCATTTACTCCAATGATATGCATTTAAAAAGCCACTAGAATAAGATCAGTCTCAAATGAAACATACACTAACTATATTTTATGGCTCTCTAAGCACATTACTAAACATTCAGGATAATCAATCCATCAATTAGGATTTTATTTACTTAAATGTTGATTAATTTTTTTTTCATGTTTTAATCTATAACTCATTGCAAAGATCACACAAGATAGATTCAAAAGAAATAATCAAGCATCAATTTAACCTTTAAAGATATAAAAGAGAATTAGGTAACCATTTTTACTATATGTTGTCATGGAGAGATATAATATGCAAAGTTATGTACAAACATAAATAAAGTGCTTTAGCACTCCTGTTAGTAGACTAGAGCAATCTAAATGCTTTTAATATTGGTTTTAAAGAAAAGTTACCAAAAGGTGAAGATGAAACACTGTATTTTCAATTGCCTTTTTAAAATTAACCTCCTCTAATCTCAAATAAATATACAGCTAAAATACCCAAATTCACATGCTGTAGACCTTTTTACCTCAAAAACATTTCCCCCAGGGTGCTCTCCCCAGCTACAACCTTGAAACTATGGAGCCACTCTGCTACAAAGTGTCACCTCCAGTGTAAAATACCTGAAAAAAATCACCTTCACAGCAGTAGCTTCCCCTTTCTCTTTCAAAGTTTCAAACCGAACTTGACAACAGCGAGATTGCCCCTAAAAGAACACTCAGATATAATGTAACCCATCTTTTCCCAGCACTGCCTGCAAGCAACACTCCAGAACTTGGGTCCAGAAAAAAAGAGAAAGAAGCCTCCACTAAGGTGTTAACTATTATTCTGTGAGAATGTGAAAAACTGTAGCTTTTTCTGTCAATTAAATTCTGCTATTGTGTCCCAGGAAAAACTTAAATATAATACAAATAATGTATTTTTCATGATCTGAAGGCAGCAAAAAGACCATCAGATTTCATGCCCAGTGTCACTCTTAAATAAAGACAGTAAAACTTCCATATCTCTTTAGAAGAAGCTCATACCCCTTTATTTTTTACTTCCTTTTATAAAATTAGCTGCCATCAAGTGAAATTTTATTTGGAAGAAATGTTGCATACTCTACACTTCTCTAGAATAATCACTTTTGGCCTGAGGGAAGTTAATGACAACAAATCCATGCTTCATAACAACACCCACACAAAATAATAATTTGTGAGCATATTAAGTATTACATGAGACAACAATTGAAAAACACACTTTCGCTAAGAAGTTATTTTCAGTCTGAGGCAGTTTACAACTCATACCTGCAGGAACATAACTACTTATGGGTAGTTTAGAACCCCACATCCAAATAACCAAATGAGAACACATCAGTGACACAATAAAAAGTATCAAAATCAGCTGGCTATTAAGACAGTGCTACCCTGATGAGCCAGAACACCTATTTTTGCCCCACATAAATTTGGAGGATACATGCCATGAAGTCACTACAGCAGTACACAAACCAGAGCCCTCTATATTTGGATTTCTGACCTTTAGCATCAGACCAGCCCTAGTCATGAAGGCACACAACCATGTAAGAAAAGCCAGGAGCTGCTAGAAACTCAACCTGATAGTCTAAAATCAGCTGTCTGCATATACCAGGTATTCAAGTCAGCATATAAATAAAAGAAAATTTAGCTTTCTGTGCCTGTGTATCTAAACTCAAGAGTCTGTGTCCACAGCACGCAATGATGCAGTAATACTTCCGTAAATGCAGCAGCAGAAGCCATCAACCCATCACAGCACAGAGCTTACAACAACATTCCCCCACTAACACCAGTAAAGATGCTCTGCTAGGATGAATTTGGTAGCACAGGGCCCTCTTTTATGTATTATAGCACTGTTTTGTCCTGACACTCAGGCTGAATGGGGCTCTGAGCAACCTGGTCTAGTCAGAGGCAGTGTCCATGGCAGCAGGGTAGGAACAACATGATCTTTAAGGTCTCTTACTACCCAAACTATTCTAAGATTCTATGGTCTGTTCTGTCTTTGTAGACATTTTTAAAAACAGGCAGGTCCTTCATACTTCTCACTCTTACTTAATATACACAGTTGATCACTGTAAATACAGCTTCATTTTGCCCCACTTCTACCCTCACAATACTTTCATTTGACAATCACATTAGGTAGATTTGAAGAAACTAATTTAAACACTCACTTGTTAAAACAGCCTGATTCAGTCAGGAGAAATAGCTGTTTACCTGTTGTCAACAACAGGTCAACCTGAGGCAAATGCTAAGTTTAACTAAATAGTAAATGTTTGCAATGTAAACTGTAAAAATCTGATTTAATGTTCTCCCTGCAAACAGCAATTTGACCTTCCTATAGTGATCACAAGTATATGTTCAGAACTGAGCAACATTTAAAAGGAATACAGGAAAGCTCCTGTTATACCTCAAGACCCCAAATACTCATTTTAAATAGATACATCAAGGACTTAAACTGCTCAAAAAGCTGCTTTAACTACTTGTTTCCTGGGGTTTCTTAATTATAATATGAATGACCCCATGAAAGAACACTTCCAATAGGATGTTATTCCTTGGTTATTGTGAGGACTTCTCAGCTTCCTTCCTGCACTCTACAAGATCTCATGATTAAAGTTGGGTGGTTGACCTGGAAAATTCTGCCTCATGTGATAAGACATTAAATTTCAAAAAAGACACAATAGCTAAGCACACAAGCCTTCTTTCAAAAAAACACAAAGAACACAGAACTCTTTTTGAATAGGCTTTATTGCTGTATTAATAGTTGAAATGCAGAGCAGTCGAGGGAGCAAAGCTCTCTTTTCCTCATTTGAACTCACTCAACTGGCACAGGATTTCTTTCCCACTATCCCAATCCCTTGGGTCCCAACAAATCAAGACCAAAACAGGACCCAGCTGTCTCAGCTTGTTGTTCGAGCCCATTCAATTACAGCTGGAAGGCGGAATATTTCCTGGCACAACTTTCCTCTGGGATACTTACTCATGTGAACAAAACCTACAGACTGATCAGGTGCATTCACCCACTGCTGGGTACTGGGCTTGTTAAATGTGCTTCCAACACTCAGAAGAAAGTGCTTAAGTAGTTACTGCTTTAATTAAGAGCCAGCAAATGAATTAACATAAAAAACATGAACAGCAAAGAAACCATAATGATGAAGTTGTCCTGACCACCAACGAGCACGAGAGGATCTTTCTGCAACTCAAAGCCCTGCAATCAGATTCTATAACTGAGACACAGATATTCCATTTGACTATGCTGGTGCTAAGCATGCACAAGCTGAGCTGCTATCAGAGGATATACACACAAAGCAGTTGTGTTAAATATGGGGATTTCAGCAGGAGATGTTTCTTTGAACTTCAAAAATGTTGTCACATCTATGTTTGCTAGCCTTCTGTCACAGGATTTTAAAATACACAAATAAAAAATATCCAGTCACACATGCTCCAGAGCAGTCATTAGAATGTCATCTCTGTCTGTGAAAATACAAGAGAATACCAGCCAAGACCACAAGCTAAGCAACAGCAATATGTGAAAAATATTTTCAAATAGAGTAATTCCAGTTATTTCAGCCAAAATAAAGGACAAAAATTCAATCCTTAGCACTTTACTCCTATTTAGACTGCTCTGAGTACTCACAAATGGAGCTGGGGATTGGTCTTACAAACATTCTTCAATTTATTTTTCTTTTACTCATGACCAAAAATTCTTGAAGGAGAAAAAAGACGAATTCTCTTCCCTTCTTGCTTCCATCAGCTGGTCAGACAAATCTTGTAAGGCACTACTCTTTGGTTTCTGGATTGTGTGCACTGCAGAAGTCCAAGAGTAACTGAAAAACTCATGGATATCACAAACTTTAATGTTCTGTACAGAAGTCCACTGCTCCAGTAGAAATTATTTTTAAGTCCAAAAGCTACAATTAAAGAATATCAAATCCTGTTTATATTATCCCTATAGACAAATATTTTCAAAAACTCTAATCAGACATTCAATTTACTGTCATTACTTTAATATTTATTAAACGTAATGCCCCTGTTCAAATACATGGCTTTGCAAAACAATACAGCTTTCCCCACACACATTCAATACTTTAACCACACAAATCTGTGTTAATGCATATTGATAACAACTGCAGCACAGCACGAAAACAATGCCACTCCTGACAAGAGCACAGGTATTTGGTGCAATGTCTCCAGAGCTGATTCTCCTATGGAAGCTGATAACAGACATTCACCATCTATCTTTCTAAGGTGCTCGGAATCAAAACAAAAAAACCCCAACAGAAACCAAACAGGTCAGGAAACTAAATTAACGAAGCCATCACTTTGTTTAAACTGTCTACAGTCTATCCACAGTAACTGATACCAGACAAATACTATAATTGTATTGTGATAAACTACTACATACAACAGTTTTATCCTAAAAATTAAACCAAGAACATTTGAAATAAGTATGTTCAGAAACAAGTCCCTTCCAGATACATGCTAACATGAATGCTCAATTACAGTTTAAACACCATCTGTATTAACCAAAATATCCCATGCTTGCTTTTGTGTCTAGTATCCACTTTCCTGTACAATTTTCTCTTTGAATACTGATTAGCTTCGTTAGCTTCTATGCTAATGAGGATACGTGAACAAATAAAAGCTGCACAACACAGGGAGTCCAGCTCAGGAGATTCAGCTTTGCACTGATCTGTCAGTATTACTTTGTCAGGGCTAGTAAAGCTCTACCTAAGAGCTGTTCCAGTATCTCAGAATCCCACAACTCAGGACTTACATTGACTCCCAAGCTGAAACCTCTCCTATTGCTCTGTGACACAACTCTCAATGTTGCTGTTAGGAAGCCTAAAGGACCTTCAAGCAACACGAGTTGTGCACAGTAGCTGTACCATTTGCTTGCTTTACAAACACTATTTTAACAAACTGAGACAAAATACGATTATTACTAAAGGAAATCAGAATTAAGCACATTACATTTGGTATCTCATTTCCATTTCACTTAATACCTCAGCAACGTACCCATTCAAAAGGCCTCAAGTAATGTAACATTTGAAATTATAATTTATGTATGTGTAGCACCCAGTAAGAAGCAAAAATGATTCATTAGCTCTGCAGCAGACAAAAAAAATCAAATTAGCTACACAGCTCTGAGTAAATAACAGCTGCAGTCTTTTAAGAAATGGTCAGCTGGTGTTAAAATTAGAGATGAATGCTGCTCCTGCAGACCACAATGGGCATTACTCTTCAAAGGCTCCAAACACCAGCCATTGGATCAGCAGTGGAACAGATCCTCAGTTCTTCAACAAAGACACCTAATGCTCACAAAAACTGTTCACTTTAGAAACCTGACTAACATCAGTATTGTGTAGTCTCAGCAAAAAAAGAAATTAAGTTCAGCAACTAGATCATCCTGTCAGTACTGTATGATCAGTGCACTCATTCTTTAGTCGGTGTAAAGTACATATCCCTGCTCCAAACACGTATCTGATTATGAAATTCAGTTATCACTGAATGGGCTACGAGAGCTCCAATAGTGCTAAAGATTTTATAGCTATACCAGAAGTCTGGAGATTTTACTTTTTCTAAAAATCCTGTATTTTCTTAGTCATTTATCAAAGAAGGCCTTATGACTTTAAATAAAATGTGAGCAAAGCCTCAGAAAGTCATGTTCCACCTGAACATTGCTCTCTTGCAATTACTATGTATTACATAACTGAACAGACCCAGTATCTGCAAACAACTGAATTTTTCGTAGATAAAGCACAAATTAAGTAACACCAATATAGCACAAACCAAGATTAATGTCAAATAAAAGGCCAAAGTGCAAGAATGACAAGTTAATAGTTTCTCAAAATGCAGTACCTTTTCCACAAAGCAGAGAAACACAGCAGAGGAAGAAAAAAACCTAATAAAAATGGCACAAGGCTATTAAACACAAAGGAACCAGTCCCTGGCTCAGTCACTGCCTGAGTGGCAATGCTGTGCAAGACCCAAAAGAGAAACTTTTGTCTGCCTCTTGCCACTCTTTCCAAGGCAGTTTTCCTGATCTCTGAATTTGGTAACTCAGCGATGCCAGTGGGACAAATGACCTCCCAGTAGAGCCAGCAGATGACTTACACTGCCTTTGCCTTTCTGGTAGCTATCACAGTACTTTGATAGGAACCCACACATGTATGTAGTTGCACTGACAGAATCACTGACTGAAACAGCACAACATCACATTTTCAGAAGTGCTGGGCAGCCATCACATTACTTCTGTAGCCTACAGCTTCCTCCAAGAGACAAAAAATTACACAACCTCCAACCACCTTCACCTTGTTTTTTGAACTCTGGTTCAACTGATGACTGTAAACAATGAAAGACAATCCTTCCCCTCCCTTTGCAAATATCAAACACATCTCAGCTGAGACTGGGACATCTATAAGGAGAGTTGACAAGTTGCATTAAAGCAAAATCAAGTACAAAGTCTGTGTGACAGCACATTTATTTGCGTAACAGACTGACATGAGCAAACAAAACCAAATATTCCTGGAGGAAAGAGGTTTGGTTTCCTGAGTATCTCCCTACACAAGGACTTGGAAGGGAATTATTTTCATGGAACAAAAAATGTTCAAACATATAACAGTTGCAAAGCCTCAAAATAGTGTTATTTCAAACAGACTTGAATACTGAGACAAAAGAAGGGATCATCAGGTAGATTTGCCAACAGTTCATGAATACTGTGCTTTTAACCTTCAAAGTAGTTAATATCTATAACTTGGTAGAGAAAAATGCCATGCAGAATCCTAAACCTTAAAAATTTTAAGTGGCCAAAAATTCAGTTTAAAATATTCTAAAATAACACATTCTGAGCAGTATAGATATTTATAGCAATATATTATTTTAGGCAGTGACACTTCTTTTAAATGAAATCTTTCTCAGCGGCTCTCAGTAAGAAAAAATGATGTGTACACTACATGTATGTCTCTCTTAATGTCCCCCATTCCCTCTGACAACTTGTTCTCTTACTTGATGCACAGTGTTGAACATTAAAATATGTAATTTCTTGATTAAATTGAAATTGATGTAATTTCTGTCAAGCATGTGCATCTGTATAAGACCTTCTTTATTACTCATCTATTTTTCTACAATATAACAATTTTGTGTTTCCATTTCTAGAATTCAGGCATTAAAATATGTATGTATGACAATATCAATGTAGTATACCAAAAAGGAATTGACTTCACAGTTAAAATGCTTGATCAACTATTTTTATACATATGCAGAAAGGTAGAAAACAAAATACCATAAGCACCTGGAACATTACAGTTTGATCTGATAATGTAATTTTTTCCATAAAATATAAATCTGAGTTTATAACAGCCTGACTTTAAAAGCTTTCTGAAGTCAGTCTTTACAAATTTTCCAGTGGCCTTTATATCAGACATCAAAAACATGAAAATAAAATTTTAAAAATGTAACATGCTCAACACACTCAACAGCTAACCCAGCAATAAATTACAGAGAGAATTATTTGATTTTTCCATGTAGTGAGCAGAGAAAAAATCCTACTTCTAGCTGGGAACTAAGAGTTCAAAACATTTTTGGATAGTACCAGAAATTTGTGGAACTGCATCTTAAAATTTTAAGCAAGATCAAGTACGAAAGCATGTAGATGGCTTTCTTAATATATAAATATATCTATTTATCCATGTGTATATATGTGTCTGTATACACACCCACACACATGCATGTATGTATGAGTAGAGTATACTTATATTTACATTAAATTATATGAATAATTGAATTCAATGAATTTAAATAAATACAACCTACAGATTCTGCAGGGGCTTAGTCATGTGATTTCATTAAGAGCTGTGTGTTGCATAATTAGATACTACTTTACTGCACAAGTCCTGGCACTACCTACAGATTTACACCAGATAGAAAGAATGTTTCCAACATGAACATGTCCTTCACCTAATTGATTTTCAGTATTTACTTTCCAAGACTCTTAATTTGAAAAAACTAAAAAAAAAGTTTAAAAAAATTATCAAAACATTAACACCACTGAATAGTGCTTAATATTGGAAACATGCTTGATTCCACATAATCTCACATACTCTACTCCTTAAGGTAATATAAATAGAAAATATTTCCTTCTGGAAATTAAAATCCTGAAGCCTTAGTCAATGCTGGTAAATCAGCTGAAGCCATGCTTTCAACAGAACAGAGTCCATTTACCTGAAGAAAGCAAGTTGCTTTCTCATTAACAAGAAATATACTAAATTCCTTACTAATAACATATAATTTACTATGTATGCTATATAGTAATGATTTATTAATTATTTGCATTGCTGCATCCCATACCACCAACAGGCTTACACTCAATGCTAAGTCTAGAAGGAAAATTAGTCACTTGCTTTAAAAACACCTGTTCTTGCTGAATCTTTTAAAGCAAACTATCTTCACATAACTGCTGAACATTTTTGACTACTTTTTTTTTCTAGACTAATCAGACACACAAAAAAAAAAAACCAAACCAGTATCTTTGAACAGAATGCTAAGGGAGACACAGTATTTACAGCAGCTTGGAATAAACTTTTATTAAAAATCTTACACTTTTAGAAATTGCCACTGCACAAATTTGTTGTGAGGAAAACTGTTCACATTGCCATAGTTACATATTTTTTATAACTTCACTTTTTCCACGTGTAAGCACCATGTAGAGGTACTTTTAAATAAGCATTATTTTCATACTGAGGTGCTTCTACTACTTCGACTTGATCAGGTGAGTTAAGGTTCTACAGTAGTGCATGAATAATCAAAGCCAAAGGCAATTTCTCAAACTACGTTTGAAAAAGGAGTTTTCTTTCATCTTTCACTACTGCACAAATGCAACACTCACTTCATTCGAGTTTAGGCTAAAATTTAGCTTAAAAACAAAGATGAAAAGCTTGCTTTAAAGCTACAGCGGTATTGCAGGTCTTCAGCCCACTTACAAAGATCACACTATGAACTGAAAAACAAAAAGGTGCATTTAACAACTTTATTAATATATGAAGTGAACATGTCCTCAGTCTTCTTATCCAAAATATTCTGCTGTACTAAATACTCTCAAAATATTTCATCCTAAAGAGTGCTGAAGAAGGTTTCTCACCATTTAGGTATCTCCTGCTTATGTTCTTTTCCTCACAATTCCTCCCAGTTCATAGCATATATGTGAATAAACTTATTTTCAGGTTGTTTGGATACAATCTTTGAAACACTCACTCATGTAGTATTATCGGATGAGATTTGTAAATCTGGTTTAGGAATTCAGCTCAAGTCTCATTCCATGTATAGTCAAGAACTGCTCACTGTTTGCTCTGCCTGCTCTCCATGCCCACATCTATGGTTTATGAACATCTTCTGCAGAATTGCTGCAAACACTCTGTCCTGCAAAGGAATTTCTCTTCCTTCCACCAGAGCTTCACTTCTACCCCTTTCATCCACTTCCACCCAATCTGCAATTGCTATGAGAAAAAAGGCATTTTCTCTTTGAATACAAATTAAGTGTTTAGACCCAATCCAATTTTAGTAGTATCTTTGTTTCTGATAAACATGTGAGCAAAAGAATTGTACAGCTTCATGTTTTCTCATACTGCTATGGGTTTTTAATGCTGTAAAATTTTGGGGTGGGTCACAGCAATTAAAAAACAGGAGTAATACAGTGTAGATGGTAATTCTTGCTGTTCTAGGTGACAAAATAGCTAAGGAGGCCATTTCAAAAGGATTGTATAGATTGGAAGAAAGTGCTCTTATTAAACATTTTTTCTCACTAACTAGTAAATCCTTAAATAACTTTGAAGGAGAGGGGAAAGGAAGAGATTGAGAGAAGTACTGTTCTGGAGTTTGGGTGTTCCCACCCTCCCACGCTTGTACAGTGTTATTGCTCCTATGTGCAGGAGAGGAAATAATAAATTGCTTCAGTTGAGATACTGAGCCAGATCTCCAGCTGATATAAACCAGCTCAGTTTCATCCATTCCCAAGTCTCACAAGGTTCATGCTCAGTGCTCTCCTTTAAAGGTCACTATGGTCAAGGTGTTTTTTGTTTGGGTTTCTTTTTCGCTGGCTGACATTTAACTCCTCCTGACCACGCAGTATATTTTGTAATTAAATTAGGATAGTCTTAAAACTTCTCTGAAGTACACAAAAAGCAGGTAATTCTCCAAAGCCTTAAGCTATGCTGGATGACAGGAATTAATTTAGCTATTTTGTCACCTAGAACTGCATAGAATCGAACATGCATTTTTGCACTTTTCCCCTCCCCAACCTGCAGATTTTCCACAGAAGACTGCATAAAAACACAGATGAAGTGTAGTGTCAAAAAAATATCCCTACTTGTTGCTGTGAAGCAAGTTCAAAGAAGAAATTTTCCCCAAAACCCCAAATCTAGACTACTCTTCTAGGTAGATTTCATGAACACTCTCTGATGACCCAAGCAGATTAGCACAGCCACCCACTTTCCCACCTCTGGCCCAGACTTCTGAACCAGATAATTGGTCATCATAAATCCCTTTGCAAACAGCATGCTTCTTCCCCAGATTTATCACTAATGACAACAAAAATTATTACATCACAGAATGCTCTTGATACTTCAAGCAGGGAAGGAAATGAAGTGAATTCAGTCCAGATTCTGCAAAGTCATTTTCAATCATCTTTCAACTACTACTTTTTTTCAATTCTACTGCTATTCATTCCAAGAGACACTGTATGTACTGGCCTCTAAGAGAAAGAATTACAGGAACAGAATTTAAATAAAAAGGAAACTGAAACTCCTATTAAATCAACTTCCCACAAACTTCCTTGCCTATACTGCTTTCCCAATTTGTCCCTGCTAGTGCTGCCTCCTTCCCCTCTTTGTTCAAGTCTCCATGAAATTCCGCAGAAGATGCAGGTCCTGAGAGGGCTCTGGAGGTGTTTTCTAACAACCAATACTGAGGAACACTGCTGCAGCCATCCACACCTCACTCTGAGGAACCAATACCTGCACCAGGCTCAGACCTAGGACAGTGACACAAAAGCACAGGTTCCCAGGCAGTCTGGGTCAGCCCAGCTCCAAGGCTGCGCACATCCAGGGAGCACGCAAACAGCTGTACTGCATGGATCATTGCTGCCCAGAACACGGGAGTTAAGAACTTCAAGGATATCAGTACTTTGGGGGTGCTCACCTCAGCATTTCCTGTCCCTTCTTCCTCATCCTGGCTGGTTTTCCAGTCATCCTTCCTTTCCACCAGTCAGGCATGCCTCAGCCTGGAAATACCAATAGCTTGCTTCATGTTTGCCACAGTAATCCCCTTTCATAGAGCCTGTCAGGTCAGGATAACACCAAGCACACTTCTCCACTGGGACAGGAGAGATGATCTTGAAACATTTTACCCTTCTTTTGCCCTTTTATCTCAGGGATACATTTATTTTCCATATTTATAAATTAACCAAGGTCGAACAGTTAACTGCATGTGCAAGCGAATCTGATGAAATCTGTCTTTACCTAGTTTTACTTAAAATGCTAATAAACCCCTTTGAAGTACTTTCAAATGAAAAGGGGGATAGGGGGAAAATAATATGCATTGTATCTAAAGACCGACCTTCCCATTGCTTTCAAAAAAAATTTTTTTAAGAGACTGACATCCAACAATGTTATTACTGTGCCTAAATGTCACAGAAGCACCGGTCCCAACCAAAAATTAATGAGGAACTTACATATTGCTATATCTTGGAAGTAAGGGCTTGAAAACAAGGTGTGAACTACTCTTGACCAAGGATGAAAGTGCAGACTTGTTTAAATCAATTTAAACATGCAGTGTTCTCAGGATGATTTCACTCTCCCGACACATCCTTACTTCTTAGAACCATGAGGGCTTGTGCAGCTGAACCAGCTCACTGCTCCATGGAATACCAAGCAAGAAGTCTTACATGACTTCATGCACCTCTTACCTTTCAAAGCCTCCAAATATAGCATACACATGCTAGATTTCTTTTTCCTTTGAGTGTGTTTGCATTTGACACTTAACTTCCATCTTGTTTCACCCACAAACTCTCATCAGCAATACTATTTACTCAGAATTTTTCTTCAAAAGATGCCCCAGCTCCAAAAACAGTTAGCCTTTTTTTCATATGTTGCAAAGAGCATCACCTTTTTAAAGTCTAAGTCCAATGCACTCCTAAATCAAAGACAGTATTCTGCAAATACGAAATTATTACCAAAAGCAAGAACAAAACTGGTTTCAGCCACAGGATTTCCTGTGGTTGTATTGTTACTCTTCAGTCACATAATCAGTTTAATGTGACTTCCTATGACAAAGAAGGAGGAAACCAAGAGGAACTTACTCATCTGTCAACCAGTACTAAAAAAACTCAGCAAGTCTCAGTGATATCATAGGCCACAAACAATCCACGAGTTTCTACACAGAACGCTTAGGTTTAGTGAAAGCGGAAAACCGCAGAGATTAGAAGAACAATTGCAGATGAGCAATGACTATGTGTGAACACAGCAGCTGTGCTTTATTTCTGCCAGAAGTGACTTTTGCAGGCCATGAGGTGTAACATCAGGTGCCTTTCAGTTTACGTGTTTTGATGAATGCACTTAGAATAAATAAATAATACTTAGGCTTGCAACCTGAAGATCTGAGTTGACCTATACAAACAGTAAAGTAATACTAGCTGGTATTAGCAGCATACATAAATTAGCCATAAAAACATGCCCTTTGTGGGTTCACTGAATAATTATGAAAACTGAGTTTTCAAACTAAAGACAAATCAAGACATATACACTGCAGATATCTTTGCCCTGCTCTCAATTACCACATAAGGTATAATGCAAAAATACAAGAGGCAGGAGGGAGAAGAGGAGAAAACAGAATATGGAAATATTTTTCAGTAATCCTATGTATTAGTATATAACCTACACAAGGCTGCAAATAGGTATCTGAAAAGACCAAGTTGAATCATTTTGAGTAGCTAGAAGTATCTAAAACACAGCATAAGAGTAGCATTTACACACTTGCATACAAAAACTGTTGTGTTACCAAAATCTAATTTTAACAAAAATCAATAAACAAGCCTCCAGTAGAAATGTCCTTGGATTGACTCCTTCCACCTCTCCATAAAACACACACTACTAGTCACTCAAATAAACATCAGCACCATAATTTTTGCAACAATATTCCTACTATTGAACTCACAGTATTTACTGCCTTTCAGAAACAAGATCCCTGAAATAAATGGCAAATAAGCTATTTTGCTTTCAGTAAATGAACAGTTAAAAATAGTTCTGCCTCTGCAACTCACCCAGTAAATCAGCCTAAACAGTCCCATTCAATTTCACAGCTCATTACCTGGGACAGTTAAAGCCCGTACCAGATGCATTCCATACAAGACAACACTTCCAACTGTACTTAAAAATCCCCACTCAATTTCAACATGACATATGTGGTGTCTATATACTTTCTTTCTTTTCTTTTCTTAGTATGGAAACCACCTTTAGATTTGTTTACGTTTTGTTGTATTAGTTAGCACTCAGAGAAAACTTCTTAGTACAGACAGGTGAGGTTTCCAAATGACAGGTAGTGACTACAGGTGAAGGGTTAAGCGAAGATAATATGTAAACATCATTTCTGGTCAGAGATTTATTTATGCTAACTATGTAAAGACAATACTTGCACCTAATCTGTAACATTGTCTTCAACAACATTCTTTTGAAAGAATATGAAATGTCACAACGTATTTGTGTAAAACACACTAATGTATTTTATCACACAATATATTTTAGATGACACTGATCTGGTATGATGTTATAGTGCTCTGATTCACTGAAATTCCTTAATAGGCTTCAAAAGAAGCCTTTACCCAGCTTTGCTTTGGCAATAACCTTAATTAGGTTCAGATACAATAAGGAACTTCAGAAAACAAAAGGCAAAAACGCTGAAAATCCCTCACTGGCAAGGAGATGTGCTGGATGACCTAATCCTAACAGACTTTTGCCATTTCTAATTTCTACAATCCAAGGAAAATGAAAAGGATGGGCAAAATCCCCACAACAACCAGATTTAAATATAATTTACCTACCGGTAAAGATTCTTTTCTGTCATTTAAGTAAAGATTTCACATCCTCTACTGCAGTATTCTGTAACTATCCTGCTAAACTCACGTAAGTCCTTGAGAGCAGCCCATATACGTATCTAAACTATTACATTCTCTTACCAACTCAGGTCTCAGCAGGATGTCATCTAGCTAGCATGAAAAATCAGTTTTGTACATTGAATTCTGCTAATTGGAATAAAGATTTCAGTTTGGGTAAGATTGTGTGTATGTAGAGAAAGAGATGCCAGCACTCTGAAACAACTTCCCTCCCAGCTCCCCTCCAAACTCTCTTCTTCCTGAATTCTCTACTACAGCTGTTTTCCTGTTGCAGTCAGACCTTACTGCTGCTTACCTTGTCCTTTTGGATCGTTAAAATGAGGAAGCATCTAGAATTCCTTTATTTTTAATATACTTTCTGGGTAATAGCTATAAACTTTGCCATGACCTCGACTGCAGAGCTTATCTTAGCCCAAATTCAAAGACCAGTAGGAGCTTTGACCGAGATTCAGGAAAAGCATGTGGTTAAGTACATCCTTACACTCAGGAAAGCACTTCATGATGGGAATAAAGGCAGCCACCAATTGATGTTCATTTACACCTTTGTTGAACCAATTTCTTTTAATTTATAACTTGGGGCCTTTTCTTCCTCTTCCCTCTAACCACAAATCCAACCAATGCAGAAGAAAACAATCTCTTCATTTTCTATGTTAACAGGATACAAGAATATCTGAAGATGGCTCTGTGCCAGAAACTACACTTGACAGCTGTTTCAGACCATGGCATAGCTCTCACATTTTCGATGTCTAGTGTTGACAGGGATTACTTAAAAACAACTGTACCAGAAAAAATTGTTCTGCAGGCTATTCCTCAGCAGGGTTTTCGTGAACACAGCAGTTGTCAGAGCAAGTGCTAATTTGTATTTCAAAACAATGATTCCAGTAAATACAGAAACCTCTTTTTTATAATTAACAACTTCAGAATACTTCTTTATCTCTTAAGACCAGTGGTGGAAAGGTAGGTTTGGCTTTCTGAGCATATAAATTTTGCATCCATCATAAAGTGAAGATCACTAACTAGTCTCCAAGTCTAAAAGCTTTTCATATCCATTTTCAGCATTTCCTCATTTAAAATAGATAAAGTTTAAAAGTCAATTATTGAGCAGAAGGAGAGAAAGAGGATTTTGTGGTTGTTGTTGTTTTATAGTCTATGTACTTTGCTCCCAATAAAAAAAGACTAACTTCTACCACAGCCACTGCAAGCTAATTTTGACTAATTTGTGGGCAAACCAGTAACAGAGTTTACATGCCAAAAACTGTCCCTGAAGGGATTTAAATACAGCTGACATACTTCACAGAAAAACAGGAAATCGTCTGGTAGTTACTTAACACCTATCAGAACTATTATTTGGTCCCAAATTGTTCACATGAAAAACTCCCTGAAAAATAGAAAGCTAATGAAAAATCCACACATACCATGCTAGATTTTAAGTTATTTCAGTACCATAAATACCAGATTAGAAATACTATTTATGTCAGGGTAACAGTCAGGAAAAAAGTCTGACAAACATGCAAATGGTCCTAGAGGTAGTATGGTTGGCTTAGTATTTCCTCTGCTGCTGTTGTTTACCAGCAGGACACCCATAAAGGGACACAGAGGATGCAAACGGCTCTGTATTTAATGACTGCTCAGATTCACAATAATAGGTGCTGCTTGGGCTAGACAGAAGACAGCCTCTGAAGACTACCAGTTGTATTGCTTGACACAAATCTAGTGCATAGCAAAGCAGCCCTCCAGACGCCGGCTCTGCCAGCAGCAGGGACCAGACAGGTGTATTTGAGAGCGTAACTGGATCTAACAAACTGATCCAAGCACGAGGAGCCGGGAAAGCCTTGTCTCCAGGACCGCCTGGCAGGAATGGAGGTGACAGTGGCAGACTGTTGAATGGGCAGGTGGAGAAGGGACAGTGTTTGGTGACTACCAGCGCTGGGTAAATCCCACCTGTAGGATGGTTGTTTACCTCCTCTGAGAAAAGGATAGCAAGGGGATCAGAAGGGCACCACAGCCTGGACTCAACACCAAACCTTTGTACTGTATTTCAGATTTCAGCTCAGTGCGGCAAAGCAAAGCCCATTCATAGCCCTAAAAATTAACTTTCAAATTCTCATTCTGTCAGGCTAAAAGGAACAAGGATAAACTTTAATCTTAATATGTAATGACCTAAGACCTAAAGGTTCAAAGTTCATTCCACAACAGGTAAGTAATTTTCAACTAGAACTGGAAGGCATCATAAGGAGAGAGGGGAGGGGAAATATTTCAGTTGCTTGAATTAGTAAAATAAATTTTTGTTACAATTCTACATCCAATTACAATTCTAGTTTTGCTGCACTGTGGGCTAGGAAACAGAGCTGTGGGGAATGCAGATAATTTAACACCAGGTAATTTCAGTGCTAGTCATCTTGACCTACACTCTCCTACTTGCCTAATTATAAATTTATGAAGGGATCATTAATCCAGTGTAACAAAATCAACTTTAACCCGGATTCTTGGCCACTCCTTGCCATTTTCACCTATTAAGGAACATTGGGTGCCTATGTGGAGGTGTCAGGAGAGTGGGCACTGCCTGGTCCCTCAGCCACAATAGTAGTGGCACCTGAGGGGAAGTGTGCAAAGGAAGGGCAAAACACAAATTCAGAGAGAAGTGTGGAAAAAAAAATGAGAGAAACAGCCCTTCCAGCACCTGGGTCAGGGAAGGAGGTAAGGAGGTGGTGCTGGGATTGCCCTGCAGCCATGGGGAGCAGATCACCATGGGCCCTTTTTAATATATACTATAAATAGAAGAGAATTGAAATAAAGGCTTTGCCATACTGCAGTGCAAAAACATGCATCCATCACAATATGCAAACAGGATTTGTGAAAGAAAGCCCAGCCATTTGGTGTCTTTATTGACCTTACATTAGCATTACATTTGATTTAGCAAATAAGGTCAACAGGCAGGCACTTCAGTTTCCTTTACATTAGGCTCATCAAGCATCACACCACAACCAAAAAACCCCAGTCCTTTCTCTCTTTGGAAGTAGCCATTCATTCAATATTATCTGTTGATGCTGTAGGCCAGGCTTCCAAAACCAAAGACATCCATTAAAATGAACCCAAGTGAGCAAAACCTGAAACATTTAATTACTTCCTATCTGGACCCCCACCATCAAATTTCACTTGGCTGCAATCTGTTTATGGAAAGCTGTGTCTCCAGCATCCCATTTGCAATGCAAGAATAACTCCAGAAACCAAATTAAGCATGGTCATGCCTTCCTGAAAAGGGAACTGATCAGGAACATGGAGCATTTGGAGTTACATTTCACCACTATGGAATGGCTTTTCTGAACTAAAAATAATATATTTTTTTTTATCAGTCCAACATCTTCCTCCAGCTTTTTATTAACAATTCAATTTCTGAAACTAAAATATATTCATAAATGATCCAGATTTTAATTCACAAAAATTCTTTACAGAATTTTGACTGCAATCCCTCAGAAATAATGAAACAAGAAAACATATAAGAAAACCCAGCTGACAGTCTGTCTTAAATATATATCTGTATCTTAAAAGAGTGAAAATCCCATTTTACCTGAATGAACAGCAGATCAGCAGCCATTACTATATAATGTCTTATTAAATAACTTTTTTTTTCACATTTAAGTACTTTATTTTTGTATTGGATCACACTTTCTTCTCACACAACTATCCATCTATCTGTACATGCCCAAAAGATTTCTAAATAAAAACTATTAAAAAAATCAATTTGTTCAACTGTTTCATTAGAAAGTGGCTACACATAAGAGAAAAGCCATTTGTCTTTTGTTAGAGCAGCTAGAAAACAACAATTTATCTTAGAAACAAAACATGTTCAATTTAGTTAACAAACTTTGCATGATACTGCAGTCATATCTGAGCACGCAGAGTAACTTGTAAATACTATGAATCAGACAATGATTTAGAACTTGTTAAATCCAGAAGTTCTGTGTAAGTCTAGTGAAGTAACTGCCTTTTGCATGTAGGCAAGAGCTGGAATAAATTGCATCAAAAAACCCCCCACATCACCTCTTCTCTACCACATGGCAACTGACATTTCCATTATTTTTCAAAAACTTCATTTCTTTAGAATTTTAAATAATTGGATTTCATAGGTGCTCCTTAAAACAATATTTTGTTTATAAAATATCAACATGGACACAATCACTGCATCACATTGTTACAACTGCATGAGATCACCAGCGAAGACAGCACAGAAGAAAGGTTGCAATTTGCCCTTGCTTCAGGAGAAGTCAAAAAATGAAGTGAACACCTCAGATAGCTTTTGATAACAGCAAAGTATGATCAGGAATATCTTGCTTTTGTTCTTAAGAACAGAAATTTTCAACTGGAAGGATTATTTTCCGTACAAGCTTTACTGTTTCCCCACACGCAAAAATCATTTAAGAAGTTCACAATAGTTACAAACATTAATTTCATCTGTAAACATCAGAACACGACATAGACCATCCTCTAAAAGATGTGCCAAGACATTTGAACCATTTCAGATTCCTTTTGGGTTCTGTCCCTGTTCCACTTCTCATATATTCACCAGAATTGGGCTCATAGTCAGAAAAAAACCCAAACCCCAGAACCAAAATACAGACAGTCTAAATACCTTCACTCAGGGTGGTAATCATGGATGTATTTGTAGGATAGATTCTTTTCACAGAACCAGGGAGGCAGCAACAATGCACACTATTTCATATAAAGCTCTGATTAAAAGGTGAGTTTTCCGCAGATTAAAATAAACAAACAGCTCTGATGCACAATTCAAGCTTAGTCCTTCCATATGCATCTTGTTTAGTTCCCCCATGGACACAGGGTACAGTGGCCGTGACCTGAACTCTCTCACTGTTTCTCTGAGCATCACTCACTGGTAACCCCACAAATTCACTGCTTCTGAAGATCCTTTCTGCCTCCAAGGCTATCAGCAGAGAAGGGTAAGACAGAGATCCAGATTAGAATCTTAGTTTGTGGCTTTCAATACTACACATTATATTTCACATGAATTCTCCAAAGCCCATCACATACTACAGTTCTGAGACTAAGGAAGTCTCAGAACTCCTGAGAAGCATCTATCACCTGCCACCCACATTTTGCAGCTAAAGAACAGAGAGACTAACTATCAGAAATACAATTAGAATGAAACACTGGGACTGATACTGTCCCAAAACACTGCAGAAATAAAATATAAGGCTGTGCCAATTCCTTTCCCTATTAGACAACCTTGATATGGAAAAAACTACTCCCTCAAAATTCAAAGACCACCATTAAGAAGGTCCTGTAGAAAATTTCCCCATACCCTGCAAATCTGCTCTCTGAACGGAAGTACTGCTTTTCAGGTTCCAGACTACTTCTAAGAAAGCAGTCAGAAAATATGATCAGAAAAATCATATTCACTTGCCCATAAAACCTGTCTCGAGTTTCCCTATCTACATCTGCTACATGATTTGCATCATTCTGCACAAATTAGTCAAGTTCAGTCAACTTTTTGTGACCTACATAATTATACCATTACCACCTGCAACTCCCCAGGTACAGCACTACTTCCACACTGAATACAAACAGACTGCCAGGAACTTCATAGATTGAGTATCCAACACTGGCATTAAGGCTCTCTTTTTAAAGTGTGCTTAAAAGAAAGTTTTTACCCAAAGAAATCTCAACTCTAGTGCAAGGTACGGGGTGTACAAGCTCCTAAGCTTAGGGTCTGAAAAAGACAACAGTAAGGGAAAGGAAAACTTCAAATAAGACACAATGCAGATGAAGAGTGACATAGAAACACTGTTAAAAGCATAACTTGTACCCTGTTTGTTTCCTTTCTCCAAAGAGCATGAAGATAAGGATTAAGGATTCGGACATTATTGAAGGTATTCCCTCTGTTACCTCTGTAGAAGGCTTTCTTTCTCTATTCTGCACTCTGTGAATCTGAGCAAGTGTACCAGGGCTAGAAGTGCATCCACCAAGACAAAGGACTCAAAATGTCCCCTCTTCTGTCTAAAGGAAAGATTTTCCTATGCCACATACAAAGCACAATGACAGTGGTACACCTTTAAATATATGATTAACTGAAAAGCAGCTTGATTTGGTTTTTTTTTCTGCAGCAGTGAGATTTTAAAAGTGGAAAGAATAAAAAGCAAAACTTTGGATTTTGGAAAGACAATTGATGTTATGCTGCTTCTTAATTTAACATTTGGAAAAGTATGCTCCTACTACAAAGCTGACCACAGGAGAAAGAAAACATAGTGCTCTTTTCCCAAAAATGGTGAAGCAGAAGCGATACAGAATGTCCTTTATCTCGGAGCCTGGATGCTGTGGTCTAGCCACAAGTGACTGGAGCTGGAACTGAAACACTGGATTCCTTCCCTACTGGCTGAGGTATATTTAAACACTGAAACATGGTGCAGCTGTAGCTTCCCTGCAATCATCCCTCCCTCAAATGAACAAGAAAAAAAATACTTTGAACTATGGCTTTAGAGTCACCTTTGGGTGCTCAAAGCTACAACAGCATCAGCCACAAACCTTAGATGAGAGGCACACATCTGACAAACTGACAGGCGCACCACACAAAAGCTGAACTGTGCTCCCCTAAAGGCTGAGAAAGCACATGCCAGAAAGCCTCTAATTCAGGCAGACAGGATCCCTCTCTGGACGCCTTTAAATACATTTACACACTCTCACTGAATCTACAGGAATCCTGAACATGTGCTCTAAAGTGCTCTTACTTTAACACACAGACGATCTTATTTTAAGCACAGCACGCCCCCTCCTTAGCTTTCTACAAACCATAGTGACACTGAGACTAAGCCAAATGCAACTTGTCACCACTTCTTTTATATAGATTTTTCCCTTTCCACATCTACCAGTAGCTTCATCACACCTCATTTTAATTCAGAAAAATTCTACTCATCTCTTCCAAAACAGAAGTTGTCTTCCAAAACAGTATCAGCTATGTTCAGATCAACTACAGCTGCAACAATAAATGAAGTAAATATATGTGCTTTGTAATGTGCAATTAACAGACTATGCTGTTAAAAACAGAACCAAAAGACAATTCATTGGAATAAAACTGGCACTGGACAAACACGTGTCAAAGAAAAAAAGGATACAGAACAAGAATGGGCTAAGTCATCCATCTCCTTCAAGGAGAATAAATTTTGGGCTGGTGACAAACTGGAGGGCACAGAAAGACAAATGATGACAGTCTGCAGCTCTTCCAGTACTCAGGTAAGATATTCAGGTGGCTCCTGTAAACAGTCCATCTTATTTATTGTGCAACAAGACTTGTGACTTCTCACAAAAACTGTTAAATGGCAAGATCCTAAATACACTGCCTTTCAAAATAACCCTTGAAGAGCAGTGATCCTATGGCCTTTACAAGAACAGGAACTGGAACATGATAAATTAAGGAAAAAAGTAAGTCACCCAATATTAGCTGGTAATTTTAGAAAACCATATATGAACTTTATAGAGCACATAGCATTATATAGAGCTTTAGAGTTTACAACAGAGCTCCAACTGATTTCAGTGACAGCTGAGAGTTCTCAGTATCTCTTCATATCAAACCACAGGAAGTCAACTAGCTGATCCATATGGTGATGTATGCACAATACTGGCTACATACAAAATATGTGGTTAATATCCAGCATTACATGGAAAAAAAAATCCCTCTGTAGCAGCCAGAAAGAGAGTAAAACTCTCCATAGCATCATTCAATTCCCTTGTAAAAAAACCCCAAACATTTTCCTTTCCAGCAAACCACAAATTCATCCACTACGTAACTGCTTACTTTGATAGCTTAGTCCTCAACAAAATATGAGTTAGTTTTCAGAAACCTACTGTCCTACAGGATATGCAAAACAGGTCATGGCAGGGAACAGGCAGGGAAAACATCACCATCATACAGCTACAGATGAAGACAGGATGCACATACACAGTTAACTCTATCAGTTTGTGTTTATATAATTTTAATTATTTCTTTCAGTATTTCTATCATACATACATACCAGCAACAAAAGGTATTTTCAGAAATCTTTGCTGTATTCCAAAGTAATTTAATAATCACTTAAATACAGTCAAAACTTTCACATAAAACCCACTGATGTGACATTCAGGATGCATCTACACAAAAAATACCTTGAAACTGATTCTAAACCAGATTTGTGCCCATCCTGTGCAGTGGATGCTCCCAGGCCTGACACCTGGCAGAGCCCCTGGAAGGAGCAATGGACATCTCTTCCCACTCTTTGCTGCAGCATGCCCAAAACTCACCATGGATCTGCAGAGACTGATTGCCTGCAGCTCCTTCTTCCTCCATTCTGATGCTTCATTTCCTACACTTAAGTGTCCGCAAGTAGAGAAAAGTATAGAAAGGAATCCCATTATCCTGAAAAGCAATGCCCAGAAAGACTGCCCTCGGCAATCTGGAATGCATCTCACCTTCCCATTTGAGAATAAAGTACAACATGGGCTATTCTGGCTAAAGCTATAAATGACACTTGCATATCCTTTATTTCAGACTAGGAAGAAATCTTTGAGCTTTCAAGCAAACCCAGAATTAGCTTAAGCATTACGCAGCCAAATTACTTTATAGATACACAAAAATGCTCTACAGAATGACCTTTATCTCAGAGCCTGGATACTGTGCAAATTTCTTCCTAAGACCAACACTGCCATTCCTTGCTCCATTCGTACCTCATTAGAACCTGGTGTTGAATTTCTGGGAAAGTGATAAATAAAAACCTCCTATCCACACAACAAGGTACAGTTACGCAATACATCTTCTTCACATCTTAAGTCAGTTTTGCTGCAACTGCAGACACACTTCACCCAACAATCACTTCACTCCCCGCAGGCCTGCAGATGTCAAACTGTGGAGCTGCACAATAAATCTTTATCACTGAAACAGCACAAAAAATGCTCAATATCCAGTGAGTGTGGAAGGATTCAAAACCTCAGATGATACTACATAAAAAAGCAGAACATAGTCATTACTTAGGCCTTGCATTTCCAAATGACAGGTAGGACTGGCTTCTGGTCTGAACAGAGATGCCTGAGATCAAGCCATCTGCTGGGCAGCGAGAATGCTTTCATGTATGACACAAACTCCTCAAATACAGGAGAAACAGTATCCCAGGCTAAACAGCTCAAAGACAACCCTTTTACATTGTTTAACTTATATTGAATGTACAACACACTTGGAATAATTCTGAGAATTAGATAAACAAGATGTGGTTCCACCTATCCTATCATCAAGTTGAAACCACTCAAAAGCAAGATATTTATCTCATGGTAGCAGAGGCTTTAGGGTTCATGGTTAGTTCAGGACAAAATGCTGAGTTTCAAGGATGAGTCAGAACTGTCAGCAAACGTGGGAAGGCAGTTCTGAACCACCATTTATTTGTTCTGCACTTGTGCAGGAGCTAAGCAGAGGCCAGTGCCCTGAACACAACCAGAAGGTCAGTGCTCCGCAGCACCACCGCAACGGCAACACATCAACATCTCTTCTCATGGCAAAGCTTCCTTCCTGAGCTACCAAGCTTGAAAGAAAAAGGAAAGAAAATTAATCACATTGACTTTTCTTGTATCTTTCTCCCAACACTGTAAGCAACATTAAAAAAAATAATAATAAAAAAAGCATTACTTCAAGTCCTGAATCCTAACTACTCTTCTCTGCTAATAAACTCCAAAATTATGCACCGCATGCAATAGATGAAATCACAAGAAAGAAACCTACCTCTTTTCCAGTGCAGCCATCTGCAGTAACATTTTTGAGGAATTAAACCAACCCTGGTGCAGAAAAGTACCTTAAAACAAAGATGTTGACTGTGCTAACAAAGTCTAGCAGATTTTTGTGTGTGGCCATTCAGTCACAGCTACCAGTCAAAGGCACAAGCAAAAGGGGGAAGCATTCAAAGGAATGAGTAAAGGAATTACTCTCCATTTAATCCACAGCTCACCTACTATAATACTGAGCTCACAAAATGGAAGTGACTTACTGTACTAACCTACATAAAAGAAAGCTTCCTCTGCTACATGGAATTGAGAAGGGGGAAAAGACTCAAGAACCTGCAGGAGAACATTAAATTCTTCTGTGCAGTTTGGGATTTAACTCAAGAAATCACCAAGTAACTTGCTCTATATTCTTCCTTAATATAGTTCAGAGAAGCAGAGACATTCATCAACAGAATCACATAAAGAATAAAAATATTCTGCAGGAGCTGGGCTAACTGCATTATTTACAAGCAGGAAAACCACAAATGAGCTATTGCAGCTTTCCAGAACAAATACTGATGTAGGATCTGGTTTTGCACGAGCTTGCACTTCATTCAGATGTCACTGTTCCACACAAATAAACAAAACAAAACAAAAAAATTTAAAACCCACTACTGTTCTTTGATTTTACGCAGGTGTGAATGACGGCCTATTATTTCAGATGTTGTGCGGTCAGGCTGAAGTTTAGTATTTTGTTAATAATTTTTTTCAAGACAGCTCCCTTTAAACAACTAAAGAATTCATTTAAAGTCACTCTTTTCTATCCATGTGCTAATGAAGCCAAGACTGGACTAAAACCCCAAATTCCACTCCACACAGACCAGTAAGAAAACAAACTCATTTTAGTAAGCCTACCACGTCAGACCACCAATTCACTGGTGACCTTCCACACCTGACTGTAAAAGAAAGGAGGCCAGTTTCTAAAGTCCTGCTGTACCACATCAAGAATGAGAACCCTATATCAATCACTGCTGTTTTATGAATATTAAATGTGCAACAGCAGAGCAGAGGAAGAGTTACTCCTTCCCCTCGTCCAAAAGTATGTACACGAGCTGGCTATGGCAGAAGGCCATGGAAGGCAAACTCCAACCCTTGCCATACTTTCTCTGAAGAACTCTGAGAGACTCAATGCCAGCTCCAATTCCTCTGTTCCTGGTATATCATAAATAACTACCTTGGGACACTTCAAGAATTTCTGCCATTTGAACCTGACAGAGCAAAAAGACAAATTACAGCAATTTGTACAAAATGTTTCTGCACAAATGAAACACAAAGTAAATGCAAATTATAATGAGGCAGCAAAATCACTCAAATATCCTTATTAAACAAACTGCCCCACAAATAACTTCTGATGCAAAGCATTATATACTACATAAATAACACTGTGCCTCAGAAATAGTTGCTATCTGCAAAGTAACAGCTCATGAATAGTTCTTGAATGTTTCTTTTGCAGTACTATATAAAAAAAGAAATTCCACATTTCTTCTCTGGTATGTCATGACTAAGTCACTGTAAAAACAGCCTGACCACTAACCAACCTCCGGGCACCCTACAGAATGTGCTCAGAAGTTCTTAAGCAGTAAACACCAAAACGAAGTTAACGAAAAATGCAGAGTATCCATTCTTGATGGAAAGCTGACATTTACTTAGCACAGCTGCTTTAAAATCAATTCCTCACAGGGCAGTTCAGAGTGCCGGTGGAAGCAGGCAGGAAGCAGATACTCAGAAGCTCCAAGCAGAAAAAAAGGAGGGGGAGGAAGAGGGAATTTCCTGATCCACAGAAGTGACAGTATTATGAAACTGCCTACCTATACTGTCTTTTTCACCTTACCTGATGATTAAGTATAAGGTTTTAAGAGAACTTGCCTCACCCTTCAGTTAAAACTTTTCTGAGCAGTACCTATGTAGATACAGCTTTCCAGGATGTAATTCCCAGCATTAGCTGGAGATAATAATCAAAGAGTTTCTGATTATCTCTGTTGACATTGTATTTGACTTCCTGAAAGCATACAAAGTTCTATGGGAAAAATTTCTAGTGTAGCAACGATCTGAATTCTGCAGCCTGACTGTTACTTGCTCCAACACCATAGCCACCAGTATTTCTCAAAATCCACTCAAGCTAAACCCTAATGTGCAGCAGGGCACAGTGCAGACCTATTCCATAAATGTATGCATCTCAATTTATGTAAGACATTAAGATACTCCAGGAAAACTTCTCTGAAATGCCAGTGGCATGCATATCATAGGGCAGCAGGAAAGATTCTGAAATGGTGAGGTACAGACAAACCACCGTATGAGTTAAAAGAAGACTAATATTATGGAGGTCCAAGTTCAACACACATAAACAGTTGCTCAAAACACAATTCTGGCAAGCATCCACCTGACCACTGCAGAAAAGAGCACTTCCCTTCTGAGAAATAAAACAATTGCCACTGCTTCAAGTTGTACAATGCTAAAGGTACAGGAGAGGGAGGAAAGAGGACATCACAGCAACAAGATCACAGAAATAAGATTAGAAAGGGTAACCAAACAGTACGCTGGAAATTTAAGCAAATAAATAAAGCCCTTAAACACACAGAAGTTAAAAACCGCCCACACCTTCAGGAATTTCCACAACAAACATTTCAAAAAACTCTGAAGAAAAAGAAAGTAAATTGGAAGGAACACAAACATAAACCTGGATCCTAGAAGCTGCTTTTCCACTGTATTTTTAAATCGCCTTCACAAATCACAGCTGTGCCTCCATTTCTTTGTAAAGATATTTAAGGTGCTAATGACCACATACTTTGCTCAAACAGGTTTTCAAGGCAATGTACACAAGTACCCAATATTACTATAAACTACTTTCTCACCAGGAAAGTAACTGAAAGAATAAAAAGTATATTTACAACCCTCTCAACCTGGAAATAAATACACATTTTAAAAGTATACTATATAAAAGTCTAGCAAAATAAAGAAAATATTCTCTCTAGACATCTAGAAAAACCTACAGTAATTGAAGTCTAATTTTAAATACTTAACTAATTAATGCCCTCAAATAGTTTGGCTTTCTTTAGAAGTTCAGCACCAAATACAAACTGCTCTAATATCATGAGGGTATCAGTGAATTAATGTCATGCTCATCTCCATTAACTGAGAGGAGAATTAGGCATAGAAATACCTTCGTCTTCCTACCAGACAGGCATAATTTTGGCTCACAGGTATTAAAGTCAAGGCCTACCACGTGACAAATCCATCCCCATTCAGATGTCTGAACTTCCTGACATCTTGACACACCACCTGGGAAATGGCCTTTCAGTGGAAAGGCTGTTTTTTTCTCAAACAGAAAAAAGCAGCAGGGAAAATAGCACCTGAGTCTTTAAGTTTCTGGCATAGAAAAATATGGTATAAGACAGACACTAAGGCAAAGAGAAAGAAGAGAATCTGGGCTTATTTGTCAAGGCTTATGTTGAAATTGTGAGTCTGAAAATGTCACCAAGCAGCACACTTACAGACTTCAAATGTTCCTGTCTGATGGGAGTACTCGGAGAGAAGGGACATCAGGTAAAAGCAATGCAGGTCTTCCGCACTGTGTTTTACAAACACACCCACACAAGCCCCTGTGATAAGCTATTATGCTTAATTCAAACATGCAGTCTGACCCTGCTTCTCTTGAAGGTAATAAAAATTCTCCCACAAGTTTTTAGGAGAGTGTCTGTGGGGGGGTGTTATTAAAAACAACGACCAGCATACCAAGACAAAATCCTTGCAGCTTTGCCAAAATGACTTCATTTACTTTACCATCTTCTATCTCCAGCAAATTTCCTCTGACGCTTCCCATAGGAAATGGATTTGTACCCCTGATGCTGGAACCGTGCTAAGAATGACCTTTGCACCCTGTCGCTGTAAGAGCCCATGATTTCACATGCCAGGGACAGGGAATACAGAGACAGCTGGACAAGGTGTGTCTGAGAGAAACCGAACATCTAAAGTAAAAGCAGTAACACGTGACAGCCTAATGTTACGAAAAGTGCCATGCCAATCTATCAGTCACAAAGTTTTCTTTACTGCTATAAGAACCAGTGGGATAACATCAAAACTACTAAAGAAAATACTGGCCCCAAACACGTGAATTAATTTGATCCAACCAGATCTGACAGTGGCATATTAGACAAAATTGTTTCCTTAAACTGGAAAAAAAAAAAAGAAAAAAAAAAATCCCCAAAAGATGGAACACCTCTCTGAAGTGAAAGATACAAGACAAGAAAGTTTCTTTTAGAGGTAGAATTACATATGCTTAAAGCCTAGGTTTTAAAGTGCAAAATTTTATTCTGCTAATCATGACCTGTCATCAGTAAGAATTATCAATGAACATTCTACTTCTTAATTAAGGTAGATGGAGAAAAAAAACAATCGTAAGCTCACGTGGAATAAAATTATGCAGGTTTTGAATAATCGTATGACACTTTGACATCACCCAAATGTTTTAGTGACACAAATTCAGCCTGGTCAAGAGCTGAATGCATCGAGGCTTTAGAACCTATCAATGGACAGCAACACATCATGTAGATTTTGGGATGCTTAACAAACTTCTGTAATTATATTTAACCATGTGTATGATCATAGTTATATTTATTGACAACATGGACTACACGACCAAGATAAAGCAAAAACTCTTTAGACTGGCTTGCTTCCTTTTTAAGAAAACTTAATGGTTAAATTACAGAAAATGTTTAAGTACTAATATCAAGACTTCTTTGGAAGAAATTCCCTCCTATTGGTGTGCCAAGGATCACAAAGTGAATGTAATATTGTCAGTAAATAATACAAATTCCATCAAATTATCTTAGCTTTGGAGAAAAAGAATGTAAAAAATTCAAAGAGAGTGCAGCTAGAAAGCAAATCTTGAGCTCCTTGCCCCTGCTGCACACTTTTTTCTGCCCCAAAAAGTTTAAGCACTAAGCTACTACTGATAAGATAAGATGACATCTCTGCTAAATTAGCCAGGAAGAGACTTTTCAGACATTACCATGAGCTCCTACAGCACAGAAGTCACCAGCGTATCTGCACAGATACTGAAGTACCTAAGAAGATACACTACCAAAAGGAACTGGCTCCCATATCATCTTCTCTGAAGTCAAAGTGTTACTCAAGGATAAAGTTAACCAAGAAATACCAAGTTACCAAAATAATGCCCACCAGCTGTGGTAATACACATTGCATACCATTTTCTCTTGGTAATCTTAACTCTAAATAGAATTTGCATATTCAGAGTGTGAATTATCGTCAGTGGAGATATTAAGTCATCCCTTATTTTCAGAAAAACCAGTAACATCCAAGAGCATAGAAAGTATATTTTTAGCCAGCCTACTTAGGTCCAGAAAAACCCATTTGACTAACTTAATTTCAAGAGTTAAATTACAAGTTTTATAAAGGTGCAGAAATTTAGAAATACATCTTTTATTACCCAAAAGTTGCTGCTGGCTGTAAAGATGAATATAGTCAATATTGGAGGTGAAATGACATAAAAGCAAAAAGATAATTGTTTTCCCTGCAAATTTCTGTTTGCATAGGAAGCAGCTTCTATAATTTTCTCTAATGTATCCGTTCAGAGAGAAAACAAGTCTCTTTTGTGTCAGTCCCTATCAAAATTATAAAAGGGTCTTTTTAAATAATCACAAAATAGTACATCATGTGTTTTCTAGAAGTTGGGGGAAATAGAACAAAACTATTCCAAGTGTGTTAACATAAGAATCCTTGTCTTTCAGTTACAAAGTATACAAGGAAGACAGTGTAAAGACACTGAGTGATACTATGCCAAAATACCACAGAACACACAAATACACCAACACTTTTCTTTTTGCAAGGAATTACCATCATCAAAATCAGACATTTATTTTGAAGATCCCTCTTCATTATTAGAAACTTTCTCATTGCAAAAAGAAAACTTTTGGAAACTGTTATGGAAAAAATAAGGCTCACTGGATTTTTACACCAAATATCTATCAGATGAAGCTGGAAGCCTCAAAATTTGTTTCAAAATTGTAACTCCCTTGTATGGTAGAGGGAATCTGAGAGGCAACCAGTCTGGAGCACAGGAGCTGCAGTAAGTGAAGCCATGAAAGTCTGGGCTGTCACAGTCCTAGCCCCTTTCTTTTATATAAACACCACTACAATACAAATCTCCACAGAACCATATTGACAGATTTCAACGTGCTTTTGCAGGTTGGTTTTCAACTGGATTGTGTCCCTCTGCCCACGCAAGCAGAACAAAGATCAGTGGACTTAGCCAGCCTTAAGACACTGTCAAGTCAACCCCCACCCAAGATAAAGCCAGTGAGTTGCAATCAAAATACTGATTTCTATTTCCTCCTCCTCCTCTTGTTACTATGTGTCCTGCAAAACATTCAGACAACACAGTGCTCTATTTACAAAAGGCAGCGTGGTAAAGGTGAAAGAACTTTAATGAGCAAGAGCAGGAAATACCTTGGGACTGTGGTGTCCCCACAGTACAAATGACATTTTCTTAAACCACTGGGCAGACAAAAGTAATTGCCATCCTTCCTATCACTTTTTAAATTTTAGTTTCAGGTAGTAAAATTATAAAGCTATATTCTCACTTAAGTCTCATTCTTTTCAGACTACAGGAGTAAAACAGAACACAACTTCTTACTCATAGCCAGAACAAACAGTCCAAGGCTCCAGTTCTATAAAAGCTAACAAGGCAAAATGATAAAGGATAGTAAATCAATTGATCTAATAAGAAATGTACGGGGTGTTTACAGGAAACACTGTATGGATACAGCTGTGGGTAAGGCCTGTGTGTATTTTTCACATAGGTGACAACTTTTTGCTACCATTCTCCACACACAATCTCTGTATTATGTATCTGGCCAAGCAAATCACAAAAGCTTGGGGATGACTAGGGAAAAACAAAATAAAAAAACCAATCCAAACCCAGAAACCAAGATTCTGGCCACAGGAAGACCAGAGATATCCACACCATACTGGAAACACAAACAGAGATTTAGATGGGATGAAAAGCAACAGAATGGAAGCAAGGAAGAAATGCACGAGGCCCCAGTTGAGAGGACAAGCTGCTTTGGAGTAACACTGTCTATGGAAAACCATAGAGAAAGGAAAGGAGGAAGGACTCAGAAATGGAGACCTGCAAGCCCTCTACGACATCCTCCCCCAAGCCTCAGACTCTGAGACTGAAAGGAAACTGAACAAAAGACCAATGATTGCTGTTCTAATCCCACAACATCTGAAGGAAATGCAATTACTGTTATTAACATCTACAAATGCTTTTTCCTCTCCCACCTGGAATGGCACACTAAACTCACTTTTTATTTCTACAAAAAAAATTACAGTACATTTCCACTAAATTGCTGAACAAAATCTATATTTTTTCCCTCGAAATGGCCTACAAAAATACCACAGTTCATAACATCTGCAAGGTCCCCATGAACAGCTTTTCAAAAAGTTGCCAAGAGAAGGTGCACTAAGAAGCTGATCCCTAAGAATAAAAGAAATCTGCAATATTGTGTAACAAAACTAATTTAAATCAAACTGAAGTCTGGATACGGATAAGGAAGAATTATGAAACACAAAGTCATAGGAGTCTGGATATACCTCATGTGGATTTTATCCATGGTGACCGCTAGTAAACCTAATTAGGCAGTATTACTAGAAATAAAGCAAACTGACCTGTCTGAATAGAAGATTTTTGCAGTTATTATTAAGCCTAATGTCATGTTTAAACTATTTGAAATAAAAAATCTTGTCGTTAACAAAAGATTGCACATGACTGACCTAAATCACTTGCATTTTTAAAAGATTTTGGTCCACATTAGTGGCATTCCCAAGCTTAATGAGGATTTTAGAAAAATAACGTGTTGAGGTAAGTTAGACCAGAGTAGAACAAAATATTCCAGTTGTTCAGCCAGAAACAGAAAATCAAATTAAACAAGTACAAATGCTTATGGAAGGAATGCCTGCTTTGCCAAAAGATAAAACTTAAAAGAGTCTAGAAACTGGCCTTTTCTTTCAATCCTGCCTCAGCTATCCACTGTAGCTTTTTTAGTCAGGTTTTAGAGTTTGGCAGCAGGATCTAATTGCTTCTGGAAGTTTTCTGCACAAATGGAGATCGTAAATTTTTTACAGGATAAAAGCAATTAGGGATGCTAAGAATATGTTAATATTTTTCAAAAATTTATTACAGTTCACTTTCAGAAAAGAATGTGGGGAAAATGATTTCCAGGATAATAGCCTGCATCCACTTTGTATCTGGAAATCCTGTATTTGCAATTATTCACAAGAAAATTTCAAAACAACACTGGTCTCCCCAGCCACAGGTATGACTCAGTAGTGAAATTACTGTTATTTGCTGCTGCTATTCAGGATTCAAACACTGATCTTTGGCTGTAAGGTAGAGCTTCAAAAAGTAAGGTAGCTTCTACCCATCTTTGTAAAAAAAATAAAAAAAAAAGAATGCATATATAGATATAAAACAAAGTACTGAATGATATTGGGCCAAGTAAACTCATTGCTTTTAGAGTAGAATATCCATACTTCAGTCAACTGTTATATAATAATATGCTGCATATAATCATATGGTTATAAAAAAAATATGCCAGTAAAGTTCAGGAGAGAAGGGTCAAAAGACAAGGTAGGAGCTTATTCAGGTACATACATGCACAGCATCATATCCTACACAGAGGTTAAAAATTCAAACCCACCTTCAGCAGTACATTTATGATCATACCATAAAAAAACCCTACTGGATTAACCCTTAAATATGAAATGCCCTAGTAACAGGGAATTTATTGTGTTGTCATGAGGTTTATAATGCCCACTGAGCAGACTAACTCATATAATTGTATTTCTCCATTTGTTCCCATTAGACCAAAGCATGCGAGGAATTTCTGTACAGAATAAAGGCATTTCTAAAATTCCTGGAAACTAAGTATTAGTTAGCTTTCTATCTAAGCAAGCTATGCTCCTTTGCAACAAACAGGACATTACTGACAGAAGTCAGTCAACCTGAAGACACATATCCCAAATATGCCCCAAAACAGGCAGCCTTCGAGTACTTCCAAACTTCCCCTGCCCAACAGAACAAAAACAGCTAAAAAGAACACCCTTTAAACTTATTTCTACTTAAAATTAGTGTTATTTTTTAAAAAACAGTGTAATGAAAATGTGTAAAGAAACAAACATGTTACAATGGATTAATGCCTCACTCTACTGGAAACTAATACAAAACAAGTAGAATTAACTGGATGGTCTCACAGTTCATTTGACCACATCAGAACTGCTGATAAACTTACAGTAATTAGTTCACTGTGTTCAAGGAAAGAATCAAAAGTGAAATAAATGTGGGGAAAAAAAATCACAGTTTAAAAGGCATAAACCTTAAATACAGAGCTACCTAACACTAAAGCCTGCACCGGGAAACCAGTCTTCTATGTATTTTCCTGCAAATACTGTTTCCTTCTTTTTCAAGTAATTTGGTGTAGAACTGCATCTGTATAAAAGATGTTCACAGAATATTCTGAAACACAGAGATTTGAAGGTCGTTGCTATTTGAGAGCACTGAAGAACCTTCTTCTTTTACCCTAATCAATAGAAAAACACTTAATTGTTGGCTGAACCTGCATAACAGAAACAACAGATTACATAAAATAAGCAGTAAAGCGTTATTGCAAACAATGTCAGAAATTTATGTGTCAAGAATGCCACAATGTCTTCTACATTGATGGAGCCCCATCAGTTCATATGCCTCAGCTGCAAGCAATGAAACAACTCACATTTAAAATTCGGCATTTGCCTAAGCACATTATGTGGCCTTGAGAAGCAAGATGCTCGTTCTTTTCCAGAAAGAATTGAATAACTGGTTTTGCTGATGTCAGACCAAGAGGTATTCCCATTTTTATTACCAGAATAAAATACAGTTGATACCTTTAAAAACATAATTAGGGGGGAAAAAGTATTTCTAATGGGTTAGATAGTACTAAGGTTGGAAAGTACTGAGCACCAACATCTATTTAAAAAAAAACGAAACAACAAAACTTGTAGAAGTTGAGTGCTGAGTCTTTTACTGTCTTCTAAGAATAGGACCTAAAAGAACATTTGTTTTTTAACAGTCTGTTTTAAAAACAAAATATAAGCAATTCATAGCTGAAAATGCCTGTGATTTTGTTCAGGACCTATATAGAGATGAATAAAAAAGAAGAGGTGCAGCCATCTAGAGACAAGATTTTGTTTTCTTTTGTTACTAAAATTTAAAAACAAACCTAGCTCAAAAAGGGGCTTACCATTTTTTCTTAAGAAAAACCATGTGAGAAATCACCAGACAGAAAACACAGACAGACAACCTGTCCACAACTCTATCTTGAAAAATTGGTTGTATGGTGATAGAATCATTTTCAATATCTAGAACAGATGCTGCACAACTGAATAACAGAAGTAGGAGACCAATGATGACAGTCTAGTGCATGACCATATCAGCTCTGCATAAACACCATGCATTTCAGTGCTACTAGAGATGGTATGAGAACAATTTAATCCATCTTCCAAAGCTTTATTTGTTAGGGGAAAAAAACCCAAAAAGCAACAAAAAAACAATCCAAATAAAAACAACAACAAAGTAAACAAAACCAACCAAAAAAAATTTTACTAAAGGACAGTTTACATTTTTCCAACAAAAGCACAGATATAATCAAGTCACTGATCCCACCATGGTATTGGTGGTTCCCTTCATCTTCCCTCACTTTCATCACCACACATTTTGAGGTTTACTCTACTATTCTTTCAATATATCCTAAATAACATTTTTCTAGTTTCTTTTTAAAAGTAATTCAAACTGGAGCCATTAAAAAAGTTTTCCCAGAACCAAAACAACTCCAAAGGCTTCTTTTTATCACTGTATTTCTCTTTCAAGTTCACCTTATCAGCCTTCATTACCTCCCTTACACTCTTGCGTCAGCACAGCAACTCACACACAAGTAGAAAAGAAAGAGTAAAGTGCTTGGAATTCTCAACAGCTTTTTCTGGTAAGCTCCAGTTACTATAAATAGACAAGCCCTTTTCTAAATCACAAATACAACTATCAATAGAGATAACAAATGAAAACTAGCATCAAATACATAGAACAAGCCAAATCTAAATGTTCCAGTTTCTTCCTGTTATCTCAAAATGTGCCCTGATTTAACCTCAGAACACAAACACAATGGCTGTCTTAGCATATAAGACACCTATGTACTATAAACAGCAAAACCAAATCATCTTATTAAAAAGTCACAAAACTAATACTGTCAAAGAAGAGGGAATGCAAATAATTTCACTTAAAGCCAAAGATAGGATTTTAGAAGCAATGCAGATTCTGAATCACAGAATAACTAACTTGACACTTCTAGCTGGTCTAATGTCATTTCAAGCACCAAAAAAAGACTGAAATCCTACAAAAAATTAAGACTCAACTTCACATTGAAGAGACCTTACTTTCTCCACTTGCTGAGTTAAACCTGCAGTATCAAACCAAAATATGAACAATTAGCTCAGATCTCAATTAATTACCTGATTCATTTTTAAAGTAAGTTATAGTTCTAGATTACAAGTTCATAAAGTAGTCCTAAAAGATCTAAGTACTAGAACATGAAGCTTCTTAGTTCCCCTAAATATAGCAGCAGTCACATGGCTTCTCATTAAGACATTAGCTTTTCCATGCTAGAATACCTCCTAAACCCTTCCCCCAAAAAATCAGATTGTGGTTCAGTCTTACATGAAATACAGTAGATAACATCTCAGACCCAGAACAGTCTGTATAAAAATACACATCCACAAATGCAACCCCAGCTCAAACCCTCCACAAATCCAAACAATAACACCTCAAAACTACACTGCTGAAAAGCAAGAAAAAATTATTTGCTGCTCAACAGGAGTCTGTGATCACTGAACAGCTGTTTATTAGCCTTTTCTTAAAAATAACAGACTATAAAAATAAATCTTATTTACTTCTAGAAAGAATAATTTCTTTTTTTAAAAAAGCCAGTTAAAGATGACAATCAGTTCTCGGGAGTAAATCTGTACTTTGCATTTTGTGAACACACAAATATACAGTTCATACCACTCCCTGACCAGTCCCAATACATTCAGATTGCACTCTCCATGGTAATCGAGCAAATCTATGGATGTTTGGCAGAAACCCAGAAAATGCCAGCATCCAATTGACATCCACCAGCAGATACACCAGGCCCCAAGTTTTATTTCACTGATGGGAAAAATAAATTAATACACACTATTTTATATGGTACATTCAAAACCAAGAGCGTTTCATGTGCAGCAGCTTTCAGAACTCCCTGGTGTAAAATTTGTGCTATTTTTCCTGCTGTTCAAATAGAGAAGCTGAAAAAAAACTGAGCTGAAAGCACTTCAGCACTGAGTCCTTTAGAGAGGTGGGGGCAGAGTCCATGATTTCTAGCTGCCAACCTTCCACTTCTGCCACTACTCAGCACATCTCTGACTTTAAAACCACATATAACCCTTGTTAAACCACTTGCATTGTTTCTTCTTCTGGGAAGAGAGATATGACAGGGCACGATTATATCAAAGCACAAGGTACCCTCAGTAACTTCACTGCACCAGAGCACAGGAGGGTACCTGACCTCTCTAAGAGCCTGATTTTGCCAACCCTCTGATCCAAACAGGAATGCCAGAGACCGCCAGTTTCACCAGGAGGGCTGGCCCTCAGAGGAGACACTCCTGGGTGTGTGTGCAGGATAAAGACATCATTCACAAAGACACTTCCACCGGCAGGTACTGGTAACTGCTGGCTCTTCCATGTTACCTCACAAACCCTCTTGGAAAAAACTGCTAGGGCAGAAGCCTTGACAGCAGAGCTGGGAGCAGACAGAGGACCACAGCAACTCAGCCCTGGAAATGGGAGCAACTGGTCTTCTCTGAAGCTTAAGATCCTACTAAGGCAGAGCTGGAGCATGAGAGTGGGAAAATAGCAGGAGAAATAGGCCATCAAGAAACCTTATTGCAGTCCAGCCTTTCCAAAACAGTGTATTACTTCCATCAGCAGATTGGAAAGCTTATTACAGAAATCTTCAGGTACTGTCAGAGTCTTGCAATGGTGCATTTACCCATCGAACAACCACCACTGAATGCATCAGTATCCAATACAATGGGTCCTAAACATACTGTTGCTCTGATCATCTAGATATGGTTAACTTGGCTATTACTATTATCATCATTATTTACAGGGTATCAGCTGGCTAGATCCACTGCAGACTACACTAAGTTCCTAGACAGAAAATACCCTTGGAGCCATCATATTTTCCCAGTCTTTCACAGCTTCTGTATGCCAGTGACAGTTTAAGAGGGAAGATTCTTCAGAAGTACTTTTAATTACTATTTCCTCCTTAGCTTGAATGCATTAATTATAGCCTGTTCCTCCAGATAATAAGAAAACAAAAAACAGTGCAATATGAACACTACAAGAAACTTAATTACTGAGTCAGATGTCCTTTAGATGTCAGTATGACTACAGAGAGGAGCAGGAAAATAAAACACACACATATCAGCCTCAAGTTGTTAGATCAGTTATCAAAACAATGTCTTTCCTCAGTGACTTCATTTTGAAGAGCTCAACCACCTAATTAATCAAATGCCTGTTACGTGTTTCAAAAATATGCTTTTTTTAATAAAGGAGGCCTGCTGATGTATTTATTACAAAGCAAATGTGGTAAATGGTTCTGTATGCAAATACAGAAATGCAGCATGACTTTGAAGTTTGAAGGTCAGATACAGTAACCATTCTCATCAAGGTTCTTATGTCAGACTGCATCTTCTGGTTTACATCTGAGTTTAGGAGGAGGAAGAAAGAGAATTAAAAAGAAAAAAATAGAATCAACCAGTTCTGTGACAACTTAAGAAGAACTGGCACACTATCATTCACCTGCTTTCCTTTAAAAATCTACTAATATCCTATCTCCCACACAATGAATAAAGAAATTGAAAAGCCTGCCAGAGACACACAGAGTTTCATTCTGCTTTTCAACTTTGATTTTCCTGATGAAAAAGAAAACTACTTAAGTCAGCAACAATTTTATATTAAAGAAGAGAATGTCATCTTCTCCATCTTCACAGATGTTTCAAATCCTTATCATTTCAGAGAGCTGAAGGATTTTCTTGTTGATCAACATGTTTTATTTTAAAGCAGCATAGATTCAACTGCAGAAGCAAATCAGAGGACTGTGCATTGATGTTTTTCCATGCATCAGAGAATTTATCCCTCACCATTTGATATTCCCAGCAACTTTAGGACACAAAACTGAACAGCTGGGCCTGAATGCAAACAAATATGCTTCGAATACAAGAGTCTCATCCATGTCAAAAAAGGAAAATAAAAAACACAAAGTATGTTTTACAGGCATACCTCAAAGACAAAAAACCAATACAGATTTCTTTTTAGCACCAGCACCACGTTTAAATACAGTGAAACTGATAACACTTCCCAGTAAAACACTGAGTTATAAACAATCCCCTCTCACACATAAATAACAGAGACATTATACAAAGCAGACAGGAACATGGACGGACATACACAAAATAAACACATTCAAACTTACCCCACTCCAGATACTCAAGGATGTTCTTCTCTCTTCTCAGAGGGGAATTATTACATTCATCATAAAGGCAGATGAGTATATCCAGCAAGGTTTCCACACTGAAGCATTGCCCATTAGTCTGTGTTGGCCCATCCAAAATAAACTGCTCCAACTGCTTCAAACGCACTTCTCCAGACATGGTTGTTTCAGTTTGCATTGGGGTTTCTTTTTTAAAGATTATTATTACTTTGTCAGAAAAACAACAACAAAAAAAAAACTTTTGAGGGTTTTGTTGCTTAAAAAGAAGTCAACAGTATTTTTAACAAGTGTCAAACTGTGGCTGTCCTTAATTGCCAGCCCACCTCGGTGCTCCCAGCCTGAAACTAAACCCTTGGAGTTTCAGACACACGCATACAGTGTGGATATCTGTGTATGCGTGACTTTTAGGAGAAGAAAATAGTTATCCTAAAAAAAAAATCAATAGGCTTAGTAAGAAGTGGGGCAAAAATATATATGGGCATTCCTGATGCTTTAACAATAATACTTGCACTCAAATTCAACCGAGACTGCCTGACACCGATTTCACCGTGCGTGCACGGGCACACGCACTTATATATTTAAGAAGGTCTTCTCCTTCATTCCCAATGCAGATCATGCAGCGCGATCCTGTGAGGAGCCCCGCCGCAGCACCACGGGCTAACAGCCCCTCCGGTTCCGCTTCCCAGGATGGATGGGAAGGGAAAAACAGATGTATTTACGTATTTATATAAGCGAAAGGCAGCAGAAACGAGGGCGCTCACCGGCGGGGAGGGAGGGATGAGGGGCCGCGCAGCCCCGCCGCCCCCCGCCGCCTCCCCCGGCCCCGGCAGCGCCTCCGCGGCCACCGCGGGGTGGGGCGCAGCCCCCCCTCCTCAGGGCGCAGCCACGTCCTGCCCCGGGCAGCCTTTCCCTTCCTCCTCCTCCTCCTTACCGAGTCTCCTTTTAAGGCTTTTCAGTGATTCAAAAAAACTAAAGTCTTCATCGTCGCCCCCTTCTCCTCCGCTGCGCCAAGGGGCGGCGGGCGGGACGCGCGCCCCGACACACCGGCAAAAGCGCTCCGAGCCCTGTCAAATCCTTCCCATGGCTGCGGCGGCTGCTGCTGCGGAGACGGCGCCCTCCTCCTCCTCCTCCCGGTGCGCGTCCTGGGGCGGAGGGAAAGCGCCGGCGTCCCCGCTCCGGCCGCACGCTGCGGGCCGGGAGGCCCCGACGACGGCGGCGGTGGCTTCACTGCCGGCGGCGCGCTGGTGTCCCGGCTTCGCCCCCCCGGGCAAAGGGCATCCTCGGGCGGTGCGTGTGCGGGGTGTGTGTGTGTGTGTGCGTGCGCGGGGCGGCGGGGAGGGGTAGCGGCGGCGCCCTCCCTCCCCGGCTCGCTCCCTCCCTCCCTCCGCTTCCGCGCCCTCCTCTCCCCAGCCGCTCCCTCCTTCCTTCCTTCCCTCCCTCCCTCCTTCCCTCCCGCGGTCACACGCGGCAGCCGCCGCCGCCGCCGCCGAGAGCGCAGCAGCCCAACATGGCGGCCGCGGCGGGGGGGAGCCGCCGCCGAGCGCCGCCGCAGCGCGGGGAGCCGAGCCCGGGGCCGCCGCTACTGATGGGATTGAGGGGAGGAGGGGATGCTGCAGCAAGGAATGCAGGGATACGGGCGGACCCAGGGATACGGGAGGGAGAGAGGGCGGGAATGGGGAGGCCGCGGCGCAGCTCCCCGCAGGCTGCGGCCGCCCGGGCTGAGCTGTCCCGGGCGGACCCGCCCGTCCGGCCGGGGATCCCTCCGGGCTTTGCCCCGAGCCGAGGGGAGCAGCCGCCGCCGTTGCCTTGCCCGGTTCCGCTCAGCCGCCTCCCCGGCAACAAGGCCTGGGTTAAAAATCCCGGCCTGGTTAGGAGGGCAGGCAGGGAGAGCGGCGCCTGCTCTTCACCGGGATGTGTCGAGCTCCAGGTGCGAGCACGGGCTCCGGCTCCCTCACACTTCGGGGCCTTAAAAACGTGACAGTAAATGCGTGGGCTCGTGGCGGATCTGTCCCCACTGGCGAAGTGCCTCCCCTCATCGAGGAGCCCACCGTGCCACCATAGTACACGTCGGGGATACAAGATCCTTTCGCGGGCCTTTGAAACCCGTATCCTTTAAGAGAACTGAAGGATATTTTTGTTGATCAACGTGTTTTATTTTGAGGCCGTATAGACTCAACTGCAGGAGCACATCAGAGGATTTTGCGTTGATCTCTTTGCAGGGCCGCCTGAGGGGTGGAAGATGGCAGCTGCCCACCAGTGCACTGGGACAGCTCTCCTGGCCGAAGGTGTCAGGGATGGGCTGTGGTGCTCAAGGGATTGAATGTCATCTCTAAGACAATGTGTAACTAGAGTTTGTCTTTCCTCAGAAATCAGGTGAAAGGGGAGGAAGGCCACACAGCCCCCTTCACCATCACCTGAAGTCCCCCAAGTCCTGTGTCTTCTGGAGCTCAGGGGAAGGAAACAGCTCAGGCATCTGCTTACTCAGTTCAGTAACCAACAGACGACCTTCAACTGGGTTTTGCCATAACAAGCATCGATATAACACTGGTTTTTTTTAAACCAGCCTTTTTACCAGCTGAAAACATGAACAGTCTTACGTACCCATTAACATGTAATACACAATATGATTAAAGTCCCATATGTTTGCTCAGAATCACTCAGCTGTATATGAAGTCACTGGTGCAAAGCTAGAGAAGACAGTGACTCCCACCCTGTGTGTGCAGAATGGCAGAGCAGACTCTTGGCAAAGAAAATGTGCAGAGAATTTAATTCTAAACGCTTTTTATGCAAAAGCCCTCCAAGAAATGTTAGAAACCACTACAACTGTAAGTGAGTTTGTGATGGGTAGAAGGTAGGATTAACCTGAGAGGGTGGGAATAAAGAAAGGTTTTCTTTCCCATGCTGGAGTACACCCTTGGTATGACAAAAGCCTTGTGCCAGTACCTGGGGTCGTTGTCTGCTACAGTCACAGCAGTGCCTCTGTGCAGGAGCTTGCTCCAAAGCTGTGGCACACAGGCAGTTTTACAGTGAGAGTAAGGCATTTCCTGCTGGCTCTCCGCTGAACTTGTGGAAATTGGGATTGAAGCTGGGGGTGGGGGATGCCTGATGACAGCAATAAAAATAAATTGCTATTGCAGGGGTAGGTGGCCCAGATCAGATAGCACTTCCTATAGGGGTGGGAGACAACGTCATCCAAGTTCATCCCGAACATAGATTAACCATTAATAGGGTTGCAGAGGGAAAACGGAGAAGACTAAGAGTTAAAGGGATGTTAGCTTCTTGGACTTTGGCACTGCTTGGTGGGGAAGTGAACTGAAGAACCAATGCCAGAGATATGATGGGTGTGGATATTTCACTTGTTTACTTAGGTTACTGTGTTTTCCTTAGCCAATTATAAAGTCTTTGCTTGTTTTAATTGCAGACCAAGTGTTTGCAAACAAGGATGGTTATCCAGCAAAGGCAGTCACTTTCCCTATAGTTCTGGTTTTAAAACTGAACCTTTGTTCCTGCCAGCATCGCTTGGCAGCAGTTGCACATCAAGCCAGTTTTTTTCAGTGTTCTTTCCAGCTTGAGTGAGGCTACAAGTAAAACCATGTAAGCTGCAGTTGAACACAAAACCCAGGAATTTTTTGTTCTTTCCGTGTTTAATACCCTGTCCAGAAATAAAAAAGCTATCCGTGTAACAACTGGTGGTACACCCACTGGGCTGTAGTCAGCTGTCATGCCACAGAAGCTGTGAGGAACAGGTAACGCCAACAATGACTGGTGGCACTTTTATTTGCTGGGAGTTATCTATGTACCAGATGACTAATTCTCACAGTACACCCATGGGATGGAAAAATATTTTCTCTGCCCTATAAGAAAGACTTTAGTCCAGAATATTTAGAAAACCAACAAAATACTTTAGTGTAACACGCAGAAATTCCTCCTCTCTTGTACATTCTGTCACAAAGACACTGCGTCCTAAAAATACCCCCAAGTTGTGCAAACATACCCCAGTATCTTTCATAATTATCATGTGTTTGTTCCACCCTGTCCTTGTTTTAATAATATCACAATAATATTTTCATCTTATTGCTTAGCTTTACAAATGTTTACAGTACCTAAAACATAATTAATGATAGTAAGGAATTTATATCCTGCAATAAATTAAGCAAGCTGATAGCAGTAGAGGGAAACAGTGTGGAATGAGGAGGATACAGTTGAAACAGTGTAGTTTATATATTAACAACACATATATTGAGTGTTTTGATAGTTATTGTTGGTATAATAGAGGAAACAGGGATGGATTTGTTGTTTTTGGTGAAGTATTGTGGATATCTGGTTTTGGTGTGTAAACCATTTCTAAAGTCAGAGGGACCCCACATGCTTCCCAGCAGGTGAATAATGCTTGTGAGGAGTAGATCTGCTACATGCCTAGGGACAAGTACTTGAGAGTGGCATTTATGTGTTGATAAAATTTTTCATCCAGGCTTTTCTGTTCTCTTAAACTTTGCTTTGTAGACACATGTTGTTTGTACTGATACAGCAGTTCATCTCCCAAGCAAAATTGTGTAGTATTCTGCAAGAACAGTGCTGGCAGCCAATTTAGAGGGTGTGTGTACAGACATGGGATGGTACTGTTTGAAAAGGGGTCCTATAGCTGTTGCCTGAAATGTAGTAATAACTTAGGGTATTGGAAGAGATTGCAGGTAGCTGCAGATGGAGCACACAGTGGTTGCACTCTAGGAGGACACTGAAGACCAGCATGTGTGAATCAAGCAACACTTGTTCTATAATCTGTTCCACTGTAGTTTCACATAAATCTTGCTGCTGGGGCAAACGTAATCCTAGTGAACAGAGAAATCTTCACTGAAACTGATGGCTATTGCAGAACTTAATTAGACTCAGTACCTATAATAATGCATTTAGTAACACACCCCAATGTTTTTAAATACTTGTAAATTCACTGTTCTTTCCCTCTCTTAACTGCCTTGGCAAGAACTATTTCTCCTGTGAGGTCTACAGACAAGTCCAACTACAAGCACTAAATGGTACCTGGCAAAATTGATGCTTAATATTTACCTAATGCCAAAACAGTGATCATGAATGTGTATGTGTATATAGGCATTGTAAATATGGAATTATCTTTCTCTTCCCTCATGCTCCCTTTATTGGTCTTTGGAGTCTTACTTATAGTCTTAATGATTTTCTGTGAATGGCTGAACAGAATAATTTTACCTCAGAGAGAAATTGCATCATGCTGATCTCACAACACTGGATCTGTACTGGCCTCATACCCCCGGTTTTAGTCTTCATTTAAAACTAATGAGAATGTGGCCACCACCATCATACAATTTTCTGTGAAGAATGAAGCAGGTTTGACCCTGCTGAAGTGTCCAGGGGTGCTGTGCTCTGAACAGAAACAAGATATGCCCTGTGATTAAAGAAGAGGAGAGGAAGTAATGGAATTATATTTATAACAGCGTGAAATTGCTATAATTTGAATCCTGCTTTTATGATGCAGAATAGGAACTGACCAAAGTCACGTCTCATTCTGACCTCCAAATAGGACCCTGTGTTTGCACTTTGACAATGCTGTTTCATCTCTCAATATATTGTTTTCTTCCTGTGAAAGTGGGGCCAAGTCTGCCAAAGCTCTTAGAGCTGCTGTAAACCTTAATTAATGTCAGTGTAGCTGTCTGAGATTCTTTTTTATTTTCCTTTCTTCAGTAACATAAATCTAAGATTGTTGTTTTATTTTCTCTCTTGTTTTTGTAGTCTGTAATGTCTGCAAATTTTCAAGCCTTCAGTCCCTCCATAGTACGGTTCTTTCCTGTGGATTTCTCTATCTATGCTGATGTTTTATTCACTGTGTCCAGAATCTGTTACCTGTGTTATGCCATGTTAAAAAGGTGAACTCTCCTCAAGATAATTCACTCCCTTAAATGAAGATATTTAATGACATAGAACTCAGGCCAAGTGGCTTCTTATATTGAAGAGTTCTGAGGAAGACCACATATTTATTTGTGAAACTGAATGGATGCAAATTTCTGCCACTGCCACACAAAGCACAGAAAATCCATTGATTCAAAAGGAAAGTGGATGCATTTACATTATCTGGCTGATGCCTATACAAGGCTAGTGTCACTCAACTTACAGCAGCAATAACTCAGCATGAGAGCAGCTTCTAAACCTCCTCTCTTTGCAGTGGTTCATGGTTTCTACTGATCATAATCAAGGCTTTCGATGTCTGTTGCTCTAGAATGAATACCTCTTCTTCTGGTCATCACTCAGTGCTATATTATGGATTTTTTTTTAACTAAAAGGGAGTACTTAGGGATTAATTCAGTGAGGATCTCTGTGAAAGTGATTTTTTAAAAAGAGCTGCTACTGTCATGTAAGTAACATTGATGGAAAGGATGAGGAATGAGGAAACTCGTGACTAAGAGATCTTTGATTGGGTGAGGAAACAGGATGAAGTGAGGAGAAATGGGATAGATGAGAGAGGGAGGGAACACAATGACTAATTTGGAAATCATGTGGGAAGGAAGAGTGATTTAGAAAGGGGAAGTCAAAGGCAGGGAGTTTGGCGAGAAAGAGGGAGGGAAGCTTGTGAAGAGGGAGGGGGAAAAATACTTGTAAAACCCAACAGATTCTGGACTTAGATGAAAACAAGTCCAGAAAGAAGCCTAATTTGGAATGTGAACCCAGGGTGGATGGAGCTGAATTAACTTTATGTCGGAGAAAGGCTCAGACTACCTAGCTCATTACTAAGAGAGTACAAGAGATCACACACTGATCCCAATTTCCCCAAGGTTGTGGAATTTTCAGATTACAGGTCTGACCAATTCAGTTGTTGTTTTAAAGTACTGTTTTGGTTTATCTGAATTTATAGGAAAGAATATTAATATACTGAAAACAGTGGTGCCTCTATTTTATGTTACTTATTTTTAACTTAAGAATTGCAGAAATAGCATCAAAGGTCTAAAATACATATTTAATTGGGAGAACAGATACAGACAATGACGACATGCAGTTTAGGCAGAAATCTGTTTTAATCAGAAGCAGGACACAATGTAAAGAGACACTTTCATCATGGTCTGCAGAGTGAAATCACAATATTGTGGCTTATCAACAGTTGGCATTTTGAGTGTTTGCTACATTTTATTTGGAAGGAGAGGCAGCAAGCCCCACCTCTCCTTTCATGGATTAAATTTGCAATCAGTCATCACATTTTAAGTAAGTGATGGCAGTGGTGCAGGTAACAATGACTAGAAACCAGCACTTCTATTGTTTGCCAGTACTGCATTTTGTAGATTGAGTCCTTCTGCAGTGAAAACAGATAAAATGAAGTGCTCTGTAAAATTTGAGATGCTTGTGGAAAACATTTATTGTAAGTGAAGACCTCTTACCGCTTGGCAGGTGACTTCAGGTTACCTCCCAAAGAGAAGAAAATCTTGAAATCGTTGAACCATGGAATGTTTGGGTTGAAAGGGACCTGAAAGATTATCCAGTTCCAACCCCTCTGCCATGGACTGGGACACTTTCTACCACATTGCTCAAAGCCCCATCCAATCTGATCTTGAACACTTCCAGGATTGAGACATCCCCAGCTCTGGCAACCTGTGCCAGTGCCTCACCATTCTCATAGTGAAGAATTTCTTCCTAACATCTAATCTAACCAGTTTAAAATGTTATGTAGTGTTCAGTAATGATCCCACTCAAGCCAATGCCAAAAAAAGCCTCCTTGATCTCAGCAAGAGCCTAAGTGAACTCATAATTCCTTCTGAAACAAACAAAACTGTTTGGACTTAGTTTTATGAAAAATAAGAGTGGTTTATATCTTTGCACAGTGTCAACCATTTTTCTTTGTAAACTGTCACTGCACAAATTAAGAGATTTAATTATATGGAAAGGTTAGAAGTGTGATTACAAGTGGTTTTTGAGGTAGAGAAAGGCAAATATTTGTACTAGTTTAATCAAAAAGTGTGAACATAACACTGGCTCGGATCCTTGTGCGTGGATAGCGCTGGGAATAATTGTCCTTGTGGGAGGAGGTGCTGGCCAGTGGTACAGCTTCATTTTGTTGATAGTGCTCCCTCGGTGAATGGAACCTCCCTGAGTGAGGTGAGAGCAGATCTGCTGGCAGGAGTGCTCCTCCCTACCTGCATCCGTGCAGGACGGTGAGGTTAGCAGCACATCACTTTGTCGCTGTTTCCAGTAACCCAGCTCACCTTAGCTGAAATAAGCCGGGCCTTGCTTAGACCTCCCAAGACATCAAAAGGAGGGGCGGTCTCCAGCATATGGGCAGAGACAAGCACCAGAGGTTGTGTCATGGACAATAACTTCTCCCACTGGGGCACACACAGATCAGGAAAAGGACATTGCTCTACAGCCACAGTCATTCAGGGTCCAAGTTTATGTGACAGTGAATTTTTCTTAAGGCAAGAATGTTGCTATGGATTAATTCACCTCAATCAATCAATTGAAGTGAAGACAAGGACTAAAAGTACTAATTAAAAGTAAATATTTCCAATCAGAGTGAGTTTTAGCAACTCGTAACTTGAAAGTAATTTGGCTGATTTTCCTCAGTTTTTGCAAAAGTGACTAAAATAGACCTGGCAAGCTTCAGACTCAAGCAACTTTCCAAGCCAAAGTTATGATGAAGGGATGGAAACAGGGTGGTATAACAGAAGCTAGCTTCAGCCCTAACCACAGAGATGTTACTGCCTCCCCTTAACATCCCAAGCTGTGCCAAAACACACTGTAGGTGAATTAAAATCGTTAAATGAAATGGAATGTTTCTAAAACTTGAGTCAAGTAATGTCATAGAAACATTATTCATCTACAGCTATATCTCAAAACCTTTTCTTCCCCAGTTAGCTCAGAATACCAACAATTTCCATGTATGGTGCATCAGGAGGAAGCAAGGTCCAGCTACATTCATCACCTGGAGTCCAGCCTTTGCTGCCATCACTTTCTTGGCTTCCTCCTGAAGCACAGGATTTCGTTTTGGAGCCCAAGAAAATTGGGTTTCCAGTTTTCCAATGGAAATTGGTAATGAAAGAAGATTTTTGAAGATGTTACAAAGATTTATATTTTTACAATGAAGAGTGGTAGCCACAGTTGTGTGTTATTAAAAAAAGACATTGACAGTTGCCAGCTGTTCTTTTGCCTTTTTTAACAGAGTAAAGATTTTCTTCCTTGTCTGAATAATGAGGGAAGTGGCAAGTTAATGTATAATTAGCTTCCAGCTATGGCTAGCATAGCTCTACACAGCAGCAATCTTACAGTCACTAATCTCACTGCTGTCTCCTACAGGAGGAGAAAATGAGCTGGGCTGAGGTCTCTGAACCTCATCGTCCCTCTTCTCAGGGACACTGACAGACCTGGGTTGCAGAGCTGCAGGATATTCAGTTTATTGCTCCAGTTTGCTTCAAAGCCTTTCCTAGGACTTAATTCCCTCACCCTGCAGTAAAAGTGATAATAATAAAAAGGTCTATGATTCACAGTTGAAGCACTGTATCTTGCTTGAGTTAAACAAGTACCTAAGTGCTCTGCTGAACTGGGGCCAAGGGTGGATTACTGAGAGAGCTGGGCAGTCTTCCCATCTCCAGCCAGTTCACCAAGTAGTCTCAGGCTAATCATGGAGTTTTCTGGGGCTTAGTTTCCTGCACATGTTTATCATAGGGTATCTATTCTGACTGCTAAAGATAAGGAAATAATGAGAGAACATGAAAAAAACTTCAGAACATGGGAGAGGAAAAGTGCTGTAGAGAAAACAGGTTTCTGCATATTGCATATACATTGCATATTGCATTCTCCTTATGATGTTTCTTTAGTTTCTGGACTCTATTCAGTATTCATGAAAAAACATCAGGTGGCTTATTAACAGAGAGCCCACTTCCATTTCAAATGGCAAGAGAGTAGTCTGAATCCCACCAGAACCAGGGGAAGAAGATCCAGCACTGCATGCAACCAGCATTCCAGAGCAGCTCAAGCTGAGTTGCCTTCAAGCAGCCTCATCGTCCTGGCAGCACTGGCCTGCTGTAGGATGTGATTCCAGCAGATTTTGTTCAGGCTGTTGCCTTCATGCCACACAGCAGCCTGAAAAATTAACTCAGCCCTCTTTGCAATGGCTTATTAAAAGGGAAATGGAACAACATCTTTGTCAGTCGGTGCCTGACCTGCACTGGGAGAGTTTCTTCTGATCAGATATGGAGCTTTTAAGGCTGTTTTGCATTTCTCTGATTCCTACCTGGCAGAAAATGGCTAGAGAAAGGGCAGGAGTGTCACTGTGGAGAGCTTTTTATTGATATGAGAGAGGCCTGGTTACCACATAATAGTTTGCAAGAACAGACTTTCCTTTTAACACTTTTTCTACTTGGAAATTTATATTACATTTTGCAAAGTTAGAGCAAAATAGCTTATTGTATTGAATTGCAAGAAAGCTATCCTGAGTACTTTTGTTTACTGTATCTTTCGATACAGAGGAAATTAGCATTAAAAAATCTTTACTAAGAATGGATTGTGCCAGAATATTAGTTTTGTAGCATAACAAACAGACAGGAAAATATAAGCATGTTAATCCATCCTGTGCAAGATAAGAGCTGAGGTAAGGTACTCTCCATTAACAACTGCTACCTCATGTTATAAACACAATTGTGGAGATTTTAGTACCACATTACAGCACTGAGTGTGAAACCAGAGAACACCAATGCTACTTTTTGTGGATTTTGACCGGCAGTTCTGAAAGAGATTAAGCTCTTTTTTCTTTCTATTAAGCAGCCATATTTGTTTATCCATAGATAAAGCAGCACTGTAGCATACTTCTGTTTCTGTGACCTCCTCAAAACCTTTTAGCAGGCATTTCCTGATTGCCGAGTTCTGCAGATTTAGAACCGAAAAATAAGAGCAGTGAGTATCAGCAATATTTCCTTTTTCTGTTGTACACTCACAGGTCAGTCCAGAAGGAATTAGCACAGACCAAAATAACTATTTTTTCTCGGGTCCCCTTTCTGCAAGGACAGAATTTCCAAAGTCTAATCTCACTCCCAATTTTGACTCACTTTCTGTGTATATAAGGTGTGAAGTGGCTGGGGCCAACGTGCAGACAAAGGATACTCATGGGGAATGAGCTGTTTCCAACTCCCCCTGCATGACTGTGGGTTTGTACGCTAATTCTTTTACCTCTTTTGTGGTAGGTGAAGGGGAAAATCCAGTCAACCAATACAAGAAATTGAAATACAGTCAATGGAGAGGAGCTGTGGAAAGGGTGTTTGTGGAAAGGGGGTTGTAACTAGGACATACCCCTTGTGAGTACCTTTCAAGGCCCACCTTCTCATCTTTCCTGGGAATGCACCGGAGAACAAGGATTACATGCCCATTCTGGTGATTTCCAACCATGAAAAAGCTCTCCTGAGCTGTTTGCCAGTTGATATGGCAGCCCATTTTTACCTGACCCAAGGTTGCTGGCAAGGAATTGGTTAAGTAAAAACTAGTCCTTGTCACCTCCTCCAGGGTAGAATGTGTGGGAAAATCTTGATCCTGACAGACAGCAAATCCAGGGTTTGCCAGTCCTTAGCTGAAAACAAACTGTTTAGAGAAGACTTAATTCAAGGGCAAATACTATGACAGAGAGAGCAAATCCAAAAGATAAGTATGATATTTAAGACATAACTCAGTTGCAGGAAAAATCCACAACACCACAAATGCAGGCAGTGCCCACTAGATGCATTGTTCAGCTAGGATGGAGGTTGGTCCTGGAGCTAATGAAAAAGGGTATGATTCATCCCTTACAAAAACAACACTAAAATTTTTCATCAAATGATAAAAAACTTTAATATGTGAATTACCTCGAGGTGGACACTGCATGAAGAGCATAAAGTCTGTTGCTTAGAGAGAGAGAGAATACACAGTGTGTAATTACAATATCACTGAAGACTACAGCTTATATGTTTAGGTATGTCAGCTGTCCAGCTGCACTTAAGCATCTTTCAGCATATCCATTACATTTGCATAGGATATATGTAAATTAATATGTCCTTAACTCATGCCTATTTCTGTATGCAGAGATGCAGTATGCGTGTATATGCATGTATACATACATAGGTATGATATAAGCACATACTCATTCGGAGCATTTTAATATAGTTAAAAAACACTGTGCCAAAAATGTACACCATCTGTTTTCAATCAAAATAGCCTATTTCAGAGGAAGGGAGTGTTATCTGGTGATCAGAGCGGGGGAACTAAAGAGTCAGGACTCACAGATTCCATTCCTGAATCTGCCAGGACTTGGCTGCAAGGTTTTGATGAGATCTGTCACTCCTGTGTACCCTGGTTTCCCCATTTGCAAAATGGAGCAGTATCTACTTCTAGAATGTTGCAGTGGAAAACATAATGAGTATATGCTTGGAAAAATACAGAAGTTCTTGTTCTGTCATCATGGTATGTTTGAAGAGTGGAATTTAATTGAAAAATACAGTACAGAATTTGTTTTAGAAGACATAAATGGCAGCTGTGTGTATAATTACAGCTATTTGTACACACTTAAGTTGCCTAATTTTTGAATAGTACCTGTAATAAAATTAATGGGGGAAAAATGGTGTTCAACACTTTATGAACCCAGGCAGTCCTGTAAAAGCTTTCACACTCTATTGGACAGGGTTTCCACGGTGACAGCCGTACACCAGTGAGTGAAATATGTGCTGTACCTAATTTTCATCCTGAAATAGGAAAATACAAATGGGCATTGGGATTTTCTGGCAGGTTCCATGCAGAGAAAGCCTAGCTCCACTGAAGACAATTACAATACTCCTATTTACATAATTAGGACAAGATTTCACCCCATCCGCTTCTTTAGCTTCAGTGCATCCCTTTCAGGAATACAGCAGGGATTGCTCAGCCCATCCCACAGCGCTTCCTCTTGGGCATGCTGGCATTGTGGCACAGGACATTGTCCTTCCTATTCTCGGTGGGTGGCGCAGGGCTGGCCCCAGGTGCGTTTGGTGGGAGTGTGCCAGGTGTCACAGCAGGAGGAACGCTGAGGGTGCTCCATGCTCCTGTTCTCCCACCATCCTCACCTGTCAACTCCCACACTCCTTTGGTTTCCCCGTAGCATGCGCATCTGGTGTTAAGGCTGTGCCTTGCCTCTGGAGAGAGAGGTCAGAGGCACTTCCCATTGGGGTGAGAAACACCACAGAGCAGATTGCACAACTGCAGCAGCTGTGTAGTTGTTGGAGAAGAAAAGGAGCAGTGTTTGTATGTCAGGGTTTGCCTGGCTGCCAGTACCAAAGTGGCAGTGAGAGAAATCGTGTGTGCTGAATGCTGCTATGTATGCTGCAAACTGAGACATTAAAGTATGTGATAAATATTTGATGTAAATATGAATGTGTTTTAACATATGTGTCTTTGTCAAGGAATAAAATGGGCTGAGCTTGTTTGGTTTGGATGTTTTTGACAGCTGCTGTTCCCCAGGTTGCATCTCATAGCTGAATAGTGTGCTGTTGCTTAAGTGGATCTTCAGAAGTACATTTAGGATCTTACCATGCACACAACTAAAATGAGCCAGTTGCTCATCTAAGTGAGCTGGTACAGTGACATAAATGATAAAGCAAGAAAAAGACAAGGTAATATGAATCTCACAGCTGTTAAGTGGATTTACAGGTTCGTCACTCGAAATACTTTTACCCAATGAATGAGAACAATGTACAACGTAAGGTTACACTGGAGACATGAAGCAGTAGATTCAAACACCAGTTTTGGAGAATTGTATCTCCATGTCTGAGATCTTAAAAGCTATCATCATTCTGCCTTTGTATGTGTAAACATACCTCATCCTTGGATCTCTGCTACATTTTGAAGTAAGGGTGTATTCATGTAGTGCCGAGGAAATGCTTTGTAAATCCAGCTTTCAAGCCTCTTTCAAGCCTATGGAGAGTTTCCATCATATATATGAGAGTTTCCATCATAGATATGTGCCACCCTCATTTTCAGCTGCCTTTAGTGTGAGCATTGAAGATAACAAACTTGCTAACCAGGATAAACTCTTCAGTTCTTGAACTTTTGTAAAATGAGATTCCTCTCTAAAGGAGGTACAATTACCAGCCAAATGAGACAACAGCTTCTAATTTCAGACTACCAGTGACACAAAGAAGCAACCGGGGAGAATGGAGCAGGGAAGAAGGTGGGAGAGGACCAAGAATCTAAATTCTGCTTTTTGTTTATGATAGTCTATACCTGGAGGGGAGAGGGGGAGATAAATCTCTCATGTACAATAAATAAGAGCAGCTCATTCCATCAATTCATGCAGCGGGTTCATACAAAAGCTCCAGAGGCTCTTCTTGTGCACAGACTTACATTTTGGGAAGAGAGAGATTTTGCTGTTATGGCCCATTTGTTTTTCTGTCTCTCCACTGTGACTTCTAGCAGGGAGGCATGAAATAAGGGGGTATTGCCAAATGAGTATCAGCCAGTTCTGGGGCCAGGGCCAAGAGGCAGCGATAGGGAGCTCATGGAGAGTGCTGCTTCTTGGCATGCCCCACGTGGAGGGCAGTGGATTCCTGGGCCTGACCTTGAGCAGTCAGGAAGAGAATGAGGAGGCTGAGCCAGGCAGCCCAGCTCCCTGCAGAGGCCACAGCCCTGGTGCAGAGCAGGGCTTGCTGTAGGTTAGCAGTCACTTCCACCAAACCAGGGCAAACAGAGTCTGGCACAGCCTGGTTTGGAAGGCCTGCTGGGTTGCCTTGTTTTTGAGGACACTTGTCTGACCCAAATAAGGATTTTGCACATTGCCAGATGCACTGGACATGTCAACAAATGCATAAAAATGTTTGGTTTACCACTAGACTGAAAAAATATTTAGAATCTGAAAGACAATAAACTGCACATTTTCCCCCGTCATTCCAAATAGTATGACTTTTAAATTATGTATCACTTCCTAAACACAAAAATTGTTCTGCAGTCTGTTGGCAATGGTGTTCTCAGAAATTTATAACTGAAAAAGACTTATTTTGTTTTGTAATACTTTTTCACTATATTCAGGTTTTATTCCTGACAGTGCCAAAAAGTGCCTCTTGACTTCTGTTCATGCAGACTTTTCCTCAGAGGAGGAGAAGTGTCAAGAATAACTTACTTAAATTCTTTATTCACATAAGATACATGCAGTTCATCAATGTTTTTGACTGTGGAATTCTGCGGGTGTTCCAATCTGTAAAGCAGTCTTACCAGCACATGAGTTGAGATGGATCATAGAATGGGAGATGCTCTTTAATGTTTTACGTATAAATACTCCATTCTGCCATTGCCATTCTTAGGTGGATGCTACGTAGTGCAATGGTGTGACATAGCCAGCAGCTGTTGTGTCATTGTTTGGAACATGAGGTCATCACAATACACAACAATATTTTCTTCTCAGGGACTGAATTGAGCTCATATACGCTGATCTTGTTTTTCAGTTTCTGCTGCTATCTGTGTCAAGCTCTTTCTCACACAGGAAGTGTAAAAGCAGGCTTTGAGGAGAGCAATGCCTGGTGCTACAGCGAAAAGTAGCATATGTGATTTGAGTCTAATGTGGGAATCAATATCCCACGTACGCTTTTGTTCTCTGTCCATTCCTCAGTGTCTGGACTGTGGCGAAAAACACCTCAGGTGAGACAGAGAAGGATGGGGGCTTCTCTATGTGAGACATGAAACTTCTGCTGTTATTACAAAGAAAATGGAACAATCTGCAATGAGAGCGCCGGCGCACTCCAAGCCACAGCCCTCCTAGACTTCTTCTTCTTCCAAGTCTGATGAGGATCCAGATGCAAAGGAACTTTTCCAAAAAAACAGATCTTGGCTCTCAATGCTTCATGCTGCAGAGACTTATGCACTTTCTGAAATTTTTTCTTTGAGAACATTTGTTTTCCCGATGGTGTTACTTCATGAACTGTATTTACTTTTTCCATTTTGTTCATAGTTACCACTGTGTCTATTTTCACAGTCATGCTCTAGAAACAGAAGTTCCTTTCCCTCTCTCCACTAATCCTTGTAACCCTCACCAAAGGTAGGGGCAGAAGCCAAAGCTTAACACCTAATTTGGATAATGATTCCTGCCCACCATGTCCCTCCTCCCACATCACTCTCCCCATTTTTACATTACTTATACAGAGTGAAGTGCTAACGGGTGCTTTCTAAATGCTTTAAAAAATACCGTCATGAAAGAAGCCAAGTAAGAAAACAGAATGTTTGGCGCCAGTAATGGAACACAAAACCTTTTACCTTCACCCATGGGTTTGAATCTAACCCAGCTCAGTAACAGCCCAAGTTGTTAACATGTCAGGGTCATGTGGTAGCCTGAAATAGTTCAAGTTCTTAGTCCATGTCATCAGGTTTGGGACACAGAACCCTGGACTCCATGCATGGTCTTGAATGTAATCCAGCTCTTTTCTTACAGTCAGGGTAATGTGGTTGGTTGGCTCGAAAAAATCCACACTTTTAGCCTGTTTTCCAGCAGAAAAGCTTCCCCATCAGAGAAACAGTCAGGGCAAGTAGCTGCCCCATCACATGGGCCATCCAGGTGGCAGGGAATGGTGAAGGGATGGTGTACTTTAAGAAGACAGTTCTATGTTTTAGAGGCAGGGGAATTATGCTATGTGCGGCACCAGGAAGCATAGCAGCACCCCTGGAGTTACTAAGGAAATTGGAACAAATGAACAGCACTTCCAGGAGATCCTGGCATTTGAAAACCATGTTCCTTAATGTTTTCTCTGTGGAAGATAATAGGAGGAATTTTTTAAAGGCCCTTGTCTTCTCTAAAGAAGCTGACTTTCAGAGTTTGTGTTACTGTTGTTACCCAACAGGCTTCTGCCTCCATCTGTGACTAATGCTGCTGTGGAGCACAAGTGTACCCTTTGGACAAAGCTCCTCTGGAGTGTCTTTGCATCTGCCTTGCTGGGAACTCCTGCAGAAATGTAGAGATTCAGACATGTGTCTAAAGACAGAGGAATCCCAGGGCAGAGCAGAGAGACAAGCCCAGTCCTCCACAGTGCTTTCAGCTCATCCATGTATCCTGGGAGCCCTCTGACCCAAACAGCACCAGTGCTGAGGATCCTCAAGGTTTCACAAAAAGGCTTCAAACCAATGTGAAACACATCTCAAACTTTCAGAGTGCTAGATTCACCTTATATTGTGCTTCCGGCAAGAAATATCTGTCAATAATAGATCTTTCTAGTCTAAGGACGATCCAGTTGTATGCCAGTTTTGCACAGCTTTTCTTTTTCATACCCATCTCCATTGCCAACATAGTACAGGCCTTCCCTAAAGAGATTTGTGGGGAAAGAGTTCATACCAGCATTTTTGCCACATTGGCAGCTACGTTACCATTGTATAGAGCCAGAGCCAAAGCAGTGCAAGGGAAGGAAATGTTGATATAGCCTGCATTTTAGCAACCTTGGATGATCTTTCACTTTTGAGGAAGCAGCTGCATAAAGATGTTCCTGAATGTCCTGCCTCCTGCATTAAGAGGCCTTGTCCCTTACAGACCAATTATCAGTTTCCTGTAGATTCTGTGGTATTCCCATGAGGTGTCTCTTTTCATGATGGGAGAGCCCTAGTAAAGTCTCGTTTTTGAGCAGCTTTGCCATGGCTTACCCTCTGTGAATGCTCCGTCCAGTTTGGTTGAAATTATCTGCTGGATTAAAAATGGACATCCAAGCAAGGCACCTACTCTGGTTTCCCTTGTTCCCTTTACAGTAGATGCTATACCCAGGATGGGATTATAGTATTTTTTTTCTTCAAAAGGACAGAACTTGGTTGGAGCTTCGTGCCCCATATCATATATGTACAGCAGCTCGGGAGCAACTTCAATTAAACTAAATGTTTCCTTTGCATAATGATCCATTCGCAACAGTAATTTATCAGTATTAACATTTAGAATTTATTTCCAGAACTGATGTTTTAAAGTATGATTAATCTTCAACGTGATTAAAATAATTGCTTGTAGCATTTTAACTGATTTTGCCAGGTGACAAGAAATTTGTGAATGTCCAATTCCCATCAGGGTTTCAAAATGCACTCGCTTGCTGTTTCTACAAGTCCCAAACAATCTTAAATAATAAATGGAAAATGTCAGCTCTAACATCTATCAGCACAGAAATCGTCTTTAACAACGTCATTAGTTATGCCTTTCAGCTTTCCAGGAGATCTGGAAGCAGGGCTATTTATCACACGTGGAGTCCGTATTTGCAAGATTTCTTTACATTAGAACCCTGGAAAGGAGTTTCTCTGCTGTATTTGAGGTTATGGCTCTGAGAGGTCAATCTTCCTTTATTTTGCAAACTCTTTGGACTTTTATATGTTTCTTTCCATCTCTCCTTGTGCACTGCATCCCTGAGCAAGTCGTTATTCAAGTCTCCCAAAGTAGGATGTTCACATGGGATTGATTTGGAAACCATATTTAGAGCACATTATCCTAATTCTTTATCAGCTTTCATGGGCAAGAGCTTCAGACATTTTTTTATACTAGTTCTTTGAAAGCACACATCTTGCTAGTCCTGAATTCTCATTATCGTTGGTGCAAATGTAGCCTTCAACTCTTATGCTATCAGTGAAGTGAGATTTTCCTTCCACCCTCTTGAACTTCACAGAAGATAAAATCCCAGTCCTTTTTTATGTTAAGCCCTTGTACTGGTGTATTCTGCAGGACTGGGGGCAGAGGATCTAGGATTGTGAGTCCTCTGTGGTCACCTCTGACTTCACTGAGTTGATATAATCCACAGGGCCTGCTGCTCTGTCTTGGGAAGAACTTTGATCAGCACATTTGTAGAGATAGCTGAATTTTGGTTTGACATCTTGCTGATCTCTGCTGGACTTTCAAAACAGGGTATGAGTCATAAACTATTCCAAGGTAAGCCTCACTGTTTTGGGAGCTATAAAAGAATCCTGTTATTTTTAAAGGACAGAATTTTTCTTTCATTCTCTCCTCCCCTCCAGACACTCTCTCTGTTTATTTTTCATTCTGTCCCAAACCTTCTTTGTTTATATTCCACATTTTGGAAATTTCTTTCTTCTCCTTCATCTATCTGCTCTTTTATTTCACACCATTTCTCTGGACAGGCGAGCAAGATCTGGAAAGAATCAGACATTTACACTGATAATGTTCCAGCCGGATTAGCAAATGTTTGGAAAAGACCTCATGCTTTGGGCACCAACTTCTCTCTGATTGGGGTAAAACACTTTAATGACTGGGGTTATTGCTGGATAGAGGCTTTTTTTCCTTTATGGTATCTGGTGCTAGGTATTATCAAAGACAGATTGTTGGACTCTGTGGACTGACACTGGGCTAGTCCAGTCTGGTAATTCTCATGTCTGTGTGCATGTGAATCCAGACACATTTCAGTCTAGGATGGGTGTCCTTTTTGATCCATACAGGATAAATAATGAGGTATATTCCAGTAAAATTAATAGGGTGCAAGAAGGAACTGGTGATCTCTGTATCCATTACCCTGTATACTTGCTGAACTGAATCCGCAGTTCTGTTGGAAAAGAACGAGCCACAGAGCTTTCCACATATTTTAAAATATATGTAATCACAAGCAACAACGACCCAGCAGAATGCTTCAGTCATCTGGGTTTAGACATAAGGCAGGGTTAAATTTAAAGCCTAGACAATACACTTGCAGCTAACTTTTTGACCTCATTCTATATGTGGGTTTTCTCCATTGCAGAATCCGTGTCATGAGGCTGAGAATGCCAATACACTTTTTAGATGGAGAGTTGATCCCTTAGGCACTTATCTAGCTGAACTGGAATAATTGCTTCCTTTCCTCTTGTATTGCTTCAAGGCATTCTTATTTGTTGTATCTTAGCATTTCTGTTGACCAGAGCGGGAAGCCATACAGCAACTTGCAGCCAGATTTCAGGGACTAAGCTGATTAACTCTGGTGAAGCTCTAATGCAAATCCCATCCCATTTAATTCCTCAGCTCGCCTCCATACTGCATGGTATTCCTCCACAGACACAATCCTACATTACCAAGTGACACAACACCACCAGCAGCCTCACATAAATCTTTCAGGGCTTGGGGCTGCCAGTCACACACCACACAGTTTGAGGTGAAATTTCCTTCTTAGCACAAGGGCTAAACAAATGTCATGCAATGTTCGTGTCACTCAGAGCTTTGCAGAGCAAAAAGGGTTCATGTTTTGCAAAAGGGAACTTACTGTGGGTGGTTTCTTGGTCTGCTGAAGTGTGCTAACACTGTATTGCCTGGATAATGAATTCATAAGCGTTGGAATATCAAATGTGTGCGTGTTTTTTTATGTCTATAGGCACACACCTATAGCTACAGAGGTGTGCTCCAATGTAAAAGCTGGTCTGATGATACTGGTCAGAATAAAATTGAACTGCTAGAAAATTAGAAATAATGGGATTTCTACTGTTTCCAGGGATGATAATCCTTTTTCTGCAAAGACCTTCTAAAATGGCTGTTAGCTGCTAACAGTGAGGAAGAAAACATGACAGAAAATAAACCCCTCTGCTGACATCTCTATGTCCACATCAATATAAATCAAATGAGAGTTTAGCTTCAAACTGTTAAAAGGTTGTTAGGCCCATGTTTAATGGAAAAACTGATATTATAGTCTGATTTTGACAAGGTTCAGGTTAATACCAGCCAGCTGAATTCCACAGACATTGGCACACCTCTGGGAGCTGCATATTCACAGAGACAGTTTGACCTCATCCAATTTATACATTTGATCTAATGCACTGGAGGCCATCTAAAAATAGAGTTCTGGAGGGGAAGACGGATAATGCTCCTGAGCCACAGACCAACAAAAGCAGCTCTCCTTCTTCCAGTCTCTATTCTCTCTCTGTATGAAGCTTCAGCTCAATCTTCCTTGCAGTAAAAAAATTGCTTTTATCACAGATCTCTTCAGAATAGATAACTTCACTCTTAATAAGTCCAAAAGAAGATTTGTCAGCCCTTCATGAATAACCAGATGTTGGGAAAATGATGGTGTGTCATTTCCCTGAACAAACATTCTTGGCATTTATGCATTTCCTCCCATATCTCTTTTAAAAATTATTGTGTGTAAATTTAGTGCTGACAAAACTGAGGGCCTGGGAGAAAATGGATTACTCACTCATTTGGTAATTTTACTTGGTCAAAGCATGGAATTTTTGTTTTCTGGGAAATTTGACACTGAAATATTACTTTTCATTCTGATTCAGGATATTTAAATCATAAGTATTACCACTAAGCAGAAAATCCAGAATGGTATTTAGACACCCCTTTATTTGAAAGTTTCAAGGTGTAGTGTTACTTTCACAATATTTTTAATTTTCATTACGTGATGTGACCACTGATGGTCATATCATGTAATGAAAATGCTTTTAAATCAAGTGCCACTCCTATGTACTGGGCTAGAAAGGTTAAGATGGTTCATTCAGTACTAAAGAGCATCTGGCTTTTTAGTACTGAAAATGTGGGATTTTTGAAAATGTGTTAAAATAGCATATTTCATTTATTCACAACCATATGCAATTCCTCAGTTATATGCTAAGGTGCCAGTGATAATGACTTATTTATACTAACATGGCTATTGAAATGAAATAATTTCAAAAACCTTTATTTTTAATCTAAAATTTCAAAAATGTCAAAAAAACCCACTTCCTTTTCAGCATTTTCCTAACAATCCTGAGTGTAATCAGTTGAACTTCCCATGTAACAAAATAGTGGCTCAGAAAATACTTTTACAATATGAAAAAGTTACTTGAAATGTCTGTTTCAATAAGAAGGTCAGGTAGTTGTTATCCCTGTATTTCTAGAATTCTGTCCATGTCCAAACAGATGGTTGGTGGTTATGAAGGTTTATATGTATTTTGTGCTTCCATTCATATCATTCCCACAGAGTTATCTGCAAGATTACTTCTCTCAGTATTGATATTTTATTGATAATTTCCACAGAGATATGAAACAATTAATTTACTTGGATGATGGACTTCAGTAAATGAAACCCCAGTTGTTTCATTCTATTCCTTGTGTATAGAACAGAGATATTGAAACATTGTCTATGAAATGAAAAATATACCCGTGATTCACCTATATTGCAAAATGATTGAACAAAATAACTCCCTGGGAACCAATGTACCATTACCCTCTTTTGGAATGTCAGTCATTTTCCTCTCTGGGTTGTGAGCCTGCTTTGAAGGGGGGGACGGAGCAGCAAAAGCTGTGTGGCTCTGCCGATTCAGTAATGTACTGGCAGCACCATCAGTTGTAAAGGGAATTACTCTGTCTTCACTGAAGGAGGTGTAACCTAGTGGCAGAAAGGAAGCAGAGCCAAGAGGGCAACTGATAGGCATGGCCGTTTTTCATGTGTGGGGGAATTTGTCTGCCATGTGGTTTTGCACACTGCGTAACTTTAAAAAGTCATATGTCAGAGAGAGCCCCAGCTCATTAATCCACAACTGCCTCTAGTAAGTACTGCCACAGAAGAAAAGTAAAAGTTAATGGATCATATTTTGTTCTCTGTTAAAAGTCACTACACTGGAGTTTCCATTGGTAAAACCAAGGCTGCTGTATCTTTGCCAGGGTTTAAAATGTTCTCATGTATTTATGGTATCAATTTGGATTTATTTTCATTTATGAAATTGATTGAAAGAAAACATTAGAGCAGAGCATTTATCCTTCGTCTGAAGCTGAATCAGCAATTCTGGTGTGCTGCTTGCATCTCGGGAATCCATCGTGCCATCCTAACAGTGCTCTGCACTCGTGCAATGGACGTGCTTGATGTGGGTCAATGGCTGGCAGGGGAGCGTGGCCATCCAGGTGCTGTCCTGATGCCATGTGGCACATTTGGCAAGGTACTTACCACCTTTGGTGTACCATTTGTGCATCTTTGAAATAGGTTTTCTTATCACGTATAAGGGTATAATGATGTGTGGATGAGAGAGAATACAACCAAACGAGCTGCCAGAAGTGTCTGTGCTCTAACGCTGTACTTCACATCCTGAGCTCCGCAGCTGAACTAAGTCCAGCCGAAAGCACTGCTGAAATACCACATTCACATCGCTTTCTACTCTGCACTTACAACATCTTTTTCTTCCATCCTCTTCCCATGCAGGCATTTCTTCCAGGGGGGTACCTGCCTGCAAACTCCCTTCATCAGTCTATGCCTGGTGACCTACAATGATCCGTTTGTCCATTGCAGTTTCCCACTTTCATAGTGACCCTTACCGTAAGTCTAAAGCGATGCTGCCCTCTCCTGTTCACTCTTGACCTGAGTGATCTGCTTCCAGGCAAAGGCTGCAGATGTCTTTGTAACCACCCCGAGCTAAAGCGTAGCCAGGGGAAAAGGTCCATTGTACTTTTATCAGTCTTTTAAGATCTGCATGGATATCACATTATTGAAATGTTCTTGGAAATTCTATTCCTTGCACATTCTATTCCTTGAAAATTTTCCCTTTGAAGCATTCCTTCTCTCTCTTTTCCCATCCTCCCTTATATTCTTTGTTTACAATTGATTTTATTTTTTTTTAAATCCACCTGGTCTTTAACAGTCTCTTCTTCCCCCTGAGAGCTTTCTAAACACACTCTTCCTGTAGACCCAGTTAAAATAATACAGGTTCTAATTGCAACAAACAGTTCATTAAAAATCAGAGGAGACAGCCAAAGCCTGGTTCCATTATTTGGTCCCTGAGATAAGAGTTTGACACAATAATTGTGCTAGCTCAGACAGCTCCCCAGAAGAGCCCATCAGGGAGCTAAACCCCTCTTCAGGAGAAAGGGCAAACATATGACAGCGCTGAGGTCTAAAGACACAAAATAACAATAATTTAGTTTTTCTATTGTTCTTGTTACCACCCCTCCTGCTCAATAACTTAAAATATTCACACAGCTCCTTTTAGGAACAATGCCTTTAATACTCATTCAAGCATTATTGAATGCATGTACAGTTTGCTCATTCTGAAACCAGATTTTCCAAACCATCAGCTGTGGGGGAAATTCAAAAGGACCACTGGAGGGCTAGGGAAAAAAATATCTTATTGTTAATGTAATTGTGTAAATTATGATTGATTTGATATCAAAAGAAAACATAATTTTATTTCTATTGTTCTTTTTCGTAAGTTTTATGCTGACAGCATCTCATTTTTCCCAGGGTAAGGGCAATTGAGAAGTGGCTGTAAATAGTGACTGCAAGCAGTTATACTAATCAACCTTTAAATGCTGGCTGCAACTCAGTCCCTCCACTACCAGGGAGAGTTCTGTGCGCTCGTCCTGTAATTACGGCCAATTCCCTCTCCTCTGCCCTGGAGGAGCTGAACTGCTCCTGCCATGGAAAGGTAATTAGCTATTTCCTGCCTAGGGAGAGTCGAATGCAGACGGATGAGCTCAAAAGCCTTAAATATGCTCAGCACCAAACACTGCTGTTCTCTTCCTTGAATATCCTCATCTCTAAGTGCCGCTGGATTAATCGTTCCCTGGGTCTGCTTGTCGCCGCCCCTCTGGCACCGGGCGTGTCTAGGGACGGGTTCTCCAGGCAGGCTCCTCTTAGCCTCAGGTGGGGAGCTCGGTGCTGCCAAGTGTTGAACATCTCTGCACAAGAGCTGAGGGAGGTCAGTTCACTGGGCTGAGAGTGTCAGCGCTTTGCAAACACTGGATTCATGCGTCCTGGCGTCTGTGCTCATTTCTCACCCTGGGAGCACAGACCTATTTAAACGAGGGGGTTGGCTCTTGCCTCTCATCGAGCTCTTCTGAGGAACACAGTCCACCATGTATTGTTCCACCCCATTAGCTACTGGGTCTTGTTCCTTTAAAACTAGTGTGTGTTTTGATAAAATTTCTTTAGACTATCCCTGTTTCCTTTTCCTCTGTATTCACAGGTACCCCCCCAAAGCCCACACACTTCTGTCTGTTTAACAAAGAACTCAGAGCTGCTTCCTGAACTATGCACAGACACATCTTAAAATACCTTGCCAACTCATCTTTCATTCACCTGGAAACCATATAACAAGGCAGACTACCTTGAGTACTCACTGTCATCTGTCAGCTCTCAAGGTGTTCATCAGGCTCACAGCACCCACATCATTTGCAATCTTCATTCGAGGCACGCCTGCAGGTCCTGTGATGTGCTGGAAAATTTTTTGCTTACATCTGGAATCATTGTTCTTGACGTCTCAGATGGGGGTGAGGGGAAACCTTTATACGGGGAAAAGGACAATGAAGCAAGATGTTAAGGCAGCTAGTTGGTCAATGAGTCACAGCTACTAAAAATTTGGCAGCAGCCACAAAGCAGCTAAATGTAACCAGCTCTAAAAGGCCCACAGGATGTCTCTTGCTCATTCACTCACACATGCAAACACACATAGTTTAGACAAGCAATTCCCTGCTCCTAAATCTCTTGAGATGAACTCGTAAGCAACTTGGGCACAGGGTTTAATTTCTACAGGAAGTATTTCTTTTGCTTTCCTTAGCTGATTTTCTAATCTCCATCACTCTGATGGAGGTTTCTGATGATGTCTGAGGGTCTGACTTGCAGCCTGCTGAACCCAGTGTGAGATGTTCAGTGGAGAGACCACAGATCAAGCCCTTAGCAATCAGTTTGGGCCACATGTCCTGATGACTAAGAAGGTAGACGCTGACAGTGTAGAACAATAGCAGAGGAGCCATAAAAGGGGCCTGACTGTCTGTCTGATGCTGTATGATGGGTGCTAATGTTGATTGTGGCCTCTTGGTTTATCATATAGTCTCTGCTGACATGGCCACGGCTTTGAAGAGAAGGTAAGAACTTGAACTCCCTAGAGAAATGAGACTAGAGAGACAACAGGGTGGTGAAAAAGAAGGGTCATGAAGACCAAAGATGAGCAGCTGTGAAGGGAAGTGAAAAGGGATGTGAGGAAGCTGCAAAGGAAAAAAAATTGCTTGAAACAGAAACCAGGTTTTCACATCCACTCCCATGGGTAAATTGCCAATAAGAGCAACTAACAACAACAACAACAACAGTATTTAAAAAGCCAGCATATGACACAACCCATAAGTAAAAAAAAGGCTTCTAAAAATTCTTGCAGTGGTATTGTAATAATTATATAGTATTGGAAGACAATTGTAACCAGAGAAAAAAATGTTTTTATGAGCCCCAGATCACCTACTCAGACTGGGAGGTGTCCACTTGTGCCTGCTGTGAATTTGGTCTCTGATTTTTGTAATATTTCAGATCCTTTGAAGGCTCCTTTAAAGAGGAAGTTCTTCAGTCCCCTTTCTGCAAAATAAGAAGGTATAAGCAAGGAATTATTTATTTCAAAACTGGATGAATAATAAACTATCAAATTCAAGTGTTCTTTACTGTGATCCTGAAAACCTTCTGTTCAAAATGTGTTACAGGTTGGAGAACAGGTTTTAAAAGCCCAAATCTATTCCAAAACCACTGTGAATGGTTTTCTGGGAAGGAAAGATTATATATTACACTTGGTTCCTCTCCAAGATTTGTATGTCTTACATGAATACTCCTCTGTCTCCTTCTGTGGTGACATATCTGAGATCAATTATGCCAACAGTAAAGTCTGGAATTTTTATAGTCCAGCTCTTTACGAGCATTTTCATAGAAGAACTTATGAAGGCTGAGGCATAGGAAAAGTCCAATAATCCTGGCCTGTTATCTTCATCATCTCCAGCCCTCTGTCTTTTCCTCTTTACCCTCTCCAAGTGAAAACACTGGCTCACATAATACACATACTGTATTGTGGTGATTTAAATGGCCATCTGTATGTTTATCTGAGGCCTCTGTGAATGGGCAGCCTCATTAGTGCTTGTGTCATGGACGGATGGGCCAACACAAATTCTGTTTGTGTAAGATAAGTTCTCCTCTCCTGGCTTTATCTCTTTTTGTTCATTCCTTTTGCACTCTCTCATTTTTCTTTTCTTTCCTCTCTGGGAGTTTATTCCTGCTAGAACTCACTTTCCTTATTTTTGCGGTTGGATCCTGACACCTTTCCTTTTTCTCTGCACATATTTAGGAGAAATCTATCTGAAAAGAAACGCATTTTTTTACCTGATTGTGGCTTTTCCTATAGAAATTATATTACTGACATTAGTGGGACTAATTGGAGAAAAAAGTGTTATTCAGGACAAAGGGGTACCAGGAGTAGCTCCTTAGTAAAAAATTTTTAAGCCATGACTAGGGACATGGAAGTTTTGAAGGCAGTCCTCAGGTTTATTTACTTTTTGCAACGATAAGAAGCAGTGAATCTGTATTATTTGTCAATAATTACTATCTACTTTGTGTCATCTCCCAAAACAATGAAGGAAGGCTTATGAATTATAAGCAAAATGTGTTCACTGGATTGATCTGCTTACCTTTGGCTTTAGATTTTGAACAACATGTTTATGGGGAGGATGCTGAATCTGTCATGCTTAGTTGCACTGAGTAGCACTTGACTGCTCAAATGCTCCTGCTGGGTGAACTAAGTATTTAATAAATTCCGAGGAGCAGCGTTGTGCTTCACTGGCTGGGAAATTGGGAAGTGGAGAGGCAATTGTATTAGTCAATATGAAGGGAGGTCACTGTCAGTGTTTCAAGTCAAGGCTTAAAGAAAGAAAATGTTAATTCAGACAAGCAGTGGCTCAACCACAGGTGGGGTTTTGTCCCTGTAAGGAAACCACAAGAATGATAGGTTGGGTATTCAACATAGTGTTTAATTTTCCATATAGTTTCTGCTGCATTAAGTCTGCATGTCTGCAACATGAGTGCCCTACTGGATCCTTTCTGGTTTATTCCTCAACATTAGTATCAGCTTCATGGGGAATTCTGAATGTGGGTGAGGACATTAAAGAGACACATGAGTGATGGTTGAAAATCACCAAGAGTCAAACTATTACTCACTCCTAAATACTTTTGGAAGCCATCTGCAGAAATTGAGATAACAGAATCCAGTTTTCTCTTTTATCAAAGAGCATGTTCAGGAAGGGTAAGGGCTAAGGAGGGATACATTTGCTTTCAACAATAAGTAATTATCTCTGACTGAAATACACATGCAGCACACATGTGGAAGGAGGAGCAAGTGTAACAGTCTTTTACGTGGTAAAAAATGCATCTTTTAAACTTAAAAAGGATTCCCCAGACTCACAGAAGGCATTTTACCTTACTGATAGCTTTTTACAACTGAACTTCAGTTCCAGTGTTGAGATTGCTTCAGCACAGCTATGGGAAAATGTAACCCTGGTCCTAGGAATAGGAAGGAATGTCTATTTTTCATCCTCACGTAATTGAAAACTGACTGAAAACAATTGGCAGGAATCTAAATATTCACATTTGGGCAGACACCAAACATGGGAAGTTTCAGGCCAAGGGAATTTTTTTGGGGAAGATTGTGAGGAAGTGCATAAGAATAGTTTTTTTCTTTTTTCTTGTTCTTTGTTGTAGTTGTTGTTGTTGTTTTCTTCTTTTTAATGGTAATGGTAAGTGTTCCATTAGAGGTGACTCAACGTATAAACTGTCCAACCATTTTTTCCTAGTGCTTGTTCTTCAAATACTGCATTTATTACTTTGCATAAAAGTAACAGACAGTGTATCTTTAAATAGAAATTACATTCCTGTCAGCTTACCCAAAGCCCAAATATGGGACAGAGTGTCAGAGAAAAACAGTAACATGAGGGATTCAGGGACTTGACAAGGTTACAGACTCTGCTTCTGCCTGATAAAAAACTTAAACTGAGTTTTGCTCCCTGAACTTGTATCTCAGGACATAAAAGTAAGGGGGAAGTAACCCCTTTCTTGAGCTACAGCAGAGAGAGATCTAATACAGGGTGAAGTGTGGGCTATCTGGAAAGCATAGGTAACAAAGTATTAATATCTCATTTATTTTGGTTTACTGCCACCTTGGGCTGAGGTTGATAAAGCGGCACATGGCTTCACTGGCAGTAAGATTTGGCTGTGTGCTGTAAACTATTATAAATATTACATGGTGTAGCTGAGGAGCCTACACTCCAAATGTAATCTAGTATGGCTCAAATACTGAAGAACCACTCCATAAAAATGGCACTTCTCTGTTCTGCACATCTGTTTCTTGCATGTATTTTAAGAGTCAGATCTGCTTAAACAACATTTAAATCAGGGTTTTACTGTGGGTTTTTTTTAAGAAAAAAACATCTGTGGAGCTCTGTAGAGCCAAGTCTACTTGGAAAGAGAGCTTGCTCTTCTTTAGCATGACTTTTAACTGCAAGATCATTGCTGCTCTCCTTTATTTCTGTATGTGTGTGGAGACGCGAGGGCAGCAGGAAATGCTTTGCACTGGTGCAGGACTGGAGAGAAGGACAAAAGTTGCAGCTGGGATCCTGCAAGCTGATGTGAGTTGGTTTGGGCACAGTTTATTTCTGAGTATTCCCAAAGGAACTTCCTTCCCTACTAAAATCCTGCCATCTTCTGCTGCTCATCAGTGCTGGAGACCAGACCTACATAGAACTGTCCCTCTGAGCACGTGCTGCTGGCTGGGAGAGCTGGTGTTACTCCAGTGCCACCCTTATGTCAACAGTACCCCCAGGAATGCTGCAGCAGCCCAGCTTGTGCAGTGCTGGGGTCCTCTTGCAGTCATAAAGGTTAAATTAAAAGACTCCAAGGAAGTATATCCATACACCAATGGACTCTGTCCTGACTTTCTCCTTGTTAGCAGTCCCAGCTGGGCCCACATCTCTTCTCCCCCACTCTTGGGGAATTCCTTCCTCATCTTCTTCATTCTTTGTTTCTCAGCCTCTGGGACTGGGATGCTTCCTGGCTTGCTCCGTTCTTGCTGAGGGCAGCCTTGGCTATTCCCACTGGTGGGAGATAGTCACACCCTTCAGAGTCCTGTAGCCAGACAGCAGCTGTTCGTTTGACTCCCAGTGACCTTCCTTTCCCTTCCCTCCCTGTGGCCTGGCTGTTTTTACCACAAGGCTCACACCACGACCAGCTTCCAATGTGCTGCTGCGATCTGAACTCAGGCAGCAGGAAAAAACTGCCCATCCTGCGCCTGGTGGCTCACTGTGCCGAGCCACCACATCAGCTGGAGTCTAGCTCCTTATTACATCCAGATGCACAAACAGTTTGCCTGCCAAGAGCATGCTTGGTGCTTCGTGAAACCCTATCACTGAGACAGATTAGTGGCAGGACTGCCAGGAGCGGCTTTCGGGAAAGGCATCAGGAGGGAGGGAAGCCTCGTGTGGTACATCCACCTCCTGAGATGGGTTTGCTTCTGGAAACTGCCTTTCTACTCAGATGTAATTACAAGCACAGGAGGAGGAAAACAAAGGAAGGGAGGAAGGTTTTCAAAGTGGCTTCAGGTTATAAATCAAGCTCCACAAATCTGTGCCCTTTCCACAATCTCACATCCAGTACCCTTCATTTCTGTTCTTGTTGCTCTACGGTGCAACTCATTTCACTCTGGCTCCACAACTCTGGGCAGTTTCTTTACTTCTAGAGCAAAATGAGTCTTCTCTCATAGGTCCTGTTTTACAAGTCCACTGTGCCCCCACCTGTGCATCTTTCTGTGCTTCTCACTTTGCTGAGGAGGGACTCATCTGCTCCAAACCTTTACACTTACTCTACCTGTTACTGTAGTGGCAGCTCAACCTAAAATTTAGAAAATGGTAATTAAATTTACAGTGTTAACTACCTGAAGAAAACACTTGAATGCACTTGTCTGAGAAAAGCTGCTCACCCTTTAGGCATGAGGCTTAAAAGGCTTTGGGGAGGAGACAAAACTTGCTTTCTGTTCTCTGCATAAAAGGGCAGTGGCTGCCATTTGTGCAAAGCTTTGCACACATATAGCCCACATTGTGTGTGTTTCACTGTGAATGAGAATCTGTGAAACAGAATCATTATTTCTGAATTTGCTCATACATCTGTTGTGATTCAATCACCAAAGCTGCTGGAAGCTCAGGCCTGGATCCCCACTTTGCTTGCAAATGGACAATAGCAGAACCCAGAGTTCAGATATGAATGTGATCAGTTTTCAGAATATCCAAAACAGAAATCTGAATTCTGCAGACTAAAATGACTTCCATGATAGTTAAATCTGAGGCTATCTCGGGACTGTTATCTGTGCAAGAGCTTCCTTCTTCAGCAAAATTAGCTGTTCCTTCTTACTCAAGGTGAATGATCTGTTAAATCTGTAGGCTGGGTTTTCTGTCTGGTTTCTGGCCACAAGGGGACAGACAATTACTGTCACATAAAGACAACACTGTGTCCTTGATGGATTAACTACATCAAAGATGGCCAGTGCCTCAGTGTTAACTGGTTCTGAAAAGTCAGAAAAAAAGTATCTTACGCAGTACAAATCAGATACAAAAATGTATCTGTTGAATTAGCACAGCAGAGGTCAGAGAAATTAAGTTCCTATATATTTCAGATGCAGCACAGGAAAAATGCCATAAATGTATAAGTGTTTATAGTTAAAAATAGACTTGATGCTAGGAGATTGAAGCAATATGTGAAGTGGCATACAATGCTTGCCAGAGGCTTTAACCCCATAAAACTACTTGGAGGAGGAGACATGAAGACTTGATAGATCAAGGATAAAAATTGTGATTTTAGGACCTGCTGCCTCATGTTCATAGATTCAGGTCCATAGTGCACTTAATGGCTGCCAGCTACTGCCCTCTGAGCATAAATATTTTCTTTTTATTGTCTTGTAGCACCTTTGCTTGCAGCTCTGAGTCATGAGAGATGATGGACCTCTGCCTCAGCACTGCAGGACCTGTTCCCATCATGCTGCCTGTCTGGGCACTCTGCAGGCAAAGAGTTTCATCCACCCTCAAACACATCAGCCTGGGACTCCACCTCCTTCATCACTCAAACTGGGCTGTTTTGACCTCTGAATGGTTACTCTGTGCAGTCACAAGAAAACTCACTTATTGAGTTTCCTGGTGGTTGAATTAATTTGGGTAAATCCTCATTCTTCCTTCTGAAGCTGATCACACAAAGATGATCTTCAGTGCTTCTTGCATCAGAAATACCACTATAGACACTTCCTTCCATTTTTTGGTGACCTTTTGCTCATATTTGTTTCATAAAGTACCAGACTCATTCACAAGGCTATTAATTAACACTGAATACAGTAATTTTGAATACTTTTTGATGATTATAATCCTAAGAGTAGAATATGATCTGGTTCAGGAACTTGCTTTTATTTAGTCCCTGGGGGAAAAAAGTGCTTAACTAGGAGAAGTCAGCAGTAAACTGAAGAGAATAAAAATTGACCTTTCTTGACAAACTGTCTGAGTTTTCATGGCTTTCTCATGTCTTCATGCTGTGAGTAATGTGAGGAATGCTGCAGGCAGTGTCTGCAAGCTCTGATATTAAAAATAAAGACTTTATGTAAGCCAGTTGCATTTTCCTCTGTCCACTTTTAGTTTGCTCATTCTCCCTCTCTCCCTGTCTCTTTTTTTTTTTTTTCCTCTTTTTTTCTCATTACAAGAAAGCAAATTCTGGAGATTATTCCCACATGAAACACTTCCCCACTTGGGTCTGTCAGTACTGCCAAGTCACTGATATAACAGCCCACTGCTCCTAAAAGATTCATGAACTCTCACTGATACGAGTTTGTCAGGCTTCTCCAGTCTTATTAAAAGAATAAGTTTTCATTTAACTTCTCACAGAAGTTGTTAGACAGTTACAAATCAGAAAAGCCCTTTCAGTTGACTGAGGGGGAATTTTTGAGCGTCTCCTGCCATCTTGTGGGATTGAGGAGAATATTCACTTCGCTTGTTAATAATCTGGGCTGTCAAAGCTTTCCTTGTGGCCCCCACTGACTAACGAGCAAATGAGACACAGCCAATGGTAGTGCACCCTCTTCTGCAGGAACAGGTTTGAGGGAACCTGCTGGCCTTAATGGGACTGCCCTAAGCCTCTCCCAGTATGTCTGTGACCAGGATGGCCACTTACAAATTTGTTGTCTAATCATTGTTAGAGGAAAGGATCAAAGTATGTGGGGACTTCTCTTGCTGCCAGTTCATCTTGGGGGTTGCTCCTGGTGCCATCTGGGGAATATCTGCACCAGTATTGCCTCTACATGCAGCAGAGTTGCCAGAGAGGTCAGGAAATTGAGAGTGGGGTTAGAAACCAAGGACTGCAACCCCAGCTCACCCCAGCTATGGCTGTGTGGGTGGCCTCAGGCATGGCTCTGAGCACAGAGAAAGAAGCCAGTAATTTCTGAGTGATTATCCTGTGTTTGTCCTTTCTTAAAACTTCCCACTGCAACAAGCAGCAGAGTTGCTCTGTGTAAATAAAGCGACTGGCAGTACGTGAGCCACACAGTCCTACAGAGCTGGTTGGTTGTGCAACAGCTAAAGCACAGCAAGGTTTGGATATCAGGGGCTGACCCAGGTAAATGCTCCTACATTTTCACAGTGGGAGGCTGCAAAAACACTACTGTGACTTGCTGTGACTCCTCCGTGAGTGGCAACAATATCTTCAGTGTGAACAGTTTGTTTCACACCCATGCACACCATCAGCCTGTTGGTCTCACTAGCTAAGGACAGCTGAAATAGAGTGTGCCTTTGTTTGCCTCAGGCTGCTTTGGTTGAGCTCTTCTGCAGGTTTTGGAATCACTTTGAGGTGATTGATTCTGCCATGTGAAAAATGTTCCTTTCATATTTTCAGCTTGTTTTAAAATTTCTGTTTGAAACCACAGTCAGGCTGAATAGAGAGAGTGACTCCTCACCAGGAAGAGGCTGTAATGGCTTTGGTAGATCAGGGGTCAGGACTTTTTTTGAGCAGGTTTCATTGGTGGTCTCTGACAGTAGGGAAGCCATGAGGTGTTGCTTGCCATCCCAGGCTTTGGAGGGGAATATTCTGGTGGATGTAGATTTATGCATTAATTTTCCTATTACCTTCCACCTCTGTGGTTCCTAGACATAATATCAGTTAGTTCCTCTCTCTGTTTCTCTCTTTAAGCTACATTCCTTCCTACCCTTTGTCATTTGCTACCTCTCCAATTCCCATTTTTCTCCATGGACCTCAAAGAGTCTTTGCCACCATCCCAGACTACGTTGCCCAGGCTGATTTTCCTGGTTTACATCCCAGACTTTATTTCTCATGTTCTCGATTCATGTCTGGCTGTAGAATAAGATGCATTCCTTCTCCATACTGACTATCAGCAGGAGGGACAGACAAACTGCCACCTTGCTTTCCCTTGCCCTTCCACCACTCAGGTCAGGAGACGCTGCAGAGAGGGAGGACATGGAAAACACAGAAAACCTACTTCTGCCACATGGAGGCCTAGGCTGTGAGTTTGTGAGGGTGGAATGTAAACATAGAGGACAGTAACTAAAAGGATGTGTGGGATTTAGACATGAGCAGTTGCTCTGTGGGGTTGCACAACCTCAGCACACAGAGGAGTTGTGTGAATGCACAATCAGTAGGAAATCCCAGCCATTAGATGAAGCCATTAAACAACTTTACCGAAGAGGTACAGATTGTTGCCATTCAAAGGCTTTGTATTTTGTGCAAAAATGGGCAGATTTTCTGGGGAACACCAGGTCCAGGTCAAGTTTAGACTCTCTTCTTCATAGAAAATTCTTCTTTAGCTTTCCTCTAGTAAAGGCAAATAATAACTACACCCCCCCCCCCCCCCCCCCCCAAAGAAAACAACTATCAACACTGTCATTTTTAACATCAAAGCAAACCCTTATTTTAGAAATGGATGGATAGTTTTGATTGAGCATTTCAAAGTATTGGGGTACTAAGGCTAATTATTTTTAACCTTATATGGATATGTGCAGCCCACCAGGTTTGGCTGACAAATGCACAAGCAACTGAGATAGTTGCCCTGCACAGGTTTAAAAATAAGGAGTTCTGTTAATATTGCTTATTTTAAAAAAAAAGTCTAGCTCTCTCAGAGCATGCATTCATTACCCTAGTGATGTAACTGTATAAATCCTTGCCACCTAAGCTAAGGAAATCTTTTCCAGTCACCCAGGATTGCCAAATATGAAGGTCAGCCTGTAGATTGCCATATTTACAAGTAGTCTGCATTAGATGGTGATATTATTATGAAGAAAAATACCGTGAGGAGCTAGTGTCACAGCTCCTGCAGTAGTCACAGATGCTTGCCCCTTATTGGAGTATCTCTCACTACAGAGAACCTGTGGCATATGTTGCCATGTTTTCACTCATGGAACCTGGCAGGAACTGGAAATAGTTATGAGGCTCAGTGGTGCATATGCAGTTTCTTCCTCTGAGCCTGATGTAATTTTAATCCTCCCTTTTGTTACATTGCACATTGCCTGACTATGCCATCACTTTGTAGCTTGGGTCAGCACAAGTCTCTGCAATCAGCTTGGTGGCATCTGTCATTCTAACTACTTACCTGTCCTCTGCACACACATATTGGGGAAGACATAGGGACACAAGTAATACTGAAAATAATCCTAAAAATTACAATGTTTTTGAATGCAGCATAAAAGATAATTGAAGTAAAAGAGAATTTAATCCCAAGGCTGCATGAATTCTCTGAATTCAATGTTATATGTTGAGAAACTACAAGGCATCTCAGGAAAAAGAAATCACAGTATTTTAAGAGATCAAGATAATTAATGGATCTAGATACATGCAGAATTCTTTCCTGTTACCTCATGATAAGCAGTCTCATCTTTTTTCTTCTTTTAGGAGAAGCTGCCAATATGACTTATTAAACTATTGTAGCTTTGCAGAAGTATGCACAGAGAAAATTTGAACCTGAAATATTTGCCTAAAATAATGAAGATTTATGACTCTGTTGATAGTATCAAATCTTTCAAGTACAGATGCTAAAAGGGTCAGTTATTTTTCTGGCAAGTCTTGAGAAAGAATGTGTTATAAATTTAATTACTTAATTTTGCTTTATATGCCAGTAATGTAGGTGCTTCATGGACAATTTGATATCAAATGCATAGTTTAGAGACAAAAAGGCTTTTAACCAAAATGCACACTCTTAGAGAGAGTCCTGGTTTTAACTGTTATTGATTAAAACAAATGTCTCCTTTCCTTAGTTAGTTAGAAATTACCAAGGCTATCTCTGATATCAATAAGAAATATATAAGGCTTGTTGAGAAAGAGAGATAAGAGACCAAAGGGAATTTAACCTGTCAAGATCCCTCACATATTAATTAATATTCTGTATGTATATAAGGAAAAGATTCAAAATATTACAGATGTGTCAAGGGAAATGTGTTTTGAGAATTTAACCTTGGTGCAAATGCATTACCATATTTTTCTTTAATTCCTTCACCTTTTATAAGTATTTGTATGTTTTTTGTTGGGATATTTTTTGTACATTACAAACACGTTTGTTTGCAGTTTACATTAACCTGATTTGAACCTTGAGGTGGCTGCCTACTGGCTAAACATTTCCTTGTCCCAGAGCATGGTAAAGCTACAAAATAGGTTACTGAGGCCTTGGTGTTAGCAAACACCCTCTGACCTCAAATAGGCTGTGTGGGTGCCTTGTGGGCTGGTGCCCTCAGCTCACTCAGGGATCAGAGAGAATCGCTGAATCTGAGAGTTCCTCTGGAATTTTCATGAGTTGGATGTGTAGAAACTGCCCCCTTACTCAGTAGGGCCTGTCCAGTGATGCTTGATAGCTAGGAAAAAAATAAAAAGATGAGGATTTTGTAAATAGGAATGTTTCTAATGCAAGAGCTTTGTAATAGCTACACTGAAGAGAATAAAAGACATTTCATTGGACACAATCAAATATGTAGATTCCTTAACTTCTTAGTAGTGTTTTAGCAGTGGAGTACAGCAACTAATAAAACCTGCAGTGTCATAAAGAGTGTTTAAATGTTACCCCAGGACTGGACAGGACACAGTAATTGTTCTCCCCCATTATACAGCTCATTCTGCTATTACTGCCCTGTAAAGGAACTCTTACAGTTTCACAAGCAGCAGGTCTGGGATACTCTGACATTGGTTACTTTACAGGCTTTTTGTGGAGACTTTTCTGTGTGGTGGCAAATGAGGTCACATCCGTGATGCAGCACTGTTGTTCTTACTTCATCTAAATCCCATGTGATGATAAATCATGCCCATGGTTTCAACAGGGTTGCAGCCTGTAAAAATAATTCACTAACACCAGGTGGAGAGCATGACAAGGCAAAACAGGGAAGACAGAGACACAAACCCTTATTAAAATGGACAACTATAATAACATAACAGCTCCTGGGGCTGTCTCTAGGAGACACATGTGGGCAGTCTCTGCCAAATGTGGCGTGGGCCAGGAATTAAAACTCAGAAAAGAAGGAATACTAAGGAGGAGGAGGGCAGGAGGCAAAAAGCATCTCAGATGTACTGACTGGAGATGAGGTAATGAGGCCACTGTGTTTAACAATTAGATGCAGACTCAGGTTTTGTTCTTCAGCTTGCCACAGGCCTCTTGAGTGACCTTGGGAAAAGAATTTAATTTCTTATACCTCATTTTCATTTGTTTTTCTGTCTTGCCTACTTAAATTTCAGGCATTTAAGGCTGGGTCTGTGTACTTACAGAATGAAGGAGCTTATGATGAATTTATTGGAACATATTGATGTGATATGAATAATGCATTGGAATGATGCACAATCCTAATGACAGTTTACACAGGTTCCCTTCTTTCTGCAGGGAAGGTTAAGTAACCTCTGTGGCCGTGATGGCTCTCTGAATTGCTGTGCTTTGCCTAAAGCTGCTCACCCAGTTTATGACAGGAGTGCAGTGTCTACCCAGCTTGTAGGGTCAGATCAGTGCTCCCCAAATTAACTGAGCTGTCAGGTTTGAAAGAGTAAATAATTCTCTGGAAGCGTGTGTGTTTAAATGCAAGGCATAGCTGTGTGATCCTTCATATGGGAAAACAGAGGAATGATAAATTTCTGCCACAGGAAAAGCTTTTTCTTTGGCTAAGACTCCCATCAGGATTCAATGCCTCTTGGGGGCTTATGGGGCAGTTCAGGTTTAATGTCTGCCCCTTCCCTGCCTCCCAAAATATGCCATGACTTTCTTCACAAGTCTTAGCATAAACATTTATTTTCTCTGACCCCCAGCAGATGAAGTGAGCACATTAGCCTGCTCCTGACTAAATGCTGGACCCAGAGCTGAGGCAAAGCATTCATACTAAACATAAAAAACATTGTAGAGAACGATAGGGAGAGAGGAGGCTAAAAAGGCTTTTTGTATTCAGTGGTACCCTGAGGGCCTTGCCACAGATGGGCAAGGTTATGAATAAACTGAGGAGAAATAAAAGGAGGAGGAGGAATAAAAAGAGGAGGAAGAGGAATAAAAGGCGGAGGAAGAGGAGGTGGTGGGAAGAGCTGTGGCATCTCTGGTTGGGGTGCTGCACATTCCCTCAGCTGGGATGCCTCTGCTGGTGGTCTGAGCAGCCCCTGAAGCTCCTTGGCTAGTGGAGTGCTGTGGCCACCACAGATCCTGAGTGCTTGCCAATAGCTTCCTGCTACTGGCAGGCAAAACAGCTCCGTGCTGCCAGCAGCCTGGAGTCCTCTGCCTCCTCTGGGGAAGCTTTTGATGTCTGTGCATGTGCTCATCTTCTCCCATTTAAATGCAAGCAAAATTCCCTGGTACGTTTCGAATGGTGCCCCAGTAGATCAGTGATCACTCCTACCCTGGGCTGGGCACCACTGTTCTAGGTGGAGGCCTTGCTGTAGCACTTTGGGCAGCATGGCCCACCCACAAGTGGGGCCAAGGTCTCTGGCTGTCACTATTGGGAGCAGGGTGAGGGTGACAGCCCTGCAGTCAGGGTCTGTGTCACCTGGAGCTCTGCAGCCCTCGGTCACCTCTGCATTGGAATGTCCTGGGAGCAGGGCTCCAGAGGGGCTGCTGGAGGGAGTGCTTGCTTGAAGAGCCAGCCCAGTGGCTCCCACTGGCTTCCTCCCGGTGTGGGCTGCCTCCCTGCTGCAGGGATGAGGTGTGTCCATGAGCCCTCCTCGGGAATCCTGCCAGCTTGGGCTCCTGCTAGTGCTGAGGAGCTAGCCCTGTCAGAGGGATCTGTGTTCCCCTGCGCGGAACAGCCCTGTGTGTAAAGAGGCAGGTGCCTCATGTGCTGGCCTTTCAGAGGGATGGGGTAGAGCAGTTGTGCTCAGGGTGCAGGTCCTGGGGACTCTGTCTCGCTGGCAGCCTGCTTGCTGTGACCTTACCATAAATGAGGTTCGAGTGCTTGAGCCTACACAAAGGGGTCTTAAGGCAAGTGAGGAGAGACTGATGTGCCCTGTAACTCCCCTGGCTTGGCCTCAGCAAACAGTCCTGGGCTGCTGCACCTGTGCCTTGATGCCCTGTAAACAGGAGCAAAGCCTCTTCCTCTGTGGCTGGTCATCCCTGACCCTGGATGCTTGGAGTACCTGCCTGAGAACTGCCCGAAGTTTGGCAGCCCTGGCTTTGGCCAGTACTGCTGGTCCCCTTCTGCCTGTTGGGCAACTCTGGCAGCTACTGGAGAGTACAGGAAATTTGGAAGAACAGACCACACAGATACTGAAGAAGGAGAGATTTCCTAATAGTTAGTATTTGCTGTCTTTAAAAGGTACTTCTGGTTTCATTGAATTAATCTACTTATGATGTAACTTTTCCTCTCTTATTCAGCATATGCTTTTCACTGCTGTCAAAGGACAGTTAGCAACTATGAGTGTCCTTTAGGAGCTAGAGCAAGAAAGTCTATTAGTTTTCCTTTGAGAATGAAAGCAACTGCAGTTATATTGTCTGAATCACAAAGCTTCCAGGAAAAGTGAAGGCCCCAGCCTGCAACCTCCAAAGATCATTAGCAAAGTTTTCTTTATTTCTGTGGGAATAGAAGAGTGTCTGGGGCAATTAGCAGTATTGTAATGCAGCAGATTGCTCAGTGAGTACAGAGGAGCCCTGATAGCTGTACTCCTTTGTAATAGCAGATGAACTTTTTTAACCTTTGCTTGCTGAGTTCAGCTGAGGGAAACCTGCCTGATATATTGCCTGGGTATAACTTCTGTGGATCCTCTGCAAAGCTCATTAAAATATGAGTTAGTGACTTTAATATTAATATCATACTCCATCTGCCTACAGAAATGCAGTTATAGGATCTGCCTTTATGATAGGCTGGTGTAAGTAACACAGTGCAAACTCATCCCCAAAGTTCCATATGTCTGTGAAGCATTTAGGAAATGCAACTGTGAAGTTATAAAAATCTCCTTCGCATAATTGCTTCAAACTACATCCCACTGATAGACTAGTCCTGGAGGAAGTCAATTAGAAAGTCTTTCGGCAATCTGCTCAGTTTAATTCTGGTTCTACATCCTGCTAGGTCAAAGTGTCTGGCTGCTATTACTAATTGTCTTCTAAAAATGCTGGCATGTCTGAGAGAGCTGCATGTCATGAATACCTGTGCCTTCACTGCAGGTATTTTTACATATTATCTGATCAGATTTCACAGTTAGAGATGCAGCTGCACTTATCTGCCCAGAAAAGTAGTGAGTGGGCTGAACTAATGTTGGGAAATAGGAGGAACAACCTTTCTTGATTGGTTTAATTAAAAAACAGAACAAACAAAACCATAGGGTCCCCCCCAAAAGGCCTTAAGCTCACAACTTTGTTAGCAATTCTGTGGTCTGACTTGCCTGAGCTGCTTAAACTGAAGGGGGAGGAGGTGCCTGAAACAGCAGAGTATCCAATAACTACAGGACATTCCTCAGATCTTTGATCTTAGATGTAAGGGGCAAAAGTGCTACCTCAACAAGCTGGAAAACAAACTTTTTAGGGTGAGTGGGTAGTGTAGTCTGTACACTCTATGTATGTATTCTTTAGGATACCTAGCAAGAGAATCTGAAAGAGGTGTGATCAGTGTAGAATAAATCTAAGGTAGGATCTTGTTTTTCTGATACAGTCTGAAACTGGGCACACTATCCCTTGGCTCCACCAATGCAGCAACATGTGGGGTGGAAACCAGGCCTCCTGTACTAGCTGCACAAAGCTGTTTTTGTCAGGAAAGTTTTCTGTGGATGTGATCTGCTGATTTCCACTCGCTAAAAAGCATTAGCACTGCCTCTGCAGTGGATATAGGCCAGATGTTCACTGCATCCCATAGATGAGCATCAGAGGGATGTTCTTCCTTGGGCTTAGCTGAATTTCCTGGGACAAGTAACTTGGAATTTAGGAGAACTTGGGCTTGGAAAGGAAATGCCAGGGAAATGCAAATAGGTGCCTTCGCAGAGAGCACGACCTGCATCACCAGCACAGATGCGTGACACCAGCAGGGATGTGCTTCCCTGACATTTCCAGTAAGGCTGCAGGAGCTGAGTACCTTAGTGAAGAAAATCTGTAAAGTGGCAATGATGAAGATGTGCTTGCACTTATTTTGGTGTTGCAAAGTTAATGAATTTGGAAGCAAAGAGTAGAACAAAATAATTGTATAAATAGCTTTTGAAAGGTAGTAGAATTGTCTTTTTGAGACAGGAGATTAAATGGCCCAAGAGAGAATTCAGGCAGTGTTTAGTCAGGGTAAATACTCACACTTGCTACTTCCCACAGCTTCTATATGATGACAGATATTCACTTCAGAAATATCTTGCAGCCAATTTTTCAGGGAGTGCCTGTATCAAAAATAGATTAGTATGTCCAGGAAATCGTAGGTGTGACACTTGAACCTGCAAGAAGGTATGACTAGAAGGTTTGAAAAACTCTGCGTGGTTGAATACACTTCCTTCATGAAACAATCGAAGCCACGTGATGTGGGAAGATATTCAATATCAGTTTCATTTTCTTTTGAGGGCCATTGTGTGCTTTTTCCCTTTCCTTCATCACTGATGTGAGAAACACATGAAATGCTTTCCAAAAAAGGAGAGCATATGCATATGTCCCCAGACATGGCTAAATTAAGTGTTGTAAGGTTTACTAAACTAAGTGATAATGCTTTTCCTAACAAGCTCTTCCCTGAAGGCATAAGGTAAGGCAACTATGACTCTGCTCTTTCATCAGCATGCGCTTTGTCAGCTCTCACTGCATTTGGACAAAATCTTGGCTTTTGGGAGCTATCTTAAAAAGCTTTAGTTTCAACATTTTCTATTTCTACCATTTGCCAAGAGGATTAGTGACATGGGCGTGCCTCTCATGAATAGTCCTTAAGCCAGTTGTGGGCTGTGGGAACAGTGAAATATTTGGTGAATGTTCCAAAGTGCATGGGCTCTGCTCAGGTTGTGCCATTCACCCTGAGTAGGGAAGAGGCTGGAAAGATGTTGCAAGCTGCAGCTGATAGATCATCCAGGTGTTTGCTACACAAGGCTGGATCAAGGTCATGATAATTCTTCACATACTCATCTCAAGGCAACAGGTTTCTTAAATATGTATCTGCTGCTCTGTGATTGTGAGGGAAAAGCAAACACACATCTGTAAAAATGCCCTCCTCACAGTGACACTGGGCTTTGAGGTGTCACTCAGCTGGAGGCCACGGGAGCCGTTTGCTGCTATTGTGGTGAAGAACAAGAGGAAGCTGGTCAGGTTGTAATGAGCACTTTCATATGACTTATTAAAGTGTAACATTGATTATTTGTTGCAAATGATGGATTTGTAGTCTAAAAAGATCTCATGATAATGGACATCTCATGACATTATTAATGGAAGTGGTGAAAAAAGCAGAACTAGTTTAAATCGTTTCTGTTTACTGTGGTCTCACCAAGTGAGCAAACACACCTTTGTAGGATATTTCATTATCTGAGCTGGATATAGAATTTACACCATTACCTGTAAAATCATCGTTACTGGCTTGATGCCACTAGTAATTGTTTTCATTATAACTTAGGGAATCAAGTGTCATCTATAGGCTGCACTTAAGGCACAAATTCTCATGGTACTCAGTCCAGAATAAACACGAGTGTGTTATTGATTATATCATCACCAGGATTAGCAAACTTTAGGGTGTCAAACTTGTTATCGCCAGGGGAAGAATAAATTTCGTGCCTAAATGCAAAGACCAAGGTTGTATTGATTGTCCAACCTAAAACTACAAAGCTTTATGTAGATCTTCTGAGTCTTAACATTTAATCAAAATTTTAGTTAGTATCTTGCTAATTGCATAATCTTGATGATTTTTATTAGCATTAAACTGACTAAACAGGAGAAGTCCATCACTGCTATAAATCTAGAAGGAGTACATCTAGATTTACACAAGAACAGGTGTACATCCCTTTCCAGCAGCAGCAAATCTTTTCAGATTCTTAATTGGCCTAAATCAATGAAGATCAGTTTGGTTTGGACATGTTCCCTGCTCGAAAGAAACTTCAAGGGGCAGAACTGGCAAAGACTGGGGAAATAAAAGGTAAGATTTAACTGCAGTAGAGCAGGTTTAACTTTAGGTAAGGACTCTAGCTATCTTAGATGACTTAATAAAATACCAAAATGTAAAGAGAAACATTAACATCTTAATTAAGTACGAGATACTGTTTTTTACAAATGCTTTAGTTTTCACTTTATTCTATGTTTTGTCTTTGAACCAGAGGCAAGTTAGTACTGGCCCATCGAACTATAGGGGAAATTTAATCAGCATCACTATTATGCAAATAATTTGGCAAGATAAAAAGACAAATAATACTCTACAAAGCTTGTGCAATTGGTAGTCCCTGGAGCAATCTGCATAACTGCTCGCTCCTTGGTGAAGGACACCAAGTTTTTGCAGTTTTTGATTGAATGGGCTTTTAATATTCTAAAAATAAACCTTCAAAAGGAGTGTAAGCATGTGTGATGGGAGTGTTTGAACTGATACATGGGCTGGATTTGTCTGTGCAGAACAGTTCTTCCTGGATGGCCGTGTTTATTTTGGGAGGGTGTTCATTGTGTCTCGGGTGTGTGTGGGGTGAGGTGAGACTGGGGACTCGCTTTTCCCTGAGTTTGTGCATGCCAGGTGCTCCTCTGAGGAGGGCTCTGAAGGTAACAGCTGTGTTCTGCTCTAAAAATGCCAGAGCAAGGACATACTGATAGGTGGGAAGGTAGAGCTGTAACCAAAAATACTAGATGATCTTGGGTAATACAAGGACAAGGTAATTATTGGGAAAGAGGAGGAATTTGCAGGCAAAAGGAGAGTGGAAAACACTAGATATGATCAGCAATTTCTCTTGTGGTCTGTTGCTGGATCACTGAGAGACTCTGGTGGAAATTTCTGCATATGTAGACCTGTAAATGCCATATGTAGCTCTGGAAAACTCTTTTTCCCTGCCCACCATGCCCCAGAAGTAGATGGGAACATTCTTAATTTCGCTCTGAAGTATTGCATTTGCTGTTTTCTAATAATTTAAGAAGGAACCTCGATTTTTCTTGTAAGAATCCATAGTAAATCCATAGTAAATGAAAATCAAGATTAAGCCCGTTATTACTGGGTGAAAAGCTGTAATAGCAATTCCAGCAGATTAATTTGAAGCTATATCTTGAAGCAATAGAGTCAGTTGGATGGTTTAGTCATTTAAAAGGGGCTTGGCCAAGACACTGTAGAAATGGGTTTGTGGATTTATTGTCTTTTTTCCTGTGCTACTGCTGATTCATTGCATGATCTAAGCATTTCTTTTAGTGTCCCAGCTTCTTCTGTGTGTAAAACTCAACATACTCCTGTTACGGAGTGTTGTGCCAGTGCTCATTAATGTTCATTAGATTATTTTAGCTCTTTGTAACATAGAAATATGAAGCTATTACACAGAAAAATATGTAGCCCAGGACTAGTGATGTGCAAAAATAAATTAATATATTGTTAATGTTTGTAAAGCATAGATCCAGTCAAATCAACCTTTAACTTTGGGTAAAGTAGACTTAAAGGAATTCTGCTATTTCCTACAGGCTCTTCTCAAATCATTAATATGCACACTGAAGATTTAAAATTTCAGGTTTGAATTATAACTTTAATAATTGACTATGGAAGCCTAATTGGAAAGATATGGGGTACATAGGACCAACTTCATAATTCTCTTGGTCTTGTGTACCTTTCAAAGACCCAACTGAAAGCAGCAATTGGCAGTTTGAAGAAAAGGGTTTTGGTATGTGGAGTTTTAGGATTTTTTTCTTTTAGGAAGCAGTTCAGTTGATCAAAACTAACCTTAGTAGTGCTCTGATGGCTCCTCTGTGCTGATCCTATTCCACAGCTGTGTACAGGTGTTGCTCTGAAGTCTCTGCTGCAGCTGGCTTATGTGTGTCAGCTGCATCTGGAGTGTAACACTGTGATTAAATGCACAGAATCCTTTTCATTTTTGGTAATTCTGCAATTCTTTTTGGCAACTTTTACACCCTATTATTTTTCTTTGTAATGTTTTCTTCAGCAAAATGTCAATACTTTTGTATGTACTCTTTCATCTGTAAGGTATAACTTTTGGCCTGTACCTGATAGGTAAATTTGGTTCCAGTGAGGTGGCTTTAAATTTACTGTTCATATCCTATTAATTTCAAATCCACACAAAAGGATTATGCTTAAATGGGATGTCTCCTTTGGTTTGCCAATTTATAAACAGTTCCTGGGTAATTATGAATATTGCACAAACTTTCCAGAATGACATATTTGACAGGATACCATTGAGTCATTTAAGGCATCCTATTATACGAGTGAGTCAGAGCAGAAATCTTATTTACTTAATTTCTGGTATACTCTTTGAAGGATTGGTCTGTGACGTGTAGGATCCCACGTGTAAGATCCCACGTCTGACTTTATGGTTCCTCTGCCATGTCTGTTTCCCGGATAGGTTTTGTCATTGTGGGATTGCATCATTTACTTTGAAAGAGGAATGTGCTGTTTCCAAATGCTAATTTCTCCTTCCATCTCCAGTTCACCGTTGTGACATCTTTCACTCTGTTCCAGTGGATGCTGAGGTGACACTCCAGCCCCTGCTTTCCAGCAGACAGGTATCCAGCGTGGTTCACTGAGACTCAGTCTCCCCATCAGTATTGGACTGGGGCCATGCTGGCAATCCACAAACCTCACACACATTCCTTGCAGTGGTGGTTGTGGAGGGCTGGAGGTGTTGCCTCACTCCTTCACCTTTCAACAGCACAGGGCCCCTGTTTGGAGGACAGGGAAATAGGTGTGGCAGAATAAATGATGGCCAGCTAGAGACACACAGAAGGGAGGTGTTCAAGTATTCTACCAAGAAGAGATCCCTGTGCCCTTTGGATTCCCACTGCACTGGTTTAATTGAAGTATTTTGTGGTGTGGCCTGGGACAGAAGGGGAAGCTGCAACTGGCAAAGGTGTGCTTTATTAGAAGAAATTGTCTGGGGCTAGAGAAATCACAGCTAACTCTGAATTTCTCCTCTCTAATTGTATGCATATTGGAAAAATTACAGAGGCTGGACAAAACAGGTATGGATGCTTCATTTTGGGATTACCTGTCTAGCACAGCAGTGACCTCAGGCATGGAGTTCAGGAAACCAGATCTGTGTAAAGAGCAAGCAGCTCATTTAGGGTCTGCTGCTGTTTTATGCCTGAAAAGCTCATTGTCATCAAGCTGCTTGCTTCTAACAAATAGAAAAATAGTAAACTATTTTGGACTGTAGACTTCTTTTCTTTAGACTGCTAAGAGGATCTAGGGTGGCAAGGAAGCCAAATTTAACCATTGTTTGTTTAGCAGAGACCATCTGTCTTCCTCAGGTAAGAGAGGACAGCAGGTGCCTCTCTGTTTTCTACTTCCCCAGGGGAAAAAAGGCACTCTGTCTTCACTGCTATTTCTGCTTCTGTTTTTGTCTCTGGGGTTCTCCACCTTGGTTTTGGTCCTGACTTGTTGGGAATGTAGTTCTGATACTTTTGTTAATGGGTGCCGGATAAGAGGTACCACCCAAGGTGAAACGTGCCAGTTGCTACTGCTACTGTAGGTGGTGACTAAATTGCAACAGTGGCCATACGTGGTTGCCACATGCAGGACACTCAGGCTGGAGGAAGCCAACTGGCTTGATCCTGGAATGCAGGAACACAGCTGCAAGGAGAACCCACTTGTCCACACCAAGAAGCCAGACACTGACCATCCCACTAGGCAGATGATGCTCTTTTCTGCAACCAAGTCCCCTCTACACTGAGGTCACAAATAGGAGGTGCAGAGGAGCACTACATAGCCAAGGATGGAGGTCTGCCGCCTTCACCCTCAAGGAAGTCAAGAAGGGTAATGAATCCAGTCTTTGATTCAATGGACCCAGTCTAATGGGGCCTGGGGTGATACTCTGCCTGATGGAGATACCTGTGGATTCTTCACCCTGATGATCATGTTCTTGGCCAGCTTCCTGGGTTCCTAAGCTGCTTAGGAAATACTGCAGGGCTCAGATATTAAGGTTGGAGTTGGTCAGGTGAATCCTTTAAGCTGACTATAGAAGCCTAGGTGAGGAGTGCTTAGTTGTGTCAGGGAAGCTGACTGTGGGCTGTAACTTGTTTTGTTATGGGAAAAAGTCCTGACAACAGAAAGATTTTTACCTGGGGTTAAAAGCACAGATACAAAGGAGGCTTTAAAACATTTTTTTGGATGCTAAAGACTAAGAAACACATCAGGAAAACAATGGATTAACCAGAGTACCGGCAATGGAGAAGTGCTGAATAGATAACATGGTACAGGTTCACTTTGCACCAATTGGAATAAGCTGGTTATACTTGGAATGAGAAAATTACTGGGACTAAAGTTACCAGCTGAGGAAAAAAAAATGCAGAGAATCTGCCAAAATCCCGTGTTAGGAACACTTCTTATTTCAAAAATGTTTGATTTCCTTCATGGAAGGGGAACCAGTTGTCAATAAAAGAATGGAAATTACTTCCAGTGAATGTAGTCCTGAAACATTTCCTGAGGAGAATTCAGTGTCATAGGAGCAGGAGGGAGGGAAAACAGCAGATTCAGATGTCTGAATAAGATATTAAGTGCAAATATCTGATTACTCAAGCACTTAGGTGTCTAAGTTCTTGCTGTTTAAACGTGCTGATCAAAGAGCTGCTTCTGCAGTCAGTCTTTTTTAAACAGTGATGCTTTTTGTGTGTTCACAACAGACCTGAATATACGTGCTTGCACCATGTTTTTTGCCTACCTGAGTAGGTTTTGACTGCTGTTACACTGCCTTAAGAATGCCCAGCAGTAATCAAAAGGGAAAGGAAATTTTGACAAAATGTGAACAATGAGATGCACCAGCAAAAATCCCAACTCACAGCACCTCAATGAGCACAAGTTTTGAAAAAACCAAATAGAAGACATCACTCTTATTAACATCTTCCTTGGGATACACAGCCCAGGAGAAGGAAATTAAGTGAGGAAAAGACATTCAAACAGTGTCAGGAAGCCTGTAGGAAGGGAGCAGTAGCCAGCCTTGAATCATTAAACTGCAGAGCAGAAGTAGGCAACTGAATAGGGACAAATATAAGGAAGGGAAAGATATCATCTCTCCAGACAAACAACCTGTATCAGAGGGATAATCACCTGTCTGTTGGCAGCCTGTTCAGAAGTTGAGGCAGCAGTGATCTGCTGGGGAGTGTGATTCTGCAATCTGGCATTGCTTCTGCACTCCGACATGGCTGAAAAGTCTGAAACACATAGCACAAATCCTGAATCAATTTGGGTTTTTAGTGGAGATACACAAGATTTTGGGATAGATATTGTAATGGGATCAACTCAAGAAATTTCTTCAGGGGAGTCGCTGTCAAAACCTATTTATGATTATTCTGTTTAGAAACTTCAAAAGAACTTTTGAAGTCATAGATCTGTATGAATCAAAGGCAAAGTGGATTCCGAGTAAAAGCTCAACTAACGGCAGTAAGAGTCATGGTCCTAAGGTAATTATTATGGAGGAGATAGACTGAAAGCTGAAGGAGATGAGGAATGAAAAAAAGGAAACATTAAGACTCATCTATCCCAGCTTTTCCTTTCTTGCATCTGGAAGTTCTGTGGTACTAGATGGGAAACTCAAAATGTCTGGTCATAATCACAGATGAGATGTCTGACTGCGTGAACACTGTGACCCCTGCTTGGCTTAGTCTGTAGACATATTTATACAGCAAGTCTCCTGTTGAACTTGGGTACATTCAACTCAGTGTAGCGCTGCCTCCAAGGGTGCTGTAAAATCAATTTGCCTCTTGTGGAACTGCTTTGCCCAGGCTGGATGCCATGCTATCTGAGGGAAGGCTTAAAATACAGAATATGGCATCAAATAAATGTCCTCTGACATCTCAGTTGAAAATAACAGCTCTAAACATCTTTTAACACAATTCACTTGATACCTCTTCATCAGAGCATTATCATCTTTACAGAGAATGTTGTCTGCCTGTGCTTTTCCAACTCTGGGGTTTGCCCTGTTAGAGTAGGTGTCATCTGGAGCGAGTTCTCCTGAAAAGGAGAAAAGGGAGTTCCAATGGATTGCCATAACTTGGCAACCAGATGGTAATTCTCACTCTCACTTCTGTACCTCAAAGGTGCTGGTTTAAAATACAGTGTGAAATGTGGGATAAACAGATCAACAGTTTAATAGCTGTGATGTGTGCAGTGATCTTAATACATACTCAACTTGGAAAGGCTAAAAAAAGAGAAATGCTAGATTTTGTCTTGAATTTTTCATTGGGAGTCAGTGAAGAGAGTTATAAAGTCTCACCAAGTAAGAGTGACAAGAGCTTGCTTTCCCCAGGCAAGGAAATGAATGCTCTCAATTGTATGATGATATCAAATGATTCAATAGCATACATAGTCTGAGTCTTCTCAGTCTTCTTAGTGGATGAGAGAAAGGCTGTGGATGGGTAAAAAATCTGTCGGGATGCTGGGCGCAGAGAGTGGTGGTGAAAGGAGTTAAATCCAACTGGTACCCAGTCACAAGTGGTGTTCCCAGGGCTCAGCACTGGGGCCAGTCGTGTTTAATATCTTTATCAATGATCTGGAAGAGGGGATTGGGAGCACCCTCAGCCAGTCTGCAGATGACACCAAGCTGGGCTGGAGTGTTGGTCTGCTGGAGGGTAGGAAGTCTCCACAAAGGGATTTGGACAGTTTGGATTGCTGGGCTGAAGCCAGCTGTATAGATTCAATAAGGTGAAGTGCCAGTCCTGCATTTGGGTCACAACAACCTCAGGCATCACTACAGGCTGGGGGCAGAGTGGCTGGAAAGCTGCCTGGTGAAAAGGGACCTGTGGGTCGATAGTGGCTGAACGTGAGCCGGCAGCATGCCCAGGTGGCCAAGAAAGCCAATGGCATTCTGGCCTGGATCAGCAATGGTGTGGCCAGCAGGACCAGGGCAGGGATTATCCCTCTTTACTTGGCACTGGTGAGGCCACACCTCAAATTCTGTGCTCATTTCTGGACCCCTCACTACAGGAAACACATTGAGAGACTGGAGAGACTCCAGAGAGGGCAGTGGGGCTGGAGCATGAGTCTGATGAGGAGCAGCTGAGGGAGCTGGGGGTGCTTACGCTGGAGAAAAGGAGGCTTAGGGCAAACCTTTTTGTTCTCTATGATTGCCTGAAAGGAGGCTGTAGCCAGGTGGGGATCAGTCTCTTTTCCTGACACAGGACAGGAGGAAATGACCTCAAATTGCTCCAGGAAGGTTTAGATTGAGTGAATTTCTTTCATGGAAAGGGTTGTCAAACCCTGGAACAGATTGCCCAGGAGGTGGTTGAGTCATCATCCCTGAAGGTATTTAAAAGATACATAGATGTAGCACTCAGGGCCATGGTTTAGGGCTGGACTTGGCAGCGCTGGATTAACAGCTGCACTCAATCTTAGAAGTCTTTTCCAACCTAAACAATTCTATGATTTACTAGTTGTAATTAGTCAGTCATAATTGTTTGGAAAGTTTTTGTGTTGCGGGAAGCACTTGTAGAAGTTTGTATTATCAATACATCAGGAACAATTTGCTGAAATGATTTGTGAATAATTTTTTTAAATAGGAAGTTTACAGGAAAACTGTCATCTTCTTACCAGAACATAAATTGAATGCATAAAAAAGGTTATATCATTCATTTATCCTAGTTTATCTATATTGTCAGATTTTGTAACCTTTTTAGCTTTTACAATGGAGTAAATAGAATAAACAACTATTCTTGTGTTGTCTTTTTTGTTGAAGTTCAATATTAGTAATCCTGTGTGGTAGAATATCAATGAGTGATTTTAAAAATGTTTTTCTTTTCTTTCAGTGTAGGAGTTCCATATTTCAAATCAAATTTACCTTATGCTATATCTGTCTTCCCCATGTTTTCCATTTAATGTATAAAAGTAGAAGAGGCCCATCATCTTGCTGAGGTGTATTCTGGGTGTCCCAATGTAACATGTCTCAATTGCATAAATGGATTTTGTAATCTTTTGCTCTGTCTCTTGCACAATGTGGATTAAGTTAATTATTTATAGATTGTCAGGGCAGCTGCTGAAGTGTCCTGTGCAATGCAGGAGAAGTTGCATTGCACAGGAAACCACCCTACTCTGCCTTGCCAGTCTGGGTAGGGCCAGAAGACTTTTTAATTGACAGCTGAAATAATTTAGTGATCTTTTTCTTTTCCCCAGAGAAAAGCATCTATTGTATTTGTCCCATTAAATAATTTTTCTTTGCTCATTTTTATTTCCCAAATTTAACTTTAAAAAAAAATTTCCTTTAAAAGTGTCTCTGGTCCTCTCCAACCTTTTCTCTCTCTAGACCCTGGTTATTTCAGGTTTTGGTGGTTATGTTACCTACATGCCTCTGGCATGGCCGTTCTAGGAAGAGCAGGTGCTCCCAGGATGGACAGTTGAGCCCATGTGAAGTTGGAAAGAGCAGCCACTAGACTGAGGTAGGGACAGGGGTCACTGAGGCTCCATGGAGTGTTGGTCCTTGCTCTCCATTATCCTTTATACCAGCAGTGGAGTGTCTGTGCTTTTTGCAGGACCTCTCTTCTTGTCTGCTTGTGAGAAGGTTCACTGCTTTTAAGCTGGTCTGCACCAAGTCTTAGCCTGGAGCAGTGATGGCAATCCCTATCCCAGTGCTGGTGTCCTCCTGAAGGCTGTGGAGTGACCAGAGCAGGGCAGGCAAGAGAAATACCCTGCTGGTGACCTGCTGGCCATCCCTGTCTGTCCTCAGTGGGAGCAGGGCTCAGGCACTGCCTGCCAGGCCCTTGACCTCCCTCCAGTCCCGCCGCTGACCTCTCCATCTGACCAGCCCTGGGATCCTCTCCCTCTCCTCGCCCAATAGGGGCCTGCTGTTTGTTAAGTCGCTGCTGAGTCAGGTTCTTCACAAATAAGCAGACCCTGACCATGAAAGCTCTAAAATTGTTTTTCCCTTTCATTTACCCTGAACATCGTGTCACGTTTCTGCATCCAAACTTCCCCTGACGTCAATGTAGGTAAGGGATCAGGGACGATTATGGGTTTTTTTTACAAAGAATGTTGACATGAAACTGGTCAGGTTAGCAGATCTGAGAAACTCAATGTGTGTGAAAACATAAAATCAAAGAGGTCATCAATAGTACCCCCAAAACTGGTGGGTACTTAATTTTATCTGTGTGTATTTTTTTATTAGTAGTTTTATTGTTAAAAAAAAATTCTTCTGTTAGATAGATTTTCCTGAGATACAAGAAAGATATGAATAGCTATAAATTGAACCATTCCATTTGTATCTTAGAAGACTGAAGCATTACTTGAGAGTCTGTACTCACTAGAACTCTTTAACCAAGTAAGATATAACAGACATATTGGAGTTGTGAAAAGAGAATACGCTTTGAATTTGCTAATCTCTCCTGGCCTTGGAAATTCACTGCATTATGCATTGTGGAATAAGCTACTTTATAGTTGTTTCTACTTCCAGAAAACAAAACAAAACACTCTTCCAGGAAAATTAGTAGTACTTTTGTTATTCTTCAAGCTTATGTTGTTTTCGTGCCTCTCAGGTCAGTGTGGAAAAACAGTCTAATATGTTTACTTTTGCTTAATTGATCTTACTTTGGCTTTGCATCATTTTTTTCTGGGGCTTCAGTCCTGGGAACTGTAAACAAAGTGAAGATATGTACATGTTATATATCAGCCAAGAGGGTACAAGTTCTGGGTCCAGATTCTAGTCTCAGTGAAAACAGTGGGTGGTTTCTCACTAGGTGGAATTATTCAGAAAGCATTTGATGTTTATTTGACTTCTCTCCCACTGAGTGTAGTGAGAGAGGAGCTCAGCACTGAGTACTCCTGAACATTTCACCCCTGGTGTCATCACTGTTTGTCCTGCTCTTCGCTCAGGTTGTCCAGCTTTTTTACTGCAGTCTTTTCTAAGATGAAACTAGCTTTTTTTATCCACAAGGAACTGAGAGGTGTAATGTGTATAAAAGGCTGTTTTTATAAGAATGTTCCTTTTATAAGGATGGCTTTGTACACTTTAAAGAATGTAAAAGGTAGATATAAAATAACAGTCTCTTTTTTTGTCTAAATATTGGTTCTATTACTAGAAAAGTCGAGACTGCTCAATACATGACTCCAGTAAACGGATCAAAGTGGGGGTTTGAAGGCCAGCTTGGTTAAGGTCTTCATTTTGTAAAGGAAGAGGCAAGTATAAGAAATGGCATCAGCCTTTGAAGAATAAAACACAGCTTCTGGAGTAGTGTCTAGAGAAAACCTGTCTGCCATCACATTTAGCTGTTTCTAAAGTAATAATCATGGCATCTCTAACTGGCTGCCACTTCTTGATCTTATGGGTCTTCTGCTAGTTTGTGGTTCTTCCCCTATTCTGCAGCTGCTCTGTCTGAATTGGAAGTGGCAGAGCAGGGAGTAACAGACTGGGGCCTTGTTCCTCATGTTTGCTCACCATCACTGTAAACATGACTGACAGCAATAGCCTTCTGAACTAAGGAGATTAAATGGGAACAAGTAAATACTAGAAACAAATATTTGCTGACCAGTGCAACAGATCAATTCACGAAAATAAAGATCTGACTTTTTGCTGTGCACAGCTGTGATACGGGATGAAGTGATGATGGAAAAGAAGAGGGTATTTCAGATGACCATTAAGGCTCCTCAGGAACTGGGTATTTGGTATCAATAGCTTGGTATCAATGATGCTGGATTCCTGTCAGGTTTTTTTGTGGTGTTTCAGCTCTCAGTGCTGGTTACTGTTTGCATCTTTGTGCTTAACATTCTGTAAGACACAGAATTTCAGGAGGTTGAAAGTTACAGGCTCCACACTAAAAGCTATTATCTGCTGCAGTAATTACCACCATAAAAATAGTAAGAAAGGAACTAGGTCTTTCCTCTGGGCTATCTTAGCCTATTTTTTTTTCCTTCTGAAGCTTTTGTTGTAGATCTCAAGCTTTATGACACAGAAATTAAATTATCTCCCTGGCAGCTCAAGTATTCTATTGTGGTGATAAACCCAATGTTATAGGACAACTTCTGCAGCTTCTCTGGGACAGAAATGCTTTTATGTATCTAATCCAATTAGGATTGGAACCATTATGGTCCTCAAGGGCAGATGGATTTTAAGTTCTGAATTCTGCTCTACTGTGTTTTTGTTTATATGGAATAGGTTGTACTTTGTTCAAAGGAATAAAACCCTTTTTTGGTGTTATCTTTAGCAAAGTGAGTAATGTTGGCTCCTTTAACCACTTAACTCAAGTTGCTCTTCTGGAGCTGATTTATCTCCTGGAAGGATCACTGAAAAACCATTGCAAAGAAATCACAGGTTTACTCAGCAGAAGCCAGACAGGTGTGATTGGACATTCCTGTATTGTTATCAATAGAGATAACAGAGCAAGAAACAACTAGCAGTCTGTTATCAATTTCTGCAGTCCCAGCCTTGCTAACGGTTAGGACACAACTTACCTTGTCCTGGGAAAAGCAACTTTGAGAATTTCTGTATACACACACGTTTATCTTCTTCTCTCACCACTTTTCTCAAATATTTTTCTAAGCTGTTTAGTTAAAGCCCATCTTGTCATCTTAATTTAACAAGGTTGTTAATCATGTTTACATGAAGATACATCATCAGCGTTCTCTGGGAAGTACAGGTATATCTGTACTCTGGTTAGGTGTCTTCATTAGTCATGCTGGGTATTTTATTGCAACAGCCTGTAATTAATTTGTCAGTAAATATCAAAACCTCACAGTGCCAACTTAAATGATGCAATGTAGCCTCCTGCCAACCCATGAAAGCTATCAGCTCTACCTTTTGTTCTCATATATAATAATATTGGATATAAAATGACAGTGGGGGAAGCCTTTTTTATTAGGAAAGGAAGCCACTCTAATTCAGAAGGTAGATGAAAACTTTGTGATATTTGTCATCAGGTAGTACAAAGGGCAATCATGGCAAAGGATCAGAAATATTTGAGATCTGAAAGTTCATCATGCAAATATTTGAAGAAGCACAATGGAACTAATAGGTTAATCTCTCTTTTATCTGGTTTCTTGAATTCTTGAAAATTGAATTCTTGAAAAGTGGAAATAACTTGTTCTTTGTGAATTAGAAAGCTTCAGGGATGATGGTATAGGACATCTGTTCAGTGCCCTTACATGTTCATACTTGGGCATAAAGTCTACCACTGAAAACAAGGAGTCTGACTATGAGGCACTTCTGGTTGAAAATAATTCAGGCAATTAAAAGTATTTCTTCTGAGTAGTCAGGGATTCAAAGACACATTTTAGATGCACGTCATTATAGGCTTTCTACATACAGTCAGCTTGCTTCCCTGTCCATTCTTAATAAACTAGATTTGACACTATGATGGCTCTTTTACTTCAAGCTGAGATTGCAGGATATCAGGAGAAAATCTGTCTTGTGGACATTAGGTAGGATTGGAGGAGAAACACAAGACTTGAAGTAATTTAAGTTTCAACTTCTGCAATATATGCTTAAGATATTATCCAGTTTGTAGGTTGTTCAGTTTTCAGTTTTTAAGCTGTTCATCTTTCTTTCATGCACTGCTTCTCTTGGAAGGGCATTCCTCAATGTTAGTGCTATAATGTTTATGGCTTTTCTAATTTTCACCTTAAATGATGCATGCTGGGTTTATAGCAACTGTTCTCGAGCCAGGACTGTCTTTTTCTTTCCTGCCTAATGTTTATGGCCTGTTATTATTGCTTGGTGGGAAATTATTTAGAATGAATTTATTTTGAAGAGAAATCAAGAGAGTCTGGGGCATACGAGCTGACTGTGATGGCTGCAGTTTGAGACAACTGGCGTGTTTCAGTGACGATGATGGCATCTGCTCTCCTGCACTGTGGTAATAACAAAACTCTCCTGAAAGTCTCTGTGGGACTGACTGGCCATGCTTGTCCAGTCTAGATAAGCCATCTTAATGTGGGAACTAGAAGGAAATCACAGTACAAGGTACTAAGAAGTGCAGGTCTCTGTTTAGGCAGGGTCTGTGGAGAGAGACAGTGTTTTCCTTAGGCAGACATACATAGCTGGAGGATGCTAGCAAGCTTTTGGCATACAAATCCCTCCTAGACAGAACAGTCAAATGTCTGGTTGATTCAGGAAACCTTTTTGGTTCTTTGTTAGCAGAAGCAGCTGTGGAGGATCTCTTGTCTTTTGAATGAACTGCCCATAAAAATACTGCATTCTGAAATGAGAAAAGAATTACCAGTGAGATACACAGGGCAGCCAGGGGATTTGTGCAGATGCCCAGGCAGGTTTAGGACAGTATATGAAATAGAAATTTACTTCATATAGTATCAGAGTTTTGACAAGGAGCCACATGCTAGACTGGATCCAGTATATAGACAAGAGAAAACTGGGTATTACCATCTCCCATGAACAAAATTAATTCATACCTTCACAGGGGCAGAACAAAACAAGCAAGGCAGACCTCTGTGTAGAGATGCTCTCCTGTGAAGAAAAGCAGTGGAGAATTAGCCATGCATGGGTATGGTACAAGAACTAGTTTACACTTAGTTACTCTGGCCCAGAAGCTCCTACTTGCCTGTGCAGGGATCTTGGAATGTCATGGGATTGTTAGAGATTGTTAGGCCAGTGCTTTAGCAGCTGTTCAGAAGAATGAAGAGCCCTGTGTGGTTCTTGAAGCTGCTTCCCTCCCCTTTCCTCTTTGGAGCACCCACTGGAGACAATGCTTCCACCTGTGACAGGGGCAACAGCCAGTCTCTGCAAGTGAGCTCTGCCTCCTTCTGGGACAGATATAATGCTTAAATACAAAAGTTGCCCTAAAATGTCTACCAATGGGGAGAAAGAAAGATGAAGAAAAAGGTATGATTCTATTGAGTTAGGTCATCAGGACAGGTGTATGAAGTCTCTCTTGCATGATACCTGGATGCAAGTAAAAAGCAACTGGTAGGTGTCAAGTTTGGTGCTGCTGAAGACAAGGAACACATTAACAAAAGAAGTTGCTTTTCAGGTCAGATATCTGAAACATCCTTTGTTTAGCCCACTGGAAGTAGGCAATGGAAGAAACACTGAATTAATTGAAATAAGTCTTGCTTTGCTAATAGTTGAGAAGAACAGTGACAACCAGGACTCCTCAACAGAAGGCTGAATTAGCTAACTTTGTTAATTTCTTGCTCTCATAGGAAGACAGGTGGTAGGACAAAGAAAAGGGCTATAATTAAACTCCACCCATCTTCAAAAGCAGGCGAAGAGAGCATAATTCATGTAATAAATCTGTACAATTAGACAATATTTGTACAATTAGAACCTGAACACTGAATGATTAGTGATTCATGAATAATGAGCTAGTATAGTCTCAATGAGGAAATCAAATTTATATTTGCTTTGTGATGATGATCTTTCTCAAACCTCTGTAACCAGAAAGGAATTTAGACACCTCATAAGAAAGTGCATAAACATAATTTCTTTTTTTTAATTCTGAGAAATGTCTTTGTAAAAATGTGCAGCACTTTACTTTCATAATCATATGGAAATTTTATGTGGAGACTTTTTCAGGTTCTGGTGTTTGCTTGGGGTTTTTTGGAGTGTTTTATTGTTGCAGAGTATGATGTATACTGCCTATATTAGGATCCCCAGAGGTTTTGTTTCTTTGAGCTTTTTCTTTTTGGAGATTTTGGCACTAAAGTATGAATGTCCCAATCCAGTAAGATAAAAGGTCCACTTCTGTCAGGAACCTGTCTTCACCAGCGGCTGATGGGTGATGCCAAAGAGAAGAACAGACATCCTCAGGCAACACACTCTGTCTTTATACTCAATCTGTAATCTTTACTCTATGATTTTTTTTAAACTCATACAGAGAATATTCAGAACAGAAACCACAACCACCAACAGATGAGGCTCTAAAAGGGGATTTTTAAGAAATAAGAGATGGTGTGCACAGTTCTAACTAACTGCGTATGCCCTCATGGCTGACCTTGATAACAGCAGGTGGAGACCTCTTGAGATGCCTGAGAGGTGTCCAGTGCATGCTCCCAGAAAGGATCCATGTGCTAACAGAAAAGAGATCACCAGAACTAAGGGGAACAAATTGTTTCCACTTCAGGGGAAAGATGCTGTCCACAATGATTTAGCAACAGTGGCTCCTACCAGAGGGGCAGAGGGCACACAGAGTGAGTGTGAAGACACTGGAAGCTTGATATTGGGGGTACCGCATTAAATCACTGACTTGGGACTCTGTTTTCTTTTGTATTTGCTTTACAAATTGTTCCTCATAAATCCCTTCACAGAATTCTCTTCAGAGCCACCTGAATTTTCTTCTTTCCTGTTTCCTTGAAGAGGAACATGAGAACAGAGCAACAAATCTTTCTTCTGTTTATTGTTAAAACTTCTCCTTTATTACCCTGGCATTGTTTCCTTGTTGTACTTTCATGTGTTTAGCTAATTCTGGCAGTAAACTCCTGGCAGGAATGATGTTTCCATAAATTTCACTGTATTTATTAAGCTACACATATGATCATCTGCAGAACAGATTATTATTATTATTACTATGATGATTGCAACAGCCAGGCCTGCAGGATTAACCAGTCAGAATGAGGGAAGTCAACTACTTTTTAGAAAATATATATTCTTGACTAATATCAACTGCTTTCCAAGCAGTTTAGCGAGTGAATGAGACTGCAAGGAATTTTGAACTTCTAAAACATTTCTATCTCAGAGTTATGAATGGGCAAAGGGATGATTTCTAAAATGGGAAATCTGCTAGACTTTATCTGACTGGTAAGTCAGAATACTTTGACTCATAAATAATTTTTGTTTGATAGAGGAAAGTTTTGCATTTTAGCTCTTTTAAGGGAGTTCTGTATTCAGGGTTGAGGGTTTTATGGGTTGGGTTTTTTAGCTTTCACTTTCTTTTCTGTGATTTCTGGTAATTCTCTGCTCTGTTTGAGGCAGGATTTCAAAAAACAGACAAGAGATTTCAATAGCACAAGCTCTCATGCTCCAGGGTTCTTTAGAGCACGAGGAAAATTCTTGTTCTGTATGTCTTGGTTCTGCTTTGAAATGGGCACAGTAATAGACTATCCCATCAGGGTGGTGAGAGAATGAGTGAATTTGGTGCTGTGTGATCAGTCACACTGTTGAGATGAAGTTAAATTGCCAAGTAATCTACATATGGAGATCATTATCATGGTTGTATTTATCTTTTTTTTTGGTCTTATGTATATAGTAGGTTGATTGATCATAAATCAATAGGCTGATGGATCAAATTCCTGTGATGGAACATCATAAGGTGCTGTTTACTGATTTAGCAGAAAGGGATAGTTTACCTATAGTATTATCACCAAGGCTAGGCAAAAATTTGAGTATGGGCTTCCTTAAAAAAGTGATGACAAGAGTACAAATGTTCTTTAAACCCAAGAGCTGCATCATGCATTGTGGAAAACACAGATTAGGAAACTAAACAAGTTTGATTTTGGTGTTAATGCTGTAATGGCTAGTTGCTTTAAGATTGCTGTAATAACATGTTATTTGTGGTAATGAGTAATAATTGTTCTTTAAAATATTACAAAACTATTAATGAATACTAACCTTGTGTACACTAATTTTGAGATTGAAGCTTGCTACGTGAGGGTAGTGCTTGTGTAAATTTTACACCTAAATATAAAGCAACAGAGCTGAAGATTACTTGGAAAAAAGTGTTTTTCTAGTACTCTGATATTGCAAAGTGGGAGGTGCCTGACAATAGGTGTCAGCACTGGTTCAGCTATGCACAACTTCACTGCAAACCTAGATTAAGGGAGCTGGTGTTAAGCACGAGTTTGCTGTGAGCTCTTTCAGCAAACTGAAATGCCTGTAAAGAAGGCTGAAACAGTGTTTGACACTTGTTATAAAATAGCTTTTCTAGGGTATAGACTGGGAAACAGAATAAATGAGACAGAAGATAAAAGCTGGTAAAAATAATGTATGCATTGGATTCACTGTGAAATGTTTCCATAATACTTGCGGAAAGACGGTTTCTGAAAGTTGTAATTTAATTAGGTTTTGTTATCTCATGAATTATTCAGAGAGGTTCCTGAGAAGAAGACTTTGATACAGTGTTTTCCCAAGGATTTAAAAGAAATAATAAAAAAAACCCTAATCAAAACTAATTGAAACTGAAGAAGGAAGGCAAACTCACAAGAACCAGAATGGAGCAGACGGGATAAGGTACAGTGCTAGGAAACTTCCATGAGGCTTTGGAACTGTGCTGTCTTGTGGTGGAATGTTAAACTGGAACTAGGGGGTTAGATATCTTGTTCATGAAACCAATGCATGTCATATGCAGGGGCCTGTGGATGATTCTGCAACACCTTTGGGAAAAAAAAAAACAAAACAGGAAGACTTCATGCAAAATGTGTGTCTGTGTAATGGAGAAGCCAGAAGAAACCACCACCAGGGAAATGGAAGACAAAAATCCTTGATTTTCCTCTCTGTTTTACTGTCAACCTACACCTAGGAACCAGGATGTGAGGATTCAGCCAAAACAGGTAAGACTAAATGCTTTAAGAGCCCAGTGCAAACTTGATGGTCTTAGCCCAGCATCTCAAAAGAGGTGCTGGATCAGAGTGCCAGTTCTCTAGAATTGCTTTCATGAGCTCAAACACAAACCTGTTTAAATTTGTCCTCCCAGGTAGAGGGTACTGTAACTTTAAAACAGTGAGGAAAAATAGTGAAATAGTCTTGCAGTCAGTCCAATAGGAGATGTGCACATATCAAGGAGTTTTTTAAATAAGCAGGTGCTGTCACTAGAGACCACTGCGTGATGAATGCCAGGTGGATGGCTGTGCACAGAACAAGGGAAACTGCATTTTCTTGTCAATATTTGGTGAGGGATAGTTGGGAGAACACCCTCCCTCCCTCCCTCCCCTGAAGTTTGCATTGCATTGCAAAACCCTGTGGATTCCTTGCTAGCAGCCATGTCAGTGGCACACAGCGAGTGCCCCCAACCTGGCAGGATAATCTACAGGGAATGCAGCTGAATTGTGATCCAGTGCTATATAAAAGGGGGCGGGTCACTCTGCTCCTTCCAGCTCCTGTTCTGTCATTAGGGCTGCAGAAGCACCAACCAAACGCAGCTGGCACGCCTCTTCATGGCCTCTTATATAATATGGGGTTGCACAGGGCACAGATGTAGAAATAAAGTCAAACATTGTTGAGGCAGACTCGTATTACCTGTGGTGTGGCTGGTGCTCACTTGGCTGTGGGGAGTAGGGGCTGCTCTCACAGGGGTGATCTGTGGCCCTGTTTGAGTGAAGTTTGGAAGGTGTGCAGGATGGCTCCAAATGAGGCAGGGGATGAACTTGTTTTCTTTGTGAATGGTAAAAAGGTAAGGAAGATTCCAGCTTTCTGTCCAGCTTGCTCCTGGATTGTGGCTTGATTACTTACTTTTCTAGTTGTCTTTTTCCTCCTCTGAAGTTTTCTGATAAGAACGCAAATTCCATGGCTTTTAAATATTAAATTGTGAAGACTATGCATTGCTTTGCTAAGTGGCTTTTTCTCTTCTTTGCCTTTACCTTGTGAATTATTCAAAAAGTAATGCAATTACATAATGCTCCTTTTTAATTTTGGATTTCTTGGTAATAATTTAGTACAATTCTGAGGTGACTACTTTTAAATAAGTGTGCACTGCTCAATACAGGCATTTCTACTAGAAATAATTTCCAAACTTACAACAGTTCTGGAAAATTTAACTCAAATGTAAGCATCCATATATAATTCATATGTTCAATGAGTAATTCTAGTATCTGGTTTTTGAAAGGGATTTAGAAAAATGTTTATTCCATTTCTGTTAAAGAAGATAGAAAACTCTTCAGAATGAAAGCCCATTAACTGATACTGATTCCTAAGAAGTGGCTGTGTCTCACAGGAGTCTGGGGTGCTCATTGCACATGATGGACACATTTGAACAGTTTGTCCCAGAGCCCCCTTTCCTCAGTTTGGACTTTGCCTGGCAATCAATGCAGCCTTACCTCTTCAAAAGCTTGTAACAAAGCTGACTCTTTCTTTGACCAATGGCTGCCAAGTTAATTCTGTTTCTGAGCTCAGCTCAGTGCTAATACTGCCTCACCACTTTCCCCTTGCCTAGACATTTGGGCAAGGGCACTTGTGCCAAAACAGCTTCCTGCTGGGAGACCTGGGGAGGGGAGAGGGGTGCATATCCACTTGTGTGGAGCCAAGAGTTTGCAAACTTTCCTGTGCACTGCTTAGGGGTAAATTCCATGGTGCAGTAAGTTTGGGCGAGACAACTAATTTTTTAATCCCTTGAGGGATCACACAATAATTTCAGTTGGTTAAAAAGCTCTGTGCCCTGCCTTACAAACTGGCACAAGTCTACTATCCATTTTGCTTTTGTAGGTCTTTCATGCTAGTTAAACCAAGTGTAAATGTGGATGAGAGTGTGGCTACAATTAGGGGTTTTAGTCATGAATTTGGATCCCAAACTGCATTGGAATTAGAACTTCCCAAGGTACTAGTGGATTTGGTACCAATGTTTTGTTTTATTGAAGTATTAACAGTTTACTGGAGAATGAAGTTTATCTAGTAAGCAGTAAAAGTCAGTCAGAGAGCTGTTGAATGTAATACTGATGTAGAGCCCAGGCTTGGTTCTGAGGTTTTATAGAGAAGGATGGCAACTGAAGCTTTGCTCACACAGATTAGTAGTGGTTCATATGTGTTAATTGACATATCAGCCATTAATTGTTTCTAGAGGGAGATGAAATCTTAAAGTTCCAAGTTAATTGTAACTAGCTAATTGAGTCTGATAATTGAAATTATGGCATGGGATGGTCTGTGACTTTTATCTGATGAATTTTCTGCTACAGTGGGTGCAGGTGGCACACCATTAACTTGTTGTCTTCTTGCTCTGTGAAGTTTTAGTGAGATCCCTCCTTTCTGAACCTCAATTTGTAGAGGGTGAACTGGGAGATCTTCAGATCTTGCAGTGGGAGGTTGCCACAAATGTGTTGGGCAATGAAGAGCCTGCTACAGGCAGAACATCCTGTCTTGTTTGGGTTTTCTCTGGTATGCCCTAATGAAAGAGAATTGTAGTGCTGGTGCCAGATCAGCTAAGGCTCAAAACCAATATGCCACCCATTATAGGTATGAAGAGTTTATAAACAAATTTCTGCAAGAAGTTGCAAATGGTGCTTCAGCGCTGGCTGGTGCTCAGTTATTACAAGACTGCTGCTGTGTGTAACTGGTAGAAAAGTCCTTCCTGGAGAAAGCTTCTGGCTAACACCTGAAGATCTCTATTAGTCAAAGCCCAGAGCTGGCCCTGGGGGACTCTCTTTTATGCATGTGGAGTGAGGCAGACAAGGGGAGAAATGGCAACCTAGGCCCTGAAGGCCATCAGCAGAAAACAACCTGTTCATTTGGGGTCTTGTCTGTCCTTGCTGTGTCCTGCAGATAATGAACCTGCTGTGAGTGACACTGGCCTTGGTGCATTTCAGCAATTTTTATGGAACTGCTGTTCCTGTTAACAAAGCCATCTCTCAGAGCTGACTGTGTGAATGTCTAAAGGGTTTAATCATGGTGTGATCTGGGCAGCTTGACTGAAAAAAACCACCAAGGGATGATTAACATTACCAATGGTACCAACCCTTTTAAAAGTCAAAGCTCTCTCAGCATCCTTTTCTACTGCCTCATGCAGCAGGCAGTGCTAGTAAAGGAGCAGGTTTCCCTTGCTCTATCCAGAGCCTTCACTGGCTTTTTTTCCTATTCTCTTCTTTGGGTGTGTTGCTAAAATGGCTCAAGTTACAATCCCACCAAATGCAGGTTTAAGAGAGAGAATTGGACTCATGGGGCAATCTGTGGCAATGTATGTGGAGTTTGTTGGGACATTGCTGCACATGAAAGCAAGTTCTGTGATAGAAAGAGTAGTGGAAAGTGCCTGGGCAATTCTGCTGGAATAGCAGGTAGTAAGAGGGGAAGTGAAGAGGCAGGCATTAAAATCTTCTCTCTGGTGACCAGTGGCAGGACCTGAGGAAATAGAATGAAACTGTATCAGGGGAGGTTCAGGTTGGATATTAGGAGAAGGTTCTTCACCCAGAGGGTGTTTGGGCACTGGAACAGCTCCACAGGGCAGTGGTCACAGCACCAAGCCTGACAGACCTCAGGAAATATTTGGACAACACTCTCAGGCACCTGGTGTGATTCTTGGGGTGTCCTGTGCAGGCTCAGGAGTTGAGCTTTGATGGTTTTAGTGGGTCCCTTCCAACTCAGGATGTTCTATGATTCTAAGTTAGGATATGGCTCTATCCATCTGGGGCCCTGACTGAATATTCCAGTTGATTCACTGCAAAGAATGTGGTAGCATGGCCAGTGGGAAAGGTTACTGCTGTTGAATTCATGGCAGCTTGAGATTGCTAATGGGCTGCTGATATTCTGTCACTGTATAAAACCACGTGATAAGAGGTGGTCTGTAAGACAGGAACATGGACTGCAGCAAATTCTTCTCTCTTGCATTAGCCCAGTCTGCACTGTGATCAAGGAAAAGTCTCCTTGGAACAGCTGAGCGTACTTTACATTCAGAACTGTTTATTTTAAGTACCTGTTTACTTCACTGGGCATAAAGCTTGGCACACTACTAATTCAAAGTTATCTTAATAGTCTGCCTAGACTAGAATGTAAATCAGCATGCTCAATTTAAAGCTAATAGTGGCAATTTTTTCCCTTGGCTGACAAGTCTTTCTCATGCATATGTAGCATGTAATTTTAGTTTAAACACGTGGAGTCAATATTTCTATTTCTATTCTGAATGCTAAGGGAGGATCTATGCTGGAAGCCACATTAGACCTCTTACTTCTTCCAAAATCTGTGTGTATTTGTTGCTGATGGGACCAGCTTAAATACAGGATTTTTCTGAGCTTTGTGACCGTCTGGTTTCTACATAAATAGTGACTTAGGAGCTTTCAATGTACTGGTTTAAAGCAAAATGTTCTCATGACCAATAGTAAATTTACATTGTGTGGTTATATTCAGTTTGTTCATCTGTGTTCCAATCCTTCTTCCTAATAAATGAATTTGAAATCTCTCGTTGACTTCAGGAATAACACATTCACAGATTTTAAGGTCGGAGGGGATCTTTACATGTGAGTGGTCTGACTTGCTGTGTGGCAGTCTGGATAAAACCTTTCACTTTCTCTTCTTGCAACTTATTGAGTGACCAGAGATTAGTGATTGAATGGGAGCTTGTCCTTTAGGAAAGAATCTGCTTCTCATTTATAGGCCCGAACTGATGGAAACCTTAGCATGTTGTTTGGTAAACTGGAAAAGTTCCTGTTTTCTCTTTCTTTCTGTTCCTCTATTTACCTTGTTCAACCACTGTTCTTTTAAACTGAAAAATCTCTGACTTTCTGGGAATAATAGTTTAAATACGGTGCTTTATGTTGTAAAGACAAAGTTATCTGAATTGATGAGAGGCAAGTAGGGAAATCAGAAAACAAAATATGTATTGAGATTGAAGTTTTGTACATAAAATTATGGGAAAGTGAGCTCAATATCTCTCTGCACTAGTCCATGGGCTCTAAAGGTGTAAAATACTGCTTCAGAACCTGTTCTGTGTGGTACTTAGTAGCACAAAGAACTGCAGGGCCAGGCTAGGCTCCCTGCTGAGGTGGATCTGCGTATTTAAGATTCCTTGAATCAGTAGACAAATAGACAAGTAGTACAAACACAGCAGTACAGAGTAAATTTGTTGAGAGTCATTTGACTGTCCGTGCCGTCCTAACATTTTCAACAATGTTTCTTTCTGCATTTGTTTAATAATTAAGCTACCAAATGCAGTAAAATCCAGTTTTAAATCTGTCAAAATGTGGCTGTCAATCCGATATACCTGCAATGTGACATTTGATTTGAAAAACTAAAATAAAACAAATTAACAAACACTAAAACCCAGTAACTTACCAAAAAGGAAACATTTCTTTAACTGCAGTATCTAAGTTGTCTGATCCTTCAACCACAGAAGGCAAGGGATGGATTTAAGTTTCTTTCTGTACAAGGACACTGGGGGAGGTGAGCAGGAACTGTGATATTGAGCTGTGAATCATATTGTACTGGGCACCAGACAAGACATGTTATCCCCACCCACAGGGTTGTAAAATATTTTAAGAACAAATCACAGCAGGTGATTGCAACAAACCACTGGAGGAATGATGTGTTGGAGGACAAACTAGCATCAATGACAGTGAGCAAAAGGCAAGAACAGCAAAAAATTCTTACTCTGTGCCCAGCAAGAGAGACTCATCAGCAAGCATCCTCCCATCAGGAATCTGAAGTGAAGAGAAATGACTCCTTGATCTCCAATGTGTGAGATTTGTGTTAATCCAGAATGTTCTCCAAACTCTTACCCATTATCTCCCTCTGATCCCTAGTCTTTGCCAGAATTGAAGATATACAGCTCCAGTGGAGTAGTTTGAAGTGGCTGAAGTAGCAATCCAGGGCTGTTGGCTTGAACATAGTAAGGGTGTGGATTGTCTGGGACGTGGTGGGAGACCCTTTCTGATAACGTTATGCAAAGCTTTGACTTTGAGACTTCACACATTCTTACTTCACTAAAAGTGCACGGAGATGAGTTGTTAAATGAAAAATGAAGGACTAGGCCTGTCTTTTATTTCCTGCTTCCTGAAAAGAAGCCAGTGGGCCAAACTTTTAATTGCCTGGTTTGAGTACATAACAGAGTGCTTCTTGGACTCTTTCAAGAAAACCTCGAGACCTTTTCTTTGATATAAGCACAGAATAGTTTTTAACTGTTCTGAAGTTTCTTCTCTGCTCCTGACTATCTTGGAAGGTGCTTTGGAAGGGTTTGCAATGGCTATTGGCACAGACATGAGGAAGAAACTCAGAGTGACAGTGACAGTGGGAGTTGCTGGGGAAGGCTCTTTGCCTGTGGAACGGCTCTGAAAGGCCATTTGTCCCCTCGGAGTCACAGGGATGTTTGGAATTTCCTACTCATGTCTGTCTGTTTGCCAAACTGCTGCAGAGGGATGTATGGGCTTACTCCAAACCAGATGGTCATGGAAGAGCCTGCTTTTATTTGTTTCTATGCATCCAGGAGGTGAGGCAACAGGGGCACTCTGCTCTGATTAGCAGCAATGAGTGCTGCATAACCTACAATATGACATTCCCAAATGAACGGACTCTGTTTTCCTGTAAACCATTCCCAGTGCAGGAATGAGATGTGCAAAAAGTGACCAGTTGTGTTTTGTAGCAGCAATTTTATCGGTTAATTCTAGAAAGGTGAACTCAAACAGGAAGTATGAACCTTGTCTCTTTACAATAACCCTGTCACGTGTCAAAGGCATAAAACTGAAGCAGTACAGAGGTTGTGAAGGTTTCTTATCAGTAAAAAGAAAAAAAAAAGATACTTGCACAAATGACCCCTGTTTCAATTTGCCCTTCAAACTGGGAGTGATTAATTTAAATAAACTGTAACTATTGTACTTAGGACTTGCATAAAATAAGAGCCAAGAACATGATTACATTCTGGCTCACAGTGAATTTGGAAAAGTTTCTCGACACTTTATTAATAACAGAAAAAGGGGAAGACAGGCCCTGTGGCCACTTGGAGGCAAGGACAGAACTTTGGTTTCTGACCACTAGGCAGAGGTTAAAGTAAAATGTTTAATGGTTATTTTATGTCTAATGGATAACTTCTAATAGTGTGGCTTATTAATAGGATGGAGGTGGCTCAAAATGTGCAGCAAACATTTCTTTTTTCTTGGAATTTTGTATTCCCACGTTTAAGATGGCTACTATTGTAATACTGATTGAAATAATGTTAAAAAGAAAGAAGAAGAAACTTCAGAGGACTGGTACTTGCTGTCCATCCTGCTGCACCTCTGTTGTCAATTACAGTTTTCACTGTTGGAGTTTTTTCTCTGCAAAGTCTATTACTGATGTTCTTTCTGTCATTCTGTTTATCTGCTCATTTTCTCTGTCTCTTTTAATAGTAAGAAGAAAGGACAGAATTCAGTTTTTCAGGGTCATTAAAAATGAGACACCTTTTTGGGACGTGGAAGGAACCCAAGATTTGAGTACAAAACACAGTTCTTTCTCTTCTCACTCACTTGCCATTTTTGATGAAGGGTTGTTTTAGATTTGCCTCAAGTGTGCCTTGACTGAAAAACTCAGATGTATGTAAAGCATATACTTTCCTCTGACCCAATAAATTCAAGGAGATATTATGTCTGGATACATGACCAACATTGCTGAAATAATCAGTGATTTTTCTCCCTGCTTTGGAAAAGACATTGCAGAAAGACCAAATTTTCCCCTTGCAACTCCCTTATCTGTGTTGTAAAGCATTTTGTGTTTATCAGTATCTTTTCCTTCTTGCAGGTGGTGGAAAAAGATGTGGACCCAGAAACAACCCTGCTAACTTATCTAAGAAGAAAATGTATCCAGTGTCAGAAAAAAACTGCAGAAAGCTTTAAATGCCTACAGCATTTCATAATTGTTTACAGTTCTGTCACTTCACTACTGGGCAGAGCTTTTGGACAGAGTATAAGAGGGAGTGCTTTGCATTGTCTGGTATTTCTTGCTGGCAAAGATTACAGCTGCTATCCCAGGTTTAAACAATATCAAATTTTAAATAATATACTTTAAATGATTTATTAATACTTTAAAAGAAAAACTCATAATTTCTCAGAATATGATGGAAAGGAAGCAATAATGAGACGGCAATTAAACAGAAGGTAATTTAAGTTTGTTCCACACAAATGGTAAAGAATTTTCTGGCCAAAACATCACAGCTAGCTAATATCCCATAACTTGATAATTCTGTGCTGTTTATCAGATATCCCAGGGAGGAAGACTCAGAGGCAGGGGTTCTCCCCATGTACGGTTCTCCCCATGTACCATGGGCATGTTTACACGAGCAGATGCAAGTGGTCACGTTTCACCCCTGTTTGAAACCGGTCAACACGTGAGTCAGAACAGCTTCAGGACCTGGGTAGCTATTACTGTGATGACCAGGCTGGCTGTACCAGGTCTGGTTCCGTAGGTAGTGTCATTCCATGTTTTCTGAGTTTTTGTCTGGCCAGCTGGGTGTGTACATCTGCCAAACTGTTCACAGCTGTGTTGGTGTATCCCTACCACGCTGCCGTGTTCCATTTCTCTGGGAGCTGAAGGAAGTACAGGGACATGATTCACACTCCTCTTTGAGGTTTCCAGCAGAACTATCAACAGCTCTATTTATCTGAATATACCTTGGATAGATAAAGGTCAAGAGGAAATGGAAGTGGCATGACTCTTGTGCCTAGGTGTGCCTGTCTTACTGCTAGAACTTTTATATCTAAGCTTGTTGATATCTTATGCAAATAACTTTGTAAAGAGAGAATTTGAGCTCTTCAAAGCCTACTGATCTTTTACAGGAGCATTCTGGTGAACTTACTTTGTAGATGTCTGGTTAGAGTCAGACAAATACTTTGAGGAACATATTTTATCGAGGCGGATTAGCACTGTTGTCAAGAGAAACATTGGATGGCAATGTATTTCTGCTGTATTTCTGCTCAAACAGGCAGATGATTGTATGCAAAGCAGAAGTGGATGTAAGGACATGGTTTAACTTTGGACATGGCAGCGTTAGGTTTGCATTAAAGACATGGCTTAGTGGTGGAGTTGGCAGCATTATGTTTATGGTTGGACTTGCTGATCTTAAAGGTCTTTTCCAGCTAAATGATTCTATGATTTCTGTGATTCTGTAGAAATGGTCAGTTCCATACTGTTTGCAGTGAAGTCGAGATGAATTGAGTTTCCTCTATCACAGTGCCTGTTGCTTTTCCAAAGGCACTGTGATATAGAGAGAGGCACTGATCATCTCAACTCTATGTGTCAATTGCCAATAAAATCAGCTGATTTTTACCCCACCCAAAGTCTCTCAACATTGGCAAATCATCTTTGCAATGAATAATAGTGTCTAATTACCTTCTAATGAGTGAAGGAACCCAAGCAGAAGTGACTCAAGAACTTCTCTCCTGAGCTCCCTTTGCAGAACATTTGATGTAATTCCTGATTGTAAAGCATGGCCATGAGCTCAGCAGTCTGTGGAGGAATCTGCTAAGGCCAGGCCATACACTCTGTGAGCTCCGGGGTATTTGTGCAGTGGTTCTGTGCATCTCCATGAGTTCTGGCTCTCAGGCTCTCCCTCCTATGGTTTCATGGGACCCAGGCTCCTGGGGAGTGTGCTTGGCTGGTTTTGTCCCTACCAGTTGGCAAGCAACCATAAATGGGGTAGCCAGACCATGACTTTTGAGATGCAGGTAGTTTGTGAGCAGTTCAAATGCAGCTCCCAGCCAGTGCTAAACTGTGGAACTTGTAGCCCTGAGTGACTGCCCTGCCAGGGAGCCTTCTGGGTGGCAGGAGTCACCAGTGTAGGAAGAAGTCAAGCCCCACCAGTGAGAGGTGCTGAAGGAGATGTCAGTGTATGGCTCAGGGATGTGGCTGCAGGCCTGAACAGCTCCTGCTCAGCAATTACCAAGTGCTTTATCTCCCTTATGTCATTTCCTTTTCTGAGAAACAGAAAGTGGGAACTGTTGCAGATAAGGATATTTTTTTGTTTATTTTTAAGAGTCTATTGGAGCGTGGGCTGTGTCCTTATGAGGAGTTTGGGTGCTGATCTCAATACTCACATGCCAGCTTTTGAAACTTTGCTTATGTTATCAAGCAGAAGAAATGAGTGCTTTGTTTCCAGCAAGAACTTGTTGCTCAGCCTTGATTGATGGCTTGAGCAGGTTTCTGCCAACACTTTTCGTGTTTTCCTTAATTCCTGTTCTCTCAGTGGGCCTGTGTGGAACCAAACTAGGCTGTGGAGAAGGTGGATGTGGTGCTTGCACTGTTATGATATCCAAGTATGATCCCTTTCGGAAGAAAATTGTGTATCCTTTGCAGTCTGAACTCTGCCACAGAGAAATACAATGGGGACAGATCCAGGTTCCTGACATACCAGACATGGTACTATTTTTAAGAAAAAAGTTATATAATTAATGTTTCTGCCAAAACATAATTTTTCACTTTCAGAACATAAGCTCAGAAGGCTAAGATAAGAATGCATTTTTCTTAAAGCATTGCACAATGCTGATAGGGAACTACTTATTTGTGCCCTGCAATATCTGCACTGATTCTAATGTAACTTTTCCCTGTGAGAATCCAAATAATGGTTATTGTGATAAAATCTTTATGTTGTTATATTATGACAATAATCTCATTTCTGTGTGCCAGAACATATTAACTTTTTCTCTATTTGTATTGTAACCTTCAGAATTATTTCCCGAGACAAAATTTCCTTCAGATGACTGGGTGCTGTAGGATTTGGCTTGTAACTAATACTTGAATCACATCTATTTAAGTGCTCCTATTGTGTCCACTGCTGTAGTTTCCCCATACTCTTCAGTGCTACTGTTCCCTTTTTCCTTTGCTGAGCAGCACTGTCAAATGAAATGACCTTAATGTACTGTTTTAGCCACCATACTGCCAATGCTTGTCTCTTCCCTGTCTGTGCCCTGCATCACGTGGCTGTAACTACTGTTGAAGGCATAGGAAACACAAAATCCAGGCTGCACCCAGCCCAGGTAAGCTATAAATACTGGTAACTTTAAAACCCTCTATGCATGTTTTCTTTTGTTAATGAAACCTGTTCCAGGGCACTGGGACCTCCACAATAATGCTAAAGCCATGAGGCTGATTCTCCACATGAGCTGTCTGTACTTGCAGGAATGCCTAAGTGACAGAATCAAACTCCTGAGACAATGCTGCAGCTCTGTTATGCCTCTGACAAGATAACTGGTGCTATCCTGGCTGAATTGCCAATGCTTTTGTTGTAGGGCTACATGGCTGTATGTGGTCCACATCTTTGTCTGGGAAGGCTGATGTTGTGGGGAAAGCCAATATAATGGCTTGGCACTAAGAAACCTGAGATAGGTTTGGGCTCTCCTATGGCCTTCCACAAGTGTCCTGTGTTTCTTATCTTGCATAGTTAGGAACCTTCCCTGTATTAGTTAAGTTAGGTTTGGTTCAGCATTGTTTCTGGAGTCTTAAAACATTCTTGGTGAGGAGTGATAGGAACATGAAGCCTTCTAGCTCTTCTAGCAAGGTGTTACAATGCAGCCTTGCCTCTCTTTGTCAGACCTGCTCCCTTAAGCTAACTGTGATTCATCTCAGTTTGCACAGTGGGCAGGACTTGTGCCAGGATCTGAGGCAGTAAACAACAAAGTGAAAAATAAGTTAGATGTGCATGAATGGATGGCAGCCAGTCTGACCTTTGTTTATTTGTCTTCTTTTCCCTCCCCCTGCCTGAAGATTGTGACAGCTAAGTTTTGAAATTCAAGCTCAGGTCTAGGCAGGTAGCCCCAACCTTCCTAGCATGGTAAATCTAAAGAACTCCTGAGCTCATTGGAGGCTTCTAGTGGCCTTCAGTCACCTTTTGAGTTCAAAGCCTAGGTGCAAATTTTTTCAGGCTGCTCTCTTCTTTGATTAATTGAACATCTCATCAAGGAATATCTGATGATAATCTTAGCTCCTCTGGTGAGATTGCTGTTAATAGAGATATTACAGAAACAAGCACAACAATGAACTCCCCTTGATATTATGGGCTAATGGTGGTTTTTACTTTCTCTCAGGAGAGAATAGCAAAAAGCCATGGGTCCCAATGTGGCTTTTGCACTCCAGGCATTGTCATGTCCATGTACACATTGCTTCGGAACAACCCTGAGCCCCACATGGAGGACATCGAAGATGCTTTCCAAGGTAAAACTCATAGCTTTGCAGGAGTGCAACCTGTTCTGCTTTTATTACATCTGCTTCACCCAGTGGGATGGAGGGGCACCATTATTTAATGTATTTTGTTCAAAATAGCTGATGGTTGTGAGGTTAAGAAACAGCTTTTCCATTAGGAGACCGCCCAGGTGCTATGAAGTGAACATCGTAGTTCACAAGCAGGGGCAAGTGGCCTCAGTCTGGGATTAGGAACCCACTAACCTTAACAACAGAAGAAAAGATGGCCTGTCCTTTAGGGGCTTTAAAAAATGTCCTTGTTTATTTATTGCTGTCACAAGAGCCTGCAGAGGTGACAGAGAACATGTCCTCAAGTCAAGGACTAAGACAGCAACATACAATGATGGAGTGGGGCAGAACTCAGCTGTGTAAATCCTGTGAGAGGCTGCTGTTGTTGCAGAGGTTAGAGCCATTACTGTGCTTCCAGCAGTGATCTGAGAGGAATGATGATGCAGTAGAAAGCAATCTCTGTGTAATTCAGGAGACAGACTAGTTGGTATACTGATAAGACTCAGATAATTGAGATAAACGAGTACTGAATAAGACAGATTGAATTTGTTCTAAATGAATTTCAATTTAAATTTCAACAAAAAGGGATGGTAGGGTTGTTGCAAGGTTACTAATGAAATTTTCCTCCCAGTTTTTTCATTAGCTGTATCAAGATTTGACAAACTTTAGTGAGAAACAATAGAATGTTCTGAAAGAAGAGAAGTTTTTAGCCAAATGACACTAAATCCTTATCCTTTTGCTCTGGCAATGCAGGGAACTTGTGTCGGTGTACAGGCTACAGACCCATTCTGGAAGGATACAGGACATTTGCTAAAGTAAGTGACTTCAGATGATGTTTTAAAAAAACCTGGAAGGCTGGCTGTCTTTCTGTTAATGAAACACACCCTGAGCTCAAATGGGGAGGAAGGAAATAGCTCCAAAAACCCAGCTCCAACAACCCAGCTCCAACTCTTGACCTCTTCGTATGTGATTCATGAGTTAATAATTCAGAAAGATCAAACCCTTTACTCTCTCCACTTGCTGAGGCACTTGAATAAGACCCATCTGATGGTCCCTTTTTGGATCACAGGTGGTCAGACTCTACCTATTTTCTGTAAGTCTCAGAAAAACTCGCCCTCTCTGCATAATAAAACTTGCAGCTGATCCCTGGAGGGGACAAAGTGTAAAAGTATGGTGCACTGGTAGGGACATGCTGTGGAGGAATCTGGTGAGGAATTTGCTTTCTTGGAGGATCAGCTGCAGAGCAGGAATAGCTCTGGAAAGAGGCTGAAGTCACTGTTGTACAGCTTTTGCCCAGAATTCTTCTGCTGGTTTGGGTGAGGTGTGAAGTTTTGCCATAAATTTTCTCTACTCCCTTTGTACCTGAAAGAGTGCTGGAGGCTGTGAAGAAGAGTAAATTATTATGTACTTCAGTGATTACCAGCCACTCATGGGTCTACACTGGTATTAAATATCAAAAGGAAAGGATTTACAATGATGCCCATTAATTTCATTTTATTATCCAGAACTGCAACCAACAAAAGAGAATACAAGAAGGAGTGAGGTCCATTACAAATGGTTGATAAACCCAGCTGATAAAAGCCTACTTGGATTTCCAACAGGCTTTCCACAGTGTCTCACCAAAGGCTTTTGAAGACAATAGGGGTTAAGAGTGAAGATCTCTGTATGGATGAATGATTGCTAAAAGGCAGGAAATGGCAAGTTAGGAGAAAATGGACTATTTTTGCAGTGGAGGGAGATCACTGTTGTAGAGTTCTGCTGGGACCTGTGGTGGGAGCCAAGGCTGTTGCAGCTGTCCCTAAGTGCGATTGAAAAGAGTGTGAGTAGGGATATGAGAAAAAAAGTTAACAGATATCAAGTTAGTCTGGGTAGTGATGGCAGGAATTGGCTTTGAGGAGTTTCTGAAGGACTTTATGAACCTGAGAGACTGGAGAATAAAATGGGATACAAAATTCAGGGCAAATAAATGCAAAGTGGAGTGAAAGGCAGTCATTTCACATTTAAAAGGTGGGCTGTGAACAGACAAGTTTCCACTCAGGAAGATGATTTTGAAGGTCTGGGAGACAGTTCCATGGAAACATCAGGTCAGTGCTCACTGGCACTGAGAACAACACTTCAAAGGGTAGAGAACAAAACAGAAAACACTGCCATGGCTCTTCCTACACACGAGTACTCTGTGCAGTTCTGCTCCTCTCATCTCTAACAGGGTATAGCAGAATAGGAGAAGACTCAGAGAACTGGAACAAGGATCACATCTGTGGCAATCTGACTTCCATACAGGAAAGGACTGAGTGCACCTCAGCCTGAAAAAGAAATGCCAGGGAGAGGAAGGGACTCTACATAGCACATACAATGCTTTCTGCTGACCTCTGATAGAGATCTACAAAACTGTGATTAGCAGGTGGAATGTGAACAGGCATCTGCTGTTTCCTGCCTCTCCCAGTAAAAGGGCATTTCAAGAAATGAAATTAATAGGAGTCAGATTGAAAATGAAGGTGGATGGTCTGCCTGGTGGTAGAGTACTGGTATTGTATTGTATGTGCTTGTCCCTTTCAGTCTTCTCTGGGTACCTCCTCACAGCTCCAGAGGTACTGGTTGAAATGTCAGAATAGTTCCAAACCACAGTAAGAGGTTTATCAGTACAGTGGGCATGACCCTGCAGGATATTGCCTTCCATTGGCAAGAGAAACACCTGCTTGGTTGGCACCTTCCATCTCCCACTTCTGCTTTGGATATAATGAATGTGGAATCAATTTCTCCCAAAAGCAGATCAAGCCTACTTCCTTTCCTTAGAATCTGCACATTTTTTCTCAGAACAGTTTTTGTTCTCACAGGACATGAATTGCTGTGGCAGAGTTGCCAATGGCACTGGATGCTGTCGTAGTGGGAGGGAAAATACCATGGTAAGCTGAATGTTAAAACCCATAACCTCAATTTTCAATACAGCTTTGGAGCTTTGATGCATTAGTCACCTCTCTGGCTCTGCTGTGGTGCAGATATTCAGAGTCTCTGAGCTGTTTTCAGTGTCTGTCTCCTGGAAAATGCTGGGACTGTGTATGTCCTGTTCAGCATGAAGGGCCATCATGACATGGGTTTTAAAACAGTGATGTTCCTTCTGAGTCTGCAAGGTGCAACCCTTCTGTGAAATAGCATGGTGACAATTTCTGGTGCACTGAAGTGATACATCTTTCTGTGAAAACAGATGTGAATTCCTCACTATGATCTTTCCCAAACTTTGCCATCCAGTGATGAATGAAGTAATTTCCTCTCTGTTTCAAAACTGTACAATTGGAACCTTTTGGAATATCTGGAGGGAAAAAAGTTAATCACATTGTATGTACCAGTCTAGGTACATAACAAATGAAGGGATGGAAAGAAGAAATTGGTGTATAAGGTAGTGTGAGTATAAAATCAATTTAGGAAACAGAGAATATAATGAAATTCATTACCAGAAATTTCCAGGGAATTTCTGTGGATTCTTTTTTTGGGAAGCATCCAGTGTTGCATGGAATACTCCAACAAATAAGACTGCTCGGAGTCCTTTATTCAAGCAGTTTACTAAAGAAAAATGGTACTCCAAATTTCTGAAATCCAGGGATTGATGAAAGGGGAGGACTATATTCTGTAAAAGCAGAAATGTTCTGACTTTGTTTAGAATACCTGAAGTGTGCTTGTTTCTTCTTCAGAATGGGGGCTGCTGTGGAGGAAAAGCCAATGGTCCAGGGTGCTGCATGAATGGAAAAGAAGACAGTGTGGTAAGGTGCCTCTCAACTAATAGTTTTTCCTTTATTTCTGATGTTTTAAAGTCTTAGATCTGGCTTGTTGTATGCCCAATCCCAGTGCTTTTATTTTAGCAATATTTATGCAAAGCAGTTTAGACTAATGTATATTTTATGGCCAGAAGAGCATACCTCAGAAAAGGTGTCTTTGACATAACTTAACAGGCCAGTGTGAAAGGGAAGTCACTTGGTTGACAAAAATGTATTAGTGTGTTCAGGATTGAGGCTTCTGACAAGGCATGCTGGGGAATCAGAAAAATATGACTGAAGAACCTTAAATGCTGAATCAGGTGGAATCATTTTGCTGTGTTTGCCATATTTTGCTCTATGAAATAGTAACAGGGATTTGAGTAAAAAGAGGAATGAGCTATGGTTGTATGTGGAGAGCTTTCTCCTCAGTCACTGGCCATTTGCATTTTTCCTGTCACAGACAATGACATCCTCCAGCCTGTTCAATTCTTCTGAGTTCCAGCCATTGGATCCCACACAGGAGCCAATCTTCCCACCAGAGTTAATGGTAAGTTCATTCAAAAAGAAATAGCAGTGATTTGTTGGCTTCATTGTTCTGCACAGGGTTGGAGTGACTGTCCTGAGGAAATGGCAGGGCAAAAATGGCTGCTAATAAAAGAAAATGCATGGGCATGAATCCCTCCCTGTTTTGTAAAACAGAAGGTGTTTCAGCCAGGGTGGTTTAAAAGAAATATGCAGGCCAGATGCCTGCTCCAGCTGTCTGGCTTTCCTCTCTGGTTCTCACCATGAGTCTCTGCTCTTGGGTTGCCTCCCTTTCCAGTCACTGCCTGTGTGGGGGTGGAACAGTTGCTGAAATCCAAATGTCAATTTACTAGGTCAGATGTGAACTTCTACATCACATATAGATGTATCTGAGCTTGTCTCCCTGTATTCCCCTTATAATTTAGGAAGAGATGTAGGAGCTACAGGATGTAGCGGAATATATGTCTTGAATAGTTGTCTTTTCAAAAAACTTCCCTCACAGTAGCAGGAGTAAAAGTTGGTTGGTTCACAATGACATTAAAAGTTAGGTGAGATTGGTTTCTCTCCATGTTTCCTTCCTGTCTTTTTCAGGGATCCTTCCCCCTAAGCAATGTGTCCCAGCCAGGAATCTAATCCAGCACATGACACATTTGCAGCTTCCTTCACATTTAACAACTGAAATTCAATCATTATTTCTGCTGCTGTACCCAGCTTAAATGTGCCATGAGCTACAGCATGAGTAGGTTCTCTTATACCATAGCATAAGATATATTCAGCTTGAGATAGGGTGTCTCTGTCTCTTCTCCATGATATTCTCCTGCCCAAAGGCTGATCTCCTGTTTCTTCAGTCACTGGATGAAGTAGTTAAAAAGGGAATCAGAACCTGGCCTAGCAGTTAATTGCAATTCATCAGTGCTAAAGATTGGCATTTTTGGATTGAGATGACAATGGAAAAATCATTGCCAGAACCTTGGTCAGGTGGAGCTTGCTGGCACAGATCTTGCTAGGGAGATGTGGCAGCAGGATGCACCTGGCAGTATCAGGAAGGCAGAACTTTTGTCAGCATGAGAAAGACTTTCATCACTGCTAGCAGAAGGATGGGGAAGGGCAAGCTGCCAACCACAGTGTGGGTATCCCAGCCCCCTGTCAGTGATTTGGCTGAGATGGAGCCCAGCATGGCACAGGCATGGGCAGCATGGGAGCAGGGTTTCTTGGCTCGATGGAGGGGCTGAACTCTATCTGAATTCCCTTCTGCAGACTCAGAGTAACAAACAGCAGAAGCAGATGTGTTTCAAAGGCGAGCGCGTGATGTGGATCCAGCCCACAACTCTCAATGAACTGGTGGCTCTCAAATCCCAGTACCCCAATGCCAAACTCGTTGTGGGGAACACAGAAGTGGGTAAGAGAAAGAGCTGATGCTTATTATGAATGAAAACCTTCCATTAAGTATTTTGTGAGAACAGTGCAAATGTAAACTTCTTTCATGTCATTGCTCTTAAAAAGCTATTTAATTTTCAGGTTGTGAGTAGGAGCAAATTTTCTTCTTGGGTAGATTAATCTCACAGTGAATGTTTTTCCCCATTCTTTGCTGTGTCATGTGAAAAAAAAAGTTAATCCAGATCTCCAAGCCTTTGTGCTATTTTGTGGAATTTTGAGAAGAGGGGAGTTACATGGCATAAAATGCCTCCATAATCAAATTAATTCAGTTGTGAAAGCTGCATTTTGAAGGACTTTTCAGTGAGAAAGCTCTCAAGACTTGAAATCTTACTGCTTTCTCACACCAAATAGATACTTCTGCAAACATGACTGCTGAGGAGGAGAGTTCAGACATAGTTAGTAATTCTGTTGTCCTGAGCAATTGGTTCATGAAATAGATCCTAAATGTTGTAGGGTTCATTGTACTAATTTTTCTTTCCTGAAGGATTATGTACAACACTAGCTGTGTTACACAAGTACCAAAAAATGTCTTTTCCTTAAGGTATCGAGATGAGGTTAAAGAACCTGCTGTATCCAGTGATAATAGCACCAGCATGGATCCCTGAAATGAATGCTGTTCAGCACACGGAAACAGGTGAGCAAAAAAGAGGCAGAACACCTGTGAGGTGAAGGAATAATAAAGAGGGTGTGAAGGAAAATCCCCAGATTAAAGGTTGCTCTCTGTGTGCATTATACCTTTCCCATGCAGGAAATCAAATGAGATGTAAAAACAGTGAGCTGGGCATGTTTAGCCTGGAGAAAAGGAAGTTCAGGGCTGACCTTATCACTCTCTACAATTCCCTGAAAGGAGGCTGTAGCAAGGTGGGGGTCAGTGACTTCTCCCAGGTAACAAGAGATAGGACAAGAGGAAACTGCCTCAAACTGTGTCAGGAGATGTTCAGATTGACTTCAGGAAGAATTTCTTTGCTGATAGCATGGTCTAGCATTGGAATAGGCTGTCCATGGAGGTAGTGGAGTCACCACCGCTGGAAGTGTTCAAGAAATGACTGGTCATGACTTTTAGTGCAGTGGTGTAGCTGATGTGGTGGTGTTCAGTCAGAGGCTGGACTCCATCTTGGAGGTCTTTTCCAGCCTTAACAATTCTATAATTCCATTGCCTTTAGCTTTGTGATGAAAACGGGTCAGCCTTACAAATAGACGTACCTAGGACATTGTCTGGTAGAATATTTAAAGTGTGGAAACTGGAAAGAATTTGGAATTCACTTCCCAAAGGACAAACTAATACCCATAGGAGGCCAATATTTTTAATAATGCATGGTTGCAAAGGGTGGTGGGTTACTGTCATGTGGGAGACTGCACCAGCATGAGCTGTGATTTAAAGGTGAATTTTGTTCTGAGGAGGTGACATTTACATGCAGTGCATTCTAAATAGTCTGGTGCAACTGAAGGTCTAGTTAAACTCAGTGGCACCTAAGCTTTGCAGTCACAGTTATAACCATCCTTCTGTAACTCAACATTTTGGAGAACAGCAATTATTTTCCTTTATTTGTTCACAGGGGTCACCATTGGCGCTGCCTGTACCCTGAAGTCAGTAGAGGAGGTGATGAGAAAAGCAGTGGCAGACCTTCCTCCATACAAGACAGAGATCTTCCAGGCTGTCCTGGAGCAGCTGCGCTGGTTTGCAGGGCCACAGATCAGGAATGTTGCTGTGAGTGACTCGGGAGCACCAGGGGCTGTCGCTGAAAGCTCAGACAGAGGAGCTGCCCTGTCTCATGTAGGGCTGGTGTGCCCTGTGCTTCTCACAGGAGAACGTTTGCAAACTTTGGGAATAAAAACCAGCACACAAAAATCAACTCCTGAAAGAGGTGGGGTCTCAGCTGCTGTCTGTGCTGCACTGGTGTCACACATCCAGCAAGCAAGGGAAACATGGCATTTGTCCAGGTCTTCCATTGCTGTTATCACCAAGTGCGGGAAACTGTAGTGAGATTTGACTAATTTAACATAAAAGGTACTTAGAGTGCTGGACAAACTTCAAAGGAGCAGGTGTGTGTATTATTGCCATGACAGCTAGGGCAGTCAGAGTGTTAATGTATCAGATCTGGCAAATTTTTCTCTAGTTTTAAAGGGGAAAGTGTGTTCAAACTCTGTGTGCTCTAAGAAAGAAACATCAAGCAAGCAGTTAAACCAACTTATCTAACAAGAACTCTGTTCCACGAGACTGTGCCATACATTTGTATTGGAGCCAAAAATCTTGGTTTCCTGATTGTTACTGAAAAAACCCTTTTTAGTTTCATGAATCTTCCCTTAATGGCAGTCATTGAATTTTGGCATGGTTGTGCATACAAGGTTTGAGCATAAGGTAGTCTTGATGCATTAACAAAACCACTGTTCTAAATCTGTTTCAGGCAAATGTTAATAATTGTCTGAGACAGCATCTAGTTTTGTGGGGTTTAGGTTTTCCCAATTAAATAAAGGCCAAAAATTGCTTCGACTTTTAATATTTATCTGATGCATTCTTTTCACTCCAGGCTATTGGTGGGAACATAATGACAGCAAGCCCAATTTCTGACTTAAATCCTGTGTTGATGGCAAGTGGAAGCAAACTGACTTTGGTGTCAAAAGGTAAGTTACCTAGATTTCCCTGTAGCACTGAGGGGAGTGAGATAGTCAGTAGTCCTCTGCCACAGGTTGTTAGGTCAGGCCAGAACTTGAAAGTGGAAATTAACATTATTAACCTGAGTCTACAGTGGTTTTGTCCTTATTGAGGCTAAAGTTCTAAAGCTAGGCCTAAGGCTCGCTTGCTAAGGAATTTTGAACTTCTTTGCCAGATTGGATGTCTGGTGCTGCCTATATACATACAGATATGTCCTTGTGAAGAGCTGGTTGAAGATTTGCATTAATGAAAAATAATAGGCATGGAATAGTTTCTGTCACTATTGTACTTTAATCCTTCTGGTTTATTCAGATAAAGACTGATGCTTGCTTTGTTTTGTTTTTCTATGAAGAAAGCCAAGATTCTCAGTTTTTATTTGTTCTTAGGAATATATTTTTTAAATAGGATCCTTGAAGTAAGTGGACTGTCTGATCAGTGAACTGAGTGCTGGTTTGTGTGCAGGCCATGGAAAGGAGAAAAAGGGGGATTTCATTAGTGCTGGAAACTGGCTCACCTGGAAGCTAAGCTTTAATTAGATAAAGAAGGAAAGAGGTCTCTTTGCTCAATTCCTGTGCAAAGAAAATTTAATATGTAGGCAGAAGGTGTCATAGATTCCATAAATACCACAGTAAATCTCAGAAAGTTTTTACTGATTTGGTGAAAAAGGGTGGAAAAATGAAATCAGATATCATATCAAGAGTGATTTGTGTAGGAAAAATGAAATCAGATATCATATCAAGAGTGATTTGTGTAGGTTGAAGGCTCTTTCACACATATTATTGCCATTCTGCATTTATTCACCACTGATATCTCTTTGTTCTACAGAGGGCAAAAGGACTGTCACGATGGATGAGAAGTTTTTCACTGGGTACAGAAAGACAATAGTTAAGCCTGAAGAAATACTTCTCTCTGTTGAAATACCCTACAGCAAGAAGGTAAGCTTGTAAGAAAAAACTTCACTGTCTGTGGAGCTAAATGATGTTATTTGAGTGTTGTTTTCAAAGTTAGGCACCTTTTTCCTGACTGACCCCCAAATGCTTATGTAGTCCCAAGTGGACCAGGAAGCAAGTGAATTATTTGGAGAAAATCTAGCAGCACACTATTTTTGACAAGCAAGGGGAGCAGGGCTCTATGACAAAGTATAGTAGGCCGAAGAATTTTTCTAGTGCAAGAAAGAGAAATTTCACTTTATTATCTGAAGCTTTTTGAGTGCATTTGGAGCTGATGAAAAGTATCAAAGTGATCTTCACAGAGGTAGAAGTTCTGCTTGGAAAGTAGTACAGAAAAGATTTTATCAATTCCTGATGTAAAGTGAAGTTAATGTGCCACAGATTCCTGCTTAATTTCTGTGAGCTGAAATGGGAAAAGAACTGGGGAAAAGTCTGTATGGATAAAAGGGAAGCTCAGTTTCTGCATTCTTGTCTTGCAAGATGTAAACCACAAGGACTGACTCTTAGGGCATTTTGGCCATGGGAACTTGCAACTCCAAATGAGGCTGCAAAACTTGCTTCGAACAGAACAATGAGCTCTTCTCTGCTGGAGCAGCATGAACCACAACTGATTCAGAGTGCCTGAGAAGTAAAACTCTGCTTTTTCCTTTAGAGCTGAGAACATCAGAGTGTAATTTTATGCTTGTGAAGGTATTTATCTTCTTAGGTCTTGTGACCCCAAGTCATAAAACACAAGGATTTGCAGTATAGCGACACGTTTTCTTTATAAATGGAAAACACTGATTTACTTGAAATGCCGTTGTATTACGGGACAGAACTAATCAATCCCTTGTATATCCTCTCAAATTTTTCTATTCAACTACTAAGGGAAAAAAATTATTTTATTTGGTGTGGTTTTCCATCTCTTTCTGAGTGATCCTTCTTTGGCCTTGTGATAAAAGCATCACTTTTTGCCAAAATGAGAAACACGCTTGAGGGTGCCAATGGAAAACTCCATATTCCTCCATCCATATGACAGCCATATGGAAATTTCACAAAACAAACAAATGTTTACAAGCAGGGACAGTGGCTTCAGCCCTAAGTTATATGCAGCTCATTGATCTGAAAAACTAAAACAACTTTTGAACTCTCAACTTCATGGTTCCTCGGCTGATCTTTGCTCACAAATAAGGAGGCTGAAGTTCTTCAGAGCATGTCTGAAGGTGCTGGCATGTGTCAGACAAAGTTTTCTGCAGCTGTGATTTCCTCATGAATGAAAGCAGGGCTGTTTCAGTACACAGCTAGATGGAGTTTTTTGGTTTATCTTTGTTTGAAACTGATGTTATGCCTTGCATTTGTGCAACTTGTCACACCAAGGGTAAGACTGGCCAAACAACAGAAAGAATTAACGTGCTCTGTTGTTTGCCAAGAGACCCAGGCAGGCATGTGATGTGATGGTTCACTTATCTACACTCCTAGAGAGGAAAGGTCATGAGTGCCTTTCCTCCCACAGGACTCTAATGAAGAAAACCAAGGTGTCTTGTGAGGGGTGAAGGGAAATATTGCCCTCTTGTTGTAATCGTGTTATTGGAACTCTTGATTACGCAGTAGAAGAGGCTGCTTTTCTCCTCTTTGAAAGCTAATTGTTTTAACAAGCAGAGTGGCAAAATGTCCTCACTGGAAGGATGCTATTGATGCTCCTCTGCTATTATCTGCTGGTTGCTGAGTAATTATTTGAATTCAGGAAATGAAGCACACCCTTCAGTTGTATCTCCAGTAACAGGTCCTTGATGCACAAAAGGGGCCTCTTGTGAAACTGTTCTCATTGTCAGCAGGAGAGAGATTGTTCTATCCAATAAAGAAAGAATTGCTGCCCACTTCAGATTAGAAGTAATTAATGGAGCAGTAATTAATACTGTGCTGTGTGGAGTCACTTGGCTGAGCTATTGGAGAAAAAACTTGCCAGAAAACTCTCCAGAAGGGCAGTGCAAAGATATCAGATCTGATTCCTCTCTTAGTCTGCAGGGTGCCTGAACAGCAATTTGTCCTAACCTGCAGTACAGGCAAGAGGACTGACCACGCTGTGACTCCAGGGTGTCATCACTACATGGTGCATCCTGGCAGAGTGTTAATCTCCTATTTATAGCCACTCTGCATAGGAAACCTGCTGAGTTTTGTGACCTGTGATTGCTGCTGCATTTACCAGAATTTCCTTGCTCTGTGGAGACCAGGATAGTAACTGAGAATTCTATTTGCAGTAATGGATTGAATTTTTCTTTTTTTAATTAGTCTGCTTTGCTCTAGAACTGAGACACACTTGTGATTATTGATTTCAGTTCTTGCAGATTTCAAAGACTTCTGAAGGGGAGGGGTTTAGGATAGATTTTACTGATTAGACTTCCTGCTTAGCAGCCTGGGAAGAAGAAAAGCTTACTGAGAAGCTGTAATTTTGTTTATGTACAAACAACCTGTCTTGGTTCTTCCTCTTGAGATGTGGAAAAATGTGACAGGTATGAGCACATCTCTGTCAAAGCTTGTAGTCCTAGGCTTGGAAACAACCCCTGAACTGATACACTGGAATTAATAATTGAATTATGTGAAAAAAAACAGTGCTGCCTGAACAAACACGTCCTGCTTGGCCCTGCAAAATAAATCAACCAGACACTGTTCCCTGGAATAGCTCATTCACGTAGTGATAGGTTAACACCTTGTCCACATTTATTCTCCAAAGCATGCCAAGGTAGAAAATAAAGAAATATTTCCCCGTCTTCCAGGGTGAATACTTCTCAGCTTTCAAGCAGGCTTCCCGGCGTGAGGATGACATTGCTATTGTGACCTGTGGGATGAGAGTCCTGTTCCAAGATGGCACAAGCCGAGTGGAGGAGATAAAGCTAAGCTATGGAGGAATGGCTCCTACCACTGTCCTAGCACTAAAAACTTGCAAGGAACTCACTGGAAGGTAGGAATTTTTCTGTGATAAAAAGACTGTCTAATGGAACCGTGCTGATTTTTACAGGAGCAGTTTAAATATCTAAAACATCCTAAATCCTCTCTAAAAGTACATCAAAGGAGAAAGGGGAAGAACTATAGTCATGCTTCTGCAGCAGTGTGTTTTGTGTAATGCTTTGCTTTCTCCAGTATGCCTTACCCTCAAAGATCCATGTCATTCTCTCATTCAGAGAGCCATTGTCTTGCCAAATTCACTCAATTGTTGAAGTGGACAGAAGCTATATGTGCTCCTGACCTACAAAACTGGATTAATTTCAAACTGGCTGGAAAAGTCAGTGCTTTTATCATGTAATAGTTTTGCCATATCTTTAGGGAAGGTAACATGAGCCCAAGATGACAGCAAAGCCCACACATGCTATGAGCAGATAGAACTGATGGCTGTTGCGTGAGAGCTTGTGGGAACAGCATGAAGCTGTATCAGGGGAGGTTTAGGTTGGATATTGGGAAAAGGTTTTTCACCCAGAGGGTGGTTGGGCACTGGAACAACTCCCCAGGGCAGTGGTCACAGCACCAAGCCTGACAGAGCTCAAGAAGCGTTTGGACAACACTCTCAGGCACATGGTGTGACCCTTGGGGTGTCTGTGCAGGGCCAGGAGCTGGACTCGATGATCCAGATGGGCTCCTTCCAACTCAGCATATTCCATGATTCTATGTCAGAAGAGTTAGTCTGCCCTGCTGAATTTAGGTCTGAACAAGGACTCAGTGTCACCTCTGTTCCCCTGCAGAGACTGGAATGAGAAGCTGTTGCAGGATGCCTGCCGCTTGCTGTCGGGGGAGATGGATCTGTCTCCTTCTGCTCCTGGCGGGATGGTGGATTTCCGACGCACACTCACCCTCAGCTTCTTCTTCAAGTTCTACCTGACAGTTCTTCAGAAACTGAGCAAGAGTGGCACTGTGAGTGCTCCTTGGGAAGGCAGATTTGGAGAAGGAGAACCTCTTTGTGCAGCCTTGGTGGGGAAGGCTCCGGGAGGGTTCAGATTTGAGCACAGTCACACCTGATAACAAAATTCACGCTGCAACAATGGCCAGAGCTACTCTACTGCTGGCACAACAGTGACTTATGTATCTTCCCAATTGCTCCCTCGTGGCACCCTCACCTTGTGGTGGAAGGGTGTTGCTCTGTGGGTTCACAGGATGATTCCTGGACTTTTCCCATTTGCTCCATTGCAAGTGGTCTTGTGGCTCTGTGGTTATTCTTGGCACAGAGCCTGAGCCTTGCTTGCCTTTAACTCAGTAGATTATGGATTATTTTAAGTGGGAGATGGAGAATGGAAAATATCCTGAGCTACTAGGGAATGTGAGAAAGAAATTGGAAGGGAAGGTGATTTTCTTTAATATGTCTCTGGCAGAAAAATACATGTGAGCCCGTCCCTTCAAACTACATCAGTGCTACAGAGCTATTCCACAAAGATCCCATTGCAAATGCCCAACTCTTCCAAGTAAGTAGCAGCTTTCCCAAGTAAGTAGCAGTGTCAGCATGGCATAGACCCAGGCTTTTCTGTAGCTCAAACTGTTCTTCTTATCTTCTTGTCTCCCTGAGTATGGTCATCACATAAACTTTTATAATGCCATGCATGAGGCTTGCATTTGGGTCTCAGTCCTTTCCTGATTTCATGATACTATTCTTTCCTATCATTGCCCAAGACTGTTACTGAGAGCTTTATAAAAATCACTTTCCCTCCTGTAGCCAGCTCTGTATCCAAAGTGAAATTCCCCTTCTGCTTTCCTGAGTTACAGCCTGCCTTTCTTGGCATCTCTCAGGCTTCAGACTTGGGATGTATCTTCTTTCTTATTTCTCTGCTAGTGACCTATTCTCTTCAGCTTTGAGAGCAGAATCCTGTTTCAGAACTTGAACCTTCTTATGCAAGCTGTGAAATCAGACTCTACTCTTCCGCAGCAATTTCAAAACCCAAACCCCTTTCACTTCATTCCCTACAGCTCCCTTCTGTGTAGCCGCATCTTGTGGCATCTTTTTACCTTCCTTTCCCACAGGACTCAGCCCCCATCCCATTCCCTGTTCACTAGAATGTCTCACGGTGCCTTTTGCTCTCCCATCAATGCTTCCAATGCCCTTCCACCCAAGCCAGCAGTAGTCAGCCATGTGTTTTACTGCAGGAAGTGCCCAAGGGGCAGGCTGTTGAAGATATGGTGGGCAGGCCTCTGGTGCACGTTTCAGCAGCCAAGCAGGCCAGTGGAGAAGCTGTGTACTGCGACGACATCCCCCACTACGAGAACGAGCTCTACCTAACGCTGGTGACCAGCACCAAGGCCCACGCTAAGATCCTGTAAGTGTCACTTCTCAGCTTCAAATGTTGGAGGCATCCAGTGCCTGGTGGCTTGGAAAGCATCAATCTGTCAAGGTGTGGATGAGAGAGAGGTTTTTGCTTAGGTGGGAGCTCCAGTTCCTTGCACATTGTCACATGGAGGCGAGCTCTGTGTGTGTGTGACAGCTGCCTTGCAAGTGTGCGTCAGTGGGAATATGAGGGAATTAACACCAAACTTTGGGCTTTGCTGAAGCACAAAAACACTCAGCCTAGGCAAACTTTTTGCATTTTCCATCTCTTATACTCAGGCATACAGAATTAAAAAGGAGCAGGGTAGGAGAATACCACAGTGGCTCAGATGTCATTTTAATCACTAACCAGAGCATGCAGCTTGAAGATTCTCTTTCTATCTGCCTGAAAAATTAAGTTGCAAGATGCAGTTCTACCAGCACTCCTGCTGGTGAGTCAGCTGTGTGCACTGGGTTTTGCCTTGAAGGATGCTTGCCTGCATTGGCTGTGATCAAATCCTCTGCACAAAAGTCATTTGTGAACTGGCTTCAGCTGTGAGGTGTAGCCCTGTTTGTGCTTGGCTGTAGCAAGGCTGACAGGTCAGTATTTGGAAGTGCAGCTGTCTCAGAAAGTATCTTGTCCATGCAAGGCATGACTGGTACCTAATTTATAACAAGAGTGAATAACCAACTCCAAAAGGCCAATCCTGCAGGTAATGCCATCTGCATTCTCACATGAATTTTAACGCTGCCATACTGCAGGACTGGCTGCCCCCACAAACCCTAATTTTCTTTACATGGTGGTGGCTCTGCAAGCTCTCATCTAGCCTCAGCTCTTTTCCGTGGGACACTCTGTGTTACATTGGCTCATGTCATCCTCAACAGCTTTGCAATGTGCTGTTCATTCCTCAGGCAATACTTCCTGACTAGTTAGGCTTCCTGTCCAGAGGTTTCCCACTGTGGCATGGGCAGCATGGTGGCCATGGATGCACAGATGTAGCAGTTTACTCCCAGGTTATGAAAGAAACTGCTCTGTCATCATAGTTAATTTTTAGGTGTTGCAATGTGCAATGCAGACACTTATGTGTTGTTACTACCACCAAGGCAGATGGGGAGATAGAGAAAGCATCACATCCATGCTTGTGACCCCAACATGCAGTGTTTTCTAGAAGCTGCTGTACACATTCTCTTGCATTTACATTGTGTACACATATTTCAGGCTGGGAGCCTGTAATATTCTGTAGAGGAAGTAGTAAAATATTTAATCATTATTGGGACAAAAGTATCCCAACCTATGATTTTGGCAGTCAAAATATTGACTCTGAAAACTTCCACTTCGTCCGAGTCAGATTTTGAGCACCAAGTGTAAATCAGACATCATCTGCCTCTGCATTTGTAACTAAGGGAAAGTGCTAGGGGATTGTTTCTGAGCTACTGCTGCAGAAACACAGGAAAGAGATCCTTCCAAAGAAAAATAGCATTTTGAGTTCCTGCTGTCTAAGGGTTCATGTGGGAAAGTTCATTCATACATTTAATGTCTTTTTTTAAAAAGTCTGTGGCTCACTGGGGTATATTAGCAGCTGCTTTCAGGCACAGTTTATATCAAGGTTTCAGGAATCTAAACAAGTTGCTGAAAAATTGCAGCAAATTACAGAAGGCAATAAATCATTCAGTCAGCAAAATCAAAGCCACAACTCTTCTATTCACAACTGTTGATCTGTAATGCCAATATACAGAATATTGAAAAAGAAAACTGAAAGTCTTTTGTAATGTATTTTTTACTAAGTTCTCCATATAAAAATTAAATTATATTGTCCCTTTTAAATTATTTTGTCACTGAGTTTTAAATCTATATATGATTCAAGCACACAAGCATTTTGGTTTGATACTTCTTTTGCTGATTACCAAAGAAGGCCTTTCATGAAGGCTTTTGTCTTTTCGAGCGTCACTTCTTTCGCATCCTCTTAAAAACCCTGAAGCTTCCTTGTGATTGATCCTCAGCAATTTCTCTCTGACTCACCCATGGCAGATGATACATGTCTGCACTAAAATTTCATATTTATCCATAGACAGGGAATTCTTGCCTTCATAGCAGCCAAGAAGACAGTGGAGGCACAGCATCACTAACACTGACTTGTCATCAAAGAATCTTTAGTACCTGTGGCAATTGGATCAAGTTCAGACGTGTCTTAGGGAAAAGATGTATGACATAGTTCAAAGAAGCAGGCTGGTGATCAGTCTTACAGTCAGGACTAACATTTTCATGTAGATCCCAAAGGATTTTAGTCTCATATGTTACGCTTTCTGTCACAGTCTCACATGATATTCATGTGGCATAGCTGGACTTGAGGGAATCAGACCTGAATTTGTATTGGAATCTCATAATTGCTTAGGCAAAGAAAAAAAGAGAAATAACACTGTCTCTCCTTCTTTCCTTAGTTCTGTAGATGCATCTGAAGCTCAGAGTGTTCCTGGGTTTGTGTGCTTCGTCTCTGCCAAGGATGTTCCTGGCAGTAACACCACTGGCATCGCTAATGATGAGACTGTTTTTGCTAAGGATGTGGTATGTAGCTAAAAATAGCCTTTTTCAATCATTCTGCTGGGGAGATAACATTTCTCACACTGTCCAGCCAAGCCCTCTACCTTATACAGAGATAATTCTAACTGCACTGGGGTCAAGAGAAATCTTGATGCCAGATTCAATAAGGCCCAAATCCCTATTGCCATGTGCCCATCTCCTCTGTGTTATCTCCACGACTCTAAGCTGCACCCCCAGGACAGGCTCACTCACTCAGTTGCTGTCCAAGTTTGCTTGTGATTATTTTCTCTGGACTGATTTTAAATAGACTGGTCTGAACAGACAGATGAAAAACTGCATAAAAGGAATAGATAAAGAAAATTATCATGAGTCTCTTGTTACTGCATACACACACCCCAAATGATGGTGGGTCCTAATGTTGCCTGTAGGTCACCTGTGTGGGTCATATCATCGGTGCAGTCCTTGCAGACACACAGGAGCATTCCAGGAGAGCAGCTAAAGCTGTGAAGATTAAGTATGAAGAACTGAAACCTATTGTCACAATTCAGGTAAGACCAGCTCCGTTCTGCATCTACAGTTGGCTTGGGGACTGCCTGATGTATCATTCTGTTCTCACACGTGTGGTTACTTAACCCCACATTTTGTTTGTGTTTGTGGGTGCAGCAGGATATGGATAGAAGGAATAATTTGTGTATTTAAACATAAAGAAGGCACATCTTTGATACCCTACTGATTTAGAGTTCATTAATTTGTTCTGTGCTATTTAAAGTTGAAACAAATATACGAAGCTTGGGGAGATATATTGTGCTCAGCAGAAATTTGTTTAAATGAACAAGGTTACTGTGAGTTACATTGTTACCCACTGAGGCTTGCTTTTAATATTCTCTGGTATGACCCTGCCGTCTTCATTGATATCCATTCCCTCTTCACACTATCATTTATAATAATAAGGTGTGAAAATGTATTTTCTAGCTCTGTCACTGCACTGCTTTTCTGAGATTTCTGCAGACCACTTGTCTAAGCTGATGAAATTAATTTTCAAGAGTTCACTCCCTGCTGTGAACTGTATGGACACAGCCTTTAAGTGACTCTTCTCAAAGCTGAAGAAATTCATGTCAACAATATGTGATCATTTCATGCTTTTTTATTAGCTAGAAAATTTACTGGCAAGATTTCCTTATGAGACAGTAAAAGCAAATGATAGTATCTACACAGCATCTATATCTAAAAATGAGAAAGAAAAAATGTATGAACCCATTTTTAGTGGAGAAATTAGAAACATAGGATTCTAATGAAATGTTTTTAATAGTCAGAATTTTGTCCCATTTATTTTGTAATGTGAATTGTATTCATGCAAATAGAAAGTCTGTGCACTGTCTCGTCATCTGAGGACAGAGATTTTGGGTTGTTTGTGTGATTTGTGGAGTCACAAACAGTGTGTGAGAACTTTGCCTTTTCTGAGGCTTCTAGTTGTTTATTCAAGCAGGGAACATGAGAGTGGAGCCAAAAATGTGCTGATTTTTTGGTTTCTGTTGTTTGATCATTCTGTGGGGATTTTTTCATTATGGAAAGCTTCAGTTTTGGCAAAACCTTTGTAAAACTTCCCTTAGGAAGATGATTGTATATTAGCTCAGAAGTGAACTACTTCTGCAACTTCTTATCTGAGGGATTTAGTTTTCTCTGTCTCTTTTTCTCTCTCTCTCTTTTTTTTTCCTTATTTTCCTTTCTCCCACCTTATGGGCTACAGATAAGAGTTACTACAAGTTGTAAGTTATGGCTCTGGTGGCTACAGGCCTTGAGGTTCTGGGTCCACAATGTAAAATGAGTCACAAGGAGTACCTTATGATTGTGCAATTATGGTATTTGCTGTGTTGCCAAAAGTTATTTTGTACTGCTTTTAGTCAAGTCTCTTGGCTATTACCATAGAGAGTGTTTGATAAATTATTGTATTTTTTATCTTGGATATTTCTTCTTCATTTAGAGGAAGGTTAGATTTCATTCCACTTACACAAAAATGTCATTGTGTCAATCTGTTTCCTAGGAAGCTATTGAGAAACAATCCTTCTTTAAGGATATAAAGAGAATTAAAAAGGGAGATGTGAAGAAGGGATTTGAAGAATCTGATCACATTTTGGAAGGTGAGAATAAGCATTAATAATTCTTTTAAAACAGGGTAGCTTGTGACAGAAGAAGTCAAGCTATCAGCCTCATTTTTATGCATATAATACTGAGAGTAAGGCTTGCAGGACTAAATTAGTTTAATATAAAGTTTCAGACTGGTATACAAATATTATTGTTTCAAACAGACCTCGATGCTCCCAGCTGTGCCCCCAGAAAACACTCTTTTTTCCAACAAAAAGACGCATTTTTCTTTAGCAAATATTCTACAAAGTGTTCTTCTTTTTCCCTGAAATTTTTCCCTGTTCAGACATAGTCTGGTCTAAATCTTATAGACAGCCAATTTTCTTTAATCTGGTGTATGGCTGTATCTTAGGAAAATGGGACAGAATGAACAGGGCAAAGACTGAGAAAGGAGGTTGATTCTGAATTTGTGTGTAGCATGACTGCAAATTGTACCCTCAGCACTGCCAGGTAAGAAGCCCTTGGAAAGAGCCACATGCAGTGATAGATTTGCTTCCCAGTTAGATCCTCTTGAGGCATTTTGGGTTTCTATTTTTGTTCTCCTGTTTCAAAGTCTATAACCTTGTATTTTATCTACTCAGCTAGACTATACTTGATTTATTTCTATTCTTATCTCAGTGATGTTATTGAGGCAGTCTTGAAAGGCACCAAATACTGCATCTTAAGGGATGCTGGATCAATGGCATGGTGGGCAGGCTCACTTTTGAAACGCCAGCCACTTGTGTTTTGGAATGAAGGCTTTTAGAAAGTGGAAAGGAAGCATTTCTGGACTTTTTTACTGTGTTTTGTTGTTCTGTTTTGAGTTTATTTTTTGTTGTTTTTTAAACATTGAACCAGAACTGTCAGTTTTAGAGCTAGTGATATCCAGTGCTGGGCAAAGCAAAGGGTTGTCAGTTAACACATGTACAAAAGGCAGTAGATTGAAGGTAAGATGTGATGGGAGACACTTTATAACACCAGGGACACCCTTTCCATGGAGCATTTCTTTCCATTTTCTAGGGGAGATGCACCTTGGTGGTCAGGAGCATTTCTACCTGGAAACTCACTGTACTTTGGCTGTGCCAAAGGGAGAAGATGGTGAGATGGAACTCTTTGTGTCGACTCAAAACCCAATGAAGACACAGGTACTTCTCATTAACCTGGTGCTTAAAAGGCATTTGTTTCTCAGTTTCAGACTAGATGAATGATTGTTTTACAGTTGCTCTTATTTTATTTTTCAATTAAAAAAAGCATATAGGCTTACAGTTGGGTATGGGATCTAAAGTCCTTATCCATCCTGCTGGAGCCCTGAATATCCTCCCAGGTGACAGAGATGTTTCTGTTGGCAACACATCTTTGTTAAGAGGGATTACATGCTTAGCCCTTTCTGGAGAGGGTCCCAGCTGCTCAGGAGACACAATGCTTGAATGACACATCAGAAAGAGAGGTGATAAAACCACTGGCTGTGCAGCAACTCTCCCATTCCATGAGATAGGCTGCTGGGACCATGGGGTGTCCTTGGCCTGTTTACTGGCTCACCAAGACTCTCCAAAGGTCCCTCAATGCCGTGAAAGTGGTATGGATGTCAAACCCTGTGCTAAATGAGACCTGTATCTTGGTAAGCTCATGTCATGTCAGTCTCTTCCTGAATCTGGCCCTGTGTGCTGCAGCCCTGTGCCTTTTCCCCTCAGAGATCAAATGCTGGGCTTATTGGCTCCAATTGCATCAAATCCAACATTTGCACTGTTGAAATGGTTTCAGGAAGGCAGTGTGTTGGCATCTAGTTCTTAACACCAGCTGAGCTCCCTACATGTCCTGCTGTTTTGTTTTTCTTTAGGAGTTTGCTGCTAATGCACTGGGAGTGCCTTCAAATCGAGTTGTGGTTCGAGTGAAAAGAATGGGAGGAGGATTTGGAGGAAAAGAGACTCGGAGTACTATTTTGACATCTGTAGTGGCTGTTGCAGCCTTCAAGTAAGTTTGAGTGTAGGGAACAGGAATTTTTTTCCTTCAGACTGTCCTAGGCTGCCTCTTTCTGGAGCATCATTTGCGCTGGAGCACTTTCAATACTCTCCATGCCTTGTTACTGTACAACTTATAGCAAGCTTGGGATTTCCCAAAGGAGGTGTCTAATGGGTTCTTAGGTGGTAGGAGGGATTGAACCCGCCCAGAGGGGCTAAGTTTATGCAGGAATGTCAGCTTTTTATTGGAAAGGGGAAAAAATTCCTTTATTCCTTTGATGCTCTCTGAAAACTCTTATATCTCAAATTATTTGACTCTCTCCCTCACTTCACCCCAAACCATTTCAAAATCCAGCACCAGCCATGTTTATTGTTTTGTTTAATAAAGGCATGAGAATCTCTTCCTTGATCAAAACTCTACTACACCAGTCTTGCACCATTATTTGTCTGCTCTTCTGCAAATCCGCTTTGGATTTTTCCGTAGGAAGGGTAGCAGGCCTTGGAACCCACACTTTTCAAACCCCTAAAAGCTCAGGGAATGAACCTAGGCTGCAACCATTTGTGAAGAGTAGATTGGAAATGTGCTCCTGGTTTCTGGAGTTTTGCTGTGGGTTCATGTTTAACTGTGTGGATTTTCGGTGAACGAGGCCTCCTAGATGACATTTCTGCCCTACCTTTAACCCTTGCTGGCAGAGTTTTAGGGTTCCTGCAACACAGCAGCAGTTTGATACAATACCTTTGGAAGAGAACAGCCAAAAGGAAACTCTGTTTTTAAATCGACTTCATTTTTTTCTGTGCTGAGCAAACAACCTGTTTTCTCTAATTAATCAGGAATACATTTGCATTCTTTTCTTCTCTTTATCTCTGCCCGCCAAACCACTGTTTGACATCCTGGAGGTTACAAAATAACATCTATGTCATTCCCTAGGTACTTGTACAACCTGAAGACAGGCACTCTGAAGGCAAAATTGTTAGAAAACAAAGAGAAACTCCTACTCTCCCCCTTATTTTCCTCCTTGGATAATAAATAAGCAAATAAAAAACAAGGTCAAATTGAAGGCTAGTTAGTACTTTACTTTGCATTATTATATAATTCCTATGGCATTCTCTCTTTCAAAGCCAAAAGAGTACCTTGAGATATAGTCTGGAAAACAGTGATTGCTCAGTTATTAGCATCTGTCTTTATAAGAAATTAGCCTTTTTTTAATACAAGAGTCTTTGCAAGAGTTTTCACAAACAGGTCCCAACTTTGGAGATGTTTAATTTTTTTAGTCCATCTTGCCATTTCTTTAGAGGAAGATATACAAACCAAGAAGTATACCCTTAACTGTCCATTGCCTCTCTGGAAAGACAGAGAGAAGAGTCTTGTTCTGCAGGAACTGTATTGTGCATGTCAGGCTTTGCCTAAAACACTGTGTTCTTTAACAGAACTGGCCGTGCAGTGAGGTGCATGCTGGATCGGGATGAGGACATGCTGATAAGTGGTGGGAGGCACCCCTTCCTGGGGAGGTACAAGGTATGCACACACATGAGAAGAATCCATGTGGTCTCAGTGGCGTCCTCTGAGCCATCAGACAGCAGTAAGGTTTTGTGAAAAAACTTGCTGCTATGGTAATTTCATTGCTGATCACCTTCTGCAAATGGGCCGCTTCCTGTTGAGGTGCTGCAGAAGTTATTTTGGCTTGGATGGTTCCCTTCTTGTGAACTCAGCATAAATAATTCTGTCTTCCTTGCAACCAAGACTTTTCCTCTGCTGACAATCCCATTGCTGTTAGAGGTTCCCCCATTCCTTTAAAGCAATCTTTACACAGCAATGTGCTTTGTTAACTCCCTTTCTGCTTCAATCCCCCTCCAACTTCTGCTGCTTTTGAAAGCAAAAACCTGTTAAGGAAATTGTAGCTGTGGTAAGTGGCCAGCACTTAATTTAGAAGAATTCTCTGGAGCAAGATTGACACATGCATGGACCCTTTACTGGGGAACTCCCTCAGTTGCTGCTGGTGCCTGTCCTGTGCTGCACTGGGCACAGTCAGCCCTCCCTGCCTGTGTGAGATCCAATCAGTTTTTGGAGGGAAGCACAAACTGGAACATTTTGTAGAAAACAGACTGAGGAGATGCTCTCTTGACAGGTTGGTTTCATGAAGAACGGGAAAGTCAAGAGTCTGGAGGTATCATACTACAGCAATGGGGGCAACTCTGTAGACCTCTCTCATGGTGTAAGTAAAATTTTCTGATGGCTAATTAAGCGGAGGTGTTTTTCTGTGCCACCTTTTGCTCTGCCTTCAGAGAGCTGTTGCCTACAGCATTGCTCGCACATGCAACTCTCTGACATGACTGAAAACAGATTTTGAAGGGCTTTTGGAGCTTCTACAAATGCTCTGTGAGCCAACTGACCTGCCTTGGCATGTGCCACATAATTCTTATGGATGCTGTAATAACTTGAATTGAGCAAAGGGGTCAAGAAGTTTGCTTTGCATTACAGAGGGCTGTGACGGAAAAGCTGTTGCACAATGCAAGATGACTGTTAGATCCACAGCTCTGAGAAAAGATAGCTCCTTGAACAGAGAAGCATCCCAGTCAACAGGCTGATCAGGGCAGGGTGCCTAAATCAACAAGCTTGATAAGGACTGGCTAAAGCCAATACTCGGTTCACAAGCAGTAAGCACAAAAATGGGCCCCGAGTTCTGGGTTTGTCTCCAAGAAGTTTTGCACTGATGAGTAAAAACTCTCATTTTCTGTCATGTGAGTGACCAACTCAATAGCCTAGGGTCACTCAGGTTGATTCTAGCTTTCTCCAGTCCACTGAGTCTTTGATAATTTTCTGCAAAAACAGATCCCTTTCAATAGGAAAGAACTGCAAGAGCTCTCTACCAGAGCCACATTTGATGCTGGCAGTGTGGCTGGTGCTGGGCAGAGCAGAACAACAGGCAAGTGTCTTTGCATAAGCTGAGGGCCTGGTTGAGAGCACATCTATGTAATTGTCTTTTTGACGGTGCCTGAACCAGGGGACTGGAAAATGCTCCATGTGGAAATAAGGTTGGGTTGTGTGTAATATCCTCTCTGTACTGCTGCTGGAAGGGAAATCTGGAAACACGAGCCAGAAAGAAGCTCTGGCCCTTTCCTGATGTGGACAATAAGAGGACAAAGATCTCAAATCCTGCAGTTCAGATGTAGTTACTGAAAATCTTTATTTCATGTTTGCCCTGACTGCCACTGCCCAATGTTGAGTCACTTGATATCAGCAAGACTTCTTTACCAGTAAGAGATTACTCAATATAATGAAAACTCTGTTTCTTCCAGACAGGTAATGGCATTTAGTAACAGTTTGACTCAGCATGAGCCTAGGGTCACAGAAAGACTCTGAAGCTCAATCTCTCCCAGAGCCATAAGTGTCAACAGAGGAGTGTGCTCATTGTCCTGTCCTTCAGGAGGACACCATTTGATACTCCATTGCACGTGGGAGGCAGTTCTGGCTGCACTTCAGTGCTCATCCAGCTGTGTTGCCTGCAGCACTGCAGGGTGCAAGAGAAAGTGCTGATTGTTGTAAATTAGCTTCAGAGCTTCGAGTCTGGTTTTGGCACTAGTGAGAAGTCTGACATCTTATTCATGTAAAATGTGTCCATCTCCATTCCTTTTCTTCACCAGGTAATGGACAGAGCCCTGTTACACTTGGATAACTCCTACAACATCCCCAATGTCAGCAGCGTGGGCATTGTTTGCAAGACCAACTTGCCTTCCAACACAGCCTTCCGTGGCTTTGGAGGGCCCCAGGGAATGATGATTGCTGAGTGCTGGATGAGTGACGTCGCTCGGAAGTGTGGCCTGCCACCTGAGGAGGTACAGACCCACTGACATCTTCTGGAGTGGTGCTGCCTTTGGACAAGCTCTGAGAACTGGATCAGTCCTACAAAATTCTTAAGCATAAGAACTTTGGCTTCAGTTTTGCTGAGCTCCTAGCAGGATCTCAAATTTGTGTGACAGATACCTTCTAGTGTGGATTATCTTCTGTTTAGTTAAATTCCTTGGTAGCCTCAATTTTGAAACATCTGCCTGAAGAATAGATATTTAAAAAAAAAGTCCCCAGGCACTAGGTACCTTAATCTTATGACAATGGGCTCAAGTCCCAATCTCTGAAAATTCCCAGCCTTAATGGCTTAGTTTGTGTTCTCCCATAAACAGATACCTGTTTGTTAATTGTTTTGCTCTGTAGAAAAAGCAAAGGAGTAAAATTAGGAGCCAACACCCTTTAGATCTCATCCCTCCTTGTCCAAAGCATTAAACTCAGCCTGTCCTTTCTATGTCTCTTCGGGAAGGTGCGGAAGCTCAATCTCTACCACGAAGGAGACACAACTCATTTTAACCAAAAGCTGGAGGGATTTACTCTACGAAGGTGCTGGGATGAATGTTTGTCCAGCTCCAGCTACCACGCCAGGAAGAAACTGATCGAAGAATTCAACAAGTAGGTGCTCTGGAGCTGTCTTGTCACTGGGTGCACCTGCTGCCTACAAACTTCTGAAGTTCTCTTAGCAACTCGAGTGATGTGAAGTCACACCTTATATTTGCAGCGTGACTTCTAAAAATTTCTTTTTCTGAAATCCCTTCATGCTCACTGTCAGAGGAAAAGTCTATCAGTGAAGTGGTAGCATAAATAAGGCTGGAATCAGACCTAGAATGGCATGATTTTATAAGTGAAATGTAGCAAAGAAGAGGGAGTCTGTTAAGGCCAGCTAGGATTTTCACATGACTATCAAGGCAATTTGTTTAGGCTTTCCTCTGCCTTATAGACTTTTTTAGTTAGCTTGTAAATACAACTGAACAGTTAGTAGTCCAGACAGCTGCTTCTATAATGTTTGGGGAAAGCATCTTCAGTTGGAATTTCTTCTTGTTGGAAACCATAAAGAAAGCCTTTCTTTAATACAAATTAGTGATTAACTCAGTCTATATCACAGTCAGCTATTTAATTTCTATTTGATATACAGTTGGAGGAAAGCACAGTATTGATTTATGATAAAAGGCTCATGGGTAAACCAACAATGTTCTTTCCTTGCAGACAGAACCGCTGGAAAAAGAGGGGGATGTGCATCATTCCCACCAAATTTGGCATCAGCTTCACTGTCCCATTTCTGAACCAGGTCTGTAAATGTTATTTACCTTTTCACTAGAAAAGCTGCATTTATGCTGCCTCCCCCAGGTCCTCCTCCATTTGTACCAAACTGAAGCTTCTTGAAAAGGTAGTAAATTAGTTAAGGAAGAGCGCACATTTTTTCAAGCCAAAATGAGCAACACAACAGTTACCAATTTATACTGTCAAAAAGACACTACAATATACCTACATTTCCATGGTATTATATTAGGTTAATTTCCCTGCTTCCCTCTTCCTAGACAGTAGAAACACTGCTCCTGTGCTTGAGCTTATTTGATGGACTGTCAGTGGTGTTGGCAAGTTCAGGTGAAGGGTGCATCTGTGTTTCACAGGGGCAGGATTGGTTTACTCCACCTGCTTTCTGAGCTGAAAATACTGGCTGGGGTTTGTTAGGTCATTGAAATTTCCAGTGAGTTGGTGAGCCTAAACCAAACTTACCTCAAGTGTAAACAAGTGACTTTAGTTGCACCAAAGAACAACCTTAGTCTAGTTCTGAATGAATTCTCTCTGTGGTCTGCTAAGTACTCCACTAGTTAATTTATGATGATTAATGTTCCCTGTTGTAGGCTGGAGCTCTGGTCCATGTGTATACAGATGGCTCTGTGTTACTTACACATGGGGGGACTGAGATGGGTCAAGGACTTCACACCAAAATGATTCAGGTAAAAATGAGTTTGGACTTAACTGAATGAGACATCTTTTCAGGATAATTACACTCTTCCTACAGTATTGCCTCAGGCACCTTGACATTTCCTCTGTGTGCCTGCAGAGAGTAACAAATCAGGACTAATTCCTCCTCATTGTTTCAGCTGCAGTGCTAGATTTCCAGAGTATTATCACTACTGAGTTTTAGAATTAGATTCTTCATCATCTTATATCTCATTATGTAGATAATGCAGGTTTTGCTTACAGTTTAACTTCTCTGGCAATTTCAGTCCATCCCGTAAAAGTACAGTTTACATCTATTTTATGCAAAAATTAGTGGTACTGCAAACATATATATCTGCATATGCAAATGCCTTTGTAGTTAAAAAGGCTTAAGGGAGCAACATTCCTTTGGCAGGAAAATGAAAGGAAAATCTCACAGGGATTTTGATCTTCTGATTCTTTTAATTGTTGACAGAAGAATTTAGTCTCACAACAGTGAGGTGAATGTCTGTCATTGTGGCAAAAGTGTATGTTCTCACACATATTCAGTCTGTGAAATGTAAATATAACAATGTTCTGGCTAGTTCTCAGTCACTGGAACAACTCAGTCTGCAGGAAGAATGAAGTTTGTGGTGGGAGAGGGTAGAGGTTGCAGTGTGGGTCCTGGCAGTGCAAGCAATGACTGACAATGCTCATGGATAAGAAGTGCTGCTTACCAATTGTTTACCTTTGCTCCACAGGTTGCTAGCAGGTCCCTGGGAGTCCCCACTTCCAAAATTTACATCAGTGAGACCAGCACAAACACTGTCCCAAATACCTCCCCGACAGCCGCTTCAGTCAGCGCGGACATCAATGGAATGGCTGTCCATGTACGGAAGCTGAGTTATTTAAAGGAGTGGGTCACAAGGGAGGGCTCATGAGCATGAAAAGTTGTCCTGTTATCTGTGGCTTAAGGAGAGAAACCATTAAAAGGCAGTTCTAGTCTAAGGATGCCTCATAACTTCACCTGTTATAGCTACCAGCAGCATTAGATTGAGAATGACTGTATTTTTTCAAGTTATTTGAAAATCTCCTTCAGTCCTTTGGTAGTTCTAAAAATAGAGTATTTGGAATTGCTCAAAATGAGCAGAACAAAGCATCCATTTAAATAGCTTCTAAGTAATTAATGCAGTCTTATCTATAACAAATGTATTTTGCTGCATGTTAATAGCAAATGGTTTGAGAGCTGTGCTCCACAAGCTCTGAGTATTGATACGCTCAGAGCAAATGTTCTGCTGTAGCAATGGCATGGTTGTGGCTGTCTGCCATGGGACAGTTACCAGTGCATATATTTGCTAGGTATGTGACTTTTCCATTTTAAAAGAACTTAGCACTGGCCATTCTCACTTTAAAAGAAAAGGGGAAGTGAAACCTGCAAAGTAAAATCATCAGGCTGTTTTTATTCTCTGCACAGCCTATCTGAGTAGGTTGAATTGTGGGGGGAATTTTTTTGTCTTTTCATTGTTAAAGGATCATGTTGTAAGCTATGCTGAGCTGTCCTGTACAGACTTAGTACAGATAAAGTTAATGTACAAATGAGTGGGCTTCTTAGTGTCATGGTCCGGAAAGTTCTGTGCTGATTTTGGGATTCCCTTCTGCTATCAGCACAGCCAATCTTCTTTAAAATCCTTTCCAGGCAACATTTCTTCCTTTGTAGCAAGACATCAGCTAGTGAACTTTGTTTCTTTTTACGATATGCCAAAGTTCTCAAGGCAATACTGATTTAAATAGAAGGTTCTTTGAAACTTTTTGAGGGATCTTAATACCATAAGCTGGCTATTCAAATCTTAAGATATTTCTTCTCTCTTTGTTTCTAGAACGCGTGTCAGACTATCTTAAAAAGACTTGAGCCAATAAAACAGTCTAACCCCAAAGGATCCTGGGAAGACTGGGTAAGCTGTTTGTATCTGTCATGAGACAAGTGGACATTGTCAGAGATTGTTTTAGTTGATAAACCAGGTGTGCCCTCCAGGCCTTCTGCATCTTGCTAGCACAGATTTGAGCAAAGACAGTGAAACACAAACCTGGCATGGATTTCCAAGTAATTAAAGCTTGTGAGAGGTCATCCTCAAGACATCAGTTATTACTTCAATCCTGAGATTTCTCCAAATTTTGGGGCCTGGCTATGACTAACTTCATCAAACAGAAGTCTTGAGTGGCTATACGTATCTTTCTAGTCAGGCTACAGTCTTGCACAGAAGGAAACCTGATTTTTAATGAAGGGATTCTGTAGCATAGACGACTTCTGTTGAGCTGCCATTCAGGCCCTGTAGTGCTCCTTGGCTGCAATATCTCTGTCCCCTCAATGAGAAGAGATGGATGGGCTGTAAGGCTCTCTTCAGATCCACACTCTGCTCTTCATCTGAGGAGTTCTGACTTTGTGATTTGGAAGTCAGGATAGAATTTCCCTCACTGAAGTCAGGATGACCTGCCAATTTAACCTTTGTCTCTGAGGCTGAAAGTCTAACTGTAGCTGAGAGATGAACAAACAAGAGCAGGTCTCATCCTCTGCCAATGGTTCAAGTTCTGCCCTTGGGAGCTGCTGACGGGGCTATTTGGGGAAGCAGCTGCAATCATGATGTTTGGAGCTGGGTAGTGTGACAGCTGTCTGTCACTGGACATTTTCCACTTGAGCCTCCTGGATATGTTTTTGTGCACTTATTTTGAAGGGTCTGGTTGTACATTTTACTGTTTTCAAACTCTTGTTCATGTTACCAGATTAAAACTGCCTACGAGAGCTGTGTCAGCCTGTCAGCCACGGGGTTTTATAGGTGAGTGAAAATTCACACTGCAGAGGCACTGACTCAATTGCATGGACTACATCCAGGGAAATTCTGGGAGGATTTACAGCCCCCAACCCCCTGTCACTGCTCAAAATTTAAGCTACATTCCCTTTCCTACCTACAAGTGGTAAGCTGAGGTTAACAGTTTCCTGGCTGGGGAAAATCGATTCCTGATGGAGCACAGCTCTGAGGACAAGTAAACCTGGAGCAGATCTGACTCCATTCCAGCTGACCTTGGTCTGAAGAGGCATAAATGAAATCAGAGCTTTGCCTGGGGCTCTGCTCTGTGTCAGCCTTGTGACCTAGTTTTGCACTAGAACCCATGTGGGATAAGAGAGGACATGGGTTGTCCTTGAGGAAAATCCTGTCTCTTGTGGCATGAGCAGATATCAGTGTTTCCAGCTTTGTTCTCCCACTCCAGATTCTTGCTGGACACTGTGTAGTTCTGAAATGAGGCACTTCTCTCAGTCATCCTTACTGCTGGAGGAAAGCAGAGATCCATCACTAAGACAGGGGGGTTGCCATTAATAAATAAACACAGTGTTGAGAAGTACCTATTTAGGACTAAAATACACTATGAGTTCATTTCTTTTGCATCTCTGAAACATACTTTTTCCCTTAACCAAGAGACTTGACAGTATTTTAATAAACCAGTTTTCAGATAAAATATAAGTAGCCAGATACAAAGTTTGCCATGAGCTGTGTTTAAAATCAGTTCTTAGCTTAATAGAGTTTCTCTTCAGCTTGACTATGTTCTGAAATTTTATTGCCTTAAAGAAACATTCAACTGCAATCTAAAGGCAAAGGATTTTCTACTGGATCGGTGAGAATGAGTTTATAATAGTAATCACAAGCCCTGAGATTCATGGGAAGATAAAGATAGCTAAAATAATTTGATCGTTTCAATCAGGTTTTGGAATACAGAGCACTTTTAACATATTTCTATTTATAGTTGTTTACACTTTTAATTTCTGCATGGGCTTGACAGAAGGAATGAAACAGAAGTGAGTAAGAATTTTGCTAAGTTGCAATGTAGTTGCATTCATTTTGTTCATGGAATGAAATGTGTGGTTTTGTTTCTCTTCTTATCAAGAATTCCTGACGTTGGCTACGACTTTGAAAAGAACCAAGGGAAGCCATTCTCCTACTTCAGTTACGGCGTTGCCTGCTCTGAAGTTGAGATAGATTGCCTGACAGGTGACCACAAGGTGAGGGGTCAGCGGTGAAACAGCTCTCTGTGTTTTGGTGAAGGGAATGTCCACGGGGAGTTAGAACAAATACGGGGTGTCAGCCCATTCCTGGCTCTGTCATTGGTCTGGTGTGACCTTCAGCAAATTTCTTAACTCCTCTGTTCCATGGTGCAGCAATCCGTAAAGTGTAATAAAACAATAATTATCTACCCTGTAGGGATTTGGGGCTTAATGAATGATTGCGAAAGTTATTGGATTTGCTTGAGTATGTGATAGCAGCACTGTGTTGGCACAAAACTACAGAACCATCCTGGAATTGAGTTAATCATTAAAAATAACACTGAAGACTTCTGGAAAGAAAGAAAAAAAACAAATGTTATCAGAATCTGACCTAGTTGGTTATGCTCAGGTACGGATCACTGATACCAGCACCTTGGAATTAATATTAATTGGGTCCACTGGACCTCTGGGGAAAACTGCAATGCGTTCCTTTGATTTACTTTTGGGGTGAACTCAGAATAAAAGTCAGTATGAGGAATTCCGCTGAGACAAGATTATAGAACACTGTCCAAGCGCGGGATATGTTTGGATACTCCTCACATGAGACCATGGGGTATCAGTTTCAGAGATCTGTGCTGATTTACCCTTTCTTGCTGTTTTTTAGAACATTCGCACAGACATTGTTATGGATGTTGGTACCAGTCTGAACCCAGCCATAGATATAGGACAGGTAAGTGAAGCAGTGTTGCTATTTCCATCATGTTAAAGCAATCACACTACTCTCAGGCTTTTCTATTTATTATCCCTCTCCAGGTTGTGCCTTTGCAAACACAACATTTTAAACTTGGCACAGAATTACATAGGGAGATATTCTGTTAGGGTTTGGGGTTTTTTGGCTTGCACATTAAGACTACAGGATAGTGTCCAGTTACCATCCCACTGATGTTTTTCAGGCTAAACCCCACCCCTGATATTTATACTTCTATCTATAATATTAAGTCAATATTAAGTTTATTTAATTTAGTGAAAATTCTCCTGTGACTAAAGAGTTAGGGTGGCAGATTCTGTCCTCCAGCTGCTGCTGTGTAGAGTTGTTGGATCAGTCACTTATCTTGCAAAGTCCTTGGGCAGGCACAAGATTGCTTCAAAATTTTGTGCAGTAATAATCAGAATATCTCTTAGCAGATAAAAGTAATAAACACAGGGTTGTTTGACAGACCAGGAGATGAATTGTTAGACATAGCTTATCTACCCATCCTAGCTTGCTGGCTAACTCTAGATGTTGATATGGTGTAACTCCAATGAAACTGCTGCAGGATTTGGGATGACAAGAAAGCATGAGTTGCAGAGCTCAGCTATACCTAAAATGAAATTTCCTTGAAAGTGACATTTTTTCTGAAAGAGATTTTTTTTGTAAGTGTCCAAGGGGAGAAAGAGATTTTCTGTCTTTGCAGCCTGTCACTTCAGGTTTGGGAGTTGAGAGGTGGGCTAAATGGAGCCTGTCAGAGGGCTCTTCACTACCTGTGTCCTTCCATGAATTGCTGCAGAGGATCTGGGGACACAGGGGAGAAAGGATGTGGCATAAGTGCAGGAATACAAGTACACAGGGATAGGTCAATGAATGCTTGTGCCAAATCTTTAGACTGCTCTGGCTGTCAAATATCTCAGTGGGCACAGAGAGCAGAGCTGCTTTGTGCAGGGTTGCTCAGGCACACGCTTCTCTCATAATTTTTTTCTCCTAAAATTCACAGTAGAAAAAATACATAAAGAAGTTTTTTAGTACTTTAATGGATATGGGAGTGTTTTTACAGGTGTCTGTGTTGGTGACCTGATAATACGCAGCATTTTGGAAAACATTTATACTGAAACAGAAAGCATAAAATAGTTTGTCTATAGATGTTTCTTCTTTAGTCCTTTTAGTCTACTTGTCCTTTGATATATCAGCAAGTTCAACTCATTCAGTGTTCACCTGCCTGGGAAGAAATCAATATTTTATCATTGATTTTATTTTTTTTTTCTGTTGCTTCATTGGAAAATTCCTGTCCTGCATTTACAGAACATCTGTTTGCATGTATTTGTAAATTGCTTCACCTGCCAGGCAAATGCAGCCGCATTTATGTGGGAGCACAGGAATTGTGCAAAGACTGTGCTCAGCAGAAGGGACAAGGGTTTAGAGATAAAAGCAGGGTCTGAGTCAGGTGGGGAGGGTTGAAAATCATGGTGGATGTCATCACTATTTGTCCTTGTGCAGGGAAGAACGACAACAACAAGGAGAATGTAACCTTGTTTGGATGTGTTTGTAGATAGAAGGAGCCTTCGTCCAGGGCATCGGGCTCTTCACCATGGAGGAGCTACGCTACTCTCCTGAAGGGAACTTGTACACTCGAGGGCCTGGCATGTACAAAATCCCAGCATTTGGAGACATCCCAACAGAATTCTATGTGTCCCTTCTCCGTGACTGCCCCAATAGCAAGGCAGTTTACTCATCCAAGGTACGCCTGGGAGGTCTGTGGGCCTCTTACTGCTCCATAACACTGTGAAGCTGAGTGGGATAAAGTAATGATTCTGTGTGTCTAAACAGTTCCTCTCATTATTCTGTGGTTACTCTGAGGTCAGGATGTTTTTCTGTTTCTTATCAGAAATGTGTGTACTATCTTTTCTCATTAGGAAGAACTGAAATAACTGCACATTGCTGCCCTGATTGTCCATTAGAGAGAACTGAAGTGGCTTTGCTGTCAGAAAGCTTGTGTTTTCTTCCTGTTTCTTCTTTAAGTGGACTGAGCATAGTTTTAGCTCAGTCTTTCCTCACTGATCCCACCTGGCACATTGATGGCTGTTTTAGCTTCGTGTTTCCTCACTGAGCATATCTGGTAGACTGAGGTTCCCATCTGGAAGGCAAAGCCTCACTCTTGCTTGTGCTCTGTCTAGGCTGTGGGAGAGCCACCTCTGTTCCTGTCTGCCTCAGTGTTTTATGCCATTAAAGACGCCATCTACTCAGCAAGGAAGGACTCTGGCCTGACGGAGGCGTTCAGGCTGGACAGCCCTGCCACCCCAGAGAGGATCCGCAATGCTTGTGTGGACATCTTCACCAAAATGGTAACAGCCCCTGGTCCCACAGTCTGCTCCCTAGCCAGCCTGCCCCACGGGGAGTGTGCCTGGAAGTCACAGTGGCCCAGGGCTGGGATTAGGGCAGGATGGGGAGGCTGTGTCCCTGTTCCAGTAGATGGGTTTTGTTTCGTGGGTGGTATCCTTCATTTAACATCAGCTGAAAGCCAAATCCACAGCCCAGCACTGCTAGGGTTCCCACTGCAGGAAGGGCTGCTGTGCAGAATCTCTAAAGTTCAGCCCATTCCATTCTCCAAGTGCTGTCTGTGGAACAAAGGCATTGACTGCTTGTCCTGATGCTCCTGACTATCATCTCTCAGAGAATCATCACATATGGTGAGGGCCACAGTGTGATTTACTGGTGTCACTCAGCAAGGGAGGGAGAGAAAAATATTTCTTCAAATACTCCCTTCTTCTGAATTTTATGGCCACAAGAGTCTCCTTAGAGCTGTGGGCTTGATCTGCAGGAGTACAGGAGTTATCCCTGTCACTGGCTTCCCATGGGCTGCTCTGTCACAGTGTTGTCACAGGCTCTGTAGGAGTTGACCATGAGGCCTCTATCAAAAGTGTCATGAGACAGACACCTCTGTGTTTGGAAAAACGGGGATAGGAGCTCCTATCTTCACATATACAATGTCACCCACCTCAAAAGCAGCATGGTGGGACATGCTGAACCCTGGTCAGAACCCTCATTTCTTGCTAATTCAATTTTTTTCTTCTCTTTACAGTGCCCTTCTGCAGAGCCAGGAACCTTTAAGCCATGGTGCGTGCGTGTGTAAGAGGAAAGTTTGAGGAGCAAACTCTGCTGAAACTGAGCTTACACCAGAGGAACCACAAGGCAATAGGACTATGATGGAGAAAAAAATACCTGTGTTCATGTGGCTCACCCACTGATTCATGGACCTTTCACTTTTAATTGTCCAATCATTGTTTTCTCTATGAGAGGGAATTGCTGCCAGATTATAGCTGTGATGTAAATTCAAATGAAGTGGAAGGTGATGTTATCCAGGTGTAATTGAAAAATCTTACAGGTTTCATATAAAATTGCTGCAAGGATGCTTATTACCAGCCAATGTGAAATAGCAGGGTGGTTGTTTCTTCTTTTTCCTGCTATGGGAAAAGATGTATCACCTTGTGATGCAATGCCAAAAAGGATTTAAACGTGTTGAGCCCAGACACAGAATCCTCTAGCTGAGATAGGGGAAGGTGTAAGAGATGCTGAGGGCTGGACCCTGCTGTGTCCCCTTTGCACACAAAGCCAGCTATATCCTAGGGGGAGATGAGCAGGACTTTGGATGTTGGCTAATGAAGATGGTCTTACTTGTGTAACAAAAGTGTTTCAGAGGAAAAGGCTAAAATGTGACCAGTAACTGATTTACCCCAAGTTCAATGACTGTTATTTTGTCTGCACCTGGGCTTCAATGAGATCTTAGTCCAAGTGCTACCTTGTCTTCTCTGATTAAAGATTAAAAACTAAATATACCAAGAGGACTTCCAGCAAGATGCTGCTTTGTTTGACACAGACTTTTCCCATCCCACACCTCACCCCGTCCTTTAAATAGGAAAGGACATCAGAGACCTTGGAGTAACAGAGAAATTTGCTCATTGATGTTCCCAAAGCAATTTATACCAGCATAAGCAAGGGACATGAGGGGGTTGGGCACAGTGGGGACTGGCTGGCTCTGGGTGCCCTCTAGGGTCAGTCCCTTGCTGTCGTGGCCTTGCCTTCTTACCAAGAGAACTCTTAGTTTTGCTGAATGTAAGAGAATGGCTACATTTTGCTACAGGGACTGCTTGTCTAAAAATTGTGCTGACTATGTGATGACCCGGTGTCATCAGGCTTGAATATATTTTTCATATTGGATTTAGTGCTGGGCATCCCTCCTGACAGGTTTTGTCACTGTCAGATTCAACACTGGAGCACCATGTTATCACTAGATGTGTCAGCCACACACTGTGCCTGCTTATAATTTGCAAACTTTTATCTGTTTCTCTGGCCCACAGCTTTATTAAAATGTCCTTTTTCTCTTTTTGCACTCCCAGGGCCATCAAAAAAATATGGTGCAAGAGGATGTAACTCGTTATATAAAATTTTGCTCACATACAAACTTCTTAAAATTGGTCTCCATCTTAGGACTGGACAATGTATGCTCAGTGTGAAATATTTTTTTAAGCACTCCAGGGTATATTGCTTGGAAAGGTGTAGATTTATTTCTCGACTTGAAATATTATGGATCTACCATCTAGAAGAAGGGAATTTGCATATGTGAGTTGCAGGAAGTATTTTGTGCCTGTTTGGCTTGCTATCTAATTGTTTTATTAATTGGAATATGATATTGGTGTTTCTTAAGCTCTGAGCTACTGGGAAAGAACTTGTTTCTGTTTTATCCTGGAAGTTGGTAATATGTAAAAAAAACCTCTTAGAGAAGAAAATGTGATGATTTTTGTGCAAGAACAGCTATTGCAGCCTGTGTGTCCACATTCTTGGGTGTCCAGGGAGCGATGCAAAATAGAAAGTCTGTAAGGTAGATTGGTATCAGCTCTGTTTCTGTGAATTACCCCTCGTGTGATTGCTGGACATGCTCTTTCAGACCAGGATAAGAAATACATAGGTAATGTGTGCTAATGCAGAGCATGGAGAAACAGGCAGAGTGGGATATCAAGGAGCTCCCAGTGCCATCCCAGGGGGAAGCTGTCAGTGTTCAAGGATAGGCCTGCTGCCTGTTGAGGGTCCTGGGACATGTTAGGATGTCACCAGCAGGATGAATAAGTGCTCTTTCTCCCCCTGGTTTAGGGAATATATTTTTTATCATTTCAGGATGGGTTTGTGAGTGTGTCATGCAGTCACAGTGACTGCCTGGTAAGGTGTAATTTTTTTTAAATTAGCTGTATCAAGTCTGTTTTGCTATTTGCTTTATGAGTTAACTGGAAGTGCATTTGCCAGGTTCTGTGTGCATGCAGTGGTCAGAGCAGGCTGTTCAGAGCAGACCTGTGGAGACAACTTTGCTGCAACATCACTGAGCCACCCTCTCCCAGGAACCAGCCCTGGCCCTCAAGCCCACCCCAGCTTGGGGCCCTCTTGATACCCTTGCCCAGGTGATGGAGGGAGGAAACACTTCCCTTTTGGGGTGCATTGGAATTGAATGTAAATTATATCAAACACATGGGGAGAGCAATGGTATAAAATCAGGGTAGCAAAGTAATGACAGAAACTGGTTGTGAGGGTGTAGGAAAAAGGGAAGCTTGGAGGCTAATAGGAATTTACAGAAAGATCATTGTACTACCTGCCTGTGCTGTGGGACTCTAAGGAGCATGAAGCTGAGTTTTCACGTCACCTCTCAATGTCTGAACATTTCATACATTGCTTTCCCATGAAACTAAGTGCCAGGCACCTTAGAAAAGGACTGGGACCTGCTGGGGAGGGCTGACAGGAAGAGAAGATCCCTGACTTGAGGTGTGCTCTGCACCACAAAGCTGTGGGGGAGCATCTCTCCTGCCCTGAGAACACAGCAGTGTCCCCTGCGAGGTGCTGTGTCCCATCTCCTCACACACATCTCCTGTGTGGGGTCTCAGCTTGCCCTCACTGGAGAGAAAGCTACTCATGAACAGAAAAATGTTCCTTTTCTAGTACTTTCCAGTGAAATAGAGCATGGATGCAAGACTCTAATTTAATGGCATATAATTGGAGATTTGCTGCTTTTCTTCTTCCAGAAGTCTATCCTCAGAAGAGGAACTATGCCATCTTGCTAGACTGTAAAGTACTGCGCACAATAACGGCACTTAAATAGTAATTACTGCAGCTGGAGAGTTTGTGGGAGTGTGAAAGGAGCCCAGCTGATCTGATGTCTTAATGCTATTAATTGCATGGCCTTCTGTGAGAGAGGAAGGCCAAGATTTTGGTAATTGTTTTAGGTCAGTTCTAATCAACAGTTTTCACTATCGTCTTTTAATGAGCGTTGTCAAATAGGTATCATGAATGTATGTGGAATTTTCTGTGAATGTCACAACATTGCAAAATAAAGCTGCTGAATACTCTGGAAACAAGTATGCTATGGTCAGAGCCCATCAGGATTTGAAATCTAGACAACTTCAGCTCATCCTTGGTGTTTGTTTGACAAAGATGGACCCTTCCCAGGGGCTGTGAGTCAGATCAGCTCAGTGACCAACGCTGGGAGAGGGCGGGTGGTTGCTCCAGGCTGCCCAGCTGGATGAAGCAGTGAGCCAGCTGGAGAGACTGGGCCTCTGTCTGGCCATGCTGGCAGCCAAGTCCAAAAGAAAGCAGAGTCAGTCCTCATGTTTCTCTGCCAGCAGGAGCTTGCAGCAGCCACATCCTGTTTTCCATAGCAGCACAGTGATGCATTCTGACACTTCCAGCCACCTCCACAGGACCCACCAGCTGCTGACACAAGGTGGAAGGCAGTCTGTCTGGAGCTGTGGCTGGTACCTGGTTCATGCTGACTCTTCCTTGTCTCAGGGCTAGTGAACTGAGCTGAACGCTGGCCTTGGCCCACTGGAGTCAGCCCTGCAAGGAGGGGAGCCAGACTCAAAACCTGTGAATGGAGCAAGGATCGGGTCCCATCCCCAGGGCCCACTTGAGCCCAAACACGTAGGAGATGAGGTTGTAAAACAGGAACAGTTTCCACAGAATAGATAAGACCACATGACAGGCCAGGCTTGACCTTCTCTGAGCATGAAAAGATTGGGAATATTGCCAGTGGTTCCCCGGGAGGATGTGCCACCCTGTGTCATATCTCAGCCTCCAGCTGACATGCTCCTTTGGGAGCACTTCTTGTAACTACATGAGGAGATTTACCATGACAAAGCCATTGCCAAACCTCTTGGCCCATGGGGAGGCCAAAATAGGAAATGTCAGTGCAGGCACAGCACGTGGCATGCTGCTGTGGTTTGCAGCGAGTACAACCCACCCCACCCCAAACTGCTGGGTTTATCCCATTGCAGCTCAGTTCATGCAGTTTTCCAAGGCCCAGTGCCACAAGTTTCCCTAGTGCCTGCTCTTGTTGTGTTTAAACAGGATTCAACCACGTTGATCCCCTGTGCCCGGCAGTGGTCTTTCTCGGCTCTCTGATGAGTCTTTTGGACTGTGACATGGAAAACTTCACTGGAAGCAGTTGGGAAGAAAAGGCCTGTCAGTATCTTGAAGCACTTGCCCTTGGATTAACGCTCCCTGAAACATTTCCTCCACGCAGCCTATTTCTCCCAGGTCTCTGCGGTGCTGGCGCGGTCTGACAGGAAACTGCTGGAAAACGGGAAAGCAGCGAGGTCCCAGCGATAGAAACGAGACAGCTGCTTCTTCTGCTGGGCAGACAGCTCGCTGAACATCTGCTCTGACAGCCACCTGTAGGTCCACTGCACTTGGCTGTCGGTGAGCTCGGGGAAGAGGCTGCCAGCAGGCAGCCCAGCCTGGCGCAGCAGGTGGCCCAGCTCCTGCCTGAGGAAGCCAAACATCACCACGTAGTCATACTGGATGAGGCAGGGCCGGCACAGGCTGACCAGCGGTTTCCAAGCCATGCTGCTGTTGTGCACTCCACTGTCTAGGACTTCCTGGACGAAGCTGCTGAAGGATGGGCTGATGCCCATGCCTTGCAGGAAGGTGGCGATCAGCCTGTGGAAAGGGTCCCTGACAAAGAGCACTTTTGTGTAGGACCCCAGCATGGCCTTTATCTCTGTCTGGTTGAACTGGCTCAGCCGTGTCTCCTTACTCTGCAGCCGGTGGTAGGGCAGCAGCACTGGTAATGTCACATTTTCCTCCTCCAGCTTCTCCAGAAGCTGCTGCCATTCCTCCACCCCTGTTGATGGCACTTGGCAGTACAGGAGGTCCAGCTTGGTGTTCACCCTCAGACTTGGGAGCAGGGAGGCTCTCTCATCCCGGCTGCTCGGCAGCGTGGTGACTTTGCCTGCTTGGCTGCAGAAAGCTCTCAGTCTCCTCTTCCTGAGCTGCTGGACATGAAGGAAGGTGTCCAGGGTCAAAGTGAAGTCCTCCTCTGCCTTGGGAGCCAGGTCACCTGAGAAACAGCATTTGGAGATGGGGGTGAGGAAAGAATACAGTGCCCCAGGCCAGACTCCCAGCACATGGTGCTGTAGCAGGCTTTTCTCCAGTTATTCCAGTGTGGAAAGGATATAGCATGGACAAAGGTGAGCAGGAGAGGGGAAACCAGCCCTGTCTGCCAAAGAGCTTAGCTTTGCTGAGAAATGGGTTTCTGTCCCCATGAACATGTGAGATTATGGACACATAGACCACGCTTTCCCCAAATCACCATGTGTGAGGACTGATCTCAACCACAGATTTATTCACAGGCCCTGCTCTCCACTAAATCATAATTCTTGCTTTTAACTCCTTGCTTGCAACTGAACATCACAGAAGTGAGTAGTAAATTGGTTCTTAGTTACAAATACATGATGTCCTTTTGCATCTGTTAATAGGTTAACATCAGCTATCATATATATGTGAAAGTAAGGAATTATTTTTAATGGCTCAGGGTGATTTAGGGACCCAAATGACATCATTTCTTGCATCACTCCCATATGTACTTTTTTTCTCTTGAAGATAAAAAGGCAAAAGCAAATAAAAAGCAAAAAGCAAATATAAAAGGCAAAAGCAAACACAAAGAGTCTATGAGAGTTGGTTTAATTTCTCAAATTCCAGCTTTGCGTTTTTCTTTTTGCCTTCTTACTTTTGATGTGAAAAGGCCAGAGTGGGTTTGAATGTGGAAGATTAATGCCTGCCTTGTTAGTTTATTTTCTTTAGCAGCAGCACATCTGCCTCATCTGCTCAGCGCAGGCATTTGGCAGCCCTGGGGAGAGACAATTTGATGGTTTGTTCTGGGTCCTCAGGAAGTTAAATATTTGTGGAGGCTCTTGTACAGAGCAGCACAGTTAAAAAGCAGAGAAGCACACTTAAAATTAGGCAAAGGACATCAGGAACACAGGAAGAAAGACAGTGGTGCCTGAAGCTATCCTGAGCTGCTCTTTGACTCACCCAGCCCTAGGATGACAATGTCTGCAAAATCTAGTGATGACTTTGCCCTGGAATGATGGGAACTTGAGGGGATGGATGCATTTTTTCGGCAAGAAATGCAATAATCACCAATGCCCTCGCTCCCTCCTGCCTTCCCAACAGCATTTCACAACAAAACAACAGAAGTTTTCCTAACAAAAGTTTTGGGAGTCACCTCCAGCAGTCTGACACCTGCATTCCCCACCACACCCAAGATCAATGACTAAGGACATAAAGCTGCAAGGCCCCACAGCAAGAGCTTTCTCCACAAACACCGAGCAAAGAGCGTTTTCTGTCCTGGACGCATTTGCCCACCAAGACCTACTGGAAGAAGCTCCAGGTCCCTTCCCCCACGGCACAGGACTGCCGTGGTGGCCAGGCCTTACCTCCTTGTCCGTGGGCCGGGGTCTGGAGCAGCAGCCTCCAGCCGAGGAGGGCGGCGATGGCCAGGGCGGCCGAGAGGCCGAGGCGGGGAAGGAAGCGCATTTCTGGGGTGTGCTGGGTGCCGAGCGCTGTGAGCAGCCTGCGACCCGAGGCAAGGGTGTTGGGGAACCTCCTGTGTTTATTTAAACACACCCAGAGCTGGGTTAAAGTACTGTTTGGGCAGCAGCTCGGCTGGGGCAGGGAAATGGCCTGAGGCACAGCAGGTGCCTCCTGCCTGCGTTTACAGCGTGGGATTTCGAGGCAGAATCTGCCTTTTTATGCAGTGTCTGTGCCATGCCAGGTGACAGCGCTCCCTCTGAGGCACAGGCCCTGCATCCCCACTCCTGTGCAGGGCCCTGCAGAGCCACGTGGGGTGAGATGTCACTTGATATTCCCTGTTCTCTGCTGCTTTTGGCACTCAGTGAGGCACTGCTTGGGAACGCTGCTGCGGGGAGCAGCCTGGACTGGGGCTGGGGCTGAGCAAGTGCTGGGCCTCAGGTCCTTCCTCTGTGGTGCTGGGAGGTCTTTTAAGCTCGAACCTGTGGCAGGGGAGGTGATGTGACAGGGCACAGCCAGTGTCATATGGCAGGTCCACGATGAACCAGACTGGAAGTGCTGAACTGCTGCTTGTGTCCTTTCGCTGGTTAAAATCTGTGAGCAGGCAGTGCAGAGACCCCATTATACAAAAACAGGGGAGCTCTCCCAGGCAGAGAGACAGACAGACAGACGTGCTGCTCCTGCCCTTCCCCAGGGAGCCACCCCGAGTGATGGAAACCCACCTCCCAGGAGCTCTCAAGGGCTGTGCCACGGGCTGATTTGCTCCTCTCTGGACGAGCGTGGCTTTCCCAGCAGAGGGTGCTCTGTGCCCGAGGAAGCCCTGCCCAGCGCCGGTGGAGGCGAGGGATGCGGGCTGTGCCAGCCCTTCCCGGCTGCGGCTTAGGGGATGAACTTGTCAGCTGCCTTGGCCACATTTGTGCCTTTTAAAGCCTTTCTACAGCCAGGAGGAGATGTTTCCTCCAGGTCTTGTTGCTAGACCCTGCTGCATGTGTCCCTGCAACCTGTCCCCCAAATCTAGGAGAATCCCGGTACTGCCAGAGGTTGGAATATGCCAGGGCAGGTGTGAATGATCACGCTTTCCTTCCCTTCCCAGCAGAAGACACACATTTTCCTTTGAGCTGCAGTGTTGATCTTGCTCCTCCCAGCCTGATAGGTTTTAGGGTGACCAAAGTGGTGCAGAGCAGTGCTTCTCTGCAGCTCCCAGAGCTGCTCTTGGAGCATCACCTGCAGCCTGCCACGCACCTGAGCAGCAGAGCCCTGCAGAGGCTGCAGCAAAAGCCCATCCAGCTGCCAGCAGACCCAGCTCCAGTGCAAGGATGTCCTGCTGATCAAGAGACTGCAGTGAAGTTAACAAATAAAAGGGCAGAAGGAGCTCTGCAAGCTCTCTTGGTTGAGCAGGTGGCAGCAGCACGTGCCTTCCTGCACTAAAATACAGTTCAGCAGGGACTGTCCCAACCACAACCCCAGGGAGCCAAAGTGCAACTGCAATGGGTAGGGAGAAATGCAGCTGATTTTTATTTTACAGTCATAAAGTGAAAGCAAAGAGACATTCTGTGTCTGAGGGGCAGAAAGAAATAGTGGAAAACCCCCTTTGCTTTGCACTAGAATGAAATAGCACTTACCAAGTTACATCAGGGTTTCATCTCTCCTCCCTCTAACTGGTATCTGCCATTTAAATGGAGGGGTTTTATTTAATTAATTTTTTTCTTGTCCCCTGGGATTTCAGTTTAATTTTTTTGGTGCTGAAAAGTTTTCTCAAGTGTCTGTAGACACTTATTGAAACTCACTGCTGGGCTTCCCCTGTTTGCTTTCCATTCACCACTTAGCAACAGCCAGCAAGGCTGAGACTGCAGTTCTTGGACTGAAAGGCTTCCTGCTATGCACTTGTAGAGAGCCAGCAGCCTTTTTGGGCACAGAGGCTGAGTCAGGTGTGGAAATGCATTCACATCCTACTATTTAATGCAATTGCACAAGGGAATTAGTTGGGCAATTCATCTGAAGCTTCCCGTAATTTAGGAAAATCCTCACTGCCATGAATGTGAGAAAAAGCCATCCTCTTTTTCTTTACACCAGCAGTAGGTTTCCCTGAATAAGGATTTCCAGACTTTTCCCCACCAATATCTTGAACAACATTGCCTTGGGCTCCCTTTTTCCACTCACAGGACACAAATCCTTTGGAGATATTCTTATATGTTCATAAACATCCTCCTCTTCAGCTTTCCCGCATTCCTCCGTCTTCCAAATTTTTCAAAGTATTGTCTTGTGTGACCATGACCCGCGGGCACTGATGTGATGGTCCCCCCCTTGTTCCTCCTCATGCCTGCCTTGTGGGAATGTGAACTTTGCAAAGTGATGGCAAACACTGCCTCATTTGGCGAGGGATGTTTTCACATTGTGAGGAAAGGAAGAGCAGAGAGGAAACCTTCTTATCCCTCTTCTTGTTTGGAAACTTGCATATGACATCTGTGTTTTGCAAGCAAATTTGGGCCCATCTCTCAGCAGAAACGTGGGAGTAGTTGGAGGAGGAACAAACTTCCCTGCTCCCAGAGCATCATTTAATGTGGAAATGCTCTGGTCTTTGGGAAGGACAGTCCTGAGAGCAGGGCTGCCCGGCTGCTGGCTGGGGATGCATTGCACTGAGGGGAGGAGAATTCCTTGAAATCAACCCAAAAAGTCAAGGGTGGGAGTGGGTATTTGTGGATAAACTGGGGGTTCTGCAAGTGGCCTCTTTTCCATCATATCTCTGGATTCCCAGAGCTCCTCTCTGTGCCCATGGAGAACCTTGGCTGCCCAGTTTGCTTTGAGGGTGGGGCACACACCCCATCACCCACCCACAGGGCTACCTTACTCTCAGGGATGAGGTTTAGCACTTTAGTACATGAGCTGGATCCTATGTGTAAGCATCAGCCCCTTCAGTCTTATGGTCATTTCCAAATTTGGCCAAATCAGCATACTTCTGATGGGATTTGGCATTTTCTTCAGTCTAACTCCTGCCAGATGTGGGTGAGCCAATCTGCCCAGCACCCTGAGTCCATCTCCATTCTCCTCCAGTGCTTGTATTCAGTGCTGCCACTGTTAGCAGTGGGTTGGGAAGGTGGACAATTGTCCATTTGTCCTTGTGCATTGGACAGGGAGCACCAGGCTGGCTTTGGGCAGGCAGGGAGAAGCTGGAGGCTGCAGGGACTGCCCCACGCAGCAGCACCCTGGGACTGGACCAGAAATAGTTATGCAATGTGGAAAGGAAAGGAAAGCAAGTTCCCATTGCACCCAAGGAGTGGAGCAGGTAGGACAATGTTTGGAGTGGTTGTACAACTCTGGTGCTTCCTGTTTTCCCGCGGGCAGGAGCTGTGATTGTCACTTCTTATTCAGCTCCTCATCCTGGGAGGAAGACAGTATCGGGCTGTCCAGGGGCAGCAGGATGTTTATGTGGCAGGCTGAGTCAAGGTGCTGCTTTAAATATGCCCTGGAGCAGAGTAATTGGGGGAAATGTACATTTTAGATTTCTTTTTTTTCTTTTTGATTTGTAAGAAAAGGCTCATGAACATCCAAAGTGCTTTGCAATTGCCATCGAGCTGTGTGGCCGAATGCCAGCGCTGAGTGTCATTGTTTTCTAAGGCTATTACACAAGGATTTTACAGGGTGCCATGAACTACTGGTAATTTAGGGAGGATTCGTCTAATTAGTGATGCTGTATTGAGAGGCTTTGCTTAATTACTCCATAAGCTGTTAAACTTTGCGTTGTCTCAGCCAGGCCCACATCAACCGGGGCACCTAAAGGTGGTGGAGAGAGGACGAGGCAGTCGTGCAGCCTCTGCCATGTGCCCATCCAGAGGAGCCCTCTCTCCCTGCTTTATTAAGGGTAAAGGCATTTTCCTGGAAGGGGGAACCAAGGGACTCAATGAGACTCAACTTTTTAAAAAACATGGGGATTACAGCCATTATCTCTTCAGTAGCAGGTGGGAACCCTATGGAAAAAATTAGCATGTGTTTGGATCTTTGTGTGCAGGGGAAGGATGCTCATGGGGCTAGTGGCCATCACCTCCATCCCATCACCTGCCAAGGGACCAGCAGCTGTTGCCTCCATCCCAGCATCTCCTCATAGAGCTTTGTGGTGCCACCTGAGCAGCACAGGATCTTTTACCACTGAGTGTTTCTCCAACCAGATTTCAGTCTTGCTTTGTGCCCCAAGATCCTCCTGGCCTTCCTCTCTCTTTAGCGCTGCATCAGAGAAACTCAAAGTGCTTCCAGAGAAACCAGGCAATGCCCATGCATGTGTGGTAATTTGGAAAATCTAGTCCTTCGGCTTTTCTTTCTCATTTATTTTTTAATGTGAATTTTATTTCATGCAGACAGTTCTGCTTTTTGGACTGTTCTTCCCTTTGGGACCTGAGTAAGAGAGGGGTCCTGAAAGAGCCCTCAGGAGCTACTTCTCCACCCCACCAATGTGAGAACAAAGCCTTTGTTCAGCCTCCAGCTTAACAGAAATGTGAGGGTTTTTGCTTGGGTGGCCACAGCAGCATTGCTGGGGGAAGCACGGAGAAGATTGGGGGTCTGGAACATCTCCCAGTCTGCTGAAAAAGAGCTGGTGGTGGTGAAAACCAGGATGGTGGGAAGAAAACCTCTGATGTAAAACATCACTCACTGGAACCAGATTTTGATCTCCCTGCTGCAGTCCCTGATGGGAAAGGGAGGTGTGGGTTGGGAAGAGATGGGCAAAGGAAGAGGGGATCTCCTGGGATTTGGGTTTGTGTCTCCCATGGGTCCTCTTTTCCTGAGCCTCTACTCTGTCACTGCAAAGTGGCTTCCCAGGCTTCACACCCTGTGCCTGCCCTGTTATTTTTTTGGGGGGGGAAAGCACTTTTGCTTTGTTTACAGCAGCATTTTCCCCTTTTTGTGGAGTTTTTTTGTGCTGCTGCCTGATCAGGTGAGGAAAAGCTCTCACATGTGTCTGTTGCTGGACATGGGGGGATGGATTCTCAGGCAGCTTTTGATCCAGGGACTGGCTTTTGCTGATGCTCCTGAAAGCTGAACTTTTCTGAGGGTGCACCCAGACATCTGCTCGCTGTTCCTCCCAAGGGAGTGCTGCCCCATGACACTGCAGGCTATCATGTTTTCTTGGTTGCTGGTTGTTTCCATTATTCATACAGCAACTCTTTAAATATTCAGAGATCTCTTGACTGGTTTTTCAGCGACTTGCAGAGGAGGAAGAGGTGGCAGCATGGCTCGCTGGGGCTGCCTCCACACCTGGTTTAGTAGGGTGCTATTTCTGATGAGAGATGTTTTCGGGAACTCCGGAGCCTACTCCATACCAGAAGTGGCGGGGGGAAAAGGGTTTAAGGTCTGTTTGTTTTACTTTTTTGTGCAGACAATAAGCCGGCAAATACTCCCAGGTTGTTTATATTTGGATAAGGCTGCTCGTGTCCTGTGAAAGGAAAATGACACATTTACTGCTTCTCCTGGGGAGAGATGGTGTGGGACAAATGGACTCCTGGCGTGGCTGCCAGAAGCCTCTTGATGCCGCTTCTGGGATATGTGGGATTGCCTTGGCACTGTGGTCCAGACGGGGAGGGCAAGGCAGGGTCACAAATGCCTGTTTTTTCTCTGTTGGTGACATTAGTTTGGGGCCAAATGCACAGGGATGGCAGAGCTTGGTTTCCAGTGCCAGCCCCAGTTGCTTCCTCCTTCTCTCCCACTGGGATGTGGGGCTGTGGACACTGGGATGTAGCCTCATCAGACTTCCCATCCAACAAATTGTTTCTGGTGTCTGTGGGATGTGAATCACAAACTGAAATTCTGCTTTCCTATGTTTTTCCCAGAAGCTCAGCCCCTCCTTGCCTGGCCCTGCATGGGGGAAAGACAGGAGGCATCGGGGTATGGCTGCAGGGCTTTGGGCTGGCTTTGCTCAGCCCCCACCATCCCTAACCAGGGCATCAGGGGCCTGTTCCCCCTCAGGGACACCCAGCTGGTCATGCCAATGTGTCCCATCTGTTCTGGCTCTCCCACACCTTCCTGCAATGAATGGGATTTAGCAGCTGCAAACAGGACTGACAGCAACTCCAGGGCTGAGCCAGTGAGGATCAGTGTCCAGCCCCATCCTGGGACTGGCAGAGCCCTGCCTCACACGAGCCTTGTCTAAGCACAAGTGAGCACAGGATTCATTTGGGGTACACCACACACACAGCATTTCCCATTGTCCTGAGGTTGTGTCTCATGGATTTTGGAGCCTCCTGCTGTTGTCCAGCTGCACAGACCTGAGGGATGGTCTGCCCTCATTTCCTCTATTCCAACCCTCTCCTGCAAACCAAATGTATACCTGAGGTGTTTTCACAGGAGCTAGGCAGCCCATCATGGCAAGTCCCAACATAAAGGTTCAAAAAACTACCCCAAAACAGTTTTCTTCTTTTTTAAAAAATTTATTTGTTAAATCACTTGCAGAAAGCACCACTTGCTTGTCCCATAGGGAGAGGTCAGGCAGTGGGAAGAACAAGTGAACTCGAGGCACTATGGCCCTGCAACAGGTCAGGGAAGAGGAATTTTCTTGGCTCACAGAGCCTTGGCAGCTCCTGGGGTGGCTCTCCTGGCTTCACTCTGGGGCAGGTGCTCTGAGAAAGTACCAGGAACTCACAGCTCCACTGCAGTCTGTAACTCCAGCTGGGTCAAACACCCCCTTTCTTGATGTCAAAATTGGTCAGAACATTTTTTTTAATTTCCTCAGGGTTATTTTTACCTAAAAGTGAAGAAAAGAGAAACTTCTCTTCCTATTGTTTTTTTCCCCAGAGTTTTTGGAAGTAAGAGGGGAAGTGACTTTCCTCCTTCATTCAAAGTTGGCAAATGCAGCCAAAAATTGCCTCCTCCTCCCATTATTTTACTTCTATTAGTAAATCTTGCCTGTAAATTGGGCATTTCTGCATCTATTTTAATTCTGTAGAAATAACCAGTCCCCAGCCTTTTGTCTCTGATGTTTGTCTCCCCATACATGCTGAGGTTCATTTGATTTAAATATTTCCAAACAGGTTGGAGACAAGAGAAGCAACTTCTTGTCACCTGCAGCACCACATTTCCACAGAACAAAAACATGATGTAATGAATGAAAAGGCCTGGAAACACTGAAAAACCACTTGAGAAGGAAAAATTTGCAAATGAGCAGATCACCATCCTTTCACACACGGCCACAATTAAAGAAGCAGCAGATCTGGGAATGAAGACAGTTTTGGTCTGAAAAAGCCCAAAGGATTTCAGCTCTGCTTCCTTGTCCAGGGCTTAAAATGCAGCAGCTGTTAAAAGTCATGCTCTAGTGCTTCACCTGCTCGGAGTCCTGAATTCAAAAGCAGGCAATGCAGCTCTGAGCTGACAAGCCAGGAAAGCCATGAAATGGAGGACCAGGGACCTTTGTGCTCGGAGGAAAGACCCAGGAGGGGTGAACAGCTCTTTCACTCCAGCAGCACTCTGACTCTTCGAGCCTTCATCTTACCCTACACCTATTTCCTGTGAATGCAAGGTGTGGGAACAAATTGCATTTTGGGAGCTCTTTGGAAACATTTCAGATGCACCATTGCTAACTCTTACCTGACCTGGCAGCAGGTTTTGCCTTTGGGAGCTTCTGACCCCAACAGGTTGTGGCACCCTGGTTGAGCATCCTCGGCTCATTCTCCTGGTGAAGATGAAGAAGGAGACAAAGATGAATAATGGAGAGGTGACTCCCTTGGGAAAAATACCCTCAGGCAGGCATCCATCCAGCCTCTGAGGGAAGGGCAAGCCAGCAGGGAAGAGGGAAGGTTCTGTAGAATCCATGCCATGTAGATGTGACCCTGAGGGACATAGCTTAGTGGTGGCCTTGACAGTGGCAGATTAATTGTTGGACTTGATGATCTTAGAGGTCTTTTTCAACATACATGATTCAACAATACTTCCACCAGCTGCATAGTGCTGGGATCAGTGTGGGAGTGGTGCCACAGCCCATGGGGTTTAACTGGAGCAGAGCACTGAAATGCCCCTGAGACCTGGCTCTTGGATACTCCTGAGGCTTTTTTTGGAGTCTTGGCTGGTGGTTTGGTGTTGCTCCAGCACATTCCCACTCTCTTACTGCATCTCCAGCAGTCCCTTTGCAGAAGACCATGCTGGTGCCCCTTACAGCTGCCAGTGCCAGCTTCCTCTATAAATACCCCTGGTATAAATTCAGAGAGCTCCATCCCTGGCAGGCTCAGTTCTGCCTCTGATCGCTGCATTGTAGGGTGCTGGGCTAGAAACTCACAGGCTGTAGAGCACTGCCACAAGAGAAACAGTTTTAATGCCTTGTTAGAAGGCTCATGTTTCCCTTTTTGATTGATTAATAAAAGTGATGCAGTGGTGGCTCTCTGGTACTTCAAAATTTCCACTCCCTTGGTCTTATATAAGTCAAATATTTCAACTTTTGTACCAGGACAAACCATTTTTAGAAAGCCAACTAAGCCGTGTGTGCACGCCAAAGTGCTGCAGCTCCATGGCAATGAGCCTGGGAGCTGGGCCGACATGTCCCTGTGTGGGTCAGACCTGTGGCTGCACTTTCCCTGTCTCATGGAGGAGTCAGCATGAAGCTTCCCATTGTTGCAGAACACATCCTTCCATTCTGAAGATTCGAGTTTCCCCAGCAAAGACAGCTCTTGCCCCCTGCTCTGGGCAGTAGCAGCAGTGCTATTTCTCAGGCTGACCTAAAGGGACATTTCTTTGCTGGGCTGTCCTTGCCCAGACTGATTTTCTGAGTCTTTTCACATGGTGAGGTCAAGTCCCTGGGAACAGCCTGGTTGGATCCAAACCCGTGTGAGGAGGAGGAGGGAAGCCTCTCCAGCCGGTGCCTCTCTGACAGCTCCCTGCAACATTAAAGGGTGTCTTGGGAATGGACTTCAGCCAAAGCTGCTTCCAGTCCTGAGAGCCGCATTTTTTGACATCCACAGCCCCACTGAGAGAACCAAGATTTATTCTTAAAAGGAAAAAAATATGCACTTTTCCTCTTTGCAAGGAAAAGTCTCACTCCCTTTCGTCCGCTTGGCAACAGGAACGGCTTGCTGGGGGTTGAGGGAAACTTCTGCTCAGCACCAGGCAAATGCATGAATTCCTTTTCATGTTCCTCTTGGCACATCTCCTTTTAGCACTTGAGGACTTTTTTCCCTGGTCACAGAGAAAAGCAGGCAAGGAGAAAATAAGAGCTGGTGGGCAGCAGAGCCCTTGCCAGTGCTCTCGCTTTCCTAATGGCCCTGGTGGCTTTGGAGTAAGTTTTTGGTGTGTGAGTACCCCCCAGAACAGGCACAGCTAAGAAGAGTGTTGCCTTTGCATTACAGGAGACTGACAATTATTGGCATTCGGGCTTGAAACAGCCTGTTCTGAAACTGTGACACTCCTGTGTCCTGCAAAGCACAGGCAGAGGTGGGGAGCAGCCCCTTGAGGCAGGTCCACACGTGCTGCTCCTCCCTGCAGCTCCAGGGGCTGTTGGGGAGCGTGGGTGTGCTGGGGAATGTGGGAGCTGTGCCATGGGGGAGTGGGAAGGGTGGGAGGAATGACTGTTCTGTGCTTATATGTATCTCCTGGTGGATGACCAGACTCACAAAGCAGGATACGCCTCCCCGGAGTCCGGCACACTGACAAAAATCTACCTGGGAAGGATGCAAACTCAAACCCCCCCTACTAAAAATATGCAGGCAAATAGAGATTTTCCAAAACAGAGTTCCGGAATGCTAAACTTGGTGGTGATTCATCGAAGGAAGGGGCACAGGCGCTTTATTTTTTTCCCTGAAGGCGAGTAGGAACAATGTAAATCCCGAATGTTATCCAACCTACACCCTCAGCTGGGCTGCTGTGCTTTGAAGAGCCCATCCATAACCCCATAGGCACTGGCTTCTCAAGAAGGCAGACCTACCACAAAAACAGGAATCCCTTATCGAGCAGCAGGAAATCCTATTTTTACATGAAGTTCAGAATAAAAATAAAAGGGAAATATATGCTCTGTGGGTGCAGGCTAAAATTAAACCTAGAGCTTCTCCCCTGATGGCTGGCTCCTGCCGCTCCCTGGATTGGGAATCAAATGGTGAACAAGAAGGATCTTGCTGTCCCTGGCTGCTCTCAGTGGGATCTGCTCTGCTGTGGTACTTCTCTCAGTGAGCTCTATGAGTGTGGCTTCAATCAATCAATCAATCAATCAATCCCCTTGGATCAGTGCTGTGGCCAAGGCCTGTGCCCTGGGCAAAAAGGAAGAGGTTCCTTTGCCTCTTCTTCATGTGGCTCCTTAACATATTTCTGAGCCAAATTCAGCCCTGTCAGCTTCAAAGACTTGTGCCCAGCCCAGGCCTTTCTCTGACCACAATTTCTGCATCCAGGTGCTACCACAGGATATACTGATGCTTCATGAGGGTCTGTTTTGTCTGAGTTTCCAGCTTTGTGTCTGCTCCCACACAGGGGATGAACTGGCACATCTGGTCCGGATTTGAGCATTGCTTTACAAAGTTCTGTAGGATCTGTAGTAAAGAAACAAGCCTTAAGCCACAATCCCCAAACCTCCTCCTCTCCTGCAGTCCAACACTGAGAAGTGACTGCCAGAAGAGTGCTGTGACTGTGTGTTTTCATTACTAATGTGATTTGTACAACAAATGCAGCCCATTTGCAGCCACGCTTTTGTTCTTCGACATCTCAGGCCTTTGCCAGCTGAAGCCACGCTCAGGTCTTTCTTCTGGGCTGCACCAGCTTTACAGGCTCTGTGGGGCAGGGTGGCACTGAGACAAATCCCACAAGGACAGTGAAGGTGGCACTTTGTCAGCATTTCTGTCAGGCAGCTCATTTCAGAGTTTTCTGTGTTGGAGCTTGGTCCAAAAGGCTTTTTTGCTTGGCTTCCAAAGAGCAATTAAGCTGGATTCAGAAAAGTCACTGGGTAAAATGCATCATGAGGTGCAGATCTCCTGGCTGACCACACTGACATTTTATATATGTGTGTGTGCATGTATGCATATATGTATATATATATATATATATATATATATGTTCAACCTACCTCCTATCTGCTTTTTTTTCTGCAACAAAGCTTTACTCTGAGCCTGCAGTGGAAAGTGAATGTCTGAAAGCCTCTGAGAAATGCAGATCTGTGATCTCTGCTATGTTGTGTAAGTGCTTCTCACTTCTGCCATTTACCGCAAGATGAAGTGGTGAAATTTGGCTTAAAGGAGAAGTGGTGTGAAATGCTGCCCAGTCTGATTTGGAAGAAAACACTGGCTGCTCTTCCTCCACAAGGTGCAATCTAGTTTGAACTTCACCATGTAAAATTATCCTGATTATTCTTAAAAGGTTTTGTGTGGTTTTCACCTGCTGTTTTGCCCCTTCGCATTCACTGTCAAAACTGTCCAGGCTGCTCTTGTTCTGGAGAAGCTGGGGGGCTCTGGCCTGGCCCTTGTCCTTCCTGGGGGTAGGGGCTACATACTAGAGGAAAATAGAGCATTTAAAGTATTTTTTTTTTCCATTTTCGGCAGTGGAATAAATTTTCTGGCTGCTCCTCTTTCAACAAGAGGTGATTTGGAAGGACTAAATGTTAAAATCCTGTGTGGTGCTGTGGTGTTCTGGGGGGATATCATGTATCTGTATTTGATGTTGGATCAAGCCTGTGCAATGATTTTTTTCTTATCGCTGGAAAAGAGAGGCATGTGGGGCCAGTGAAAGCAGAGGTACATGTGATCACCTTTGGGTTGGGATTGGGAGGGGTATGTCAGTGAATCCTCTGCCAAAAGCTCTTGGGTAAGAGGCTTCCTGAGTAAGGACAGCACCTACAGGGAAGGGGTAAAAGAGAGGTACTCCTTTATTTGATACCGTCTGCTTGGCCCAGATATTGAACTTATGGTCTGACCCCAGAAACTGGGAACAGCAGGTCCAGGAGATGCGCTGAGGTGAAGAAAGGAGTGAGCTTCCCATGGAGTCCTCCAGAACCCCATGGTTGCTGCGAAGACAAGCTGCTACCAGCACAACATGTCAGGAGAGCTCACTGGGGACTTTGGGGTTTCAGATGCAAACCTGTGTCCGAGGTACCCCACGTGACACAGGGCAGGCTGGCCCTATGCAGAACAAGCTGCCCATCTGGTCACTGTTCTCAGGCACACACAGGTGCCCAGAGGTGACAGGGGTCACGCCACCACAGTGAGAGGGGTAAATGCAGAGCTTATGTTGCTGGAGATTTTGGGGGGTTTTTGCCTGTGATAGAAACTGTGAGTGTTGCCAGAGTGCAAAATGCAGAACTTGAGAGGCGAGAGCGCAGGGCAGGATTAAAGGTGGGCTCCAAGGCCAGTCCATCATCCTGAGGCAGGGAAGGACTCCATGCTCTTCTCTCACCTGCTGTCTCGGTGCATTTGAGTTTCTTGAACCTGGTCCCCATTTCACATTCAGCAAAAGAGAACAAATTTCGCAACACAACATGTTTAGGAGAGGAGGGGAGAAAAAAAAAAATCTGTTAGTCCTTCCTTTCTGAGATGTTTTGAGAGTCAAATTTTTATCAGAGCGAAAAAAACCCAACCCAAGACTCAAAACAGGAAACTCTTATCAGCTTGCCAGGAAGCTCTATTGCTTTGTGGAAGTGTTACCCTACGGTCATTGCTACTTTCAGTAGCTGTTTGTGAGTAATTTATGGCCTTAAGATGGGCGTCAATCTTCCATGCAAGCAGGGGAGAGGCCCTAAAGCTGGAAGGAGTAGTGGTAGGAATAGAGGGTGGAGGGGAAATACCAAAGAACAGGATTTGTATTATCTCACTACGTATATTTACAACGATAAGATTTTCATTGTCTTCTATGGTAAATTATGATCCTGTTTTTGTTCTGTATTTGGATCAGGAAAAAGCAAACCCGTGTCTTCAAAAAATGCACAGGCTTAGTGTTCAGTGACTTTTATTCAGCAGAAGTAATTGAGGGACTTGGGATAATACGTAACTTCTTGGCAGGAGAATTTCTAAATTATTGAGTTTTGTGTGCTTGAATTCTAAATGTGTGCAGGTGTCTTTGTGTAAATCATATATAAATTTATCTAAAAGCTATTAGAACCTGTTCTCTTTCATGTCCCAGGTTTGGTGCGCCCATCTCCAACACAGAGCACTTGCTCATGACCAGAATAATTTCTTCAAAAACAGTATTCCTGCAAAGTTTCTTTGGATTTAAAAATAAAGAAAACAGTGTTATGCAATGTACTAAGATGTATCTGAAAACTCTGTGTGTATGCACTGTATGTAGAGAGATCAAGAGCTTGTATCCCAAACCTGCCAGGTAGTTGTGTTGAATGGATCTGGCTCCTGGCCCAGTGTTTCTTTTTATTTTGCCTTTTTGTGCCCTGCTGTGTCTGTTCTAGTGCATTGTGGATTGCTGTCACTCCTGGAGTCACCCAACACGATGGGGATCTTTCCCCTAGAGGCATTTTGTGTCCCTCAAGTTGTATGGAGCAGGCACGATGTGGAGAAGGAAGTGCAATGCTGCTGCCAGGTTATCGTGTTTGTCGTGTTGACTGCTGACTACAGTGTTGCTTATCTCTTAGTTTGCGCTGGCAAATCTCTTTTGCTTAAAAATAAGCATTAAACTTTTGTCTGGAAAGCTGGGTTTGTGGGCCATGAAGAGGAAAGATGATTTCTGAGTGCATAACCTCTGCCCAAATTCTTAAAGGCATCTTTGCAGTGGGGCTGTGCAGAGGAGCTGAGAATGTCCTGGGTAAGCTCACTGTGCACCAACAGTGATGCAGAGCTCATTTCCATGGGCTCTGGCCTTGCGTTTAGAAATACATCATGATGTGACCAGGCTTTGGGAGTATGGGGACTGATGCTTTTTTGGGGGAGCATTTCTTGGCATGCATTTCTTGGCATGTCTTGGGCTGCCTTGTGCCTGGAGGAATCCCTGTGAAACCAACATCAGGAAAGTGAATCATCTCCATCTTTCCATCTCACCACAGACATCGAGTGCACTTTGAAATCTAGCTGTGCCTACTGGCTTTTGGGCTGACATCCCTCCCTTAAACAGATCTTTTAAATACAAAGATTCACCCTTTTTGTTTCGTCATCCTTGAGTTTTTAAATGATCGTCTTAAACCCAGAGCACTCTGTGTCCCACACTTCTGGGAAATGAGATTGTTCCATGTTTGCTTGAAGTCTTTGGCCAAGTATTGTTGATACACAAAGGTACAGCACACTCACTGCAGTGGTGTGTGAACCCACTTTTCTCCTTTAATATGCACTTATCTTTCTAATAGGGCATTGGAAAACATTTCTCTGAAACCCGGTAACCAGTGGCCTTTCTTACACATTGGACTACATTCAGTGTTTGCTCTAGCACTTCATAAGGAAGTAAATAGCTATTTGCTGGGGCTGTAAAAAATCACTCTTCCTCTCCTTGTACCTTATCTCCTCTTCCTGGACAAAAGTCAAGAGCCTCCTTCCGCCCGCCCCTTCCCTCTTGGATATACAATTGAATACAAATGATCCAAGGAGTATGATATGCCAGGTATTTTGCACACTCATCTCTGGGGAGCTGATAACAGCAGCCTGTCTCTCTGGAAACTCTTGGCTGCTCACTCCTGCTGGAGTCAGCAGCTTCTTTCAGGGCCAGGAGGTGCTTGCCTCCCTCGTCCTTCCAGCGAAGGATTTTGGGGCAGGCGATGAGGGTGCATCTGATGCCTTGAGGTGCCTCAAGAATAATTAATGCTGTAAGCTCATTGACATGTTTGGTGACAGAATTGCAAACCTCCAATCAGGGTGGTAGGGTCCTTGAAAGGCATTTCCTTAGCTAGAGGGGGGAAAAATGGGCTTCTTCTGACCAGCTCTGGAGATGGTGGGAAGCCAGGTGGAAAGATGGTCTTTTTCCATCATCTTTTTCCCGGGGGTGTCCCAGTGGCCAAGGTGAGCCCACCAGCCCTGTATTGTCCCAGCTTTGGCAGCCTTTCTATGTAAATCACAGTTCTGACATTGCCATGGCAGTGAGATGCTGGCTGAGTAAATTCCCTTTGGGGATGAGGGAAAGGGCTGGAGCCGGCGCGTGCCTCTCGGCCTGTAATGATGGCCCACGGCTCTCGCAGGACTGTGCCAGCTTTTGTTCCCCTCTGTCCTCCCGAAAGGAAGCGGTGAAAGGCCGCCAGGCTGCCTTTATTTCTGTGAAATGGAGTGAAATGAGTGAGGCGACCCATCGGAAGCAGATCGTTAGAAATATTAGTGACCTTAAGTGATCTCTCCAGGGCCGGGAGAGAAGCAGACGGAAAGGACAACGCGTCCTCGTTTGTCATGTTAGCAGTTTATCATCCATGCTCTGCAGGGCTTGTTTGCCTCCCTTGTGAAGGAGACATCCATGTTTCCTGCTGTGGGAGAGCAGCTTCTCCAGGAGGGTTGGACAGGTCCTCCACAGAGGTACAGCCTGGTTTCAACAAGCTCTAGTTGCACCAGCCTGTCCTGGCTGTATGGACATGGTGCCTGGGCCAACTTCTAGCAGGTTTCCCATGTTTTCCAGTCCACCTCTCAGCCCCTGGGATCCTCTTTGTGCCTTTGACAGCTTCTGTTAAGGGCTGTGCTGGGAGGTAATCTCTGCTGTGTTGCTGAGACCTTGCGTGGATTGGCTTTTTCCAGAGGCTACAGAACAAGCAACAACACTCTTGCCTGTCCAGGAAGGCTTTTGGGGTGTCATCATTAGCACTTTTCTTCCCCCCTCCCACGGTGCAGATTGGATGAAGATCTGTACTTCCCCAAAGCCTTTGTGGGAGAGGAAGGACAGAGAGAGGTCTTGAGAAGTGGAATGTCTGAGAAAAGCCATAACCAAAGCCCAAGACTGCTTCTTCCAGGTTCTCTAGAGAGATGTGAAACTTAGCCCTGGATCTGTACTGAAATGCCACCAAGCCTGAGATGATGTGGTGCTTCTGGGGTTTGACTCAGCTGTGCAGAGGATGGAAGAGGAGGAAAAACCTGTTCAGACCTAAGCTTTGCCTCTTCATAGGCAGCATGTGGTCTCTTTTCTGTGCTGTTCTGCTGAAGCACTGTGCTTGAAGCTTGGCAGAGTCCTCTCTCCTCACAGATATGGGGAACAGAGCTTTTGAGGCTGGGAAAACACTGCAGGGAAAGTGCTGGAGCAATTCCCTCAGCACAGCTTAAAGGAAAGTATTGCTGCCAAACCTCACTGCCTCATCAGTCTCCATTCCTGTGAAGTGTTTATGGGGGGGGGAAAAAAGCCCCAAACTCCTGCAAAAACCCCACCACCATAAAGGTCGCATGGTTGCACAGACAGCTGTGGGACTGTCTGATCCATGGACTATGGTTTGGCTGCTGTGGGCCTGGATGCCTGAGGTGTTCAGTCCCTTATGTTGCACAGCACTGCTGTACGTGATGGCTACAGCTGGAAAGGCAGAATACATGTGTAGAGAGCTGCTTGCTGGGTATGCCATGTACTGCCTGCCTTGGGCTGAAGCAGGCTTGAACCAGGCCCCAAAAACCAGGTCCCAATGTGTCATCAGTACTTGACCTGCATGGGTTTCTTGATTAATGCTTCCTGTGAGACTTGGGGTTGATGTTCGCTGCTTGCATGACTCTTTTTTTTTTTTTTTTTTTTTAAAGATCTCTGCTCCTGTATATGTGAGACATCTCTGGGCAGTAAAACTTCTTTCTTGGTTGTTCTTCTGGTCACTGGATTTTCTATTGCTCCTGAGCAGCCTATAAAGCTCTGGACTAGCACTGAATGACAACCACTAGATCACTTCCTTTTCCCTTGCAATGCTGCTTAATTTCAGAATGAAGAGTGAAGCCTTGCTTAGCTGAGAAGGAAGAACTTTAGGTGTGCTTTGCTGTTTTATGTTGGTGACTGCTGGTGGGACCTGGGAAAAATGCCACCAGTTCTTTTTATAGTTTAGTTTGCAAGCTGTAATTTCTTGGCAGAGAAGATGATCACTGGTGTGTTTTTATCTCTTTGGCATGCTGAATCATCAAGGATGATATTAATTAGAGATCTAATCTCCCTTGGTGGGAAATGGTGCAAGTTCTCTAGTTTGCCAAGGGTTTGTTCCATGCTAGAACTGGATTGGGGGGTGCTAGTTAGTTGGTATGGAAGCTTAAGGCGCTTATCACCTTTCTGTGCATGCAGAAGAACTGAAATTCCCAAATGGGCATATGAAAGAACTCTTTACAGAGGGATTGGATATTGAAATCCTAACTGGGGAGCAATTCTGCCTCTGAAAACTTAACATACTTGTGAGCTGCCAGCTTGGACTGCAGCTACGCCGTTCTGATACAATTGGAGATGTCTGTGCTGTGGAACATGGAAGCTTTAAAGATGGTGGGATGCAGGGAGTTCCTCCTAGTCTATTTTGTGAATGGATGAAACGTGGTAGGCAGATAGGCAGCAATCTCCTCGTTTTGATACCTTTCCACTGTCCTTAGGAAAAATGCTGCTGAACCTCTGCCTTGAAAACTCATGGTTGAAGAAGGTTAGAAAATGGCCAGAGAGCTTTCCCTGAGAGCTCTGCTTCCTACTGGCCTCTCCGCTGCCATCACCTTATAAGGAGCTTCTGTGATCCTCATCTTGCTAAAGAAACATGTAGGGTGGTGGGTGAAAGCTGTTCAGGGAGAGTTTTTAGTTGGCATTTGCTTGCAGGGAACTTGTGTGGCGTAAGGAAGGAATTCCACGCACACGCCCTTTGTTTGCGCAATGGCCCGAGCGAGGAGGGCGATCTAATCCAAGGCCTATAAATATCTCCCACAGTCACCTCTTCTGCAGACATTAATGGAGGCCTCGCTGACGGCTGTTTACAGGACACGTAAGCAGCTGGAGAAGAGCCCATTTTAAACCTAGCAACTCGTGCAGTGTTTGACAGCGAAGGGCTCGGTGGAATGGGCATGCCGTGGAGGACGTGTGCTGTACTCAGCAGGGATTTCTCTCCCTTCAGGCACCGAGCAATTGTTTCAAAGGCCTGCTTTAAATACTGGATTTATTACTCTATCAGCAGTGCCCAAAGGAGCTGGAAAGCTACGCAGTGATTGACTTGCCTGCACTAGCCTTGAACTTCTTAGCATGTTGAGACTCCAAACTAAGCCTTGTTTTTCCCCCACCCTTGGACAGACTGGGAAGAGGAGGGAAAGGCTCATAAGCACAAGGAAGGAAAGGGAAGACCAGAAAATAATAGATGCTGTGCTGTGTTATGAAATCTCCACAAAAATAACTTGGATGTTCCTAGTCAAGTGGCTCCTCTGGAATAATTCAGTGTTGTTCTCCATGACTGTTCACACCCATCTGTCAGGCATTGAAGAACTTGAGGACTTCTGCATCTAGGAAGGGCTTAAATAGTCTATCGTGTCCCCTGATTTACCAAAGCCTGAATGTGGAGCCACAACTTCTCTCTATAATAAAAGAAACACGAGGTAAACAACAGCAGAGGTGGAAACTATCAATTATGTAGGAGGTGTAGCATGATCTGAGGTGAATTCTAGAGGAGCTTGTCCACAGTTCCAGCTGGGCTTGTAGGAACACTGTTCCTCCCTGTAAGGTCACACAACCTGTAACTTTTGCTCACTAACCAAAGGCTGTTGTCATATGGACAAAGCACTAAGGCATAATAGAGTATTTAACAGAATAGTTTCCAGAATGAAATCTGAATTTCATTGTTGTATGAAGTTTGTGTTGGAACTTAAGGTGATGGAAAAACTGATTCTAACCTTTTCTGTTTGATTAAAAATCCCTCTGAACTTCAGCGTGCTGGCTAAATTCCAGCTCCCAGAAGTAATTGCCTTTTGCTAACTACACACCTCCTGTGAAACCTTATTCAGGGAACTTAGTGTTATTATTATCCTTCCCTTCAAATAAATGGTTGTATAGCACTGTTGATCTAATCTGCCTGTCATGTTCCACAGTAGAGAGAATTTAATTTTCAAGAAACTCATATATTAGCCCATGTAGCATGTAGGTACAGATGTTTCTCTCTAGATCCTTCCCTGAGAGAAGACCAAATGCAGTTCCTACTTAGAGGGGTAAAAAAGAAAAAAAAAAAGACCTTTTTGTTCTTCTGAGCTTGTGAAAGCTCTTCTGTGTGAGGATGGGTAGAGAAGGACATGAGAGGATCAGAGGAGTGAGTGGTAGGGAGGATGTTCACATGATAAAATCCCCCACCCACAGACAGAGCAAATGAATCGGTTCCTCTGTATAACCTCCTGGGGAAATCTTGTTCAGTAATTGAGAACTGCTCTTGGAAAAAGGAAGCACTGTTGGACACAGATAACTGCCTTTGGAGCGTGGCTCTGTGAACTGGCAGGAACATGCACTGGCTGGAGGCCTGCATGCAGTGCCTGGACTCCTGGTGGGCTTGGGAAATCACATCCTTCCACAGATGTGGGAAACAATACAGGTGGCTGGGATTGCCCAGGGAGTTGTAACTCTGAAGGGAAAAGGAAAAAAAAGTGTGTGTGTGCATGTGCAGCTGCTATCTGGGAAGGGGATAGACAAATATATGCACCTTCTCATGGCCGTAGTGGAGAGACAGCATTTCATGTGTTTTTGTACAGAGAACCTCAGGGTGTTTCAGGCTTGATGTGGGGTTTTGGTGCTTGTTTTAGTGGTTGGTTTGTTTGTTTGTTTGTTTTTACATTTCCTGAAGAGCCTAGCAAAAGTGAGATGTGCTGGATAGTTATCTAACAAGGACTGTTCATAACCTGCCTCCGTAGCAGCTGTCCTGTTCCCTCTGTAGCAGGGTTGCTTTGCCTCCTGCCCTGCTGGCAGACCCTGGTGCAATCCTATTAAGTAACAATGTGCTTGTCAGAGAAATGCTGGTGTTGTTTTTTCCTCTCTCCCCACTACGAGTGGGGAAGCTGTGCTCTGACAGTGCCAAGTGGTTCCTGAGGGGTGTTGAAAGCAAACCCCCACCTGGCAGTGCTGCAGCAGCGCCTCGCACACTTGACCTGTGCGAGTAGAGCTCTCTGTGCCTGTCCTGCTGGCCCTCCTGGGTGAATCCTGCTGAACATCCTGGACAGGCTGGAACAGGGACGAGAGGAGCACAGTGTACGGAGCAGGCAGGAGCTGTGGAATGTGCTGGCATACCTTAGCCATGGTGTGGAGGTAACTGCTGCTACCAGCAACACAGGAAATCTGCTTCCTGTGTAACACTGAGCCCTTCTTCGAGATTAGTCTAAAGCACAACTGCAGTCAGACACTGATAACTAACCTATTACAGGCCAGTGGTTTGGCTTGTGAATTTGTATGCACAGTCAGGCACAAATGTGCCCTGAAAGCTGCTGTTACAATGGCTTTTTTGCTATCTGAGCACCTTGCTAGAGTGTACAGGGAAGAAAATACTAGACCTCATCTTCTCCCATGCCCTTTGAGAGAACCAGTGATGTTCTGCTTTTTAAGGAGTTGAGTTTCAGCATGACATGACTGGCACAAGCAATGTGCTGTATGAGTGGCCATCAGACAGTTGCTCCCACACAGAGGTAGTGTTGACTCAGGGTGCTCTCTTCAGCCTCAGCTGGAGTCCAATGGATGCAAATTCCTCAGAAGACCTGGACAGCCATAGCAGATGCGTACCATGATGGCAGTTAAACTGGGGGTTACTGGACAGCTGAACTGGAATGACACAGTTTGCTGACTTTTCCCTCAATTTACATTTATTGCTTTCACTCTCCACCCTATGATTTCCTCTCACCCCTCTCTCATCCTGTACAGATGCTAAAAGGAAACTCTGCCAACTCACACCCTCCCCAGGGCTATCCTAAATGTTCTCCCTGTTTTACTTGGTGCTTCTCACTGTCCCACTCTGGGGATAACTATCACTGTCATGAACACATACAGAAAAGAAAGGGCAATAATGACAGAAGTAGAATTAGTAAGATTTAAGACTGAGATTTGTTGCATCCTTTCCAGATCTTGATAAATTTGCAGCATTCTCATCTGTAACTGGCAGGAAGAAACTCTTCCAATATATTCCTTTTTCTCCCCTACATTGAACAAGGTGAATCACGGGTACAATTCCTTTTGCTTTGGCAAGTATTGAGGTTGTGATAAGGCTGCCAAAAGAGAAAGATGTTGCAGATGTCAACTGGACATTCAGCAGTGCACACCCGAGTCCAGCTGGGCTGATCTGTACATGCACATTTGGGAATGTGCATAAGGATAATCTCCTCCCTCTGCTGCACTTAGAAATAGCTTTTTTTCTTTTCAGCTGCATTTCATTTTGCTGTATAAAGAAGTAGACAGATCTGGCCTTTCTTTTTTAATAATGTCTTAGGACCAGGGTACAAAAAAGGTTAATGCATTAATTTTTAAGACAAGTGATAAATGTACTGCAATAAGCACATCCTACATACACAGAATATATTTCTCTATATAATATGAACACAAGAGATATAAAATAAGTTATACTTATCTTGGTTTTTCATCACAGTAGGAGCTCAGCTTATATAAAGTGACAACAGGATTGGAACAACACACTGCTCCAAAGCAACAACAAAAACCAGAAGAGTGTGTGCGCAACGTGTGTGTTTAAGCAATGAAATAGGAAACTGAGGGATTTCTGCTAAAATGGGGTCTTGAAAACAAAATTTTCACAGAGCATGAAAGAAGTGGGGAAGGTCTCTTGGCTCAGGGTAGAAGTTCTAGGGAGGATCAAGTGTTACTGTGTGATGAGTAGAGTGTGTGAAGGCTGACATCTTGGCTAAGTTTGTGGAGGCACAGAGCAGAGCAAGCTCTGCCCAGTGCCCCTCTGTGTTCTGCCCTTGTGATGGATCCTCCTGACAGTGTGGGGTTTGTATCTGTACAGTGAGAATGGGGCCTCGCACTGTGCACGATGACAGCAAACATGGCACTTCACAGGAATCACAGACACCACCACTGTTCAAAGAGCAAACACTACCCACTGCTTGTGAAATGTGGGGTGAGCCTGGAAGCAGTGTTCCTCCCTTCCAACCCACCTGATGTCCACGTCTAGGGCCCCTCCCTCTGCTTCCCTTGGAGGCTGGTTCTCTTGGCCGTGCCTGCAGAACAAATCTCCCCTGGGGACTGAATGGGAGGTAGCGAGGATTGGGAACTCTGAGTGCCTGTCCCACAGTGAACAATGAGGAACTCCAGCTGCCCGGTTCAGAGCTCTTTCAGATTTTATTGATGTATTTTTCTTTAAGGACAGGGAACGTTTGTAAAATTTGCATCTAACGGTGAAACAAGGTTCCTAAAGTTCTTAACTCTGGGGTTTAGTATCTAGTATTTTAGTGTGGGGCTATGTTAATTAGGAAATGCTCTTTATTTTGGCCAATAGCTTGAAGACCTTGTGGTTTCTCTTTGTGATCAAGATCTCAGTCTCCTGAAGTTTGCAAGACCCATTAAAAGGCAGAAGGTGCAGCCAAAGCTCAGGAGTGATACTGGCAGTTAGCAGATTTCTATTAGTGCCTATTCCACTCTCCAAAAATGCAGTCCACTTCAGGTTTTCTTCTACTCTTGCTTAACAGACTCTCCTAGTTTGCAACATCCTTTCTTTACCTTCATATTTACAGACTACACATTAGAAAGCAGGGACAGTACACTGGAAGAGTTAATTGCATATTATCATGAAGGATTGGACTTTTTTGTTCTGCTTTAGATTTTGTTCTTCATACAGCAAAGTAGGTATAAATCCAAACGTGATCTCACATCTAAAGGTATAACTTAAGTAAACATGTTTTTCTAGATGTTGTATTTTCCCCTTCCCTTTCCCTCTCCCCAGTAACCTTTCTTTCACTCTGTTATTTTCCTTTTGGATGGAGGGAGGAGATGGGAAGGGAGCTCATTTGGCAGCTCATGACCCTCCAACTTGACTTTAATGAGATGATTCGCCAAGGCAAACTCCTCATCATCCAGCATGCCATCTTTGTCGATGTCAGCCAGTTTCCAGATCTTGCCCAGCACGGTGTTGGGCAGCTTAGACCTTACCATCTCCTTCTTGGCATTGGCACCAGTTATTTTACCATCGACAGGTGAGAGTGTGTAGAAGATCTCATCATACATGGGCTTGTCCCTGGCCACCACCCACTCAGCGTCATCGATCCCCTCTCCGGCGCCTTCTCCGTAGCCGTGGCCAAAGGGACCGTGCAAGGTGCCCTCAAAGGCTCCTCCCTTCACCATCTGGGTTGGCCTCTGGGACTCTTCCTGGCGGACGAGCACCATGAGCTGGGCGATGTCGTTGGCCAGCATGTCTTCCACGGTCTCCAGCAGCTTGCTCTTCAGAGGCTGGAACTTGCTAAAATCCTGGGCTTGCAACTGATCCTTAAAATGGGACAACACAGCAAGAGGTGAGTGACATGGCCGTGCATGGCGGAGTAGTGGTGTACAGGGGGATGCCTGCGTGCTCACAAAACCCTGCTACTGCAGAGGAGTGGGGAGCTTGGCATTCCTTCCTCTGACAGCCCTGCTTTCTGCATGAGACTGGCTGGCCTTGCTCTTACTTTAATCCTCTCTTAAGTCCTACAGAAAATGACCAAATAGTTCAAGGCAAACTGGTTGTGTGGCTTTTGCTACATCCTCCAGCCAGTGCTCTACATTCCCTCCCCCTTCTGCACTCTGGGAAGGAGATGCCACCTGGCAAAGGCCCACTGTACTTATCCCCATGTACTGCATCTTTCAGATGCCATCAAGACAGTAGCACATCTGTAAGAGGTAGTGAGCATGTCTTTACAGCATGGCTCAGATTCTGTAGTTTTTCACAGCTAAGCAAAAGTGCTTTGAGTAGGGCCTGCAGAGAACTCTCTTCTAGGTGCAAAATGACCTACAGCTTTATCTTTCACCCTCTACTCATTAAATCCACACTCTTCACTCCTACTGGACTGGTACAGTTTTTTTTAAACACATATTTTAACAAGCAGTGAATGAGATCTCCTATTGGATACACCCCACAGATGCCATTCCCAACAACTAAGGGAAAATATATTTTCAGAAAGAAAAAAAAATAGGCAAATGCTGTTTTCCATAGGTAACAAGTAGCAACCTCAACAGCTAGAACTCAGAACAGGTTTCTGCGTGGACTGAAGCCAGGCAGCAATGTAGCAGTGTCCAGCATTGCTTGAATGTACAATACAAGGCTCTGATCCAAGGTCCTTTGAAGTTTTTGACTTGCATGAACACTGGGTCAGGTCTCAGGTCTGCAGAACAGACTTCTCTGCTTAAAACAGAAGAGGGGCTTTAAGTTTTCACACCTTCCTTTCTCTCTTTCTAGAAACAAAGAGTGAAGTAGAAGACAAATATAGCTCTTGAGGAATGTAGCATATGTAACCTTTTCAGGACACAGCTTTCCTTTTAATATAAATTACCAATATGCTTAGGCCTGAAAAATCTGCAAATGGAACCTGGAACTAAAAATAACAAAACCAGCAGAAATCATTTGCTGTAAAGTGCTATTCAGGCAGAGATATGAGAAATTAATGTGAAGCTGTAATGTTTCACATGAGGTCTATGTGTAAGAAGTGCTTGTGCCCAAATATAGCCTGCACATATATTAAGGCACATTTCAACATTACAGCAGGCTTTTCCCACAGGTGGCAACAATCAATGCATGGCTCTCTTGTATTCCCCACAGTTACTCTGATGCTCTTTCCTTGGATGTTTGCCAGGATGCCACTGCTTACCTGCATCTTTCTCAGATTAGGGAAGTCTCCTGGTGAGATCTGATGCTCCCGTTCAATCCGGGCATAAATATCTCCCAAGTTGTTAACAAGCTCTTTCTTTTTATTGTCTTTTCCAAACATTGAGGGCATTTCCTTCTTTAGGGAACTGATGATGTAGGCATGGACCTGAAGGGAATTAAATTATATGGAATGAAGGCAAATGTTAAATAGCACATCAGAAAATTCTTCTCAGTATCTGTGCCTAGGACTTGACTCCATCTTGTCCCACCCTGAAGAGCAAGCTCAGCTCCTCCACTTGCCTGGACCTATGGATTGTTTTTCCCGTGCTAAATGCTCTGCTGTGTGCTCTGGCTGTGCTGAGACAAGCTGACAACAAGGTGTAGTCCTGACCATACAGACAGTGACATTCATATGCACTTTCTGGAGGGAGTGGTAGGTTTTTTTAAATTCCACTGGGCATGGCCTTCAAGGGAACAGTCCCTTTCCAGTCCAAACATACAGGTTTAATGTTTTAGTATGAATACCAGTCCTTAACTTATGCAACATTCTGGATTATTTTTTAAATGGTGAACCAAACATTTTTTCTTCAAACGAGGACCCTTGAACTGAAAGCTTTTGAGGGATCTTTTGATATTTTTTTCTCAATTGATCTGGGGTTCTTTCCTGTACTTTTAGGGGCTTCTTTCAGTTCATTTCAAATACTCAGGGATACTGCAAGCTTATTTATTGTTTGTGTGAGTCTCTACCTCCTCTGCATCCATCTAAGCCAGGTATCTCTCTTGGCTAAGAAAGTGTAAACTAAAAGACCAAAAGCTTATCAATTCCCTTGGTGCATGATTCTGATATACTGAATTGGTCCTAATTCTCAAGTTGCTACCACAGAGCAACTGTTTTCCAGATCCCTTCAAGTGCTGCATGCTTTGATCTTTGATGCTGTTCCTCACTCTGGCCTGCCATGATTGACAGACCAAGCAAAGGAGGTGTTTTCTTCCCATACTGGCATAGGGCTCATATGCTGGGCCTGAGTTAAATGGGATGGATAAAGAGTAGGATGCACCAGCTCTGCCGGCTGAACTGGCCAAACCCACTTCCCCATAGGCTGTGTGCTGCAAACAGCCCGAACCGAATGCTTGGGGGTTCCATGCCAACACCTACCTTGGCCAGCCGCGCTCGCTTGATGAGATCATTCAGCTTCCTCAGGGCTGCATTGCGGGGCAGGCTCTGGATATCCCTGAACAGGTCCTGCTCCTCTGCCTCAAACAGCTTGCGGTTGTCGGGGATGAGCAGTGGATGGGACCAGAAGGAGCCGATGTAGACTCTGATGACCTCGGGAGTGTTGACGATCTTTCCCAGGGACCACATGAGGGCACCGTACACCCGCATCAGCTGCTGAGTCTCTATCTGGTCGGCCTTGTTGAGAACAACTCTCATCTTGTCCTCGTGGTTCTTCAGGGCCTTGATGACCTCAGAGAATTCATCAGAGATGTCCAGCTTGTGAGCATCAAAGAGGAGAATGATGCGGTCAACCCGCTCTGCGAACCACTCCAGTACAGCAGCGAAGTCATAACCTGCAAGGGGGGGAGGAAGGGCACAGATGCAGCAATCATGGGAGCAGAGAGCCTCCTTGCTGTACTCAAACTGTATCTGTACCTAACTGAGGGTAAGCCTGCAAGGAAATGGCTTTCCCAGTAGAGCAGGTAGCTTGATATAGAGATGAGGCACTGTCCTTCACATGGAAATGTCACAGCACACAGTTAAGAACAGCTCTTGTCCTCTCCACATTAAGAGATCACCCAAAGAAGTCTTGAACTTGTGCTCCAGATCTTCATTCAAATGCACATCAAGGAGCAACTGCTGTATTCAAACACCTACTGCAAAAGTCTTGTATGTGGCAACAAGAGAGGTCTAGTTTGTGAATGACTGGCCATCAGCATAGCCTACAAAGGCTGTAGAAAGCTGAGTAATTGCAGTACTTGCATCCAGACTGGTTTGAGATGCATATCTCCACTGCTTACTGTATCTCAGATCTTGTCTAGTTGTGCAAGACTAACTTTGTCCCATCCAGTTCAAAACCCAGGATGCAAATGACCTTCCTTACCAGAGTAATCATCCTGTCATACCTGCTGCATGTGCACAAAGCCAAATGATTTGTGTTCACTTAGCCAAGAGCTTGATGCTTAGCAGACAGCGTTGCTGTGAACACCAGAGGCAGACACAGGCCAAGAACAGTGGATTCAGATTTCACGTGCCTCAGGAATAAGGATAATAGATTCAGCATCGGACTGGGTCCAGCTCTAAGCAATACAGGCCATGCTAAAAAGCTTGTGTGAAGAAGTCCATAAAACAATAGTAATGAGATCAACAAAATTAACCTTTTTCCTAGCTCCACAGCATTTTTTTAACCTTCTTTAAAGTCTTGACGAGAGACTGGTTGGTTCTCTCCCCTCACTCCGTCATGCTCTCCTATGCTGTGCAACGTTTGGGGTTATCTGAGTCACCATAATGCTGCACTTTGTAAAGGGAAATCAGGACAGAGCAAATGCTATTTGCATTCAAATCCTTTAATATACTATTTTAATCTTGGCTTTCATGAATAAATACATGATAATTAGTTTGGTGCTTTTCCCTCCTGCTCCCCTTTCTTTTTCTTCTTTTTTTTCCTTCTGTCCCCTCTAACACCTAGAGGGCAACCAGTGCATCCCAATCATTAGACTGGAACTACAGAAGGGAGGATAGCTGATCTGTGATCTTGCTTTTTGATCTGGCCTTTTCTTCCATATGACTAAGCAAACTGGAGTGAAATCCTGGCTCTCATGTCAGGAGTAAGGCCTGTGTGAACTTTCTTTTCAGCTGGATAAATTGGTATTAATTTTTTGCCACTGAGAACTTCTATTCAACTTTGAAGTATTATTACTGGGCAATGTTCTGCTTTGGTCAATTACAATTTGTACCTTACAGGAAAAGGGGGTGGCAGAGTGTGGGTGTGTGAGGTGTGTGCTCTTGGATGTGGACACTTTGCCCTGCTCTCTTCCATGGGAACTACAGAAATCGTAAGTGAAAGACAGATGTTTGTCCCATCAGTGTTCTTCTGCTCACTAGGACATGAATGTCTCTAACAAGAGCAAGCAATGTTGGACCCTGGCTCTTTGCTCAGCTATGTTTGATGCTGAGAACTTCAGAGAATTCGGAATTACTATTAGCTTTGAAAAAGACCTGCTGAGCATTCAATGTATTATACTGATAGTTGTGTATCTTGCTCAGTCCATGGGTCTGTCCTCTAACACAGTCACAAGTCACAGTCTTCTAAAACGGAATTAAACTTGGTCCTGCTCGCTTTCAGATATTAACAGCCTTTTTTAACCTTAGGTGTTAACCTCAGATTTTTAACCATAGGTGTTCTGGCTGCAGGGAGCTCTACTCCACTGCTCTATTTGCAAATCTGCTGCAAAGATCAGTGTGCTGACTCCTTCCTAACCTGTGCTGGGGGCAGAGGCAGCAGGACAAACTCAATGCCGATACATCATTTAACTTGGCCTGGGTTCAGGCTGTCACCTGTCCCTCTGCAAGCAGATCAATGACTGTGCAAACAGGGACCTCCTGTGCCCACTCAAACTTTGCTAAACACAGGATACACAGACTTTATGTTCACTTCTGCCAGGGCTGGAAGTCATCTGGCATGGCAGGACAGTTTATTCCTCATATGCAGAGCAGCACAGCTTGCTTTTTCACCATGGAAGCAGTGAGTCAGGGTGACTTTATTTGGAGATGTTTGTGCATTTAATCTTGTTAAATCTCATGGACTGGGATGTTTTCTTGTCAAGCTGGCACATGTTTGAACTGTATCATAACTACTTTGTCCAGTCTTTTTCTTGGGAGAATCAAGGGGAAAAAAGTCATGCTCTCTGGGCCACCTTGTAATGCTATAGTGATGTCCTGTCACAGATCATGTGGATGGTTTCCCTCTGACAGTAGAGGAACAGTGATTGTTGTGCTCTCTGTTGTGTTAATAGGGGCTGGGATGAGTTGGGGAAAGTGTCTGCACCTGACACTGAGCCCACCTTTTAGTGATTCAGTAAAAGTGGGAACTGATTATTTTAAAGAAGGGAGGTATAGAAAAAGGTGTAATTGTTACTTTGGTATTAACTGGGGACTCGGGAGACTGACTTTAGCCCTTTGATCTGCCTGGGTCTCAAGGTTTGTTCAGAAGTATCTTTAGGTACTTAGCTCTCATGATTTTTATCCTGTATTTAGCCTGCATCCACAGTAGCAGGCATCTATTTCCTGAGCCTCTTTCCTATTAACAAAAATAAATGTTGCTCTACCCAGCAAGAAAAGGAAATTAAAATCTGCCCAGACCCTCTGTGTATTCCCAGCTGCTACAGTAACATACAATGAGTCTTGAATGTCCCTGTAGACTTCATTACATGTCTAGATTGATTAGCAGACTTCCTTTCCTGGCTTCTTTGCTTGGTCAGAGATACTCTCCTGACAGCTGTCCTCCATATCTCCATTAAAGACAGAACAAAGCCTGGAGAGTAACACTTGCTGTTGACTGCTCTGAAACGTCACCATGGACTCATTTACATCCCATGCTGGGACAAAAGCCTGACCCGCACCTTCCCTTCCACATCCCACTTGCTCTGGTGCTTAGGGAACCTCTCCTGTTGGTGCCCAGCTGAGGAAGAAACAAGTCTTGTGTGTGCAGTGCTACTGATCACAGCTGCATTCCTCTGTGTGGAGGTAACTTGGCAGGAAAAGCAAGGTGTAAGTGAATGTATTTTGTTCTTAAGTGATGGAACACTACAGAGGGAAAGAGGGGAAAATTATCCCAAGTTCTGTATAGTTCCTTAACACACAGCATGATGTGGGACAGAGCTCTGTTTACAACCATCTACTTGGAGTCACTCACTGTGGTGGTAGTTTCGCACATGGTGCCTAGAGAATTGCTACAGATGTGATTCATGGGCTTGACTTTTTAGTCTTGCTTTTAGTGTATAATAGAGTAGATTGTTACTAAAGCATTTGGATAGCAGGATGACAGGGTAAATTGTTAAGGGCAAGCTATTAATAAAGGTGTTTAAAAATAAGGTCTTAGAACAATATTTTAATGTTCAGTTTGGAGCTTCCATTTTCGGAGGGCTCTTTAATGGCACAGAGAATTCAGGACATTTTGCCTGGCTCCAGCCAGAGCTGAGGTGTTCAATACCTGCAAACACAAAGCTCATTCTATAACTAAATTTAAGCATTATAGCCTTGCTTTGGTTTCTTCCCTCCTGCCCCATTTTCATTTCACAGATGCACTGGGCCTGCCTCTTTCTTCCAGCAGTTTATTACTGTGTGAGCTTAGACCAAGAACTGATCTTCATCTACAGTCAAATTAGGAGTTTTCCTGGTGTCCCTTGCTCATTCCACTGCAAATGCATTACGTCTCCCTACGCCTCCCTGTGTTGTAGGGTGTTGCTAAGGCCTCTCACAAAAGCAGACAGTCACCATCTCTGCTTTGGCAGCGTTTCAGGGATGGGTGAAGCTGTCCACAGAACACAGCACGGTTTTATTGTGAACTTACAGGGCGGCAGGGAAGCCATCTGCTTGCCAAAGCTGCATTAATGCAAAACCATTATTACAGGGATGTTCAGACAGAACTGTGAAGGGAAGAATTTGCTGTTCAGTAATTCCTGTCTGTTGTACGTGCATCCCTGTTGAAAAATATGCTGCATATTAAAACATTTTCTAACATCACTGATGCAGCTTCTTACACAACCTCCAGATAAGATGAACGTGAAAATTAAACCAAATCATACAGTACTAGGAGGACAAGATGGACATGATAACAATTTTATTCCATCAGATGATTTTTTCATGGGCCAGGTTTCCTTTTGACAGCATGAAAAAGACCCAACAGACTTAACACAAAGCTGACAAGTCAGCAGGACTGTCAGTGGGTTCAGCCTGCAGAGAAAACAATCTTGCAGACACCCTGCCACCTAGACTCCATAAGGCAGGCTGGCCTAATGAATACTTGTCAGTGCACCATTGGAATACCTGGCACCAGGCATTTCACCAAGATCTGCCAGGATTATGCAATTATATTCTGTCAAGTCAGATCAGGCATGATACAGCCTTTATGCTGACTGTGGGAAGATGGATGATACCTGACCCAACAGAAAATCAGCCTGGCTGTAAGATTTTAAAGCCAATTTAAACCAGCAAGGAGTGGGCATGCTCTGGTTCAGCATTTCTCACCATGTAGCTACACTGGTTGTTGGTTTAGGTTTGTATTGGTTGTGCTAATTTTTTGACTGGTAGCAAGCATACTACTGGTTTTCCTGTCACGTGGGACCATAGCCACAGGTGCTGTAGTAGTGGAGTTCAGGTGGGGTTGAATGGAAACAGTAAGATCAGTAAGTGCTGAAAACCCCAAAGCTGCTGCTTTGCACCAGGTATCTCACAGCTTGCTGTTACTACTGCTGTAAATTGTGCTGCTTCTTTTAGCAATTCACCTCTTTCCTGCTGAATTTTAGTCACTGGGAGCTTCCTTCCCATCTTTGTAAAGTTGGTGTTATTCAGAGATCAAAGATTTACCAGACTGTGCCACTCTGTAAGGCAGAGTTTCATGGCAGTGTCCTTATTTGTCAGGTGGGAGACTGGCTCTGGTTGTGTCAGAACATCACAAGATGGGACAGCTGACACTGTGAACACTGACTACCTAGAGAGGGAACAGCTCTGGGGAGATGAGATGAAATGAAATGAAATGAAATGAAATGAGTGCTGATTCCAGGGAGCTTATGACTTAAATTTTTTAAATTGAATAAGAAGGTTTTGAGGCTTAGTCTAAGCAGCCACAGCAATGTCCTGCCTGAAACCCTTCAAGAGTCCAGGGAAGAAGACTTATGTCATTGCAAAACAAGCAGGCAGCCTACACTGGAGGAGAAGAATGTGCCAGGAGGGGCAGGTGTTACCCAAATGTGACAGATGGCTGTGAGCAAAGGAGAAGGAAGGGCACACGATGGTCAGAAGAAGAAAATGAGCGGAGGGAGGGGTAGGTGACACATCCCTTTGAGGACACACAAAGTGAGTGGGAAGCTGGGTTGGGTGGCTGTTATGGGACCCAGAGAGTAATGGTGTCCTAGAGAGAGAAGGGTGCTGGGAAGAGTATGAGAGAGGCAGCAGCTGGGACTAGGTGGAAGAACAGTGATTTGAACAAGTTTCTCTCAAGGTGAGGAGCTGTTGGTGCCAGCAAGGAGAGGACAGAAGGGATGGTGAAAAGCAAAGGACAGGTACTAGATACACCTCATTGCAGCTCATCCTAGAACACCTTTGTAAAAAGCTGCCATACTCATCTCTGGAAGCGGCTGCCTTCCAAGGGAATATAAAGAGATTCCTGTAATGCATATCTGTGGGTGTGTTGGGAAGTAGACAGAAGTCCTTTGGAATGAAAAGATTTCTTTGAATATTGCATGCCCTAATTTCTAGAGCAGCCTCAGCTTGCCAGTCATTTCTGCTTGTGCCTATACTCAAAGAAATAATTTGTCCTGGAGCTGCTGATTCAGAGCACTGGGAGCTACATCCTCCTGCCAGTGCTCTACATTTCCTCCTCCTCCATACCAATAACTAATGGAAACATTAAATACGTTTTGGAGGCCTAAAGGTTTCCAATCCAAAGGCAAAAGGACTCAAAGCACAGCAGACCTCTGTTCTCAGCTAGCAACAATGCTAACATTTACATTAACCAGTACCTGGAGTGCCAGACTGTGTGGCCTTTTGCTTTCATGTTGTTTACTGCAGGGGCTTCAGGGTGGGGAAGAGACTAGGAGCCTGATGGGGCCCTTGCTTTATGTCACTGGAAAGTGACCTAAACCTCACCAGGCATATTCAGATCAGATGGGGTAAAACTGAGGAGAGCATTGTCTAGAGCTACATTTCCCTATAACAGGCTGTTTAGCTCCTATGTATACACAGCAAGAACTTGTCCCATCTACAAGTTTATATTTTTGCCACTTGTGACAGATGGGCCTGAGAGTTACCTGGTACTTGGGCCAATTCTGAAAACAGTTTCTAGCCAGATTTTGAGACCTCAAAAGGCACCTGAATACAGGCCAAGTTATCCAGAGAAGTCAGTGCATAGCAGCATTGATGTGTAGCTGGGATTCCAAGAAGTTTTTTTACTATAGCATCCAAACACAAACTGAATTCTCCTGTACTCACACTTTAAATTTCAGGAGAAATCATGTTCGAAAAGCTGGCCTGAAATGGCTACCAGTAACTGGTAGCTCCCAGTGACCAGGAAACACATTCCTTCTCCATTGTTACTCAGGATGCTGAAAGAATGCATGATGGGCATAAATAATGCAAATTGATGAGATACTGATGGCATGACCATCTTCCCTCAATGCAATACACAGAATATTTCTGGAGTGCACAGTGCACAAGAAATGGACAAGCTGCACAGCTGTTCTAAAAATCAGACTTGTTTAGTAACACAAATTAAATGCTTGCTGTATGTTAATAGGAAGAGAAAAAAGCACAGCTCTTTCCATCTGTGCAGCCATTTAATCATCTTCTTTTGTGTTACTTTTTTTTGCTCTTCCAGTTCTGGAACTGCAAAATATATCAGTATTTTCAACCCTAATCATGGAGACAGTCCCTCTCCCCCTCAATACCAAACAAAATAATGGTTTGGCTTTCTCAAACCCCAAATATTATCTTGACCTTTAGTTTGCATGCTGCTTTCAGGTCAGAAGAGTTAGGCTCATGGCTTTGTGTATTTCTAGAAATAAAAATGAGAACTGTGCAGATTTTCTGTTCATTTTTGTGTTGCTTTTAAGAGGAAGTGCAGAACAGTATGCCTGTAAGAGCCGAGCATTTCAGTGGAACAGTATGTGTTTAGTGAGACTGTGATAAAATCAGGCAGGGTTGCAGAGCAGCTCTAATGGAGGTGAACTGGAAAGTCAAAACTAACCAGTGCACTTTCACCCTCTCAGGCAGAGTGAAATACAGAATATAAGCAAACATCACCAGTAGGGAGTCCTATAGCAAATATTTGAAATGCCTCCCTTTTAGAGGCTTTCAGGGTGGATGCCTTTAGTTTGTATCATGCTGTTGCTAGCACACGTGACAAAGCTCCTCAGAAAAAATATTTTTTGTTGCCATTGTACCCTAAACAGCATTGCATGAAGTGGGAGAACATCAATTCCCTTGGTGTTTGCCCTTCCCTTCCAAGCATGGCTATTTGAGACACAGCTGGGCTGAGAGCTCTGCACTGCCCAAGACTGTTGCTATTAGCATTTTTCTTCTTGCTGTCAGGCTGGTGAGTGACTAAGTGTCCCTGGTGCTGAAGCTGCTGGTCATTTGGGAATTCTGCTTTCCCAAGAGAAGGGTGAGGCTCGGGGGTAGGGCTTTTTTCCTTGGTTATGGGATGCTTAGGCTGCACTGAAGCCAGCAGAATGGAACTGGGTGGAAGGCTGGGAAAATACTTTTCCTTCCTTACCAAAAAATTAAATTAAGGCACACCCAGGACAATCGGGAATGACACTGCCAGTCCTCACCTCCTCCATAGGACCTTGTGCTCACCACTAACACAGTAAAGGGAGAAGGTGGCGTATAGAGAGTGAATATGAAGTAAGTGTTCAGGATATACCCAGGAAGTACCACCCCAAAACAGGGATCAAATACAGCTTGGCCAAGGCATCACTGAGCTTGGCAGACTTGGATGTGCTCAGCTCAGGGCAGATGTAGGTCGAGACAGATGGGCAGCAGAGCGTGCAAGGCTCAGCCCCCAGGGATGGCCCTGTCACTGAAGCGCACAAGTTCCTGTTGCCAGGTGGCTCCATTAGCAGGGCAGACTGTGCAAGGTGATGAATTATGAGGAAGTCCTCACTCCTGTCCTGGCTCTGCATGACCTGATCTGTGGTCCTCTGTCCTCATTTATTTCAGTACAGTCATCCCCTCCTCATTTTCCTTCCCAGCAGGCTGGCCTGAGATCATTATGTGACACCAGAACAGTGCTCTGCAGGTGGATGGCATTTGTAATATTATCAAATTGTCAAAGCAGACAAGACTGTTCTGCTTTGGTACAAACACCTCCCCTGTGGGCATCTCTGCAGCCTCAAGCTCTCCTGGAAACAACAACAACAACAAAAAGACATAAAGCAAGGGACAAGGCAATGCAATCATCAGTTCTTTAAATGTGGACATAGATTCATGTCCCAGTCTGTTAAAAAAGATCAGAAGAGAAATGGCTGCCTTCCAGGCACAGATAATACAGAAGTAGTGAAGGACAGGATGCTTTGGGCCAGGACATCCTGGGAACATTTCCCACAAAGCCTGTAAATGACACCTGTGTATCCTAGGAGTCCAGCTACCACACCTGTGACACCGTGGGTGCCTACCACAAAGCAGTGCATGAGTCAGGAGCTCAGTAGGTCAAATCAGTGCATGCAGCTCCTTGGCTACACATTTTACAAGAGCCTGAGAGCAGTAGCAGCTGCTGTGTCAGTGCTGGTGATGATACTGCATGTCAAAGGGATGTGCACTTCAGCTATGACAGAACTGCATCACCCTCAATTGCTTGATAGGCCTAAACCTGCAGCTCTGCTACTGGGAAACTTCATGGGCTGCTCCGTGGGGGAAGGGGGCTCTTTATGGTCATGCAGTCCTGGAAGAGAGCCAGTGCAGAGCTTTGTTTCCTGGGATTATACAGCATTCCTCGGAGCAAAGCTCCGTAGCCATTTGCAAAGCCCTGCTGCTGCCTGTAGGAGGCTGAGTGCTGCTAGCACTAACACCAGCACCCTGTGCTCTTGTACGTGCTGGCTGTGAAGGGGAAGAGACTGTCAGATCTGTCGTCTTTTAACAGCAACAAGGCAGTGAATTGAATTCAGAGTTGAGTTCAGACAAATGAAAAGCTTCAGAACCTGGACTTGGCCCCTGAATCAATCCTTTAAATCCCGTTCCCTTGCTCCTGCTCTTTGAAACACGGATGCAATAACAGGAACAGCTACTGCTTTGAAATTCATGGGTATAAGGCGGCTTTCATGGATTGCTAGGCTTTGACAGCATGGTATTCTGCTAAGCTGACACTATATAGATTAGCTAATGTTCCTGATGTCTAATGGGGAAGGAGACAGACTTGTGATGTTCCCACTGAGAGGAATTTCCTATTTTTAGAAATGCTGCTGGTTCTCATGGGATGGATAGGCTGGGAAAGCCTGCCACATCTTTTACATCTTTACTTTCCCCCTCAAATTTACGACAGAATGCTGCTTCACTTTCTACTCTCTTCCCTTACCTTGCATCACAGGTACCCCAGTCTGAGGGTCTCAGAACCTACTACTGGCAGTGGGGGTTAAGAAGAGCATTCCTGTTCCAAGCAGTTAAGAAACTTCAAAGTCTCTTGGAAAACCTCTGTAAGACTCCCTCAGGTATTGCTTCATTCCCAAGTGAAATCTGAGCAGGCTGAGAAGGGTATAGAAGGAGCGGAAGAATTTTGTTGTGTCAGCAGTTTTTAACCTTGTCTTGTTTCCTGCCTAGAAACCCTGTTACTGCTCTATCTGCCTCTAAAACCAACTTGCTGATGAGGTCAGCTGGCTTGTAAGCTTGGTGGCAAAGGTGCCAGCCTCACCACTTTTTCCTACTCCTCTTCCATGGGAGCTGGGAGGTTCAAACACCTTGAGATGAAGCTCAAGCCAATGCCTGGCAGCAGCTCTTCCTAAGCACAGGCACCTCAGCACTCTTCTGACTCTTCCTGCTCCCTGTAGATGAAAATTGCTGGAGTTGTCTCAGCCTCAACAAAGCCATCTAAACCAGATGAAGATCTTGTCCTGTAGCTATTGCAAGGTCATCTGAGCTGGCCCACATAACCACTTTCGGTCTGTCCTGGGTGTAAATGGTGACAAAGCGAGATCCCACCTACACTGTACTTTTAACTGTTGTGATTAGATCAGTTGACAGATTGTGACAGCCCCTTTGTCTCGCTGGAGAGACAGCAGCAGGATGGGATGGCAGGATGATCAGGAGATGGGTGTACTCCATTGAGTACAGCAGTTGCCTCCTGGCAAAAGGGTCGAATAACCACACACTATAGTCACAGGGCCAATGCGTCAATTTTCTGCCCTAAGTGCACGAAATTGCACTGGGGGCAGAGAAGTTGTCCAGGAAGAACCTGTTCCACATGCTGAGACAGACCTCCAGTTCTACAAACACACATAGCGTGCAAAAATGTACAGAACTGGGACTACCCTTTAGCCTCCTCAGCTGTTTCCAAATGTTTGCAGAGGCATTATTGGCTTGGGTTAAAGTATACCAGTGACTTTCCTAACAGTGCACAGCTGTGCATCAGCATGTTCTGGTATTGCTGGCATTTATTAGAGTAGCTGCAGGAAGCACAGAGTTGTTTAGGTTAGAAAAGATCTTTAAAATCATTGAATCCAACTGTAAACCCAGCACTGGCCTCAGCCCATTGATCTGTCCCATTGATTCAGATCCCTCTGCAGATTCCTCTGCAGAGCCTTCCCACCCTTCAGCAGACCGACACTCCAGCCCAGCTTGGTGCCATATGCGGACTGGCTGAGGGTGCTCTCAATCCCCTTGTCCAGATCATTGATAAAGGTATTAAACATGCCTGGTCCAGTGCTGAGCCCTTGGAACACCACTTGTGACTCGCTTCCAACTGGATTTAACTCCATTCACGACCACTTTTGGCCTGGTCATCCAGCCAGTTTTTCACCTAGAGAATGGTGCACCCATACAAGCCATAAGCAGCCAGCTTCCCCAGGAGAATGTGAGGGAAACAAGGTCATAGGCTTTACTAAAGTTTAGGTAGGCAACAACCTCAGCCTTTCCCCCATCCAGGAAATGGGTCACCTTGTCACAGAAGGGAGAGCAGGTCAAGCAGGACCTGCATTTCATAAGCTTGTGCTGATCCATGACCACGATTAGTTCCATGACCTTTGCCAGCACCAAGGTCAGACTGACAGGCTCTAGAATGGGACACCAAGACCCACTGGAAAGCTGACAGAAATTTTTGCAGAAGGAGCAGCAAGAAGTGCCAGTGTATTTTGCAGGAGGGTATTTTTAGTTCTGTAAACAGCTGAAAAGTAGGGAAATCTTGCAATATATGTCAGCATTTAAATTAGTGAGGAGGTTTGGAAAAGGGACTTGAAGTGGGTCCATTTTGATTCACCTACACCTTCTTTTTATTTATTTTTTTAATAACAAAAATACTTCCTCCTAAGCAAGTTTTCTTCACTGTGATAGTTCCACAGAAGTGGTTGCTTTCAGTGGCATTTTTTGACTGGAAAATGTCTACACCACATAATACAATTTTTTTTATCTCCGTAACACTTTCTGCTGAGGGGAGGAACGCTTGCACAGCATATTTTTCAACCTTCTCATGAAGGCTGGCACACCTTGGAATTTCTAATCCCCTAGCACTGCAGAGGCCCACACCAAAAAAGGTTAATGTGAGTTTTTAACTAACTGTAGCTGTGCTTTATTGACTCTTCTTTGCTAGCTAAGGTTCCTGTGCTGGAAAATCTCAGCAAAACAAACAAGACCTGGCTCTGTGCAAGGTGGCTGCTCAAGTAAAAGAAAAAAAGGAAGTTTCCAAGAAAAACTTCAATGCAAAATTGTCATGAAACTTGGAAAGTCATGAGTCATCTGAAATTTTATGGGATGTAAGATGGAAATACAGGAAAGGTCTCAGCATTCTGGGGTAGAGCCTGTGCTGCTGAAACTCAACTGTGCTCTGTTAATAGGCAGTGTACATGAGAACTGATCTCAAACCTGAATGCTGAGATTACTGCTCTTGGCTTTCTTCCAGTGAAATGATGCATAGCTCCCGGCTTTACCTAAGGAACCTTCCAGAAATGCAAGCTATGCCACCATCACTTTGCACAGCAAGAAAGTGACCACAGAGGTTAGGTTTAAAGTATAAAGATGTTGCCCACTTCAGAGGGTGAGTCTGAGAGTGACCTCAGAAGTTCATTACCAGACTCTATGCTATTCATCAGCTCCATTTACAAGAGTCTGTAGTGACAGGACAAGGGGGAATGGCTTTACATTGAAAAAGGGTAGGCTTATATTGGATATTGGGAAGAAATTCTTTACTGTGAGGGTGGTAAGACACAGGAACAGGTTGCCCAGAGAAGCTGTGGATGCCCCAGCCCTGAAAATGTTCAAGGCCAGGTTGGATGGGGCTTTGAGCAACCTGGTCTAGCGGAATGTGCCCCTATCTATAGCAAAGGGTGAGAACTAGAGGATCTTTAATGTCCCTTCAATCCCAAGCTACTCTACAATTTTATGATTTAGTGTCCACAGGATTTCCAGATTCCCCACTGCAATGAGGAACTTGGGTGCCAATGGCTCTTAAACCCAATCCAGTCCTGCACTAGAACTAGGAAGCCTGGACAGTGCAAGAAATCAGGTCAATTACAATGGGGGCCTTGACTATGGATCGTCAGTAAGCCACTGAAAGCAGTTGTTTCTGCAATGCAGATAGGTAATTACTTGACTCTGACAGAAATCTCTTCATGGGAAAATGCTGGACTGTGACACAGGTACTGCTGACCTTGTCAGCAGCCTTCTCTGAAAACATTTAAATTCTCTGCAGGAGATTAACAATGTCCCTTTGGTCTCCATTTGCAAAATCATGTTGTAGCTCTGAGAGGCTTCTACCACTGCTTTTATCCATAGCTTGTCTAGTTTGAAGTGAAACTCATACAGAGTTCCTTTGGTTTTCGTTACTGTCATTTGGAAGAGAAATGAATTTGGGACTTACCTCTGCTAATTCTCTGCTTTTCTCCAGAAAGGATTCCTGGCGTATCAATGACGCTGATACTTTCTAACACAGGATTAGGTAGCTGGGCACAAACAAACCTGTGGAAAATAAATCTGTTAAAAAAACCCCAAAAAACAAAATATACTTATTATGTGGTGAACGTCACAGGCAGCATGGGACAAGCCAGACTCTGATCTCTCAAGTCTGCAGCTGGAGCTTGGAGCTACTGTTACTTAAAGAAATGAGAACAAAACTAGAAGCATTTTTCTCTATTTTGCTGCCTCTGGAACATGGGTCTCAGTCATGATCTATAACAGGTTTTTTTATATGGGCCCCCAAATTGTGAATTATGAAAACATTTGGGTTTTCATTTATGTGCTGTTTAGATTTTAACAAGAAGTGGTATTTGTTTTCCTTTGGTTAAGCATTCCCCTGTAGAGTCCTGAACTCAAGTGAACTGAAATAACTTGCTTTAAAAAAAAATTAGCAATGCTGTAGGATTTTGTTCTCTTTTAAACTGGGTTTTAAACAGACAAAAAAGTGTGCTATTATTGCACCATGGAAGTAGTAAAGCACAGGCAGCAGGAGATCTCAAGAGGTTGCTCAGTCTATCCTCCTGCCTCAAGGTAGGATCAATCAGGTTATTTGTCTAAAGTGTTTTTCAAATCCATAACATTTGCTGGGAGTCTACTCCATTACTTAATAATCTTTACAGTAAATCCTCTTTTTTAATGTCTAATCTAAATTTCATATGCTATAATGCCCCTCAGTTGCAAACACAGTAGATGTGGAAAAATATTTATTTTTCACCTCTGTCATCCTGCTCCTCTCAGTCCTTCCTCTATAGAAAACTGTTCGGTGGTTGTTTTTTTCTTTTTCCTATCTCTTCCAGTTCTCTCTAGCTGCCTTTCCAGCTCATTTCTAAATCCCTGAAGACCCTTGCAGCCTTCCTTTGGGTCCTCTCAAAGTGCTCCATATATTTCTTCAGGCATGATGCCACAGGCTGAAATACTCCAGCCATGGCCCTGCTAGTGGTGAGCAGAGGGGATGGATTGCTCCTTATCTCTTACAGATGACAGTCCTGTTTATATATCTCAGTGACATGTTTGCTTTTTTAGCAGCAGTATGACACTGTTAACTCACATTCACTTTGTAATTCACTGCTCCCCCATCTGCAGCTCCATTTATGTGTAATTGCTCTTTAGGTAGTTGTTCCCCATCCTGTATCTATGCAAATCACTGCCTAAGAAGAGTTACTTGTGCTCTGTGGGCTGCAGCTCATCTATTTCAGTTGCTAGTAACAGCAAAGGACAGTAAAAGCCTATCTGCTTCTGTAGCTCCCGGTAGCATTTCATGGATAGCCTTTTTGGGATGGCATTTCAGGCAGCTCTAAGTGTGTGTGTACATATGCATATTAATAGGGTGGTGTGACATCCAGGCACAAAAAGCATGTTACTGTGGGAGGAGGCAGAACCACAAAGGCTGGGGGTTGGCACAAGGACCACTCAGTGCACTCAAGGCAGATGGGGCCCTGCAGTGCTGAGTGTCTGGTTCTGCAGAGGCCCCTGCACCTCTGAATTCCTCCAGGCTATGCCCCAGCCCCACCACAACCGTTCTACTTGTAGGACTCCAAGAAGATTCTGACAAGAGTGAATACTCATGGGTTAAAGAGTGTCTCCTCCCCTAAGCTGTCAGCTATTTCAGACCACATATTACAGCTTCCCACATCCCCAGCTTGGCAGGTGGCAACAGGGAGCATTTCTGAGTATGTAATACCTCATATCAAAGAGGGGGACTGGCTTGATTATCCTGTTGAGTGCTAGGCACAGCAGCAGAGAACAAAAGGCTCAGGAGGTCATGTTATTCCCTTGTCCTGCCAACCCAGGTTTGCTCTCCATTGTTACAGCCCTGAATATTCCTTGTGTTGTAATATTAAATGGGGCAGGGGGATTTTCCACCAGTTTCTCTAGGAAAAATACTCCACAGGAGATTTCAGATATAAGGTCAGAGGCCAGCATGAGTGAGTGCATTGTGGCTCTGTTGGCAAAGTTAAGGCTGTTGCCTTCCTGTCGTCCCAGCAAAACTGCAGGACCTCAGGGAGCTTGACCTAATTCTGTTTGGGGCCATATGAAGGGAAGAACGTGGTGCCAAACTGGAGTTTCACTACTTCTACAGGCAGAGCATAGGGCTGAAGGAGGAACCTGTCATCCATCTCTCCTGCTATTCACAACAGAAAACCAGGACTGACTCCACCTTAGCTTCCCAAAACAGACATTGGGGATGGGGGAATTCTTGCAACCTAGTCAATGTGATACCAAACTAAAGGGTGAGATTCCTGATTTTGCTCCAGGCCCTTGGTGCCAAACAAGTCTTCCTGATAACAAGGTGCAACCTCTAATCCTCTAATCCTCTAATCTCTCTAATCTTCCCAGAGGTGGGGTTTGGCCAGCAGAGTTGGGGAAAGGAAAACAAGCCCTTCTCTCAATGCCAGGAACAACCTGGGGCAAGAAGAGCAGACAGGATTCTGCAGACTTGCTATCCTTTCAGCCCTGGGCAGCCCTATCTCCCAGGTATGGGCAGGTGCTCCATCTCCTGGGAATGAAGGGAAGGAGGATACAGGCTCTGAGCAGCACAATTTGCTTGTTTCTCAGCTGTCTTAGGTTACAGTTTCAAACTACAACACCAGCCAAATCCTGACTGTGCCAGTCTTCCCTTGCTTCCTGGAAAGGAGCAGATCCCAGTCTCTGCTGGGGAGGAAGTCCAGCTAAGGGTGGATGCTCACTCCTGGAGCAGCAGGCTCTGCACCCCACAGGACACAGTGCTGTGGGCTGTCACCTCTCAGCCAAGACCAGCTTGGCCAGTGTGAATGCTACTGCCTCAGACTGCTCTGCTCCTTTTCACTGACGCTCACAGTCAAGTGTCACCTTTAACCATCCATGGGTAAAGCAGACTTCCCCATGGCCACTCTTATCTCAGCTTAGAGGTGTGGCCCCTGGAGATTAGCCCCCTTCTAGAAATTTCTTGCTCACAGCCTCCTAGCTGAGGTCAGGGCCTTGGCATATACACAGAAGCAGCAAGGTTTGTGCAAGGCAGAGATAGCTCTGCTTGTCTCTAGCAAAGAAGCCAGGCCCACTGGAGAAGTAAGTGTGGGTGGCTTGATCTGGTCCAGTGGGGGCACCAGGACTTCCACCTGCTAAATTTCTGGCCCTCTGAGTCAACTCTTGCATGCGTTTAATTTCCTGATTAGCTGGGCATTAGCATCTGCATTTTCAGCACTGTAATGCTCACACAGCTGAGCCAGTCCCCCTTAGCGTATTTTCCTCTGTCAGTTTAGAAATCATTACCCCCCTTTTTTCATGTCAGCAACAGGAAGATGTCATTAGCTGCTGTGGCTACTCCCTGCATTGCTGGAAGGACTGCACTTATGCTGCTGCTGAATCACTGCTGTGTCCCTCTGTCCTGCTGTCTGCACAGGCATAGGCTTGACTCCTTCCTTGGGAGAAGGAAGAGTAGAAGCATAATGAGCACAGCATGATACAGGGAACGGGGTTAATGCATGCAGAGATCCCTTGCTGTACCAGGAGCAGAATGCATTCAGGACACATCCATCAGGATAGTTCAGAAGTGTTTGCTTTTTTGCCCCCCATGCCTGGCCTAATGTTCCTTCTCTGCTGTGAACTGTCTGCCAGCTGTAGCTGTTTTTGGCTATCAGCTGAGCTGCTCTGAATTATGTCCTCTCCATCCACGATCTCTGCATTCCAGGCAAGAGGCCTGTTATTTTCTTAGGGCAAATCACAATTCTGCCCTGGTGTAGGGAGTGGGCAGTCACCTGACCTAACTGTTGGTCAGGAGCAGATGTTCCGGGCCCTATGAAACATCAAAAACTTCTCCAAGTCTCTCTGGTGCAGGACCATGTTGATGTATTTGAATGATGGTCCTGTGCAGTGATCAGATACTGCTTCCAGAGTCACCCTGAGGCACTGTGAGGTTCTCCACATGGCAGTGACTCCAGCTATTTCCCTCTCCTGCCAGCAACCTTCTCCCTATGCTTCCCCACAGCCTCCACCACCACTCCTGTGGCCAGTCCTGGTAGGAGATGCAGCAACCTCTGGACAGTCATTCTCTAAGCCTGGAAGACTGAATGAGAGCCAGAGCCCAGCCCAGCTTTCCTGGCCGTTTGGCTGAGCAGCTGCCATGTTTCCAGTGTCTCCCACACTGTGTTAGCAGGGAAGGCGTTGATGATGGGTGTAGTCAGTTTGTTGCCTTCTGCAGCACAGTTTGTGCTCATCTAGGATATGGGTGTGTGCTGCTGGCTTCCTGCAAGGCCTAGATCCAAAACCTCCCTATGGTTGGGATGGGTCTAGGGGATGGAAAGGTTATATTCCTCATGTCACAGAGCCACTGTCCAAACCCCTGCTGCATTTTTTTACAGGAAACACATTAGAGCGGTCATCAATTTGCACCTGAGGTTGTATGTATAGGATATGGGAATGGAGAGAGCCTGGTTTTGATTGCAAACAGAAGAAATACTGAAGCAGGAGAGAGCAAGTGTAATGAAGATATTTACCCCTAGTCTCCTGCAGGATAAGCTTAGGCTGTGATGTCATTTTTGTTTTGTTTGTTCAAATAAAATGAAGGTTTGTCCCAACTGAATTTATCAGCCCTTCAGCAACTGACTGATGTGCATCTGGTAGGACTGGATTGGCTTTGCTTCACCTGTGTGGATGGAAGGAAAAGAAGTGCCTTATCCCTTTACATTACTTGCTATGCTGCTCAGTAAGTTCTAACTTTACCCTGCAGAACAAGAGAGGTCTTGAGTACTGACCTGTTCAAAAAGGCATTGCCAAAGGCGTTGAGTTTTCTGAACGGTTTTTTGGGATCCACCACCAACGCGTTTCCAGGAACAATTCCTTCCACATCTCCTTGCATCACTGCTATAAAGGAGTCAGTTGTAGGCTCTGGTCCAATCCTCATCCCTGGGAAATCCTGCTCCAGCAGGTACCTGTAAGTGAAAAATCAGGGTGTGGGCATGAGACATGAGCTGCTAAATCCTAAATGAGTTGTACTGAAGATTACAGTGCAATTATGAAGCTCCAGAGCATGGATCCTTCCGAGACTATTTTTAGCACTGTCACTGAATCCTTTGATAAATGTCTTGGTAGCTTTTCTACTTAGGATCGCAATATTGAAAGCTCATTTAAGGTAGATTAAGAAATTGAGATGATTATAGCTGCTGGGAAGAGATTCTCATCACATTACATCATTCTGTGTACTTCAATCCTCAAGACATTTGGAACAGACTTAGCACAGCAAAGTAAAAACAGCAGTTCACTGCAATCACAGAGTTAATCCTGAAACCCTACTGGCTCTTGGTGCCAATATCAATTACTTCACTGCTGCTCGTTTCAGCAGACTCATCCAACTAATGTGCTTAGCCCAAATCAGTTGCTTAAATGCCAACTTCCCCTGCACTTGACTGAAATCTCAGCCTCCGTCCTTGTGTGCTTCTGAAATGCAGCTACAGGTCTGCACTACAAACTGCTCAAGCATATAGAGCAGTACACACGTGGGTGGGGGAGTATATTCCAAGCTATACATCAAGCTAGAGAGCACAGTAAGTACAGCATCCCTTATTATTTCCTGAAGGTAGTCTGGCAAATTTCAGGGAAAGACAGTCACCCATGGGGTTGAGGACCTTGAATAGGACCCTGGCAGCATATCCTAACTTACCCTGCCAAATTCAGGGTGGGTCAACGGTGCATGCATGGGACAGTTCTCTTTGGCTCACAAAGGTGCCAAATGCCATCACTGAGGCCAGGTCTGTGTTTGTGTGTGTGGTGCAGAAAACCACCTGCTGACTCTGTGCTGAAAACCAAGACCATTATGTCCATGTGGCTTGCAGAAGATAGCTAGAACTCGTCTAGCCCTCAGTATGGGATGGTGTCAGAGGGAAGTGACAAGTGATAAGCTCTGGCCAGTTACATGAAGAATTAAAATGTCTGCCAGACTATGGAAGTTAATATAATAATGTGCTGCTTGTTGCCAGAAGGTAACTGGCATTCCCTCTTCCATTGCTGTGACCTAATCTTTAGTAGGTAGGAAGATTATTACAGAATTGCTGTGATGTTAAAAGTAGATTATGGGGATGTGGAAAAGGAAATAGGAGAAGGACTGGAGATTGTTTTCATGATTGAGACTGATATGTCTAAGCACCAGAACTGGTTCACTCAGGTGAGCCTTAGTGAGGGAAGTCCCTCTGTGAGGGACAATAGGATCACTGGCATGAAGGCTTGTGGTAACTTCTTAGAAGTTCCTGCTTCTACTGTCATTTTACCATAGGTAATCACTATCCAGTGTTTAAGGAGCAACAAAAAAAAATTGTGAAGGCTATTTATTGATACCATGTCAGCAAATATGTCTTCAGTTCCCAATGGGCAAGGCCAAATTAACTGGATCTAGAGGTAAAACAACCAAATGTATACCCAGGACAAATCACTGCTACTTATCTGGCTTATCTGCAACAAGAATACCTCCAGAAATTATATCCATAATTCCCTCTAGGAGCTGACCATACCTCCTTTACCGGTGTATTATGATGTATTTTCTTGTGTCTGCTGTCCAAAGTGATTTTCAAGTCCCATGCTCACCAGAGGGCCACCAGAAGTGACTCTTCTTAATTGCAGAACTCGTGAGATACAACAGCAGCTGTTGAGCAGCTCCTAAAAGACCTGAAATAATCCAGGAAGAGAGCAGCCCTCTGACTTCCTATAGTAGGGTGGATATATCCTTTTTATCTAAACCATCTGTAGGGGTTACTCAAACTTTCCTATGAAAGTGGATCATTACTCCACAAAAGCAGACTGCAGCTAGTGCTGGTGTGTGCCACCTCTCTGGCTGGTGATCACAATACACCTTCCTGGCACCTACAGTAACTCCTCTCTAGCTTGAAGCACCTGGGAACAAGGAGGGGCTACTTCTCTCCCACCAAAGGCTCTGTAGACTATCATATGAATGTTCTTGGCTCAATTCCCTGGAAAGTTCTTTACACTGACACAACTATTTGCTAGGTTAGAAGTCACTTGGTCAGACTCTGGAAACTAAGCTTGTGTCTCCTAGATGGCAATTCAAACACTAGCCCTTGATGGACATTGCTGTCATGCCACTGGCCTTACACAGATGGGAATTCACTGAATCTGTAGAAAAAAAATCTTTGCACTCTCCCCATGCAAATACTAGAGAGAAAAAGAGACAGACGGTGTTATCAATTGTCAAATGCAACAAGTGAAGAGCTTTTGAGAAAGGTCCCTTACTACCAAAGTCAGGTTGCATCCCTGCTGTAATAACCACCTTTTTTCTTTTTTAGAGACATGAAATTCACGTGTAATATGACAACTTTTGAGAAGAAATAGAAAATAGTTGAGGAGGGGGTATTGTTTGTTATTTATAGACAAAGCTTCCCAGAAAGTCTAACCAAAAGTCCTGTGTGCAATAGCAACACTCCTCCAGACAGCTTGCCTGAAAGAATTTTATCACAGCTCCACTCAGCTAACGTTTCAAAGCATTTCTGTATTTATTTCTTGTGTAACACTTAAAAAAATACAAAACAAAAAATCCCAACAGAAGCACTCATACAGAAGTAGCTACGCACCAATGTTACTGACTTAATGTGCAACAAGTGGTAGGAAACCAGAGAGATGAAGATTAGTACTGCCCACTATCAGCATCTATTTTAAGTGAGGCCTCTCTGGGAGATTTGGGTACATTGTGCAGCAGGGTGTCAGCAGCACAAGAATCTCATTGTGCAAAGGACAAATACAAGGGGTTGTATTGACACTGCCTGATGGGGGGAAGGCACTTCTGCTCAGCAGTGACACAGCCTGCCCTGGCTACCAGAGGCAAGCTAGAGAACACATGCAGTTGTCACATTTGTGGGGATTTCTGGGAGAGAAGAGCAAACAATGGCTGTGGAAAACACCAACCACCAGCAAGCAATTTCCTCTGCCACTGCTGCATGCCTTAAGCTGAGCTGCTGAACACCTTCAAAGGCCTAGGGGAGTGACCTCCACCAGGTTAGGGAAGTCTGAGGTGTACTCCAGGAAGGAGTGGAATAGGCTTTTTTATGACCAATCTGCTTTTTAGAGAAGTGTCTGGAGTCGGTGTGTGGCTGGGGGCATCATGCTGTTTGCCCTTTTCAGACCTGTTCCTGGTAAGGGACAGGGCAGGAAAACTGCATTAGTGCCAGCCCAGCTTGGGGTCCCCTTTCCCAGGTGGATTTGGAGACGGGTAAGGAGAGGCCGGGCTCGCCGGGCAGGAGTGCCGCAGGATGTGGGGGAAGGGGCTGCCTGCCCGTGATGAGTCATGCAGGAGCCCTGCAGGATGCCGCTGAGTGTGGCAGCAGAGGTGATGCCGGTGGGAAAGGGAAGAAGGGCAGAGCAGGAGGAAATGGTGACAACTGCCTGATACAGGCAGAGATGAAAGGTTCAGGGCTGCATGGGGAGGTCACACCAGAGCTCTGCGTGTAGCCTGTGACAAACAGCGTGGAGAGACCAGGACGTGTAAATGATGAGCTGTAGGAGGAAGGGGTGGCTACACCAGAAAAGCAAGCTTTGTTGACAGTTAGTAGGGCTCTGGCGGGCTTGTTTATTTTATTAGCAGGATGGCTGGACTCGAGCCAGGATTATTTTTAGAAATGACCAAGGAATCTAAGTTAATTAGGAGAGTAATGCTCTGTCCTGTATTCCCACCCTCTTACAGGAAACATAAAAAGCAATAACGTTGTAAAAGCAGGCTCTAGTGAGATCCTGCCGTGGCTGTCAGATATTCCCAGGTAGAGGTATTGCCCTGCCCTAACCAGCACCGACTTTCCCAACACTGTGAAAAGCGTCTGCTAAATGTATGCTGAGCAGAGAAATGGGAGTGAGCACAAAGAGATGATACAGCAGGAAGCAGGAATGGAAAAGCCGCATTAGCATTGCTACACCTTTCACATAGCACAGAGAGGCTCAGTTCTGTGTCCCTGTAAGCAGAAGAGGGAACAGCCTGGTTCCACTGCAAATAAGCCATGCTCTGGTCTCGCTTCACTGGCTTTGACCCACACAACTCACCTCCCTCCTCCCTGGCTCAGCCTCTAGGAATGTTTCTCACTGCTGACCTTGACTGCTTTTTTTCTGCCACCAGCTCCAGCCAGAAGAGCAGCCTCACTGCAAGATGCTGCAGCTCAGGTGCTTCAGAGCTTTGCATTTCTTCCTTGTTTCACCTCAGATTCCCCAAAACAAGGCAAGATGTTTGGAAGACAGACATTTCTTAGGTAGGTGACTAAGGGTCTTTTAATTTTTTTGGTAAGGTGTCCTGGGATCCAGGTAAACTGACTGAGCTCATTCCACATGATTGTTTAGTGGCATTAAGTCATCTCCCTAAATTGCATGGCACTACAAGCAGGATGCAATTTAAGAGTGGAATTGATACATAAGAATAACCCTAATTATCCCCCATCCTGACAAGATTATGGACAGAATGTCCAGAGGCTGCTTCTTACTTCACTCTACTGCTAAGACATAATGGCTGTCAACCCTCCCACTTCCTCCCCCTAGCCCCCTTTAACTCCTCCCTTCTCTCAGCTTTAGCTCCCACTTGCCTTCCCACAATAATTCTGGATGCTAATCTGCTGCTTATCCCAGCTCTTTAATGACCAGTGCCTGCAAGCTCACGCTGGAAGCCTGTCACGAGCACCATGAGGTGTTCTGGCCTTTGACTGGGAACACACCGAAGTAACAGACTCTGTTAGAGACCCTGGAGTTCTAGGAGACTTCTCAACTTTCACCTTCTTAGGCACTATTTTAAATAGAAGACTGCCTTTCTGAAAGGCCTTTTCAGGTCCATTTGGCACTCCTGTGAAGCAGAAGTTTTCACAGCTCCTGTTAACTTCTGCTTGACCATTGTCTCTGTGTAGGCTCATCCCAGCCCAGTGCCCAGAGAGGAGGACACAAGCACGAGTGAAAAGCAGTTGCCAGAGAGGCTCATGATCCACTTACTGAGGTTGCTGCTGCCATCCCACATGAGCAAAGACTCAATCTTCTTTGGCCTGGAACGTGCTCTAGGCAAACAAACTTCCTGCAAACGGGGCTGAGGCTTACAGAAAAAGGACTTCACTGAACAGAGAGGGGCAAAGTGCTAACACTGTGCAGGTGAGACTGAAGGGAAACAGTGATGGTGGCAATCCAGAGAAAAGAATTAGGAAGAGACGCTTTACTTAAGGCAGCCTTATCAGGAATTCAGCAACCTCCTCGTGTTCAGGCTCCGAGCGCCTGTAACGCAGAGGACAGAAAGGAGGCTTGGTACCAAGTCACAGAACAAAGATCTGCGGTGAAACCAAGCAGTTGTGCTATCCTCTCTATTTTTCAGAGGAGTAACTCCCTTTGCAAACATGTGCAAAATGCTTGCTTGTGTCTTTTGCACTCCTTCACCATCCACCTGACCTGCTCATATGAGAAAAGTCTTTTAACTCTTAAACTTTGTTTGCCAGGTACATACCAAGGTAGCAGAAATGCATTCTGTTCTTGGCTCCTGACCAGGAAATTTAGCAGCAGGAATATTACAGCACATAAAAAAAAAGCCCCTGCATTTCTCAAGGTCAGTCCTTTAGAGGTACAGTCAATTTGATTCACCTCTCTTTACTCTCTGCGGTTCCCTCCTTCACCAAGAAATACTGGTAGAACAAAGGGCTGGCTGCCCGTGGCTTGCGTCCAGATTTACACTGGGGTAATTCCACAGATTTCAACACAGCCACACCAGAAAAAGGCTGGAATTTAACGCTTAGCCTATGAATCACATAGGAAACATGGACAGCGCAGCTTCAGCAATGATCCCAAGGGAAAGGTTGCTGCAAGTTGAACTAGCAGCATGGCTGAACAGAGATCCCTGCAACCAAGTCCAGCCGGAAAAGTTTAACCCTCTCTGCGACAGTTTCACATCATCGAAATGAAAGAGCTTCAGGCAGCTGCTCTTTCTTTTCAGTTCGAAAGGAACTTGCTGCTCCCGGCAGGTCGGCCGAGCAGGACACAGTTAAAACAGAGCTTTACTTCTGGAGCCCTTAAGAGGGGCAGGTCTCTCTGTGCACAGGCACACATGCTTCTCTAAGTGGGTTCTATGTGTTGTCTCTGGGACAGTGCAGAAAACGACAGTCAGACGCAAGCGTGAAACAGAGACCACTGCAAACTGAAGCACTCCCTTTAAAGTTGCCTCATCACTCAAAAACTACAGTAAATTGAAAAGAATGGTATCAGCAGGATCAACCCGGGCAGCGCAGGCACGGGAATGCCCCGCGCGAGGCTTCCCAAAGCCTTTGCACTTTGAACGGCCAGGAGGGCCCCAGTGACTCACATCCCCCACACTCCTGCCCTGCCTGCACTCCTCAGCCCTGCCCTGGGCTACTTTTTGCCACGTCGGTGTTCCATGGGACATCTTACACCACCCTGTGCTTGCGAAGGAATGCTCCGCGCTTGAGCGGAGGTGACTTTTCAATGAAAAGCTGTTGAGGGGACGCGAAGGGGGTAACAGAACGGGGATCAAGGCATAGCACGGTAGCAGAGACACGTTCTGCCCCACCCCAGTCCCCGGGCATCGAGGGTGCAGGTGTGCCTGGGAGGGGGGCGGCAGGCAGCCGGATTTTACCTGATGAAGGTGGTCTTCCCAGTGGAGTACTGCCCCACGAGGAGCACCATGGGCTTGTTGTCGAAGTCGGCATCCTCCAGGGCGGGCGAGTGGAACTCGTGGAACTTGTAGTGCTCTTCCAGCGGCAGCAGCTTGGTCTTGTAGAGCTTCTTCAGGCCGTCGCTGACCGTCTGGAACACCTCCGGGTCCTTCCGCCGACGATCGTCGGTGCCCAGCCAGCTGAACATCTTGTGGCCTCCTGACGCCAGCTCCGCGGCGACCACCGGGGCTGGGCTGGGCTGCCTGCGAGCGCGGGCTACCCGCGCATCCCCCTCAGGCCGGGCGGGCCTCACTCCGCTCCAGCGCCCACCCGCGAGGGCCGCCCGCCCTCACGCCACCTGCGCCGGCGATTTCACGCAGAAAGCACTCCCCGCGGGAGGCTGAAGGAGCGGCTCGTCCGCGCAGCCCCGGCCCAGCGGCACTGGCGGGCGCCGCCTCCCCTCACGCTGCCGGCTCCCGGCGTGGGCATGGCGCGGAGGCCCGGCCCCTCAGGAAAGGGGCGGGCGCCGGAAGCCGGCGGTTCCTGGCAGGCGCCGCCCGTTCTCCCCGGCGGGTGAAGCCGCGCCGGGCGCCGCCATGTTGGACAGCGGGGCGGGGCCGGGCCCGCAGCGCCCCCTGGGGGGCGTTGGGGGATTTTCAGCCCGGCCGCCATTTTATTGCCTTTCTCGCCTGGCTTCCAAGTAGACCTAAAAAATCCACTGAAATGAGACCTTCGAGTGCAAATCTGAGAGGGAGCCCACTGTTCCTGAGCACTGCCAGCCTCAGCTGGCTCCCCAGCCTACCATAGAATGGGTCAGGTGGAATGGGGCCACTGTGGTTCATCTGGTCAGGATTGTGTCCAGATGGTTCTGGAATATCTCCAGTGAGGGACACTCCACAACCTTTCTGGGCAACATGTTCATATTCTGGTAGAATTTCCTGTGCATCAGGTTCTGCCCCTTGCCTCTTGTCCTACTGCTTAGCACACCTAAGAAGAACCTGGCTCCATCCCCTTGAAACCCTCACTTTAGATATTTATACACATTGGTGAGCTGTGCTCTCAGTTGTCCTTGGACTATTCTTTCGCCAGCCCAGTGATTCGGCTGCATTGATACCCTTCACTTGGTGGCTCTGGCTGTGCCTGGAGGAGTTCTCCATCTGAGCAGATGATATGGGCAAATTATCTACTGTCCCCACTCCTTTATTCCTCCACCAGTGAGGGGTGACAGGACAGCCACACAGGTTTTCCAGGAGTCCCTAAGGATCAGCATGTCCTTGGGGCCGGCCATCAGTTCTGCTGCCAGGCTCTCCTCATCTCCACTGCGTAGCTGGGATAAAGCAGGATTTTTTTTCCCTAAAATATCCCCTGAAGGCTTTTTCACTTTAGTCCATCCCATGGGTCCGAAAAATGTGGCAAGAGGCAGTTCTGGAAGCGGTCCCGCCGTGTGGTAGTTCCTGCCCTTTCCCAGCCATTTACTGCCGGGAGGAGCCCAGACTTTGCATAACCAGGGGCAGCTCTGCAATAAAACCTTCTTTTCTTTTTTTTTTTTCCCCACAGGAGGGGGACACACAGAGACTATGTGGCCCTGAGTGCCTGAACAATGATCCATGTCCATTTCTGTGTCTTCTACTGCAGGAGAAGACACTTTCCTTGTTCCCAGTGTGTGATCCCAGGCACTCGTATGCTCTCTGGCATGGTCTGACCCAGGAGGTGCAAGCAATGACTCCAGGGACCAGTTTTCTTTTTCTGGAAGAACACAGCAGGCTGACTGTATTTTCTGAAGACCAGACTTCTCTGCTTTCCTGCCAATGCCTAGAGCTGAAAGTAGAACTGATGTTTTGAAACCTCCTTAAGACTAATTTCCCTGATTTCTTTAGTTTCATAAATAGAGGCTTTTGGCTTTCAGAATCTGATGACTCCTTTCCAGTGAAAACTCCTGAAAATGAAAGGCCCCATAGAATTCAACATGTTTTGGCAAGAATTACTCATTTTGTAGGAAAAAACTCGCTTTCATCTTCTAGATAGTTCTGCCATTTAAGGGCTGTGCTCCTTCGATGGCGCTCTGGCATTTCTGCAGCTATATATGGAGTCTCTTTGGTGCTTGCTTGTGTTATCGTCGGAGCTGAGTAAAGGTCAGGCCAGGAAACCTTTGATTGTAAATCTCCCCAGGCCACCTTGGTGCCCTTCCTGAATGCACTGAATGGGGAGCAAAGCAAGATTTCTGTTGTGCAGGCTGCTGGAGCTGACTGCCACAGGTGTGGCAGAAGAATGATTGCTGCCCATTTGCAAGGTGAGGCTATTAATCGTTAAATTGCACAAATCATAAATACACATACCTGATGGCCAAATGGCAAAATAAAAAATTCTTTGCCTTGACTGAAGAGACTCCATTTCCTATGGATTCATTATCACCGGGACAGATCACAATGAAACTTGACAGTCTTTATAGACGTTCTTTAGGTATCTCACATTGCGCAATCTTATTTATTTTTCGGTCTGTTTTCTTAGCCATTTGAGACTGACTTCTTCAAGAACTGTCTTTACCTTGAGGTACAGAGCTTGCCAAAAACAAAGGGAAGTAAAATTAGGAAAGGAAGTGTACAGTAGAATTGGGTTTTTCTTTCTGCCAGAATCAAATTGAAAGTTTTAATCTGATTTTATTATTTATTCCTTTTCATTTCTTAATCAGAAGTTTTTTAATGATGGTTTTCTGTTGGATAGATTGGTCTTATAGTATAATCTTTAGTAAGTTGGGTTTCTTTTTTTTAGTAATTTATATTTTTTAAATGTAGAAGCTCTCCCTTGACTGCCCTCCACAGAAGCCACTCTACTGCAGTACTCAGAACATATCTCCATCTGATACTCGTGGGGGTTTGCTACAGTCCACTACTATAGAATTTGTCTTTATCTTTGAAGATATCATGGATTTAACTTTTAGTTCTGTAGTCATGTTCCTAATGGTAACAGGGCTGGCAGTCACTTAGCTGGAAGCCTGCCTTGACCAGGAGAGAGAGGCTTGCTGGAAAAGATTCACTTCTACTTTGCTGAAAGTCAGGGAGGCTGGACTGAGTAATGTAGTAGTTGCACACAAAATGAAACCTGGGGATTTGGGGGCAAAACACAATGTTGTATAACTGAAACTTGTGAAATGGTGACAAATGTGTTCGCTTATCTGCAGTCTTAGGTTGGAAAGGTGTTCTTCCTACGAAAGATCATCTGAGGATGGGGATATTGAAATCACTGAATTTGAAAAGAGGTGGTGACTCAGACCATAGCATGTTGACAGTTTCAAGAAGCTTGTGGGAGCAGTATAGTTCAGTAAAAATTAACTTCCTGCCAGTGCAGTCACTGCCACTGTTTGTCCATTACCAAGTATGAAACCTGAGGAGGCAGTGTCAAAAGTTCAGGTGGTGATGGGTTCAACAGGGAGTAACCAGGGTTGTGGGAAAGGAAAGAGTAGAGAGGAAGGCACAGCAGGCCCCCAGAATTAACCCAAATACTCTAATTTGATAAGTAAGAGAGGGAGAATTTCCTCTGGTTCAGCAGGATCGAAATTCTCAAATGCCTGCTGGTGCCATATGGAGGCAGAAAATCATCTCCAGCATAGTCTATTCCTTTCCTCACTCGTTACTTTGCCTTTGCAACTCAGAAAGCTACTGCCTTCCTCTCCTGCCCTCACTGCTCCTTCATGCTCCTCCAAAATCCTTCCCATTACCTTTCTCCTACCATTTTTCGTGTGTCTTGGTACACACACACACACAGTCCTTTTCTCTACCCTCCCCATACTGCTCTTAGCCCCTCAGTGCCTGAGGTGGACTGAGGTGCTGGTACCCAGAAGTGCCACCAAAAATGTGGAATGTGGGGCTGGAAAATGTACATCCAGTGAGTGGGAAGCATTCTTGCTGCCAGAGAGCTCCCTCCTTAGATCTGTTTGGCAAAGAAAGCTGCCTGTATTGCACACAGGGGACCTGACTGATGGGATGTCTGTAATAGAGCTGGAAAGAAAAATCCTCTGAGCCCTTCACCATCCTTGCAGAGCAGAAGCTTGGTCTATAACTCTTGACTGATTTCTTTTCTTGTCTGTCTCTGCCATAGGACATACACCTCCATCAAACTTACATAAATGTTCTTTCTGAGAATTGTTATGATTAACTGATTGACAAAGTGCCATGTCCCCGTCTGTTCTGAGAAAATATGGGGGATATTTCCTCTCTGAACTTCTTCTTACCTGTGAGCAGAAATCCTCTTAAAATGTATTAAGCCACAGTTGAACACATCTTTCTGTTCTACCTTGTCAGTGATTTATGGAGAGACGTGGAGTTTTGTGCTTTGAATAATCGAGTGACAAACTAAACAAGGAAACTGCTTTCCACTGAAGCAATGGGTGAGTCAAAAGGTAGCCTGCATGATGGGCTGACCTGTTCTTTTATGTCTTCTGTGGAATATTTTGTCATTGCTCAATATGTTTTTTTCCCCTCCTCCTGCTTCTACCACAGTGTTTGATAGGTTGGGACAGGCTCTGGAGGTTACGTATGCGAGGCATATAAGTACGTGCACATATAAACACATATAGGGAGAGATAGCAAATATACTATTTATGAGCAGCAGGCATCACTGCCAGTTATACTTCACTGTGAGGACACACCTGGAGAAGGTAGGACATCAAATGCCAAGTGCTATGTAGAGGGATTTGGTGCTGGCATTTAGCAGTTATCTCTGGCTAGCACAGAATTAGGATTTTCCAGGGGTTTGAAGGGAGTGTAACTCTCACCATGGCATGGTGTTAAGATGAAGCTGTCCTCTGGCATCAGATGGGGGTATTAGTTACACAATGCAGCAGCTGCTGCTGTGCTGTGCTCTGGAGGTGTTGAAGGGAAAGGCAAAAAGTTTGTATCAGCAGACGTGGGAAGGATGGGTGTGATGTAAAGCAGTGAGATGAGCCACATCAGCTGCCCTGCATGTCACAGCTCCAACACTTCTGCCTGCCAAGTGGTTGGCAACACAGGCTGGTGTTTTAGCTAGCCCAGATTTTGTGCACCCTCGTTCTCTCACTTTTGCTGTTTAGAGTTGGTTTGGCTGATTCTTGAGCACTAAGTATTCTGTGGAGATCAAAAATTTCATCAGTGGGAGTTGTGGGTAGTCAGAATATCTAATGATTGGGATGCTTATGAATAGGATGTTGTAACCTTAAGTGCTAAAGCACAGATCTTGAGTAAATGGGATTTTCATATTTCCACTGATTTCAATGTAGCTTGGACAATTTCCACAGCAAAGGACTTATATTTTTAAATCTTGACTGAAGTCTTTAAAAGTGAATCTTTGGTCAGAGAGGTATTACTTGAAGTTCTGAAAGCCATCCAGGCATTCTTGATGCCGACTTTTTGTTAAGATCAGTGAGAGCAGGTTCACTGCTTGACCTTGAAAGTCTCAGCACCAGAAGGTGTTCATCAACTTTTGAGCCAAAAATCTAAGCACAGGAAATTCAGGGAAAGGTCATCCACCTGTCTCTATGTTCATTCATTTTGTGAGAATACGTAGTTCAGTGCTTCTTTTCAGGATATTTCTACTTGCTTAACAGCCCACAGGAAGAGCAGGAGTCTGCCTTGAGGGTTTTTTTCTGAAATACAGCACTCTGTTTAATCAAAGACTAGAGGTTGTACCTGAAAGTGCTGTTTTTATACTGTTTGTTATGAGACTAATAAAGATTAACAAAGCCTAATACACTCACACTATCATTTTGACTAATGGCTACTAATTTCTGTAGCTAATGTTCTGCTGTATTACATGAATGGTTGTAAAAGATGGCCCTGCATCATTTGTTCTGTTCACCCTAAAATTTATTATTTTGCATGCAAACATTTACCGTGCTGTTCCACACAATCAGGAGCAGCTCCTCAGCCCAGACTTGGATTGTCTTTGTTAAATCAGAAGAGCTGGGCTGAACTCTGTCATCCCCAGGTTTAGCCCTCAAATTGCCCACTGTCCAAGTGTTGCCTGAGGTAAATCCTCTCGCAGAGTAAGAGGCTCTCAGAGAATTAATTCATGGTCCAGTTACTTTTATAAAAAGAGAAGGTTTTGCCATGGATTCTTCACCTTCCATTTTAAGACTGATGAGGCATTTAAGATGTTGAGAAAGCTCAGGGGAGATCACAGGATGCTAATGCATTGGAAGGACTTAGATCAGGTGGTGAACATGCTAACTAGGGGAATGTGCAAAGAATAGAGAATCAAATCCATTTAACCTACTGGCTCATGGCTTTGCTCTAAAGCTTTTAACCTCTGTCTGCTACACTTGGCTGCTTTCCCTTACAAATTTTAATTGCTGGAAGAGACATGCACACACTCTGCTCCACCTGTGGTGGAGGACTGATTCAGTCTGGCTCTGTACCATTGGTGAGTGGAGTACAGGAATACCTTGGCTGGTCATATACAGCTGTATCTGGTGCCTACTTGTACATGAGGCTGTGGCCAGACATCAGGCAGAATGGTTAAACACAAGGTGGAACACTGGCTTGTCTGAGAACTGACAGTTCATGATGCATTAAGTGCTTCACTGCATCTTTTGTTTGAAGATTTCCAGGTAATTAGGAAAAGAGTTTAAAACAACACACAGCAGGTTCAGCTGGGAGGTTTTCAAAACATGCAGAGTAGCATAATTGACTCAACACACACTGTTACAGTTGGGGTGCTGGCTGAATTTCTTGAAAATAAGGCTACATATTCATGTGATTTAAACCTTCATTTTTGTAAGCATTGTTTTTTCATACTATCTTTGGGTTTCAAGCCCTGTATATAAAATTCTGTTCTTTTTCAAATAAATACCAGAGTGAAGTGAGAACTGGTGAAAAGTTAAAATAATTTTATCAGGCACTGTGAATACTCTGCACACCCAAAAACCAAGTCTCAAATATTTGTTCTTCACTGGAGCTCAAAGTGTGCCAATTGCTCTCCACTTCTTTTCCTGGGGAACAGCATATCTTCTTCATACATGTTTTGTCTGCCTATATAAAGTACAGCTGGTCTCCAGGCTGTTTTCTTCCTTTGTTTTTCTCTTAAATCTATCTCTGTCTGTTGCTCATGTTGTTGCAGCCATGAAGGCCAATGACTGTAAAAAAAGAAAGGTTTGGAGGGAGGGACAGTATTTTTCATCTGGAGAAAAAGTAAGCAAGTTGTTAGGCACTTCAATTCTTTTTTAGCTCTGAAATACCTACTGTACAACAGAAAATTGAATTTTCATTTCCAGGGTTATCTTTTGAAGATTTTCTCTTGGTTGCCCTTGAGGGTCAAGCTTTGTGGATCCCTTCAGAGTGGGTTTATAACAAATGAGGGCTCTGTGTGGTTGAACAGTACAATCTGTGGTTGTTTGTTTTCTCGCAGGGACTGCTGCTGACTTTTCAGTTTTGATGGGAGTAACTATCAACTGGTGCCTAACTGAGACCAGCGTCCTCGGGTGCCTGGGACAGGGATTTTGAGTCTCAAAGAGCCTCCTCTGTGGGGGAGCCTTCCAAATACTGTATCATTATGGCATGTGAACCATTTCTTAAACTTTGCATCCTGGTTAATTTTTTCAGACCACACTGTACTAACTGATTGTGATCACCTTGCTAGCACTGATGGGAATGATTAGCCTGCTGAGATTTTAGTTATGATTTCTCCCAGCTAGGGATGGTACAAATGTTTAACATAGCTGCTAATATTAAAAAAAGGGCTAGGATATTACTCCTTGGTGTTTTTAGTGAGGGGATGAGAAACATCTGTCTTGAATGTTACAAGGAAAAAAATACCTCAGCATGCAATTTCATGTGTGAGTCTGTGGTGTTCAGCAAGATGGAATGTGAACTCTTGGGGAAGATCACATCATTCTCCAAAATGAGGCAAAAAGGGCAAAATAACTATCATAGGGGTGTGAGCTGTGGCTTTGTAAAACCTAATGTATTCCATTTTTCTGTTAGCCTTTGGTTTATCTTGCTTTTTTTTTTCTTTTTTCTTCTTTCTTTTTTTTTTTTTTTTTTGGGAGGGGAAATAACTTCATGCCAGAATGTGATTGAATAAAGACTGTCATTCATGTTGCAGCACGTTATGAAAATATCCTGGAGAGCCTAAAATAGAGAGAGACGTAGAATAGCTATGTGTCTATGGCTTCAAAGCTCTAGTAAAAGTCAGTGGGGTCACTTGTTCTGATTTCACTCAGATCTGCAGTGATATCAAGCCTTGAAAATGCAGTGATAGGTGCTCAGTCAGAATTGGGTGGGCCCCCACTTCTCCTGGGAATGCCACTGTTCCTACCCACACCTGCTGACTAAGAAGAAAATTTTAAAAGCCAGGATTAAATTTGCTTTTTATACTTGTTTTAACTATCAGGAATTCTTCTGAAAAGACACGCCTCATCTGAGAAAACCAAGAGTTTCCAGCAGAGCTGTGCAGTGTGAGATCCCTGCATAATCCTCAGTGGAAGAAAATTATCCTGGTGTTATTGGAGACATCAGCATGCCTTTTCTGCTGTGCATGAAAAAAAATAAGTCACCTGTGCTTTTAGGCAGGAGTATCTTTCAAAAACACACCCCTCCCATCCAGCAGAACTACCAGGCTTTGCTGGAGTCGTGCTTGAAGAACAAACGCTTGTTCACAGACGACACCTTCCCTGCTCACATCAGCTCTATTGGAACAGGAGCACTGGTAAAGAAACTACCCCAAAATTTACAGTGGAAGAGGCCACACGTAAGTGACTTTCAGTGAGTACTGTGTATAAGAGGATGATTACAGATGATAGCCTGCAAATAGTTTTAGCATTGAACAGACTACTCTTAGACTTTAATTTAGGTGTGCTTTAATGTCTCGGGGGATTACATTTATTGCATCAGGTGCCATTTTGGAAGCTGGGGTACATGGAGTTTCATAATTGCCTTTGAAGCATTTGTTGCCCAAAATCATAACCAGCCTTGTTCAGTTTATATCCAGTAACACTTGGAGCAGGCAGGGAGAGGAGACGAAGTGAGCAGGGAGAATTGGTTTCCTTGGAACTCACAGCTACAGTGATCTCACCATGATTCTGTGGTGACAGATGAGATCCTTCTCCCCAGAGTTCAGGACTGTGACCTTTTAGAAGATTTCTGAGTTCTAGACAGTTCTTAGCCGTGACCCCTCTCTCCCATGGGCCACATACCGTTACGATGCTGGAGGCTGCTACTTCCCCAGACAGGGCAGGTGCCTTATCCTCTTGCTGGGCTGGTTTTTTTTTCTCTTGCTTAACTGTTTAGTCTATTGTACTTGGAGTAGTCTTTTCCCAGCTCTCAAGGCTGAGCTCCTATCACAACCAGTGACTGAGCATCAGTCTGTGAGTTGGTTTTAGTTTTGGGCCTTTGTTTTCTACTTGTGCTTACATTTCCAAGGCCTTTGCTGGCATTCCAGGCTTAAACTGAACATCACAACAAGAGACACCCAGGTGCAAGGGCTGGTCACAGAGCACGTTCTCATAACAAAAGGGTAGATAACAAGTCTGGGAGGCCACGACAAGAGTCTGGCACAGTTAGATAAGGCCTGTTACTAGCAATGCCGGTTCTGTTCTTACTGAGCCACTGACCAGAGTACTGACAATCAGATCCTCCTGTAACCAATGTATAGAATTATGTGAGAATTTCAGAATTCCCTTGTCTGTTGAGAATTCTGCCAGTTAATAGCAGATAACATCTCCCTGCTAAGTTATTTTCTAGCTGTCATATTTTTTGAGATTTAAAGAAATTCTCAGAAGGATTGAGTTTCTGCAAAAAAAAAGGTCAGCATGAGTCCTGGCCTCTACGAAGCCCTTCAAGTGTCTCTCCACCTCTCAGATATTGGAATGGACTTGAAACCTCCTCTGTCTCTCACTGGAGTGTTCTTCTGCTCTGCTGTGATCATTGGGATATCCTGTGTAGGTCCAGGAGTTGGACTTGGTGATCCTGATGGGTCCCTTCCAACTCAGCATAATCTGTGGTGCTGTGATTCTAGAACTGCCTTGTGAAGAAGGCTGCTGTTTGCTCTGGATGCCAGACTCTCTGAGCAAAGACTCTCTGAGAATGGATGCTGTACATCCTTCAGTCGCTGTGCTGCAGAGATGCTGAGATTCTGCCATTCACCCTGCAGGCTTGTAGCTTGCTGCATCTAAGGCTTAGCCTGCAAACTGAACACCCAAACTCACCGAGGGCAGGGCTTGGTGTCTAATTACTGTAACTGCCTTCTGAGGGCTTGCTGTTTCTTTGCTACTGCCTGCAGGGTAAGCCAACAGTGTGAAACTTAGCTTGAGCAATTTCTGGGTCATTCAAGTGAAATGTGATTTTGACACTTAGATTATTAATTTAACCCCAGAGGCACTTGTGGAGGAACAAAGATCACAACATTATTTCTCTCTGTACAATTATTCCCAGACCTACTCTTGTTACAGCAACAGGAGCTCTGTAGCAGCCATCAGTCTGTAGCTCAATTGTCAGTCAAGCTGTGGAGATATCAGCCAGGTTGCATGAGGGTTTGAACAGGTATGCTCTGCCCTTGTAACATCTTTTGGCTGGCACTTGTGCGGAGGAGTGGGACTGGCAGGTTTGAAGGGTTGTCTTATCAGCATGGTGTCCATCATCTGAGCACCAGTGAGTTGTGCTGGAGACCAAATTCAATGCAGACCAAGCACAAATGTGTGCCCAGGTTAGTGTCAGGTTAGCCAGAGCACAGAATACTAGATTTATACCTGAGCCAGAACAATGTCTGCTGGGACAAAGGACTCTCAGTATTTTAAGAACTTTAACTTTCAAGCTAAATCAGCTCATGTTACTGGCTTAACTCTCTCCTTCCTTTTTTTTTTTTCCTTTTTCATTTTGTGCTTCCCAGGCTTTGCACAAAAGTCCTGTATTTTATACTGCAAACAGAAAGCAACTTGATCTCTGCCAAGGATTGGTGGGTAAGGAAACTCCTTTGTATAAATGTCTAAGTATTCTTACACAAGATAACATTTTACGTGGAAGTTTGAATGTATAAAACTTGGCATGGGCATAGAAGGTGTCCATCTCCTCCCTCCACTTGGCATGGTGGGGATGAAGCAATCATTTACTGGAATAGACTCTGTAAATAAGCTGGGATTTGATGCATAAGAGGTGTCTCCATGAGCTGAAATCATTACTGTATGTTGTTTCTGCCCATGCTAGTATGAAGTGATCCTGTGCTCTTACTGGTCTGTGCTGTTGCAGCTTGCCAATTGAACAGAGACCACAGAAGGACTTTTCATTTGTACCTAATGCTCAGTGTGTGTTCTCTTCCCAGCCTTGCAGTTAGAAAAATAATTTATACCTCTGTTGCCTAAAATAAAAGACTGTATTACCATGTGCAGAACAGGTAGAGGTGGGACTAAATAAGTTTTAAAGTGCTTTATGTCCTTAAAACCAAAGTTTGCTAAGTACAGTCTTGCATGTGAGATCCACTGGAAATTATTTTCTTTTCTGGAAAGCTAATGTTTTCAAAGAAAAATGGAAAAGTTTTTTTTAATAGTGTGCCTCTCTAGAGAACAGAAAAAACCCCACACAATGCCGGTAAAACACAGAATGTTTCCATTGACAGTTATTGCTTGCTAAATTTCTTATTTAACCAAACAGTACTCAAATGAAAAGATCATGAGAGAACAATTATAAACCAATCATGGTTTGGTTAAGTAGCACATGTCTGGATCATCTAACTTTGTGTGTATGATTTGTTACAACTGTAAAGACATAAGCACAACAGCTCTTCTGCTGGGATCTTGGTGGTATTGCTGAACTTGGCTGAGAGCTCTCACTTTTCAGCCAACTGCATGTGTCCGTTTGTCTTGGCACAGAGAACTGCTGGTTCCTGGCGGCCCTGGAAGCCCTGACGTTCCACCAGGACATCTTGGCTGCAGTCGTGCCACAAAACCAGAGCTTTGAGAGGAAATATGCGGGCATTTTCCACTTCCGGGTACAGCTGCTCTCCCAGATTGCAGGAGATCCTCTGATATCCCCTGCTGTGTTTTGTGTCACACCCTTAGATAATTTGTGCGTGGTTCCCTTTGGCCAAGGGCAAGTGGCCAGAGGGTATCCCAGTCTGGAGAGGAGCCCATCACCCCTCCCACAAAGTAGTGCAGGCAATGAATCAACTGCAAGCCACTGAGGAAACACCTCTGCTTGGCTGCTCTCTCCTGGTGTGTCCTACCCATATTTTAATGCAGACAAAACTCTTTTTCAAGAGTGGCAACAGTCAGCAGGACCTAAGTACATCAGCTCCAATCTTCTAGGCCTTTTGCCACCTCTTGGTACAACTCTGCTACCCTGCAGTTAGGAATTCCTTCCCCAGAAGTCCACCTGTGACTAATGTTCCTGCTTACTCCTTTTACACCTGATACATGCTTTGTTTTCCCCTCTGGCTGGGTGGGGCTGAGGAGCTGGCTCTGTGGGTGAGTCAGCACATCCCACTGACCCACAGCAGCTTGTTCTGTGCCCACAGCTAGGCTCTCTTGCCTTTCCTGTTATTTCAAGGGGAGGTCCCTTCCAAGGGAAACATCAGCTCATTCCTTTCCCCTGACAGTTCTGGCACTTCGGGGAATGGGTTGACGTGGTGGTTGATGATCGCCTGCCAGTGAATGAGGCGGGGGAGCTGCTCTTTGTTTCCTCAGTATATAAGAACGTGTTTTGGGGAGCCCTTCTGGAGAAGGCATATGCTAAGTAAGTGACTCATTTCAAGTTATGCAAATAGTCTCTTTAAAATATGTTGGTTGGTGCCTACGCAATTTGTTCTTGTTTGTAAATGCATCTCCTAGGCCTTGCTACATTTGGAGTGTAGTAGATGTCTCTCATCTTTCTGGTATTACACATAAAAGTTGCCATTGCATTAGCTGTTATCAAACCAGGTCCTTGAGTTTAAAACCAAGGGTTTAGGTGTGAAAACAGCCCTGTTGTGGGGAGTTGTCCTCTGAGTGTTATCGTTTGCAGTGTATTGGCTTAGCCTGATGCCTTCCTTGTAAACACCACAGAGGAGGAGAACACCACAGATAGACATTTTCAAATGTGAATGATTTCCAATGCTTCCTTTAATGTATTATCAGTGTGAGAAACCTCCCAGGATTTTCATTTTGGAGGTGTGCTGAAGCACTGCACTTTGTTTTGGCAGATGTTTCTGCTCTCAGGTCCCCAAAGCTGAGGCATATCACAAGTCACATGGCACAGTGAGAACAGTAGCTTCTCTTCAGGGTGTTTTGTCTACAGTGGTAAACTCTAGTGGTAGTATCAGCACAAAGAGAAGAGCAACAAGGCCTAACTGATGGAGTTTGTTAATATTTGGCTGAAATAATCTCTGCAGAGTAGGAAAAAATATTCTAGTTAACACTGAGAGAAAGATCACACAAAGGTGAGAATGTTCAGTTATTTTCATTAGGTGTTAGTGTTAGAATGAAAAGACTGGACCAAGTTGCACTGCAGTGATAAAGAAAATCAGATTGGAGACTGAGCTCTCAAGACAGTGTCTCTCAAGCACTGTATCTTAGATACAGCACAGTGCCTGGTGATAAATTCAGGCTACATTCTCTAAGACAGAGTTATCTGAGTTATGATGGGCATGTTCTTGTTACAGTGCAGTCAGGGATGACAGTGAGTGAAGAGTACCTTTCAGACTATGGCCAATCTTGGAGGCAATTTTGCAGATTCCCCTCTTCCCAAATGCCAAAAATTCCCCTAAAATTAAACAGTAGTTACAGCCTTCCTTTTTCTTTTTGCACACTTTTAAAATGTTTTCGTTGGCAAGCTGTTCTCAACCTGTCATCTGTGACTATAACCCAGAGAATATATTGATGTCTTTTTTTGCTAGACTCTACGGCTCCTATGAAGATCTGCAGATTGGGCAAGTTTCAGAAGCCTTGGTGGATTTTACAGGGGGTGTCATTACAAGGATCACGCTTGCAGAAGCTCCTCCTGATCTGTGGGATATCCTGACAAGAGCCACCTACAGCAGATCTCTCATGGGCTGTCAGACACACTTAGGGGTGAGGCTTGGAGTGCCTTTCCAGACCCATTTCTCTCTGCTCAGCTGGTCACTGTGACTCAAAAAGTATCAAAGCTGCCACACCTGACTTTCTGTAGAAGTCACCTTCTTCATGTTAAACTTTGCTCATGGATTGATTGCTCTCAGCTCTCTGTTGTTATGTTTAGGAACTGGTTTATCTATCAAAGAAATTCTATTAAATAGGGAGCTGCTGCATTTTCCCATTTTTATTAAATAAATTTTCCATTTGTACAGATGGTGCAGTGAGGTACAGACACACATGGAATAAAGTTACAGCTAAGGTAGAGAGGTGTGTAGTTCAGAACATGAATTCAAATCTTGGCTTCCAAGCTTTATGCTACCACCTCAGCTGTTGGGAAACTCTACTTTTCTGAAAATCAAAACTAACCTCCTGGACTTCCTTAAAGTTAGATGGTCTGTAGCCAAAGATCTGCATTTTAGGAAGAGACATTGATAATCAACCTTCCAGTTCCAAGCATACTGCAAAATCTGGCTCTTAGGAGCTTCCATTTGTTTATTTATTTTCAGTTCTCCTGTTACTTTGAAAGTCATTGCTTACACAAGTACAGGTCTTTGGTATTGGTGTGAATCTGCTGTATGAGTAGGGATAGAACAAAAGCTTTATTTTCCTTCTGTTTCTCTTTCTTGTATACAGACAACAAAGGTCCTGAAGAATGGGCTTGTTGCTGGCCATGCCTACACAGTAACTGGTATTAGAAAGGTAAGACTAGCCCAAATGTCCTGGGTCCAGGTTAATTTGAATATTAGCAATTTTTATTGTAGTCATAGGTTCAACCATTGATCAGGGCAATTATCATATCCACTCGCCAATGCTCTTTTCTTAGTTTAAGGCTAAAAGAGACTGTGTGCTTTGTTAAGATTTGCTTTCTAAGTGTATCCATTTTAATTTGGAGGCCTTGATGTAAAGGACAATGGTTACGGATCAGTGAATCTCTAGGGTGGGAATGATTCATAGGGCTCTGCTGAGACCATCACCTAGAAATGCATCTTAGCTGTTAAGAATGAAAGGACTGGCCTTCGAGGCTGCTGAGAGGATGTGCTGAAACTTGAGGATGTGCTTTCTGCTTGGAGTAAAAAGCCTTCCTTTGAAGCCAGTGGAGAGGCCATAGAGAAGTGAATATGTAAAGGCCAAAATCTTAAAAACTCCCGATAGAAATGGGAGTCAGGGGTAGGGTCAGGGAACTGAACTGTGCTCCTGTGCAGACAGTGCAGGGGCACCCCACTAATCTGCAGAGGTATTGCTGGGAGTCCCCTAAAGATATTTGTCTAGAGATAAAGGACAATGAAATAATAGGTCCCAAAGAGCAGGAGCTTTTTCCTCCTGAATTGGTGGATGATTGTCTTGTCCAGCCTCAAGAGGAGGTTGACAAGGATGACAGAGGACTGTGTGGGGCTTTGGACATGTTGGTGAAAGCATGTTCAGTACCTCTAGCAAGAGATACTAGGAAGGGCAGAAGAGATGAGCTGGATGAGGCATATCTGTGTCTCCCCACAGGAGGGCTTTAGGTGTGGAATTTTTCAACAATGTGTCTGTCAGTCTGGTTCCTCTGATGAGATTGAGCCAGGCAGCATTAAGGGACTGACCAAGCATGTGGAAACAGTGTGAAGTCAGCTGTTCTCCTGTGTGCTGCCAACAGAGTCCCTAATTGGCCTGGCTCCCTCTCCTCCCACCATGGCATCCCAGCTCAGGAGGCATTAATCTATGTGGTCACCGATGGGGGGCTGCATTGTGCTGTGCCATTGCACTGGGGTAGGACTTGGCTTTCACACGAGTACAAAATGAGCAGATGTTGGACAGGAAGAGGAATTTACAGTCAAGCTTTTAGATCAGGAATCTGTCATGTCTCTGGTTTCAATTTAGAATGTAAGATGAAGCACCTTAATCTCTTCATTGCTGGCATTCAGAGTTGCATGTTCAAAGATTTTTATTATCATATTTGCTGGCGTCAATGAGAACAAACAAAATCATTGTTAATATCTGTCATAGTACAATGATATAAACCAGATGAGAACTGCTGAGACCTTGGTAAGCACAGTGTTACTGTTTTCTGCAGGTGACCTGTCAATATGGACCAGAGAACCTAGTGAGACTGAGAAATCCATGGGGAAAAATTGAGTGGAAAGGAGACTGGAGTGACAGGTGAGTTTAAAAAAGGAAAGGTATGAGCAGAGGAAAGGTTTCTTGGAGGAAGGATGCTGCCATCTTCAGGCATGAATTAATGTTGAGGGCAGCAGTAAGATAACAGTTGCTTGCACAGACCTTCTGGTGTCAATGCAGTGACTCCATAGATTTATACATCTCCAACAGACAGTGCTGCTGTAGCTGGGCTCACTTCACACATGCAGCCTCAACAAGATCAGTTCTGCTTTTCCTTTCACTAAATGCCAGAGGAAACATAATATGAACACGAGACGCTGACCACGTTGCTGTGATCTAGAGAGCGTGTAAAAGGACAGATAGCGGTGGAGGAGGCTCTAAAAAAAACATGTTTCAGGACACAGTCATTTATCACGAGAGAGCCCAGGAAGAATCTTCCACATGCTGCGAGGTGTTGGAATTGGGTAGCTATGAGGAAGTCCTCTATCCTGGCTGCTTGGGGAACTACAGTTGGGTATGAGATCAGAGGAAGCTACTAATGAGGTAAATGGGCCCTATATTTGCATCTACCTGTTTTGTTGTTTTTTTTTTAATTGGGACCCATGAAAGACAGTGGTTTGCATTCTAGACCATGGGCAACTGTAAACTTGTGTCCTGTTCCTCTTTGAAATGGAGCATGTTTCTTGCTTCCAAGCTTCACTTCATTCCCTGCACAGGCTGTTTGCTGAGGCTCAGGGTGTAGAAAGGAGGGAAGAGTAGAGAGGTCATTGGGAATGTGAATGGCTTTCACCTTGTCTGCAGAGCAGTAACTTCTCTGATGCGTGTCTGTCACATAATGACAACACACCAGCTGTTCTGTTGAGGAGCATAATGAGCAACATACTGCAGGCCTGCCTTTGAAACGACTCCCAGCTGCCTCTTGTGCTGTCCTAGTCATTCATTCATTATGCCAAACACTCTTCCTATTATGTCTCCTTTGACAGAAAATTAACCAACAAAGCAGGTCTAGATTTTTATATTTTAAGTACTTGGAAGCTGCGTGCTCAAGTAAGGAACTGACTGATGGAAATTGAGCATTTCTGGCTTCTGCTGGAGAAAACTGGACCCATTTAGCTACATCTCATGGGACACAGGGTGGTCATGGAGAGTCTTGTGTGGCTGAAGGCATGGTGGGGAGTAAACAAGGAGATATGTAGGAACGGAAATTTGGCAGGAAGGCTATGTCCTCTGCCTTGAATATGTGGCCACATTTGGTTAGTCACCTTTTATTTTTCCCCTTAGCTCTTACAAGTGGGAGCTGCTGAGCCCAAAGGAGAAGATTTTGCTGAGGAAAAAGAAGGAGGATGGGGAATTCTGGTAATGGCACAGTCTTGCTTCTCCCCTCTCTGCCAGTAGCTCTAGGGCTGCACCTGGAGCTGAAGCAGCACATTGCCACTTAGGCCAAGGCACAGGTCATGAGCTTTATAGCAGGCCATTCTCCTCTCAGCTTGATGCTGTGAGAAGCAGTGGCTGTGCTGACATAGAATACACTGTTCTTCAGTGCAGCACTGAGGGAGAAGCAGGACATTGCCAGGGCCCCTGGGGCTGCTGGAGATGAAGGGCAGCTCTGGGAGCTTTTGTCCTGTCTTTTTTTTTAACATAGCTTCGGGAAGCTCTTGCTTGCCTGTTTGTCCGCGGTTTCTCCACAGCTTTTGCCACGAGGTGGCAATGTTGCCGCCGCTGTAATTTCACTGCATTCCCTTTGCTGTCAAGATGATTTTATTCTCTGATCTGCTATCCTTTGCTGAAGTTTTAGTCGTGCATTTGCTACTCCTAGATGCTGCTGTGGAAGCAGACGCTCTCTTCTTTACTGCCTAATAAAATATGAGCATTACCATATGTAACACAGAATGGTGCGGCTTCGAAGTTCCCCGCTCCCTTTTCTCTTCGTTTTATGAGCCATATGGACTAAACCAAACTGCTGACAAGATGTCTTTTGGCACTCTTTTCCCAGGATGTCTCTGCGAGATTTTAAGGTTCATTTTGTAGATCTGATGATCTGTAAATTAACTCCAGACCTGATGAGCCAGGAAGATGGGAAAAAGTGGATGTACTCCTTGAAGAGTGGGAGATGGGTTAAAGGAAGTACAGCAGGAGGAAGTCTGGGATTCTGTAAAGGTGAGGGTACTCTTTTGGATGACTCTGACTTTTGGATGCTTTGCTGACTCAGCTACCAGCTCCTTATAACCTCTTAACATAAAATTGATAACAGCAACATGCGCTTCCTGTTTAAGCCTCCTCACAAACATCAGAAGTAAGCAGCTGAAGGACTTTGACTGGCTTCTGCTATCACAGAAGATTGCACTGCTTGCAAACATAGGGCAGTGGGCTGATTATAGCATGAAATAAGCTTTAGCATCCCAGGATCAATTGCCAGCACTGATCTGCTCTAGGGCATTAAACTTGTCTCTTAAAGTTTGCATCCTCAGCACCTCCAGGGAGTGTGTTTTAAGTAAAGTGAATAAAACAGTCAGAGGCTCAGCTCTTGTGGAAGCAGAGCAGGTGGAGTCTAAAGTTAGCTAGCCCATACACCAGGGGTGAGAGAGGAATAGTGATACATTTATAAACAAAATGAGCTCTTAGTTGCATGTAAGCAGAAATAAAGTTCCTTGTTCCTGGGTCTTTCTCCTGTCTTAGATAGTAGTTGCACTGCTAAACTTGTAAGCTGCACCTTAAAATCAAATTCCTGTGGGATCTGGAGATCCAGACAACCTGTGACCTATTCAGTCCAATGTCAGGCATCATGTGGGAAGCTGGCAATCAATTTGGAAATGGATGATGGAAAATGACATAAAAATATTTTTCTTGTTTTACCTAGGCAACTTTTGGATGAACCCTCAGTACTGGCTGAATGTGTTGCCAGCTGAAGACAGCAGGAAAAGCCCAAGTTCGTGCAGTGTGGTTATATCCCTTATGCAGAAACACAGCACCAAACACCGGAACCGAGCCCCTCACCTTTTCATTGGATTTTTACTCTATAAGGTGTGAAGAATTGCTTTGCTTTTCTTGCTCTTACCAAATAGGAGAACGTCCAGGCCTTGTAGATTGTAGTGCTCTGCAGGCCAAGAGATTTGTTGTGCACAGGGTGATCTGTGCTCTTTCCTCCTGCCTGTGCCCAGCCTCCTCACACATCAGGACTAGGCTCCCTCGGGTACTGTGCCCCCCTTGCAGCCTCTCCAGCCTGCTGTGTGTAACCCTGCAGAGCAGTGAGAAGTGCCTTTTGCTTCAAAGCACATTGGGATGTATTTTGCTGCCTCTGAGAGTATGTGCAATAGCTGGAAGAGAGTGCCAGGAGTCCCCTTACTTTGGGGCAGGAAGAAGTCTGCCCTTAAGTTATTTCCAACCATGGTAAAATTGTGCCTGAGAAGTGTTCTAGTATGATGTGGCAGCTGCCCATGTATGCATACTGCTAGCTCCCTGTGTATCCAGAGGTATGTGGATATCACTAGGAGTGAGAGCTTCCTCCCTTCAGTTCTCTGCTTATCTAAGTGCCTTGAGAGCCACTCTCCTCTCCTGTACAGAGCCACAGGTTTCATTGCTGCTGTGAGCTTGCACAGTTACAGAGAGGTGACTGTGGGGAAGGATTTTTGGATGGAGGGACTGAGGTTTCTGAAGGCAAAGACCCCATATAGGTGTATATAGCTTCTCTGCTTCCCAGGAATGACTTGGCTGTGTTTTGTGAGACACAGAGGTCCTGACTGAAAGATGCTCTGTTTCTTTTCTTCCTGCAGGTGGGCCTACAGGTGAGTCCCTTGTCACCACTGGTGTTGTCTGGGGGACCTGGGCTGGTGCAGCTGTTAATACAATGCTGAATGTGGTATGTTTGACCTTGTTCCTTGGCTGACAGCATGTGACAGTATTTTAATTTAGTGAGGCACTACAGCAAGGCACTACTAATGCAGAACCATTCTCTGACTCTTCTGAAAAGCAGCTGTGTCAGGAGGGCTCAGCGGCCTTAAAAGTTGTTGTTGTTCAGCTTCTGTCCTGGGTCTTCAAAGGTATTAGAAGTGCCATCAACCTTTACCTGACGAGCACTTCATCCCTGCTGCAGTTGTGGGATGATGCCCCAATTCTTGGCTGTGTCGTGGGAGTCAGAGCTGCCTTTCTGCTGCCTTTCAGTCTTGGCATGAGGTGGGAAAAGAGCCTTTGCACCATGCAAGTCAGAGATCTCCCAGGGAGCTCAGGTTCCTGGCTGGCTGGGAATGCTCTGGAGCTGATGCTACAGCTTCCTCAGGCCAGCTGTAATTTTAGCATTTTCTTTATCCAAGAGCCTTCGGGACTTAAGAAAGGGCTCTGGAAGTTAAATCGTGATGCAAGTCCCAATTTTGGCTCTGACCTCAGAGGGCTATTTAAAACAGAGAAAGATTTAGCTCCTTTTGTCTTTAAAGGGCATATCTTCCACTCTGTTACTACTAAAATGAGAGTACACCTCTTAAATGGAAGCTTGGGCTGACAAAGAACTAGTTTGGGTGTATGGTATAGGCAGCACAATTGCATTCCTAGGTACTGTATTCCCAGCATGGTAACCATGAGGTAAGATGCCAGTCCTTCCTGACTTAAATATCTTGGGCACTCTCAGGGTTACCTTCAAGGTATACTCTCTGGCAGAGGGGGTCTGAGTGTGGTCCTAGTGCAGTGCTCTGCCACACCTGAGTGGGAATGGTGGCAGCCAGGACTTTAATTTCAGGTTTGTAGTGGTTGCCAAGATCAATATGGAGAGATGGCAAGCTGAGAGCATCTAAGGTATTGGAACTGCTGTCAACAGAGTATTGACTGGAATATAAAAATTTTGAATTTAACAGAAGGGGCATGAGGAGGAGTAACCCTGAACCTTTCATAAGAAAGATTGCTCTATTAGTAAGAAAAATACTGGCAAAGGAAGAGGAATAGCATCTCCCCATGAGACTGCAGAGTAAAATGGCTAAATGTTTTGAGGAACAGCCAAGATCAGAAGGTGACAGTAGTTTTAGCTAGCAGGATTATTTATTGGGCTTGTGTACTGGGCACTCAGTGGCATTAAAATTAGTTCCATGTTGCCTGGATCAACACTTTATCCATCATCCTGTGGCAGAAAAGGGCCTGCAGAGCAAAGAGTGCCAGACAGATCAAGGACACTTGCATGAAGTCAGGATGAGGACTTAGGTTGCTTGTGCAGTATGCTTATATCACAGGTGTTCTGAAAAATCCTCTAATACCAGATCCCTAGTGCAAAGGACAAGCTGGGGACAAAGTATGTGGTCCCTGTGGGATATCAGGGGTGTTCTGGCTAGTGAAGGGCAGTCTCTAGTGCAGTTCCTGCCTGCAGTCATTTTGGCTAGTGTGGCAAAGACTTTTGCAGAAGCCACTTTGACAGGAATGGCTTCTCATCCCCAATTCTTGCTGCTGTTCTTACAAGTAGTGTCATGTTTTTAGTAAGTTGCAGGAAGCCCAGTCCTTGGTCATATTAGTATTGGGCAAGGTGCTGCATAGTGAGAACCACCATGTTCTGAGAGGAGACTGAGTCCTTTGGGCTCTGTTACCTGCTTGTGGTGTAAAACAGGCTGAGATGTGAAGGCAGGCTGGCTGTGCCCTGCCCTGGAATCCTCTACACCCCTTCCATCTGTGTGTTCAACTGGCACAGAACACATTTCTCTTACCTTTCTTCCCTGAACAGTACCAGGAGAGCAACAGAAAGCTGCCCCCAAGTTTCTTCACCCGACATCAGCCTGTGAACAAGTACCAAGTTTTCCTCAATGAGCGGGAAGTGACTCATGACTTCCATCTGGAGCCATGTGTCTATGTGATTGTCCCATCCACCCTGGAGCCTCAGCAAGAGTCTGAGTTCATCCTGCGCGTCTTCTCCAGGAAGCACATTCTTCGGTGAGATGCTGCTGCCCCTCTGCCAGCACCTCATTCCCTAGGTTCCTCTTGTCTTTCTAGTCTAATGGGGGCAGCATAAAGATTTAACTCTGCAAAAAGCAGCACAATCTCTCTCAGAGAGGCTGGCTCTGGATTTCTCCTGCCGTAGGATTCTCACTGGTTGAAGCACTGTTTTTGGCCTTATCCTTTCAAAAAAGCTGAGCTAGGCCCACACAATCCTTGCAGCATGCTCATGTTTGAGACTGTGAGAAGGATAAGAGCTTTTTAGCTCCATTAGTTTGCCAAGAAGTTCCTGCTGGCAATGCTAGGATGGTTGCTTGTACAGAAATGGTGCTTTGGATACTTCAAATGCCAGGAGTTTCTGGGATGAGGCCTTCCCTTACTTCAGCTGTAACACCAGAGAATAAAACACACACTGCAAGAGCAGGTTGGGGCCCCATCTGGGGAAGGAAGATACCACCTGTGGTGAGACAAACACACAGCTCTGAGATCTCTCCTTAACATGTCTGCTTTTTTTGCATCTCCAGGGAAATGGGCGGGAATACGAGCTTCACCCTTTCTAAGGTGAGTGGGTGTGAGGGGAGTGAGAGGTCTGTGGTTCAATCTACAGCTCTGAATGTTGGGATTTTACTGTTGCTCTGTCCTAGAGGAGAGGCTGAGTGAGAATGTCAATGCTTGTGTTGCAGCACTTTTGAAAGCACAGCTTGGGTTTACAGAGTGCTTTGGACCAAGGGGACAGATGCAGGCAAACGTGGGGGGCAGGCAAAACTTTAGACAGCTTAATTGCCTTTTTGCAAACATCTTTTAGTTACATCATCTTACTTGCTCTGCAGTCTTTCTTGTTCATGGCTTTTTGGAGACTCATGGTCCATTCTTGCACTTCTCCCCATCCCTTTTATGCCTTGAAAGTTTTGCAGATATTGTGGGACCTTAGCAGTATTATTCCCATGCAATGGCCTAAAGGTTATTTTCAAAATAACTGGTCTCAGTGGCAGTGCATGCACATCTATCTGCAGCTTGTGCCAGGGAATTTATAACATAGTGTGTTCCCCTGGCATAAACAGAGCCTTTCCTGCTTTCCTCTCCTCTGTTGGGTTGTATAAAGGAGGACAGAGACCCTCCTTTCTTCTTGGCACAGAGTGAGCGCCATGCTTTGCACAGCTTGGGGTGGGGTGAGGCGAATGTTTCTCCCCACTAAATGTTATCTGAGTATTTCTCTCCCAGAAATAGCATTTCTGTGATATGGGGAGCTGTCTTAGCAGTGGGCTGTGTTAGTGATGTAACACTGATTGCAGTGGTGGGCAGAGGGTGGAAAGGGCAGGGAACGGAATGCAATTTTGGGAAAGCATCTTTAATAACTTGGTTGACAATATTTTTCTTCTGCAAATTAATGATTTTTTTAATACCTTAAAGGAAATTGTTGACAGGTATGAAGGCAAGATTTGGGAGAATTTCTTCATGAAGCATTTTGAACAGGTAAGTGCTTGCATGAGTAAACTCCTCCAGAGCTATTATGTAGCTCTGTGAAAGTAAAAGCATGTGGATGTTCAAAGGAGGTCTGTGAATGTGTGGGGAGCAGAGGGGGGCTATGGAGAGGAGGTTGGACTCTGTGTACCATGATGACTCCGTGCAGCAAATTTTTCTGTGAAGCTTAGCAATGTGATAGCATTGAGACAGGCACACTTCTCTGCACAACAGGGTGTCAATGCCTGGAACTTAATGTGGATGTGACAGTATCAAGAGGCTCAAAAGGTATTAGCAAACTGATGGGCAGAAAGTCCATAAACAAATACCAAAGGACTGGGCAGGGATGTACCCTCTAAGATCACTTTTCCGACATGGAAACAGCAGAATGGACTGCAGAAGTTGATCAGGCTCATGTGCTCTCCCTAAACATTAATTCCTGTTGCCTGTACTGGAGACAAAGTGATGGGCTGTGTGGATCCATCCTACCTCTTAGGGCATTTTTACATTCCTTGGAAAAAGTTACCTATTAGAGAACACCCCTGAAATATTGAACCTTATCTCATACATAGTTCATCACAGTTGGATAGCAACTAACCTGCTTTGAGAGGTGAAATAGGTATTGGGTGTCTCATCATCTCCTTTCCCCCCTAATTTTTCTAGTGAAATATGATGTTTACTGTGAAAGATTCTTTTTAGTGATCTCTCTGGCCTGATTTGGGATAGAATTGACCATCAGGGATCCCACTGACTATGGTGAGGGATGCAAGTGTCTCACCTTTCAGAAAAGGTCACTGCGTTTATTTAGCATCATAACCTGTATTTGGAAAACACAATTTCACAGAAACAAATTTGCACTTTTAATAGGAATATTTTGAAAGAATAGGAATGTTTTGAAAGACTAAACACAAGGAATGTTTTCACTTTTTGCCCCTTGTTTAAGATTCTGGTTTTGAGAACAGTGTGGCTTTGATGTGCTAGAAGTTGCCACATACTGTGAGCTGCTGGTCCTTTGCTGTCAGGATGTCCAAGTACACACAGAGGCAGAGGCAGTTACTGCCATTTCTGAAGGCTTTGCCCTGGCATATCTCAATGATCTGAAAGCAGGCTTTTATTTTTGAAGAGTGACATTTAAAAAAATCCTCCAAACAAACGATTGTCACAGCTTCTAAAAGACCTGTAAACTTTAGTATGACAAGGGGGAGGGGGAGTCTCTACTTTGAAAAGTTTGGGAAGAAGTATTCCAATGTTTCCTTTTTTTTGTTTTTGTTTGTAAATGATGAAAGGGGAATGTTTGAAGCAGGTGTCTTGACAGTGTGCTTGATGGGACAGATGGCACCAGGGCTGCAAGGTTAACGGTCTGCATCCTCACTCAGTGGAAATCTGCACTGCTGCATTGATCTGTGTGGAGCCCCGAGAACTTAGCCCAGAGCACACTGCAGCTCTTGCAGGCTCAGAATCTTGTCATATTCAAAGGGAGTCTTTTCTATCGATTTTTACAGTGGCTGGAGTGGGGCCAGAAAAGCAGAGAATGAAGATGGGACATGCTGGGAAAACAAAAGAGGGAGAAAAGTGATTTAATACTTAGAAAAAAAATATTAAAATTCTCTTCCATATCACAGAATCCTGAAATAAATGCTGTTCAGCTCCAGAGGATCTTGAATAATATATCTTGGAGAAGTAAGTGCTGAGAAATAATGTTTCTGTAAAATAAGCCCTCTCAGAGAAAAGCTTCAGCTCCTGTATCTATTTCTTGAATTCTGGGAAGAGAAACTGGCTTCAGTCTGACTGAACTGACTCTTCTGATTCCATGTTAGATTTCCAGAGCAAAAGGATTTGCTGGGGTGTGAATCAGCATGGCAGAAATTTTATAAGCAGAGCTAATCTAGTTTGAATTTCAACAACTGAAAAAATGGGGAGGGAGAACAAGCATGGATGCAGATTCTTAATTTGACCTCCAAACCCAGCTTGACCTCAGCTTTGATTCTGAAACTGTATCTCATTTCACCCTATGCCACTGCCGCAGTTTCAGCAGCACCAAACTACAAGATGTGGAAAGCCTGGTCTAATTTGGTCCCTGGTAAGAAATAACACTGCCTGGACAGCAGTGAGGCATTGCAGTGGCTGTTTTCTCTGAACAATGACAATGAAGTTACAGATGTAATGATGAATCCAGATTTTTTTCCCAGTTTCTTCACTGGTAATAATCAATATGCAACATAGAAAGTACTCCCTCCAGCCATTAAAGGCAACAAAGAAGATGATCAAAAGACTCATGTGATGCCTTTTCCACTTAAACTGAATTTGATATTACTCTCTTTTCTACAAAGGTGGACAAGGATAGTTCTTCTGTCTTAGTGAACTGACCCGCCAGGCACTGTCTTATCTGTGAGAAAACTATAATGGACAGGGAGTCTTTACTTTTCATAAGTTATTGATTTTAAGACAATGATTTAAAAATCTTTACAGTACTTCATTCATATTTACTAAACAGTGCTGTTACAATATTAAAATTATTAAAGCATCTTGGCTTCCTGCAGAGAAGGGATTGATGAGTTCTGATTCTGTCCCTTACGCAGTGGAAGGCACAGACCAACTGGAATCATGATTTGCAGTGAGATTAGAGCCTATTTCTGTTACTCTTCATGTAACTTATATATGAACCAGGAATGCTAAGCTTTGAGGCAGCATCAGCAGTGTCTGTACTTTTAATTATATTAACAGAGCTGGCAGTGTGTCTGTGAAAGAGAGAGAGAGAGAGAGATGCTTAGTACAAGGGTTTCAATTAATCTGCAGTGCTGTTCCCCAAAGCTCTTCAGGTCAAGTGACTTTGCTCAAGGTCATGCAGTAAATTCTGTTTGGGATTAGAGCTTTGGATGTCCTTTTCCTTCCATTTTCTCTAATAGCTGGAGATAGTGTACTATATTTCATTCTATATTACATGCCTGCAGGGAGCTCATATTGGATTTTCTGAGACTAGTAGAATCCATCCTGTTGCCTCATATTTTTATCATCATAAATGATACATCTTCTCAAGTGGGTGTAAAGTTTCACAAAGGCTTTGGGGCCTGAGCCCTCTCAAGTAAGGGGGAATTTTGTGAGAGTCCATTTTTCTAAGAGATGTTCAATGACTCCCCAAAACATTTTTTTAAATTTTTTTTTCCCCTCTCTCCAGATTTCCGGAGTTTTTGCCTGAATTTCAGTCTGGATTCCTGCCAGAGTATCTTGGCACTCCTGGATGTATCCTTGTCATGAATGATACCTCTGACTCATATAATACTTCAGCAAAGCATTATTTCTTAGGGCAGACTGGGTGTTACTCTGATTTCTTTACCACCAGGACATGGCCCTGCTTATTGAACTTCTCACCCTCCATAATAACAGTTCAGCTGTGACAGAATGGAGCTGGTCTGGGAAAGGGTTGATTCCTGCTGCTTCTGAAATCAGCAGCCAGGTTTCCATTCACTTTAGTGGGAGGAGGATCAAGCCTATAAATAGGCCTGTGGGCTAGAAAATCATTATTGTCATATTATAATGTTAGAATGGCTGTAAGTTTTTGGATTGTTTGGGGTTTTGGTTTGTATTTTTTCTTCCCCCCCCGCCCCCCCCATATATGGAACGCATGCTTTCTAATGTTTAATTGAGATGTTTTGACCTTAATTCTCCCACTTAGCTGAATGCCACTGGCACACTGAGTATCCAGGAATTCAGAGTCCTGTGGAAAAGGCTGCTTTTCTATTTGGTACAATAATAATTTCTATGCTTCCTTTCAATATCTTCCTGCTCACAATCCCTTTGGTGTTATCTGCTGGGTTTTCGATGGTTTGGTTTGTTTAGAAGTACTCCCTCACCCCACAGGAAGTTTTCCAGAAGAGAGACGCCAATAGATCAGGAAAGCTTGACCTTGTGGAACTCCATGCAGCTGTACAGGAGACAGGTGAGCCCACAGCATATTTTGGCAAGTCTCATCTTCTAGTTCATGAAAAAAAGCCCAGGGCTGGGAAACATCTTGATAATTGTGTGTAGAGCCCAGGAGAATTGGAAAACATTATAGTTTGCATGGCCTTGGCCATCTCTTCTTCCTTCTTTAGCTGGGTAAACACATCTGAAAATTATTTTGCCATGGGATGGGCTGCTCACTCTTTTCTCAGTGTGGTCTCACACTAAGAGTTGTCTGAAACAGAAGTGTCCACTTATTTCAGACCCAATTTTTAAATCACTTCCTGTGTGTTGCTAATTGAATTTTAAAAGATTTTGTGGGGTTGTGGGGATGCAGGAGGCCAGATCTAGTTCCTATTAAATTGCTACCTCTGCTTAAGGCGACAGCTCAGGGACCAAATCTGGAAGTGTGGGACTTGCATGGAGGCAAGACTGTGCCAGACTTCACAAATGCAGTGTCTGAAGCTCGATCTAGAAATGGAAGATGAAACATATGGGTTCAAATACTGGACCGAGCTCTGCTGCTATTACTGGGCATTGTGTGGGGGCTGAAGCTCAGTCTTGTAGCTTCTTTTGCATCTTTACACCTTAAATATCATTCCTGTTTTTGGTGCATGTTCACCCAGTTCGTCTGAGTCAGTGAAAGCACAGTGAGAAACCCAGGCAGACCTCTGCTAAAGCGAACTAAAATCCCAGACCATGAATAGAGAATGCTTTTATTCCTTCCAAATGCTGCTGCTGCTTGACATTGGGACTGATGCTTTCTGTATAAGCTTCCTCTGGATTTTCTTTTTCATCTCCTTTCCTACCCTCTTGGGAATATTGCTCTTAGACCCAGCTGCTGCTATTACCCTCATATCCCATGGGCAAAGAGACCTATTTGTATTTTATTCCAACTCTGGAAGGACTGTAATTATAAGGGAGCAGACCTGAACCCTTTTAAATTTGGAGAAGATATCTTCATGGAGAGGTCTCATTTGGGTAGGCTAATATTTGATTATCTTAGGCCAGGCTTGAAAAACAAAGCTATTGGAGAAGAGATGAAGACCACTCAGTTGTGCCACCTCATTTTGTTTTCCCTTTTTCCCCCTATTTTCTGTAGGCATTTCACTCAGCAATGAAGTCTGTAATTTGATGGCAATCAGATATGGTGACCCTGACTTACAGATCAGCTTTGAGAGCTTTGTTTGCTTCATGCTTCGAGTGGAGATCATGGGAGGTGAGGCTGGTGCTCTGTGTCTGGCCTGGCAAGCTGGGCTGCCTGCTGAGCTCTGGCCCCTCTGGTGCTGTTCCCACTGGCAGTGGCAAAAAACTAGTAGGACTGGATTTCTGAATAAACTAAGAGTAATCATTTTAAGCAAGAGACAGATACAGAGGAAGCCAAGCTCTCTCTTTACCTCCCCACTACTCCCTTCCTACAGACATCTTAGCTGTGCATATCAGAATGTTTAAGCTCTCTGCACATTTGCACCAGTCTTCTGTAGGAAGAGGTAGGCAAATTACAGATGAAGACTGTTTGTCTTCCATGAAGAGGACAGCCTTGAAATATACCCTTTCCAGGAAGAAGAATATGTCTTTGATGGACTGCAGTTGTGATGATGGGACAGCTGATACTCAGATCATGCTGTAGACACTTAGCACATGTCTCAAAATTGTAGTGGATGAGGTTGGGACCAGCAGCATTTTGAGGTTTCATAGATGGATAGGCAGACAGTAACATGCCTGACTTTATTCAGCTGCTCCCAGTGTTCCAGCCTTCAGGGATCTCCCAGTGACAGAACAGAGAAGCTCACAGTACTTGGGAATAGCCTACAAACTCTGCCTTTGGTTTTTTTTCTGAGATAGCACCAGGGTCTCTTGGCTGTCAAGTTAATGCTTCTCATTTACTTCTTTTGCAGAGGCCTTTCGCAACTTAACACAAGATGGCAAAGGGATATATCTCCGGGAATCTGAGGTAAAGCCCATTCCCTGGCTGTCAGATGCAGGCCTCTTTGTTGCATGTGGCACTGCACATTTTGTTCTGTAGCCTTAGAAAAGGTGTCTTTTAAGTGATCACTTACAGGGCAGGTTACAAACGAGGAGGTTCAGGCTTCCAAGTCTTCTGCTTTATTATGGCATCTATTCTTTCTGGAGGGAGAATGTCTCCACTGCCCCATAGTCTAGTCCAGGTGAGAGTATGGCAGAGCTCTCACAGGGATGGATTATTTCAACCCCCTTTCCATATTATTTTACAGTGGATGATGATGACACTTTATTCCTGAAGCAGTGCTGTAGAGGAGGAGACAACCAGACCTGTACCAGGATGAGGAAGGCTGCCTTGTTTCTACTTTTTACCTCATATGAAAAATCTTCCTCTCAAGCAGACTTAACCTGATAACCACAGATTTGGTGAACTGAAGTTTTGCTAATTAACGGATTTATTTTGAGTCCTATTTCACTTCAGACAACCCTGCTGAGTAGGGACCCTTAGATTCCAACCACCACGATGCACAGTGGGACACCCAGGAGCATGGTGGCTGAGCTTTTGGGGTCAACTACTTCATGCTGATGTGATGGTGCTGTTATAGGCACACATTGTGGTAGTGCCCAGAGGCTATGCTTGGTGATGGGGCTCTTGAATCTGGGAGGGAAATGGCCCCTGTCCTGAGTAGCCTGTCACCTGATAGAGGAATCCCAGTTCTGTAGCTGCTAGGCCCATGGTAGAGGACTGGAATCTGTGTGCTTCTGGGAAAAAAGGGATGGGGACTCACTGGCTGAACACTCTTCCCTGGCCCTCACTGACTGAACACTCTTCCCAAGTCCCTAGAGCATTTTAAAGCATTCAGATCATCTCTTTTGCATTTATAAGTTAACATAGCCCTATTGAAGTGACCCTAATTTGATTTGACCAAGTGATGAGCTGAGCCTCCAGCTGTTTGTTGCATGATGATTGTGTATTTTTTTCAGAAAGACAGTGGGTTTTCTCTGCAGATTGAAAAGTGCAGTACAGTGAAAAGTAAACTGATCCCATATTGTTTTTAAGTCAGGGAATGAATGTTCTCAGTAGGGTGCTACAGGAGCTGTCTGGTAAAACATTTGTATATTTATCAGTTTTTATATAGGGTGAGTGTGTGTGTGTGTGTGTGTGTACTTCTAAAGGATGCAGGCAAATGTGGGTTGTAGCTGATTAAATAGTGCAACCTGGGTGAGTGGCTATGAACAGCATTAGAGAGCATGGTGTAAGTGGGACTATTCATGTCAAAATCCATGAGAGAGTTACTTGATGCATCTATCTGTAAGATCCTTTTGCACTTTCTTACCATTCATTTATTTCAGCTGGAAATTTCCACGCTAAGTGCCTGTTACAGGTTGCTGCTTTGATTTTTTTTCTTTTTATTTCTTTTTTTGCATTCCTGCAGACTTCTCAATTAAGGTTCCTTTACAGTGCACAGCCTAGTCTGAGTCTGGGTGCTAAATGAAACAGAGCTCCAATGGGAATGAACATATAATGAAAGACCATACTCTAATACCTTTGTAGGAAGGAGTTATATTAAGCTTGCATAGGCAGCCTTCCCTCTGGCTTTTTGTGACTTTTTAGGTGCTTAATCTCATAAATATTTTTTCAGAGTGCATGTGAGATTCAGGAGTGAGGTGGACTGTGGATAAAAAAGTAAACATGGGCATGACTGAGCTCAGGGATGTGCTTACCACTGCACTGAGGCCTGAGCAATAGCATAAGCATATTTATAGAGGAACTCCTTTGCATATAAGTGTTCCCAGTCAGGAGGCATTAAACAGTAAAAACAACAGCATGCACTTTATTCCCCAGAACAGTCTGTTTCTAAGCAATATCATTTTCATCCTGTTTTTATGAGAAAACTGTTAGAACCAGATAAATAGTTGGCTGTGTTGGTACTTGTTTATTACAGATGATATATCTGTCATCTATTGGCAGTGACCTACTGTGGTGTCACTGGAGCCATAGGGTTCATGTCCGTGAAGCAGAGCAGGTTGGAGGGAGCGCGGGCACCCCGGGCCCCTGGAGCAGCCGAGGGCCCCGTGTCCTGCTGGGCTCCCAAAGAGGCTCCGTGCCCCGCCGGGCTGCTGAGGAGGCTCCGTCAGCAGCTCCCCTCTCAACGCACATCTCCGTTTCCTTTTGTGACTCGCAGCTGAACATGATGGTGCAAACTAAATTAGCCTGATTTAATTTGCACTCAGCTCAGCAGGGGATGTTATAAACACTGATTTACTGTGTACAGGAGCAGCGCTGGAAGGACCAAAAACATTGGTTGAGGGAGTGTATGACCCGCTTTTCTCAGCATGTTTTGGAAAGGATGGTCCCTGGCACCCTTGGGGATGTCCAGGGGGATCTGTATGAGTGCAGAATGTTCACAGCAGGCTCTGTTGGACATGATGGGATGGATGGAAATCTGTCGGTCCCAACTGGGTTTGTTGCACAACGTGAGCAAGTGTCATTTAAGGCTGGGGGTGTGCTGGACGTAGCTCTGCCACAGGCTGTGTGCAAAACTGGTGCAGGACACCCAGTTTCAAATTTGAGTTGATTTTAATGTTGTACATTGTTTTTTCTATCAGATTTTGTACTTATTTACTTCACACCTCTTTAATGCAGAGCAATGTAATTGCAGGGAGATTATTTTGCTATTGATTACTTGATCCAGGAAAGAAACAGAATTCATCCATGCCATGAATCACTAAGCATTTGCAGCAATAAACTTTATTGAGCCATGTGACTTGCTGTTACAGAATTGTAAAGAATGCTTTACTGGAATGATTATACCAAACCATGTACAATTCAAACTGAATTATCTGGCTCACAATAAAATGTTTTTGGCAAGGGCACCTACTCGGACACTGTGAAGCTTTTATATTGCTAACAGAATAATGTTTTCTGGGCAATTCTGAAGATATATTACTCCTCATTTACAATGTGCATTGTGAAGAAATGGTCTAAAATGCTGCTGAAGGATGCATTCGTTTGTAACCACAGCATTTACAGGGATGCTGAGCTGTGCAGTGGGTGGTATTGCTCTAGCAAAAATGAAAGAAAAGTGGGACTGTGGCTTGAGACTAGTACTCTTAATAAAAGTCCTTTTTGAAAAAGGCAGGTGCAAGAATAGTAAATAATGTCTGGAGTGGGAAGAGAAGATGGATGTTGAGGTATACTGTAACAATAAAGCTGAGATGAAATTGAAAGGAACTAATCAACCCTTGACAAACAAAGTCCTCAGCAAGAGCTTATTGCTGCAAAGACACACACACAACTGGAGGTATTTAATGTTTCCTGGATTTCCTTGGTGCACATGTTGAGGGTGCAGTTGGGGTACAGCAGATACCAGTCAGCATCACTGCTCACGTGCATTCTACATGGTCAGGGCTTCTGTCTAGATGGCAACAGGACATGCTCTGCTCTCAAGCCTAACAGGATTCCAGAAGATCTAAGACTTACAGGAATGACAAGCATAGCTGAAGAGGTCATGGCTTCAGTGAAGAGCTGTGGCAGTTTCAGGCAAAAGGGGAGGAGCTGTCCTCTGGGGACAAGTTACCACAAGGCAAATCACCCCAAGATCATGGGGCTCTTGCCCTTAGGCAGATAGGGATGACCACCCTGGAGATACCAAGCTGGCCCAATCTCAGGCAGAAATACTCAATCTATATGTTTCTTTCTGGGTAATCAATTAAATGCTGTTGAGACACTGTAGTGTCTCTGTCTGAGGTCACATCTCGCCTTATTACCAGTTTTACAGTGGGGCCACCAGGACTTCTGCCTTGCCTAAAGGCATATTGCAATAGTTTGCTGGGAGGTATTATATTGACGTAAGTGGCTACTGCACTATCATAGCTGTCCAAGCTGTGCCAGCAGACTTTGATCACACCACAAGATGCCCTGTGTGGAATGAATAACGTTGCTTTGATTTTGATTATTAAGCAATACATGCAATCCTAACTCCACAACCCACAAATGGACCTCTAAAGGGCAAGTTGTCATTGGACTGGCACCATAAAAATGAGAACTTTTGAAGCTTTTGGAAGGAAAAGCCTGTTTCCAGGGGCAGGTGGTTCCTGAAAACTGTGCACTGAGCAGAGTGGGTGCAAAGTGTCCCACTAGTGCAGACCTTTGCACTGTGCAGTGATGGGAGTGAAGAGACAACATGGGAACCTGGAGTCAAAGCCACTGCTAAATCCAAGTGTCACCCCCTCTCCAGTTCTACAACCCCACCAGGAGACTCAGTTCAGACAATGGGATTTCAAAATTTGCAAACCCAGAGTCTTACTTTATTTCCTCTGAGATGTTCAGGTCAGTATTTCATGGAGGGCTGTGGAGACTTTTCTCCTAAAGTTAGTCCTGCTAGGCTCTGGTTGAATGCAAACTTGTGCTCCACTGTGGAAGAGGGTGATACAAAGGTATGATGTTCACATCCAGATTCAGAAAATTGAAGGGCAAAAATCCCCTTTGTTATTATTTACAGTGCCACAGTGTGGAGGGGAGAAAAGATCAGGTCCCCAGGGGGATGGCTACTATGTGACACAAGAGCAGGACTTGCTGTTTACTTAGAAAAGGAGTACTTCTGGAGTTCCCCAGCAGAGTAGTCTGTGTTCAGCCTGGGGCTCTGTTAAGAGATATGATTTGACCCGACCTCAGCCTCCTGAGGTCCTCTTCCCTCTGCATACCACAGCATTGCTGCTCTGTAATCCTCCTACTGCTGGGAACTGGATTTTTCCCATAAGCAACGCTTCTTTCTTGTTGGCATCCAGGAGCTCTAGTTATGATCCCATCCCAAGGTCTGGGGCTTGGCAAGAAGCCAGCGATCTCTGAGTAGTTTTACACCTTTCTCTGCGCATACTCCCCCACATATTCCTGTGAACTCCATGTCACCTTCCTTTAAAACTGTTGCAATGCTGTGCTGAAAAAGAAGGTGAAAAAAATCTTTTTTTTTTTTCCCTCCCCTGCTCAGGGAGCAGCTCCTTGCAGAATGAAATGCTAACGAGTGCCTTTGCCTTTCCTTCCTGCTGTGTCTTAACACTGAATTAGACCTGAAAAGCAGTATCACCAAGCTTGAAGTTCAATTTATCAGTGCAGTCAGGATTGATTTGTTACACTACCTATTCTGGGGAAATGAATGTCTCCATCGCGCTCTCTTCCAGTGCAGGCAGACCTTTGTTTTGCTCACATCAGCCATGTAATGTAGGAAGCTGACATTCCACAGATAAAGGAAAAAACCTACAAAATCCTGACTAATTCTACGCAGCCTGGCAGTGCCAGAGAGTGATGCCACTTGCAAAGGACACGCCTGGCATTGTGGTGGCTGCAGATACCAAGCAGAAGTGCTCTCTACCTGGGCTTATCTGCTACTTTTTGTTATTGAATAACTGTTTAAGGCCATAAGTGTCCTAGAAAATTATTCTTGGGTGAATTACATGTCCCCTTTATCACTATTAATGTTATAGCTGGACCATTGTGTTGATCTTGGGACTCAAATTCATAGTAAGAGTCAGGTTGAGAACAAACTTGGTTTTTGTACAAATTTTCAGCTGTTGTGTGAGACAAGAAAAATGGATTTTGCTACTGCTGTTGAGGAGGAAAATTTTTACTCATAATCTAGCACAGGGGATCTCCATTAAGGGAGCAGCAATTATAAATCCAGTTTTCTCTTGCAGCGCATTTTGATGGAATATTTGCAATGAACCACACACAAATGTGGAATTGCATTTTCAGATTCAAAAGACCCAAAATGTGATTGCTATGAAGTGTTACAATTTTAAAAGACTCTTCTTTTTTCCCCTCCCTAACTTGTCAGGCACACATCAAATGTGGAGGGAAGGGTTAAGAGCTAAGCACCCTGCAGAACCATACAGAGCTCTTCATGCTCCTGGAAATGTGGCTACAAGAAGGATGTCTATAGCTGGTGCTCATTAATCGAGGTGAAATGAAAGAGGTAGTTGCTCTAAAGTAGCTTTTTTTCTTCAGGTAAAAGAAGGATTTCTTTCTCATAAATATGCTGCAGCTAGACATAAATGACTTATTGCTTGAAAGCAGCTCTGCACTGCTGAAGAGCTGGAGCACAAGAGTGAGAAATTTGGTCTTAAGCTACCCTGAGTGGGTGCTTTCAGCCTGGCTGCTGGCAGCAGCAACACTGCTTTTTGCCTGGGCTGAGGCTGCTGAGGGCTCCTGCCTCTGCAGCAAAATGCTGAGCTTCCAGAGGATGCAGGAGTGGGATTATGTCTGTGATTGTCCTGTTACCACAGTCTCTCCCTTTCCACAGCCCTCTTCAAAACCAAAGAGTTAGCTTGAAATACTGCTCCAGAAACTGGGGCCATGCTTGCTCTGTAAGTCTTTGGGTACAGCTCCCTATTAATGGAGTAGGTGTTTTTTGTGCTCCTCTGGAGCATACAAACACACCCTTGTTGACCCTTCTCTGCAACTTGGGTGTTTATTGTAATTTACTGTGTTTCCTTTTAAAAGGTAAAAGAAAACAATCTCAACATCACCCACTCTTCCTAGCTGCTCCTTAATCTCAGATCTCAGCAGAGTCATAAACCCTAGTCTTAAAAACTGTCTCATCCTCTTAGGGCATAGGTACGCATGTAGCAAAAGACTAACACTGATGGGCTGAGGTGTTCCCTCTGATCCTCTGGCCAGCATTAACTGCAGCTGTTCATTAGCTCCAGCTCTGCAAACTGAAATCCTGCAGGAGCTGGCTCCTGTTGGACCACGTGTCCCAGCACCAAGGTGTGACTGCACCCAGGAGAGGTGTGGCACAGACCACTGGAGGTCTTCTTTTAACTTGGAGCCATGCTTGTCTCAGAGCCCTTTTCTGAAACACAGGATGCTGAATGCATCCCCTGTGCACAACTTCTGCCTTTCAGTGAGGCTGGGAAATGTCAGCCTGATGTTAAGATGCTCGTCCTCAGGGACTCTGACTCCTGGCCTCCCAACACTCACCAGACAAATACGGACAAGAGAGATAACCCTGAGCATCTCAAAGTAGTTTGATCTAAGGGGCTCATTATTTTTGAACAGCTGAGTTGAACATTACTGAGAACTCAATTTCCATTTCAGCTTTTCTACTTGTGCAGGGCAGAGCGTGGGAGCAAGGCTTGGGCACTTTACAGCCTCCTCCATATGGATCAATATTTTCCAATGTGCACAAGTTTCCAAGAGTTTAAACCGCTGAGTTTTGCAGAACTTTAATTGTATCAAATGCAAAAAAGAAAGGGATACTCTATCAAACGAACACATAGCTAAGCACTTAAAGAATTTAGGGGATGAATTAACAGAAAATAATTCATATGCTGCAAGAATAAACTGCTGAGTCCAGTAGAAGGAACTTCTATTTATTCTTCATTTTTATTTTTATTTTTATGGTTCACAAGTACTTGGAAATACAAAATGGCAAGAGAAGTTTGGTGCAAAGGCTGTGTGGAGGTGCCATTCCTCAACACTACTCTTTAAATTATGAGAAATGTTGCAAGAAATCTGTAGAACATCAGAGAACTTCTGTAAGTTCTGACCACCTGATGGAGCTGAAGGAAGCTGAGAAGTCCAATTGCTTTGCTGAATTAAGGTGCCAGAACCTGAGCTAGACACAACTGTCACTGGAGAGCTTACTGTGACAGGAAGTAAGCCCTTCCTGCTGCGAGGGAGACATTCTTCCTTTCTCAAATTATTTAAAACACCCTGAGGCAACACATCCTCCGGTGGCCCATGCTGCTGCATACGCCTGAAAGTTAGCATCAGCTGAGAAAGTTTCTCCTCAATGACTTGGCATATAGAATCATACAACAATTTGGATTGGAAAGGACTTTTAAAGGTCATCCAGCCCAACACTTCTGCAGTAAGCAGGGATATCTTCAACTAGACCAGATTACTCAGAGCCTCATCCAACCTGGTTTTCAATGTTTCAAGGGACAGGTCATCTTCTGCATCTCTGGGCAACGTGTTCCAGTGGTTCACCATCTTCATTGGAAAGAATGTCTTCCTTATATCTAGTCTAAATCTTAACCCTCATTCAGTTTGAAGCCATTCCTCTTGTCTTATCACTACCTGCTCATGTAAAAACTCCCTCTGCAGCTTTCTTGTATGCCCCCTTAAGGTGTTAGAAAGTGCTCTAAGGTCTCCATGGAGCCTTCTCCAGGCTGAACAAGCCCAGCTTTCTCAGCCTGTCTTTGTAGGAGAGGTGCTTCAGCTCTCTGAGGATCTTCATGGCCTCCTCTGGACTCTGACAGGTCCACATCCATTTCATGTTGGGAGTCCCAGGGCTGGTTCAGTACTCCAGGTGGAGTCTCACGAGGGCAGAGTCTCACGAGTAGAGGGAGAGAATCCCTTCCCTGGACCTTCTGGCCATACTTCCTTTGATGCAGCCCAGGATGTGGTTGGCAATGTAAAAAGAGTTGCCTTTAGTTAGCAAAGCCTAGAGGGAAGGTCTCTACACCTTCTACATGGTTGGTAAAGCTGCTTTCCTACCAGGCTATGCTTTCCTACCAGGGAGTTTGTGCCCTTCCCAGGCTGGGTCCAGGAGCTGAGCTGTCTCTTTTGCAGGGGTGAATGGCAGGGTGAAGGTCCTGCAGCATCAGCTGAGGCTGCCTTTCTGCTCTTTGTGTTCAGTGAGTGGGAGTCAGTAACCCTGGCCTGGGGATTGCTGCAGTGAGGGATGAGGCTGTTGTGATGTTAACAGGAGGTGGTTGCAGCAGGATCAACCCCTTCCGTATTGCTTGGGTAGCAGGGTGAAAGCACTCCAAGGGTGAGCAGGCCATGGGGCGGCACAGAGGGTGGGAGGTGGGCACACAGTGTCTCCATCAGTAGCCCAGCCCTTGGGGGCTGCCAAGGATATGCTCACCTGCCCTATTGCCCCCCAAACTGAGGCTACTCCTGGCTGCTTCTGGACTGTGCAGGGACAGCCAGCCTGGGACCTAAGCCCCTCCTTGCATTCAGCATATGGAGGAAGGAATTAAAGGAGTCATCCTCCCAAGTCAGGCTTTTTGTACAGCTCTTCAAATCTAGAAACCGCTCCTTTTTCTCTTGGCACTAGGCTCAGCTTGCTGAAACAAAGATTAAAAGCCTGGATTCCACTAAAGATTCTTCAGTGGCAGCCCAAACAGGCTCCCTAGAGAAGATTAACTATCCCCTGCACTGAGGGGAGTTTGAGCTTTAGCAAAATGGACTGATGAGAAAAACATAGGTATTTCTGCAAAGATGAATTTGATTAAGGTGGGCAGAGCACAGTGGAGGCATGAAAGGCTGGTTAAGTGTTTGCTTTTATGTATAGCTGAGTTCTAGGTCTTTAGACAAGACTTAATCCTTTCTATAAACAAATAACACATTCATTTACATGAATAATCCACATTTCTTATGCAAATCATTTCCCTGCTGCTATTTCTACTGAGAATAATATTCAGTATAATTACCACATTTATTTAGTGAATCTATTTACACAGGATAGCTCTCTGTCCATGAACGCTTTTCACCAGAGAGGCCCAAAGAGCAACAGGGGAGGCCAAGCTGCCAGTCATGTGTGCCCTATGCTTTCTATTTTTGTTCCCATGAAGCATTCTGGGACTGTTTGAGATGTCTCGGCAAGAGCAGAAGGATGCCAGCATCCTGCCTCCATCCCAGGGAGAGCACCTGCTGCTAATGGAAGGCAGCTCTCCCCTGCTCACCAGCCTGCTGTTTGAGCTCCAGCTAACTATAATGAGGCAAGGCACTTTGAATAATAACTTTCCTTTGGGTATAAGGCTATCTTAATTTTTTGTGTGTTTAAGTTGGTAATTGCCACAGAGTTTGAAAATCTTCCAGGTTTTACCACTCTTAATTATGTTCTCATGCATATGCATCCCCTGCTTGTGCGCTCATTATTGCGAGGAGATCAGAACCCTGAACACTGGAGCAGTTCCCTCCAATTATCCTCCATATGCAGAAATTCCTGTGAAATACCTATCCTTGGGTACGGGATGGCCCAAACTATCTGGAGAACATCTTGCTGTCCAGAGCACATTTTGCTCCAGGTGGTAAAATCAAGATGTGTTTCATCCCTCATGTGTCTTGCCCGGGCTGCTCTTACCTGGGATGTCTCCTTGCTTGTACCACCAGCCATTGAAATACTTGTTCAGGGGAAGTTATTAAGGTGTCCTAATGGAAAATATTTCAAGTTTCTAGGGCCCTGATTGCCTCTTTACCTGCTCTGTTTGCATCTATTGATCGTTCTGGTTCAACAAGACCCTCTGGGACTAACAAACTCTAACAGGTTTGAATGCATTCATGAGGTTCTGTGCGGGGAAAGAAAAATAATGCTGTTGGGCTTCTGACTTGTTCTTGCTCAATAACAGCAAAACAAATGTGTGCAATTAAACATTACTTTGTTTTCTAAACAGCAGCCTTGAAATTTTGTCCTGCTAGTGGGGGAATCAAGCTGCAGCTTTGCTGTCTAACCAACAGCAATGATTTGGTGATGGGAAAGGAGGTGTTAATCCACCTGAGCATGTTCAAGGTACAATACTGCTCCCTTGTAGGTAGGCAGGATTTCTAGCACCCTGTGTGGTTTTGTGTAGGAGATCACAGTGGATCCTATGAAAAGATCAATATGGAGTAAGCACAGACATTGACATTACTCACTCTTTTTGTACAGAGTAATTGCTTGTTAACTATTTTTCAGGGAGCTGTGGGACTGGTTGTTAGCCCCTTGGAGCTTTTGTACCAAGAGAGGGAGGTTGCCTGATCAAATAGAAATCACTGTCTTTATGCTTAAAGCACTGGATTGTCTATGAAGAAATGTCTACTCCTAGACACTTCACCTAAATATTGGGATTAAAATTTTAAGAAGTAAGGTGATGTGTGGCTCACTGTCTCCAGTTTTTGTATCCCTCGGGAAAAGGGAGAGATAAACAGTCAGGAATTTTTTCTGTAAAAAAATTTATAGGAGGAAGATGAGGGTACAACTTTCCACCCAGCTGTGAAAACCCTCCTTCCTCAGAAGTGCCTGGTGGAATATTACATATTGCCAGCTGTGTTAATAGATGCCTAGATCCCAGTTGGCATTGGGCCACGCTTACATATCCCAGAAATAGAGATTTAATTCTGAAGTCTGCTTAACACCTGCACACAAAAGGACAGAGGCATTAAAGGTGCTTTAAGGACAAAGCTTTATTTTAGCTAATGTGTTCTCTCACCCATCACATGACTTGTTCTTTATTCTGTTGAGTGTCACCTGTCCAAACCACAATTATGGGCTTCAATGTGTCTGAGAGACACAGTCCTGCAGCTGGCTAAAAGGGACTGATTTAGCATATTCAAAGCAACAAAAGGGTTTGGTCTGAATTCTGGCAGGCTTCTGTGCTTTTAGAGATGGATGGCATTGTGTGTGTGGACGTGTGTGAATGCACACAGGAGCACAGCTCCTTGGGAGGCAGGTGAGCAGCTTTGCTTCCCCGGTGGAGTCCCAGCAGCACTGGGTTCCCCCAGGAGCATGTTTTACCAGAGCTGTGCTGAGAACTGCAGGGTGCCCAGCATCTCACAGGCTCAGGTGCTGCTGGTAATTCACCTGCCCTCTGCTCTGTTTATTGATTGTTTGCTGCAACTTGGCCCATGAAACTCTCTCCTGTCTTTGGTATTAAATGCCCATTTGTGGCCATTTGCAGTGCCTGCACTGGTTGCTGGTACCGTGACCTGGAGCAACACAGCTTCCCCCACCAAAACACGGAGAAAAACAGGCTGTGGGATCAGCAGCCATCACTTATCCAGGGGCTTTTTCCAGAAAATGGGAGCATCAGGAGACACTAACAAGCACCAGCGACATCTGGGGACAGACAGGATCCAGAAGACTTTATTGTAGCAATAAAGCCCAGAGGCAGGGCTGGTCAAGAGCAACCAGTGAACAGCATTGAAGGTGGTTACAGTGGAAGAGCACTGTCCAAGGGAGTTGTTCTTTGCTAAAATCGCCCTCAGTCACACACAGAAGTCAATGTGTCTCCCTTCAAATCTCCCATTGCTTTTGTCCTTGTTCCCTGGATTGGCATCATTGGGCACCTGGAAATGCTGTGAGCAAAGACTGCATCTAGTCCAGAAAAACCTGTGCTCCAGCAAATGGACACAAGGACTGGGGAGCATGTGAATTAAACACAAGTGCATGGGAGTGCCCATTTGATTGCAGTTGCTAGAGATGGAAAATACCTTGTGGTAAGCAAGAATTTCCCCCAGCCTTCCTCCAGTTTTACTACAGAAAAGTCTTTGCAGTTGTTCCAATGGTGAGGGAGCTCAGTGCTGCCTCATCCATCAGTGCCACAGACACTAGCCTGGAGGTGGGAGTCTGACTTGTAGGAACTGCAGGCAAGTGTCTGGATGTGTGCTCTTGCCCATTGACTCGGGAAGCAGCTTGTGTTGCTGCATCTGACTTGATGAGAGCTTCAATTAACAAATGCTATTAAAGTAGCTCTCCTCTTTATTTTATTTTTTTTTTTAATGCGTAGCATTTCCTGACAGCTTAAACGTTTAATTAACTGGAGATGCCATCGTGGAAAGTTTGCTAGAGAAGAATGCTTGCGGTTTAATTAAAAGGAAAAAAAAAATCCTTTAGAGGTACTGGAAGAGATCTGCTTGCAACACTAATAGTGGCAAAAAGCCCGCAGGAACTCCTGCATTTCCCTTTCTGAGTGCAAGCAGTAGGTGAGGAGGTGCACAGCGATATCATCACCCCAGAGGAGAAGGTGAGTGCTTCACAGCTTCATGTTTGACCCTCCCATTTAAGCTACAGATGTAGGACAAGCTACAGTTCTGTTACCTCAGCAAGGGAGAGGAGACAGCCAGTATGAAGTTTTTGCTTTCGTTTTTTTAATACTTTAACTTACAATTCTCCTGGTATTAGGCCAGAGCTGTCTCTAACGTTTTTGGTCTTCTCCAAGGGCACACAGGGAACATTTTTCATATAAGCACTGATCTGATTTTTTTGGCTTCCGTTACAGCACAAAAACAAAGGCAGATCTTACCTGCCACAAAAATATGGAATACTGTTCACATTATCTTCAACAGCCATCATGGAAGCCGTTTTTTGAGATGGCAGGGTACTGCCTGCAGTGGCAGAGAGCCCTTGCTGCCCTCACAACGCAGAGGGCTGTGTGAGATGGTAGCTGTGGGTAGGAACCACCAGCTCAGCACACGCTTGCACCCCTGCAGCAGCTTGCCACAGGGCCATGGCACAGTGCTATCAAGTGTTGCAGAACTGGAGGGGACCCCCTTGGCAAAGCAACAACCTCCTTGCTCCTGTGCAAAGGACTTCTGCCCTTCCTCTCCTCACACTGACCAAATGACCCAGAGGCTTTTTGAACAGCTAAAGGTTTGACAAGGAAACTTTGTTCCAGTATTAAATATAACCCTGGAAGTCACTGACATGACTGTCCACATTTGAAGCACAGCTCCACCCATAGAAGGGTATCAAATGTTCTGAGTCATCTCTGGGAGCAGGCTGGGGCTCTAGGGTGGTGCTGGGCCAGGGCATGTGCTGGCTTGCTGTCCTGGAGCCTCTGCACCCAGGCTGGCAGCTCCACTGCTGGTGACGAGGGACAGCTGGGCTCCCGTTGAAACACGCCAGTGCTCAGCACTTGCCAAAACAGCTATTTGGGAGCAGCTTGTTGAGCTCGTCCTCCTCTCCTGGCCCTGTCCTCGGCGTGGTTAAATTCACTTAGCGTAGCACACCCTCTGCCAGAGGTGGAAGAGAAACTTCTGAATGAGCTGCTTCCCCCGAGCCTGGAGCATGCAGCACAGAGGTACCACTGACCACTGAATGAAATCCAGCACCCTGCATAGCCACATATTACCGTGCTGACCCTTTCAAACGCTGATCTCTTGTATTTTGCAAACAAACACAACCTTTCTGATATATGTGCTACTGCACCAGCACCTCTTCATGGGCATGGTGCACTGTCATGAACAGCAGTGAGTGCTGGGCTACCCCAAGCCACTGACTGAACCAGATCCTCCTCTGGCAGTGGAGCTCTGTCCTAGAAGCCCCTTTCAATTCAGAGCTCAGTGGGGCTCCTCCACCTTACAATAACCTCCCATGTTCAGTTGAGACTCCTCAGTATCCCAAGTTGGGCATGGATTTTGATCCTTTCCTCTGATCACTTCTTGACTGTATCTGTTTAAGCGTCTTTCAACTTTCTCCGAAGAAACTGCAAAGTATTTGTGATCCTTTTGGAAAAGTAACACTCTGTGAATGGAACCTCAGATGTGAACTGAGCTCAAACCCGAGTATTCCTGGTAAAAACTGAACTGAAGCAGTGCCCAGCTGGTTTGTAGACCCGGTGAGATTAGATTCCCTTGAAATGTGCTTTACAGATGCCCTTGAAACAGCAAGGAAGGCTACTTCCCCCTTCCACCCATGCCTTAAAGGACCCTGAAGGGCCATGCCCTGAAGCTGTGATTATGAAGAGTCCCCCTCCCACTCAGAAATCATGTCCTACTTTTGCTTTCATGAAACAATCACCTTTTCAATGCTGATACCAACAAATGCCAGCCACCCATTTCCTAGACTGTTTTTCTGTCTCTGGCTGCACTGCCTGTAAATTTTGCTGTGTTGGAAATAGGTAATATGTTATGGACCTCACTTTTGAAGCAGCTGAGATTGGCAGATGAAAAATTAGAAAAATGGGAAAGATATGGGTCAATAATACAACAGAAGATTTTTTTTTATTGGCATGTTTTTAATGGAATTGCAGTAGGATTTTTATTCGAGTCTCTGAACGTCTATGACTTCGAATAACTCCGAACCTCCAGATTTGTATTCTTGCCTTATTCTTGTTTAAATAGCTGTTACCATCGTCTGCTTGATATATTATCTGTCCCAGCACACAGGCACACCGTCAGGAGGAATATACTTCCTTGGGGATGACGCATTGCTAGAGCTCCTCGAGTCTCCTGCCACCACACGGGACACCTGCACAGAGCAGGGATTTGCACAGTGTCCCCTCCTGGCTCGAGCGGTGGCAGTGCCAGCGGGGAAGTGTCAGGCCTTTCTTTGCCTGTTCTCTGCCAGGCACAGCACGTTATCCATCACAGCACCGAGCCCTGCCAGTGAAGCTTTCCCTCAGCAGAGGGAGTTGTTTCTCAAGGTAATAAGAAAGCATTATCTGATTGCATTTTTGTCAGGTATGTCCTATTTATTACCTTACCTGTAATCTAATTTGTAATGTATTTCCTTGATATTTTCTATACTTCCCCTCTGTATTTTGTAATAGCTTCCCCTGAAAGTCTGACTACAAAAAAGACAAGGTTTTCAATCCAGCTTTGAATGATAACACCCTCCGGGTACCTTTATCTGGAAAAACTCTCCTAGCACAGAGGGAGGTCTGGTAGGAAAAACTCAGCACCCTCTGCAAATGTATTGGGGGAACACCATGTAACAGCATCCAAGGTTGCTTTGTCCCAGGCAGGAAAACACTCATGGCTATTTTCTACTTGTGGCAAGGTGATCTTTTTGGTCAGAAAGTCATTCCTGATCCAAAGGAGGTACGTGAGAGGTAGCAACCAGTCTGTCCTAATAGCAGGGGTGTGCATAAGGCAAGAAAACAACTATAAACCATGTAAAACCTACCACTGACGTGCCTCAGCTGCTGAAAACTGCTCAAGTGTTTTACCTTGGCTGTCAGGAAAAAGCATAAGGCAACAGTTTGGGGAGACAGCAGCACCTGTAAGTCCCAACTAGGCTGGGCAGAGATGTCTCATGGCGGCAGAGGTGGGGTGTGATGGTCCAGCTACCCTGAACCTGGGGCTGAGGAAGGTTAATTGGCAAGACAAATGATGCACACCATGGGAACTGGTTGTATTTTCAGGTTTGTGTGGGCTTCATATGTGACATCAGGTTGGTGGCTCACCAGGCCTTTCTGCCCTCTTCCCACCTGGTTAGTTCTCCTGCCTGGCTGTAAAACAAAGTTCAAACTAACTGCCTGCTGGACCTGGATTTCCTCATTCTCGTAAAGGTGTTTCAAAGTCACACGGCTTTAAAACAAAGAAAGAGAAATGTCCCTTTTTGTGGATGCTAATGAAATTTTTATCTGGGCATCTTTCTGTGAATGTTGGGCCTGAGAGGCATGGATTATGTTAGGGAGAAGGGCTTATTGAGCCCTGGAAATAAATCAGAGGAGGACAGAGGATGAAGATCGCAAATGATAAATTAGCAAGTGACAGAAAACAACTGCAGGAAATAATAAACCAGTAGGAGTGTGTGGGAAATGCATAGGAGAGGTTGTTTACAACATGTGCATCGGACTTTCCAGCATTTGACATCTTATCTCTATTTCATTCCATATGTTACTTTATGCATGGATTCCTGTTTTTATGGGGTTTGTTCTATAGTTTTCGTACTAACATGAATGACTCACATCTGCTCCAATACTTAATTTATTCTCTAATGTCTTCTGCAAAGGTTTGCTCAGCTCATGTAATACTTGTCAGTGGCAAGATCGGAAGAGCAGCATCAAGCAGGTGAGGAGGGATAGCTGGGTGAGACAGCTCTTTTCTGGAGTCTTACTCTGTAGTTGTGTTAGGTTTTTTTTTCCCCTCAGCCAAGTCTCTAATTCCCACTTTGCCTGCCCTGTGTGGACAGGTCTGCTGTGCTGGGGCCGTCTGTGGAGCCAGCAAGGAACACCCCATGGGACAGGGATGACGGCTGAGGGCCATTCCTGCAGGACGATGGCGCAGCACCAAGCTGCTGCTGGAATACCAACAGCTGATGATTATGATTTTATTTTTTAAGTGTTCTTGACAGCACTGGAGACACACATCTTCTCTTCCAAATCCAGTAATTAAATTCCACCTACCTGAATTCCCCCTGCTGTTTCAATTGGTTAAATTAATCTTCGCATCATGTCTGAGCCTCCTCTGTGTGTTGTTGAACGGTGGCCTCCTCTCGCCCCGGAGTCGGGCGGGGACCGGGACAGGGACCCGGACCGACCCGGGCCAAACTCGCAGCGGCGCTGCCCAGCCCCGCATCCCTGCGCGTGGAAGTGGCGTGGACTCACTCACCGAGGCAGGGCAGAGGGATGGGCGTCCCCCGTTACACACAGACACCCCCGCACCCCTCGGTGTCCCCGTCCCCAGGGCTGCCTCCCCGCCGGCGCGGAGCGGGCAGGGCACCGGCTCCCCGCGGACCAGCGCGGCTGCCAGCGCGCTGCACCTTTCCCCGGCGAGCGGCTCCGGCTCCAGCCCCCCTCCTCCCGGCGCCTCCTCCTCCCGTGCCTCCTCCCCTCCCCTCCCCTGCAGAGCATGCACAGCCCGGGACTCGCATCGCCGGCTCCGAGGCTGGCGGGCGAGACCCTCCTCCCCGGCAGCCGCGCTCCCGCTGCCCCCCGAGCTGCCCGCGGCTCCCCCGAGCCGCCTCCCGCTGCCCCCGCCGGACTTTTCCCTCCTGCCGAGGATGAGGCGGCCGACGCGGCGGCTGGCGCTGTCTCTGCTGGGGGTGCTCTGGCTCGCCGCCCTCCTCCTCTTCTTCTTCGGGGCGCGGAGGAAGTTGGAGGCGGCGGAGCCCGAGGGCCACACGCCGGAGGTAAGGAAGGGGTGGCGGGGCCGCGGCTGCTCCGGCGGGACTTGGGCGATGCAGCCGCCGCTGCCGCCCGGGGAAGAAGTTCCCGGCGGTTTTCGGGACCCCCCACCCCATCGCGTTCCCCTTCAAGTTTGGTACCGGACCTGTACCTGTGCGGGGGGAGCATTGGGGCGCTTTCCGTACCCCCAGATCTTGGTTCCCCGCTCCCCTCCCTCCGCTCGGTCTCGGACAGCAGCAGCCCGGCCGGGTCCTCCCGGCCCGCTTCACCGGAGGCTGCGGCCGTCGGGGCTGCCCCGGCCGCAGGTGCTGCCGGCGGTACCAGCCCTTTGCCCCGCCGCCAACTTGGAGCATGCCAGGCTCCCGGCCCTGGGGAGCGGGGGGACCGGTGTGCCCCAAGGAAGCGAAAGGCGTGGTTTGTGTCACCGGTGGGGCACCGGCGACTCGTTTCCCCCGTGAGTCACGCCGTGCTTCCCAGCTCTGCCCGAAAGGAGAGGGGCTCGATCCTGTCCGGGCTGGAAGCAGAGAGGCGCAGACTTGCATGGTCCGTGTTTGGCGTGCGCGGGCTGGGCGAGCCCTCTTAAAGCGCTGAGGCTTTTCGCGGCTGGCCGTGATGGGAGAGCGGGCACGGGCAGGATGCTGCTGCCCCGGGAGCCCCAGCGGGGCCGGCAGGAGGGTGCCTGTGCAATCGCGCCTTTCCGTGTCGTGTTTGAGTCCCTGGAGTGACAGCACGGCAGAGATGTGAGGAGCATCTCGCTCCACACAGGGAGTGAATCTCAGTGCCCAAACGAAAAGCGGGAGAGGTTGCGAGCAGCTTCGGCTGTACGAGGTACTGGATCCTCTCCGGGTCCTGTGTCCTCTCCTCCTCGGCTGAGAGCGGCTGTGGCTTAGCCGAGGGTTAACTTTCCAAAGGATATGGATTAGATGCTGCTTAGTTGGACTGTTGTAAATCTTGAATTAATTAATCCGGGTTAGAGCCCAGCTCCTGAAAATACACCGAGATTAGGGTTATTGTGGCAGAGGGAGGGTGTGAGCCCTCAGCCCCTTTTTTTGCATCAGTGACAGCCTGCAGTGTTTGTCCCACAACATGTTACAGCTTTACGTGTTTGCCACATCTTTGGAGAGTCTCATATATGTGTCTGTCACCTCAGCAACTGAATTAACGACCTGACTGGGAAAAAAAGAAAAGTCAGAACTCATAAAGCTTACTTTGATTTTTTCATCCTGAGGAGTTATTGGTTTTCCATGTTTTTTTAAATAAAAATGATTGAGGAGGTTTCGTCAGGCTTTCGTAAATCTTTCAATCCTAGAAGGAGGGAATGAAACTATACGACGTCAGGCCCCAAAAAGAAATAATTATTTATACATTTATTTATTTATTTAAGGTGGGGAAGGCAATAAATAAGTCACTGAAAGCAGAGATTAGAAGACAAGTGCTTTCTTAACCAGAACTATACTTTGGTGTTGGAACTGTATTGATAAAAATTGCAAAAAAAGACCTCCGCTGTTTGACAGGGGCTACTATAATCTCCTTGAAATGAACCTTGCTTCTCGCTGAGCACCAGCTGTAGCTGAATTGCTGCCATTTTGCAGCCCATTTTGACTTTCTGCTCCCATTCAAGGCTCCTTCACCTCGGACTGTAGGTTACTGATGCTGTTGCAGGCTGGTCTTGACTCCCGGAGCAGGCGAAGTGAACTTCTGCCACACGGGATCCGTCCCTGTGTTTCGAAGCTGCCACTGCCAAGTTGCCATAACTCCAGCAATTTGACTACTTAAATTGCCTCTCCTTCATTTCTTCTAAATTTTCCGTCGAAACAGTTGCATCCCCTTGAGATCCATAGAGTGCAGATTGTTTTTTATTTTTTAATGCACTGCATTTTTTGGCTTTGGAAACTGCTTTGGAGCAGTATGACTTAGAAGCCTCATTATATTAGCGAGGGGATGTGGTGTCACTCCTGTTAACACTTCTGAACGGCTGCAGAGCTGACAGGGCTACCAGAGACAGGAATGTGGTGGTCCAGAGGGGAGCCTGGTGCTGTGTCCTGTTGCCCTGGCTGCCACTGATGAGAACTTGAGCAGTTAAGGGTTGTCCTCCCAAATTCCTCGAGAAACGAGGAGGTGGTGCATTGCTAACAGCAGCTCAAACATAGGGAAAATGGAGCAAATCCACATAAACTTTCCTGCCAGCATTTCACTCCCTCCTTGTCTCCCAGTTGAGCTGTATTCTGCGGACATGGGCACACGGTGTATATCACACCTCCTGTAGGTTTAACCTTTAGACTTTTCCAGTTGGCTCCAGCTGGTAGCGCTGCCTCCTGGCCGTGTCTGTCCCCGGCAGGGCTCACGCACACATCCCATGCTGGAAGGCTGTGGTGCCCGAGCTCCCTGGCTGGCTGTGGCACATGGGTGCCTTGCTGAGAGCCACCGGCACAGCGGCTGCTCACGGAGCTGCTGCTGCTCACGGAGCTGCTGTCCTTGGCTCCACAGATACCCATCAATCACTGTTATTTTGGTCTGCACCCCACCCCCGCTTTACCCTGAATCCTGAGCCAGATCCTGGCCTCATCTTCCCAAAGGAAGGCTGGTGAGGTTTTCCTCGCAGCCAGAGAATGCTGTGTTGGGGTAGGCAGGGTCTCTAAGGGGCAGGACCTTGGTGTGAGGGGTCTGACGCAGTCTGTGAGTCCTTCCTTAGCCCAAAACGAGCTGCTGGCTTGGCATCTGAAGGACCTGGTGAAGGCAGGCATTCAGGGAAGGTCCTGCAGCAGTAGCTGAGCTTTCCCAAGCTGCTCGTGCCCGAAGAGGTGGGTGCAGCGTCTGTTGTAATTAATTTGGCTTCGCCTCCCCCTGAAATTCTTTTCGGTGTATTCCACTGCAGTCCATCTCTGTGGATCTCTAACTGCTGCCCAGTGGCAGTCAGGCTTAGGGGGCCCTCCTTCTTGTCAGCCTTTGGTTCCCGCAATCCCTGTCACCTCCTTTCCCTCCTCCTCCTCCTCCCTGCTGCCTGCAGCTGCTGGTGGTGCATGCCAGGGCGGCAGGAGCAGGTTGAGGCTGGATTTTAGGGTGTGGGACTCCCTCCTGGCCGTGAGGTGTAGCAACCTTGCAGGGCTGGGAGGGTATGGAAGAAAAAAACTGGCCGTGTTTAGGACCATGAAGTTGTTCCTGGGAAAACTTTGCCGGTCCCCCTGGTGCTGTTTTTACTGCTGTTCCTTGGGGTTTGGGGATTGCTTTTCCTCTCTTTTCCAAGGGGCAGATCAAGCCCTATTAGCGCCGTAAGTAACGCTCGCCCTTTCGCTGCCCTTTCTGCAGTCCTGTGACTTGGCTGGGCAGAGGAGCCGTAGCAGGGTGCCTGCCCCTGCCAGGGAGCTTTTCCCGGCTGGGTGCCTGGTTAGCAGCCATGGGCTCAGCCTGCAGGGAAGCTGAGCCTGATGGATGGGGCTGTAAGGACACGGGGCTGGCTGGGGTCATGGATCAGCTGGGACTCGTTGATGCCTCCTGCCTTCCCTGCCTTTTGGCGGAGGGTTTTGAAACACTTTGCAAGCTTTAATTAGTTCCAGCCTGTCTCCTTGTCCCGACAGTTTTCCAGCTGGATGAACCGGGACCCGGAGAAGCTAATTGAACTTTGTATCCTTCTGTCAGGCATGGACTCCAGAGGAATTGGAATGGTTTTATCCTCTTGGAGAACCAGGTTGCCAGTTACCCACCTGAAGTCACCGAGGGAGGCAGTGGTGGGGCTTGGCATGTGCTCCACTAATCCGGGCTCATGGCCCCGTGCTGCCGCCTGGCATCTCCCCTGCCTCCCTCTGATCCATCCCACTGCTCTGCTTTAAAGGGGGGGGGGGGGGGAACATATAAACTAATAACTTAATTACATTAAGGAATAATGAGGGGAACTGATACGAGGGATTAATTACAAGCAAAATCCCAAATTAATTGTGAGGAGTACTTGTAGCTGGCTCTGCAGCGATGCTTTACTGGTGTGCTGGCTCCTGTGCCCTGTGCCAGGCTGTGGCTGTGTGGCCCTGGGGATGCTAATGAGGGAGCAGATGTGTAGATGGGTGACAAGCCCTTGATCATCTCATTTCCTGCACCTGTATCAGACCACGGTGGCTGTCTAGCAGAGCCCTGCAGCAGGGAGGGGTTTTCAGGGGTCTGGGTTCTTGTGCTCAGGGCACGCAGTGTGTGCAGGAGGGGCAGGAAGAGAGTTTTTGTTGGGTTTGGTATTTTATTTCCCTTCATTCCCTCCTGCATGCTAGCTTGCTCCCTCTGATGAATGGCTGAAGCACAGCTGACAGCCTCTGGAGGGAAAGCGGGTCTGTCACGGGCTTGACTGCAGGAGAAAAGCTACACAGGGAAAGTTTCCTTTATTAAAAAAAGTGACCTGTTCTACTTGACTTGTACTAGTGTTTGCAATGCAACGTCTCCTTTCTGGCTGTGCTCAAACACAGCTGGGGAATGGCTCCTGGGAGATGTGGAGAAGCTCAGCAGCCTCACTGCCTGCTCCAGGTGTTCTGGGGTGCTCAGCACCCTGCAGGGTCAGACCTCAGTTGAAAGGGACCCTTGCCAGCTTTGTGCTTATGTGCTTTGCATCAGCCTGTGCTTCCTTCTGCATCGTGGCCATCTAGAAAGCCTAGCACCTGGAGCTCAGCTGACAGTCTCCAGATATTAAATTCCTGTCAGTTTTATAGCAGCAGAGCCACTTAACAGATTAAAATAACTGTGTATCCTGCAAAAATTCAGATCTTGACAATTAAGGGATTGAAGTAGCAAAGCTGTTGGGAACGAAAAAAAAAAAAAGAGGCAGAGTGTTTAATACCCAGGAAGCTTGTATTGACTGGGACTTGGGACTTGGCTGGGGACATGGATGGGTCCAGGATGTGAGAGAAGGGGAAACTTCGGTCATGCTTTGCTGGTGAAATCCCACTCTGAAATCTCTAGGAGCAAAACCAGGCTTTCTAGGATGTGCAGAGCTTTGCTTGTGCAGGAGGTGTGACAGAATCCGGTTCCTCTCTCTCTTGCTTGTGTATTTAGTGCTGGATACAGCAGGAAGCCATGCCCAAGCTGCCCTCATCTATGGGATCAGGCAGGACAGGTCTGGTGGAGCAGGAGTGAGGCGAGGAAGCCACCTCAGTGACTAAACCAGCTCTGGACAAATGGTGAGCAGCCTGCCTGGTGCAGTTCGTTTAATTAACCTTCCCACTGCACATTACAGCACTCCCTGAGATACCTGTGAAACAATAACCAGTCAATGAAAACCCTCCTAATTTTTCACTGGTAATTGCAATGAATGAATTTTGCCTCCATTACGTTCTGGTAGAGCTCCGTGTTGCAGCTGTGACTGATGGGGGCATAAATATTGATTGAACAAGACCTGTTTGCTTTGCAAAACAGTGAGCATTGGAACGTACAGGTGCCTTTCTTAGCTTGGTGCTTTTAAAAGAAGTACCAGGGAAGGAAGGAGAGGAGTCAAGGATTCTGCGTCTCTCCTGGTAAGAATATAAATAAATTTCTGTGCAGGTGGTATGTGTTTTGTTGACAAGAACTGTTGAACACTAGAAGAAGAAAAATACTTTTTATTGTGCTCTGGAAGGATATAAAGAATTGGAAGACTTCTGCTGCTTCACTCTGAAGGGGTGCTGGAGGTGGTGATGCTCTGTGGGTGGGTTGGGCTCAGGAGTGCCATGGTTCTCTTGTGAACTGCTTCTCCTGTCAAGGTCCCTGTGGAGCACTCTGCACGTGGGATTGCTCAGGGCCGCAGCATCCCTCTCCAACTGGTGTGACATGATGTGGCATCATCCTCTCCTGGGTAACAGGGAAGGGCTCAAGCCCTTGCCACTGGGTTTTCATGAGGACTCTGCTCTGGCTCACAGCCTGGAGCCCTTGGTGACCTTTAAGGGTGGGCTTGACAAAAGTGAGTCCTAATTTTGAGCAGGGGGGTCTGCCAAATCAGCTCTGTGTCTGGATGCTGAGGCTTCAGAGACACAGCACATATGTTAAAGTGTCTCTCTGCTTGAGAAAGATGCTGACTATCAGGGAAGATGTTTTGTCGTGTTTATCCTTTCACCACCTCTGATAGGCACAGAGTTGGATTATTTACTCGAAAACCCGCTGTTTTCTCCTCGCTCTTCCTTCCCTTGGTAAGAAAACATCATAGTGATTTATTTTGATGGGCTCGTGGCCCAGGGCCTGGCTTGGCTGGGTTTGCTTCTTCTTGCTCTGCTGAGACATCTCTTGTCCCTGGCTCTGCAACGTGACCTGTGCCTCCCCACGGGCAGGGGACTCTGCACATGGGATGGCTGCAGGGTGAGAGCTATAAATGGGAATGCTGTGCCTGGGAAAGGCAGGTCCAGGGAGCATTTTATGGTGCTGTGACTAGAGATTTTCTGTGCCTCCTGCTCCTGAGATGTTGGTTGTATGTGTAGAGACCAGGGCAGAGCACGGAGGGCACACTCTGCTGAGCTGCTGTGGCTCCACAGGTGTAAGCTGGGTGAGCCCTGACATGGGAAAGGCAGTGCCAGGAGATGCCGCCTTGCAAATAACAGTCTTGTCATCCCACGTCAATGCAGGTGCTGCGTTAGTGTCCCAAGCTGAAAAGTCCTTGGGAAGCTGAATATTGGGGTTTTGTGTACCCAGTGTTCTTTTTGGGTCTGTGGATGCGTGTGTTCTGTGTGCACAGCTCACGAGATGCCACTGTGGTACCTCTGGGCGTGTTTATCTGTGCTGTAATCTCTTTGCCCAGTGGGAAAAGCAAGCTCGGGAGAAGTTGTGGAAATGCAAAAGCTGTGCACTGTGCCTGGGAGAGTCTCATGTGTGAGGGCAGGCCAGCATTTGGCGCAATAAAACCAATTAAGGGGAATGTATCTGCAGAGAAAGCAGAAGTAGGATCTGTTTAAGGAAGACGTTTGCGTGAAGGAGTAATTACGTGCAGCCTAACGACAAAGGGTGCAGTGGATTGACTATTAATTGGAGTAGCAGGAGCGGGAGATTGCTGGCGTTAGCTCTATGTTTCTTGCTGGCTTCCTCCTGTTTAAAGAAAGAAGGGGTGAGGAGCAGATGATGGGGGGGTGTTTGCTCTCAATCCACTTTTCCGTGCAATGAAAAAGCCATTTCTCCCCCTTTCTCTCACAGCAAAATGTTCAGATTTTGCCAGCGACACTTAGTGCAGTTGCTTAGTAAGCTGCAATTAAATTGATTTCCCACTCTCTTTACCCTTTTTGGTTCCAGAATCTCAGCAGGAATCAGTGTTACAGGAAGAGTAAGCCATGGAGGAGATCCTGAGCCCCATCTTTTGCTCATCTGAATCAGTATTGCTCCACTCTTCATATGTATTTCCGGAGAAGCCAGGGAAGTGAGGCTGCTTAGGTATAGCCCTAGGTCAGGCTGGATCAGTCTATAGAGTACATGGAAAGCCTTCTGCTATGGGATGGGCATTGGGTGTCCTGGGAGTGGCTGGGGCTCTGGGTGCCAGTGGCACAGAGTTGCTGGGAGGAGCCAGGAGGAGGGTTTCTCGTCCTTAAGATGTGCTTTGGGAAATGATCAGTGGTGACAGGTTCAGCAGGAGTTCACCCCTTTGTTCATGGAGGCAGCATTAGTTGTACTAAGTTTGCCTCAATCCTGCTGTTTGGAAACCCCTTATGAACCTTGGTTAGCCCTTCCTGCAGCCCGAGGGAGTGAGAGGTGGGGTGGTCCTTTGTGGGGCATCAGAGAGGCGTTTGGGGAAGGGGTGATGCCCCAGTGTCACCTCTCCAAGGTGGGAAGAGGTGACATGCTGGGCAGTCCCCAGACAGCAAGGTACGCAGATGGGTGGTGGCACTGGGAGGATGTGGCAGCACTTGTGTCCCCTGCCAAACCCTGCCTTGCCACACCTAGGCAGAAATTAGTGATGATTTACTGCAAAGCAGCTTGAGCTCCAGTTTTGTGATATTATTTGGAGGAGCAAGTGAGCTAATGATTGCATCTCATCTCGGAAAGTACTGCGGGAAGTGCGGTGCCAGGAAAGAATTGATTCAGAAGGAAAACAGGTTCATTTTCAGATCAGGCTGAAAGACAGGGGAAAGAGAGATTCTCCTTTATTTGTTTTCTTTTTTTTTTTTTTTTTTTTAAACTTCTATTTTTTCCCCTCAATCTCAAGTGAGACTGTGGGTCTTAGCCTTTCCCCCCTTGGTTTTCTCATGGAAACACGAGCAATAAACCTGATTGGAAAGTGATGCGAGGAGAGCAGGGTTCATGCGGTGCAAAAACAAATGAGCTATGAAATCACCCTCTATTCTCCAAACATTATTCACAGAGCCAGGAAAATTGAGACGGATGATTCTTTTTCTTTTGAAACCACTGAAGGAGTAAGTCCAAAGGATGTAATTTGGCCTATGCCAGGAGAGAAAAGGCTGCTTTGTCCTGGCTTTCCAAATAGCTTTGCCTGCATTTAGACACAGACCATTTCCTCCTCAAGGACCACCGTCGGCATCCGCCAGTTACAGCCACACCTCATAACCCATTATGGAGACACACGGCTTGCAAATAAGACATGAATATGTTCAATGGTGCAGGCCTTGGCTGCAGGCCCCCCAGGCTGGATGGAGTTTGTGCTCATCTTTTCTTGCTTGTGTGTTGAATTTTTATTCGCTTGTTGTTAGGTGAGATGGAGCAAAGATGAGAGGAAGGAGTTACAGGTGTGAGCAGACTCACTTTCAATGGCTGGCTCAGTTTTTCTTATAAAACACTATTAAAAAATATATTTTTATTTAAATGAAGTTTTTTCATCTGAGTCTAGGGAATCTGCTTCACCCAGATGAGTTGACTCAGTATTGTTCAGGATGGAATAATATCCTCTGATATCCTTGGGGTCTGCCTTGGGGAATGTTTGGGATGCAGCCCTTTGCACTTGACCTTGCCTAGATGAAATGCGAAACTCAGGGTCTGGTTAGGGTAGGTGAGGTGGGCAGTGGGAAGACACCAGGAGACTGCTGGAGCTGGTGTGTGGGAGCCAAGCTGGAAAGGAGACTTGTGTAGCATGGTCCTGCCTTCAACAGGAGTGAAGCTGGATGGAGAAGGAGCAGGGAAGAGCCGCAGCATTCATAATGCCCGTTGCATTTTCCTGGTGCCATAATACAGTGTAATTTGGAGAGAGGCAGACTCAAACATGCATTACTCAGCCATCTGCTGCTGCCACTGGGATCCAAATGGATAAATAGCTGCATTGTGCTCAGAGTTAAACCATGTACAATGTGTAGGCTGCATATGGTTTGCTCCCAGTGGTATGGCAAAACGTTTTGTGAAGAACCCTCCTGTCCTGCCCTCCTATCCTGCAGGAAGACCTCTGGTTTGAGTCTCTTTAGAGAAGAAATAACCCACCCCTGTGCAGCCCTTGGGGATGTGGCCTCAGCCCAGCAGAGTGCTGGCAGCCATGTCTGCTGGCCATGGCATGAGAGAAGGTGGTTTTGGGGCGGAGACGCCTTGCAGAGGTGATGTGTGAAGGGTTTGGTCAGGAGCAATAGAAGCGGTGAGAAAGCAAAATATCTGATATTTGAAATTAGACTTGCAAGTGGTGAAATAGGGAATCAAATGATGAGAAAAGTGTTACGTTGCCTGGTGACATGGCCCATGTTACTGCACATGAGTGTGCATGTGTCTCCTCAGCAGGGACCTCCTGGTTGCACCTGCACACTCAGGAAACACAGTGTTTCCAAAATCAAACATAAAATATAAACACAATCTACCTTGCAAGATGAGAGTGAGCTCCAGCAGGCATCTGAGTGCCAGGGAAGGTCATTCAGATGTTGTTCTTCACCAGAGGCACAGTGGGATTCAGCAAGGTGAGGACACCTTCCCTCCTGAAGGCAATGTCAGCAAAGGAAAGTCAGTTCCAATTTGGCCTTTGCAGGCAGAAGCTCTGCTAGCGTGTGGGGAACAGCAGGAAATTGTGTTGGTGCTTTAGGGCACCAGCTGCTGGGAGGTGGAGGGAGGTCAGCCTTCCTCAAGAGGCACATGGGGTGTTCTGCAAAATGGGATTTCCTTGCTCTTGGTGCCTTACTGCATCCTTGGGAGCGCAGCTCCTGCTGCCATCATCGTGGCCAAACCCTGACTCTGTGAATGAAAGAGAAGTTTCATTCACAGAAGTGAAGCACATCTCTGCTGTGTAACCAAACCTTTGCACATCTTCTGTTTACCCAGAGCGTTGTGCTGGGACGGCAGCCGTAGCACTGGGGCAGAGCTGGTGCAGCAGCAGGTACAGGCACAGCACAGGGATTTGCCCGTGCAATAGCTGGAAATTAACTCATTAAATAAAGTAATTTGCACCTTTTAATCTCAGTGATTCCTGCGTGTGGGCGCCTGTATTTAGGAGAAGAGCTTATTCTGCTTCAATTAATTTTATATCAATATAAGCTGAATAATTAAAGGTGTGAATGAAAGGCCAGGTAGCTAATTCCCTTCCCTCTGGTGCACAGGCTGCACTGAGATAACCTAGGAGAGAGAACTCCTGGCAGTGCAGATGTTAGTCTAGCCAAAACAGCCAAACAATTCTGAGTTTCTATATGTAAATATCAACTGGGATCAACTAATTTTTGATGCTGATCCCCTGGTATTGATCTCGCTTTGGGCATTGGCACCAGCTGTGCATGTGGCTTTGGGCAAGCCATTGTTTCTCTGTCTGAATGCGGGCTTGGCTCTCAGATGTTCTTCCCATCTTCAGGCAGAACCAGCAGCCGTTACTGCATCTGAGAGATAAAGGAGATGAATTCCTACCTTTTTTTCTGTATTTCCAGAAGCTGGTTCAAGTCTGTAGGCCAGGAGTGGCTGTGTTTCACAGGTGTTTCATTACAGTGGGATGCCGTAGATAACTGACCATTTCTACCTCAAAATCAACAGGGAACTTTTCAGAATTCCATTAATCCAATGAAAAAGTAAAATCTTTCAAATTGTAAAAGCTGGGGGCATTTCTCCTTTGAGAATAAACTAATGCTTGACCTAAAAAGTATGATATATCTCAAGTCCTGAGGTGCAGCTAAACTCATGCCATGCTCAGGATTTCTTCTCCTTCCCCAGTAATCCTTTCCCAGTGCATCAGACAGGTACAGGAGATTAATTTACTCAAGCTTTTAATGTGTGCTCCGTGTTACAGGGACCCAAATTCCACAAGAGGCTGACTCTCACTGAAGGAGGCTCTCAAGCCACCCAGTTCATCCCAGTGTGTGCTTAAGAGCTTTTGGCACATGGGATTTGGTTTGGAGAGAACGGATGGGGAAGCCAGTGCTCACTTTTCTGTAAGCAGTGCTGATTTCAGTGGTGTAAGGAGCATGGGGAAGTTTGATAACTCAGCAGCATGGTTCAGTGCCTTCCCTCGTGCTGCCTGGCTGTGTTCTTGCAAGGAGCCACAGTGTGATTACAAGGGCTGTTAAATGCCCTTAATATTCACACTGCTGGAGGGAGCATTACTCCTGCCGGCTCTGCTGTCTGCTGCTGTTTGCAGTAGCATCACATTGATGATTAAATCACAAATGCCGCAGTGAGTAGTGTGTGAAGCCCCTCCAGCCAGGGGATGCAAAGGCAGAGTTAAATCCCTCCTGTTTGTCCACTTTTTTTTTTTTTTTTTTTTTTTGCTGTCTCTTAACAACATTTTTTTAAGCAAACAAAGCACAGCGGAACAGTTTGGAGCTGTGAAACAAGATGGGAAATGAGCCCCTTGCAGAGAGGTTAAGAGAACAGGGCACGGGCACTGTGAGGGGAAGGAGCTGGAGGGCTCAGGGCAGCCTGTGCATGATGCAGCAGAGTTTTTCAAGCTTCTTCTCCTCATCCTCTTTTCAGGCACAGATGGGAGAAGCATCAAACTGAGTAATACATATTTTTGTATACCTGCTGGTACATACGTGGTGGTGCAGCAGAGCGGGGAGTGGCAGGGGGTGCTATGGTGGTGGTGTGGGGAGGCTTTTGGAACTGGAGCTAGGGGCTGTTTGTTGTGAGAAAGCCCTGTTGCATCCTAACCTCTTCTGGATGCCCAGGGGAGCTGCTCCCACTTGGTGTTGGGTTTGGACCGTTTTTTCCCCATCATGCCTGCATCACTGCCTCAGCTCCTGTGTTACCTTGTCTGCCACTGGGATGCAGCTATTTCTCCAACAAAGCCTTGTTCCTCATGTGCAGCCTCAGCTGCCTCAGTCAGTCTTCAGTATGCCAGGTATTTTAGGGAAAAGAGCCAAAAGCAGATTCCTGGCACCCTGTTCCACTTGTTGGTCTGCTCTGGATCCCTCTCTGTCCCCCAGGGCTGTGCTCTCACTTCCTTGTGTACCTTCCTGCTCAGCCGCAAGTGTCGCAAGCAGGTGGCTTTTCTTGGAGGTGTCTCCACGATGCCTATTTGGCCCAAAATGTGCAGTCTCCATCCAGCCATAAAGACACAGATTTTGCTTATGGGGCCAGGCATCTAGAAGCTTCAGTGTTTGTTTGGGAGAGAGGTACTGAGCTGAGTATCCTTGTCTGCAGGGAAATGCTTGGGATATCCCCAAGGCCGGTTCCCGGTGGTGCTGCAGCAGCCCGCCTTTTCTGCACAGGTATTGCTGGGGAGAAGGCTGCCACCTGCACAAATGACTTGTTTCCATGGCCTGCCCTGCCAGGGTGTGGGTGAGGAGCCCTGTCAGGGTGGCCATTAGCAGAGCTGTCGGGTAATCGCTCGCCGTCGGTTCGAGTTAGGGAGAGCAGGTGCCAGGGACGCCTGGCTGGGCGCTGGCTCGAGCTGTGCTCAGGCTTCGCCGAGCCTCCATTGATTTCTAAGCTTGTCACGCTGTTCATTAGGAGAGGGAGAGCAAACGAGGTGCTTAGCAGAAGTACTCCAAGTCGATCCTGATGGAGCAGGTTTCTCCGCTGTCTGGTTAGGGGCAAAAAAAAATTCTTGCCCAAGTCTCCTCCATTCCTAGAGCCCTCAGCCTCCAACCTTCTGTCTTCCAGGAGTGCCTGGAAGGATCTGTCCATCTGCCCTGGCACTGCCCTGTCCTTGCAGACTTGCTCTATGGAGAGGGAGTGCAGGGAGTTGTACTGTTAGTGCTTTTGGTTTGTGGGATGATTTTGTTCCCTGTGTCTCCCTCTTGTCCTTCCAGGTTCCCACAGCTAGGTCCCTGTTGCACGCTGAGCTTGCTGTTGTCTCTTTTTCATGCTGGAGCTGCATTGATCGAGGCAGTAAATCAGCTGGCTGGTGCTGTGGATATAAATGATGGATGTAATGAACCAAGGGGGAGCACAGAAAAAAAAATGGAGGGGGAAACAAAAGGAAAAATTGGGAAGAAAATAACATATTCAACAATGGATGGGGCTATGAGATGAAATACCTACTTCAGCCAAGGCCTCTCAGCACAGCAGCACGGTCCTAGCGATGGCTGGAGGTGCTGCAAGGGGACCTGCTGGGGGAGGAAAAGGGGGTTCATGTGCATGCAGAGCTGTGCTGGCACCCCGCCTTCCTCCCACACTTGCTGACAGCAGCTAATGGATAATGGAGATAAGGATGGAAGCTGGTATCTGCCGCGTGGGCCGCGCCGCAGGGCTGGAGAGAGGGCACCAAATGGAGCTAAATCACAGGCCCATTTATAGTCTTGCTGGCTACAGCTGCAGGGAAGGTTTGAGATACTATTGTTTGAATGTCTCTGCAGCTCTTAAGGTTGCAACCCTTTCATTTGCTTTCTGCCTTTGCTGGGTTTCCTTTTTTTTTTTCATTTTAAAGCACTTCCCGGCTGGTGAAAGGCTGAAAGCCCTCAAGGCTTAAGCCTTCTACTGATTTCAGCAGTTTCTAGGTCCTTGAGCTGCCTGTACTGTGTCCCTCAGTCCTGGCCTGTGCTTTGGGGATGTAGAAGGAAGTTCAGAGCTGAGTCAGTGGCATCTCCACCGGTGTGTTGTTATCCAGCTGAACAGAGGCTGGTGACTCCCCATGGGCCACAAACCAGATGTTGTGTGGCAGTGATTTAAAGTCTCTGTCATTTAGAGACAAATCAGTGATAATGAGTCTCTTTTTATAGAGAGGGACTTTGAGGCACGGGAAGATTTAACGACAGACGCTTTGTAAAATTAGCTACTCAGCTAACTTTAGCAAAATCTTAGCCAAATTAACTAAAAATGAGCTAAATTCAGCTAAAATCATCAGAGAATTGTCAGTCTGGATGGGGGAAAAGCAGAAATTGAAGGGGAAAGTGAAGTGTTAGTAGCGCTGATGAAGTTGTAATACCAGTTGGTAGTTCAGGAACGAGCCCCTGCCTTGGATATGCTGCTAAGTTTTGGGTATTTCACTGGGATGGATTCTAGGTAGGAAGAAATTAAGGTGGATGATAAGAAGTTATTTGCAGGGAGATATAGTAATATCCTTGTGGACCTCACTGCCAGGCTTCTGTGGCGTGAAGCACTTGATGGCTGGCAGCAGGAGGATTCAGTGCCTTCATGGCCACCCTGAGCCACAGCTTTTGTAAGAGGAAGAAAAAGAAATGTGGGGGGAAAAGTGTCTTGTGACTCGGGATGGTGTCTTGAGGGCAGAAAAATGCAGAAAAGCATCACTCCTAGGGGAGCTGTGCATAGCTGCCAGCATGGAGGGGGCTGCAGCTTCTTGCCCTGTGTTGGAGGCAAAGTGTCTGGTTGGATGGCTTGGGAATGATTAGTTTTCTGAGGTTGGGTATGGAGAAAAAGCAGGGCTGCTGTAGTCCTGTGCCCTTGGAAGTGAAATACGAGGAAGGAGAGATGAAGAAAAGCCTCTGAAGTGGCTGAAGGAGGAGGTGAAAGAGGGTAAGATGAAATCCAATTCTGTGAGTCTGGCTGTTGGCCAGGAGGATGTGGTGAACTTCTCTTGTGTGCCTCGGGATCTGTCATGACCAGGAACACTTAGGAGCTATTTTTCCTCCAGCAGAGCTACATCTTTCTGCAGGTGTTAAGTTGACAGAAACAAGATGGATTGTTGCAGAAGTACAAAGGGCTTGGATGTACATTTTTCCCAATTTATGTTTGAGATAGTTGTAAGCCCCATGGAAGATTATCCCTGGTAGAGGATCTGGTGATGTGTCAGTGGCTTTCTGGCTTTTGGCTTTTCTCAGAGACAGTTCCAGTGGACTAACCAAGGGTGTCACTGTCACTGGCGAACAGGGGTGAAGCCAGTCCGTGGGGTCCCCATCTCCTTCTCCATTAGCTAGGAAGCTTATGGATCAGGAGGGACTGGAGTTGTGGTTTTGTGGACTGTACATGCTTGACTTGGCTCTTACCTGCCTGGCTTTTTTCAGCCCTTGGAGCTGGCAGAGTCATTTTATCTGAGTCATTTTATCCAAGTGATGCAGATTCAGGAGGGCACATGCAGGGGAATCATTCCTGCCTGCAGCAGTGGGACTGGGGACCACAAAGTGGGACCTAAAGCTACCCCCGGAGCCTGTACCCCTGTGAGGTGAGAAGGGAATGCAGAGCTGTGCAGAGTAGTGAAGGGGTTTGCTCAGCATCCCCAGTTGGCTTCTGGGACAGGAATTATTGTGTTGTTTTCAAGAAAGTGGTCTTGGAAGAAATATGTGGAGGCAGAAATCTGAATAATCTCTCATCTTGCAGGCTGCTCTGATAAACTGTTGTCTGCAGGAATGACAAACAGGTTTTGCAGTATTCGTGCTTCCCCCAGAAAAAAACAACCCCTAAACCCCCCAAAACCCACCCCCTGCCATTTAACATGATGGGTAGGGCAAGGAAGAAATAATCTCTCTGTTTCATTCACTTTCATTAAATATGTTATCAGGAAGCATTGTTTAGTTTATGAATTTATTTCTCCCCTCTGGAAACCCCTCTGGAAACCCCTCTGGAAACCCCTCTGGAAACCCACAGCAGTCCCTGTGCTGGCTGGACAGACCCTGGCAGAGGGTTTGGCAGGGCTGGGCAGTGTTCAGGGTGGGGGTGAATGTGACATATAATTTCAGTTCAGTAGCACCTGTGTTGGGCAGGGGGGCTGGTGTCCCATCCTAATCTCAATCTTAGTTTTCCTCCTGCAGCTCCAGTGTGCCCAGCAGGAACGCGGGGCAGTTGGGGCAGCTCTCAGAAGCCAGTGTAGCTCTTTTGGGTAATAACGAGCTGCCATGGGAAATAGCAGTTTCTTTAAAAGCAATCTTCTCTACAAAAGTCCCCTTGAATTTAATGAAGACTTAGAAAGTTGTTCCTGCAATTTTTACGCTGGCATATAGATATCCATAAAAGAGCCCTCCCGTAAATGGAACAGAAAGGAAACCATTCATTTTAGCGTCTGTGCATTTATGGATTGATTTTTACAGAATCCTATTAGTTTCACTGCCAGTAAATGGCATGAGAACTCTATTTCAAACCAGACATTGTCAAGATATAGAGGTGGGCATTAAATATCATCCCACCTGTTGCTGTTCAGCTATGCTGCTTGTGTCTGAGCAGAATGTAATGGCAGAGGCCAGGAGTGCCAAGTCGATCTCTTCCAGCTCTTTGCTTAGCAAAATCATTAGGAGCCACAATAATCGTAAGTGGCTGGCATTACACTGTTTCAACAGCCCATTAAATAGGTCTGATCATTTTTGTGCAATGCCTTCTTAAAAGCAAAGGAATACTCTCCTGTAGCTGTTCCTTGGTGCTGCTTTTGAGAAAAGAATGATTTATAAAACCCCTCCTAAATAAACAAGTTAGATACAATGAAAAAAAAACCCCAAACCCATAAACCACAGACTACTATTGTTCCCCATAATGCAGACAATTTCTAGACTATTTTTTTTCTCCTCCCGTTCTGTCAGGTAGAGGACAGAACATCCTCTCCCAGCCCAGAGGACTGCTGACAGCCCAGCTCTACCTGCCCATTTTACACTCTTTCTTCACGTGGTGTTTGAGCTGCTGACAGCCAGATGGTTTCATAAACAACCACCTCTCTTTGGGCCAAGGGTAGCTCACCTTCCAGTGTCATTACCCAGCTCTCAGATTATTACAAATGAAAACATGCTATTAGTGTAATTTCCATTTCCCCCTTCCCTGTTTAAGCTCCCTGCTTTGTGCATCCCACTTGATTTTTGGCAGTGTGATGCTTTGATTTTTGTTGGTGGGTGGTTTTAGTTTTTGATTTCAATTCCAGCTGCATTTGGTTTGCAGAATGTGGGGACTTTGCAATTAAAACAAAAACTGAGCCGCACACGTTGAAGCAAGGCAGGAAAAGCAAAAGGCTGACACTTCAGAGTGTGGCACAGCAAATTGGGGCATTGCTTAGCCATGGGCATGCCAGTCTCCTGCTTGGGCAAAAGCAAATCTGTGATGCCTTACTGGACTGTTCAGAAAAGGCAAAGTAATGTGAAAGTCATATATGTGCGTATCCATATGTGTATTTTCCTATATATAGGTTTTCTGTAGCTGAGAGGGAAGGGGTTGTTGCCAAGATCAGTGGTGTAGCCTCAGATGCCATGTGCTATTTAGGGAGTTGATGCTGCTGGTTCTCAGCCATCAGATCACAGACACAAAAATGTGTTTCAAAGTTGTTTCTCCTGTTTTACCTCTGTGTGCTGACCCTGTCACAGGTCAACCCTGTGTTAATGCTGTTGTTGCAGTGGAGACTCAGAGACACTTCAGAAAGAGAAAAGGACCTTTTTGAGGGTTAGAAAAAAGGAGAAGGATGTTAATAAAAGAGCCTGACCCTAAACTTGTCGTCTCCCTGACCGTTAGGCTACTGCTCACATCCTTTGTCCACTGTATCTTGCAGGCTGTGGAAGTAGAGACCTCTTGAGATGGACACTGGTGCCCAAATCCCCACTGTTCCCCTTTCCATGGCAGGCACCTGCTGGCACAGCCTTGCCACGAGTGTTTTCCTGACTCAGTGATGGGGAATGGTTTCTAGGGTTGGAAGAGCACGTGGCACCTTCTGCCCTGGGCAGCCTTGGGCTTCCCCAGCAGAGTGAGTGTGGAGCTCTGCTGCTCTGACTGTGGGCTGGTGGAACTCGTGGTGAGCTAGCTCAGCTCTGAGCTTCCAAAAGGGCTGCAGATGCTTTGAGCTTGCCCTTTTTGACGTGTGTAATTTCTGAGTGCAGCAGATGCTGGGAGCTGTGTTTGGTGTGGGTTTGTGCCAGGGCACCTTTAAATTGCAGGGCTGGGCTCCTGGCAATAATGGGATTTGGCTGTAACATCTGTAGCCTAAGTTTCATCCTGTCCCAAGGCTTCTGAGACTAGCTGGAGCTGGATCTTTAAATTCAATTTATTTTTTTAAGCTTGAATTGGACTGTATCCTAAAGAGCTGCCACATACACCTGCAGCTCTGGGGTAGCCCAGCATCTGGGCTGACACCTTCTAGCACATTCCCAGTGGCTTTACATCCCGTGTGGAATTTCAGGGTCTCTGTGCAAAGCAGTCACTGTTCTGCACTTCAGCTGTCCCATCAGGACATGGAGAAAGGTTGGGGAGGCCTGGGGGCACAGAGCAGCACACCCTTCACTCACCTCGCTGCTCTGTGCTTCCCGTTGGGAGGCCTGGGAATGTGGCCTGGGAGTATGGCAGAAACTCACTTTGCTACTTCCTTCACCCACTCCGATGGTGAAAAGCAGCTCCCTGTGTAAGGCTGTAATGAAAGTTATGTTCAAAGCAGGGCTAAAATCCCATTTCTTTTGCCCTTTAATTATTTAATTTATTTTCTATATTTAACGTGCTTGCTCTTCGTGAGTCAACTGAATTTTCAAGGTTTTTTTTTTTTTTTCTCAAATATTTATCTGTGTTGGCGGAGGGAATGTTTTAAAATGAGCTTCTCAGAACTTGCCCTAGATGCCCTAGTGTTTCTTCTGGCTTTTTCTGCTACAGAGTGGTTACTTGCTCCACATTTCCCACATGTTTTCCCTGCTGCTTCCAGTACAGATAAAATGTTAAATCAAAACACAACAAAGAATTTTAATTTTATTCCTCATCTTCACCACTTGTGTCTTGGGAAATAAAGGGCTGGTGGGCTTATCCTGGTGCTGGCAGCTGAGCCCTGCTCCAGCAGTGCTGGCTGCCCGTTCCTGTTTGGCATCACTGAAGCTGGGCAGGAATGAAGGATAAGCCACAGTGATCCTGCTGGAGCTCAGCTGTGACATGTGAAATAGCAGAGCCCCTGCCAAATGCCCTGTGGAGGGGGAAACCATCTTGTCCTGGTGTACCAAGATCCTGGTGCCTTTTAGCAGCCTGGATTCGTATTTTAGAATAATAAGGCTCTTGCTGCTTTTCTTTTTGTAGTTGCATTTAAGTAGTGAGGCAGAGGACAGGACTGTTGAACAGCCTTTCCTGGGCAACTTGTGAGGACAAGCAGGGTGCTGCCATGTGAATTGACAGCAAATCCTGCTTGCTTTTGCTCCCTGCCATCTTGGAGAGCTGGAAATGGTGCAGTGGGAGGACACAAGGTGATGGCTTCTCTGCAAGAAGTAGCCTTAGGCTGCTTAGCCTGGGATGGAGGAGGGGGCTTGTGCTGCAGATCTGAAAGTCATTAATGGCAGACAAATAGTGGATAGGAAATCGTTCCCGACTCTCCCTGGGCAAAATCTGGGATTGCCAAAGAAAGCTGGCAGGGGCAGGTTCAGTGTGCTCAGACACAAGCTGCGTGTGGAGCCCTCTCCAGCATCTTCTGGGTGCTGAAAGCCTGGCTGGGTTCAGCAGTGACTGGACAAGATGCATGGGAAAAAGGTCCAGGCAGGTGTTAAATGAGAATATCTTCCTTTTTTCCCTGCTTCCCTGAACACCACCCTCCTCAACTCAGCAATTTTAGAGCTGGGTGGTACAACCAAGTCCAGCTGGCTGGGATGAGCCCCCTGCCAGTGCAGGGGGCTGGGCAGATGTTTCTGGTGCCTACCAAGGGAGGAGGAGGCGGCATCCCTGCTGGGGCTGCCTGCATCCTGCTCAGGAGCTTTAAGCAGTGCTTCCCAGGGCCAGAGCACAGCACAGACCATTAGTCTTGCTGAGTACAGCTATGATTGTGCTTAGCGCTGCCTTCCTATCTCTCCTGGCTGAGCCATAGAGCACTTTGCAATGATTAATTCAGCATGAGACTCTTAAGTGAGCATTATTGCCCCGTGTTAAAGCAGACATAAAGGTCGCTGGCAGACCAGGAGCAGAAACTCTCTGCCATACAGATGTTCACCAGTCTGGCTGGCTGTACCCACCAGTATGTCCTGCTGGCCTTCTTTTGTCTCAGCGCTTTTTTAGGTCCATTCTGTTGCCCTTGAGATGTTGTTCCGTTAGCTGCAAAAAAAGGGGGATGCATTCAGATGCTCAGCTGTACCCAGAAGTTTGGGACTAAAACTCTCTTTGACTGCATAGATGAAAAGTCTTGGCTTGTGTAACCAGTTATTTCTGGTGCATCTCTCCAGGCGTCTGCGTTGATGTGGGCAGCAGCAGTAGCAGCATATGCTGCTGGCTGCGGAGGGACCTGTCCTGTCACCATCTGTGTGCAGGCTTGCAGGGGCAGTGGCAAGCCTTGCTGCTGGGGCTCTGTGTCCCTGCCTTTCCTGGGGCTGTGCGTGAGCCAGGGGCAGGACATCCAGCTCCGAGCTGGGAGCCTGCAGTGCTGTGTCCAGAGCTCCTCACATCTCATCAGAGTTTGTTCTCCTTTGGGCTCTAGCGAGGGTATAAAAGATTATGAAAGCTCTCAGCTGGAGATTGTGCTCTGAAGGTGTCTTTACAACAGTAAATCAAATATTAAAGTAGTCAGGTGGGGATTTTTACAGTCATCAGGACCAGTGCTGGTTGAGATGCCTCATACACAGCTGATAGGACCTCTACACTGGCTGCTGTGTTTTTGGGAAAGATCCATGGAGAAGCATGTCTCCTCCTTGGCACATCTTCTTTATCCACATGGTTTCTGCTCTTCTCTGGGGTGGTGTGGCTTTTGCTTGCTCCAGCATGCCTCTCAAAGTTTGAAAGTACCCCCAGGCATCTTCTCCCTTACATTTGAAGACACACTGTGACTGGTGCCAAGGGTTGGGGGAGTGAGGGGAGATAGAGACAGGTCTGGAGCTGGAAGAGAGGAGCTGCTGGAGTGTGTAGGAGAGGGTAAGAATGAAAAAAGATCTATAAGAAAAAGCAACCAGTGGATGCCTAACATTAAGGGAAGCAGCATCACCAGTTTGGGACTTGCCTCATGCTGTCAGAACCATCCAGACAATGGAAGGTTGTGTTTCATCTCTGGTAACACAGGCCCGGCAGGGGTGGTGTGAGACACTTCCCTCCAGTGGCATGAGCCTCCTTTGTAGTTTCCACTCCCCTGGTTTCCACCAGCTGGAGATATGGCTCTTCAGCAAGGACAGTCCCTTCCCCTGTAGCTGTGGCCCATCAGGCACTGTCTATCCAAACTTGTGGGCAGAGGAGCTGCATTAGCCTGATCTCAGCCATATCCCCCCTTTCCTTGCCTGCCTGGCCAGAGTTCACCAGCATCTTGTTCCTCTCTGACTAGAAAGACTGGCTCCTCATTTCCTTGCAGCTACTGCCAGCAGCAAACACGACCTCGTTTGTGTTACCCTGTGTCTGATCCCACCTAATCCTTAATGCAGCTCTGCAGGCAAGGGGAGCGTGTTGCTGCTGGAGCAAGAGGGATCAAAGGCATGTGGGATGGGATGTGGCCCAGGTGGGCAATGGGGCTGCCTAAGAGTGGGTCCAGCCTCTGCTCTCCACTCCTTGTGTCACGTGGAGGACTTGCCCTCTCCTCCCACAGCTTTCTGAGGGCAGGGAGCTTTGCCTTCAGCAGATACTGCACGGCTCCTGGTGGAGCTGATGTGTGCACCCAGCATGAGATGCTCTCTGTGGAAGCGAGCATGGGCTGTTCCAGTGCTGACTCCTTGTGTTCAGAGGTCCTGGAGGTATTGCCTATCAACTTTTTTCTGGTAGTTGGGTGGACAAGCCTTGAGTGGTGACACCTCTGTGCTACCTAGGCCAGCAAGTGGAGCAGGTGTTGTCTTGCCACCCAGATGTGCTGCAAGAAGCTGTACTGCAACCACTGCCATTGCCTGATGCTGCTAAAGCATGAAGACCCAAGAGCTTGTTTCTGCTTGGATTTGAGCTTTGCTGCTGGCTTTATTGTGTTTGCTCTGCTTGCCCACATGCATCATGCAACAAAATGTCATCTGCAGGAGTGCCCCAGTGTCTGCATGGAAGGAGATGAGGTTTGGGATTTTGAGACACTGAGATATGTGGCAAGGCTTGCTGCCTCCACTCTGTGTGGAATTGTGTAGCTTAACAGGAGCATGCCTGGGTGGAGGAACCCTCTTCCAGCATCAGACAAGGGGGCTGGTCTGAGCCAAAACACGAGCTGCCCACTAAGACTTCCATACTCTGTTTTTGTGACAGAGGACTCAAAAAATGCTCTTTTCCTTATTGCAGTGAAACATGTGTTTGTCTGTGTGAGACAGAATCAGTGCCAAATGCAGATTTTATTTTTTTATGATAATAACAGCAAAGCTCAGTGCTGGTTGCTGGTTTCCATCCAGATCGCGATGCTCTTGGGGGATGTTTTGAGTTTGCTGCAGGAGGAGACTTAGCATGGGTTTGGTTTTTATGATGTCCGTGCTGTGGCTTACGTGCCCAGATGTGGCTCTGCTCAGGGTTTTCCCATGTGAGCAGCAGGGCTGTGCTGCTGGAAGATGGCCAGAGCCTGGGAATCTGCCCATGATCTGCCTGGCCAGGCCACACTAGCCATGTCCTGCATTGTATTCTCCCCCATCCCCAGCCAAGCCTACACCATCCCAAGGCACAGCACTTTCTTGAGGATCCTGCAGTGCTTGTGCTCATAGCTGGATAGAACCCACAGCCCTTCCCCAGCAGGCTTGATTATTTTCAAGCTTGCCATACCTTGCTAGGGTGCATTTCTCACTAGCCAGAACTGATGTTTTTATTTCTATTTCTGAGCTGAGATAGAGGAAGGCTGGGCTGACACATATGCTCTAAATTATGTTGCTGTATCTGAGGCACTGTCAGTCATGGTGTGCCCAGGCCCAGGATGTCACAGACACTCCAGCAGCAGGTACCTAAGGATCAAAGGTTTAGATCTGTTCTTGCTGTCAAAAATGTTTTATATCTAATTTCTCCTTGAGGGGTTGGTGGGAGGATGGGCTGGTACATCTGAGGAGTACACACACCCTGGAGCATCATTGCTGTGACCTGAGCTTCATCTCCGTGTGCCTGTTGTCTTGAGGACCAGCTCTGGGCTACAGAAACACCTGCCTCTGGAAAATGTGTGTGTGTGAGATACGGACATGGGTCACCTGTGCTTTCTGACAGGGGTATGGTGTCTGACAGACAGGCACTGGCAGGCCCTAAGCTCCAGCTGAGCCCTGAGAGTTCTCCCCATAGGTCAGTACCCTACAGCCTGTGCGGCCCCTGCCAGCTGCAGAGAACTGCCCCTGCATCCTCCTACATCATTTGAGTTAGGGCAGCTCTCATGTTTCCTGGAGATGCTTTTAGATCTGTTGGAGAAGTGGTGCTCTGACCAGGAATTTCTCCACAGCTTTCTCGACAGCTGCTTGGTGAGGTTTGGGCTGGGCTGGGCTGCAGCACATGACTGCACAATGGACATCCGGCAGGAAAGCTCTCTGCGAGGGCTCAGGGCATTTTGGTTAGTCACCAGTAAGGGTTTTCCTCTGCCCTTCCCGCTCTGCTAAGGGTGAGAGGTGGCAAAAGGGAATAAAAGCCCTTGTACTGGAGCTGCTCAGCACAGGTGATGCTCCTGCCCAGCAGGTGCATTGTAGGTAACTGTAGGAGCAGGGAAGCTGAGGAATGGCTGGAGGGAGTCCAGGGCCCTTCCAGAAGTGGAAATCAAATGCAGTAGTGGGGAGTTTGGTCTGACAGCATTTCTTGTCCTTGCTGAGCTCCTTCCTTGGAGCAGGTTGTGTCTTAGTGGTGTCTTGGTACATCTCTGCTTCCCAAAGCAGTTAGCTGACAGAGGGAGGGGGAAGGACAAGCTGCTGGCTTCTTAAAGGCAGCTAAAGCCATGCGTATAGCTGTTCTGTGTGTTTGCAATTATTTTCTTTCCTTTAATACCTATTTTTTTAATATATATGGTTTTTTATAACCTTTCCCTCCCTTGGATACACTTCACATTCATCTGCTGCTGTTAGTGTCACCCCTCATTGCTGCCTGGCTTGGAAGGGTGGCTGCTCGGGGAAGGATAGTAGCATTAGTTTCTAAAGCTGTGTAAAGATCCTCATGGAAGCAATTACCAGATGGATTACCCCTGGCTTTGCTGCTGTGAGAAGGCCGTGTTGGGTCGAGGATGCTGACTATATTAACAGCACGATCCCTTCCTTCTTGGGAGGAGTGGTTTGGATTAACCTCCTGATTTTTAAAGGGCTGGGTTCAAAGCAGGACGTTCAGAGCAGGGATCTGGCTTTCTTGCTCCTTTTATTCTTCCCTTTTCCTTTCCCCTGATGTGCCCTGTCCCGAGCTGTCCCCTGGCTTGTGGGATCCACAGCTTCGTGGGGAAGGGGAAGACCTTCCCTGACCTCTGAGATGCTCAAGCTCTGTGGTTTGGTAGGAGTTTTGGCTGTTACGCAGGAGGAGGAGCAAAGCTCAGCTGGAGACTGAGTACAGCTATGGGTTCCTAAGTACTAAATCATCTGCTGCTCCTGCTGAAGCCTGGGAAGGCTGGTTCGACCTTCATGGCTGGGAAGCAGCTCATGTCTGTCCTGAAAGGCACAGAAAGAAAACAAAACACCGTCTGTCCATGTAGGAACTCCTTTTGCCACTTTATTTACCCACCATGGCTCTGGGCTCTTCTCAGTATGTTTGACCTCTGATGATCCTGGGAATGTACTGAACCTGATTGGTCTGGAGGGACACATGGGATATTGCCTTCATTTCTTTCCCAATTAGTGCCCTTTGTAATTGCTGACGGCCTTTGGGGAGCAGTTCTTGCACTCACCCACGCACTGGCCATGCAGCCAGCAGAGGATGGCCCTGCTTGGTGGCAGTGGGCTGGGGAGGGGCTGCCTGAGGTTCACCAGTTAATGTGGCACCATGGCCCCAAGGATGATCTTTGGTATCTCCTGATCTCCTACCTCTGGCAGGGGGCAAAGGCATTTTTGGGAATTGGCAGGTGGAGAATGATGGAGAGAGCCCAGGGAAGCTGTAGGTATCCTGCTGCTGATAAGAGTGGCAGTGGGAGTACTGGTAGGGGACTGCTCCCATCAGCTCAGGGGAGTTGGCTTGGGAACTGATGCTCAACTCATTGTGGGGCTGCTACCAGTTCATAGGTTTTCCACTTATTTGGGGTTTTTAAACTTGAAATCTTAAAAAATCTCAGTGGAAGCAGAGACTATTACAGACTCTAAGAACCTATTTGGTCTGATTTGCCATCCAGAATTAGCATTTGTAAATCCATTAGAAGGGTTCACAGGTACCAATGGACTTGTACTGGCATTGCTCATCCTTTCCTGGGGGCTGTGCAAAAACCCAGACCATTTTTTGATAGAAACTTGGGAAGACTGATGCAGCCCAAGCACAAGCAGTTGAACTGAGAAGTCCTGCAGCATCCCAGGAGAGCTGGGGGCAGGGGGAGGACGAAATGACCAAAAATCCTTTCCATCCTTCTGCTTGACTCCCAGCACAGACAGAGCTGGGTCTTCCCTTTTGTCCAGTCAGCAGCTTGGTTTGTGCTGACCTCCTAAATATTCAGCTCATTATACACTGTAACGTATAAATAAAACAGAAGCAGGCAGCAATATTCTCCAGGAGGATATAATCGGCTTCCTTTCCTTTTTAATTATACAGGATTTGTCTCCATGTGTCAGGCTGTCCTATGGGCTAATTTATAATTTTAAAGAGTTAAGATCTGTGTTCTTTATGTAGTCAGACTCATGTACACACCTGATTTGGGAGTCCAAGATGAAACAGCATCTTTCTAGGTGGAAATGCAAGGAATTTTGTTGCTGGATGTTGTTTCTAGATGTCAGTGGCCTGGATCCTGCATTGCTTTCTGTCCTCACGGAGAGGCAGGGGATTCTTCACTATATTGGAGATAGTGAGGGTCACCATGGGAATTCCTTGGATCTCTCTGGGGCGTGTGGTGCTGGCTGCTAGCATGCATTGCCTGTCCCTCTGTAGAGGTAGGGTGGTGGCCTGGTGCTACAGCCAGTGGACAGCAGCATTGTCCATGGGGGAGATGTGGATATATTTTAGCCTGGCACGGCTGCCAGTGCAGCAGTTGCTTGCTGATAAGTGTGGTGTGAACTCTGAGCTGACTTGTTTTCTCCTAAGGGAAGCCCTTGAAACAAAATTTGGCTTTTCATCAAAGCAATGAATCTGTCATCTTTCCCTCTGTGCAGCTTGGAGTCCCCTGCTCCTGATTTGCAAATAAATTCCCCATTTTGGTGGCTGCCCTGGCCATCTATTTTAAAATTAAAGCTTTGGTGCCCTTACTGGAAAAAGCATCAGTAATTCTCCAGTGGCTTTTCATGCTGTTATATTTGGCTGGAGACCTCAGCAGATTTAAGCCTCTGGAGGGTGTTTCAGACCGTGTATATTGCTTACCACAGATACAGAAAGAAGATACACAAATTGCTGGTCCCAGCTGTGACTGACCCACATTCCTTAGCTCTGGGTCAACTGCTTGCACTGAATCAGTGGCCAACAACCTGAGCTGGTGCCAGCTGAGTGTGGGGATGATAAGAGGAAGCCACTGAAAAGCCTTCTCCAAGGCCTTGAGGGGGATGTTTCCATCCAGGCTGAAGTTGCAGCTGTACTTCGTGAGGGCCAAGTCTTCTTCCAGGTCTCAAAGGTCACATCTTCCGTGGCCCCTTCCCAGCCTTTGTCACTCCTATTGCCTGATGCAGTAGCTGCTGTGATTGTGTGAATGTGTGTGTGCACCACAGCAGAGATCCAGGCTCTGCTCACACAGGAGCAGATGTTAGAGGAGTGGCGAGCAGCAAGGGCAGAAAAGGTGGAGACAGCGTGGTCTTGGCCTCAGGGTCAAGTGAGAAAGTGGGGCATTGAAAGGTCCTCAGGGACTTGTGCTCCCTGCCAAGCCAGCAGAGGAGGAGGAGATGCTCCATCCTTTGAAGATGGAGAAGAATGCCTGTGGATGTGCATGAGCAGGAAAGGGTCAGTGGCAATGAGAAGCTTAATGGTGAACACTCAAAGCTTCTCCAGGGACCCCAGCTGAAGGACAGGCTTTGCTGGAGAAGCGCTACGCTTTAATTAGGTATCTGTATTAATATTTTATTTGATTTTTCTTTTGTTTTGTTCTTTCTTCCCCCAAAATGGGGTCAGAACAGACTCAAATCTGAAGGTTTTCCTTGAGAGACAAAAAATCACCTCCAAGCAGGGGGAGGTGCTGGTCCACCTTGGAGCAGGGTGGGATCCTGGATCTGCTGTGTGTCCCTGTGGGGTCCCAGAGGAGCTGACACCAAGGTGCTCATGAAAGTTGTGCCCAGGTACCAGTCCAGGAGGAAGAGGAGTTTCACATCCCTCAAATGAATGAACTGGAGCTAAAATCTCCATGGGTAAGAAAACTAATTAGGGTAGATCATGGCCGGAGCCCAGAGCTACCTGCATTCCCAGTGTGTGGTTTGTGTCAGCACAAAGCAATGGGCACTGAGCCAGTGAAGCACTTAAGCAAGTATTTAACTTCAAGCATTTAAACAGGGGTTTCTGGCAGTTCCTACGAATGCCTGGAGTCACTTAAGTTTGTATTTAAGTGCTTGATTGGCTTAGGGATTGTGCAGTTCAGGGTAAGAGGAAGGAGGTGACTCCCAGGGCTGGTACTGGTTTGGTGCTGAATGGTACCGGGTGTACTGGAGGATGTGATGCAGCATGAGTACAAAACCTATTTTCCAAAGACCCACAGCCTGCTTTTGGCACCACCACATGCTTTTTGGGTGGGGCAAAGACTGGCTGTGGTGCTGTTTGTCTCCCCCTTGTATCCTGGGGCTGAGGCCATCGGGATGCACCGCACTGCTCGCTCAGGGCTAAGCCGAGGCACTGGGGGTTGAGAAAACTACACCAAAACTTGACTGAAGGATCTCGTACCTCAGTCCTCCATCTGGGTTATTCAAGGATGAGGATGAAGGCAGTGTGATGCTGTCCCACTTCCTTTCTCTCTGGTGCTGCTGACCCTCTTAAGTGCATGTGCTGTCACTGGGGGACGAGGAGGGATGAGCCCTATCCTGTTTGAAGTATTCTAATCCTTTCAGATGGCATTAGTGCTGGCCCAGCTACGGCTCTATAATTGAACCTGCTGTTTGCAGGGGCCCCGCGCTTCAGTGAGACTCCTAAATCTCATTTGTATAATGCCTGGTTGCAATTCCTGCTGAAAGATTGCCCTCTGCCTCCAGTGCCCCCGAGCCTGCTGAGCACAAAGACGTCCTCGCTGGCAGAGGAGTGACAGAGCGTGACCTGGCAGCAGTGTGCTGCATGGCATCTGAGTTTCCAGAGCTTTCACGTGTTTATTGGAGCTTTTCATAGGCTGATGCGATTTTTTTATTTCCCCCTCCCCTCCAGTTTTTTACTGCCTGAGTTCCAGGGAATGGGCTCAGTGGCAAGTGCTTGGTCAGGTGTTATATAGGGGTGAGATTTTCCAGGGAAAGCTGGGTGTGAGGGGAATCATGTTAGAGGCACGTTTGGCTGCTGACAGACTCCTTTGGGATCATCATTGCACCTGCACAGGTAAAACCCCTTTTCTGGCCAAATGGGTTCCCTGGAAAACCCTGTCAGCTCTGCCAGCCCCCTGGGCTGTCTTGGGTTTGCTCTCCTGAAATGATGCTCATGGCACTGGTCTGTGATTCACTTCTGTCTGAAGGCAGAACTCAGCAGTCCCAAAAGGAAAACGGCTTTTATTTTAGCAAAGGCTTAAGTTCTCTGTCTTAAAATAGTGCCACGAAAGAAGAAAGTGAATCAGAATCTGCCTTTGGCTCGCACTGCCCTGTCTCGCTGGAGGCTGGCCCTGGGGACTGGTGTGACCTGCCTGTCCCCAGTCACTGCTGGCTCCTCTTGGGCCAGGCTTTTCACCTGACGTGCCCTTTCACTGCTGGGCTGTCTCTGGGTGGCCAAAGTGCTGCCACAACTGCCCGTTCCCTGCCCAGTGTCCAGCCTGGCCTGGCCTCCCGTGCCGTGCCATGCTGTGCTGGGAGGGGTGCTGGGGGCTGCCTGCCCGAGCAGAGCATCCCGCGGGCCCGCAGCAGCAGCCGGCTGGGCTGCGTGTTCCTCCTTCCCGCTCCAGCGATCCCTGCTGTACTGTAATCACACAATTATTATGCCATTAAAATGTCATATTCGCAGAAATCCACATAAACAAGGCATTAGCAGTTGCCAGAAAATTGTAGTTTTACTGCTAATGACCCATTTTCCCCCCGCAGCACCACTCCTTTTTTTTCTTAAATATTATTTTTTCCCTTCTTTGTTTCTTTTTGTCGTTTTTTGTTTTGTTTTGTTTTGCTTCTGAGCTGTGATTTAAGAGGCAGATGACGAATTACATCTTTGCACTGAGAGGCTTTTAATCTTTAATGTACAGTTACAGTGAAAAGCTGCCTCTGTGCTTGCTCTGGGCTGTGTGCCCTAAACCAACGAGGGTGATGGGTGGTTTTGGAGGAGGTGCCTTTAGTGGGTCATTTTTTGGGGGATGCTTTACTGAAATGGCAGAGAAATCTCTTGGTGAGCCCTGCTCTTGGCTGGGTGCTAGTGTGAGATGGAATCTTCTCTCTACAAGGAATTTTGTCCATGTCTTTTTGTGGGTGTCTCTCTTGCTGACCACCCCTAGGGACCCCTCAGTATGGTGTTGGAAGAGGCAACACTTGTTTGCCAAGAGCAGACAGCCACCCCTTGGATATATTTTTCTTCTCTTTCCTTCAGGCTCATTGAGTCTCTTGAACTCTTTTAGGCTTTGACTGTGTTTCCTATAATTAATACCAGTCATTAAACTGCAGTGTTGAAAGAGAAATTACCTAATTCCAAGAAAAAAAATGAAAATTTATTGCTAGTACGTGAGAGAAAATGAATAGGAAACTTGGAGAGATGAGCCCTGTAGAAGATAAATAGAAAGGCAAGTGGAGTATTGACTTGATCCTTTTCTAGTGCATGGTAATTTGGCCTCTAAAGTGAGTTAGATCATAATAAATTAAATTTAGATTTCTGCACATCAGTTAAATAACTCCCAAGACAGAATTCTGGTGTGAGGAAGAGGTGATAATATGTGGCGGAAATATTATAATGAAGACCTTATCTGGTAACCTGTAACCAATGTGCTGTCCCTGGGTGAGCAAAGGGGATTTCTCCTGATGCTTTAACTCTAATTCCCTGTCTTGGATCAGGCACAGGTGAGAAACAGGTGAGTCCCTGTGCGCAGGTTGGTGAGGTCTCCTGTCTCCCGCTGCTTGCACAGCTGGGAGCTTTCCATGCTTTCCCCCTCTGCTTTGTGCAGGTGTGTTTTGCAGATGTCTGGGATGGAAAGAAGACCCAGAAGATTTGGACAGGTGATGTGGATTGAAAGCGGATGACCAACCTCCAGTATCTACTATCTGGCTGAGAAAGTGAACCCAATCCCTGGTCTTGTTTTGTGGCCAGATAGGGATTAAAATAACTCTTTAATCTCTGGCATCTAGTTACTCTTGATCTCAGGTATCTGTTTAATTACCCAATATTTAGTATCCGTCCCACTGATAGCTTTCCTCAGCCCAAAAAGGAGAGCCTGGGTGAATCAAAGTGGGCTGGTGTCTTTCAGGTGGAGATTGCACAGGAGTATTAATTAGACACTGCAGAGTGAACCAGGAATGAGATGCAAGGTATATGCAGACCAGGATGAGAAGTGAATACCATACCTGGTCCCTGTTACAGGACATTAGTGGGGTTAGATTGATGCTGGGAAAATGCCATCCTAGGCCCTGGAGGACCCTTCCAGGTGCCGAATCCCGGCTTCTGCTGCCTGGCCAGAGCCTTCCTGCCTTTCCAGCAGGTGCAGAACCTCCAGTTTTCCTGAGGGAATCCACCAGCCCTCCCTCCTGAGCCATGAGGTTCTTGCCCAGCTGCACCCTTCTAGCTGATCCAAGGCTATTGGATTCCACTGACATTAGAAAAACCAAAATAACATATATACACACACACATCTTACAGCCTTAAGTGCTGTGTGACCACTTCTGAAAGCCATTTCTCTTCTTATTAAGTTTGATAAAACCAACTTTTATTTTTCTTCACAGCATTAAAATTTAGGGACTGCAGCTCTGGTGGTTGTTTTAGCAGCGCCGGGCCTCCTGGGGTCATCGTGAAATCTTATAAGCATCAGGCTGTCGGTGGCTCCGCGATGCAATCGCCTCACTCTTCCCTGATCTTTTACTGCCGTGCTAAATCATGTTTTGCAAGATGCCTTAGAAAAAACCCAACATAAACAGCATTTATCACCCCGTGCACGTCGGCCCTCCCGAAAGTCCGCAGGCGGGTTATGTGCGTCCTCCTCGTAAAACTCCTGCAGGGACCTTACTGGTTTCATAACTTTCTCCCAGCCTTGAATAACTTTCTTCCAGTCCTGAATAACTTCCTCTCTGTATGGCTGGTGGCTGGGGGGTTTCTTCTGATCTTCTCGCACTGGGGTGGGTGCTGGAGAATGTCCTGAGAAGGCCATGGGGTCACACTAGGGGAGGATGAATATAACCCTGTATCTGGAAACTACTGAATCCCTGGAATATGTTGGCTTTTTGGGAGTGCTCATGTCGCCGTAACGCAGAGTGATCTGAGGCATCCTGTGGCTGGAGGTGCCTGGCTTGCTCCTGTGGTGGTTCACTTGCAGGAGCCAGTGCTCCCTCCTCCCCTTCCTGTGACTACAAAGAATGCGCTGCCAGATGCGAGTAAAATCAATTACGGGATAAAAATCGCCCTTTTCAAAAGCTTCATTTTGCGCTATTAGCAGGCAAAATCGGCTTTGAGATGGTGTGAACTGAGGAGGGGGGAAAAAAAAGAAAAGCAGAAGAAAAGATCAATTATTGGATAAGATCACAATTTTCTTTAGGGCTGAGATGTCTGTAAATGTTTGCATCTCTCAGTGTTACAGGTAGGCTGAGATCAAAGAGGTTGTGCTGCTGTAGCGATGAGATCTTATCGGTGCTGTTTTGTGCTGGCTGCCTCAGACACTGCCAAAAGATGCTTAAATCCCTGACAGCTTCTGCTGCTCAGGGGTGCTTAAACTCCCAACAACACCAAGCCACCAAGAAATGCTTAAACCCCCAGAGGTTGTTGGAGCTGTTGGGTAACCCCAAAATGCAGCTCCTCCATCCTTCTCGAGTGGGGGGACCACACAGGCATTTACTTCCCTGTTCTTGTCCCTGTGGTAGGGCTGAAGCCCTCGGTGGGAGACACGTGGTGGCAAAGATGGACTGAAATTGGACTGGGAGCGTGATGGCTCCCTTCTTCCAGGGTCCTGTGTCTGGAGCTGGCCCTGGGGCTAGGATATGGCTGTGGAAATGTTGGATTACTCCTTTCCTACCTGAAAGGTTATGGGGGCAATGGGTCATGTGATGTAAAATACCTTCGGTTTCTGGCTGGCTAGAAATTAAAACCCTTACAAAACGTTTGTGCTTTTATATATTCTTGAGACCCATGCTGCTTGAGAGGGGGATCCACCAGATACCTGCATTTGGTTTCGAATTAGTAATTTTAATTCAAATTGGCAGGCTCTCTTTGATGTGTAGTTTCAGGACCTCGGGACAAAAAATAAACCGTGAAGACCTCATGGAACTCCTTGTTAGTCTGCTCTTGCAATGCTTGTCCATGTTGGAGGGCTGACCAACCTCTGGCGGGGCTTGGGAGGAGCTCTGGAGCGGGGTCAGGCGTCCTGCGGTCTCTCCTCTCTCTAACGGGGCTGACTTTGTGCGCGCAGGAATCGGACGTGGACTGGGACGACCTTTGGGATCAGTTTGAAGAGCGGAGGTACCTGAGTGCCCGGAGGTGGAAGGGCGGCGAGGACCCGTACCGGCTCCATGCCTTTAACCAGCGCGAGAGCGAGAGGATCCCCAGTGACCGCGCTGTCCGCGACACCCGCCATCACAGGTTCTGCCTCCCCTGCCTCCTCCTGATCCTCCTCACCAAACTTCATGACATGGGGGCATGCTCCCGTTCCCCTTCAGGGCTGTGGTTTTGGGCTGCCACTGGGTGCTCTTGGGATTGGGTCTGCCTGGGTTGTATTTCTGGGATTGAGTCTTTCTCTTTGCTTAATTTCTGGAAGTCTTAAACCTATTAGTTGAAACTGTATAAATTATTCTAGGATGAAAGAAAGGAAAGGTCTTTATTTTACTATCAGGAAAGCAGTGCTTGCAAGAGCAAGTCTCAGTGATGGGCAAAGTCTTCACTGGTGCTGGGAACTCCTGCTCTGCAGACGATGCAATGAGGTGATGCAAGGGGGATAAAATAACTGTTGAGCATTGAATTTCCAGAGAGAGGAGTGGGGAATAAGGGGTAGTTGCTGAGTGAGGAGGAGAGAAGAGTAAGAACTCGCTGGATTAATAGCTCCTCCAGCACCACTGAGGTCAGAAATATCCTTTGGCACCCTAAGGAGCTCTTGGGAGAGGCAGGGAGGATTGCAGCAGCAGTTGCCTTGTAGACAGAGCTGCACTCCCTTGTCAGTGTCAGAAGGGTGGGGTGGGAGTTTTGGTGCACCCATGCTTGCTGAGGTCTCAGCTGTAGTCTCGCTCTGGTTGTCTTTCCAAACTCACCAGGGAAGAGCTGCCCTTCCTGCTGAAGGTCAGTGGGGCTAATTGTTTGTTTGTTGATGGGATGATGCAAGGATATCCTGGTGGTGAAGGAGAAGCTCCAAAGGTCCCCTCAATGTAGTTTTCCCCATTGTCTTCTGAGGACACAGCGTATGCCTGGCCCCCGCTGTCAGTCACCAGTGCACAGCTGGTGCAAGCTCTTTCCATGGAGCTGGGCCTGGCATTATGTCCCAGCTTGCTGGCAGCAGCTGTCTCTCCTGCCTTGTCCTGGGAGCCCTCTGGGGGAAGTCCTGCTGTGGTGGGAGCTCTGTGCTGGACCCAGCCATGGCACCCTGCTGCCCCTGCTGCACCTTGCTCCCAGATCAGTGGCTGCTCCTGTCATCTGACTCAACTCTGAACTTCCCCTATTCCAGTTCAAATGCAGCACTTAGGCTGAAATGCTGAAACAGCACCAGTTCCCCAGCCCTGTAGCAAGCAACGTGCTTATTTATTTATTTAGCTTCTTTTTGTTGTAAGGACCAGATGCTCCTTTCTCTGGAGAGGAGCTGTCAGCCCTGACGGACGCCTGTTATAGCTTAGCAGAGAGCAAATGTGCTATTCCTGGAGAGAATTAATGCCAGGGATGTTAACCATCTGCCCTATTAAAAGGGAAGATTGACTCGGCTGCCCCTTGCCATACCCCCACTGTGTAGTGACATCCACCTTGTTCCTGGGCGGGCAGATGTGGCAGAGTGCTCCTGTGAAAGGAAAGTTCTCATTAAGGAGGAAGTGAGGGCACAGCACGTGGGAGGGGCTGGGGCTAATTTAATTTGTTTCCAATTTCCTTAACCCGGTAATTGGATTCTGATTTATTGAATATGCCTGAAGAACGCTGCGGATGATGCACCATTAGCCGAGCATTAGAGTGGCCACGGAGGAAATGGGGCTGCTGGGAGATCTGGGGAAGCAGGCGCTGATGGGGAGGATGGAGGAGGGAGAAGGATCTGGGATTGGTGTTTGAGGGAGAGAGGAACATGCAGAGCTGAGTCCTGTCTGGAAAGATAATCCTTACTTACAGCACAGGTGTCCTGGGAGCTGCTGCAGGTGATGCTCAGGCCCTGCCGTGCAACCTGGAAGCTGGTCTTGAATTGTGCAGCAGAACTGTATGGAATAAGCATGGATAAGCTCTTGGAGAAATTGCTGATGGCTGTGCAAGAACATAAAAACAGAGTCCAGCATGGGGTTGACTAGATGGCCCTCCTGTGAAGGGGAGAGCAGGGTTGTGTGGACCAGGCTGTTGTGGGAGAAAGGACACCCCCAGTGCTCATGCTGTGTGTCCTACTGGAGGCTGTGTTTAGAAGCTTGGTTTCAATGGAAAACCTGGATTATACTGCTCAGGCTTCCTTGTTTGAGAATGAACCCAAAGTGTCGGACATGGATTCTACTCCAGCTGAATTTGGGGCAAGATACATCCTCTCATGGACCCCACACTGTGCCAAGAGGCTCCTGCCCAGCTTGCATGAGGGGTTAGGAGGCTTTGGAGAGTCTCGTCCATCATTCAGCTCATTGCCATTGACAAGCAGGTTCTCCTTCAGCCTCTCAGTCAGATGTGCTCTGCTCTGTGACAAGGTTTCCAGTGTGTTGGCTCTCCATCCTTCATTGCCTCTGTATGACGTGTGGCAGCACTGAGATGCATGGACCTGCAGACCATGGTAATGCCCAGAGACCCACACATTGTGTCCTACTCCTAGGGTCTGGGATGTGGGAATGCTGCTCCTTACAGCTTCCCTGTGGAGTGTTTTTCATTAGGACAGTTGCAGAAGGTTTCCTGGTGTTTTCTCTGCTAACTCAGCCAAGCATCTGGAGTTGCCAACAATAGCTGAGTATACAGAATCTGGCAAGGGCTGAGCAGCAAGCTCCTTGCCAGGAGGTCATGGAGAGGGCAAATACTTTCAATGGGATGGGATGTGGCACTGACAGCCAGTTGCTTAGCAATGTTTGCTGGATTGATTTTGTTTTTAAATTGCAGCCAGTGGAATAGTTTCAGATGGAGAGGAATTGCAGTGTTCCAAGAAATCTGAGCAGGAGAAACTGTGGTGGCTCTCTTTGTCTGCCTCTGGCTAGTGCAGGGCTATGAACCTCTGCTTGGTTTGTGGGTGATTTCAGCCAGGGAACTGTCATGCCTTCTGTGGACTACGTTGTGTCATTTGGCTTGGGAGATCTCACAGCTGGAGCATTGCTCCTGGTGACTCTAGTGTTTCTTTGCCGTTAACTCCATTCCTGGTTGCCCGTTGACTAAGCCCTTCAACCACATACAGGGCTGACTTTATCCAAGGAGAGGACCTTGGATGATCCTGTGGTGGTACATCCCATGCCCACCAAAAATCAGGGTTAAAACATCCCTGTGATTGCATCAGCAGACTGGACCTGGAGCTTGGTGGCACGTCTGCACCGTGCACAGCCAGCTCATGCCTGTGGAGTGGGTGGTTAGTCCCTCTCCACCATGGTAGCCACATGCAGTTGGGATTACCTCATCCCCACATTCCACCTCCTGCAACTCCCACCGGCAAACTGTGGGACTCAAATGGCAGTGAATGAGTCAGTGCCAGGCGTGAGCATGGTGGGGAGGGGAGCTGAGGTTTCCAATACTGCTCAGTAGCTTGGAAAGCCAACAGGGAGGCTGCGTCGCCCCCAGCCAGAAGATTTTGTCGTGATGGCTCCTGGGCTTTTTCCATCTGTGGCAGACAGCTCCTGGGGAGGTTGGTATTCACCACGCCAGTGCTCCATATGCTGCTTGGGCTGACCTCCGCCTCCCGATGCTCCGTTGGGTGTGATGGATGTGCAGATGCTGTTGTGGCTGCCAGGCTCGGCTGGGGCCGCGTGGCGCGGCCGGCACCGGCCTGAACGGGGCTTTGTGCTGGCTGAGAGCGGCAAAGCAGAGAGGGGAAATCAGGGACAAGGAGAGGAGAGGAGATGAGAGGCTGGAGGAGAGCTGAGAGCCTCCAGCAGACATCTCCAGCTATTGCAAATCATGTCAGCCAGCTTCAGGCATCTCCCAGTGCCTGTTTTCCTCTATTAGTCTTGCTTTTCCCTTCAGCAGTGCCAGTATGTGTTTAGTAGTGCTGTCTCAAGAGCTGATAAAGCCAGAAGGCTGAGGATGGAGCCCTCTCAAATTCTAGCAGAGGACTCTGCATTTTTGAAGTTCCCCCCTTCCTTTACTCTCAAGTGCTTTACAAGAGGGCCTACCTACCCAACTAAAGTGTAATTTTACATTTGCTTAGGGGTGTGTTTGTGTATGTGTGTGTGTCTGAGAGAGAGAAAGCGGCTACTAAGATCAAGTTGTGGTTGAAATATGAGGCTGGCAGAGATGCTGCAGGCATGAAGATCAGGCATTGCATTGTCTGAAGGTAGCAGCATCCTGGCAGCCTAGAAGCCAGGTCCTGCCAACTTGTGCTCCCTAGAAAAGCTCTGCTCTTGTAGTCTGTCCTATTCTCTTTGAGGGGAACAGCAAACACTCCAGGATGTCCTACAGGTTTCTTCTCTTAAATCCCTTTGCTTTGCCAGTTGGAGAATGTCCCTTGGGTAGGAAGGTTGCTTAGGACTGGCTCTGCTCATATGGACTGTTTATGGAGGAGTGGGAAGATGCAGATGATGCCTGTGATGTTTCCCTGAAGCAGAGAGCTGCTGTCTTGTATTCTCAAGGTCCAGAAATGCCAGGATTTCAGCCCTTGAGCAGGAGCATTGCACACTGCAGTGCTGTTTTGACCCATTAATTTCAGCTTGCATCCCAAGGGCGCAGAGCTTGCACATTTCACGTCGCAGTGGAGCAGCTGTGGTTGGGGTAGGCAAAAATACCTGTCTGTGCTGTGTGTGGGGATGACTGGGAAGAACAGGTAGGTGGTCCTGAGGGTCACCTCTGCTGGATGTGATACCTGTGTACATGGGCTCCTGGGGCTGAGTGTGGCTCTCTGCCCTTCCCTGTGTCCCACTTGGACATGGCTGGCACATGGGAGCGCATGTTGGCATCCCTGCACAGATGACAGGGGGGCAGCTGTGGCACATGCAGGCTTTGGGGTGGCTCTGGTTTTGGGTGAGTTGATGATTGCCACCCAGGAGTGGCAAGTGCTGAGAATATTGTGATGCCTTCTGGGGAGTGAGAAGTTGAAGGGGTGAAAAGTAGCTTTTGACAGCATTGCCTTTGGTTTAGTATGTTTGTGATGCCCTTGGACTTCTCACATTGCCTTGTCTTCTCCCAGCTCCCTTTCCCTCCATTCCAAAATCACTTTGAGATTGTTCTTGAGGTGAACTGGGTCTTAGCAGCTAGAAATTTGTTTTTTGCTCCACATACGGATTTAAGCATCTTACCTTTTTTGCCTGGTTTCTTGAGAGTCCCCAGAGGAGGAACTTAGTGTCTGGAGAACAGCATGTGTGGAAAAGCCCAGGCAGGACAGGGTGGGGGCTCTGCTCTGCTGTCCTCAGTGGTACCTGAACATTAGACCTGCAGAAGCAGGTAGGTCCCTGGGGTCCCTAGCAGGTGACCAAACCCACTTGGAATTTGAGGGAAGGTTTGTAGGAACCTAGATGGACCTTGCACAACTGAGAGCAGAACCAAACCTAGAGATTTCTGAGGTCTCCTGTTATCTTTCACTTTGCTGACTCCATACATTTCTTACTTTGGCCTCTGGACTGTAGCTGGGCTAATCCACTTTCCTGTGTAAGATAGACTTAAGTCCTGAGGAATTATTATTTTTAAAATGTGCTTATTTGAGCAGTGTCTTGTGAGTTGCTGACTTGGGGCGTGCTGTGTGGTAGACCAGAGCAAGAGGTGGTGTGGGCAGGGGTGCATGTGCTTATGGTCTCCCTGTGCCTGATGCTGCTGGGTGCATATGCTTGGGGCAGAGGAATGGTGGGGCAGGTCTGAGCAGAGCACCCTTGAGTGCAGTGGATGAATCCCTGCCTGTGAGATTGGATGAAGGAGGGAGCTGGGTGAGGAGGATGGGGGAGAGGGAGTGCTCAAACGCTGCCACATCTCTGGACCTGTCATCAGTGAAAACTGGAGGAGGTGTCCTCATGTGGCCAGGTGTCTGTGCTGCTGTCTTTGCTCTGTCCTGTACCCTTTTGGGTGGGTGCTCCCCCATGAGAAGTGCATGATGCCCTGAGGGGGGAAGGGTGGCAGCACCCTGTGTGAGCTTGGGGTGGCTGGGTGTAAGAGGGCACAGATTTCTTCTTGCTTTTGGGGCTCATTAGTAGCTGCTGGGTGGCTGCCAGCAATATCCTAAAGAGTTTTTCTGTCGCTTGATCTGTTATTCCAGCTGTTACTCTGTTTTCTGGGCAAAGCCAGGATATTTGTCATTTCATTGCAAAATAAGATCTATCACATTTGGGTAAAGTCCTCTATGTGTGAGAGCTGTCTCTGGATCTTTTGCCTGCAAAGCATTTTGGGGCTGAAACAGCTGAGTAAGAGAAGATCTGGGATACCCCTGCCTTTGATCTTGGTCTCCATATTTCTAGTGACAGTAAGAGCAGAGCACAACCCTGCAGGTGATCAGGTACACAAATCAGTGGTGGAAAACACATTTTACACAAAAGTATTTCCATTAGGAGACAGTAGGATTGCTTTTGTCTCGAGGACACCAGACCCCAAAGGGCTGGCTCTCCGCACTGGTTTTTTCTATCACCTCCTTAGGCTGAGATCTCTCAGGATGAAGATAGGAGGACAATCCTTCAAAAGCAGAGTAAGGGCTGGCTTGTGTCTTTGGGATAAACTAGAGCAGCCTGCATTGGCCAAGGTCTTGGTTCTGCCCTTGGTCAAGATGACTTTTGTGGCCTAAGTTTGAAACTTCTGCGGGCTGGGCAGAGAAGGAATTGCTCGTGATTCTTTTGTACAGCCCAGTCACCCTTTTGCAATGGTAGAAACAGCAGAGGTTGCTGATGTGAAGGGAAGCATCTTAGTATGTTCTGTAGCTTCTGCTGATGTAGTTGGGCAGCTTGAAATCAGTGAGACAGGCAGCTTTGGGCAGCAGCTCGCTGTCCACACACGATCACCAACCACTGACCTGCCATTTCGAGATCCAACCACACTGAAGGTGTAAGAGGGGATTGCCATGTGGTGCTGGGATTTTATTTTATTTTTTAGGGAATTTTTGTTCTTATCTCTTCTCATTGTTCTTATCTGTTGTCATTGTTACTCTGTTTCCAAGCTCTACAGCCCTCCAGGAATTCAGATCCACCCTAAAGAGGTAGCTTGCTAGCACAGGCAGTTCCCCTAGCTGGGAAAACCTGCTGTCTGCTAGCAGAAGACACAGTACGGAGCTGCCCTTATCAAACCCCGTTATCTGTAGCTTTGTGCTGGAGTTTACACCTGCTGTCACTCACAGTTTGGACCTGTTTGCTGCTGAGGCTTTGGAATGAGCTGAAGCATGAAGCCAAAAGTGTGAATTAGAGGATGCAGACTGGGAAGGCCAAAGGATTAACGGTGAGGTGTATGTACTGTGAGCAGAGGTGTGCACTGCTTCCCCAGACCACCACACACCAGTTATTTTGGCCTCCCAGCCCCTGTCAGGCAGCTATGCCAGCATGTCATGGTTGTGGTGGCCAGTTTGTTGCCCACACGTCCTGAGACAACACCAGTTTTTGTCCGTTGGCTAAACCTGACCCACCTATGAGTATAAATGGGCCAAAATCTTAAGTATTTCACTCAAAAGAACTCAGTTCTGCACAGTGTAAATTCAGTCCGTCCAGAGTGCTCACCACACAGTGGTATTTTGCACTTGGTTTTCTGGGTGAATTTGGACTTTAAAATGCAAGGGGGTTGGAGGAACAGTTGTGAGATCAAAACACAGAGAGATTGTTTTCAGGTGGCACAGAGAACAAGGAGTATTGAGACTGGCAATTCTTGGCAGCTATGCAAGGAAAGCAAGACGGCTATTAATCAGAAACTGGCATTTCATAAAATCATAGAATAATTTGGGCTGGAACAGACCACAGGAGGTCTCTGATCCAGCCTCCTGCTCCAAATTCGGTCAGCTCTGTAATCAGCCCAGGTTTGTCTCAATGCAGAAAGCAATGAGCCCACTGGGACTCCTGCCTCTCAGACTTACCCCAGCATTTTGTAAAAGCTGATGTAATTTAAAAACCTTGGTTGCAGCACATGGAATTTGTAGTTCTTTCCCCCCAGCTACCTGTGTTTGTGAAACAGGCTTTGAAGTGGCTTGAGGTGCTGTCATCTACTTTTTTGGTGTCCATCACTTTTGGATGATGCACTTAACTACCACACTCAGATGTCTTCTCTGGCTTAACATTGCAAGGCTTTGCCGATGGTGGGGTTGAGACAGGCGTGAGAAAACTTGATCAAAGACAAAAATCCCATGGAGTCTCCACTCCATTTCGTTGCCTGAAAGTGGAGGAAAACATTCACTGGACCATTTTAGCTCTGCAGAAATCCAGTGTTTCATGTTGTCCTGCTTCTGCTGGAGTTGGTATCTGGTACAGTGTGGGAATACCTGTGTTAGGGTGCCTCTTTTTGATAGTTGAACCTTCTCTTCTTGGAGAGCTCACACAAGAAGTGTGATGGGTCTCTCTGGGGACTCACCAACTGCAAACTGAGCTGGATGCTCACAGTCCTGGGAGATAGCTGGTGTGTGTCTGAGAACCCACACTGGGAGTATCTGTGGCCACCCCAGTGTCTGTGACATTTGCTGCCCCCTGTTTTTGTCTGGTGGAGGTGGAGGGCTCAGCTGACCTGCTGGCTTCTGAGGGAGGGACTGGTGGCTTCAGGGGACAAAAACTGATGACTTGCACTGATCTTTTTTTAAATACCTTTCTGTGTGATGTCCTCTTTTGAAGCTTTCTGGGTTTGGGGTTTTTTGGAATGTGGTAGGGGAAGAAAGAGTAGATGAGAAGGGTCTGCATGGAATGGGATTACAGTGGGTTTGAGCAGTGAGAGAAGTTGCATTCCCTGGGGATGGCTGCCTGTGTCTGAGCTGGGATCTGTCCTTGGCCAGCACTCCTGGCTAGACCATTATCCCAACATTCACTTGTCCTGAAGAGCCTTTTCTTCCCTCCTCAGATGTTACAGAGCTTCTACCATTGCCCATGCTGGATCTTCCCGTGCCTTTCCTGGGATTTGATGTGTTCACTGGGCATCATGGACACTCAAACCACCCTGTGTGACTTGCAGAAACTTCCCTGGAAGACTTTCAAGCACTGAGATCTCAATCCAAACCCAGACACTTGAAGCAGCCTGTGATGCTGCTCTGCCCCTTCCAAGCCTGGCCTAATCACTCCCCAGAGCTAGAGGTGGTGGGTTGGGTCACTCAGCACTGCCTCCTTGGCAGGGACACAGGGTCATTGTCACCACCAGTGTAAATGCATCCCAGGAAAAGGAGTGCCTGCCATGCTCTTGGTTTCAGGGCTGCTGTGTCTTCCTCACCCGGCCGTGCAGTGGCTCGACTCAGGTTTTTGGAGCACAGCTCAACTGATCCCAGGCTGCAGATCGTACCCTGGAGTCATGGGCTCTGACTCTGGATGTTGGCAGTCACCATGGAGCAGGAGCTGAGGAGAAGTGAGATGCTGCAGTTTTGCATCTTGAGGGGCTGCCTGGAGAAAAGGCAGGCTGTGGAGCTTTCATTAGGAATGATTCTGGGAAGAAATGCTGGGGCTGGGGGAGGCTGGTGCTTCTCCAGGAGCAGGGTCGATTGTGTTTTGATCTTGGCTGCTGTAGGGTGGTGGCAGATGTGATGGTGCATATTCTGCAGTGGTGGATTTTCAGTGCTATTCCTCCCCTCTCCTTTTTCTTGCATGAGAAGGACGAGGGTAACTTGAGAAGCAGCTGAGGAGTGAGCTAGACTCTCTGAGGAGCTGATGGAAGTGTATAGGCGGGTGTTTGGGATGCAGAAGGATGTGCCAGTTAAGTGATTGTGTTACTCATTTTTTTTTCTGGAGGGCAGAGCTACTTCCATCTGAACGGGCTGTGCAAGGAGTGTGAGTTATGGCACTTGTCTGCACAGTGAGCAGAAACTATTCCTGAGCTGTATTCTTGGCTAAAAGATGTCTGCAGGCCAATGGGGATTGGCAGTGTGGGTACTGGGGGAGTCTGTAGGGGCTCGGTGTTTTGGAGTCTGGCTGCTGGCAGTGGGGATGACTGCACTGTTCCAGCAAACATCATGGTATAATACTAAAATTCTTACTGCTGTGTTTTGTTTATCCAAGCTGTGCCTCCTTCCAGCCCCTCAGTGCTTTGGTGGGTGGGAAGAGCATCTGCACGGGACAGGCATCCTCCCAAGCAGAATCTGAGGAGCTCACAGGGGAGCAGGCACAGCTTCCATCCCAGCTGTCCCTTCCCTGAAGAACACCTTTATTTTTGTTCCTTGCCAAAAACTGCAGTTTCAGAGAGAAAAAAAGCTAAGAAACATCCCTCCCCCCCTCTCACCAAGTGATGTATTTCTTTCCCCTAAGTCATTTTGGCTTTGTTTCCCTATGAGACAGTTTTGATTTCATTTTGGAAATTCCCCACTCACCCGTCCACTGCATTTTGCCAAGAAAAATGCATGCACAAACCCGTTCTGGGTCGATCTGAAATGACCCTTCCCTCATCCTTTTTCAGTTCCTCCATTTTCCCTGCTTGCATCCCAGCCCTGTGGAGAGATGTTTTACACTGTACTGAGAACTTCTGTGCAAGCACTGGGGGAGCCTCCTTCTGCACGGTCCCTGTGGGAATTTGCTTCAGTCGTTGGTTCCCCCATGAGAACAAGTTTGGTTTTGGGCTGGAAGAGTTAGGAGAGCCCGTGGGATTTCCCTTTTTCGTGCAGACTGGGATGCTGGAGCAATAAGGGAAGAGAGTGCCTGGGGAGAAGGGATTGGGACTGGTGCTCTGGTGTCAGCACTCTTGGCTGAACCACGGTGCCTTGGTTTAAAGCATCCCTGAACCAGAGGGCATGGAATGAACAAGAAGCCTTTGAAGAGAGGGGTTTGCCTCTGTTAATATTCTGTGGCAGGTTGGTTTGAGTTGAGGAGTAAGTGCTGGTGAGATGCACTGTTAGCCCAGAGTTGAGCCTCTGTCTATCCATCAATACCACGTGTCTCCCTCCAGCCTCCAGTCTCTTGCTCAGTCCCTTGGGAAATGGCAGAGCTGCTACTGCCAGGGCTAATTATTCCTCAAGACAGAAGACATGTGATAAAATATTAACCTTTTTCAAAAACAGAGCCCCAGTTAATTAGCTCCACTTTTGTGACACATTCACCCAGAGATAAAAGCTCGTTCCCCAGATATCTGTCTATGGAGCAATGATCTTTGCGTGTCCCTGTCACGATGGGGGACACGGAGGGAGAGCTGGGAATTTAATAAAAGACAGTGACCTGCCAGTCACTGCGCCCTGAGGACAAACTGCTCTATTTCAAGGTGAGCAATGCCTGGGTACTGGCACTGCTGCTTTTGTTCAAGAGCCTGAAGCTGGGAACAGAGAAAGAGTGGGTGGTGGGATCCACCTCGCTCCCTGCACCTGGGCTATGTCTGTGTTGTCAGTGCCACATCTCTGGAGCTTCAATTTGGGGGCTATGTGGGTAGATAGGGCTCAGTAAAGCTGGGTGAGTAGCAGTGTTTCAGTTCTTCGGTTATTTAAGAGAAAGAAAAGCCAGGAGACAGCAATTTCAGGATAAACCATAAGCAAAGCTGTTGGTGAATCTGAAAGTAAAAAGAGAGGAAGACTTAAAGCCAAAGGGATCTGTTTTTCTCATCCTGAAAAGGGAAAAATTTCATTTAGATCTCAAATGTTTTTGACACTTTAGTCATCTAAAAATGACAAGCTGTATTTAAAAGCAAGTGATTTTGAGTATCAGATGAAAAGTACACATTGGGCTCCTGAGGAACAAACGATGTGCTGGAGTGGAAGTGATGCTGCAGTGTGCGTTGGTGGGTGCAGGAACCACTGGTGGGAGGCACCTCTCACTGCACCAGGGAGAGGCTTCTTCCCAGGGGAGGGAGGGCTGGGGGTCTCTGACAGACCAGGATTGACCACAGACCCAGCTGTGGCCCTCGGGGTGGCTGTGCCAACATCAGTCAGTCCGTGGGGGCACAGGATCTCCTTTTAAAACTCCAGGTGTCTCCTTCCCTGCAATGGACTGAAAGGATCCTGGGTTTTTTATAGGGAGGAGAAAATCTTGCCTGTCTCGATGCCCTTCACAGGGTGCACCCACCTGAACCACACCAGGGCTCAGTGATGATTTTGTGATGGCCATCCCTCCATCACCAAGTGCTTCAACATTCCCAGGGTGCAATTGATCACCCTCTGCTAGAACCATCCTCTGCCTTTGACTGTAACATATTGACCACTTGTCTTATAGTTATTACATGCCATCGATTACTTTGATGACTTGCTCCAAGTAATTCTGACAGAATGAAGTTGTTTGTTTAACTCTCATGCTTATCTCGCTATTTTTATTGACTTAATATGTTTATGTAGGCTGAAATCAAAGTCAAGTATTAGTAAATAATGGAACTAATTCTCCGAGACTCGTTCCTGTTGATAATTAAGGCCATGAGACAGTTTCCTCCATCTAACTCTTGTTTGTTTTTTTCAGCTGCCCGGCACCTTAAAGTCCTACTCCATCAGCTGCAGCAAAAGGGCACTTTGTTTTGGGGCCATTTGGGTGGACTTCTGCTGTAAGCACTGCAGATCCCTACATGTTGGAAGTGTTTTTGAGCTGTCACAGCATGGAGCTGGGTTTGTGCTTCCCCAGCTGTGACTATGGAGGTGTTGTGAGGATGGGGACTTTGTCTGCTTTGATTTGCCTCATGGTGCCAGGAAGCTGTGGTCAGAAAGCATCCTCTCTAAGGAATCTTTACATCCAGGGTTCCAACCTTCTGAAATGTCATTTCAGATTGTCCTGGCTTCTAAAGATCTTTAATAATGGATTGGTGGTTTTCCATGAAGATTCAAGGTACCAGATTTTGCTTTTACTTTCAGCAAGTGAAAAAATTTACTGTCAGCTCTGGTATTCCAGACTAAAAACTGGCATCAGGTTAAAATTCTACTGAATTGTACTGGTTTTGTTTTCTTCTTTTCACTTTTGTTTGCTACATTTTTCTTTTTGCCTCAGTTCTCAGGAAGGAAGGGTGGAGGGAGTCAAGAAGCAAGACAGACCCTGAGTCTGTGTGGAGGGCCCTAGAAGTCTGAATTATTCATGAGCTGCTTTGAAAATCAAGACACAATCTGGTTTAACTTGTTTTTAAAGGCAGCCATGCTATTCTTTTCTTCCTTCTTAGTAAATTCTCTTTTTTTCCCCCCTCTCCTTTTCTGAAGACAAAATCCAGCAAATTTTTAATGAATTATAAATGTATCTTCTCATCAGTTTGGAGGTTCACAGGCAGCAGCACGTCATGTGCACAGAAGGTTATTTTTGCCTTCTTGCATTTCCCCTTTTTTTTCGAATTTAGTCATTTGATTAATTTTTTAGATACCTATCTTGCAGGGAAAAGAAAGAGACTGAAAGAGGCAGTGAGTTAGAGGAAATATTAATTGCACATTAGCCAATTACAGCACTGCTTCAGGTTCCAGAAGCTGTGCAGAAAAACGTCCTCGGTCAATCCAAGGAGGCTGATCTCAGGTTGAATGGCACCAATTTCCAGGACTCTCCTCTTTTGTGCATTTTCTGGTGTTTTTGTGGGGAAGAGAGAGGTGCAGACTTGGATGGGTTCCTCTGGACATACAATCTACAGCCAGAAGTGGTTCACTGCCCTGACAGATTTTTCCTGATGGTCTTCTTTGCAATTTTAGCCAATTTCATCTAGTTCAAACCTGCTAAATAACTCCTTGTTAGCTCTGGTGCTAACCACCATTGACTGTTTGTTGCAGATTGTGCCTCCTTAGCCTTGCTCAAGCCCTTGCACACCCTGAAGTTACCTGCTCAACCAGGGATTCCTCTCTCTGGATCACCACTGTTTCTCCCAGCCCCAGCAGCATCTGTTGCACACCACCCTAGGGATTTTTCAGTCTCTTTTTAGGAATGCAGACCTAAGGCACGTGCTAGTCCAGCACAGAGAAATCCTACCAACCTTTCTCAAGGGTATTTTTTCACTTTGGCAAGCCAAACTTGAGCTGGCATTCCCTGCAGTTATGTGGCACTGCCAGCTGACATCTGACTCCGGCGTCCTTTCTTCTTTCCCCTTGGCACGGCTGCTTCCCGTACTGTTGTGCCTTCCAGCTGTGTCTTCAGCCTCTCTGTGCTCAAGGCCTCTTGTCAGTAACACCAGCCTGCCCACAGCCATGGCCAACCCGAGGTGGACCTGCAGGACCAGGTTAGGCACAGGAGGGTCTGTAGTTGGTGGTGATTCCTGCAGCCACTGCTTTTGCTGTTGTGCTGCAAAGGTCACATCTGTGCTCTGCACAGCCACATTAACGCTCAGACTGTGGTGTGTCTTAGTGGAGCTTAGAGGCAGCACCAGAGGGAATCCCAGAGATTTCTCAGTGGGTCTTTGTGCCAGACCTGACCCCACGTTCAGGATGTGCCAGCAGTTGTGTCACTGTTCACAGCTGTGCCCTGGCGAGGCCCTGGGTGCTGTGGTGTTGCTGGAGATGCACAGACCAAGGCCAGCCCTCTGTGTGGCTGCCTCTTCCTGACTGAGGAGGGGCAAAGCATACCCAGAGAAGGAGCAGGAGATGATGGCATAATTTGGGAATGCAGAGTAGGGTTTTGAAGGTCTCTCAAAGCTGAGTGAAAAAATACGTTGAGGCAACATGCAGGAAGGGTGGCTTGGGGAAGCCAAGAAGAACCGAGGGTGTTGATGGGAGGTGAATGCCATGAAGAAGATCACTGATCACTCTGTGTGCTCTGGTCAAGCAAATTCTGAATTGTCTCCTATTTATACTGTTGTATGAGACTGATGCATTGACTGTGACGTGAACAGCACTTCTTAGATTTTCCATCTCTGGAGGTCATCAAGTAATGATTTTTTTTGAAAGGTACTCTGCAGTCAGGCACAAGTCACTGGACTTAATGCATGGTTAACTGAGAAACGCAGAAATAACTGGGACAAATGCCAGGGACTGTGTTGCCCAGAGGTCAAGTGAGGTGGTTCACAGTCCTGTCCAGCAGTAAGCACTATGAACTTACTAGATTTCATACAAATTGGCACATATATTGCTTTATAGCTCTATATCAAACCATATGCAGGGTTCCTATTTTTAGAGTATTTTCATGGAAGTCTCCTAGGTTAGTTATTGGGAAGAAATTCTTGACTGTGAGGGCAATGAGGCACTGGAATAGGTTGCCCAGAGAAGCTGTGGAATGCCACATCCCTGGAGGCGTTCAGGTGTTGAATGGGATTAAGAGGAACATAGTGTAGTTCAAGGTGTCCCTTCCCAAGGCAGGGGTTGGACCTAGATGATTTCTAAGGTCCCTTCCAACCCAAATCATTCTACGTTTTTATGATTTATGAATTTTGCTTCAGCTCAAAGGCAGGGTTTAGGCACAATGTTTTTCCACCATTGTGCATGCCACCCTGAGAGGTTGTCCTGAGAGGTATGACCAAGGTACCTGCATGTCCTGCCATCCATCCCTGCAGGTGTGCAGAACCTGGGTATGTTTGCTACTGGCCAGGACAGCTGGGGCTCTGATCTCTTCCTTTCCACTGAAAACTCTTTCCTTGCCTGTGGTGGGTAGTGGCTTCCTCTCTCCCTAGGGCAGTAGTTTTCATTTTCCTCCAAGGGAGTAATTTTTCACACTTTGGGGAATGTTGTCTGAAATCAGAGTGGTTTGTCCATCAGGGGTGGTGTGAACCCATCCTGTTTGTGATGGCAGGTCCCTGTCCTCTGGGCTGATGTGAGAGCCCTCTGGCTGCAGAGTGCAGACAAACAAAAATACCCTAATTTTGGATGTGTGGTGATGACACTGCTCTCCCATGTGTTTCCAAGGAGAAGAGAGGAGCCAGGAGGGAGGTGAAAGATGGTGTATCTCAGCCTGATGCTGCTGGCTGTTTGAAATAAATATGCAGAGAGTGCTTTGGAAGTGCTGAGCTGTGTTGGGGGAGAGTTTGGACTTCATGGAAAACGTTAAAAGTTCAAAGCAGAGTTGCTGGCAAGTGATGGCTGTTGAGGTAGAGCAGAGGAATGAGCAGAAGCCTGGCAGGGGGGAATGTAGGGGAGTAGGATGAGGATAATAATTTCTTGAAGGAAGTTAACGAGACACATGAGAGGGTGGATGTAACAGGTGAGTTTGGAGAGACACAGCACAGCTCTGTGGGCATGGGATGTGCCCTTGGATGAGCCTGGCAGCACTGGGAGAGGCTGTGGAGCAGGGTCCATCTCTCTTCACACTGCTCATCTTCATTGTGCTGTGCAGCTCTGGTGGCAGGGTGGGCTTTGGCTTGGTGAGGGGCACTGGGAGTGAAGTTTGCCATTTTAAATGTAAAATAGGTTCAGATTCCCTGGGAATGGGCATGTGCTGCCCTGTCAGGAGGATCTCTAAGGATGCAGGGGCAGCTGTGTGCAGAGTCTGTGATACCACACTACTCACCAGGAGCACAAGGGCCGAAGAAACTCTAGAAAAATATCTTGAGAAAGGGACTTGGGAGGCCTGGGGACAGTGCTGGGGTGTCCAAAGTTTGGGACTTTGCAGGAGAGCTGTGCAATTCCTGCAGTGAGTGCAGGGCTGGCTGTGGCTGTCTGCTCCCTGTCCCCACAAACAGGTGCTCCATTAATTAATTCCTGAGCTGTTAACATCACATTGGGAACATGGAGATGAGATGTGCTGCTCTGTCCAACCTGAAGGAAGTATCACAGGCAACCAGTCCAGGCTGGGCTTTTCCAAGGCTGATTTCCTAAGGTGTTTGTAGCCAGACTGCCCCTTTCAGAACTTTCTGATCCTGAAATTATCTCACTTTTGAATGGGGAAAAAAAAACTTCAAACAAAAAAGTGACTCTTCCCATCAAATGAAGTTTGACTTCTTGCATGAGGAAATAAGCATTGTTCTCCATCTGGATGCTCTCCCTGGGATTTTTAGGGCAGACCAGCCTGGCTTCTGTTTTCTTTCACCCCACCCAGATGCTGGGAGCCTGCAGAGCAGCCTGGCAGCATTCCTGCTTGCACTTGCTGTGCTAGGATTTCTCCCCAGTCCTGCTGCAAGGTTTCAAACCATCAAACTTTAAATGGCTTTAGCCAGTGAGTTTCAACACACTGCAGGTACAGGCAGTGCAGTTACTACTTTTTTTCCCTTTTTTTTTTTTCCTTTCCTTTTTATTTTTTAACAATCTAAAAAAACTCAAACTTCCATTGGTTTCCCAAAAAATGTTGTGGGTGTTGTTTTTGGTTTTGTTTTGTTTTTTTGTTGGCAATTGGGTGACCTATGAAATACCATCAGCGGCACGAAACGTTTATCCAGTGACAGCCTGAGGTAGCACAGGCAGCTTTTAGCGGGTTTATTTTCATTATTACAGCAATTTTAGGGCTGCATGCTGCAATTTTCACTTGCAGTGAGGTATTAAATTGAAATTACCCCAGATGTAATTGTCACACAAAATAATTCTGGACATGCTGGATTTAATGCTTTTCCAAGCTGTGGTTTTTATTACCCAAGTAAGTGCCAAAAAAGACACTTGTAGTCAACAACTTGAACTGAAATCTGCCTTCTGGGGACCCAGGATGTTTAGCTGCAGTTACACTGGGGGAGGAAGGGGGGGAAAAAAAAGGAGACCAAAGAAACTTTGGGAGGGCTCTTGAAAGAAGAACCCAGGGGTAAAATCTTGGGTGAAGGCATAGTCAGGGCCACAAGGGACCCAGGAGGAGGAGCCCTGGAGGGTACAGCAGCTCTGCCTAAGCCTTTGCAGGCAGTTTTTGGAGAGGCAAGTCCCAGCTGTGGTGGGCTGATCACAGAGGCGAAGCGAGGCTGGGGGTCCACAGCAGTGTCCTTCCTGTCCCTGGGATGTGACAAGCCTCACTAGACAGCAGCCAGGGGTGAGTTGCAGCTCTGGAGGTGCCTGTGTGTGACATTCCAGCTTTTCCCACACACACATTGCCTGGATGGGCCAGTCTGGTGCATCAACATCTGGAGTTTTTAAAGCAAATTGTTGCTTATGAGGAGCCTCAGCCAGCCTGCAGCAGCCCCAGCACTCCCACCGTGGGAGGCGCAGACACACCCAGCTGCTGCTTTATTTACCAGCTCCTTGGCTGGTGTAATAGTGTAAGTAAAGTATTGATGACTTTGTATTTTCCACTCTGGCTCGTTCTTTTCCAGAAATAGCTTCCCTTGTTTGCTCCACAGAGCCCTGCTGGCAGTGGGTGGAAGGACACGCATCTGGGAGCGGGGTATAAATAGCACAGGGAGAGCAGTTGCCATAGCCTGTCCCTGCAGCTCCGCAGAGCAAATGGGAGCTCAGCCTCAGCGTGGCAAAACCAAGCAGCAGCTTCTTTCCCATCCTGTCAGTTTGGGATGGCTCAGCTGCAGCTGGATACTGGTGATGCAAGGAGCTGCAGTGACCCAGAGGAGCAGCTCAGGGCATGACCCGGTGCTGTTTCATAATTCAGAAACCCTCTGTTTTCAGCATCCCTGAGATGCAATTTTGATGGATGAGGGTGTTGTCGCACAGGGCAATGTTGCTGAACTTTCTCCTGCATATGGAATAGCTGAGCGACTTTGGCGTCCTTTGGGGATGGACCCAGAATTAGAATTGGCTCGAAGGTGAATTTCTGGTGTGGATGACTTTGCTGAAAGAACAGGGGAGTAATGAGAAACCTGCTTTTGGTCAAGTTGAAGCAGGATTTGGAAAGGGTGTTGAGTGAAACAATGAGAGAAAGCAACAACGAATTCAGTGAGAGCTTGCAAATGTTTTGTCCCACCCAGGATATAATTTTTTCCTTATCTTTGGAATTGTTTTTCCTGTTGTGCGCTTTTTTTTTCCTTTGATTTAGTTCACTTTATAAATAATCAGAAATGCAGTTTCAAAATTAAAATATGGAAAGCCTCATTAAAAATAATATCTGGAGCATTCTGGCATTTGAGAGGTTCAGCATGCTGTTCTGAATAGCATGAACGAGCAGTATCTGGCTGCTCTTACATGCTTTCTCCTCTCCATCCCCAACTTAATTACTCCATCTGTTTTTACTTGCAGGCACTGTGGTCCAGAACTTTGGGAGAGCAAACTGATGGTTTATTGGAAGAGTGGTTGCTCAGTGCTCTTTCCTGCTGAGTTAAGGATGGTAGTGGTAGCACCTGGGCAGTGACACAAGAGCAGACAAGAGGCAGGTGGATGGGAAGGGACAGGATGGCTGTGATGGAGGGCTACTGTTGTGTCATCTTAAGACCATCTTAAGGGACTGATAGGGACCTGGAAAGGGCAGCATGGATGTAAGAGGTATCTGGATTTTCTGAGCTAGGAAGATATTGGTGTCGGTCTATAAAAGCCACAAATTTAATCAGCTAAAGGTCAAAGTAATTACAGAGTCTGTGACATTTCCTCCTGGGAAGGAGGCAGCAGGGGCTATAGTTGCAGCTGTGGGCTTTTGCCTTCTGCAGGCTGGCTTGGAAAGTTTTAAATCCCAATCTTCCCTGTAGTGTGGTTACGCAATTAAGGCAGAATTAATAAGGAAACAATCAATTTGGAAACAGGGCTTGGCTTATCTTGCAACTGGCTGGTGGGAATTGCTGCCTCAGGAGGCTGGGAGTGAGGCAGCTTGCAGCTGCAGGAATGCTCTTACCTCTGCTGGTGCCACGAGCCAGGGGGGTGAGAGGAGCACTGGTGGGTGGCTGGGAAGCACTGGATAGAGGAAAGGGCTGTCAGCTGGGTGCCTCCCTTCTCATCCCTTCTCATTAATGACAGTTAAGTTCTTTGCTGCTTTAATCCTCGATGACTTACTTGGCAGTTTTTGGACTCCTTCAGAAATTATTCACAGAGGAAAAGTCTTACTTATTTATTTGTAATAGTGGCTGGAGGACCATTTACTGATGGCCTCTGCTGCCTTTGTTAATGAGCGAGCTCCCACTTTGAATTCCAGCACCTGAGCAACCTTTTCTGCTTTGTCCCTACCCAGGTGTACGACTTTGCACTACAGCCAGGACCTCCCACCCACCAGCGTGGTCATCACCTTCCACAACGAGGCCAGGTCCACCCTGCTAAGGACAATTCGGAGGTAAGAGCTCCTGGGGATCTCTTAAAAGAGGGTTGGTGGGCCAGTGGTCATCATGAATAAAAGCAGAAACTGTTTGCACTCACCACAGCAACAGGACCAGACCTGCCAGCTGCCGTCTCAAATGATGACCGAGAGAAATTAGCCTGGAAGTTGCTGTCTGAGAAAAGTAGGTTTTACAGTGGGATGCTCAGGAAGGTGAGGAGCTGTGCTCCCTTTGCAGGATCTAGTATGGGAAACTCTTGAGGGATCATCAGCAGATGAGACAGAGTCTGGGCTAAGAGCTTTTATATCCAGCTGGGTATGAGTGCTCAGCTGTATTTTGTCCCAGCCCTCTAGGGACAGCTATCATTCTATGGATGTCTGCTCCAGTGCTGCTGTTTGAGCTTCTCCAGTGCCCCATCGAGTGCCAGAAAGGCTTGCTAATTGAGAAGCCCTAATGACACACATGCAGACCAGATTTTCAGGGATGGTTTCTGTACTCCTGCGGTGACACGGTGGAGCACTCTGGGCATGTGGCCATTCCTTCATTTGTCAGTTTGTTCTTGGCTGTGTTTTGCTGTCGTGGATAGACTGAAGGCTTCATTTTCACTGCAGGTTTTTGAAATCTGTGTTTAATCCCAACGTGTGCCTTGAATCTGCAGGTTCTCTTGTGAGAACCTGGTGAGGTGTGTCCAGGTCTAGGCTGGTGGGTTCCCCTGTAGCAAAGGTGTGCTCTGCCCTGTGCCAGTAGTGCTTTGCAGCTGCATCTCATGCACACATAGTGAAGGTCTGTGCCCTGCTGCAAGTCTTGTCTTTTAAACCCTGACATCCCCAGGGACCCCTTGCCTTTGCTGGCACTGCTCAGACTGGGGTTGCTGGTTAGGGGGAGGCTTCAGCTGTTCCCTTTTCACTGTCATGTCCTTGCTGAGCTTTTCTCTCAGCATCCTTCTTCAGGTGAGCATATCCAGGGCCACAAGTGAGTTTGACAGTCCTGAAATTGAATTCCTGCTCTGCTTTATGGTTTCATGCCCAATCCTGTCTCCTTCCTTCACACTCAGTAATCTGTCACTGCTTTCTCTCTCTAGGGTGTGTGGATTTTGGGTGACACTGATGCTTGGTGCTGGGCACCACCTCCTTGACCCTGGACCTTCTCTTTTGTCTTTACAGTGCCTTGCATAGGTTTACCATTCTGCAGAACCAGTTGTAACAGAGGTGGCAAGTGCAGTCCTCTAGCCTCTGAGATACAGGGGGCTTATAACGTGTGAAGTGCAGGGATGGATTTTAATCTCATTTCTCCCCATAACTCAGCACCTGACTGTCCTGTCAGGTGTGATCATGAGTGATGTCACATGAGAAATGTTAGACCCATGGTACAGCTCTTAGGCCTGGATCCCCCATATCTGGCTTCGTTAGAGAACTGCTCATTGCAGTGATGGCAAGGTTAGGAGTACAGGTACATTGAATTTTTTCTTCTTCCTCTATGTGATTGTTCTTTGAAGTTTCTTATTTCCAGCATAAAAAGACTTCCTTCCTTTTTCCTCTTCTTTTCTTTTGCTTGACTGGATTAATTTGCTTTACTGCCTTCCTTAGCTGGTTGTGTGTCATTTCCACCACAGTTTTGCCCCTGTGCTCTGCTCCTCCTTGTTTATGGGCCCTGGCAATTCCAGCACTCATGTTTTATCTGTGTGGAGGTTTTCCCCAGCTCTTGGGACCCTTCTGAGCTCTCTTCCTTGTAGGTTCATCTCCCAGCAGTTCCAGAGCCCCACAGAACATCCCGCTGGGCTGCACCCCAGAGGCAGGCCCAGGCAGTAAGGAACTGAGATGACAGACTTGGGTCCCCTTCTCCTCTGCCTCTTCCTGGGCTGAGATCCTGAACTTTCCTGAGCTGACCCTCTGTTTTCTGGTCCCTATGGTTTGGAGGTGGTCCTTTGGCACCAGGGTTCACCCTTTTCCTCCTGGATGCAGTGCACAGAGGCTGGTTTTGTTCCAACCAAGCCTAGGGATACTAATCTCAGATGGCAAGCTGGTGATGTGGCTCCTGCTCTGTTCCTCTCCAGATGTGGTTATGGACATACTGTCACCTCCCTGCCTTTTTTAGGACCCAGCTGAGAGCTCTTCTTCCTCTTCAGCCTCTGTGGGTTAATTTGCTGTGCCTTCTGACTGCTTGGGGTTTTTCCCTCTTGCTCGCCAAATACTCAGTTTAATTAGATCTTCCAGATGACTCCATCCCACAGTGGCTGTAACAACATGGATCATTTTCCTTGGCCTTTCAAAACAAACTCTGTCCTCCTGACAGTGCTTTGTGCCTTTTGGGGCAGTCTGTGGCCAGCTGCTTTGAGCATTGTGGTGGGTAATTGGGCACCTCTTCTACCCTGTTCTCCCCAGTACATCTCCACAGTGGTGTAACCCAGGTGACAGATGGACAGACTGAGGAACAGAGAGGTGGTGGAAGATACTGAATTGCAAACCTGTTTTCCCATGTTCCGGTATGTTGGATTTTCCAGCCTCATTGCAGAATCAGTGTTCTCAGTTAATCACCATGGCAGGAGCAAGAAATAGGACAAAGGGACATTTCTTGGCTTGTCCAAAGCTGTGGGTGATAGGGCACTGTCCCTGCAAAGGGGGCACTTCCTACAGGACCCCATGTACACACAGAGGAGTGGCAGAGGGAAGTGCTGCTGAAGGCAGAGGGGACCACACACCTGATGAACGGGGGGATTTTGCTATTCCTATGGTTTTCCTGGGTGCTTGAGGGCCTTAATGCTCCCCAAGAGCTGAGGCTGAGCTGTGTTTCAGGCTCTTGGTAGGAAGCAGCAGCACGAGGACTCCACAGCACCCCTTACCCAGGTCACGTTGGGAGCATTTGGGATGGTTCATTTATGGACATTTTGCGTTGTCAGTTATTGAGGGAAGCTGGTGAATGGTGTTGAATAATGAATACATTTAAAAGTTTCATGATCTTTTCTCTGACCATTTGCCAGCTGGAAGTAAAGCAGGAAAAAAAAAGGTGAATTTATCGAATACCCAGATCGCTGCAAATGGTGAGGTCAGCGTTTATGAATGCATGTGCAACTGTGCTTGTGAATACATACAGCTGTCTGGGTACTAGGGGATGGGTGTCATGAGAAAGGGAAATAGAAAATGGGAGAAGAGGCCAGAAAGGAGGAGATGGTCAGTAGCAAAGCAGCTCTTGAGATTTTTTTAAGGCTTTTTTTACTGTATGGATGGTAAAGAAAGTATCATTGGGTTGTTTAAACCACTCATTTTTCAACAAGTTCCTTATCCCTCTGTGGTTCAGTTTCACGTATTTCAAGCTCCATGGCCTAGCGCCTAAAAAATGGTGTGTCTCCAACAGTGCATGAGGTGGGACCATGTGAGTAAACCCAAGGTGGGAAGGCAGGAGCAAGGGAGAAGAAGAAGCAATACGGAGGCATTTAAAATAAAAAAATAAAAACCCAGCAAAACAATAATTTCTTCTTTTTTTCTCTTTCCATACTATACTAGCCTGGATTTAGCAAGGGAATCCTAATCCTGTCGTGTGGATGACCTGCTGGTCAGACAGTGAGACAGTCCCGTTTGCTCTGCTGAGTGGTTTTTATTTATTTATTCTTCAAACTTGCAGCTGGGGAGCTCAGGGCAGGAATAAGAAAACTTAAATTATTTACCTCTTGCTGACAAACCAAAACACATCCTTTGGCAGGAATCCTGATGCAAGTGCTGTGGATACCACATCAAATATTTAGATCATTAATTAGCAGAGTGAATATTATGCCTTTCATTTTCCTGTGCTCATAGGTGAGAGAAGTGATGTCCTGGGCAGCCAGCACCTCTCACCTTCCCCTCGTGCCCCTGCCTTGTGTGCATCCAGACACATCTGTGACAGGGGAGGTGACAAAGCCCCCTTGCTTAGGCACCATATAGAGTCTGTGCCATAACTGAAATGAGCCTGATTAAAGAAGCAAAAACAAGCCAGGTGTTGCACAGAAACTGTATAATTAGCACTTTGTGCTGACTATTTTTTAATTTCTTTTTTTCTTTTCTGTTTTTTTGCTTAAACCCTGGACTTTTTTTTTTTTTCCTCTTAATTTGCTAATCATCTCTGGCGGTGACTGAGTACACAGCCCTCCGTGCGCTCTTACCTTTTGATGTTAACATAAGAGAACTCTTGAATTTCAAAGAGCTTGGTGGGTATTTGAAAGAATAAAATGCGAAAGCCGCAGTGTAATCAAAGCTCATTATGGTTATTCTTGGTGTGATGTCTTTCTTCCTACATAATTAGCCATTTGGGGTTGTTGAAGCAGTTCATTTTGGTGAATATTTTCTCTCCATACTCTGTCTGATTTAGATAATTGTGACCCTTGGTCCTTTTCATACTTTATTATCCTCCCAAAGGTGTTTTTTTTTCCCCCCCAACAAGTCCTAATATGTTGCCATGGAGAGAATTAACAGGTTCATGAGTTCTCAAGGATGGGTGTCCACAGTCACCTCTCTAAAGCAAGTGGGTGATGACCAGAAACACACTGACTTGGTCAGAAGGTCTAAATTCCTTCCTGCAAGCATTTTCCATGTCTTACATGGTCAGGGTGACTTTTGCACTGGTATTTATTTGGAGATGAAATTGCTGGATCCAGTGCTTACCTCTGGGTAGGTGGAAAAGGACCCCAACAAATTCTTGGGGAGGATGGAAGTGAAACCTGACAATGAAAATTTAAGGTGAAATTCTCCGTAGCTATGTCTGCATAAGGTAAATACATTGGAACAAAGAAAATTTCAGCATTGTCTTTTCAAGATAATTCAGCAGCAAACCTGTTCTTATTAGGGTGAGTAAGCACTTTCTGGACTGGAGGCATGAGCTTTCATTTCGATGGTAACAGGTCTGTTGGCAATTTAAGGGAGAAAATGTTGTGATCTTTGGCTCAGGATAACTTAAAAACTGGTTTGATTTGTTCAAATATGCCCATCACTGCAGTATATATCTACCTATGTTTGATTTCAGGGAAAAAAATCTATAATAACAGAGGGACTTCAAAGCACTATAATATTGTCTTCTGATTTTACCCATATAAAAGGAAAAAAAAGCCATGCACAGACATAAAGAAAGGAAAGTATTAAAAAAAAAAAAATCAAAGCTGAGCAGAGGCACAAGTAATAGAAAAGCTGGCTTTGAATTTTTAAAAGTGCTTTTATGGTCTATCTGAAATAAAAACCCCAAAAACCGTAATGTTGAAAATGTGGAGGATTTGATGCCTCTTCTTCCCATCCTCCCTGAGGAGCGCTGCAGGAGGGGTGCTTATATTCTGTGTTTCCAGCATCATGTGTGTGTTGTTATGTGGTTAATAGAGCACCAGGCAGAAAATGCATTGGAGACATGAATTTAGCTTTGCTGGGTCTGCATCAAGTGGCCTTTGGCTTAGCAGCAGTTTTGGGGCTTGCTGGGGTCTGTGCACTGACTTGCAGGGGCAATAATGAGCTGAAAGTGTGCTGAAACCAGTGGACAGCAGGTCCCATAGAGCCAGCCTTTGGACCACCCTCGCCAGGATGAATTGTTCACTTGAATTTTGGAGAAGTGTTGTGTGGTGAGTGAGTCCCACAGGGGGTTTGGTGGGAGAGGGCTGTGATGGTACAGATGAGGGGATGCTGTGCCATCCTCAGTGGTGTCTGTCACCCATGGAGGGTGACTGGTTAAGGTGCCAGAGGAATCCTTGGAGATGTTCTTGTCTCATGGGTCAGCATGCTGGCCTTTTCACCTCTGGTCAGTCCCACAGATGGCCTTTGTTGGCATTCAGGGGTCATCTTCCCTGATTTAGGGGGTGGCAAGGCCAAACAGAGAGTTGGCAGCAAACGGCTTAACCTGGGAGCAGTGGGAGCCTGCAGCTGAGCAGAGGCTGGGCTGCACCTCTCCCCAGCCCTGGGCATTGGAAATGGTCCATTTTCTTCTGTAAGAGGTGCTCCGGCAGGAGCTCCTCTGTGGTGCTGAGTACTGCTTAGAGCCCAGGCCTGAGCCTACACAGCCCAGTTTTGAGTTTTGGTTGAATTATTCTGGCTGATACCAGCAAAAGCAGAATCAGCCCCTTTGCAGCCACCTTCCCATGGAGTTAAGCCCTGCATTGCGTTTCTGGCAGCCAAATCTACAGGGGAGACCAGGCAGAGGCAAGGCTTGAATGTTCCAAGTTGCCTCCTCTCCTCCCGCTCTCGGTGGGTTATTTATTTATTTTGCTGGCTTTTTTACAAGCCTGCTTCTTTCCTGCAGGTTGCACAGAGTTAGGTTTCCAGGCAATCAGCACTTGTTAAATATTCCACTGAGCGTGATATTGCTCTCCTGTCTCTGTCTACTGATGCTCGGCTGCAGTAATTTGCTGAACTCAGCTCTCGCGTACGGGGATTTCTAAAAAATAACAAGCCTATTAATAACAATAATTAAAAAACACTTGACAGGTGGAAACAGCATGTCTAAATTGTTCTGTGTGCCCCAGTGGGAGGAGGGGCTCTGAGCCACTTTTTCCCAGTACTTCATGCAGGCTGTGGGTGTTAGAGGGGTGGTGTTTAGCTCTGCTTGGTACAAGCCAAAGTGTCAGGGTGGACACAGTAGCTCCTGACTGTTGCTTAGGGGACAGTGGCTTTCTCTTCCTTCAAACCTTAGCATGCAAGGCATCTGCAGCGGGGGAAAAGAATGGCTTTTGCCAAGATCCTGAAATTAGAAGAGGCAGGGTTTGTTTTTCCAGGGAAAGTAATTCTGGGAAGTGATTTTTGAGGAGCTCCACAAGGGAGGTGCTAGGCTTACCCACTCTGGTCTGATAGAAAACCCCCTTTTTTTGAGGATTTCTTCTCAGGTAAAAGAAAAAAACAGCATGGAGGAAGGATTAATTATATATGGAAGAAATAAATTTCTGTGACTTGCCCAGAGAGGTTGTCCATGTCCATTTACTTGAAGTGTTTAAGACCAGGTTGGATGGGGCATTGGGCACGCTGGCCTAGTGGAAGATGTCCCTTCCCTGTGGCACTGGGATTGGAACTGGATGGTCTTTAAGGTCCCTTCCAACCCAAACCATTCTCTGGTTCTATGATTCTATGTCAAGTATCTGCCTTCGGATGTCCTGTATGCCTTCCAAAAAAATCCAGTTCAACTGTTTCTCTCTGCAGGGTTCTAATTCCAGGAGGAGAGGGAGTACACCAGTGCAGGCAGCAGCCACCTGGCAAAGGGGAACCCCCTGGGTGGCATGGGTTGCATTTTTTGCCAGTTGGTTGGGTGGCTCCCAAGTTCCCTTGGGCTTCTGCCCTTTGTAGCTATCTTCACTGGGGTCTGGGCCAGGGATGTGGTTTTTCCAGACTTGGGGTTTTTTTTGCCAGAGTTTTGGGAGCTTGAGAGACTGGGAAGACCTGTTAATAAGGATCTGGCAGGTGATCAGGGGCTGCAAGATTGTTAGGTAGTTGGGTGACTGCCCTCCTGTGCCAGTGGGAGGTCTGAAGATCTGAAATTTGGGGGGATTTTAAATCCTATGTGGAAAAGGAACCGTGCTCAGGATGAAGGCAAAGTTTAAATGCTGTAAAAGCCTGTACAAGCTGACTGGAATTATCAAGGCCCAACCCAAGCACTTAGGTGGCTTTTGGGATGCCTTGGGACTTCTGCTTTGAAGAAGTCTTGACCCTTTGCTGGGGCAGGATTTTAAGCATGTGTAATAGCAACTGCAACTCCATGTCTTACGTGGCAGGGTGACTTTTGCACTCCTGTTTATTTGGAGCTGAAATTGTTGGAGCCAGTGTAACCAATCCACGACCTCTGCACCGTGAGAGAAAGGGAAAGAACAGGTCTAGATTTTTTATTAATAACAATAATAACCCTTGGTGGCATAATTAAGGGAAGATTGTAGCTCTGTGCCACGTTTCACAGTGTCTGTCCACACAGGGAGAGCTCCTCCAGCCTCTCTCTTTCATTACCTAGGTGTGCTCCAACCCTGCTCTTATCCTCTCGGCAGCCTCTGAAACACAATCAGCTCATGGATAAAAACAGGAGTTGTCCTGCCACAGCTGTGAGCTGTGTAAAGATGGGTTTGAGCTGGGTAATTTTCTCTGTGTTGGCCCTGCTGTTGCTGGACACGGTATCATTAACCCCAGAGGAGGTGGAGAGGTGACGGCAGCTTTGCTGCAAGCCCAGTTAGGAATCTTGGTGCAATTTGGAAAAAAAAAAAGCCTGTTTTTCCTGGCTTTACATGGAGCTCTGCTTTTGCTCACAAAGGTGAAAGGGTGAATCTCAGCTATTTCCTAGGAATACAGAGCACTTGGCTCCTAGGTCAGGCTTCGAGGAGGTGATAGCCAGGCACATTAGATTACTGAGGGGTGGTGGGGAGTGGTTTCTGGGTCTTATCTAGTATATCCCTTCTGGAAATCCAAGCCTGGTCTTCTGTGCTTTGGCAGGGGGGTCAGTTCCTTGGCTTTTCCACTCCATTTGCTGGGTTGTTAATTTGGTCAGGCACTGTCATGGATTTTCTCTCTTCATTCCTTAGCGTGCTGAACCGCACCCCAGTGCACCTCGTCCATGAAATCATACTCGTGGATGACTTCAGTGACGACCGTAAGTGACCCTTTCTCTGCTAAAAGCAAAGGGCCAAAAAGCCTGTGAGAGACTGGGATTAGCACTGAGATGGGCAAGAGTTTGCTGGAGTGGAAGGAAATTTAAAGCTCTGTAGCTGTGAAGAGCAAACCCTGCTGTGCTGGGTTTGCATCGCCACGTGTAGAATTCAAATTGCAAATGATCCAGCCTCTTCTCATGAAAATAATGCAAGAAAAGTGCGTGGCAAATCGTTTTTATGCCCTGTAGATGTGAATCCAATCCTTACACGGCTGTATCACACCACGGCTGTGGTGTGTTTGATCTGGCTTTCAACTACAGCCAGGAGCAGTTCTGGGTTGACACCACTGAAGTTGCACGGGACAATGACAGCCTGACCCTCTTGACCCTATGTATATGTTCTGCATATGTTTATATAGGTGGTCAGCAACTCTTGATTTATTTTTTTCACCCTCTTTTTCACCCATGGAAAGAGGATTCCCTGCATGGGTTTCCCATTTCTGAGGTGCACCATAAATAGCGTTGTACACCACACAGGCAGCCCACATCCTCCTGCTGTTACCTCCCAGTTCATACCGTGACTCAAGGGAAATCAATAGCTCTGGTCTCCAGTAGAAGGTAGCTGAAGACCCAGGAGCTCCCGGGGAGCCACCCCAGCTAAAGACCTTGCCTGGTGTGATGGGAGAGTTGAAGATCTAAGTGCTCAAAAATACTGTTTCAGGCATGAAAAGGATGATAAACTGGCTGAGTGGTCTGTGGCACTTACGTTTCAAGGAGGTGCAAAATAAAGCTGTTTACTTGGAAACGTGAAAACAAAGCCAGATAGGTTTCTTGAAACAAATGGATCTAGGCTTTGCTCTTGGATGTTATAAATAGGCATTGCCTTGGAGAGCATTAGGGACAGATTTCACACAAGACCCACTTCTTGGCATTGACACCTCCCTGGGAAGTTGCTGAAGCTAGGGGAAGGAGCTGCTGTGATTATGGTGAGCCCTGGAGCAGCTCCAGCACACAGGGCGGGCAGGCTGGGCAAGTCTGGGAACCGGCAGAACGGCTGTGACAGGGAAGAGGAGCAGGTGCAGGGACTTGAGCTGCCCTGGAGAATAGCAGAGCAGGATTTTTGGAGGGTGGAGGAAGTAGATGCTGGGTATTTGGCTAAATAGGCAAAGCACTTGCTTTCCTGGAAGGAGGCAGGTTTGTAGGAATTCAGCTCCCCTGTCACAACATGCCAAGTGCTGTGAGCCAGGGAGAAGAAACACGGCTGGGTTTTAGCTCATCCCAGAGCACCAGAGGGGAGCCTGTTCCCTGTGTAACTTAGGGCAGCCCCTCAGCTGCTCAGCACTTCTCATCTATCTGACATCTTCTTTGCTGAGATAGTCTGAGCCTGCTGGCATCTGCTCTGCATGCATTTACATAAAATACATGCATTAGCATAATACACTACACACACATGGTCAGTTTTTTTCCCTGCAACCCACCCCAAGCAATTAGTGCTTTTATCTCATGCCCAGTTGCCTTGTTTCTCACCTCTCTCTGCCTGCTGACTTGTTATTCACTAGGATGCAGTTCTTCAGCACGTGAATGCCCACTATCCCCAGCAGATTTTCATTGTGAGTCTGTAGCCATGCCCTGCCACTTCTGCTCCCCTGAATTGTTTGGGGTGTGGGTACAGTGATCTCTTGCTGATAGAGATTTCTGGAGGGGATGAAAGTGCTCGAGGGGATGTTGAGTGCAGGGGTTGGGCAGAGGGGATGGAGCACACACCTCTGTGTTTATAGTGCTGAGGAAGAGGAGGCAGAGGGGTGAGAGCCATGAAGGGGTTTTGGAGGTCACAGCGTGGGTGTGTAGGGATGGAGGGGCCTGTGATGGGTACACCTGACATCCTCCACTTTGCTGGGAGAAGTCTGGATGAGGAGGGATTCTAGGGCTGCATGTGGTGTTGCAGGATCCCCCTAGCTCAGGTGTAGGTGGCTATCAGGCCTTTCTGCCCCATGGAGCTGTTGCCCAGGGCGTGAGGAGCCCCCAGCTGCTCCACAGGGCTCTCTTTCAGCATCCCTTTCTCCTTGCTGAAGGCTCCAGACCACCACAGAAAGCTCCTGCCCTGCCAGGCAGACACACATCAACAGCTTGTGCGTTGCTTTGCAGCTACCAAAAATAGTCATTTGCATTAATGTGCAAAAATTTAGATTCTGACCTGAACCACAACTTTTCTGTGCTGATTTTAGAGTATAATTCAGCTGCTCTCAGTGTAAATCTGCTGAATTTACACAAGTTTTATGAAAACTGCTGCTCTGCCAAGCCAAATTTACGCTGCATGAGCAGAGGGGTAAGGCTGTTGTGACCCAGCAGTGCCATTGCCCTAACAAACCAGTCCAGGACAGGGTCCAGTCCCTGCTCCCAGTCTCTCCTAGGAGTCCCCATTTCTGCTGGCAGAGGCCCCGTGGGGGCTGAGGGTGACGTGTCCTCCCTTTGTGTCTCCCAAGCTGATGACTGCCGCTTGCTGGGCCAGCTCCCCAAGGTGAAGTGCTTGCGGAACGGACGGCGCGAAGGTAAGAGCTGCCTGTCCACAGGGAAACGCAGATTCGGGGAGGTGTGAGAGTGATGGAGCCAGGGGAACCTCCGTGGAGAGGTTGACAAGGAGGTCAGTGGCTCCTGGGAGTTAGGGGGGGCCCTGATGAAAGGAAATGAGATAAAGAGCTGGGATTTGAAATGGATCTCCCCTCTCTCACTGAAAAAGATGGGACTATTAAGATATCCAGTGAGGCTCAGCTGTAGCTTATTAGCCAGAAAATTAGAACAGGCAAAACAAAGCCCCGGGTCTTATTTGTAAAGATGTTTGCTCTAATGAAAGAGAGAAGATCTGCTCCTGCTGCTTCTGTGGGATTTTTTTTTTTAATAATTAATTATATTTTGAGAGATTAAGAAGGGCTGTATGGAGGATGAATGCATGTCCAACTGGGCTGCTGCTGGCAACCTTTCGAGACATCTTCCCACTCCCCGCAGCCTGAATGTGTGTTTCAAATCCTGCTTTTGCAGGAGAACAAAAAACAAAGTTGTTTTTTCATGCTGCAAATCCAAGGTGTGAGTCCAGGTCAGTGTTGGGTTGGGGAGACCGAGGAGTGGAGAAGGTTCTTTTCTCTGTGGATTCTTTCTGCAGAGGGTTTCAGTTCTGCAGGTCTGGTGACAGGGTAGCATCAGGCCCCATGAGTGTAAGAGACATTCCTGCTTTGGCAGGAGATCAAGGGAGATCTCCACAAACCTGCACCTCCTTTTCACCTGTCTCCCCTGTGTTATGGAGGTACATGTGTGCTCATCTCCAGCAGTCGATAGACCTGCAGTTATTGGTGCTCTGTAAATCAATCAGAATGTGGGAACTCAACCTTACCTTGCTGAGTATATCACTTCAAGTGTATCCCTCAGGGGCTGCCAGGGTTTGGGAAGGGCAAAGGCTCAAAGGCTGTTCCTTAACCCCTGTCCCCTAGAGAATTTTAATGTCAAAGTCAGTGACATCCTGCACGGACCTGATGCATGGCTGTTGCCTAAAATCGTTCTGTCTCTCTTTATCTGCCCCTGTGTCCCCTTGTATTGTCACTGTTTTGGCTTCATAAAGAAGTTCTGCTCCTCTTGAGTGTCTCCTCTTGTTGGCCAACAGACCATCTCCTTTCTTATGCCATGGTTCCCTTGAGCATCCACTGCTGGCAGAAGTGTTGGAAAGCTGGTTAACCTGCCTAAGTAGGAACAGGGCATCTTTAAGAGCAGTGATCTTGCCAAAGTCTAGTGTGAAATCCATGTGTGCAGCTGCTTTCCATGATCTCCCTATTTTTTCATTTTGCTTTCTCACAAATGTGTGCAGCAATCCCTTCTCATCTCCAAATTACTCCAAATTCACTGTCAGGGCCCTGATGAGCCAAGCACCTTGAAAATCCGGCCCTCTTTCCATGGTGGAAAGTGTGTTCCCACTGAGCTGCGGATCAGAAGTGCTCCCAGGGTGGGAGGGAGATCTGGGGGTCACTGAGACATGGAAGAGGTCACAGCAGGAAAAAGTCAATAGTCTGAGAAAAGCCTAATTAAGGCACAAGGTGATCCAGCCCTCAACTCCCCTGACCCATTCCCCACTGCCTCACATCTGTGTTAGATTTGTTTCCTGCAGAGGGTCATGAAAGCATTTTGAATCATGTTTTGTCCCAGAAGGTGACAGCAGAACTAATTGTGCAAGCTACATATTGGCATAAACGCCATAAATCAGTAACCTTGGTGGAGCCATTTATTTGCTTTGGGGATCTTAGGAAATGGTTGGCTTACCTTGCAGCACTGGGAAGGAGACTATTTACCTGGGCCATGTTTTACCTGGGTGGGATTTAGGCAGGTCAAAACCCAGGAGAAGCACGAGTGGAGGAGGCTGGGGATGTTACCTGGGCAGCAGCTGACATGGTGTGTCCCTGAACAGGTCTGATCCGGTCCCGAATCCGAGGGGCAGATGTGGCAAAGGCAGGTGTCCTGACCTTCCTGGACAGTCACTGTGAGGTGAATAAGGACTGGCTGCTCCCTCTGCTGCAGAGGATCAAAGAGGTGAGTGCTCCTGAGAGACCAGAGTCACCCTCAGGGGATGATGCATCGTTGATGTCCCCCTCCTCTTCTTCTCAGTGGGTGTGACCATCCAGCCATCACCAGCTGCATGCCGGCATCCAAGGAAGGGGTACAGAGAGGCCTTTTGGGGTAAAAATTGGCCTTTTCTGGTCTTCCTCCACCCAGCAGGCAGGTGGGGTGTCTGTGTGACTGGGGCAGCATGTGGGTGAGTGGGACAGGGTGTCTCTTGGGGCAGTGGGACTCTAACTGGCAAGCACAGGTTGAGTGGTGATAGGGGAATACGTGGGCAGTGCTCCAGCAGAGATTTTAATTAGGCTCGTGTAAAATGCTCAGTGATGATGATTTAAGGGAGTGACGGCTCCTTGAATAGGGGCCGAATTTAATTTCATGCAAATTAAGCGCTAATAAATTGATTTAATAGGATTTAAATTCTGCTGATTTCGGAGCAGACAATGACATTCCCCTTTCTCTGGCGGCGACTCTCTTGCCAGACGTGCACACAGAGGCTGCTGGCGCCTTGTCACTCGGGTCAGGGGAGCTCTGTGCCCGTGACCTGCTGGCAGCAGGGTGCAGGGATTGAAGCCTTCAGCTCCGGTGCAGATGCACCATCCTTTCCCTTCACCCTTGCTCCTTAACCCTTGCTACACCTCTGGCTCCTGATGGCTGGTGTTAATTACTCAGCAATTTTGTGATTACTCAGTTCCATTGACATAAGGGCAGGTCGAGGTGGTGGGTCATGGAGAAACCTGACTGGCTGGTGTTCACAGTGCCCCTCATCCAAGGCAGCTTGCTTTTCACACCTCCAGATGTGACAGCTGTGATGGCTGGGCTGTGCATCCCCTCAGTGTGTCAGCGATGAGGTGGGGAAAGGGGGGCACAGCACCAGGTCAGGTCCTTCCACATGGGCCAGGGCAGTCAGTGCTGCTGGCACTCACAGCACAGCCAGCGCTGGAGAGGTCCCAACCTTGGTTTGCAGGCTGGGCCACAGAGCTGCTGATGGATGGTAATGTAATGAAAATGCTCCTTTTGTGTGATCGATCGTAGCTCTGGTGGAGTTCCGAGAACACATGCTGTGATACCACACTGGAGCCTTGTAGCTGGCCTGTCCAGGGTGGGATTCACTGCTAAACTTCACAGCATCACTTGTTCCTCTGGGCTTTTTTAAGGTAGGCATTCCTTGCTTTTTGCTAAAGCCCTGCTGTACTTCAGTGAGGAGTATCCAGAGCAATTGCCTCTTTCCCAGGCAGAGCTTTTGATGTGTTTTGTTGGGAGAAGGGCACTGAAGGCAGCAGGAAGGGAGTTGGCAGATCTGCTTTCCCGCACAGCTCCAGGATGGTGCCCCACGTCGGGCACCCATGGGGTGGGTGAGTGTGAATGCCATGTGCAGCATCAGCATGGGAGTTTCAATGTGTTCTGAATGCAGCATCAAACACACACATCACCTCTCTGAACTCTTCTGGATTGAATCTTTCCCCAGCTGGAAGTAAGGCAGTCTGTAAGCTTGCAGTGCTGCTCATGCTGCCCTGACCTTGCCCAGTATCTTGCAGCCTCAGGCAGCAGGGGAGATGTACTACAAAGAGTTCTGAGGGACTTGCAAAGCCAGAGGGGTCCCACTTGCCAGCTTTTTACCTGCTCACAGAAGCTGTGGGATGAGGGCAGAGTCCTCAGTCTCCTTCTTCAGGCCCACCGTGCCCATCCTTGCCAGTGGGGTTAAACTATTGATCAGTGAAGTGTATGAAATGTTACTGCTGCCACCTTCAGGCTGTGCTCAAGAGATGGGCTCCCTGTCCAGCTGCTCCATGAGGAAGCAGTGCCTACGAAGAGCACTTCCTCACTGTGTTGCTCCCAGGAACAGTCTGTTTTGAGCTCATGTGGTTTAAGTTCCAAGCAAATGAGCAATGATTGCCTCAAAACACACCTATCACTTTTGCACCACAGCTCAGCCACCCCATGCATCTCATCTCTTGTTTTCTCAGCCAGAGCAGCTATTCCTGCCACTTTCCATGGTGGGAAGTGCCAGAGCCCTTGTGTGTCACCCTGCATCCGTGTGGAGGTGCCCCTTGAGCTCCACCTCGAGCTTTCCCAGCAGCTGATGGTTTTCCCCTGATGCTGATGCACTGGTGGGTGTGGGCAGCACATAACCAGCATATGGATTTGGAAACAAGCATGAAGAGCAAGTGTGGGGGAAAGAGGGAGGGTCTGGGGGTCTCACCCTGGGAGGGTGCCTGTCTCAGGGAGCAGCAGTGCTGGTCAGTGTCTTACACCAGAAGATTTGTAAACGCGTGGTTGAGAGTGTGCGGGCCTGGGCTCTTATTTTTACTAAAGGAACAAATATCTCTAAAGCCATTAATGGTGCCTTTCAACTGAGTAACTTTTCTAAAAATGTAATTAGCCATCCTGAGGTATTTTTACAGTGTGACTCAACAAGCTCGCCCCAAAACTGGATTTGCAAACAGCACTGGGATGAACAAGTGAATGGTGACCCCCTGCTCCCAGCTCAAATACTCCCCAGTCTGATGCTTTCCTGGGGAAAAGGGGACATATGAAGGGCAGCCTGCCTAATCTTTGCCTAATCCTGCTGTGGGATCAGAGGAGCAACTGTGGCCCTTTTTGTTGACCATTACAAGGTCAGGATGTAGAGGCTGGGAGCCATGCTGCAGCCAAGGTCCTTCTCCAAGGCTGAAATGCATCTGTTATCTTAAGGACCATTTTCAGAGTTTTTCCCTGGTGGTTTAGGTCCATACATTGGTGTGTTTGAGAAGTGCATTGCAGAAATGAATTCTCAGGTTTGTGAGAGAGAATTGAAGGTTTGGGTGTTGTTAATATTATCATGCCCTGGCATGGGTGAGCATCAAAAAAACCAGAGAGATGAAGCTGCCTATAATAAGATTTGGTGCTCAGCCCAAAATAAATCATAGCAACAGCACTGTGCTCTTGAGTATGCTGTGCTTTTCTTTTGAGGGTCAGAGAGACCTTCATGAAAGCTGAGTAAATATAAATGTTCCCAGGACATGGTGAGGAAAGTGAGGCAGGGAGAAGACTGCACTGCTCAGGGTTAGCATTTTACAGTGATGCACTGAGCCCAGATGTGAAGGGGACTTTCTGACAAGCAGTTGTGCCGTTCAATGAGTAGCAGTGGAATTGAAATTGGGGGTGAGTGTCAGCTGGCTAGAATTGCTCACCAGTAAGATGCTGGAGGGGCAGGTTTTAAATGAGTGGATGCAATCCTTTCCCTGCAAGGCTCAGCACACAAAGCAGATGCTTTGCTTAAAACCTTTCCCCTAGCCTGAGGCAATTAAAGGATGCTTGGCTGTACTGAGCTGTGGCAGCTGGAGGGGCACTGTGCAGCAGCCACGATGGATTTGGTGGGTTTGAAAGGCTCATCGTGCTTGGACGTGACTTGTGTTTCCCATGCAGTACAGAGGTGCAGCAGTCCTTGCCCTTCCAGTGAGATGTTTGACTCACAGAAAGTGATGGTCAGACCCCTGTCTTGACCCTGTTATGGAAATACCAGGTATTTGTCATGCTCAATTGGAAAATCAGCTCTAGTCCAGCCCCCAGCTCATGGCCTTTGGTTGCTTCTTCCTACAGCTGCATTTGAATACTTGTCAGGACTAATTTCTAAAACAAAGTCTTTCCCCAGTGAGAGAGCAAGCCCGAGTGTGCTCAGATGCTTTCCTTTGTATAGCTGTGAAAAACAATTTGATCTGGTGAGGGTAAAACCTTGAAGTTTGAGCTATAATTGGAGTTTGGGATTTTTGAAAAGAAAAAGGGAGATAAGAGACCAGTCAAAGCTGTCAGAGTCTCTTCCTCCTGTAGATATTTTTGTTCATAACTGTTTGTATAATCTCTTTGCCCATAACAAGATGTTAATTAAATCACCACCAACTATTTTGAATAAATCAGGTCTTTTTTTTTTTAACCCTTTCACACCTTCGGCAAAACTAACTGTATTGCCATAGTTGGTGCATTTTAAAAATACCCATATTTAAGCTGCTAGGCTGTGTTTTTCCTCTGTCATTTCAATTACCTGTTTGTCACTTGACTTCTGAAATCCAGTTAAAAGTATTTAAGGGGGATATTTTGGTGAATTTGCAAAAGGCAGAAAGAACTTTGCATCCAGTCCAGCTGGGTGCCAAGTACAGGCACAACCTGAGGAGGAAGGTGCAGTGATGGGCACTTGTCCCTGGCAAACCTGAATGACACCTGAGTTTCCAGCCTCTTGGTGTCTCCAGGAGTTTGGGGGTCCCTGAGTGGTGTCATCTGAAGTCATGGGTGTTTTTGCTTCTGCTTTGCAGGATCCCACCCGAGTGGTCAGCCCCGTTATTGACATCATCAACCTGGACACTTTTGCCTACGTGGCAGCTTCCTCGGACCTCAGAGGAGGTGAGTCCAAGCTTTGTGCATTTCCTGTGGGCATCCATTTCACGGTGGGAATGTGCACTGGCCTTTGCACCACATCTCCCTTTCCTGCTGCCTCACAAAAAGCACATTAACACTGCTCAGTGCTCCTGGCTGGCTGCTCCACACTCAGGTAAGTGTGGCGTGAGGAATGTGCTCGCTGCAGTGGATAAAGTGGTCAAGCAGGAAAGAAGGGTCACATCAAAGCCACTCTGGGCAGCACTGGAAACGACAGGAGGGGATGGGGGATGTCTGGGCAGCAACTGGAGGATGCAAGTGTAGGGCTTATTAGTATGCCTGTGCTATTTGTAGCACACAGTATCCATCAGAGCGTGCTTCTGTGTGCACTGGGGGACTAAGTGAGGTTTCTGCAGCAGCTTTAATTCTGACTTTTCCTGCCTTTGGAGCACTTGACTTTGCAATTGTAATGCAATGTGTTGTTTCTTGTTCATATGTGGTTGTAAAATATGTTAGGCATTGGACTTTTCTCCCAAGAGCTGCGTCTCTGTGGCTTAAGTCATTTGAAAGTGGGGAAAATATTCTATCAAACATAGCTTCTGCAGCCTGCATTGCCTCCTAATCCGTATCAATTTCTAATTTCCCCATGGCACTTCTCTACTCTGGTTTTAGGTTTTGACTGGAGTCTGCATTTCAAATGGGAGCAGCTTTCCCCGGAGCAGAAAGCCAAACGACTTGATCCCACCGAGCCCATTAAGTAAGTCAGGAGGGGGAAGGAAGCACCTGAGTAATGTGGGGCAGGACAGGCTTCTCATGTGACCTTATGTGTGTCCCCATGCACCAGAGCAGTGTGCTGTCTCTTCCAGCACAGCTCTGACCTTCTAGTACCTCTAGTGAGCTCCTGGCTGGCCTGCATTTTGTAGTACAGCTTCACCTTCGAACACTGAGGACTGAGAATGTCACTAAGAAGGGATGTATTTATGGTTGTTGGGGTTTTGGTAATGCTAAGGATTATGGTTAGGAAAAAAGCCCAGTGCTATAGACAACTGCTTCTCTCAGCTCAGCTACCACTTCAAAATAAGGCAGTGTCCTCAGCCCACATGATAAACTTGGTGTCCAGTCCAGGCTTCCCAGATCAGCACTGCTCATCTGCACCTCACTGAAGGCTCCTCAGAAATGGGGGTGTGCAGGAGAGGCAGCAAAGCTGAACAGAAGAGGAGAAGCCATCTGTCCTCATGCCTTGGGATGGAGGGGGTCCTTCTTGGTGGTGAAAATCTCTGCTGGCAGCAAGCCTGGTGCTGGTGGCTGCAGCCCCAGCCAGGTGTGAGGCGTGGAGAACACCAAGTGTTGGTGGGGAGCTCAGTGTAGCTGCTGTGGATGTGTCCTTGGAGACTCCAGGGGGAAAAGAGTTAGAAAAGGAGAAAGATAACTGGTGGAGAAAGTTCCAAAGAGATAGGAAACCCCTGGTAAGTGAAGTGACCATGGTTTAACCCAGGACAAACCCAAGTAGCCACTGCTAGTGTCCATCATCTCCTCCCTCCCCCTAAGAGCCTTTGTTCTATTCCCTGTTATCTCCTGAGCCCCATTCCTTCCCTATCCCATAGGACCAAATACCCTTAGGCCTTCCCTATACTCCCCCAAACCCCCTGATGATTGGTGGTACATGGTAACTCTTAAGGCCATGTCTGAGAGCCCCTCGCTCTCTTGGACCCTGCCTCTCCTCTGTGTGAAGGCCTTTCAATAAATCCACTCAGAATTAAAGGCATTCCAAGGGCCCTCTCGTTATTCATCTTCAGCTGATAGCTAAACTGGCTCGTTCCTGCACCACACCGCAGGCTGCAGTTTCTCTGGCTAAGTGTCTCCGAGACGCAGCCAGAGTGCCTTGGAATAGGGGCACTCCTGGAAATATAGCTAACTGGAATCTGTCGTGGCAACGCCGGGCTGGACAGAAAAACCAAACAGCTATAGCTCAGGACCTCAGAAGGCTCCCACGGGAGAAAAGCACTGCTTCTCCTTAGAATGCTGCTGTTAACAGGAGCTCTCACTGGCTTCCCAAAGGCTGGCCTTGCATTCCTGATCACTCTGCAATGTAGGGCACTGTGGAGATTAGCCTGGACACAGCAGTCACCCCAGCTCCTCCTAAGCCCACGCCGAGGCATCCACACTGTCTCCAATTGAATGGAGATGGGATTTGTGCCAGCAAACAGCAAGCCTCCTCAAACTATCTTCTGTGTCTGCCCTCCCCTCCTCCATGGGCCTTCTCTGTGCAGTTTTCTTAGCTAATCCAAAGAAAGAAAAATAACCCTGGTTTGAAATAAAGATCACACAGCTAGTGATGGCTTTTAAAAAGCCCTTCTGAATTGGCTCTGCCTTCCTCTTCCCGGTGGAATGATGCTCTTAATAGGCTGGCTCCAGGCAAAAAGCCCGTCTGAGCGAATAACCCCCAGTGCTAAGTGCATTTTTGATGCTGAAGCCTACAATCAGGGCTGTGAACTTTGGGCTTGTAGGAGTTGTGCTGATGGGTGCATTAGCCAGTCATTAAGTGCCAGGCAATTTATGATTGACAGCAAAACACCAAGGTGGCTCAAAGAAAGGCTCAGATGCATTTTGAGGTGTTTTGTCCTTTTCTTGGTGAGAAGGTGATAGGTGATGTCCTGGTGATGGAAGAGGAGGCAGAGGGAAGGGTTGCTTCTGTGCATCCAGGTGCTGCAGCAGTGCTTGAGAGTGTGTCCTCTTCTCCTTGTCCGTCCTGCAGGACACCCATCATTGCTGGGGGGCTGTTTGTGATCGACAAGGCCTGGTTCAACCACCTGGGCAAGTACGACAGTGCCATGGACATCTGGGGTGGGGAGAACTTTGGTAAGTTGTTCTTCATCCTCCTGTGCCTTGCTGTCTTGGCTTCTGAGTCATGCCAGATGGATACAAGGTCGTTTCGGACTTCGCTTTAAATGTTCAGGGTGGTTTCCCTCACATTTATAGGTTATGGTCTTAGGAGAGTGAGGGATCAAGCAACCACGAATGATGGGAAGTGAGCAATTGTTTGTATTTGGGACTGCCTGCCTTCCATGCTGCTTTGATTTTCTGTAGGTAAATACCTTAAACCACACAGTTTTCAGCTTTGGTGTTACCCAACAGATGAGAGAACACTACACGCACCTTCTTACTCCTTCCTGGTCTTGTTTTCTCCTTAATAAAGCCAAGAATATGTCTTATTCCATTAATGGCAGCATTTCCAAGCTATGAACTGAGGCATCAGTGCCTCCTTGAGTTTGCAGAGTACCTGAAACAGTAGACTGCTCCATCTGCATGCAGCAAACAGGTGGCAAAGTGACACGGGCTGCTTATCCATTCCTGTACCCTTGGGTGGCTGAGTGCTGCCAGGCTCTCTGTGATACTAGCACTTTCCCTGCACCAAAGAAAAAGGGTTGAGCTGACCTAAATTCAGGCACCTCTGGCCCTTATCATGGGCCAAGATGGACATAAAGAAATCTCCTGCAAGCACGCTTGGGAGGGCACATGAAAGAAGTTACAGCCTGTCCCTTGTCCCCTTGTCCAGCAGAGCTGGATCGAGCTGGGCTGTTCTCCCTTTGAAGCCGTAGTGATGCTGTGCATCAGAACCATAAACTGTACCCACGAAAGAAGGGGGAGGCACTTGATGTCAGGCAGACTGATCAGAACCTGGCTTTAATAGCTTGCACCTCTGGGGAGTGGGGCTAGCCAGGAAGGAAGGCTCTTGTGTCCTAACACACGCAGTGATGCTGTCAGTCATCCAAGGGAGCAGATGCTGCCGCCTTGCAATAATCCATCCGCTGCCTGGCACTGTTGTTTCCTTCACATGCCTTGTCCCTCTAGATATATTTTATTTATTTATATCTTGTTATGCAGTAGGAATCTCACTCTTTCATGCTTTCTCTCTGTGGGCGGGTATCTTGCCTCTGGACCGACCTGAAGTATCTGAGTGGGATGGCTGTGAGGAAGCCTGGTAGAGGAGTGGCAGCCCTCCCACCTCCCCTGCTGGATCAATAGCCCAAACAGAGCATTCAAGAAGGGAACTAGACAGGAGAAGAGGGGGAGAGGAACTGCCCTGCTGTGCCTGACCTGCTGTCTGTCTGTGCTTGTCATTCGTCTCTTGACAGCAGCCAGCAGCAGCTGCTCCTGGGGGATGAGCAGTGACAGGACAGCCTGCTCTTGGGGGAAGCTCCATCCTGGCAGCTTGTCCCATGCCCTGTAAAAACAGGCATTGTGTTCCTTATGCCTGGTTATGGCCCATCCTACAGAGGAGAAATTTCCCTTACTGGTGCTATGCCCCAGGAGGCTGCTCCTGACCAAAAGAGCATTGGCTGGGAACTGAATGTGCTGCAAGGTGTACCAGGGCCTCGTGTGACAAAGGAAAGCAAAATCAAGGTTAACATTGCAACAAAAAGGTGCAGGTCTGCACAGCAGCAGGGCAGATCCTGTCCTGCCCATTGCCCTGGGAGCAGAAGTGTACCCAGCTCACAGCTCCATCTCCTGCAGGTGCAGCAGTGGACGGCAGCGTGTCCCATCTCTCCTTTGCACCCTGCTGGCCCTGGTCAGCTCTGGGCAGGGAATGGGCAGCAGGAGCTGACCTGCTCAATTTGGGCACTTTCAGGGAATCATGCTCCTCAGGTGGCTTAGTCCTGAGGGGGTGCAGGACTCTGGTCCTGAGGAACAGCACTGCTGTCTTTAATGTTATTGATGGGGCAGCTGGAGGGGGCTAGAGGCTTCAGGCAGAACAAAAGGGAGCGTGTTTGGCTTTGAAGGAGCACACTGTAGGTGTTTTGCTTCTCAAATTTACTGAATTCCCTGTAGATGAGTAATGGCAGGAAGGACTTGCAGGCCAGCAGGAAGAGTTTTTTTGCTGAGTGATGGTCAAGTCCAGCGCACCCCAGCATGTACTGCTCACACCCCTCCTGGGGGTCACTTGCAGGGGCTACTTGTGCTGGCAACATATCTTGAGAGTCAAGGGAAGCACACTGTTGATTCCTGCTCCCCTGGCTCCTCTGAGCTGACCCTGTACCATGCTTTAGTTGGTGCCTCAGTTTGTCTTCCATTGGGGTACTTAGCTCTTGGCTGCCTGTCTGGAGACCTTGTTTGTTATCTGCCATGGATGGCTTCATGGATCATCCCTACCTGTGGAAACTTGTGCTTTTATTGTTTCTGCTGGACCTGGAGCAGGCTCTGCTAGCCTGAAGCAGAGAGCTCAGACTCCTCAGCATCTCCTGTGCACTGTGTCCTCATTCCAGTTCACAGTACACAGAGATCACTTCTTCAATGGGCTTTAAAAAGATCAAGGCAAGGACTGAATGGTGCGAGTCTTTCCCTTTCAGCACATCAGGGAGCTGCTCTTCTCCCAGGCCGAGCAGAAGGACCAGAGGAGGGGAAGGCACACTGCAGGAGCCATGCTGTGCTCAACAGCTGCTCAGCAGGTTGTCCCCTTTTGTCTGGTGCCCTTGTGACTGACACAGCAGTGCCAGCAGAGTGGCCAGTGCTGTGACACACAGGCAAGTGACAGCAACAGCCACGTGCGAGGGGAGCCGAGAGCAGCAGCTTAGAGTGGCCACATCCTGCCATAATCTCATTTCCCTGCAGCTGTGATTAAGGTTGCTCCCAGTATAGCACCAGGACATGGCACAAGGGCATGCTTTATTGGCCTGTTAATACCCAGCACTGGGGAAAGTGGTGAGGCTCCAGCTGCTGTTGGCAGCTCTTGCATGTAAACACGGCAGTGAAGGGAAGGGGAGGGAGTTTCTGGAAAGGAATACTGCTCCCTGCTGTGCTTTCCCACCCCTGCCATCACTTGTCCCTGCTTCCAGGGCCAGCTGTTGGGGAAGGGATCAAAGCCTTGAATTTTGGACCCAGGGATCAAGGCCAGAAGGCTTTGCAGCTGTGTCGGCCTCCCATTTCCATGAGCTCAGGAGCAGATGGGTGTGCTGGGAGCGGGATGGGAGCAACATGAACATGACTCCCACCTCTGCAGCAACTCAGGGCTGAGCTCTGTGTGCTGAGAGGGCTTTGGAGGTCTGGGCTCCAGTTGGCCTTTGCTCCCTGAAGCTGTGAACTGTTCTGGGAGGGATGGAAGCTTTGTAAGCCAGCAGTGCCTGCCCTTGGAGGAGGAGGAGTCCTGTCCACACTGCCAATTGGCCTTCCTGCCACAGGTGCTTGTCTTGCCAGCATCCGACCTGGGGACAAGTCATCCTTGTGCTGGCATACGTGAGGGGACTGCTGGGAGCACAAGCTGGCAAAGACAATGGGTGTTCTCCTCTCTTAATTCTGTAGTTAAATGGGGGTGTGAGTGTGTGAGAAGGAATTACTAGTTTTGAAGTAGATACATGCTGTATATAGCTCTGCACTGTCAACAGATGATAAAATAGGATTCAAAGAACTGCAGAAGCCTTTTCATTTCAATTTCATTTATTTTCCACGCTGCTTCTGTCTGAGCATGACTGTCTGACAATAGAGCTACAGATTCATAGCTTCATAAGCATCAGGACCAGATGGACCCATTAGATCAGCCATTCTGCTTACCCATCCTACCTCATCCAGCTCCCTGCCAAGAGCTTTATAACTTCTCATGGCAGTTGTGCCACAGGCTCATTTTTTTTTTGAGAAAGGCCCTGTGGGCCAGCCATAGAGTGGCTTGGAGTGACTGGGAAACATTTCCCATACTGACATCTTATCCAGATTTTTGGGATAATCCCTCCCACTGCTGACCTTTGCTTGTGTGAAGGTGTGTGCCCTACTTGACTGCAGCATTGGCACTCAAGGCCCAGAGTACCTGGGCAGGGTAAAGCTCCTGCCCATTTTGGGACAGGCGATGGATGCACAGCTCTCTGTTCACTTTGGAGAATTAATGGTGGATTTGTAAAGATAATAACAGTTGTAGTCATTAATGAAGAGAATTCATAGCCTCTCCTGGTGAACTTGACAGCCCTTTGGAGGGAAGTGACTCTGAAGCAGGCAGTGCAGAAGTAATAAGGGAGGCACAGAACTGGCAAGGGGATTCTGTGATGTGTGAAAAGGGACCTGCTTACGGTCTCACACTCACCATTGTGATAGCACCTGCTGTGCTAGAGGCAGGTTTCAAGTGCACTGACTTCAAACAGCTTGCAGAGAAGCTTTGAAATCCACGTTGTGCCTAGGAAACCTCGTCTGGTAATTGATTTACCCCAGTTTAATGTTGCAGAGGACGAAGTAAGAGCTAACACCAGGATTCAGACTGCTCTAGGACAGAAAGACAAAGTGCTGAAGCTGCTTCTCTTATAGAAATCTCTTTCCGTGTGTGGATGTGTGGAGGGAGCCTGGAAATCATCCCCTGCAGCCGTGTTGGGCATGTCTTTCGGAAGAAACATCCGTACGTCTTTCCAGAGGGAAATGCCAATACATACATAAAGTAAGTGGTTTGTACTTGCTTTGGTTTTTTTTTTGTGAAACGGCCTTGTAGGGAGTGGGGGAGCAGAGAAGACAGGCAGGAAAGTTTGTTTGGAAAACTTTGAGATATCCTTGGGCAGGAATTTCTTGAGCTGAAGAAAATGTAAGTCAATATAACTGTCCCATAGGATTTCTCCAGTGTCGAGAATATGACAGAAATGGGACATTTATATGGTGCCTTTCATCAGCACAGAAATGGAGGGATGGTTACAGCACATCCCTGAGCGCTGGCTACCAGAACATCAAATGGTTTAGACCTTGAGGTCATCAGAATACATTCATAATGGCCTGAAATCAAGCTGCCAACACCACCTATCAGTAGCCAGTGACCTTAGCTGAGGGCTCAGTGTGGCTCAGCTGAACCAGAAAATTTGGTTCCCAGTTCCTCTCTGGGATGGAAGCCACACAGCTTGCTGGAGTGGGTGGCTCTGTCTCCAGGCTGGTGCTCTCTCCTCAGCAGGGGCAGCAGTGGGCTGCCCCTGGCTGGCATGGACACCAAAGGAGCTGCCAGGGCATACCAGCTGGAGGGGACCTCTCCTCACACACAGGAGCACAGACTGAATCAGGTACTGAAAGGGCTGCCTGAAATGGGCTAAGATCTGGAAACACCAGGCAAAGAAGGAGGAAATCCAGAAGTGGGAATAGGCATTGGAAGGATGATGAGAGCAGCTAGCGAGGTCAGGAAGGATTTCCTCCATTTTTAGAGTGTGAGGCTGAACATTGTTGCTTAAGTGAATGACAGAGAAAAGTACTGGGGGCACTTAGAGTAAATGCAGGGTTATTTCTGAGCCAACCTGCAGCTGAGAGTGCTCTCACACCAGGCTTCCCTTTTAATGTGGGCTTCCTGCTGTTAGAAAGAGCCAGCAGTATTTGTGAAGACCCTGGTGTGCCACAGGGTTACTGCTGACCCAGGCTCTCTGCAGCTTCCTCAGCCTTAGCTTGAGACAAGGAGGAGTGCAAATTACACCTCTCACTAACTCCTAATGAGTGATTTCCAGGCACACAGTGTGTGGAGCAGGAAGGGGACGGCAGTGATGGGCACAGGACACTGCTGGCAACAAGGAGCAGAGCACAAATTGGACTATCACTAGGAAGGCTCTTGCTTTCAGTAGTGAAGCAAGACTTCTTCAGAGGGGCCTGGGATGTGGCAGAATCTCCACTGTCAGAGTCTCTGCAAACCCGAATGAAAAGGTGGCGCTTGCATTGTGTCACCTGCAGGAGGAGCAAGGGGAGTTTGAATGGGTTCAGCTCTTCTGACTCCCTGTCAGGCACAGGCCTCTGGGGACTCTGGGGACGTCTGTGTCATGCCTGGGTGTGAGCCTTGGCATTTGTCCCTGTGTTTCTTGTAAACTCAAACGAGATCAGGAAGCCAGACAAAGGAACCCTGCACCTTGGGAAAGGTTAGGTACAGATGTAGACACTGATTTAGTCATCCCTTGAGCAAGAGCACTTAGACTATTGCCTTAGAGAGAGAGGAGGAAGCTCATGAATCAGCAAGGAACTGAAAATCAGTCTGAAGAAACGTACCTGTAGGCATCAGGAGCTGGGATGTTATTAACCTTAGGGTATCTATCAGCCTTAATGTTACAGTGTAGAGAGGAGAAGCAGCTCTTGGCAGCCTGATGCTCTGTAGCACTTCCGTTTAAATAGATGTTAGCAAAAAAATATCTCCACCTTTGTGCCAGATACTGATTGTTTTTCCACAGAGCCCTTGCTTCAGCGTGAGAGGCAGCTCAGGTTCCAGTGCAGTGCTGACTTCACATGGAGACTCTCTCCTTTTCTGGCCAGCTGGGACTTGGCTGGATCCAGAGCCTGCCCATGGCATCTGCAGCTTAGTGGTGTGGCAGCAATAGCCTGTGGGTACTGGCCTGCCTTGCTGCAGGAGATTGTAGGACTCCCCTGTTCTGGGCAGGGATGGACAGATAGGCATGGAGCAAGCAATCCATTTGCAAGAAGAGTTAGAGCCATCTGAAGTCAACAGAAGATTTGCTGAGGTTCAATAACCTTCTGCAGATACCTGGCTGATGTGGAAGACTGGCATTCATGCTGCAGCACTGTGGTGGGGTGGCTTCACTTCAAGTTTTGAGTGTTGAGGTTTGCCTCAATGAAATCTAGGAGTGCAAAGCAGGAGAGTCCATTCAGCATTGAAACAAAGGAAATATTTGCAAATCTTTGGGAAACTTTTCAGAGCTCCATCCCAGCCACTAAATAAAACCCCAGGCACTCCTGCCTTGGAGATGATGCTTAAGAGAACCTTCAGTTCTGGGTCTGGTGGATGCAAAGCATCCAGCTGAGTTTGAAATGGTGAATTCTTCACCCAGGCTTTATTTGGCCTGATGTGTTTGGTCCCTGGAGTACTGGGACTGAAGAAGTACCGTCTCTAGTAGTAAGGGATGGGCTGGCTCAAAGGCAGCTTGGGTGAAGACCAAGCTGAGGGTGGGAGGAGGGCAGGATGGGTCAGTTGGTGCATTTTGGGAGATGCCACCTTGCAGGCCCCCTTGGTTTCACGTGTGTCCTATTGCTCCCTCAGGAACACCAAGCGCACGGCGGAGGTGTGGATGGACGAGTTCAAGCAGTACTACTATGCTGCTCGGCCCGCTGCCCAGGGGAGGCCTTTTGGGAAGTAAGGGTTCTTCCTCTGCTGCCTGTGCCCTGCCCATGCCCTGCCTGTGCCCTGCCTGCTGCAGTGGGTGCTCACAGAGACGTCCCCACTGCAGAAACCCGCCTGCATTCTTTCTGTAGTGACAATTTAACGCTAATGGTTGGCATATGCTGCAGCAGTGAGGTGGATAAACAGCCGTGTTAAATGCTGTGCTGGTTTATTCCAGTGGGTAACCTGAACCCAGCCAGGGGAAAACCCCCTCTGCCTCTGTCCTGCCCTTGGCATTATATACAGCTCCTTCTGATATCAGAGTGGGGGAAGAGTCCGGATGTGTTGGTGGCAGCTGATGGGCAGGAAAATCATCAGATTTTTGGCCTGCTGATGCTTTATTGGAAAGCAGCAAATGCTTTGTGTGCAGGGAGTTTGCCATTCATTCTGTGAATAGTCAGAAATGCCTCCCTGTGAGGAGGACTGTAAATATTTGTGTTGTATTTCCCATTTTCACATGCTCCTCTTTGCCTTAGAAAGTTTCCTCCAGACTCCAGGGGGTTCTGAATCCAAACCCAAGTTCTTTGTCACCACTCTTCAATCTCCAGGATAAAAAAATTGAAGTCCTGGTGACTCCCTTTTTTCCATTGAATTAATATCCTCCTCCCATGCATCAGCACAGAATGAAGTAGCAGCGTAGAGTAGTAGTAGAGTATAGAGAAGTTGACCTATGTGAAAAGAAGGTACTAGAGGCTTCTGACTGCTCTGTAAAAGCCAGCCCATAACAGCTCCACAGGTGGAGGCTGGCCCAGGGAGGAGCTGGAGTTTTAAAAATGTCACTGTACAGCATGATCCCTCAGCAGAAATTTTGTCCTGATAAATGAAAGAAAAAAGTATTTCGCTGTGTGATTAACTTCTGCTGGCTTACAAGCGTGTTTAGGTGCTCTTGCAAATCAAGGCCTCCTGTAGTTCTGTAAACCAAGAGCACCTTAGAATAAATAGCAAATAGCACGTATTAATTTCCTAGTATGTTAATATTAAGGGTTGCTGCATGTAGTAGACAGCATACATTTTTTGCTAATCGTTTTTGAGTTAGCTCCTCCGTGAACCTTTTCAGCTCCAGACTCCTTGTTAAAATGACAATATGTCATCGTGCCATTTTACCAAGTGAGGCCTCCAAAGAGACAGAGATCAAAACAACTGCTCAAGCTTGTGCAGAGAGAAACTAGAGCTGCTGATGGCTCTGGTGTTTGCTGTCTGTGCATTTCTGTTGAGTTTCTCTCAGCCTCCCTTTTTGGTGTGTTGGGTCTCACCTTCACCATTTCCATCATATCTCTGTGATATTCTCTTCCCACAGTGTCCAGAGCAGAGTGGAGCTGCGGAAGAAGCTGAAATGCCACAGCTTCAAGTGGTACCTGGAAAACGTTTATCCTGAACTTCGGTATGGATGTGTGATCTCCACCTGCCTCCAGCAGGCCAGTGGGATGCTCCATCCCTCCCTCCTGCCCCTCAGAGCTTTCCTCTGCCCCAGAGTCATAGGCACCCCCTCCCTTGGGCTTCACAGAAGGGCAGAGTAAATTTTGTGCTGGCTTTAAACACAGCTTGCTCACAGTGTGCCATACTGCAGGGCTTTGGAGATCCCTGGGAGTCCCTTCCAGTTCTCAGGATATTCTGTGATGTCTGCTTCCTCTAAACTTTTTGCTGCAGAGCTGGTGAGGGACAAAGCCCCAGTTATTCCCATTTGCTCTTGGGAATTCCTTCCCATGCTATGGAACGGGTTGTATAGGGGAATAACAGAGTTTTCCTTAAAGAGATATCCCAAGGCAGAAAATCCACCATTGCCTCTGCTGGAGTGTTTTGGTACTTAATTACTCCTGCTTTCTAAACAAGCACCTAATTTCCAGTCCTTTCACACTGTTCTATGGCACTCAGGGCTTCTCTGTTGTGAAACCATTCACTCTAGGATTTTGACTTGTATTCTGATGGCTCTGCTCTTCTTCTAGCCCAGTGCTTTGCTAAGTATCATTGCTTTTGCACAGATATCTTTTAGTTACCAATTTACTCCAGAAACCATTGCATTCATTCCCCTGGTCCCTATCAGGAGCCATCCTCAGAAAGGATGGTAAAGTTCTAGAGATGCCTCCAGGGACCTGCTGGTGCAATAGCTGAGTGCAGAATCACTGTGTGAAAACGATGATTTAGAGCCATTTTCTTGCTTTTTTTTTTACTATATGAGGCATTGCACAGCAGCGTTCTTTGGTGATGCCAGGGCTCTGTGACAGTTTGTTATAAAGTTTCCCTCTCCTGTAAGCTGAAGGCTGACCTTCAGCCTCCTCACAGCCTACTTCTGGCTCCTCTGTTTGCCTTGTGCAGTTATTTATTTTTTCCTCTCGTAAAGGTCAGCCATCCATCTCTGAGCGCTGCTTCTGCAGCAGCCCTGTCCACGTGCTGCTCTCAGTGCTTCACTATTGGGGTAGATCTTGTCACCCCTCATTTTCTGAAGGTGAAATGGTGCAACCTTACCCCACTGAGCTTCCCTGTGCATGGGGCAGTATGGATGTTGTTTTCATGCTGTTCCCGCAGGATTCCCGAGGAATCACTCTATCAGACTGGGATAATCAGGCAAAGGCAGAGCTGCCTGGAGTCACACAAGTCTGAAGACCAAGAGCTCCCCATTCTGAGCTTAAATCCTTGTAACAGCAGCAAGGGCATAGTACCAAAGGCACAGGTAAGTTGTGTTGCGTATCCCCGTTGATGCTGGATGGAAAGAAGCTGTGGCAGCAGCTTCAAGATGATTTTTTGAGGTTGCTAAAGCTCTGTTGGAGGATTTACCTATTCTGCCAGTGTCTTCCCTTAGGCAGCACGTAGTTAAACCCTGGTAACTGCACCTGACCTTGGTGGAGGCCCTGGCCAGCAGCAGGGACTGGTGCAGGAGCCACAGGACTGGGTGTTCCGCTCATCTCCATGGGAGCCTGTGCTGAGCTCTTCCCACTGCCCGGGAACGCCACATGCTGCTCATCTGCACAGATCAAAGGCAAAGACAATTATAACTTCCTCTCATCTCTCAGCCTTTTTTCTTTCAAAATGGACTGAGCCGCAGTGGCATTTGTAACTTCATAGTCTGCATTCTCTCAGTATTGGATTGCCCATTAAACTGGTGGGAATTTAATGAGGATGATCTCGGTTTTTTCAGTCTCACTGAGATGAGAAAAAGCTGTGTGAATTGATGTTCTCAAAAGCACAGCCTTGGAGATGTTAGAGCCAAGAGCAGGCATGTGTGCCTTGCAGCAGAGTTTCTGGACCAAGACCCTGAAGATACACACAGCTTCAAAACCCACCTTGGCTTCAGGCTCCCTTTGTGATTTTGGGCATGTCAGTAAGTTCTGTCAGTGTTCCCATCTATAAAACAGGGAGGGTAACAATCCCTTGCTTCTCCATGGTTGCCGTGAAATAATTCAGTAGGAAGTGGTGCAGTGTGCTTGCTTCCACTCAGCTATACATCCTTAACCTTCATGCTTACATATTCAAACCAGGTAGCTGTGCATGTGAAAGACCCAGCCTGGGGAGACTGCTTGAAATATCCTTGATTGGTGTGTGCAAACAAAGCATGTCATTCTGTGCATCTCTTTCAAATGCAGTTGCATGCCTGTCTGTAGGCAGGAAATTAATATCTTTTTCACAGCATGGCAAAATCAACAATGACTACTTGAATATTAGTCAGTTCAGAAAATGTAGTTAATATAATTGCAAGTGCCACACAGTTACACTTCTTACAGTTTCTCTGGTTTCCATGTTCCAGAATTGTTTTTCTTTCTTCCACTGCTGCATGGACTTTTCACACAAACAGCAAGCTGATGAGAGCAGGTCATCATGTTTTTCAGGGCTAGCTCTGCAGAAGAAAGGAAAAGTGTTCTAATGACAATAGCAACCTCCAGTGAATTGGCTGTTTTTTAAAAAAAAAATCTGGGAAAATCAGAATGAAAAATGCTACTGCAAGTTAGTGTTTCAAAATGAAACGGTATTGGTCTTTCTGAAATACCAATTTTATGTGGTATTTTAAAATGAGAAATGTCATGCCAACGAGTTGGGTTATTTCGTTCCCACCATACACATTTTGTTTTGACATTTCTGTGCAGTAAATTTTTGGAATTTTTCACACCACGAACTTTACATCTTCCTGTTCTGGTTCTGCAGCAGTTTGCAATAGGTCAACACTTCCCACTGGATGGCAACTCCATTTTTTGTGCACATCCACGACTAAGTCTGCAAGGGAACAGAAAAGTGCACTACAAACAGATTGCAGAATGGCTGCACTCAGTACACAGCAGGAATAGAGAAAAGCCTTTCCTTTTTATCTTTCTCTGTCTTTCCAGGATAGTTCTCTGTTATTTGTTCCCATGGAGAATAGTTCAGATTAAAGCAGGATATTTAAACTTTTGTTGTGAATAGAAACTTACATTTTAATGGCACAGTTGCTACAAGACCACCTGAACTTGTGGATGACATGGGTGTTGCAGTCCCCAGGCTGTGTAGGATTGATTATGCAGCATCCTGAATGCTACTTGGTTTTGCATTTGATATACCAGAATAGAGCAGTAATCTTCACTTTTAACATACTGAAGTCACATCTTGTTTACCCAAAGCTTCATTATTTGAAAAATAGGCTTAGCTAAATCAAAGCTGAGCTTCCCTGGCATTCAGTAAGTACCATGGAAATATCCTGGCTGTCCAAATTCTTTATTATCACTATTACAGTAGCAGTAATTTGGTTGCTTTGATTGCCTTTCTGTAGCTCTCTCCCTTCTGGGCTGCCCCAGCCCTTTACCAACATTACATGCATGAAGTCTTGGGACTGGGTGTGAGAAGATCTGAGCTATCATGATTTGAGGAGAGAGGCACAGGAGCTGTCAGATGGCAATCGATTGTTCTTTATTTTAGGTTTTTGTACCTGTAGTGTAGGGGAAGGGTGTTGTGAGACCTCTGGCTACATCCAGAGTTTGGGTAAATTGAGACAATTACTCAGTGATGAAACCAGATTTACACCCTTAGCAGGTCTCAAAAAACCTCCCTGGTGGTGTTTGGTGTTGGTCCTGAATTACTGAAAGAGGCACCGAGGCACAAGAAGACCTCTCATCTTTGTTTAGGAGAGCAATGTCTTCTCATCCTGGGGCTCCATTGACCTTTTCCTCTCTAGAAGGTCTGGCAGCAGTCAGGGCAGGCTCTGTCCCCTGAGGTGGCTCTCAGAGGGATCTTGAGATGCTTGAGGACCCCAGGGTGGCTCTCAGGGGGCTCCTGAGTTAGTGACTGGCAGAGATGTTTGTGCAGGGCCCATCCCCAGGGCACAGCAGGCTCTGCCTGTGCTCCTGCCCACTGGAGCCTCGGCACTCCATGCCTTGTTGCGTCTCATTTGCTAAATGAACAGATTGATTTAGTTTTTCACGAGAGAAATGCATCTGAGGGAAAATAATTGATCATAATTTTGTCCTCATCTATCTAATGAAGATGTGAGTAGTTGGGTTTTTTTTTTCAAACCAAGTGTCAGTTGATATTAGTTCATAGAGTTTGGAAAAGACATCTGACTCTGGGATTTATTTAAGTCATTAACAGCTTCAGGAAGCTTGACATACTTCAGATAAAAAATCTGAGGATGCTGTGACCTGGATATAACACACGTGTAAGCAGTTGCTGCAAAAGGAATGTAAAGCTCAGGCTTCTTTTGGGCAAGTGAGGAAACAGGGAGCACTGCAGCATCCATTTCCTGTGCCTGCATCCCAAAATACCTGGGGTTTGCAGTTGAGTGGCTGCCATTGCATTTGAGTGGCATGACCTTGACTCTTTTGAAGGAGATGCAGTGTGATAATCTGCCTGGTATGGCTTTGATACTCATCCCAGTTGGCTTGAGGTCCTCTGTGTGCTGACTAGATCTGCACTTCTTTTGGAGAGTATTTACCATCTATCCAAGCTAAGTGTCCCTCCTGAGACATCTCAACCATAAACACTCTACTCTGACATTCCATCCCTCAAAAGCCTTCATTCTTCTCCTCCAAGGGCATGACCTGCCTGAGCTGTAGGCTGGCTGCGGCTGTGGGAGCCAGGCTGAGTGAGCAGAGCAGAGGGGCAGCAGTGTCATCTCTGCACCCAGGTTGTCCTGGGCACCTCGTGTACTCTGCTTTCCCTCTCCTGAGATGAGTGGAAGTGCCAGTTGTGTCCCAGGGTCTTTGATGAGGGGAGCACTTTGGTATCCTTAGATGACCTGGACAGTCCTTCCCTGTGATTTTAAGAAGACAGTTGGGTAATTAGATTCTTCCACCTTCTTCAGAAACACTTTCCTGTGGCTACTACCCCTGCTTTAGGGTATGGCTGACCTCTCACTGGGCAGCAGAGGCCTCACTGCCACTGCACGCTGGGCTCCCATGGGACTGCTCCTTCCCAGGCTCAGGGGCTCCTTGCTCCATCTGCCAGCCAGGCTATGCTAAGCCAAAGGTCACTCTTGAAAATGATGTCCTCAAATCACAATAATGCTGAGTAACAGTGACAGGTGCCGGCTCAGATGATGCTGAAGCCTTGAGATACAGTCACAGGCCTCAGATGAGGGGTTTGGTGTTATCTGTTGGAGGAAGGGGTTGCTGGTTGTGCTGTGCAGATGGTAGCTCTCTTCCCCAAGTCCACCCTCTTCTTCCTGCCTCCACCACCCCTCCTTCTTTGTCTTTGAAAAGGCAGGGAATCTTCATCTCAGCTTTACCTCAGATATCTGTTTTTCTTTGGTTCTGGGGTTAGCTCTAAACCCTGATAGCTTCTCCTCAGGCTAGCCTGCAGCCCTGAAGCCCTTTCAGGGCTCCATAGGTGAAAAAGCTCCTTTCATGGGCTGCCCCATCTGCCACAACCTCTGTGGTGCAAAGCCCTGCTGCTGTTACTGCTGTGCTGGCCGTGTCAGTGCCAGGTGTGCCAGGGGTTAGGAGGTAAAGTAGTTCCTCATGGAAAATAAAAAAAAATTCATCCCAGCTCATACAAATAAGGGAAGAGAAGGGGTAAGATAAAAATTTGTGTGGCCATAGGCATGTGTTTTAACTCAAAACCCTTCATGGATTCTATGGTGTTCAACTGACTTCGCTCTTCCTCCCCCTTCAAATTTCTTCATTTTGTGCATAATTTTCTTTGGCTTTCATCTAGGGCTGAAAGGGAAGAAGACATGATTAGAGCTGGATAAAACATTTTCAACAGGATTGGCTTCCATAAAAAGCCATTCTGCCGAGATAGATGAGCTGTGTGAAAATCTGTCAGCTGAGATAAAGACAGTGGAAGGAGAGCCCGGGGGCAGGAGGGGTGGGATCCAGTGTCAGCTGTGGAACTGATGCACACATCCAGCTCTGGAGCCCTCACTTCTTAGGATGAACAACAGCTGAGGAAAAATGGTTGCCACCACCCTTTCTATCCCATGGTCCACTGCTGAACAAAGGGATGGTCCTGCCTTGAGAGGATGTGAATATTGTGAAGGCTTGAACATAGCCTGGTCTGGAAAAAAACCATGGAGAGCCTTTGGGAAGTTCTCTGAGAGGAGCAGTCTTCCATGAGATAACATCAGTGAAGCAAGAAGGTTAAGATGTCAAAACAAACAAAAAAGTCCCGTGGCCCGAGTTAGTTGGAGAATTCAACATATGCACAAGATACAGGATTAACTGGCTGCTGCTGAGGAGCCTCATGGGTGCAGCTTCAGCCCTATCCTGAGCTAAAATGACAAACAATTGGTTAAAAATGTAAAGCAGGTTTTCAAAGCAGCTTGTAGCAGCGTGGGTGCCAAGAACAGATGTTGGAGCTTGCCCCGTAGGGTTTGGTTCTTCACAGATGCTGGACTAATTTGGCACCTGATTTCCCAGGCTGGTGGTTTACACAGCAGCTGACAGCGTGCATGGTTGGGATATCTGGAAAATGTTCACTGTAGGATCAGGTAAATCCTGCTCCATATGACAAAGAAGACTAGTTGCCAGAAGGCCCTTTGGGTGTGGATTACAGCTTTGAAAATGAATGCTTGTTATGTGCCCAGATCCTGGGCAGCTCTTGCTGAGAAGCCTGTGGGCAGGCTGTTCAGAAAGCCAGGTTTGATTTCCATGAGCTGGTGGGGAATAGCGGGCTAAGAAGTACAGAGTGTGAGGATCACAGTGTGAAGTCCTTGTGGAGCTGGGTCTGCTGTGCAAAAGTGTGTTTTCCCTTCCAGGTGGCTAAGAACCTGAATGAAAGTGGGATTTATATTCCCAGGAGTTAAATGCCTGTAGCTGTCTGTTTTGAAGTTGAGGAGAGGAGTTAGAGCTGCTGACGGTGACAAATACCAAAGGACTGGAAGCGTTTCCCTGCTCTAATAACTCATGCTAATGCAACCCAAAACCACCACCATTCAAAGTCAGGGGAGCTGCAGGCATCCCAGCTCTGAGAGCAGGGCAGCCATTCTTCACATTCCCCTCCAGTACTCAGAAAGGGTTGAAGTCTCCCAGGAGCCCCATTTTTCCAGCCCCAGCCTGACAGCCATATGTTTGAGCACCGCCTTCCCCTCCACTGCCAACACTGCTGCTCACTTCACTTCTCACGGAGCTCTGACTCCTCCATAGCTCAGCTCTCAACTGTTTTGCTTCCTCTTTGCACCTTTTCTTTCACAGCAAGTTCAGAGTTTTCATAGCCTGGACCCTGTCAAAGCATCTGCTGTAGCTCCCAGAAGCTCTTTATGGGAACCCTCTTGCTCCCTGGCCTTGCTTCCTCTGGCAGGTTATTGCCCTCTGACAGTGAAGCCAGCCTGCTGTTGGTCCTTCAGCCCTGCTCACCTGCCCTGCCATGGCTCAGCAACCTGCTTTCCATCTGCTCCCACTGCTGCTGCTCAGGGCCATTGGCACAGCAGGAGTTGATCCTGCTCTGCACCCTGGCTGGGGGCCCTCAGAAAACCCTTCCAGCCCCACTCTTTCTAATTCAGAGTTGATGCTCACACAAAGTTACAAGCAAAACATTTGTTCCAGAAAGTCCCTCTCCAGGGTTATGTGAAAGCATGGTTTGTGGTTTCACATCAGTCAAACCAGCTCTGGTCTGCTTGTGTACACACATGGATAACAGGGAGACAGACATCCCTTGCCTGGGATCCTCTCAGGAGGTGCTCTTGGGTAATAGGAGCACAGGTAAGTGATAGAAAATGTTCAGCTGGAATAAACGTTGGAGTAAACTTCTGTGGAACACTCCTGGGCTAAGCAGTGTGTCTGTGCATCCACAGTGTTTTGTCTAGCACATTTGAAAATCCTTGCCAAACTATCAGCTACTCCTCTTTTTGTCCCAAAAACATCCAATGGTGAAAAAGATGGTAATCCCAGAGATCCCTTGTTGTTTGGTAAGCATCACACAGGACAAGGAGTCTCTGCTCCTCCAGATTTTATTTCTGGGGCTGAGAAGCTGATAAAGAGCCGGTGAACATGAAAAGCAGCAAAAGAAAAAACATGCAAGGCAGCCCAGTGGAACAGGAGTAGCCATGGTCATAGCAAGCCAGTACAGCAAACCTTTGAAATTTGATTGCACTGCCTTAAAAGAAAGCAGAGCTTCACCCCTTACTCTTGTGGTATTTGGGAACAGAATCCCAGGAGTTGCAAACATTTGCTATTTATCACCTCTTGTCTACCACTGCCAGTTGCAAAGCCTCTCTGCTGCTCTTCCCTGAGAAAACAGGATTACACATTGTGTGGTTTGTAGGATTCCTGGCTCTCTTTTGCTTTTTTCCCATCCTTTTGTTTTCCAACCACAGCCCAGTTCTGACTATGGGATCTTTTGTCTCATGAAACATGATCTTCCAGCAGCTTTTGTAGACATTTTCTTCGGTACCTGCAGTCCCCCAATGACAGCTGCAGTTTTGGGGAGGCTTGAAACATCCCAGTGACCTCTCCTGGTACCTTTTGACGTCAGTGAGGCTTGTGCTTGATTTTGTAAGGGGCAGGTTCCAAGCCAAAGTGTTTGTTTTCCATGTAAAAGAATAGCAAGAATCAACAGTGATCTCTCACCACCTTTCTTTTTCTTCCCCTGTGCAGGAATGGACGTACACCTACAACCACCATGTCCGCCAGCAGCAGCTGTGTTTGTCTGTGTACACCCTTTTCCCTGGTTCCCAGGTGCTGCTGTCACCTTGTAAAGAAGGTGACAACAAGCAGGTGAGCCCTTTCACTGATCCCCCATTTTATCTGAGATTCCCTTTCTTTCATCACAGTATTACTGCACATTAAATGGCCTGTGCTCTGACTTCATCTGGGAAGCACAGTCAATTTGGGAGTACACACTCTGGCCTGTTCAGCCCTTTGCCTCTTAAATGAGTGTGTTGATAAGGATGTCTATTAGTGAGGGTGGTGATCTGGATACTTCAATGCAGAAGTCAAACCCAGACTGGCAATTTAGTTCACATGGGCTGCCAGTCACGCAGCAGATGCTAACATTTCCCTGCAGTTAATCACTGAGCTGGCATTTGAACCAGTGACCTGGGGAAAAAGCTGTTAGTAATATATTATCTTCCTGAAGCCAGGCAGAGGCCGAGTTGAATGAATGTGTTTCTGATGGGAAAAATGCTCAGTGTGTGCTCTGCTTAGTGGGGGTTTGGGGACCTTGTACTTGCCAGCATCAGGCCACAAGGGCTTGATGGCAGCTGTCCTCTGGATGCTGGACCAGTGCAGTACAAGCATCAATGGGGAGGGAGCTTGTTCACCCGTTTCTCCTGTCGTGTGTCTCCCCTCAGCGCTGGGGCAAGGTCGGGTCACACATTGAGCACATAGCTTCACGCTTCTGCCTGGACACTGAGACCATCGGGGACACGAATGAGAGCATTAAAGAACTCGTCATCAACCCCTGTGAGAGCACAGCCATGAGCCAGCGCTGGGACATGGTCATGTCTTGACCTGCTGGAGGACATGCACGGCGGGGACGGGCAGAGGGACGAGGCTGCGCGCGGCCGAGATGCACCAGAAGGGGCTGAAATCCAAACCATTGGGGGTCCTTGTGTGCTGTGGGACAGGAGGAGAATCAGTCAAATAAAAATGGGACACGGCACTCGAGGTGGAACAGCGGATGTTGACCGCCAGGCATGCGGCTGGTATTGGTCTGGTGATGGTCAAGGAGAAGGGATGACAGAAGAATGAGCTTGAAATGTTTTAGAGGGGTACTGGGGCTCCTGCAGTGGGCTGTACGGAACTTCAGCGTGTACAGCATTGATGAACCTCCCTGGAAATGAAGGTAGAAGAGCCTTTAATACCTAAAGGAGACTTGGGCTGAGCAAAACAAACATCTCAGTAGCTCCTGGGGGTTGAGGCGGGTGCACAAGGTGGGATGTGCCAAGGGATGCTAAGAAACATCACCGGGAATGAAGTGGAAGACACTGAATTACCTTTGCACTCTGCTGTGGATGTTTCTGTCTTCTGCAGACAGCATGGATGGAGCTGTGTTGCACATTGGAATTGGTACCTGATCCACGTCCATGTTGTGTGTGCAGAGCCAGAGCAGTCCTTGATGGCTGTGGCCAGGATCAAAACTGCGAGTGATGGGGGAATCCTGCTCTGTGCTAACTGCACACAGTGCTTGTTGAATCTCCAAAGCCCAAGCAAACAGAGGATTCACTGGGTGAGATTAAAGGATATCAATTTCTGTCAAGCTGGGAGGAAAGGCAGTAACGTGATTATTTCTCCTCTCTGAAGGCCATGGGTCACTGAAAACTCCCCTAAAATGTCGCTGTGTGTCTCTCACTGTTCTGCTTCAGATTTGGACTAAATCAAATTTTCACTTTTCTTCCATAAAAGTAATATTTTTGGTAATTGAAGGTAATTGTGTCATATTTCTGTTTCCCAATTTCCAAACTACAGATGGAGGGACTCCCATAAAATGCTGCTACTGAAGGAACGGTGAAGGCTTAATTTGTAAATAAAATTAGAGACTGCTCTGAGAAAGGAAAAAGGGTATTACCTGGGTTTGCTTCCCAGTTACCGTGTGGCCCAAAATGTAAAATACTGAAGAGGAGGATTGGGATTCCCCATTCACACCTGTGAGCAGGGCAGCCTGGGCCACCTCTCTCTCAAAGTCACTTAGCATAGGCAGACCATGCGGAAATGATTTCCTCAGCTTTTGGAGATAAGTCATTCCCCAGAGGTCATGTCAGGTGCTGTCACTGGGTAGGACTGAGGTGCCTGCCCGAGGAGAGTAGGACAGACCTCAGGAGGGGTTTTAGGAATAGCAGACTGGAAGGTCCTTTCCAGCCTGTCTTTCAGGGGAATTGTCACTACAGCCACAGGTGACAGGCAGTGCATCACTGAGAGCTGTGCACACAGCTCTCCTCTAGTAATGACTCTCAGTGAGAACTTTCACAGGACTAGCAATGTGACTTGAAAAAAAATTCATAGTTTCTATCTCTGAAAATGCTAGGATTTAGTGAAAATCCTATCCTTTGTTTCCTGTGCTGCAAACTGCAGGTAAAATACCATAAGCTTTAAGCCTTCAAGTGCTCTCAGCATCCCTTCTTGAAAAAAATTGCTGGCTTTCAGGATTTTACTGCCTCAGTTTCTCCTCCCTCAGTGCTGGGAGAAAGCCATATGTATAAATCTCCCCGGCTTTAGAAGCAGAAGCGGTACAGCTCTTTATGTGCAAAAGGTCGCAGTGCAAAATGCTTTTCATGTGCTGCAGTGATTACTAACCTCATCAAGCTCCCTTGGTGCCAGCCTCAAGGGCTTCTGTTATGAAAGGGCTGGAGCAAGCTGTCACTTCATGGTGGGACGTGGCATTGTTTCCATGCCACCACTCTGTGCAGGAAACAAAGGGGAGCACTTAAAATGGAATGGACCCATTTCACAAAGGAGGACAGCCACCTTGGGCTTCTTTTTAATTGAACAGGGAAATATCACATCTACTTTTCACAACGGTGATGACAGGCGAGGGGTGGTAATTCCCTGTCTAGTGTTTACAAGGGAAAGCAGCTCCCAAGAGCTTGAAGCTCAACACGTTCACACCTGTGCTATGCCCACAGCCTGGGACTGCCCAGCAGCTGGCAATTCTATTCTGGAAATTCAAATTGCTGAACAGCTTGGCATGGGTTTTGAAGTTCAGCACCTGGCAGGCATACTCTGAGCAGGACCTCAGACCTATCTAGCTTTAGAGTTTTCCACCAAAGCTGAAAGTTTCTGTTCTGCTGACAGCCAAAGCTCTCTAAACTGCTCTTTGCCTTAGCAGAACCAGCTACCTCACTGCATATGTGTGTGTGCTTGGGCACAAGGACCCATGGACCTGCGGATGTGTTCTAGGAGGGAGTTGTTTGACCAGCTTTGCAGCTCTCTTGCCTTTTGGGAAACACACAAGCTATAACAAACCCCTCCTATTCCAAAATGTGCTAAGTCATCACTGTGGACATGTCTGGGGATGACAAAGGTAGGCAGTGGAGAGGGGGACATCAGGCATGGTTGTCCCCTGCCAGAGAGCAGCAGCCAAGTTCAGCTAAGTCTCTTGCAGGCCCAAAAGCCACCACATACCTCACAAACGTGGGGAACAGCAACACTTACCAAACTGGGGATTGTGTCTCAGCCATCAGCTGTAACCCTTAGGCTACAGCTTATTTCATGGTCCAGGAAATGAGATTATCCCTATGGATCAGCACTGTTTTCAGAGAAGCCTGAGAGTATCAGCCTGACTCCTGGGGAGCTTTATATAGAGCTGGCAATGGTCTGGCAGTCTCCAGAGTTAGTCCCAGTATGGCATTTAGCAAATCTGCTTAACACCCTTGCAGAGAGACCTCGCATCGTGTCAGGGAAAAGGTTAACTGCTGCTGAAATCCAACTCGTACCTTCAGGTTTGTTTCATTTATTAAAATACACTGAAAACAGATGAACCTTTTTTGCCTTGTGTTTTTTCAATGCCTAGACGAATTATTATCATGCTGTGAACAGGTACAGTGTGACTGATTGGGATCTAGATGGGCTCCCATGCCAATGCTTCTTAAGCCTCAGCATCATTTGGTGGTAATGCTTTTTGGCAACATTTTGCACTGACTTGAAAGAACATAAGATAAAGTAGAAAATACGATTCTAATCCCGGCTGTTGAGCTTTGTGACAGCCTTTATGATCTCCAGGTAAGTCACTTCTTGTGCCTTGGGAAAATTCGATTTTAAGCAGGAAACTCAAGGCTAGAACTACTGGCTTTGAAGAGCCAACTAAGGCTATCCAAAAAAAAACCCCAAACCCCCAAAAGCACCAGAAAAAATCAAAAAAAGCACTTCCCCTCCCTCATGAAGGAGATTCATGTTCCAATGAGAACAAATTACCTGGTTTTAGTTGGGCTGGAGAAGTCTTGCAGTCCTTACGTGGCTGCTTATGTGATTCCTGGGTGTCTTGTGCTTACCTTCTCTCTGTACCTGCGCAGTATCATAAGGTAACAACACCAATCATCAGTGCTTGGAACCTCAGGTTACAACATGGCAAGGTAGTGAGTTAGTGGTGAAGAGGTAGAAACTGAATTCAAAGATCTTTTGATTATCCAACAGTGCAACAGCAAAATGGGGCTGGTGGATGAAGACTGGAGAACTGGTGGTGGCTCAAGACAGGCACAGCCCTGAGTGCTAATCTGTTCTGCTGCTGCTAGGAGTGGCTTGGGATAGCTTACTTTGTTTCTCTGCCACGATTTCCCAAAATTCTGGTGAGGACTGAGTCTCTTAAAGAGGGAGGAAGCCAAGGGTTAGTTTTTGTTGCATGCAATGCCAGCAGTACTGGGCTGGCAGTCTCCATGGGCCCTTTTTATCTGCCTGAACAAGATCTGGTTCAGATGGAGTTTGTTTTCTTCATAGCAACCTGTAAGGTCCCGTGGTTTAGACTGGTGACCAAAACACACAGCAGTGTTTTAGTTCTTGCTGTACCTGCCCAGTTTCGAGGCCTTCTCCATCTCTCACTCTGCTGCCCCTGTGAGCAGGCTGGGGCTGGGGGAGAGGATTGGGAGGGGACATGGCTGGGACAGCTCCCCCAAAACTGACCCAAGACACACCTCATACCATGTAACGTGACACTCAGAGGTAAAACTGGGGGTAGTTCTGCCACAGGAGGTCTCTACCTGGCTGGGCATCAGGCTGCAAGTGGTAACTGACTGCCTTTGCATCACTTGGTTGTTTTGGGGGTTATGTCCTTTCGTTTTCCTCCACTTACTAGACTGTCTTTATCTTGACTCACAGGTTTCTCTCACTTTTGCCCATCGGATTCTTTCTCCAATCCTGCTGGTCAGGGAGGGAGGGAGGGAAGGAGTAGAGGCAGAGCTGCCAGACAGGGTCAGCCCAGCCCAGTGCCCTAAGCAAACCAGGATCTACGGTGTAACAGGCTGGTGTCCTCGTGGCTCAGGCTCTGATCACAACTCTGCAATAGGATCTGCACTGTTCACATTTCAGATTTTAAAAGCTTCAGTGAAAAACGGGACTGGCATTGTTTGTAGAAGGAGTAAAGGAAGCAAAGTCAAGGAGGTTTCACACACTTCTGCTGCTCATTAATGTTCTGGCTAAACTAATTTTGAATGATCAGTCCAGCACCAGTTTTAATGTGCAGCTGCCTTAGATGGGTAAAGAGTTAAAGGAAGCCTGGTATGGGTGTCCAGCTTATGTTGAGACTTACATGCTGAAATCCAGTGGCATTTTTCCAGATTTATGGGTGTTTTTCCGATGTCCACTGTTCTGTTTCTCACTGGAAGTGCCTTCAGAACCCTGTAAGAATAAAAACCTCTTGCAAGCTACTGCCTCTCCAACTGAGTCTAATTAAGGTTTGAACGGAGCTGCATTTTAACGCAGAGCTGACAAAAAGCAACACATAAATTTACAGGTAAGAATGCTCCTTTTGTGGTGCTGGGGGCTGTTTTGTTTTCTCTGATACTGCTTGGGCACTAAACCCAGACTGGTTCTGTGTGATGTACAAAAGAAATCAGGACTGGGTTTCAAGGCTGGGTTTTGCATAAGCACTGGTGTAATGATTGTCTATCAGCTGTCCATCACAATGAGTGATGTCTCTCATTTTCCTGAAGAAGTGTCCAAACAAGGTATTGCTACTGCACAGAATTAAATTCAGTTGTGATACCAACTAGCCATCCAACCAACCAAAGAGGAAAAGAAGGAGAAGGAGCACTGAAAGCTTGTATGTAACCTGATGTATGTTCTAAAAGAAAGACATTGCAAAATTAGGACTGTTCCCAGGGTGAAAGATTAGGGAGTCTGCAAGTTGGTAGAATTGTATTTAGGGTTATTTCTAAGAGCCCTAGTGACACAGAGCTACACCATGGGAACACCATGGCTACACCATGGGTTTATAACGCAGCACCTGAACAAAGCCCCCCCAGTGCTCAGTTTTCTGAAGGAGCACAAGCCTCTGCTCTGCTCCTGTGGCCCTTGGGAGCAGCTGTGCTTGTGTCAGGTGCTAAATATGCACAATGTGCTCCCAGCTAACTGGCCATGGAGATACCTGGTGATCCACGTGTCTGTGTCTCTGCAGCACACAGATCAAAACCCTGCCTCCTCCTCACAGCTTTGGAGCAGTTGTGTGAGCCACTTCTAATGGAGATCAGCATCCTGGTGCTGGTATGGTGTTCTGGCATTTGAAATGTTTTCAGAAGAATCTGTGTTAAAGGCACTTTGAGCAGTTTTCATGAATTCTGATCCTGCTGACAATTCCTGGATCATCCCCATGGAGATCCAGCCTATGCTGTGCAGAAGAGATGATTGTTTTCTCTAAATGCAGAGTCAGACCCAAAGCCTATATGGTGACAATCAGATCCAAGGGTATTACTGACATTAGCTGTGACCCTCTTGGCCTAAGCCCACCCAATTTGGATGGCTTTTACAAATTTTACTGACATCCAGCTGCTCACGGCCACTGACAACAAGGACAGGCATATCACCAGAAGCAGAACATGTGGTCTTGGGAGAGGGCCCTCATAAGCCTCATCTTGAGGCTGCTTTCACCTCCTTACTGATCCTTGGGAAGCTGATCTGGGGAGGGCTGTGCACAAGCAAGGTGAAAAGGAGGTTTCCTGGAGGTTTGGCAGTGGTGGGAAGCACTGCCTGACACTGGAGCTGATGGAGGGCAATGTGGGTGAGTTCACAGGATGTGGAAGTGTGAGGCTAGGGAGTAACCAAGGACAATTCAAATGATTTTAGCATGAAAACACCTGCACCCAGGGGTGCAGAGAGCATCAGTGGATCCCAGATCAGCACCCTGCACTTCCAGGGGGGGTTTATTTAGACTAATAACATCCAGTGCTTGAAATGGCTGCCCCAGAACCTTGTAGGGGTTAAAAGAAATTTGCTTATCTGGTCACAACACACTTTCACTTCTGTTAATGGAACTGTTATTAGAGTGGCAGTGGATTATTCAGTGCCCTGGACATGAAACCTAGATTTGGGCACGGCCCATGTGTTGATAACAGGCATTGCTTGTCCTGTCCCTGCAGCTGTGCTTTTCCAGAGCATGCATTGGTATGTTTGCAGTGGATCCTCGGCGTGAAGGATCGCAGTCATTGCATCCCGAAATTGATTTTCTCCTACGGAAAGCTGTTTGAAGCAAAAACCAATTTGGTTTGTATAAACCACATTAGAGATAAGAAGATATCCCTCAGAGTGTGTGAGATCACCTTTGAAGACATTTTCACCCTACCGCGAGTAACAAGTCGCACAATAAAAAGGATTTCTTACAGCTGATCTGATCTCCACCCATCCGTGAGTTGGCTCTGAAATGAGATAAACCTATCTGCTGTAATTCAGGACAGGTGCATCATATTTTCCAATCATATTACAGAGACTAGGGAGGCCTGATGGTGTTAACACTGAGCATATGACCAGGGCAAGTGAGGCAGCTTTATCTGCTCTGAGGGACTGGCCTTGTAAATAAGATGCTGAAGTGCTCCCACTGATGGGAAGCTGGTCTGTGAGGTTCTACCTGTGCTGCTACCCACTAAATGGTGGCTCTGGAGGGTCACCTATGTGGCTTTCTTTTCTTTCTGGATAGATCCAATGTCTTGTATCTTCCCTCTTCCTCTGTCTGATGCTGTCCTCCCAGTGTGATCCTCAGCTGGTGCCTGTTTGTTTAGGTAGTGTGGCAGCCAACCTGCAGAAAGAGCAAAACTAAAAGTACACTTTAAAGGGAAAAGTAATGAGGAAAAAAATAAACCCACTGCTTTTTCCTCCCTCTCTTCTCCCAGTCTCTTGGTCTTTTGTAATAGGTACCCTTGATGTGTACTAGCATCTTATTTGTGGGGTATCTAAGAGGTATCAGGGCTTGGAAAACTACTGTTGTATGGAAGATACAGGTGGATTTGCAGTCCAACTCTGGGTTGGAGCCATCCCCTCTCTTCCCTAAGCACAAGGCTGGCAGCTCCAGTTCTGAGACTGGGAACATTTTGTGGGTCCTGTGTTGCCATTTCCCTCGGCACAAGTGTCAGGCTGGCTCAGGAACACTGAGAAGTTTCCCCGAGCAGGAGCAAATGGATTCCTAGCAAGAAATGCCAGCTCAGGTTGTCCATGAGAATACAGGGGAGAAGACCATGGCTGACCAGGCCTGGGGCAGGCACTGGTTGTTCTGCAGGGAACAGGGTGACATTCACAGCTGGGCATGTTGCCTTTGATGGCAGAAAGGAAATCTTCTGTTGGTTTGGCTGCATGCAGCTGTGGAAGTGAAAGGTGCCATGATCATGTATCACAGTAATTAATGGCACTTGTCAAAAGGTGCCTGAGAACACAAGCGTCCAGAAGGTAAAGGAAAAATTTGTGGTGCCTCAACTGGATTTTGTAAGAAGTTACTGGACTGAGGAAAGAAAAAAAGAGTGTCCTTAACTTGAGTTCAACATTTTGTGGCAAATAATGACAGTAGCAGCCGTGGGTGGGTGGATGTTCAGGAAGGGACTGTGTGCTGTCCAGTCCAGATTTAAAAGGTCAGCCCTGAGCTGCCTTGATGTGAAGCAATGCAGAGTTAAGAGCTCTGCTTGCTCTGTCAGGTGTCCTGTGTGCTCAGGAGTGCAGGGCTGTGCTGGGCCCCCGAGGACCCCTCCCTCCCTGGGCTGTGGAGGCTCCATCAGCGCTGGCTGGTGGGGGATCAGTGCCGGTGTGCTGTGCCCCCTGGCTGTGCTGCACCTTCCCTTCCTGGTGTGACATTCCTGCTCCTGGGGGCCCGATGCCAGCCCCTGCACAGCCAGGGGGAGCACAGTTACCTGTGGTGGGTGCCCACAGAGCGAGAAGCCAGGTCTGCTCAGGCAAGTTGTTCCGTGGAGGTTGCTCTTTCTAGGACACCTGGCTGTGCCTGGAGCGTCCTGCACTTGTTGGCATATTATCAGCTAATTTAAAATTGCTCAAACAAGCCCTTATCAGTGCATGAGACCAAAGGGTGTTAGTGGGCATAATGACAAGGAAGGTTTTATGAACCACTTCATGAATCCAAATCCTCAGGAGCTATTGAGGCTGTAATTAGATTTGAGGATAATAAGATTTTTTTTTCTTTCTTCCTCTTTTTTTCCCCCTTTTTCTTTCTGGTAGCAAATCAAGGAAAAAATTGGAGCTCTCAGTTCATTCTTGTGTATTCAGAGTGTGGCTGCAGGCTCTACTCAGTAACACAAAGGGATTACAACTTGGTATCAAGTAGCCTGGGAGAAGTGTGAGCATGAAAGTACAGTGGTGTTTTGCCATAGACCATGTGGTTCCCTCATGAATGTGCCTCAAAAAGGCCTCCCAAGCCTTAGGAGCTATTAATAATGAAATCAACTAATAACAAGATCTGCAGTGTGAAGAGAAAACTAGCCAGCATTTTGTTATGGGGAGAAAATGAGCAAACCAGCAGGGGACATGCTGATCGTGTCTGATTCATGTCATCTCTATAATCTCAGCTAAAGTTCTAACAGCCCAGGAAGATGAATTACCCACTCTAACCAACACAGGGATCAGCATGGGGTTTATTAGAAGCAGGCTATCATTTAACAATGTCAGGAGTGTATTTATTATTAAGCAGTAGACTCCACAGTCTAAATGGAAAACCATCACTCCTCCTTAGACACCAAACAAGGTATGTTCATAAAGCCAAATGGCCAATACATTGTATTGCCTGAACACACATACACAGCCTGCTTCACTGGACCTCAGGGCTTTCCATGCTTAGCTACAGACTAATAAACCAAAGTGTTTGAAATTACTGGAGGATGAAGTTGTACACCACATGCTAATTTTGACTCTCAAAACTCCCCGGTGACTTCACTCCAGTGAAGAAAGAATCCAGAGAAAGAGTTCTGGGTTCAGCACTAAAGGATTGGTTGAAAGTGGGTGCATATGGACCAGAGTACAAAACCCTCTGAAAGCAACTCTGCTTTCTAATATGCCCTGTGTACTTTCAGCTCAGGGATTGCTCAGTGATTCTCTTTTCCTGGAGCCCAATGCCTCTGTCCATAAGAAGATCAATCAGTAAAATATCTGGTAAAACACAGCGAACATTTTGGTTTTATTTATTGCCACATTAAGATACCCAGTATGGAAGCATAAATAATACAGTTCAAGTAAACTACCACTTAATGTAGTAATATTTCAAGCTGGATTTGTGGGAAAGGCCTGAGGCTGGCCATGTTTTCAGTCCAACTTTGCAAATCCAGAGTGTTTCTGGACCAACAAACATACAGTGCTCTCAGCCTGTAGCACAGCCAAGCAACTCCTACGTTTTGCAGTTCTTTTCTTGCTGCACAGTCAACCAGCAATCACAGCAACAGTGTTTTGGTCTAAATGTGGGAAAGAGTTCCTAGGCACAGCCATCTGAGTGATGTGATTGTCTGTAACTGTGGGCTGCCACAATTGGCTTTGAACATCACCAAAAAAATCTTTTCTTTGCAATTTATGAGGCCTTTTCAGCCATATTTTTAATATGTCTTCCTAATGGCCCAGTTGGGAGATGCCTTGAAATATGACAAAGTGGATTTTCAAAATTCAGAAGCCAAACTGAAGAATGAACTGAGAGCTGAGTCAGGGATGGAGTAAATACTAATTTTAAGTTTCACCTATTTTTATCAGCTATCTGGGAATACCTGAGTTCTGAGGTTTAAGCAATAATACAGAAATTTCTTAATATTTCATGTCACTTTCAATTATTTTCTTTAATTTCTCAGATTAGGGATTTGTGAACATACTAAACTGGAAATGCAGGATGTAGATGATGCAGAGTTAATGCTGATCTTTAAACCTGCTCTTCATCAAAAGTTGCTTTGTAAAAAGAAAAATGAACCAGTTGACTTTTCTGTTCCTTCTTCTTGTCTTGCACTTGGAAAGGGAAATAGCAAATGTCCATTTGAATGCTATTTGCAACTGAAGCCAGTCTTTGCATCTCACTCTGTGAGATGTCTTTTGGTCTGGGGCATGGATCTGGAGATTCTTGCTGTAACAAGGATTTTTCAATTCTCTTCACCTTCAGTGCTCAATTTGTCCATTCAAGTTTAAAGTCCTTTTGTGTTTCATTGCCATTCCCATCAGCTGCTTCTGTTGCTCTCACTGTTCCCTGAATTCCCCATAACCATTATCCCTGATCAAGTCATAAAAGCAGATATGATACCATCTCCACAGGAACGATTTTCATCTAGGTGTGATGAATACCTCTTGTACTGCAATAGCTTGGATTCGAGCCATGCATAATTTTTGCATTAATTATGTCATTACTGTTTAATTGCTGCAATTAGCAGCATCACTTTCTCTGAGCCATCACTGTCATCATATGGCCTCCACATTATAGCAGGATCTCACCTGTTGGGGCACCCTAAGCTGATGGATGGAGTGTCCATATAATGCCAAAAAGCTGTGCTCACCTGACCACAGGAAAGGGAGTATCTGAGCTAATACCTCTTCTTTGTGAAGGCACCTAAAACCCTGCAAGGTGACCTGCAAAATGGTGCCTCTCTGAAATGTTTCTTTTTTATGTCCTTTTTCTGTGGCTTCAGATGGCTACACAACATACAGGAAATGTGGAATCAGGTCCCAACCTGAATTTTAAGGAGCTTCATAAACTCAGTTTTTATGCCATCATGACAATAAGTGCCACCTGGAAGTGACAGGCAGGTTGTTTAGGAAATGAAGACTGGGCTGGGACTGGATCAGGAGGCAGACTTTGGTTTGTAGGACCTCAGGGAACCCTGTCAGGTTGAACCAGATGGAAGCCTCTCACAGGCAGGCATGAGAGCCTCTGTTTTCATCTTACAGCAGGGCTGGCCACAGCACAAATTGTTACAGCTCCAGGCCACATCTTCGCTGTTTCTGACTTTGTAAGGTAAAATTTTCAATGTTGCTACTTGTCACTACTTCTGCACTGAATTAAAATCCATTTGAGATAATGTCAGAGGGATGGCAGTGCAGCAGGGTTTGTTAATCCTACAGCTGTAACACCTGGAAAAAGCTACTGGGGTTAGGGTACACTCATGATATTAGACAAGTACCAAAGTCTGCATTTCCATTCTGCGGAGAAGGAAGGGCTTGTTTCCCCGAAGTAATCACTGTTCCAGTAACCTGACCAACCCTCAGAGATTATACAAATGAAAACTGCGCTCTCGTATTCAGAAACAAGATTAGCCCTTTAAGGAGAGCCATACTTCGTACTGTGATTGTTGGGCTCGGGAGGCTTCTGGCTGTGTGACTCTCAGGTCTCCCATTCAGCGTTCAGCTGTCTGCTAACAGCACCATCAGCCATCATTACTGCACAATATCCATCAAGCAACAAACCCTGGTATCTATTTAGCAGCAGGAGATTCTCATCCTGGAGAAGTGCTCTTCTGCCTTAAGACATTCTGCCTTAAATAAGGGTCAGCCATCCTGCCAAATGCATAAAACTCGCTTTACCCAAACACACACTTTGAGTAAAACAGAGAGACATGTAATTTTATGAATTGCTTTTAATTCTTAGTGAATTTTTACTTTTTTTTTTTTTTTTTTTTTTTTTTTCCTTGTTGGGTTGGTTTGGTTTGGTTTTTTTGGTGCGTATGATGAGGAAGTTTTTGTGTGTGCTTCTGGAGCTTTTGGGAGCCTATTTTTTTCTTTTTTTTTTTTTGCAATGGCCCTGCTGGGAGTTCTTGTGATTGTTGCATTCATTTGAGCTTGCTTACACAGACAAAACTCACTCAAGCAAAATCACTGCTGATCACTCTGCAAGTGGGAATGATGATGAGGTGACAGTTATATGGGCTCAGTTTCATGGACATAAACCATCTTCATTGGCTGGAAAAGCTGCCTTGGGAGGGGTTCAGCCTTTTTGTGTTTGTTTCAAGAGCTTAGGAAGAAAGGCAGCAATTACAGAACGTGGCTTTAGGTCACTTTAAGTCACCCAGTGATGAACATTTATGCCACATATTACCAGCTTTATAAACGGCACTGTTCTGTGCCAGTGGTTACCCACTGTATAGGTAATTGTAAAACAAACTCCATATTCCAATTGACACCCTTTCTAATTACATCTCACCTTCATTAGGCTATTAAAGTGATAAATGCTAGCAATTAAATTGAACTTCAGTGAAAACCCTCTATCTGCAGCATGCCCTGACTGTGGTGTGAGTGATTTGCCCAGGAGCCCGGCAGAATTCTGCCAGTTGAGTGGAGCTCTGAACAAAACAACCCCAAAAAAGGAAAAAGAAAAATCCTGAAAAACAGCTCAGCTGATTAGAGAGTATCTGGCAGCAAAGTCCATGCCCAGCACTGAACAGCATGGCTGGCTGGGCTGATCTGCCAGCCATGAGTGGCAGCTTCTTTTCATTTTAATTAGATCTCTGCAGGAGGGGGAAGAGTGAGTGGATCTGGCATGTGCTTCAATGAGGTATTCTCATCCAGCACTGGTGGCTGTTCTGTGGTTGTCCTTTGCCCATTTTGGCCCTCCCATGTTCTTGCACAGGAGATCTCCCTCACCTGAAGGGACAGCTTTCCTGGATGCATGGATGGGCATCTTTGCTCTGTGTGTGTGTAGGATTTAAGTGTGCATGGTCACCTGTGTTCTAGCTCAGGTGTGGTCTCTCCTGCATGAGCCAGGCATGAGTGAGAAGACAAGAAGCTGCTTTCTGTCACAAGGAAGGGACATGGCACAGCCCTGGATGGGACTGGGGGATGCTATAAGGAGGATTCCCAGGTGTTGAGCTGCCTGGTGGCAGTGGCAGGAGTGCCCTGGCGTTCCTTCCTCCCTGGCAGCCCCTTCTAGGTGATGCCTGAAGGATTTTTTTCTTTTTCTCTTAAATACCTTTTACACAGTTCCCTATATCCACAAGTATTAGCATGCATACTTGTGATGCTTTAGGTGTGATAACTTAGCCTGGTTTCTCGATATCCAGTAGGCTGGGAGACCAAACACCCCAGAAACTGTAGAGTCAGAAGACAAAACACTCTATTGTTGTAAGCACTCAAGGTCCCCTAGCAGGACAGATTCTGTAAACTAGAAGTTAGCCCACCCCAGCCCCTTATTGGGCCCTCTTGTTAGATATGCTAATGTGTAAGGTCTTTAATTGTATACTCGATTGGGGGTGGTAAGGGAATTGCAACGCTGTCACCTGGGTGAATCGATGCATTGAATGGGATCCTATTAAAATACCGAGGTAAACGACCCCCAACCCTCTAACCCTGTCTGAGCTTTTATTTCCTAAGACCAGGAAAAGGCATCATAGGGAGCCAGGGAAAAGAGCTGGTGATATTTGTGTTTGGGGTTTCTCCCTGTTGAGTGACTGGGGGAGCAGAGGAGACAGGGAAGAGAAGAGGCTTTTTGCTCCAGTGCCTGCAGCAGCTTCTCCCAGCCTGATGTAGGGAAGGAGTGGGGGGGACACCCAAATGGGAGCCTTTCTGTGCGGCCAGGGAGTGGGACAGAGGGCTTGGGGTCACCCTGCAGGTCTGCCCAGTTTCCATCTCATACCAATTTTAATTTTAAACCCTCACAAAGCTTTGTTACAGTGATGCTTGCAGTTCAGTGGAGACAGCAGGCTGCCACCCCTGGAGCAGATGTTTCTTTTCTTGAAGGGTTGAGCCAACATAGGGGATGGAGTGACAGAGATCTGTATTTCTTTTTTTAATAAATATGATAACTTCTGCAGATTTTTCCTGAGGGTTCCTGCAGGGCAACTGCTATTACTGCCAAGAGCATACCCTGAGCTGGACACAGGCTTGCCCAGCTCCTCAGGGATGGTTTCTTGGAGGTCAAATAACTGGGAGTTCCTATGAGTATCTTTGCCAGAGAAGGACAGCTGAAGTCACCTCCTCTTATAATTTCTGATCTTCCTATGGACAGATTGAGAGCTTCTCAAATGTATTTGCTGTCTGAAATTACTTGCTGAATGCAGCCATTGGTCATTTCTGATTTATGAATTTTTCAGTCTGTGAGCACCTTGAAGTAAGGTATTTGAGACTCAGAATCCTGGCTGTGCTGATGTGTTGATTAGCTGGTCTGAATGCATTGAGATACTTGATGCATTTCTATTTTGTGACTAAAATGAGTGTGACCTTAAAATGTTTTGTACTACTAAAAATAATAAGCCATTAAAATCCTTAGTAGTTGGCCTATGCCTTATCCAGAGTTGGGAAGGAAGGGCTGTGGGCTGCTTATTGACAAATGATAGCAGTGAACTTTTCCCCAGCTTCTTTTGACAGGGATTGCTTTTTGATCTGTACATTTCCTTGCCATATCTGAGTATCTTGTAGAAAAGCCCTGAGCAAAGCTAGCAGCATCTGTTTTATTATTTCTTTCATTTTACCAGAAAAAGACACAGGTAAAAGCGGATGATTTGTTTTGGTATGAATGCCTTCTCTAATAAGGACTATTCCTAGCAAAGCTTTATGCATTTCATTAGCTACAGGCTGGACACTGCACTAGTCTGTTGATGTGAAAATTCTGTGAGTTTTTACCCAAAAGATAAAAACTCCATCAATTTTCAGTGATTTGTGCTGTGCAATGTAAAATCTGTTTTCTGTGACTATTTTCTGTGACTGAAGCATTTTCTTAGAATACTACTTTTGCATATATTATTGCCAGTAAAATTATTTAAAGTGCATTTGTAGAAAAGTAACATGAAGTTAGCAGGAACCTGGAAGAAAAAAACAGAATAAAGCAAGCCTTTTAAAAAGAGGAAAAGATAATTTCTCAGAAAAACAACACAGATATTATAAGCCTCTTGCATTGAATACCAGCCCAGTGACCTCAAACAAGGATGTGCACAGCCTTCCTGAGCTAGCCTGCCATTCTGAAAGGCACTCTCTGACTGCCACCACCCAGTCACCTCCTGGGCATGAGTTCTCTGGGTCACTGGGAGAAGAGAGAGAAAAATCAGTGGGAGATGCCTGGTTCTGTGCAAGGATGAAGTTCATACGTGGTGTGACTTTCTGTGAAACCAAAGGTGCTGGTGTGCGAGTTCAGGTCAGCACTGCCTGTGGCCCTGCCCTCCCTGCTGCCTGGGCCACAGGAGGAGTTGAGGGTGTTTGTGAGTGCTTTACTCAATCAAGAATAAACAGATGCATGTGTGAGTCAGATCTCGAACACCTACCTCAGACAATGACAGCAGCACGAGTCAACAGATTTTGTTCCTGTGTTTTGGTGACACCCAACTTGCTGCCCATAAGGAACCCAACCCCAGGTAATAGTCAGCTGGTAAAGTCAGAGGACCTGGTCATTGCAAATATTTACTTTTGAAGCACTTTTGACACAGATTTTAATCAATGGCCTTGCATAGATGCAGCTGTGATGTAGCATCTTGTGTTAAAATTATCAATATAGATGCAGATGAAAGGAAACAGGGAAATCTTCAGGTGTGTGGGCTTTTCTTCAGGTCTGAAAGTAACTCCAAAAGGTTGCTTTTTTTGGCTAGCAAAGAAGCACTAATATTTATTTACCAGATGGTAGTCTGCTGATGCTCATCCCCTCCAGCCTTCTTTAGGGCAGGAAGTAAGTTTGTGGTATGAGCACATGGCTCTTGGCTTCAGGGCCAGACTCAGGCCATTGGAAAGATTTTCAGGTGTGTTTCTGAGATGGACTCTTGAATTACAAATAGGAATTAATTTTCCAACTAAATGGTTTCTGATTTTGCTTTAGATTGTCTCTCTGTGAATGTTTCACCAGTAAAATTTTTCCTCTTCTTTTCCTGCTCCCTGTTGATTGAGATAAGAGGGTCTAACCTGCCTTTAAACTGCCACCACAGGTAGGGGCAAAAAAGGTGAATGTGTTTACTTAAAAGGAGGGGGAGTTAAAAAAGTGACTGTATCTGCCCTGGAGCTCTGTGGCCTATGTTGCTGGCCAGGTAACACAAGTAGAACCAAGGCACAGAAATCTTCATAATACATAGTTTTTATTATAATCACTTGACTTTTCCACAGCTCATAACTGTGCTCATTAACAAAATGCCCACAGATTTATGAAGTCTGTTCAAAAAAATTTAAAGATTAACTACTCTGAAACTTCCTTGTGTTTTTATATACCCAACAGTTAAGACACAGTAAAATGATTTTTATCATTCTTCATCCTGACACAGAATAATTGTTTGTTCTTACTGTTTGGATTACAGAGGTCTTTGAAGATCCAATCAAAGGATCAAAGTCTTACTGTGTGAGGCACTGTACACACATAATAAAAAATCTGTGGCCCCCAAGAAGCTGCAGGATGGGCTATTTTTCAGTTTCTGTCTCCCAGCAATGCAGTGATATCTTTTCCCTCTCTCTCTCTCTGACAGTCCAGTTATTTAGTGTGAAACCCATCTCTGTGATTTCCTCCTAAGAAGCTGCAATGCTCTGTGTAGCCCATAGTTAATAGGAGCATCCCCAGTGCTTTGGCAGGAGGATATGAAGGGAGTGGAGAAGAGGAAGGTAATTCTTTGTTTTAGGAATCCGATCCATCACAGCCTGCGGTATTTCCTGCTCAATACCACTCTCTGTCACTCACTGGGGCTTATATTGGGTCAAACACATTATAGTTTGATTCTCCAGCTAATGGCTACTGAGGCCTGGTCTCAGTGCACTGCAACAAGCACAGTAATTGAAATTCAGGCTGCAGGAGAGAAAAGGCTTAGTCTTCATTTCAGCACATCATCCGCTTGCTTATACAGAGTTTTCTCCTGGATGCAGTGAAGAAGGGGCTTGATTCAGTATTGCCCCAAAGTCTTATCCATATTAGTAAAAAAAATATGACAGTACATAGGGATCCCAGCACTGATTGTTTTTAGGTTCAAAGTGTCTCATCTTTTTGCTCTGGAGAACAAATTTTTGATGGTTCACTGTGGCAGAGTCAAGATCCCGGATTAGTTCCTGGGAGTTGCTAGATTCATGTTGCTTTTCTTTTCCATTAGTGAGTCAGGAGAGCTGCTTCACTCAGCTCTGCTCTACTCCCACTCCCTTTCTGCATCTCCCTGTGGCTCACCAGCATCAGAGTAGCTAGAAGAAATCAGATGTCTGGGAGAGGGATGAGACTGTTCTCATCAGGTGGGCTGAGGGGGGGATGTGACTGCTTCTCATTCAGCTCTTGCTCCATCTTAAACCCTCTCTTATATTAGTGTTGATCTAGTGAGATTAGTGATTTGTCTGGGATTTTCAAATAAGCGCACCAAATTTAAAATTAACAAGTTCTGTTTCAGAAAAAGTAAAAATTAAAAATGCACCAGGAATCGAGGCGCTATCACGTTGTTTTCCAGTCTATCTTTACTCTCCCGGGTGCTCCCCAGCCTGGTATTGTGCCAGCTCTTCTCACCTCAATGGGAAGCAGTCATTTCCAAGTGTCTCATCCTAGGGCTGGTCTTGCTGAGCCTTGTCCTCTCCTAGTGTTCCTCTTCCCTTTCAGGCATTACCTTGCATTTTACACTTTTTTACTGGATGGAATAATTTTCACAGAACTCACCCTCTGTAAATCACCTGAGACTCTGCCCTTCTATTTACATTCTTGTATGTTTTGGTCCTGTTTCTATGCTGTGACTGTTACCCATAGCCTCCTGTGTTTGACCATGGAATTGGAGAGTTTAGTTCTTCTGTTCCTCATTTAGAAATGTGGTGCAGTTTGGCTGGACAAGTTAGAGGCAGTGTCTGATGTGCTTCCTTAATACATTGTAGAATATAGATAATCAGTGAAGAACATTAGTTGAAATGTCAATGAAAAGTGACAGAAACATTAACTGGGGACCATATGCTGTTCTCTACACTGGCATCTCACTCTCCATACATGGCTCTGAGCCCTAGCTAAGTGCCTTATCTAGCTATTTAAGGTATTTAATTAATACCTCAGATAGAGTACCAATCCTCATTTTTCCATGTACTGATAGAGCAGAGCAAAGAGAGCAGCTCTGTGTTATCAAAGCACACCGTGCAGCTCTGAGAGGAGCCTTTCATCCTGACAAAAGAGCTCGGGGCTGGAGCTGCCCTGAGGCAGGAAAAGGGAGCCTGCTGCCAGCACAGTGTGGGGACAGAGGTCACAGTGCAGGGTCAGCCTGGGAAAGGCTGTGCCACTGTGCCCATGGTCTGCAGGCGTGTACCAACCAGGTGCAAAAGGAGAGCAGAACACAGAAATGCTTTCTTTTCAAGGGAGCTGCAGTGATGTGCTGGTCTGTTTGTCCGTGCAGGTCACAGCTCTTGGGAAGCAGAATCTGGGGAGGGCAGATTTCTCCATCAGGGATTTGTATGTTTGAACCCAGGCTGAGTCCTGATGCTGGGCTGCTCAGGATGACTGCCCCAGGGAGGGCACCACTGGGCTCTGTGCCTCAGATTTTCCACTTGTGCTCTAAAACTTCACCACTTGCTCTTTGCTTCTCTTTCAGCTCGGATGGGATTGGATCTTTCATGTGTCCTACAGCACCCACCAGAGCTGTACTGCAAAGGAACAAATACTCTCTCACTCCAAATCTGTACAATTATTAAAAGTTCATCCTGGTAAACCCCTAAGCTCTATCCATACAAGATCTTCTTGTTGATTTTTTCTTCCTCTCTTGACTGTCTCAATTACTAGAGGAGACCACTTCTGTCTGGAGCTTTTCTCCATGGATTTGCCACCCTGCCTTTCAAATAAGAGGTCATATTCTCCTTTGGTTTTGGGCTGAATAAGGATAGTTTCCAGACTAAGCTGAACAGACTTCTTTATGAGCAGTGCTTTGCATTTTACTAGTGTCAGTCAGATGAGCAAGCTCTGGCTACAAAGTCATCATAGTGAGGAAACTCGGGCTGGTAATGTTTTAGATTCTTTGGAATTTTTTACTCTCCAACCCTGTAATGTTGGCAAGTGCTGATCTGTTACGAAAGCTGTGTTATGACTCTTCCCTGATTCTTAGAGAGAGACCAAATGGGTCTCTGGTGAGTGGGGTACAAAGCGTGGACTGCTTTTTCCCAGAGGAAAAGCACCTGGTTTAGGTCCCCTGTGTATTCCAGGGAAACACAGCATGATCCTGGGAGCCTTGCAGTCATGCTCCCTGGGGCTGCAAGGAGAGCTGCCTGCAGTGCTGTGCAGAAGGCAGGAAAGATCTGTACCACTCTTACCTTACATGGTAACTGAGGTGAACACAGATGTTTTCAGACATTACCAGTAGGTCTCTAGGCATCTCCCCATCCTCTTTCAAGGCAGCCTTTCCTGTTAAACTGCCCAGGTACCTTGCAGGTGTGTATGCTTGGGAGTTACTGCTTCAGATGAAGTCATCTCTGTAGGACCAAGGGAAGATGAAGCCAGAGTCATCAAAAACATCTGATTGCTGGTTTTTCTAATCTTTTAAATTTGCAGAAATTTAGTGATGGAGTTGTAAGTGTGGGAGATTAACGCAGTTTCTCCTTCCATGCCATTATTTGTGTTCCATGGAACCAAACAGTGGCCAACACTGTCAGCACCCAGCACAATCACTGTGTGGGAGAAGCTCCACAAGCACTTGTCAGAGGACAAGGCCAGGATGTCATGTCTGTGACTCCCAGCCAACTTACGGTCTTAATTCCCCCGTGACAGACAGTTTTAGGGTTTGTCATAATACAGCTTCAGATCTCCCTCTGCTCTGATTTGGATAGTAACCCCATTTTCAGGTTTTGGGTGTGTGCTGAAGGACGTGGAATCCCAGAGAAGCTGCGTGGCTTGTCTCAAGTTGCAGCCCTCAGCTTCTCCAGGTGTTGGATGTCTTCTGGGAGCGAGGAGGAGAGGTGGACAGCAAGCGGGAATACCAGCAGTGCACCCTTGTTGGCACCTTAAAAATGGCAAGGTGTCAAGGAAGAGGAAGCTATGCTGTGCTGTGCAATGCATGTCAGTAGTCAGCCAAGACTGAGGCGAGGACTGGGAGCCACAAATGATTTTAGGGAGCTGTCGGAATGATCTGCAGGCCAAGGATTCTCCAATAGAGGATGTCAGGAATGTTTCTGGAAAACAAACAAATGTGAGACTGTTGCAATCTGTTCACACCAAGACAAAAACAAAACAAAAGAGTGTGAAATAAATTTTCTCATAGCCACAGGGCTTGAACGAGGCTGGAGACAGAAATGCCAAATAATGGCTAATATGCTGATGAAAACAAGAGCTTCATTTTTATGTAACCTCCACAAAGGGCTGTCTCTTGGACCCAAAAAACTGCTGATGAAGAGGTAGATGAGGGACACCGAGAAGAGAGGGGTAAAAGTGCTCCTTCACTTACCTTTCCAAGCAGTTGCTAGGCAAGATTTGGTAAAGCAGAACAGCAGTGGAATGATCAGATGGAAGGGTGTCTGTGTCACTTGCAAGGACGATGTCATGATGGCTCTGTTTTAAAAATGATTTGATGTTACTCCTGGTGATGGGATGGGCTTATTCTCAAGGAGAGTTTCACTGCTTGCTGCTGAGGGGCCAAACTTTTGTAGAGGTTTTGTAGAGCTTCAGTATTCAAAGTGCTATCATATTCCATTCCTCATTCAAATGAAGAACAAAGTCCAAAATTTCCTGAGAAATCACATTCTGAAAAATAATGTCAGTCTGGATGAAGAGAGCTATTGCAATAATACTTGAAATCTTTTTTACATTGCAATGTTAAACCTTTTGGATAATGCAGAGACAAGCCTGAAATGATGGGTTTTTCATAAGCAAAAAATGCAAGTGTTGCAAAATCAGAATGGAGCCCAATGGCATTATTGAAATGTATTGTGTCTTTCTCATGGTGAAAATTCATTGTTAGTGTCTTTCATGTTTGACAGAATTGCATTTTTCCGAAGGAAAAATATTCCACTGGGAAATTCTAGTGCTAATATGGGTGTCAGTAGCAGGCTGCCTATTTTTTTATTTTTATTTTTATTCCCGAAGAATTCCCACTGTGGTTCTGAAGTCAGTGGATATTTCTTCTGAAGATAGGGCTCTGGAGAGAGATATTTTTCACACCAAATCCCCCCTCCCCCAAGTGGCAGTAGGATCTAGCTCTGTGGATTCATTATGCACTGTTAAGCAGCTGCCACATTTCACTCCAGCAACAGTTGTACTTCATTTATGAGCAAAATGATTCATATGTGAATATGGCAAAAGTGCTGCAGCTCGTGGTGAATTTGCACTGAGGAGCAGCTCGTGGGTGAGGATTGGGTAGAAACAGATGCTGAAGTAGGACTTTGTTACTTGCCTGTTAGTTTTTACAGTCATAAAAGTTTATGTTTTAGAAGGGCAGGTCCTGCCAGAAATAGAAGTGCATAAACACAGAGCAAAGGAGCTTGTTTATGACTAATATTAATCATAGCTTCCCTGCATCTTGTGTTAGAGAAGCAAATAAATGGTAACACTTGACCTATATACAAAATTATGAATGAGGAAATGAAATGGATTGATAGTATTCTTACATTAGTCCCATAATGCAAAAACAGTGGGATGCCCAATCACTGCAGCAAATGTGACAATGATTGAAGGATGATTCCTCTTTTACACAAAACCTATTTGTGTTCACTACCCTGGAAAATTTCCCAGCCTGTTTCTTTTATTTACCGTGGTGTAAATTAGGAGCCTTTCTGCTAAAAAAAGTGTGATCTTCACAGGGGTAAGAGCAGCAGAAATAAGAAATTAAGGCATATGTCTGAAATGTTGCAAAAAATAACAGTCTTAATACTTCAGTGCAGAAGCTCTGTGGGTGGAGTGAGGAGAGTTCCCTTTCTTAAGGCCAAGGCTTCCACTAGTACTTGGGCAAAGTTGTGCAGTTCCTCCCCACACAGCCTTGAAAGATGATGCACAACTCGCTGCTCCAGTCATGCTGCTGGCTACTGTGCTGGTTTTAACTGGGCTAGAGTTAATTTTCCTTACAGTGGCTGGTATGGGGCAATAGTTTGAGTTTGTGCTGAGAGTAGTGTTGATAACAGGGAGATGTTTTTGTTATTGTTTAGCAGTGCTTGCACACAGTCCAGGCCTTTTCTGCTCCTCACCCCAGCCCAGCGCTGAGCAGGCTGGGGGTGCACAAGGGACAGAGCCAGGACAGCTGATCCCCACTGACCAAAGGGATATTCCACACCACAGGGCCTCATGTTCAGCATATAAAGCTGGGGGAAAAAGGAGGAAGGGGGGAGCATTTGGAGTTTGATTTCCCCAGTACCTGCTATGTGTGATGAAGCCTTTCTTTCCAGGAGATGGCTGAACACCTGCCTGCCCATGGGACGCAGGGAATTAATTCCTTGTTTCGCCTTCCTTGTGCACATGGTTTTTGCTCTGCCTTTTGAGGTGTCTTGTCCTCAACCCACGAGTTTTTTCACTTTAACTCCTCCAGTTCTCTTCCCAATCTGGTGGTGGGGAAGTCAGTGAGCTGCCAGCTGCAGTTAAACCCTGACAGTCATGCAGAACAACAGTCTACCCTCAGGAAAGCCAGGCAAAGAGGAGATATATGTATTTAGTTTAAAATCTACTTTAAAAGAATCTGTGTGTTGTGCAATATTTTTTTGGTCTATTTTTATGCCAGGGTAGGGAGGAATAAAGATTCACTAAATTCCAAAAATATGTGATGCCAAACATCTGTGGTTGTAGTTGAGACCTCACAAGCCATGCTGGCTTCACAGAGAACCTGGGCTCAGCATCACTTGTTGGTATTTGCCCTCTGGTGCCAGTACCCACTGGGAGAGGAAGCTGTTGGTCCTAGGCAAAAGGCCCCTCCTTTACTCAGGTTTTACCAGCCCTGAGGTGGTGACTGACAGGGCAAATGCAGTTTTGATTTTTCAGTGATTCTTCATCATCTTTTCTTCTTGAGTAGATTAAACTGCATATCTACCCTTAGATGGATTAATGTCCCTGCTCTGAAAAAGCAAACTTTAAGTCAGGGGAATTGTTGGCACTTGCCAAAATCTCACAGAGTACCACTGGAAGAAAACACCCCAATGCACAGCCCTGTGCTTTTTACTGAAATGCTTCTTTTTCTTTTTTCTTTTTTCTTTTCTTTTTTTTTTTTTTCTTGCAGGTATCCCCACACACTTAGGATAGCAAATAATCCCAAGGCTCATTACTGCACATAAATCCCTCAGCCTTCTGGGTTTCCTTCTCTGGAGCCACTGCGAAAATGGACACATCAATACAGCCTTCTGCAGAAAAGCTGACAATCTCAAAATGGGCTCATGCTGCAATAACTGAAATCTCCTGCCAGGTTGGTGATGGGGCTTTCTAATCAACTTTGCAATGAATATTTCTTAAATCATGTTAATCCACCATTTAAGGAGAGATATCAGTTCCAGACAATGAATCACCATACCTGGAGGGGGATCTACCTGCCGTTTCCCCAGAGAGGAGGCGATTAACAGCGCGCGTGCTGTCAGACGAGCCAGCAGCTATGGCATTTATCACCTCACAGCTCCTTTCCTGCAATGAAGGAAATCTTTGCTCCCTGCTTCTGGTGCAATCAGCTTTTATTTATGTAGTGGTTATGGAAAACAGCTCTTAAAGGAAAACTGCACCTGTTTTGCCCTCTGAGGCAGATTTTGCTCTAATTTACATGGATGCATTTCCTATTAGAGTTTGCTAAATGTTGGGATCTCATGAGGCAATGAAAGCCCTTAAATACGAGCAGGCAGAGTGCAGTACCCAGCTTTTAGACCCACAGAACTATAGTAAACATTGATGAAGAAGATGAACTGTCTTTTTCATGAGCACTTTTATGTTATCATCTCCCATAGCTCCTAGGAATCAGCTGAACTGTTAGCATCCTAGCTCAAAGAGACTGCAGACCAAATATGAAGTCTTGTTCTGGGGAAATTCCTGAGCCCAGGTGATTGTAGGACTACTTTGGATAAGTAAAGAACTATGGAATTGTATATTTTTCTGTCAATCCCCAAGGTAAACTTCATGAACATTCACTGCAGAGTAACTTTTCTTTTCATGAACAAGCTGTGGTAGCTTGAAAAAGGGTAATTTCGTGGGTCTTTGAGACCCACTCCAGCTCAAAGCAAGTTGACTTCTGGATAAGGTGATGTCACTTATGTCCTTGTCCACGTGAATATCTCCAAGGGTGGAGATGCTCCAGGCTCTCTGGGCACCTGCACCTGGGCTGAGCCACTCTGAAGATCTTTTTTGTCTCCAGCCACGTGTAATTTTCCTTGCTGCTTCTTGTGCCTGTTTCCTCTGCCCTTCTGCTGTGCACCTTCAAGAGCAGCCTGTCTCTACCTTCTCTGTAACTTTTTGGATGGTGCAGTCAGTCGTCCCTGCTGACTGAGCAGACAAACTTTCTCACTCTCTTCTCTCGCACCATGTGCTCCAGCCCCCTGACCATCCTGGTGGATTTCTGCTGGCTCTGCTGCACTTTCAGTGCCCTTCTTATGCTGGGCAGTCCCAAACTGGATATGGTACTGCAGATAAAATCTCAAAAGTACTGTGCAAAGGCCAGGGGTCCTCTGCCTTGACCCACTGTGCTGCAAGTCATGCTGTTGGTTTGCTTTATTGCAAGGTTGCATCATTGTTCAGGTGACTGCGTACCAGGACTTTTATTCCAACACACGTTTGCAGGCTGTAGGACTACACTTAGGATTGCTGCCAGGGAATGTCCCTGGGAATGTGCTGCCCACTTTCCCTTGAATTTTGGCCTCTTTAGGCTATCTCAGTTTGGTCTCCCAAAAATAAACGTTTCCATATTTTTGCTAGATATTCTTTAATTATTTGGCTTTGGGCTTTAGGATAATGGAGGTCAGTCCCCTACTAAATATAAGTCCTATTTCCTCAGGCAGTCCTGGAGGAAGTGAGCTGCCCAAGTGAACTGATGTGGAATTTAAGAGCCCAATGTAGATGCTAACAGGCATTGGCCTAAAAATATCTGCTGCTTTTACTGCTGCAGAAAGAATGACACGCACCTCTGATAACTTGTCTTGTGGTGAGTCCTGCCAGGCTGTGCCTGGATCCAGAATGATTACTGCATTTCCTGGTGGTTTGAGGAGGAAAACAGATGAGAGGTGCAAATTAACCTGTTTTCCTCTAAGAATAACTGCAGCTGAAGCCACAGTTGGCCACAGGACGCTGTCCTCAAGTGCAGGTCGATAGACAATTCATTGTTCATGGCTAATAGAAGTGTGTGTGTGTGTGCATATCTGTATATATGTGTATCTTCATGGTGTGATATCTGTATGAAACTATTACACCCAAGCCAGATTGTTGAACTTCAACTTGGTTGTGTTTACTTAAGGCGTGGCAAAAGCTTCCCTATAAAAGAGAGCAGGGATAGTGCCAGTTCCTGTGTCTCTGCTGGTGCTGGCTGGAGTTACACTGGGGGCACTGCAGGTAAAACATCCCTTTGCTGTTTTATTTAGCACAAGATGAAGCAGGTGAAATACAAGTAATAGGGCTGGAAAAGCACCACAGACACATTGAGAGGGATTTGCCTTGGAGAGACAGAATAAATTAGAGTCCCTATCCTTAATGTTACCTGGAGGAAAAGAAAAGACGAATTTGCCATCCTAGAAAGAGGCTCCTTTGTAAAACGGTAAGTTGTCAGAAGTAATTGGATCAAGTGGGAGTAGAGATTCTAAGATGAGGAGGATGCTATAGTTACTGTAAGCTGCTGTTAAATGAGGTAGAAAAAAGGTATCTGGAACTGTCCTGTGCTGTGTATGCAAAACGAGAAGAAAATTGACTTAATAAATAGCCAGAAGGGAGTACTGCACAGGCTGTTTGGAGCAGAAGGTCGTGCAAGATGCCACTGGGAAAGTAATCTTCTGGAGGGTTGCCAGAGTGCCTTGCTTTGGTTTTGATTTTCTGTGGTGCTCAAGGCTTTCACACATGGTGTGTACAAGGAGCTGCTGTCCATCTGGGGTTTGGGTCGCCCACGTTCTGGTGCTTGCACTGCCTCCTCAGCTTGCTGTCTCTGCAGGAGGCTGCTGACTCTCTCATTTGTTTTTTCCTCTGAATGCTAGGAGAGATTATAAACTTACACTTTCCTTCATTATAAGACAATTCTGGAACTGAGTCCCTGAAGTTTTTACAATGCTTCAAGTATGTGAATGTCAGAATCTTAGAGGAAAGAGTGCTGGTGTTACTGTAGCACATATTGAGTATTATGAGGAGATGAAGTGCAGTTTAATAGCTTGGAGTGTCTGAGAGGAAAGAGGTGAAAAAGGGCTGCTGGCTTTTTGGCTTTTCTGGTACTCTTTGTTGTGTTTGAGAAAATTAGTTGCTCTTTCTAAAGCACAGAAACTCGGCCAAGCCAACATATAATAGAAATGTTTTGAGAAAATCAGTGGAGAGGAGAAGGTTCAGCTATGAAGTACACGTGGTTTCTAATTGCCTATTTCTACTTTCTACTCAGTGAAAAACACCAAAGCCATTGAAGGAAATGATGTCTGTACTGTGACATAAATCTTTGTGCAAAGTGTAATTAGCTGTCAGTAGCATTTGGCACTATGGAGTACCTGATTATAGTCATGGCCTGACATCTTTCCTGAATGAGTGCTGGAGGGAGACAGGACACACCTTCACTGCTGCCTTTGAAGCTGTTCAGTGTGTTCAGAGAATGGTGGCTGCTTGGGGTTCCCCCATTATTTCTGCAGGAGTCACCAAACTTTTTGCCCTGCTATGCTCAGAGACTCCTCTTTCCTTCCCATCCCTTCCAACTGCCTCACTTGATCTCTTTTTATCCTTCTTTCTGTAGCTTTTCCACTGCTTACCTTCTGTCCCTCCTTTGCTGTTTGTCCCTTTCTCAGGTACAGAAAAGGATGTCCCTCTACTGAGAAGGAAGAGGAACCAAAAAAGAGCAGGTGCAAAGTTGGGTGTGATTCCCTTCTCCATTTCAGATAAGTAAATGTGTTGCAGGAGATCCCAAGACTAACTAAATGTTTGTTTAGCCCCTCCTGAATGTTTACCCCCTTCTGAATAATGATTTCTTTCCTTAGTTGAGTGGCAGTCTCTTTGCTTTTCTTTAGAGTTTGACAATACACCTGAACAAGCTTTTGTGAGTATTTAAAATCCCTTCCTCTCTCCTTGCATCTTGTGGCAGGGAGCGGTCCAAGGGCACCATCTCTGACATCCATTCCATTATAACTCTGTCCTTGAAAGTCTGTCTGGATCTTGAGGTCAGTAACAGTAAGAAGCTCCCCAAGCAAGCAAGCAATATTCAGCTTTAACAATTTTTGTGATCTTTGCTGTTGCTGAGGGACCCATGAGAGCCACAGGGGAGAGCTGTGGCCAGGGTTCAGGTTGCTGCTCCAAAAGAGGTGAATATCAGAGTGTGTTGGAGCAGCCAGGACACTGCTAGACAGGGCCTGACCCCATGGCCTGCCTGCAGAGAGGCATGGGTGGGTGTAGAACTCACATGCCTTGTGCTGATGAAGATATTCCTCCCAGGGAGTAGTAGTTAAGTGTGTTATTTTCCTCAGTCTGGTTGCTAATTTAATCCCGATATGTTAAACAACGTAATTAAACACACACACACACATGCTAAAAACTCTTGTTCTCTGTCAGAAGAGAGGGAACGCCTGTCAGACCCAGCCTTCAAGCTCTGTTAATTTTAATTTGAGTTTTGGAATTAGTAATCAGTTTTGCTGGAACACTGTTTCAAGAAATAGATCTTAGCATGCACGGAGCCTGGGCACAGTTTCAAATGAGTATTTGTTAAGAAGCCATTCCCTTGTCGTGTTATGGTACATTACATGAGATTTATTTCCATTGTATTAAAAAATGCAAACCCAAGGGGAATGCTCTCTCTTCTTGTTGGCCGAGGGTGGTTTTGGATTTTTTTGTGGGGCTTTTAATTAAAACAATGAGATGCAAAACCACTTATTTGTTTAGGCTGTTGTTACCATGCCAGGAGGCTAAGTGACTTGAAGCACTGAGAAAGGTGATGAGACTAAGTAAAAAGGGTGTAGGGAGGGGAGCGGGGGGCTGTATCACACCTTCACTGTGGCTGAGCTGTGTTTTTGACATGTGGGGAAAATTCACAATACAAACCTGAGGCTTTGCTCTTACTGGAGCCATCTGGTCTATTTGTGCAGCACCAGAGATATCTCAGATCCACAGATAAGTTTGTTTGATAGAAAAGAGCCCTTTCATCTACTAAAAAATTAAACAGAAAAAATCAAACAATCAAACAAAACCAACCAATCAAAAAAGCTATGGCATCCGGTTGCTGGAAAGTGAAACTGGGTGACTTCAGATTAGAAATTAGCACAGCAAAGTTAATTAATTGTGGGAGAGGCTTGCCCAGGGCATGGGGTCGATTTTCCAGTGCTAATTCCTGAGAAAGTACATCTTAAGTGGAGGCCAGGAGTTAGGGGCAGGAATCCCTGGATCAAATGTGCTGGCATCCATAATGTAAGATGCCAGAGGAGGATCACAGTGATTCTGCCTTTAAAAGTCTACTAATAAGGGACTTGTATTTTCCTGAAGAAAGGGACAAAAGGGGAAATATAGCTCAGGATAGTTCATATTTTGGTTTTGTGAGGTCAAGTGGGAATGAAGGATAGAAACTGGCGTGGACTCTGGGTCATGTTTTTATCCAGCAACTTGTAATCTTGCGTGACAACAGAAGCTGAAGGAACCAGGAGGGAAGGCAGGCTGTACAACCTTCCTGCTCCTTCTCTGAACCCTGAAACTGCAACAGAACCTTTCAGCTGAAGAGAGATCCCCTGGAAGGTGGTGCACAGGTGTGTTTCTCTCTCTACATCCATGTGGCCCTGGGGAGCACACCTGGAAACTTGTGCTCTGGTTGGACAGAACAAATTGCTTTCTTTAAGCTCCAGTGCCACTGGCCCCTCCAAATGTGCAGTTTCTCCTCTTTCTTGTGTCCGTCTCACACTCCTGTCCTAAAAGCTCTCCCATCCTGCAGTTCAGTGTCTCTGTGGAAGATGAACTACCTCCTATTGAACAAAAGTAGATCTTTGATGGCAGGAATCCTGCTGTGCTTTTTGATGCCTGTAAAGGGACAAAGCCCTCAACAGGAGATTTTGGCTCCTGTATCCATCCCCAGCTGTGCCAGCAGGTGTATTAGCAGGTCTGTTCAGTCCAGGGTTTCACTGCATGTATGAAATGTTCATTTTCCTAATTAAAGTGCCCCTTTCTGTTAGACACAATAACAGAGAGAGGTTTGACCATGCTTCATGTTGGAATACCTGCAGATTCCATGCAATGGCTGCCCAGTTTAAACAGCATTTTGGAATCTTGTGCCCTGGGCACAGCTGTGAAACCTGACCAGAAGAGTCCTGGGTACCTCTGGGCATCGTCCCTGCTCACACTCACTCCCCTGTGTCTGCAGCTCCTGTTCCATGCCCTGTGCTCGCCTATATTGCAGCTGTACCTCAATGCTCCCACAGCAGCTCACTAACAGCTTTGCTCTCTGTCCTCAGGGAAGACTCCAAATTGAATTTGTAGCACTGACAGCACTGGTTTAAGATAAACCAGTTGGGATTTGACGACTGCTCTTTCCCCATGCATTTCCAGCTAATGAGGATTTTGTCACTGTGGCTGCCCTCAGCTCTGCAAGCTGCTGCTCCACAATCCTCCTGGTGGGAGGGGGAGGCGTTATCCCACACACTCCTAATGCACCACTGTGCATCAGGAAACTAATGGCAGTGCCTGTCTTCCCCTCACAGGAAAGGGGCACCATGCTCGCCCCCAGCTCCGCTCGGCTGCCGGAGCCGGGCTGGCAAACCACAGGAGCAACGGGAAGCCTCCAGAACCTGAGGAAATTTAACGGCCAGGACTTCAAAGACCTGCGAGCCTTGTGCCTGAGCCAAGGGCTGCTCTTTGAGGATGCCACCTTCCCTGCTCACGTCAGCTCCATCGGTCCCACCCTGCTCCCGGAGGAGAAGCTCTGGCAGATACAGTGGAAGAGGCCACCGGTGAGTTCCACCAGCTCGGGAATTTCGCACCTCTGCTGCTGAATGGGAGCACTGATGGCCAGGCTAAAGGCCTTCGCTCTGGGCTGGAAGGGTGTTATGCAGCAAGGGGAACACTGGAAGCACACTTGCAAGGAGGGATCCTTGCTGTGGGATGTGTGGAGGGAAGATAACCTCTGCAACATTAGTGATTTCACTAGGTACGTTTTGGTAGGAAGTTTGCTTCCACCTGTGAACCTGACTAGAACTACTGTTCCCACTTTGATCTGCTTCTGGAGGACTTTGTGCAAACCTGAGAAGTTGTTAAATTCTATTGAAGATCTCTGATTTCTGTAATCCAAGTGACTGACTCAGCAATACCTATTTTAAAGTAATTGGGACAAGGCAGGAGATGAAGCACGTTCGTGTGCTGATTCCCAGTTGCAATTTAATAGGCAGTTATCGTCTGGCATGTGGAAGTTTAGAATGGGAGGTGGAATCACATGCTCAACTCTTTTATCCTAGGACCTAATTTAGGAAATCTTCCCATGGTCCAACTGTTCTGTATAGCACTGCTGTGTACCATTTGCTGCTGGTGCAGCTCCTGGATTAGCCACGTGCTGCCCTTTTTCTGGGATTTGCTGAGCACACCGCTACTGCCTGGGGCCTTTGGCTTCCCTGGGCTGGGACAAACCAGCTCATCTCCCTGAAAGCAGCCCCTCAGGGTGTAGAGACAGTGACTGTGAGACTGTCACAGAGACAGCACAAAACAACTGGAAAAGATTTATTTGGGTGGCAGATGCATTAGGGCAGCGAAGGCGTGCTGGAGCTTAGCAGCGTGGTGGCCTTGGCACAGCAGCAGCAGCAGAGGCTGCGGCCAGCACAGATGTTGAAACTCATGGATCACAGAAAGGAAGCAGAGTAGCCAGGACAACTTGCAGAGCTGCTAAATGTGTATGCCTGCATGGAAAGGCAGGAAGCACAGCATTGGTAGCACAGATTGGTAGGTGTGGAGGTGCTGGATGCAGATATTTGGGTGCTCTCTGTGGAGGTGCCATGAAGAGATCATTCTCTTCCACAGAATCTGCTCCTACCACAGGCTGCACATCTGGGCTTCTCCTTAGGCAGTTCTCCCTCATGTCCATGTCTGGTGAGAGTGCAGCTGGTCCTGTGTTTTTTACACCAGCACTCTGCTTGTGAGTTCAGAGAAGGTGGGAATAATGTCTCTTGAAAGTTGTAGTAGGAAAGTAACTGAAAATGCAAAGAAGAGGAGTTAGTTGCCTCTGTTTCCAATCTGAGAGAGAAAAAGTACGATAACTAAGCATTAGACTCACAAAAGACAAACACAGGTATTTGAAAGGACTCTCCAGGGGCACTTTAAAGATGAATAAACTGAAATAAAATGTTATGATACAGTTCTGTTAAGTACTAACACCCCGGTGCTTTTGCAGCAGAGAAGTGTAGGACTTCAAAAGCATACAGAGTGACTTAGAAACCCAAATACCACTGATTTTGAGGCACTGCACTGTGGAATGAACATCTATCCTCTCTAATATCCTGAGAGTTATTTCATGTGCAAAGGGACTGATGTACCTTGCCAAAAGCAGAATCTGCTGCTGCTACTGCTTGAAGTTTGTCAGGTGAGGCAGGTATTGGAGAATTCCCTTCTATTTTGCTGAATCCATGAATACTAAGCTTGTGAATAAAAGTTTTTGTGCAATTGGTTTCAAAAATTTGCATATGTCCTCTCCATCCCAGCACTTCCATTCTCAAGAATTTTTTTTCAGCAGCCAACAATTTTCCAGAGTTTTTTTCAGGAAGGAGCATGATCAAAATCCTTGGCTTTGCCAGAGTTCTTCTTCAAAAAATTAAACCATATGCTCATGGCCCAGGGTTTGTGATGTGAACACTGAAAAATATTTTGTTCTTTTATAGAGGCTAAAGCAGCATCACCAGCTGCTCTTCTGTGACAAGGGACAAAATCTGAAACTGCTGACTCAATCTGGAACAAAAACTCAGGGTTCCAGTGTTGAAGAAGGCCCTGGGTTTTTTTCCTCAGTTTGACCAAAATTTTCACCTGTAGATGTTTCCCAACCATGCAGGCGTCACCCTGCCAGACAAGATACAAGATAAAGGACAGTGGCATCAACTGCCTGAGGAGACCAAGCAGAAATTCTCAAACATCACCACCACAGCCATGCTGTGTCATGGTGACATCAAAGTGTGGCCTCACTTTCCTGGCAGAAGGAGTTGCTAAATCACAATGGTTCCTTTTTCATCTATAAAGCTGCAGATGTTTTGAGTGAAGGGCCAGGAATTAAATAAAGCTGTGTTTGCATTTCATAAGTCCTGAAAGGCCAGTGCTGCATCCAATTTCCTCTGGGAGCTGATCCCCCAGGAGGAAGAGGGAGGTATCAGGAGTTGTGGTGCCCCAAACCTGCAATTTTTCAGTCAGGCACTGTCCTGGTTTAGGCCAGAGGGGTCAAAATCTAGGAAGTGATCTGTGCTGCAGGAAGGCATACAACTTCCTTCCTGCGAGAGAGAGCCAATAATCAGGTAGTTTTAAGGGTTGATAGGTAGGTAAACCAATTAAAAAGTTGATCCGCCTTCAAGGAAAAAACCATATATAAGCAGAGACCCTCTGACGCTCTTCCTCTTTGGACCTGCTGCTGCTGTGTAGAGAGGAGCAGCTCCTGCTTCTCTCACTGGTAAGGCCCCCCCCCACCTCCTTCCGAAGGAGGGAGGGGGGGGGGAAGGGAGGTTTTACGGCAGCCGTGCCGCTGCAGCCGGGCAGGCATGGGGGAGGAACGGCTGGAATCTTCAGCAGATACAGCTCAGCCGGTGTGCCAGCTACACGAGAGGGAGAGCCAGGCCCCTGCTCCGGGCCAGGCAAGGACCAGGCCGGACTCCATCCAGCTCGGGCCAGGCCCTGCCCTGTCACCCCAGGCCCAGATGGCCCTACCAGGCCGAGCCAGCTTGGCCGAGCCAAGCAGAGAGACTCTGAGAGCTTCTGGCATTCAGCTGGGACCTGTTCAAGCAGCCCGGCAAAGAGCACGTGATCCTCACACTGCCGGAGAGAGAGAGAGACAGAGATTAACTCTCTCCATGCCTGGACTAAACTCACAGACACCCATCCTTCCTCGCAGAGAGAGGAACGAGTGAGGACATCTACATAGTGCAGCGCAGAGACTTTACAGTCAGTGAAGAAAGCAGAACTGATACTAAAAAGGGGGTGCATGGGACGTTGCTTCAAGAGTGAAGCTGAAAACTCTTTTGGAGAACCATGGTTGGGGACTGAGCTAATAAATTCTCTGTAATATATGAAGATATAGTCCAAAGGGGGATGTGAGGTTCTAATTGCAGCCAATGAACTGAAATACCTAAGTACAGACAAGTAAGTGTTGAAAAAGTACAGCCTGATGAGAAACTAGAACCAAGAGAGAGGAGAGGCTGTGACTCAGAGCCCTGGTCCCGGGAAGAATGCTAGAGAACCTGAGTTGTCAGGAGAACCTGTGTTGCTAAGCACAGAAGAAGGGATTTTCTTTGTTGCTGCAATTGAACTAAGCATCCTTAAAACAGGTACCCTGTGGACTGTTCATAACCCACCATAGTGGCTGTGGGAAGGCTACTGGTGTGGGAGAGATTCACCATTAAGCTGGACTTTACTCCGGGCGGCGGTTAATGGTGAGGCAGAAGACCCATAAAAACTGTATTTTTCTTACAGAAGATCCATGGTGTAAGCAAAAGAAACTTCTCTCCCTAAATGAACTGGAACAAGAGCTGTTTCTGAGGTGGTAAACTGACTGGAGGTCAAAGTGTTGTCTTTTGTATGTTGTCAGAGAGAATGAAATGGAGATGTGGGGAAGGAGGGGTGGTCTGGGGAGTTTGTTCTGGTTTTTTTTTCTTGAGTTTTTTTTTCTTTTTTCCCTTTGTCTTAGATATATTAATAAAACTTCTTTGTACTTTATAAAGTTTGAGCCTGCTTTGCCTACTCCTAATCCTTATCTCACAACAAGCAATCAAGTAAATTTAAGTAAGTGTGCTAGCATTTAGCCACAAACCTGAATAGGCGAACTGAAACCACTACAGGCACCTTTCACCCATGCAGAAAAGTTTGTGCACTCTTTGTTGTTAGGCCATTGCAGTGCTAACTTTAAGGATATGTGGTCCCAGGTGTTTCAGCTACCTAAACAACTCAGCCAAGAGATACCTATCAGATCCCCAAGAGAGACTATTTCCTACCTGAATACATCTCCCAGAGACTCAGTGCAGCTGTATCCTGCTGACAAAGCATGGCCGATTTAACCTATGTCTGTATTTTTCTCAGCCTCCACCATTAGCTCCCTCTGACATTAAAATAAATTTGTCTGGAATTGTACCTGTGGCAGGCGTCTTGGTCCTAATAATCTCTTAGCCTCCATTTACTGTCATGCAGTATCTGGTTATTTAAGTGGTAGATAGCAATTATAACTGCTGACTTTGTTCCAGATCCAGCTGAGCAGTTGAGCAACATGCTGCTTCTATTTTACCTTGTACATTGTCAAGAGAATTGCCAATTATGCTCAGAGTTTGGAGTCTTCATATCTGGGGGTAAAGTAGAGAGAAAACAGCTTGATTTCAGACAGGAACAGTCAGCAGTGACAGTCAGAAGCAACTTTTTGACTTGTAAACTGATCTTGTTTAATCGGCATGTGCCTGAAAAGGGAGGGAAGGTGGATTAGGAGCACCAAGACAACATTGGAAATGTCACTTTTCCTGACTCTGCGGTAGTTGCAGTTTCCCATCAGATGGGGACTGCTTCAGGCTGTGTTTGCATCCCCAGGCCCTCAGTCTACACCCACTGAAATGTGCAATCTGTAACAGAGATTTTGCACGTGGTACTTCAAGCATTACTAGAGGTCAGGCTGAAGGTACCAAATACAGCAGGACCTCACAATTAACTATTCCTTTGGCTGACCAACAGTTTTGAGAAATGGAAGGGAAGTTCTACTTTAGACTGAATAAAGTATTTTCTATAGCTAGGCTTTTCTAAAGATCAGTCAAAGGGAAATTCTCCGTGAAGAATTATGTCAGATTTAAAAACTGAGATGCTCCTTTTAAAATGTTCAGAACAATTCTTTTTCATCATTAGCTGCTTTTCCTTCACGCAAGCTATTGATTGGAACTGAGGAAGCCATGAAATGATTAACTGTTGCGGAATATGCATTTTTATTCAATTAATGTTCAGGCTAAAGATTTCTCTCTGCTCTGATCATGGTGCATAATACTGTGCAGATGCAAAAAGAAATTGAAGGAGGATGGTCCAGACGATGTGAATTATGGTGATGCTAAATGTGGAATGCTTTGCTTCTGCTAACATTGGTTGTATTTTCAGCTATGATATGTGTGAGGGGAGAGATTCCCATCGGTGGAGCAGTGCCTTGGCCCTGCACCAGGGATAGCCCACCACTGTGCTCAGTATGGTGCCCATTATAAATGTGAAGGACAGTCCGTGATCTTCAGTGCTTATGGTTTAAAAGAGGGTTAAAATGGGCACAGGGTGAAGTTGCTGAAGACTTTTCTGAAGGGTCTTCAAGGCTCCAGACTACTGCTCCTGCCCTGCTCACCCTTAGTCTCTTGGGGACCCTGTAGCTCCCTTATGGAATGATGGGATGCTGAGCAAGAGCTGGCATAAGAAGGTCTCTCCTCTGATTAGCACAGAGAGTTTTCTGTGGGCAGCTGGAAGAGATGGAAAAGCTGCAAGACAGCCAGTGGGAGTTTAAGGATCAGCATGAGAGGAATCCCTGAGTGCCTCTGATGTGACTTGTAGGGAGGTGCATGGTGAAAGGACTGTCTGAAAGGGCCAACATGGGCTTTGTCTGCATCATCAGTCTGTTCAGAGCATCAGGGCACAGACTCCTTGAGTATTTGTCTCAGGTGTCTAGGATCAGGTGATGAAAAAGGATTTAAAATAATTTCTTGGATGGAAGGCACAGAAAGAGGCAGTGTGAACTCAGGCAAGGGATACACCTTGTTCTCATCGCCGAGCCCTGTGCACTCAACACCTAAAAAACATGGGAGAAAATTATACACATTGAGCCAATGTTTGTTTGCTGGGAAAAGTGATCCATCATTTGAATCAGTCATTTTGTAAAAGGGTTTGCTCATGTTTTTAATTTCCTTCCTCTGCTCCTTCTCAAAGAAAACAAAACCATCTTCCAGGAGCAGAGTATCTATTGTGATCCTGCACAGCTTTTGGTGATTATTTGTTCCTTGACCTGTTATTTATTTCCCAGAAATTTCCAAGAATTAGCATCAGCATTAAGGAATTTTTGAATCCAGCCACTGACTTTAAAAAATGGGCCCTTTAAAAAAATAATTTTGAAGTTAGCATCTTTCTAGACAGATAAGCTGAGCTTGATTTCCTACTGCATCAGCCTTGGCCTGTCTTGTAGCTGGAGGGGACTAAACCACAGATTTCATTCAGGCAAGAATTTAGACAACAATTTGAAGTTAACCTAAAAACTTCTCTCTAAGAGAAGAGGGGGGAAATGAAGAAAAACCTACCAAAAACAAGAAGAAGAGGAAAAAGAAGTGCAGATTGTCACATGAGGAGCTTTAATGAGGAAAGCTACAGGAAATGTGTGACTGTGAGGGACAGTGGTGTCCTGCAGGTCTGTCACTTTGGGGCCATTTCCTGGCACGAACCAAAGCTACTCGCCAGCTGTTTGTGGTGGAGTTCACAGCTCCAGTCTTTCCCAGGGGGCAAGAGGCTCTTGGATCCTGTTCAGTGTTTCTCTGTGATGAAAATCAAAATCAATTCACCTTGCTCTTTCCGAGAGTGCGTGTGCAATCAGTGTAATTGAACGGGAGCAGCATCCCCAGGCTGCCATTGTCTCAGCCCTCGCCTACTCAGCTGATTGCACCTGACCTCGACTCAAAGTTCATCCCTGTGGGCCAGGGGAGCTGCAGTGCATCACCAGCTATTACATCTGTCTTTCTGAAAGATGGAAACTATTTATTTGCATATTTCCCGACTCCATTGATCTTTGGGAAGGGCTGATTAGGAGGGGGAATTTGTGCATCCTGGGTGGATGGGAAAGCAGCGCTACTGTGATGGTCTGCTGACTGCCCTGCTTCCCTGTTTCTCAGGCTGGGGGGTCTCTGGCAGGATTATATGGCTGTGTTGGCCACAGGGTAGTTGGTAACACCGTGGCACTTTCAGCTTTTACTCCACGATCCCAGTGTGGGTCCAAAAACCTCTAAGGAAACTGCCTCTCAAAGGCTCTGGGTACACAGGACTACTTCCCTTGTTCACCTCCTTTGTCTTTGCCTCCTTTGTTTGCAATTACTGTTTTTTTTAGCACTGAGCCACACAAAGCAAACAGGTTTCAGGTAAAATCCCAGCCAGTTTCTGTTTTTGTCTGGTTGTTGACATCAGTCCATCCTCCAGCAGGACTTAGATTTCACATTTGTGGGCTCCCTGCCTGTGTGGAGTCTGGTGAACTCATTCTTCCACTGCAAAAGAGAACTGGAGCAGAGCATGGCTTTTATAAGCAACCAGTGCATTTGTATTGAAATCAGGCAATTAGGAATTGAGCTATTCTGCTGTAAAGCAGGGAATTGAGTTCTGATAGAACGAGCAAACCCCTTGAGAGTAGTGTGATTTTTCATATTAATTTTGGCTTGCTCAGTTATCCTCTCCCTCTCCAATCTGTTGGAGACAAGTCATTGCACGTCAGATCTTTGGTATGGCCCAGCACAGCTCATATTTTGTGGGTTGGAAAAGACCTTTAAAATCATAGAGTCCAACCATTAACCCAGCACTGCCAAGCCACTATATCCCTAAGTGCCACATCTATGTCTTTTAGATGCCTCCAGGAAGGTGACTCTACCACCTCCATGGGAAGCATGTTCCAATGCTTGGCAACCCTTTCAGTGAGTGAATTTTTCCTAATATCCAGCATAAACCTGCCCTGGCACAACCTGAGGCCATCTTGTCTTGTCCTGTCACTTGTTATCTGGTAGAATTGACTGACTCCTACCTGGCTACCACCTCCTTTTCAGGAAGATGCAGAGAGTCACCTTCCTGAGCCTCCTTTTCTTCAGGCTGAAAAAAGCACCAGCTCCCTCATCTGCTTCTTATAAGACTCGTGCTCCAGACCCTCCACGACTTTCTGCTTTGTTCTGCCCTCCCTCGTTATTCCAGCTGTCTTATTTCTGTAGAGGTTTCCTGTGGTTATGGGATGTATGGCTATGGGGTGTGACTGACCCCTCCTCAGCACGCTGCTGGGCAGTGCCTTCAGCTCACAGAACTGCAGTACCGTGTTTACTTCTTAATCCAGAGCAACACTATTACAGGCACAGCAGTGCTGCTGAATTAACATTTGTCCAGCTGAGAACAGTTTGGCTTTCAATCAATAGCAGCCTTTTTATTTGTCATAATTTGTGTGTGTTGAACAGGGAGCACCATGACTCATGATAGCAGGATGTGTAAGGATGGTGGAGCTGTAGCAGGGGGAGCAACACAAGTGTAGCTGAAGGGAAGGATGTGGACCTGAGACAGGAACAGCAGCAGGGCTGGGATTTCACTTTAGAGTTAAGGTGAACTGACCAGGAGTCAGCTCCTGCCTGTTAACTCTCAGTGGCCTTGTGCCTGCACTCAGGATCGTGCTGGGCCAGTGGGGAAATGTGTGGGAAAGTGGCCAGTACCCAACCACAGCAGCCTGCAGCCAGACTGGCTTACACTGCCTAGGAAATCCCACCTCAGGCTTCCAATTCTTCACAGAACTGTTTGACTGTGTCCTTTGCATGTCGGTGTGTGGTCTACATCTACACTACTCACCTCCAACTCCTTCTGGGGACTTGTTCTTCCCTAAAAATTTCAAGTAATTATAAAAAAGAGATTTAGAGATAAATGCATGTACAGGACACTTTTCTTTCACCTCTCAGATTAATTCTCCATTTTGCCCTTTAGATGAACAGTACTTCTGTGGTAAGACCATGCTCTAGAGGATGAACTGGTTTGAACTTGAACTTCTCTTTCCTTTTGAATACATAATGAAGTCTTCAGTGGGCCAGAGAAAGCGAGTGATGAGAGCTTTGTCCTGGGGGGGTGAGTTCAGGCAGAGTGCTTGACTTGCAGCCCATATGGTTGCCTTCACTGCTGGGCTCATGGATGCTCTGAGAAGAGACCACGTGCCTCCCTGAGCTCCCTCTTCTTTCCCCCTCCAGCTAAAACTGAAAAGTCTTCATGAAAATGCCACAAAGCCTCATCATTTCTCAGTGAAACAGGGCACTGCTTGTGGACAGACTTATAGTTAAAGATGTTGTTTCTCTCTTTGTCATACAATTTGAGCAGTAGGAAATAGTGAGACTTGCACATTTAGTGGAGTGGTAACTATGAGTATAGCTGTGCTTTGCAATAATGGACAATATGGTGTTTTACGACTGCTGTGTTCTTGCCTTTGAAGGAAGGGGAGCTAATTGGAGACTTCCTTCCAACTGAAAAGGTTCAGATTTCCAAAGCACTGCAGCCATCACAGTTATGTCCTCTCTGTGCTCTTTCAGAAACCCTCTGTGGGTTCAGACAGCTGCTGAGCAGCCCCTTCCCCTGGCTAGTGGAAACAACACGCTCTGTATTGTGGCTCAGTTATTGCCCCAGGGTGCGTGGGGAGTGCCCACTCCTGGCAGCAGAGCTGGGTATGCTGTGGGTGGTGGGAACACAGCCTTGGAGCGCTCCCTCTGACAGCCACAGAGGTGTCTGTGTGCACAGCCAGGGCGTGCTGGCTGGGGCTGACTTCAGATTATGTCTTTTCTGGTTTTAGACTAAATTACCGTTTTCTCTCAGCAAGGAACCTGCTTAATGACCCAGCTCATCCCCGTTTGCTCACTGGGGACTCAAACACCTTGGTGGGCAATAGAATATTTGGTGAGGCATCCAATGGGCTGACTTTTCAGCCAGTCTCCACAGCAGGCTAGCAGCATCCACAGAGCACTTAAGAGCTTTAGCATCCTGGCACGGAGCCGACCATCAGCCCTTCCTTCAGGGGTCCCACAAAGACACAGCTGCCTTCCCCTTAGTTTCAGGCTCATGCTTCTGTATGGTGGTCACCCCTGGGGCAACTGTGCTGTAGCCCAGCCACCTTGCTTCTGGCAACTAAGATTTCAAAGCCCTCAGAAATGGTGGGGGAAACAAAAATACCCATTCCTTTGTACTCCTGGTTTTCTGGGATAACTATTGGCAAGTCAGACACACACAAAAGCACGGGCAAGTTCAGAGCCTTGCCATGCAATTTAGTCTTTCCTGCCTGTGTAAAGTTTTGAGTTCAGTCAGGTGAGGGACACAAACTGCTTTGGGAAACAGAGGATAGGGAGAAGATGAAGCTGGGATGGATGTAGCGTGGAAGGGAGAAGGGCTCAGTGCTGGTACTTCCTTATACAATGAGCATCCACTGCTGCTGGTGACCACACATCTTAGGCCTGCTCCCATGCCATGGGAAAATCTCTTGTTGCAAATCCCCCAAGTCCTGGGATAGGTGGGGATGGCTGTTGGAAAGCATTTCAAGGAATTTGCCTGCTGAGGCTGCTTTCCCCCACGTCAGCAGTGCTATGGGAGCCTGATCTGCCCACCAGCCTGGAGCAGTGACTTTGCATTGCATCTTTTCCTGACAGGGAAACTTTTTAGAGGGGTTTGATCACTGTGAAGCCATTTCAGAAAGCTGACAGCATTTGCTAATGCTGAGCTCACACAACCCTGCAAGTCATGAGTCACGTTGTGAGCTGGTCTCATTTATGTGCAGCATGTCAGATCAGCTGGGGAGAAGGAATGCCAGGGCCTGTTCAAGGAAGAGCTGCTGTATTATTTTTCTTACCAGAACACTTTTTTTTCTTTATCTCTTAATTTTCTTACATGTATGATGTCTTGCCTACTTCAGGCTGATTGCTCTTTCAAAACAGAGCCTTACCCCAATGGAGAGTGCCAAGGGTTACTTGTGGGGGATGCTGAGGTTGTTCCTTCTTGAGCACTCAGATATCCCAGGCCAATAGCAGACACAGCTGGGGGAATGGTTCACATTTCTGTGTGCAAAGCCAAGCTCTGAAGTGCTTCCCCCTTCACTGCCCAAGCAAGACTCTCAAGGAAAATTCTCCCTGAATCAAAAACGTCAGCCAGGCCTAAGGGATTTTGCAGACAGAGATTAAGCTCTCTTTCAATATCTTCCTCACCAGAGTGAAGAAAAGCAGGCCAGGCTGACCTGTATTAGACCTGAATGGAAACACAAAAGGCTCAGAGTGTAAAATGCTCTCAGACCCACTGCTGAGCTGAAGTGTAGACCCTATTCCACTTTGCTTGGAGACCTGTGTATCTCTGCCTCTGTTGTCTCAGGAAACTGCACGATTTCACAGCCAGGCTCAGAGCCCTCTCTGAAAGGTGTCAGTAGCATCAGAGAAACCCAAATGAAAGCACAGGGAGCACCCACCCCCAGGAATCCATCCCTAGGAACATCTGAGCAGATTAAAGAAGAGATGCCTGAGTATCTCCTCTGGTTTTGTTGGTGGCAGGCAGCAGAACATCAGGGCTCAGGAAGAGCAGTTTTCACATGTGGAAAATGGAGGCAAGGTCTTCAAGGGGCAGGAACACATTGCTGGCAAAGGCTGGGTACTCACACTGTTCTTTGCATTTTCTTTCCCCCAGGAACTTCAGAGAAATCCTCATTTGATCATGGATGGCATTAGCAGATTTGATATCCTGCAAGGAGAAATAGGTAAGGTTATGTTCTTGATTTGGAAGAGATCTGCAGAAAGGAATAACCCATGACTGCTTTGCCATGTTCTGAGTGCTCAGTGGGAAGATGTGGGCCAGTAAACAATCAGTGAGGTCAATCTAGGCTGGCACAAGTCCATGCACAACTTATTGCAGATATTTAACAGGATTCCCAAATGCAGCAGCTCAAATCTTTGTTATTTTTGTCTGGCATCTTCTTTCTGACTGTGTAAGGCCAAGCATAGAGTTGGAGGTCCAGCTGAGATCAGGCAGATACTTCAAGTACAAGGGTCAAAGACAGCTAAGTGTAAGTAGGTAAGTAGGCACAGCTCCAACAGGTGTAGGACTCCATTTTCTTTCCATCCTAATGTCTTCATTTGACTGTCAGTGTTTCCTTTCCTGTGGATATTTCTGTTCAGCTCCTCCAATACTTCCCCAGTATCTGAGTACATATCTGTACCCTGTGTGAGTTCCATCTTGAACTCCTGGACCATGTTTGTCTTTGGGAGCAGCTCTGCTCCCATGTAGAAAGAAATGCCTTCCCATTTCCCACTCCACTGAGAAGTTTGAAGGTTTCCTAAAGAGTGTTCTGGACTGAACATCTCAACATGACTGCAAATGATAGGAGCAGCCTGAAAGTAGAAAAGGAATGGCTGGGTGACAGCAGGGTTCCCAGTGGGCATTGTTGGTGAATCCTGGGTAGTGCTTCAGCATTTTGGAGGGGGAAAAGGAGACAGAAGAATGTTGGTGGCTTTTAGCAAAGTGATTCTTAGATGTTGCAGCCCATTCTCTTTCTAAAGAGTCAGCAGTGATCCACAACAGTGAGTAACTGACTGAATGCACTGGTTTCTTGCCTCCCCTAAGGTGACTGCTGGATGCTGGCTGCCCTGGGCTCCCTGACACTGCGAAAACATATTTTGGAAAATGTTTTACCAAAGGACCAAGGATTCCAGGATGATTATGCTGGGATTTTTCATTTCCGGGTATGTATTCCCTGTGCTATTGGTACCACTTGAGCTTGGCTGGTTGGACTGCAGAGGGGTCCAAGCTGCTGCCCCACATCTCAACATCCTTGGATGCTTTGGTTCTTCAATGCTGACTCCTAATTCGGAACGTTGCAGAAAATCCTGAATTTTTTAAGGATTCCTTGTGCTCCAGGTGGTGCAATTGCACTTCAGGGAATTTGATGCCCTTTTCTGAAAGTTATGACTGCAAAGACAGCGGTACCAGCTGTTCAGATAGATTTCTGTACATATATGTTTTAGATGGCATTCTGGTGGCTGCTTTGATTTGGGTTATGGCTGCCATCTCACCTGCACTATCTATTTGGGCTCATTTTCTGTTTCCTCACTTCACCTTGCCCTTTTACCTTGTTGAAGTGTCTGGAAATTACAAATCCTTGGAGATAGATCAGAGGAACAGGCTTTTGATATTTTGAAAAGAGATTTGTTTCAGAGAGAGGAACAAGGCTTTTTAGTAAATCTCACTTTCTACCAACTCCTAAAATTGTCAGAATCTCCCAGGAGGGTGACTCGGGTAGCAACTGGCAGGCTCTGCTTGCTTATATCTGAGTCAAACAAATATCTGGTGGGATTAGAAGAGCTTGCAGCACCATTAAACTCCAGAAGCTAAACTGGATGTGGAGAAAATCAGGATAAACTCAGCCATTCCTCATTCCCCTTATTTCACAAATCTCTTTTGTTTTATGCAGTTCAGCGCCAAACAAAGAACTCTGGCAGTTAGACTTCTTTGACCTCCTAGGCTCTTGTGGAGCAGCACCAGGAGGATTATCTCGTGGACAGTCTAAATTTTGCTCTGTTCCTTTGCTCCTTGGAATACCAGATGTTTCTATCTTGGCCCATTTCCAGCATACAGAGGCACACTGTATGAGATAAACCAGCTGAAGGGACACCAGTCTGCTTAAAACACATTAAAAGGATGCAAGCTAGATTGTCTTTCATGGGAGCTTTGAAAAGATTAGTTAGGCGCAATCCTTAAATCTTAAGCAGTATAAATACCTTACAGTATTTGAAAATGTTTTCCCTGTCATCTCATCTGCAAATCAATGCAACTGTTTCTGGCTTTCCTTGAGCAATAAACCCCTGAGAAAGCTCCTCTGAATGGAAATGCTTCTCTGCAATGCCTTTCAATTATTCCATCAAAGATATTTTACTGCCATCCACAGGCTAAGCCACCAGTCCTCAGTTCAGTGAAGAATCGCAAACAAGGCATATCATACGCTAATATAAAAATTTTAGCTTGTAACTTTTTCCCCACCATTTTGGAACTGGAGCATTTTGCCTCTCAGGAATACAAGGGGCTGCTCCAGTGTTCCTGCACAGCACGAGCTGTTCAGCTGCAAGAGTCAAGGGTGTTAAGCACTTCATCAGTTGTAGTTAAGATGGGCGATGTTTTTAACTAGGGAATAATTACACTGTTGTTATTTCCCCAGGGATTAAGTTAGTCCCCTGTTTGTATAGGAATCACTTTCTCTGCCACAGAAACCTGTGGTGCCCATGAGGCAGAGTGTGTCACTCCATGTGACAGCGAGGAGCAGCATCCCAGCTTGGGAAAAAACCAGAAATATTCTCCAGGGACTCCAGGGGGTTGTTGCACAGTGCATCAACTCACAACTGGAGGGATCTGCCCTGAGTGTTAATGTCCCTGCTCTGAGGAAGCAATAGGTGAAATCTTTTAAAACCATAAATGGTCAAGATCTCAGTTCCAGGAAACATCCAAAAAGTGCTTTTTAATACCATAGGAAAGGTTGGTGTTAGTTGATAGTAGATAGACATGTGATTTTTACCTTACTCAATTCCAGAACTGTATTTTTCTAAGATCCCTGCCCAGGAAAGAAAAAAGGAGGCAAAAAAACTACACAGCATTCCCCCTTTGATCATCAGAACCCTAGATGTGTTGTTGTCATCTTGGGACTGTCCATTTCTTTTTCTTCCTCTTAAGCCCAGGAAAATAAAGTCCTGATTTAAAAGGCTTATCATAAGTGTGGAAGCAAAGAACTTCCCAATTTGCATCCTGCCTAAATAGCGATTCTTGGTTTTATTTACTACCACATTCACAGCTGCAGTACTTAAATCCCATAAAAGGATATAAAGAAATTTCACAAAGCCAGACTCAAGCCAAAAAGTGAAGGCATTGACCCTGTCTGAAAGCAGATCCACTTCTCCTGTACCACTCTTGCACTTCCAGAGCACTCTAGGACTTTCCATGAGGTTTCTTATGCCCACTGTGGCTTTTCCCATCCTTGTGAGCTCAGATGCAACCACCATCTGCAAGTCTGTGACCAGGTAAAGCAGCTCTTTTTATCCAGCTGGAGAAAAATACAATGCTGCATTCAGATGGCCTCCAACCTTGAGCTCCCTATCAAACATGGCCAAGGAACTCGACTTTTGGAAAAATATCACTCAGTGGGCTTGGGCTGCATTAATCCCCACAGTGAGTTCTGCATGTTCTCCTTATTTACTGCTTGTGTTTGCACATGGAGCACCGTGGGGAAGTGTGGCTGCATGTCACACCTTTTCTCCATACAGACCTGCTCCTAGGGGTTGGCTGATGACAGAAGGGCTCCATGGGTGACAGGAAGGACACCTCCTTTGGGGCAGTCTCTCCTTTGGGCAGAGGACAGCCAGTGGAAGGCTTCTTCCTCAACCCCCCTCATACCAAAATGAAGCAGAAGCCTCAAATCGTTCCTGGAGCTCGAGTCAGAGGTTCCAACCCTGCCGCCTCCTGCCACCACTCTTGTAGGAGGGGAGAGGCCTGGGTGAGGCAGAACCTAAGTAGGATCAGACCTGCTTTCAGCTGAGCAATCTGTAAGCTGCTCTGCTCCTGGGCAGATCTGGTCTTGTGCTTTTCTAGCAGAACAGCTCATTTTGAGGCTTTTCATTGACCGAAGCTGTTGAAATAAAATCATGCTAGACTAAATCTATTGCTGGCATACTTCCACTGGAGTCCTTAGCATTACTGCAAATAAGAGCTTGGCCTCTTATGATTTCGAATCATGCTAAGCTACATTAATCTGCTAATGACTCTGGAAATGACTCCTTTAGTTCATCCCCACAGATCTCTATTCCTGTCTTTTGTCTTGAAAAGTTTCATCAGCTGGATCAGCTGGAGAAACACCTGCTCTGTCCACATGCTGGAGAGACTGCCTGTGTCCTTCTCATCCATCAAGGAGATGGATAACACCTCAAAACAGTCTTTAGTCACTACACTGTCTCTGTCCATGACAGCGTGTCAGAGTCTTAATTGAAACACAGAGGAAAGAAAATTTAGAGGCTGGATCTTGACAAAGCCTCTCTTGCCAAGAGCTGCACTGTGGGGGAAAATCCAAGTGTGGCTGAGGAGTGAGGCTCATGGAATCCGCCTGACTTCTGTATCTTCTTGAAATCTTGCTATCACACAAGAATATTAGCATATTCCCCATGCTGAATCTCTCCTCCCACTGATTGCAGGACTACCTATACTCCCCAAGGACTTTCCCTGCCACTGGGAAATCCAGCCAATTGGTGCTTGCTTAACAATGGGGACCATTAGCTTGAGGCTTCAGGAGAGAACTTGCACATATCCATGCTTTAGATTAATTCCTGTGCTAGTTCAGGGGGCTTTTTCTTGGCATGGACATTAGTGCTTAAAAGAGCCTCATTATTTTATTCTCTCTCTCTCTTTTTAAAAAACATATCTTTTTTATTTTATTTATTTCCAGTTCTGGCAATATGGAGAATGGGTGGATGTAGTGATAGATGACCGGCTGCCAATCCTAAATGGAAGATACCTGTCCGTGCACCCCCGAACTTCAAATGAATTCTGGCCATCCTTGCTGGAAAAAGCATATGCCAAGTAAATATACCTGCTCTGTTCTTCCACCCAGTGCTGAATGCTTTCTGTGGGTGGTTTCACCCTCTGCCTTGTGCAAAGCACACAGGAAGGAGTTCAGACTGACAGCTGCCTCTGTGGTACTGTGCTTACGCAAGGAACCGTGGCTGCAGCAAACATAGGGCCAGCATAAACTGGAGATGTTGGTCTTGGGTTAGACCTAAATGTACCCAGCCCTAAATCTACCCAGTTCAGCTCTGGGATGTTAATGCTGGAGAAGAAAAATGAACAGGGCAATGGTTGGTGGCACAAAAGGGCCTGGAATCTCCTCCTTATTTTAGGCAAACTTCTTTGCCTCTGTTTTTCTTTCCATGTTGTCCTCTGTTTAAGCTGCAGAGTCCTCTGTTTAAGCATGGATTACCTGTGTTTACAGTCACTAATCAGAGATTGTGCGGGTATTTGGAGCAGGCAATGAGAGGAAGCATGACTGAAGAATGTGCCCAGGCACAACACACGTGCTCCTAGGACTCCAATCAGCTCTCACTTCATGGGGAGCTCTGACTCTTAGCTGAGGTCCCCAGAGTGCAGGGGAAATTATGCCTAATAAAGAAATAATATTTTTTAAAAATCCTCTGGGGAGGGAAGGGATCAGATTGTGGTCCCTTAGCATTTGCCCATTTCCCATTATTAAAAACACTGAAGAAAAGGTCGCGTGTCACGGGTGGTACGGAGGGCTGGAACTTGGTACCTGAAGCTGGTGTAACATTTGCAATGCAGTGGAGATGAAGAAAAGAGATAATAATTTTGGCAGATTTGGTCAGGAATAAGCAAATGTTAAAGCTGCATGAGAGCGACTCAGGAACAAGATGCATTTTGCCTTGAGATATCTCAGAAAAGTTGACTCAGGATTCAGTATCAATTTGCTGCATAAGATTTTAATTACAATGCATACCAAACCTCTATTAAATTAAAGTTGCAAGCAATGCTGTTTATGAGATTCCCATTTGAGAAGTTATTCCCCAGTGCCCAAGACAAATTCTTTTCATCAGTGTAGGACAAGGACAACTCTTCAAAATACAATTAGCTGCAGATTTCATTTGATTACATTCATTAAATACAGTGTGTATGGTGGGGTTTAACAGCATGCTCTACCTGCTCTAAGTACGGCATGTTCCAGCTTATTTGCTGTCTCAATAAAAACCACACGATAAAAACAACAAGGACTGTGTTGGCAATATTAAATTATTATCCTATTATTGCGCTCTAGCAGAGTGAGCTGGAACAGTGCTGAGAACTCCTTTCTGCCTTGCCCTAGAAGCATGGGTAAATACCTTCACCTCTCTTTTCCTTTTTCTCATTTGCAAATGGAATTCTGGCCATTTTTGTGAAGAGTAATGTCTAAGTACAATGTTGAAACTAACAGTTCAGCTCCATTTGATCTGAAACATCCATTTGAACTAGTCACCCTTGGCTCTCTTCCAATTCAGAAGAATGAAACTGGATGCTTCAAGATGAGATGCAGCTCATCTCCCTAAAATGCCTGTGTTGGCATGAGATGCACCTTATTATTTTCCACTGTCTGTAAATGGCTCTGGACAGCTGCCTCAGATGGGGATGAATACACAGAAAAAGCTCCCCCTTTGTCTCATTCCTTCCACAAGGCATGTGTTGTGCCTGGCCAAGAATTTCCATCACATTTCCTTTCATTACCTGGCCACAATGCCTGCATACCCTGGGCTCCCCTGGGCTCACCACCTCGATGCACACGTTCATTTTTAAAGCAAGCACTTGCATTGTTTATGAAAACACAGTGTAAGGCCTAATTCACTTCTCTCTCTTTTTTGTTAATATTTTAAAACTTTCCCATAGGTTGCGGGGCTCCTACCAGAACTTGAATGGAGGCTACCTTTCAGATGCTTTAGTAGACCTCACAGGTGGAGTCCAAGTGCAGTTTTCATTGAAGGATCCACCTCCTGACCTGGAGGAGATCCTGAAAGCAGCTGACAGATCTCGGTGCCTCATGGGGTGCAGCACCTCAGGCCAGGTGAGTCACAGGGCCAGTCACGTGCCTCTCTTGGTTTACTGTGTGTGCACAAAGGTTGCTCTTTGGAGGGGAAAAGGAAGTCCATAATCACTCTGTAAAATAATTACACTTTATAGATGCCCGAGGGGATCTTGGCAGCAGAAAGTAGAGAAGATTATTTGGTGTGGGCTGTAAAGGCATTTGGGCAGATGTAGATGGATTGGGCTGTCGGAGAGGGGGCTGTGGCTTCTCTCCTGGTTAATTCCACTGCAGTAGAGTGGTGCTCTCTTGCAGCAGGCCTGATTTTGGCCTTGTAACTTTGTGATCGACTCTGACAAGGCCAAACACACCTCTCTTCTGTAAGAGAATGCAATTATCTCATGGCTTGCAGGCTGCTGGTATTAATGCTGGGAAGTTGCAAAAGTCTTTGTGATACTCAGCAAGCACCTTTGATAAAATATCTCCAAGGCCTCCCTTACAGCAGGTGACATGTGACTGCAAAGTGTGTGACACTGCTCCTGTGGTGCCTGCTTCCTCAGGAGATGAGAATTGGCTGCTGCAAACAAGCCAAGGACTATTCCCTCAGCTCAGGTGGCTGACCTGGCTGCAAGTGGCAGGGAAGTTCTGCAGCCCCCCAGTCTGACTGCAAGTCACCCAGCCCAGGTCATTCTGCAGCTGCAGCAGCTCTGGACTGTGAAAGAACTTGTGAAAAAGTGTAGATATGTAGCTTTGTTAAATTTCCTGGCTTGCTTATGGCTGCAGTGGGAACAACAGTCACATTCCTGTGGAGTATCTCAGTATCTGAGATGCTGCTGTGGTCACACCCGGGGCTTTGTTTAGTGCTGAGGCAAATTACAGTTCTGGGAGCTGGTGGCTGTGTCTTTACAGTATGGCAGAGAGCTAAAAGCTGTGCTTTCTCCCTTCTGCAGTCAAGGAGGAACATAGAGCTGAGGAATGGGATTGTACAGGGTCATGCCTACACCATCACAGGAGCTGTGAAGGTAAGATCAGGGACTTGTTCCTGCCTGGAGATCTTGTACTGACGATCCACTACAGGCATGCACTGCTGTTCCAGTCAGAGTGATTTGAATTAACTTCACACTTAGGGGGCATTGTTGAAAGCACATAGTTCAAATTCCAAGAGATAGGAGGATTCTGGCACAACAAAAAGATGGAGGATATCAGAATCCATAATGTTTGCTAATGGAAAATGTGACTTGAGTTTACCTTTGTTTTGGGACACTTCAGCAGCAAATATTTCAGAAACAATATTTCTGGAGATTTTTGTTCCATGCTGACTCTTAAAAATGTGCTTTTGTGTTTCAAATGCAAGTAGAAGCACTGGCTGAAATTGTGGGATTTGTCATATGATGCAAATCTACATTTGTTCAGCTCAATCACAAGCTGCCAAAAATCACTGTGTGAAAAGTAAATCTCTGGTTCAAGAACAGTGTTTCTCTATCTTTTAAAGCTGCTGTACTCATGCAGAACTGCTCCTGGCTGAATATTAATATTGATGATCTGAGAACCAATTTATCACATGGATCAAAAGAAATTAAGGATTTTTTACAGCCATGAGTCAGAACATGGCTTAGCCCAGTAAGCTGTAGTGCACACAGGGAGAGTTAACAGGGAAGAAGGAAACCGAACAATAGCTATGCTGTCAAGCAAGATAGCTACAACAAATTTGAATCTTGGAACCTAAAGTACTTTGGAAAGGGGATGTTGCTTTCCCTAAGCTATTTTCTCCCTTATCCCTCTCTCTTTGTTGGTTTTCTCTGTGAGCTTGGCTTTGGTTCATTTCCCCTCGTGCCATGGCATGCTCGGTGCCATCATCACAGTCAGCATTCTGTTTCTTGGAGGACACTTGCTTGTAGCCAAAATGGAAAGATGGGGGCTGTGCTGCCAAGCTCCAGAGAAGGCCCCAGCTGTCTCTTTGCAGGGCAGGGGCAGAAGGGTCCCCAGTTCTGTTGGAGGAGAAGCAGGCTGTTCCAGCCTCCTGCTGCTCCTGGTATGTGCAGAGAGAAGTGGTCTTTGCCGCACTTAAAGAAGTGCCAAGACATCCAAGGGGTTGTCTTGTGGGGAAATTATTGGAGGCTGGGCTTTGCCTGGGAAGAGACTGCCATGGTGTTGTTTCCAACACTGCCTGTGTGCATAAGGAGAGCCAGAAAACAAAGGTTTGCTGCTCCTTTCCACTTCCACCATTTTGGCTTCACTGGCAAAAGTTAATTGCCTCTGACTAAAATCAGTGGCAGCAAAAGGAGGAAAGCACCAGAAACCCCAGCTGTTGCAAACCACAGTACTGTAGATACAGACCCACATATTCTGTTTGTCATCAGCCCTGTGCTGACTGTTGGCTTTCACTCCAGGCAGTCTGGTGACCTCATTCCTCAAAGTCTCTGCCTTTGCTGACTCACAGCATCAGATGTGCAGAATTAGGCACAGGAATTTCCCAAGGCTGTTGAATTCATGCAGTGTGACAGGAATGCTGCTGCTTCTCTCTGTGTCAGCTATTCACTATCCTCAGGAAAGTAAAATGGGCACAGTATTCTCTCACACCATTCTTTTGCAATGTAGCAGAAGGCACTGATTTTTTGCTGCTGGGAAAATGAGATCAGAGGTTAAACCTGGTCACTAAGGTGTAGAGGAAGTTCCATTTTATTACCCTTCACTGAATATCACAATTGGGAAAAGCTGTGACTGAGTTTTTTTTCTTTCCTCTTTACAGATCCCCTACAAGAATGGCTGGAAACATATCATCAGGATCTGGAATCCGTGGGGCCATGGGGAGTGGAAGGGGCCCTGGAGTGATGAGTAGGGTCTTAAAGATTTAATGTCATAGAGAATCAATCTTTTATAAGAACCTCTGCCTCCCAGCCATTTTAACAGAACAGATATGTCCAAATCAGTTCATTCTAAGCATTATTTCCATCTGCGTAGCAACTGCCCACAGAAATCCAATCCAGGGAAAATGAATGCAACCTTGCTAGGCTCAGGTATCCCATCTTCTCTGTGTGCATGCATTTTACCCAGTGCATAATTCTACACAAGGCATGGATGAAAGAGTTCTTATTTCCTGGAGTAAGCTCTGACCATGTCCCTAGATGCTGGCTGGCTGCTTCTATTGAATTCTCCTGCAGCAATCACACACCCACCTTCCTCCTCTTTCTTCTGCTCCCATGAGTCTGACTCTGGGAAGAGGATGGTTAGATGAGTCCATGGAGCAGGGCAGTACTGGATACAGAGGGGCAGAAAGGATCCTTGGTTATTATTCCAAAGGCAAAGTGCCAGGGAATGGCTTGAACTCTTCTTTTGGATCCTGCATGCAGCTCTGGGGATGCACGGACCACTTTGCTGCCTGTGCAGCAAGCAAATCTAACAGCTCTTTTCTAAGGGAAGGAATGATACAGACTGCAGTAGCATTTTGTAAATAAATAGATGTTAGCTCTCCTTTTGGAGTTGCATCAGTGTTTCCATGATTAGAGAGATGTTCTTGTGCCACTCTTAGGTTATTTAACAGCGTCCCACCCCTCCCTGTTGCTAGGACCACACTCAAGCACTCTGCTGAGAAAAGGCAGGCTGGAGTGTTGCATCTGGAAGGGTTGGTGGGTTGTACAGATGTGTCTAAGGCTGTGATAACAGCTCTCTGCTCAGGCAGCATCTTCCCATCCTTTTGGAAGGGTGAACTACAATCCTAACTGTAATTGAAATGTCAGTAGCACGTTCACAGGTAAGCTGCACAGATCAATAAATTATTGATTCACGTGCTGTTTATTTATCTTAAACTCTGCAGAAAGTACAATTATCACTTAATTATAAACACACTGCTTGGAAGCAACACATCTGACTGGGTAATGTGCTCTCTACACGTCAGTGTAATATCAGTGCTTTAGAGTGCTATGCCTTGGGGCCTCACTAACCTCTCCAGCACAGGGACAGGTGACCAGGGCAGGGGGGCAGGATTCCTCACCCCAGAGGGAGCAGCTCAGGCACAGCAAAGGCTCAGAGCTCTATTTGCTGGCCTTGGCTATGAGGGTAGGACTGTCAAGCACAGTCCTGTTTCCAATATGCAGTTTGTTCACCCCTCTTGATCCCTCATGACTTGATGGGCTGGTTAGAGGAATAGGCCAAAGATGAAAAATTGTGCTTCACATCATGTTGATCTGTTCTTTTTTGCAGCTCTCCTCAGTGGGACCGTGTTGAGCCTAAATACAGAGAAGCCCTCCTCAGAAATAAGGATGATGGAGAATTCTGGTATTTCCCTATTGATCCTTTGTCTAGTGGGTTTTCTGTTAAGGAAAAAGTAATTTTGGCAGTTCTCTGTTCTTGGTGGTGGCTCAAGGCACCCTGTGTTGGCTGTGTGCAAATGGGAGGTTGTCCTGACCCCGTGGTTTCAGAGGAAACAAAACCTGAAAAAATGGAGTTGGCCAAGACTGAGTAACAGGCTGATGAAAAAAACCTGAAATGTGAGAGAAGTAAAAATCCAACCCCCTGAGACCTGGTCATTTTGTCACACTGCCTCTCCTCATAAAGTGTGTGGTTTGACCCTTGGACTGACAGGTGCTAGAAGGGGACAGCTGGCTAAGCAGGTCACTGAGCTTGTGCATTTCACATTTCATTTGTGCTCTGCAGGTGCTTGTTTTTCACTGCCTCTGATTGCTCTCAGACACAGCTTAGCCATGCGTGGGCTGTCCCTTAGAAAAACTGATTATTCAGAAAGTGCACACCTGCCCTGTGAGGCTCTGAGGAAACAGGACAACAGTGGGTGGCTCTGAAATAGACACTTGAGCCTTGAGTGCAACATGAGTGTGGGACAGAACACTGTGGAAGGACAGAGGCAAGGGACAGTGTCAGAGGTGTGCTGGAGATGGCAGGACTCCACCAAGATACACCAGAACATGCTCTGTGGTTTACTCTGGGGCATTAGGGGCAGTTAGGGCAGCCCAAAATGCATTGAAAACTGACCTCCTCTGCAAGGTATCAGCTGCAGGTGCCTGCAGTGCTCTCAGCAATCCCCTTTTAAAGACATGGGGTGAATGTGGATACCTAACTGGAGTCTTCACAGAATCACAGAGTGGGTAGGGCTGGAAGGGACCACGGTGGGTCATCTGGTCCAACATCCCTGCTCAAGCAGGGTCATCCCAGAGCACATGGCACAGGATTGTGTCTACATGGTTCTGGAATATCCCCAGTGAGGGACACTCCGCAACCACTCTGGGCAACCTGTTCCGGTGTGTGATCAGTTGCACAGTAAAGAAATTCTTCCTCATATTGAGATGGAACTTCCTGTGCATCAGTTCCTGCCTGTTCCCTCTTGTCCTATTGCTTGGTATCACCGAGCAGAGCCTGGTCCAATCTCTGGTACCCTCCCTTCAGATCCTGACAGACATTGGTGAGGTCCCCTCTCAGTGTCTCTTCTGGAGGCTGAACGGGCTCAGATCCCTCAGTCTTTCCTCAGAAGGGAGATGCTCCAGCCCCTTAATCATCTTTGTAGCCCTCCAATGGACCCTCTCCAGCAGCTCCATGTCTCTTTTGTCCTGAGGAGCCCAGGACTGGACCCAGCACTCCAGATGTGCCTCACCAGGGCTGAGTAGAGGGCCAGGATCACCTCCCTTGACCTGCTGGCAATGCTCTTCTGTCTTAAACTGAATGATGAGATTTTCCTTCTTCTCTGCAGGATGTCCTGTGAAAACTTCCAGGAGCAGTTTTCATGGCTGTACATATGTAACAACACCCCAACATTTCTGGACTTTGGAGATGAGCACTGCACGACGTGGTCTCTGAACAGCTACACCAACCTGTGGAGCCCGGGCCTTCCCACAGGCAGGAGCCGCTATTCCCCAGGTAATGGATGCTCCCTGCAGTCACCTGATCATCCCCTGCTCTCCACTGGTGCTTACAGTGAAGCATTCACTCTGAGCACCGAATTGCAGAAGTATTGATTGCCAGTTGTTAATGCCTGCCTTTTCCCATTACAGCACTTATCAGCTAAACAGGCAGAAACAAAGCAACAGCACTGGCTGCTGAGTTAAAGTGGGAGACTTGTGATTTAGGAACCCTGGGCTCTTTAAGTCAAAATGAGCTTGTTTATCTTCTTTCAGCCAGTTGGAGTAGGTGTTACTGGGGACCTCATCAGAAAGTCCGGTCTGGCAAATATGTGGTTGATTTTACAGAGCAAAAAGTACTCTGAAATTAAATGGATATGGAATGAAAAAATTGTGCTACAAAGCTCTATTTTTTAGGGTAAAAAGGTCTTTGGGCCGATAAGACCATAGATTTTACTGCCTCTGCAAGAACTCTTCTGGCATTGTAAGCCCCAATCAGTAGTAGTCTATTTTTACATTTTTATCTTATCTCACTTTTATTTTACAGCTGCATCAGTATTTGGGCTCTGTGCTTTTAATCTAGGATGGTAGTATGTGATCAGTGAAGAGGCTTCTTTTTTTCTCAAATGATGATCCTTGACTTAGTAGCAAACAGGTTTTGGCTTACAGATTTCAGGCTCCTGATCAGCAGGTCTCAAGGAGTGATAGCAAAGCCATGCCTGTGCTGCTGCACACCACAGTCACTGGAGCTGAGCAAGGAGATGCAGGGGCTGAACTGAGAATGTACAGGCAGAGCCATTTTCCTTGGAGCTCTGTTATCCAACAGCCCTCTAGTAAAGTCCCTGTCCAAGTACAGTCATTCTAATCTGCAGCTTTCAAGGCCACCCAACACAGGGATCTGGCTTAAGTTCCACTCTGCTGCCATCTCAGTCCTTTTTTCTCCAGTTTGGGCACTTCATTGCTTTTTTTTTTGTATCAGGAATGCGTCCTGTTAACCAAAGCCTTGGCCAAGAAGCAGCTGCTTCCCTCTGCTGCTCGACATTCTGTCTGCCCACCACAAACACTAGCAGGAGGGAAGGTGAGGATAGCTTTGCACCATTTTGTCCTTTTCTATGTGCTTATCATCTCGAAGCCACGGTTCTTTTCAGCTTAGCCTCAGGGTCAGGTGCCTGATTAAGAGTCACTGCTTTTCTGCTGCTGGGAAAGTGTGCCATGTAGGTGAAGCAGATGTAGGGGGGTTGAGAAATCCACACGACTTCTGTGACTTTGCCAGAGATTTCCAAAATGATAAATGTGCAATTAGTTTACCTCCAGATGCCTCAACTTCTAGTGCTAGTGTGGAGAGTACAGTGCTCTGTTGTACTGAAATGATCTTGGAGCAGTGACTGCCTCTTCCTCTGGGTTCACACAAGCAAGATCTTACACAATAGGCTGCTCCTGGAACATCTATGTGCCTACTGTTAACCTATTGACACTTCCTCAGCAGGTGCAGTGCCAACAAACCCTCAGTATTTTTTCAAAGTCCTAGATCATGACCCAAAAGCCTATAATGTAGCAATTTCAGTCATGCAAAAACACGCTGAGCATGCGCAGGATGAAAAAAACCTGAAGATTGGCTTTTTCATCACCATGGTAAGCACAATCAGATATCATGTATCACGATTGTTCTCTGTGTGGTTTATTTCACCTGTATGTGGGAGTGAAAGGCTGAATTGCCTTTTGGTCTGTAAAAAAGTCAGTATGCGGTGTGAATTTCTGGATGCCTTCTATTGTAGAAACTCAGAGTAAAAATAGAGTTAAGCAGGCTTAGCTTCTTTTCTTCATGTCTTAAGGAACAAAAGGGGCACTTTTAGTTCTGTAACATCCCAAAATAGCTCTGGGAGACTCAGGGAGTCCTTGGGTTAGAAGATGTGCCAGGGCAATATCCTCTGTACCAGCAGTGCTGGTGACATGCCCTGCTGGCTGGGCACAAGGCACAGCAGCCAGCACTAGCCACAGCCCTCGAGCAGCACTCCAGGTATAGTAGGGAAGCAGATGGTCTCTCATTCCCCAAAGTGGGCCTGTCTTACTCATCCTCCTGTTTTCTGTCTGAAAAGCGGTGTAAAAACATTGACAAAATACATAGGAGCCTTTGCTCGAGAGCAGTGTAGAGGAAATCCACTCAGATACCTGGGACCTCCACTACAATTTCTCTGGGTTTTTTCTTGGTGACTGTCCAGAGAAGTGCCTTTTCAAGCTGTTCTCAGAGCATTCCCAGGCTTACAGAAAGCACAGTTGCTAGTGTGGATGGATGCTAACCTTTCCCAAAGTATTTTTGTTGTTAGCTGGTGAGTGTGGGAGGCTATTGTTCTTAACCCAAAGACTGAAAGGGAAGCAGGGATTGCTATAACCCTAATTTCACATTCTCCTCATTACTGGAGAGGTTTGCCCTAGTCCCAGACTTTAAATAATTGATGCCATAAGTTTAACAGCTCCTCATAAAGGAAGAGCATAGCTTTGTAGCTCATAAAAAAAGTGTGTGTGAGAAATAAAAGATGTCATTAAAAGGGCATCCCTCCAGCAAGTGGAGCTCACTATCCCTATGGGAGATATCCTCTGTCCTGCATCAAGTATCAAGCCTGCAGGACTCCATGAGGCCAGCTATGCCACTCAGAAAGAGCTGCTGCTCCTGGTAAATGGGGAATTGCTCCTTCCAGCATCCCCAAAAGTCACCAGACATGGAGGTCCCTGTGTGCTCTTGCACGATGCATGTCCACCTTGATTAGTTACCCATTGTAACAGAAGTGACCTTCATTGGGAGGGGTTGATACAGGACTTGGTTCCTCCAAAAACAGGTTCTTTAATCAGGAAGCAGACGAGGGGACAGATTTTCCCTAAAATTTTTCTTCCCCTCCAGCTGATGATCAGGTGTGTTTTCTCTCTTTTTGTCTGAGATGTATCAAGGATGGGTGGACCTCGGTGAGCTTGTCAAGCCTGGATGACATGGGCTCCGTGGGCTGTCAGCCCACAGCTCACCTCAGGCTCCCTTTGGGCTCAGGTCACTTGGGTTTCTGACCTTATGAGTGACCTCCTACACAGGAGCTAAAGGGCAGGGCCAGAACAGAGCACTACTGGAGGCACCAGGATTACTGTGGAGCACCTGGACACTGAGGGCAAAGGAAGAGTTGTGCTGCTCTGTCACACCAGAGCTTGTATTAATGTAATGATATTGCTGCATATTCACACAATGCATTATACAGAAAGCATTCCCTCATAGACACACACTAAGTATTTTAATATGAGAACTGCTCTACCAGGTCCTCACAGCCACCCTGGTAGCTGTAAAAGCCAAGTCCAGGAGCTAAAACCAGAGTAGGTGTGAGTGTCATTCCCTCAGTTTATTTTCCAGTGTTCAGCCTCAGTGCCTGAGGCCAGTCAGAGCATCTTTGGGTAAAAGTTTACCAGGGGTTTCTTTGCACAAGGAGGGTGCAGCTGGCAAGATTCATGTGGCTTCACTCTTCCTCCCTGATCTGCTCTCGCTGCCTTGATTCATTGGCAGCTCCGTCCATTGTTCCGTACCTTTTGAGATTCATCAAATTGTTGCTGTGAAGTAAAAGGAGTATTATCCCTTGGCAGGATGAGAGGAGAATGCAGTGCAGGCAGGGATGCAAACCAGAATGGACGTATCTGATAGCTCTAGGAAGCCTTTGATTAAATATAGACGTGGAACACTAATACATGGCTGTGAGGGAAGTTTAATGTTGTGTGATAGAGCTGAGAAATGTATAGAGGCTGATTCTTATCTCACACCGGTTTTGATTCCATTCCTTCTCGGGAGATATTAATCTGCTTCTGCTTTTTACCAGAAGGAATGTGGAATAAGGCTCAAAAGTGGGGGAAAAAAAGTATTATACCATTTATTTCTTTGCAGCACTGCCCATTTCTATCAGCTCAAGATCTGACCCATAATACTTGGCAGTCTGTGTACCTCCCAGCCGTCTGTAACAGTAGTCATCCCATTCTTTTTTCCCTTCCAAAATAGCAGTTTTATGTTATTGTCTCCCAAAGGCATGGCTCATAAATAACTCTGCCACGCTGTATAACCATTCTAAATGGAATTTATACACGCTGATATATTTTGGGGAATATGTTAGGGAAGGGTTTTTTATTATGCTATCTTTACATGTCATCATAGTAATAGCTGTTGCATTATATTTGTTTCATCTCAGCAAAAAAAATACTGGAACAACAGATGAAAGATCAGAATACTCAGTTTTCTTGTGACACTTGCTGGTTTGGATCATGATTCTTGAAGCATTGTCATCTGGGTGACGTTTAGAGGGCTCTCTGACCTCTTTGAGTCACAGAAGATCTTGGAATTTTTTAGTGATAGTATTCATCCTTGATTCCTTCATGAACTCCAGTCTGCTTAATGTTAATTGAAGTTCACTTCAAATCTACTTACATACATTTTGCCTTCTGTTTCTTTCACTTCCTCTACCTTTGAGCAACTTTGATATTGTCCTCGAAAAAAGTCTGTGCCCTTTTCAGGGCTTTTCAGGCCATTGGGGAGGTCGAGGCGTGATAGATGCAGTGTGTATTCAGAGAGGTGTGGGGATGGAAGGCTGCTGCAAGCGTGCTTTCTGATTTACTTTGCTTCCTAACAGGAAGATAGCCAGCTATATTTTTCTTTCAGGAGAACTCCAGAGTGCTGAAACAAATCTTTATCCGGACTCGAGATGTGACTGCATACTTTAACTTGAGCCCAGGCACCTACGCCATTGTTCCTGCTGCAAAAGAGAACCAAGAATTCGAATTTCTCTTACGAATTTTCATAAAGAATCAAGATTACACTGAGTAAGATGATAAGCACTCCTTAAAGGCCCCAGACTCACAGTGTGCCAGGAATTAGCTATTTAATGCCAAGATAACTGATGTGGCAATTAGCTTTTAGTGTATCGTTGGAGGGGGTTGGGAAGGCACAGAGGAGTGTAAGGCACCTCTTGAGGGGGATCAGGTGTACAGCCAGGTGCACAAGGGTGGCCACTGCAGAGCAGGGCAGGAGCTCATCTGCAGCCACCAAGGGTCTTGACTTTGGGACAAAGAGTCATACAAGGGAGCAATATTCTGAGATACACCCCCTACTCCTGATTGTGGGGACATTTCTCTTTGCTGGAAGGAGGATTGGGAGCTTGTTTTCCTTAATTATTAACAGATGTTTGGTAGTTTCTTATGCTCTGCTGGCTGGATGCCAGATGGATCACGTCCCGTTCTGCTCAGAGTGGGACCTGGAGAAGTCAAGGGCAGAGAAAGGCCTTGATCCTTTCACTCAGCCACCTCATAGGCTGGCAGGACTCCCTGCAGGCATGAGAGCAGCCTTGAAGATAAGTTTAGTGGGAAAATGGTATCTGAGTTCATGCAAAGGTAGCTATTACTAAACACACAGACATTCATATTGCCACGTGAATATCTGGGTGTGGTTTACTCCAGGTAAGCAAGCCCCAGCATTCAGCCTCACCAAATGATCTGCAAGCATCAGCTGAGCAGTGCCTTCCCTTCAGCAAGCTTTAGAGTGAATGTAATTGCAGTTCTTACCTCACTGGCCCATATCTGAATAATGAGATTGCTTTCTAGGCTTTGGCCCCTGGCAAAAGTAGCCCAGAACCAACTGAGGCAACTCCTGAGTTATGGAAAGCAAACACAAGGAGTCCGTGCTGTGGGCTGGACTGCCTTCAGCAGGGTAAGAAACAGGTCAGCCCTGGGAGTGAGCTTTTCAGGAGAGCCTTGGGCTCTCACAGACCTTCCTGAGCCAGGCCAAGTGTGGAGATGACCTTCCAGTGCGTCTTTGCAGCACTTACCTATACAGATGTTATAAAAATAGAATCTAGCTTGTCTAATTTCTCTACCAAAACCAAAACTCAGGTACGGAATGCAGCTGCTTGGTGTGTCCTAGGAATGGTGACCCTGGCCCAGTTTCAGGCAGTCTGGAGGCATTTAGAAGACGTTGCCTTTTAATAACCCAGGTGCTATTTTTATTCTTGACTCTTAAGCTGGGCAAAGAGAAAGGAGGTGAAAACTTTCTGTGGCTCAAGGCAGGGCAGCCCTGTGTTCTGCATGGTGTGGTTAATCCTGGCATGCTCAGCTACTCTTTCTCTGCTGCTGGTGCAAACAGAGCTGCTTTGGGGAAGGCAGTGGCCCCAGGGGAGCTGGAGGATCAGACCTGCCTGTGCCTGTTTGCACAGACAGACCCAGGACTGGTGCAGCAGCCTTGTCTGAAGAGGGCCAGGCTGGGCCATGGGTGCTGAGCACCTTGTGGGGCTGAGGGCTGGCTGAGTGCTGCTGGTGGTGCCTGCCTTCCACCACAGCTGCAAATCAATGCTCTGGAAAGGCCTCTTTTCTCCCAGTTTGATTCTTGTAACTCTTTTCTAGGAACTCAAACTCCTCGATCAGCCCACTGCTGCCCATGGTAAGAGTCTGAAAACTGGTGTAGGTTCTGGTGGTGGTGAATGGTTCCCAGAGAGCTGATCATTTGGCCACCTCTACTGACTCCTCTTCATCTGCTCTTTTCTCCCTTTACCACCCACTGCTGTCCCAGAGTTTGACTCTGGCACCCTGCAACCTTGCTGGGAGGGCAGGACACCTCTCTGGAGAGATGGGAGTGACAACAAAGCCCTTCCTCTTCTCATATCTGTTTTTCAGAGCCGATTTTTAAGGAAACAGGTCTTATACAGTCCCTTTGTCAGCCTGTCCACCTGTCCTTTTCATCTTACCATCTTTAGCACTTTGACAAACCAAATATAGGAGGGGAGAGAGCACTTAAAAGATTCTAAATTCTTGAAATGTCTGTAAAATGGGGGAAAGAGGGGGAAACTTAATTCCTGTGAGTGGGGTTGGACATGCCTTCCCCATGGGAATGACTTCATTTAACAGCTTGTACCCTATAAAGCACAGGAGTACATAGGGATGAGACTCTAATCAGATTTCTTCTAAATTTTATCAGGATATCTTCAGAGAGAGAGAGACATAAAGGAAATTACACTTTGAAACTGGCTGCATCTCTAGTTCAACCCACATTTTTGCCTCTCCAGCCCAGCTACCATGGGTTCTTGCTGTGAGCTGTGCACATTGCCAGGGCTGGTCCAGTCCCTGCTGATCACACCAGCAAAACCCTGCCACTGAGAGGCTGCTATTTACAGCCTTCAAAGACACAGGCCTTTGAAGCCAGAGGTGTGAAGCTGCTCAGGAGAACAGAAAACAGAGTCCTTTCCTTGTGATTCATTTCCCAGCACACACTTAAGCCCCATCAGAGGGGTATTGTAAATGATGGTTTATTATCTCTTTCCACTGACAAGCTGTCAGTTTACCTGGCTGTTGTCCTTAGCCAATGCTGTGACTTTGATGAATTGTGGTACCCACAGTTTCTGCTCCTTTTCAGGTATTTGGGCTTCTATGGTATGAAGCATCTCACACAGAGATGAAGGCATTAGGCCTTAGGCTTAGATTTTTTTTTTCTGGAAACTATAAAATGTTAACGATAATTCCCCTTAGTGCCTGGTGGATCTTTTCACTGGAAGGTTGAAAAAAAATCACTTAACCATTGAACTGCAATTGCTCAGGTACAGTCAAGTCTGCCTTGGGGTTGAGAAGGTACAAGAGAAAGGAAAAATCAACTCCTGCTCTATGTTCTTGGTTCACATGCCCTGAGCAGTGATCCCAGCCATCAATAAGGATCAGGCTTTGTATCTCTATACTCATGGATTGACTTGGTGAATTCCACCCTGCATGTATTCTGTCATCTTCCTTAGACCCTGAGCTGCTCCTTCCTGGTTGTTACTAACTGCTAACATCTGAAATACACTTCTTCCTCCATTGCAGTGGCAGCTGCTCACTCCTAGTCCATTTTGTTTTGGGGGTGTGAAAACTGCAGCCTGTGCTGTACATTCCCTGTCCCTCCAAAGTGCTGTTTGGATTGGCAGGCTTTTGCCTCCAGTTGTTTTGTAGCTGAATTATTTACATCTGCTCTTTGTTTTTGATGCAGGATGTACCAAGACAGAGCCAGGACAGCTCCTATAAGGCTCTTTTCCTAAGATACGCTAATCAGGTACCCTCTCTAAAACATTCTGTTGGGAAAAAAAATAATAAAAAACCACATGTGGACTTGCAAAAAGAAAAACTGATCTATGATGTTGATACAAATCCATTCAGAGTATTTTTTTTTTTTTAGAAATGTAGCTCCATCCTCAAGTGGATACCCTGAAAATGGTATTGATTGACCTGCCAAAATCCCCAGAAAAATGGGACTTTCAGCTGGGATAGATTGTCTAGTGCCATATATCAGTAGAATATTGGAGATTTATAGTTGTGCTGGAGATGGGCTTGCATGTGTACTTTCCTTTTTTTTTTTTTTTTTTTGCTTTGGTTTGTTTATTTGCTGAAAGCAATTAGAAAGCCTTGGGTAGTCCCCCCCTCTCATCAGCATCATTTTCCATTTGCCTTCTCAGCACTTGGAAACCAGATATCAAGTCAGCGTTTGAGTAATTGATTCCTGCTCTTTCAGAGCCAAGCTCTGTGTTCACAGGAGATGCTTTTAATGGTTTAATAAACTGTTATAGAGAACTCCTTGACTTAGTCAAGAGGAAAAAAATCACTGTCAAAAGTCTCTGCACAATGAACCTCTCGCAGTTAATGGTTATATCAATGTGTGAAGGTGAAAATGAGCCCGGGCTGCCACGCCGGGTGCCCCGGGGGTGTCTCGGGAGGGAGGCGGCCGGGATCGCTGATGGGCAGCTCTGAGGGGAGCAGTGCCCGTGCTCCCAGCCCACTCACACAGCTCCCCATCCCTGCTGGACAAACCCCACGGTGATGGCAGTGCCTGCAACTCCCCTGCACCTGTAGGGAAGGACCAGGAGTGGCCCAGCAGCGTGGAGGGTTTTGTTGTGCTCCAGAGGGGATGCAGCTGCTCCTTTGATGTGTAAGCAGAGGTTCTTGGTTGCCACAGTGCCTGAAAAAAGAAGCTTTGGGCAAAAGTGTCACAGGAGAAAACTTTATGCTCACAGACTTCTCTTTGTGTTTTATTTTGCATTAGGGCTCAACTATTGATGCCTCACAGCTGCAACAACTCCTTAATGAAGTGATCTTGCAAGGTAAAGCTTTTACAGCCCAACTAATGTTTTTGGTGCTTCCCTATCCTTGGGCTAGAGTAAATTAGACAGAGGATTTAGTGGTGTCTTGATGGTCCTTTAAAAATCCTCATTGTGGCTTACTGCTCTGTGGGATCAGAGCATGAGAGGGGCACAGCTGGAGGGCTGGAGCCAACTCAGCCGTGCACAAGGCTCAAAGTGCTCTTAGGACTTGGTAACTCAGCATAAGTGGCCTTTCTTGTCACTGTCGTTTCCCTTATCCTTATTTCAAGAGTGAAGGCTTTCCATCGGGACAGGGACTGTGCAGAGTGAGCCCAAACAGGGCACCTGTCCTTCAGGAATGTAGAGATGCCTGAGATGTGCAGATTCCCTCAGCTTGGCACAGAGCCCTTGCTGCTGTTTGAGAACCTGAACTAGAGCTGGGGCTTTTCAGCCATGTGAGCCTTCAGCCTGGTGTCCTCTTCCCTCAGAACAGTGTCCTGATGCCTGTCACAGCCCTTGCTCCTGCTAATTCCTTCTGTTTTGTCAATCCTTGCAGATGAAATGACCAGCCTGGGAGGGAGATTCAGCTTTGATTCATGCAGAGGCATTTTAGCTCTGATGGATGTATCCTTTCAGCAGAAGCAATAAACTTCCCTGGTGCTGCCCATCCTTGCCTTGAGTTATGGCTGAGCTGAGCATCCCAGTGTGAGAACCTGCAAGTAAATATTGGCCCCAGTCCCAAATAAATAACTATCCCATAGTCCATGGAGGGCTTTGCTGTGCATGCCCTGGCTCTGGTGTGTCTGCTGAAAGGTGAGGATCAACCTTCTGCCCTGGCTGACTCTTTGCTCTCGTTTTGCCCTCTCTGGGGCTTGGCTGAGCTTCACCCTTGGCTGGGGGTCTCAGGCAGAGCTGAGATAAGGAGGCAGGACAGAGTTTAGGCATAGCTCAGCTGTTCTGTGGTGGCTGCACCATGCTGGCCTGGGGTAGGCTTTGGTAGGCTCCCAGCAGTGCTGGTGTCAGGGGCAGAAACACTCACTGCTGAATCCCAGGCACTTGCCTGGCAGCCCAGTCCAGTGCATCTTCCCCATTTAGCTGAAACAGTCTTTTTACTGTTAACAAGACAATACAAGAAATACATTTCTGGCCATTGTACAACAAGAGGGCTCCTTGATGAAAACATACATCTCCCTTGTGTGTTTTTCCCCCTTGCTTGCTCATTGTTTCTTTTCCTCCATGCCTTGAAATAACCTTGAGACATTTTCAGACCTTTAAAAACTGCCAGAGAACAAATAAAAATGACCAGAAGTCCCTCTCTTTCCAGCTTTCAGCATCTAGCCAGTGAAAGAGACTTTTCCCCCTTTGCAAAGCCTGTCCTGGGATAAGTGGGCACTGTGAATGCATGGCACGTGCAAAGAGCTGACAAAGCCTCTGCTCTGCTATAATTCAGGATGGATTTTTAATTCTCTGGCCCGCAGATAACCCATGTACAGTGTGACCTATCCTGGCCTGCAGAGCCAGGATCAGCTTTTTTCACTCAGGTTCCATGACAGTGGCTCTTGTCTGCTTGTATTTCTCTGGTGATGAGTTTTGCTCTCAGGGAGGTTTCACCATCCTGCATTAGGGTGGGTGCTGCGTGTCTGCCCAGCACTCCTGGGTGGAGTTTGGAGGGGAGCAGTTCCAGTGCCACAGCCCTTCATGCATTCCTGGGGGATGTCTGCCTCAAAGGCTGTTGCTGCCTTCTGACACAAGGCATCAGGATCATCTCCTCGTGCTCCTAGCTCCTCAGTGCCAGGATCCAGAAGAGCAGATCCTGTGGTGCCCCGAGCAGAGGCAAGGCCATGGGGCCGTGTTCATTCACAGGGGTGTCTGTGCTTTGGGGCTAAATGTCACTGCAGCTTCCCCTTGGTTAAAGGCACCTTATAAATAGAAACCTTTTGTTGTTTGTGAGCACAGGCATGAGCACCTGTACAATGTGACAAAGAAGGTGCATTGAAACACAACTGAGAGCAGAAAAACTCTCGGCTTTCTCAACATGAAATAACAGACAGAAGAGGCTGCATCTCGTGTGTTTAGTTCTGTGGAGGCAGCATCCTCAGCAACAAAGACAGCCAGGTTTAGCTCTCATTAAGTGCTCGATTCTTAACTAAATGCACAGCTCAACTCCAATGGAAGACTCAACCTGCAGGAGTTCGGGAGCCTCTGGCAAAGTCTCATTAAGTACATGGTATGGGGTGGGGGTGGCTCTCTCTGGGCTGTGGATACTGTGGATACTATGGATGCTGTGGATACTGTGGATGCTGTGGATTCTGTACCCTGGGGCTTTCCAGCAGCAGGGAGCAGATGCTCCGTGCTCTCAAAGCGCTGCAGGGGGAAGCGTTGCAAAGGTTGCTTGCTCAGAGGGTCAGAGTTCCCTCCTCTCACGCAAGGGAGGCAGTGGTGTGTGTAAAGTGCTCCAAATGAGCAGCCTGGGCTTTTCCAGCACAGAGAACATTGAGGGAAAAGGTAGGAAGGCCAATTAGGCTTAGAATTTGATCAAAATTTCTGTGTCTGTGCCACCACTGGCATTTTTTTGTTGGTGTTGTTTTTTTAGAAAAAGGTTTCTAAGCTGAAATGACTTCTTGAACAGAGTCATCTAAAAATGTAATTTCCTCATTGCTGCAGTTTCTAGTGGAAATGTATAGGATCTGATGAAAGCTTGTCTGCTCCAGGATAAGCACTGGAAGCAGTGAGCATGGTATTTAGGGTCCCACCTAAATTCATCAGGGCATGCATGGCACCTTCTCTGTGTCAGGTCCTTCTCCCTTAGCCTTGGTGCTGGCCAGGAGGGTTTCCTCAAGACAGATTTGAGTGGGCTCTTGAGATGGTCTGAGACCTAGTTCCCCATCCAGATATGGTGCTCTCCCACTGACAGCACCTCAAATGTGGCTTGTGGTGTGTTAGGAAAGCAAAAAGGCTTCTGCCCACCCCAGACTGTGGGATTTCTTACACAGTAACATTCTGTCAGAGCCTTCTGACAATGGGTCTCCCTTGTCAAGGCCACTCACCTCACCTGGTGAACTTCCTTGCAGCATTATTTGTTAAGGGAGGAGAACATACATAACTGGTCGTAGTAGTAAATGTGGGGAATGCTGTTAAGGGCTTGAAATCTGCCTTTGCACTGTATTTTAGGATATCTTCAGCAAGGAAGACAGAAACCGTTCGGGATTTCTTGATGCTGCTGAGCTGAAGAATGCAGTACAGGCAGCAGGTAAACCCAGAGGTGCTGAGCACTCCCTTTCCTGTTCCTGTGGCAGTGAAAAAAAGGATGAAAAAGAAAGAGGGAAGAACAAAAAGCTTTAGGGAGCAAGCAGCTTGGATTTCACAGATGTGCCAGTTAGATCACAGCTCTGCTCAGAGGTCTGTGCTGGGGAGCCAGCAGAGAGATGCAGAGAAGTGCAGCACTGGCGAGACAAGCTTATCCATAGTCTCTCTAGGTCTTGGATGAAGCATCCAATAGAGGAAAGGAGCAAGGAACAGTGGATTCTTGCACTTGCCTCAGTTCCTGCAGTTTCTCTCCAGGGCAGTAAGTCTAGAAGGGAAACCCACACCGGCAGGCATTTATTTAGTTTGCACTGACCTCTGTTGGCTACTGAGTGCTGAAACTCTCAGTGAGTGCATGTGTGTGAAGCATTTTAGCTGAGTCGTCTCAGCTAAAATGAGACTTTGTGTGTGAAGTACATCTCTGACACAGCTATCCCCTTTTAATTGTGCAGTGGAGAAGCTCCCATTTGGCTCCCTGGAGCTCGGAGGGCTGCTGCCCCAGGAGGAAGTTGGTGCAGGATTGCTATCCCTGGAAGCCATCAGCTGGGGGGAATGGATGTGTAATTTTTTGCTGCTCAGAGCTGGGCAGAGCATCAGCATCTGTCTGAGGAGTGCAGCACTGATGTGCCAAATGTCAAAGGAGAAGTTGCCAGGGCCATTCTGTGAGAAAGATGCTGAAGTGTAAAAGTGGGAGGAAAACTGTGCGTGGAAAAGTCCTGTCAGCCAAAACAGTGCAGCTGTTTGAAGGGATAAAAAGACACTGTTAAATGGCAAATTCAATACATGTTTGGCTAGAAGTACTTCTCAGTGTGGAAGAAAATTACAAGATCATTTTTGCTGCCCTCTGAGCCAGACAGCTGCTTTTGAATCTGGTTTGGCAATGGGATGATCCCCATCCCGACTTTTGAGCAGGAACTCCAGAAGGCATTTGGGAGCTTGGTGCTACCTCTGGGAATGGTATTATTGTATCTAAATACAGCTCCTAGCCAGCTGTTCTCTGAAGTGTTCAGTGCTTTCCCCAACAAAACACTGCAGTGTGTGCTTAATTTTTACTGTTTTCCTAATGCTTCCAAAAATAATAATGGATCAGAGTAAAGCAGGCCAGCTGCATTAACAGCAGTGCTGCCCTGAAATGCAGCAGCACTGGCCTGATGGATTCACAAACTCCTCTTTGGCAACAGTAAATTATTCAAAATAATTTTTATAAATAGGGAAACATCAAATCTGTATTTTAAAGCTTGGCTAAAACCAGAGGGAGGAACCCAGCAGATAAAAGAGTTGGGGAATAGTCTTAGAAATGAGCTGAAAAGTCTTGGGAACAGAGAGGACTGACCCTTCAGTCTTGTTGATGAGGTTAATTGAGAGATATTGCCAAGTGAGCAGATTACAGAGCAAGTATATCCCAGACTGACCAGGCCAAATTGTTGGTGTTTTACTAGCATAAGACATGATTGTAGCATCCCATAAGCAGTGTTTGCTGGAATCCACTCTCTGGAGAGAGCTGGATTGAATTCCCACTGTCTTCAAAATGCTCAAAATAGAATTCATTGCTCACTGCTACAGTGGTTTAAAACCAGAACCAAAGACGACATTTCACTGATTAGATTTATTTTTAATTACTATCTTTATCTACTATGAAAAGAATATAAAATCAGGTTTACCTTAATTTGAAATGTATCTTAAGCCCAAATGTATTTCCTTTCTTTAATTATTCAGCATTGTGTACCTGCTTCCTGCTGGAGACCTCCAACTAGGCTCATGCAACCAGAGTTTGTCAATGGTGGTACTAAACCACTTCCATCGGCTCTCTCTCTCCCTACATAGGTGTAGAGAAGCCATTTCTTTTATTTCTGCTTTTTCAACTAATTTAGCTCCATGATGAGTTCATTTAAAACTGAAAAGTTTAGAGCTGGTTGAAAAAGCAGGAAAGTTACTTCACATCCAGCTGAGCTACTAAAACCTGGAGTGAGCAAATGAGACTTTTCTGAAGTCTCAGAGAAGGCATTAAACCAAAGCTATCAGTCCAGCTCTCTGCAGAAAATTTCCCCTTTGTTTTGCAAATCAGCTTTTAGTGCAAAATATATTTAAATCATTCCTCTTATACAGCCAGCACATTTAGGGTAGTTTTATTTAACTAATAAAAGAATCATTCTAAAAAGCAATTTTTGTTCATTCAATTGAATACCAATTTCCATCCAAACAGACTGTGACACAAATACTGAATAATCAGCTAATAAAAAAGAAATGCACCCTTCACCATTTTCTAATAGAACAGAAAATGTAAAAATTAAGAATCTTGGGCATGCTATGCAGCATAATAGCAGGAGCATGCGGCATCTGCCTCTTTAGCAGAAAGAGCCAGTGGTATTGTAAATGCTACGCTCAGACTTTTACAGTTATGAGCCAAAGAAAATCACCCTTTCTTACAGAAAATAAAAGCTAAAAAGGCAAAGCAAGATAACAGTAGATTAGTTAGCTCAGTGTTTGCTGCTTGCTGACTTAAGCCACGACGGGAGTCAGTGAGTAAGGTTTTCCATTACCCTGCCCCAACTCTTAGGCACGAAGCTGTGGAAAGGCTGCTGGGGAATGCATGACAGGGCTGGGGGTGTCCCCAGCTTCTTGGCAGGGTGCAGGAGGCCATCAGAGCTGATCCATCCCCTCCCAGTGTGTCCATGTCCTCTTCCCTCGGCAGGTCTGGCCACCAACGCACAGCTGCTGCGCCTGATGTTGCTGCGCTACGGCGACGCTGCCGGCAGGCTTGGCTTCTGCGACTTCGTGTGCTGCATGCTGCGCCTCGACACCTTGACCCGTGAGTGCCAGCACCCCTGGGCATATGGCAGCAGGGCAGAGCCAGCTGAGAGCAGTGCCAGGGGACAGGGGACACCACTCGAGGTGTAACAACACGTGTCTGACAGCGCAGCTTGGAAGGGATGCGCCTGCCCCGAGTCCAGGCTTGGCCCAGGCATGGGCAGCCTGTTTGCCAGGAGCCAGATTTATCTCCTGCCCACGGGAGCAACTGGCTGCTAGAGAGCAGTTTAGTGTTCAGTAAAGTTTTCTCAGTTTTTCCTTAAGGAGAAGGTCCAGTATCCTCTGTGGATAAACAAACCCATGCCCTGTATTGCATCCAGCTATTGTCTGGCACTTGCAAGGCAGGAGTGGCTATAAATGAGCTTTTGCCGAAATGGAAATGAAATTCTGTTTTACAAAATCGTAATTTTTGCTACTCTAATAATAAGCATTTTGACTGGAGATATTGGTGGTTAAACAAAGGCAGCAAACTGTGACCTCTGTGCTAGAACATTGCTACAGCAATTTGTTTCATCTTTGGAATGAGCTGGGTTTCAGCAGTGCATGGAAACGAGCGTTCATTTTCTCCCTTGTGTTTTTAGCACTGATGTTCAATGGGCCAATAGTGGTCAGCAGATCTGCTTGGATGACACTGCCTAAAATCCCATTTCAGGGGAGTACAGCAGAAGCAGCTCTGAAAGTGTTGTAAAATCAGAGCATGTCCTGATTTTAATGCTTTCATTAAAAAAAAAAAAAAAAGCTTCCAAACACCCCATTTTTTTTGATTATACATGTCACTTGCTGTAGATGAAAGTTCTTATGCCTAAATTAGTACCACAGTATTTTTTTCGTTTAAAAAAAGATCCTTTTACATTTTAAGTGCCAATGTAAAGACAAATCTTTTGCATCCATGTGGAAAGGAGTCTCTAAAAGTTTCATTGCTGTCTGTAATGAGAATCTTAAAATGCTCTCCACTCTTTCAGTTATCACTTTACAGAGGGTTTAATGTGGAATACATTTCTCAAACTTTTCAGATCATTGTGAATAAGTTTGTTACAGGAGAGGATAAGGGTGCCAAGTGGGAATAAAAGGCAGTCAACCTTTATGATGATGTGAATGCAGCAGGGAAGATAAAATCTGTCCCATTAAATCATTACTCATCCTTTCAAGATAGCCAGAGACGAGACCCAAACCAAAAGCAGCAGCTCCTTTGCAAATTCTATTTAACTGGAGTTAATGAAGCAGTAAAGAGGCACTTACCTCTGCCCAGAGGAGGTAATTTCAGCGCTGCCATTTTTTCCTGAAAAGACTGCTGGGTGCAAGCCCAGCCCTGCAAACACAGCCTTGTCAAGGGACTGGGCACAACATGAGGATTTCCTTGTCTTCTGTGCCTTTCTCCAGAGCAGTGTGGGCTGGCTGTGCCACCTTTCTTCCTACTCTGGGCCATGCAGGTAGCTCTGGTTGCCTCCTAAGGGGCAGATGAGCCCTTGTGCCCTGCTCCTACCCTCTCCCAGCAGCCTTTTTGCTAAGGCTGGGCAGGTTTCAAAACATCTGTAATCTTACAAAGTCTTTTCCACTCAGGGTGGGAAACTCCAGGCTCCTGGAGAAATGTGTCATTCAAGGATAGACAGATTTAAATTTGTTTCAACTTTTTATTACCGTTTATAACAGCACATTTCTAGGAGAAAAGTAATTTCGAAATAAATAAAAGCCCTCAAAATACTGTGTTTTGAGTTTATCCAAACACTTGGGTTTGAAGACTTGTCCTAGACATACTGCAATATAAATATGCACATAGAATAACAATATTTGAATGGATTGAAATTTTCTGATGGCAAAGTGTTCTGTCAAAAAAAAACTTTCAGCAATGTTAATTTCAAACTCTAGCTGAATAACAGCAGCATCTGCATTTATATTCCCTGCAAAAAGCTTGCAAGGCATACTAATGACTTCAAGAGAATCACTTTCTTTAGGGCACACTGTGATCACTCACTGCCAGGGAGGATGGAAAAGGACCAACAGAAAGTTTCCCTGTGGGAAGATGTGTTTCATTAGTTCATCGTCCTCCTGTCAGTCTTCAGGCAGGAAAACAATTGAAACAAATTATGAGAGGAGATGAAAGCAGCCACATTGAGCACTTCCTTTCCCTACACCTCTGCCAAATTCTGGCCCCAAAATTGGGATGCTTTCCCAGGCTGTGATCCGAGGGCCAAGGGAGAAGGGGTACCCAGCACAGAAATGAGATGTGGCCAGGCAGGACACCTGAGCCAGGCAGAGCATCCCAGCACAGGGATTGCAGCTCTGCTCCTCAGCTGCCACAGCCTTATGTCTGCATTGCATTCTTGTTTCCTCCTCATGAAATAAGATTTTCTTTGTTCTGCCCCTAGATGCATTCCAAAACTTAGCAGAGGGCAGATCACAGATTTTGATGACGGCAATGGAGGTAAGAATGCTCCTTCCTTCTCTTCTCTCCAGCTCCAAAGTGGGACCATGTTAGCAGAAGGGTCAGGTTAAGGATGATGTGTGATGTTTGTTGCTAGGCTTTTGTCCTAGCAAATCAGTGGTGAAGGTTTTGCCTGGCTTGAAGCACATCCTGTGTGGGAGGTGCTTCCCTGGAGTTCCCTGGTCCCACTCGTGCACAGCTCAGAGGTGGCCATCCCTGGCCAAGGTACAGAGTCTTCCCTTCCTGACACCAGCCTGTCATTGCTGGAAGCATTGCTCAAAGTGACTTTGAGGAAGTGACAAAAAGAAAAAAAAATCATGCCCTCATTTCTTACTGCCCCATCTGTTAATCCTGAATTGCAAAACATCTTGGTTTTAAGAAAGAAACAGCAGACAAATGTTTGCTGCTGCTGTTTGTCTTAAAAGCACAGCCTGAAGGATAGCTCGCTGAACGGGGATACATCAGGCTCTTTATCAGCTAGTCTGAAGCAAAAATCCTGCTGTGCTCCATAGTGATATGCCTGAGTACTGCATTTTATCAGTCTGGGGACTGTTATTTGACAACCCAGTGTTTAAAAGGATTTTTTAAAAAAGACTTTTACAATCTCACCAGCTCCCATTTACACTCTGTGGTTAGTGCAGAGCCTCATCGTTCATTAAATCTGTTTTGCACCAAGGGCAAAGCACAGTTTGCAAGCAGAGGACCTGAACCCATTTTATATGGTAGTCTGTAGGACAGCCAGGTTCCCAGAAATTGCTATCCCTTCCACTTGCAACCAGGCAGGTGCCACCCTTTCCCACCAATTGTTCCTGCTGCAGCTGCTGCAATAATTTATCATGGGAAACAACATATGGAAAGAGTTTCTGGGTCTGAATTGTAATAAGGGAAAGAGGCAGTTCCAAAAAACCCAGAATTATTCCATGCAGTACTAAAGGACTACAGTCACTGGGTCACTCCTGAAGGTCCTGAGACATATCAGAAGACTTGGTGTGCCATCACTGTCTAAATGCACCTTTTCTTCTTTTTCCAGTGGCTGACTCTTGTAATGTACACCTAGAGAGATGCCAGAGCTCATGGTAAGAAATCTCAGTGCTGAAAAGAGAATTTGGGGCACTCACAGTGGCCACACTGAATGTGAGTGGGGCCCTTGCAGGAAGCTTAGCCTTGGGTTATGGGGGTTTTGAGAGGAAGAGGGAAAGAGATGAGACCTGCAGCATGAGAGGGGCTGCTAAGGGAAATGGACTTTGGGCTGTTTTTTCTGGGGGATTGCTGATGACCTCACCAGTCAAGCAGACCACCAGTGGCTCAGCTAGAAATTTGCCCTCACCTGAGATAATAGATGAATGAGCAGAACTTAATTGTTTTGTCTTCTGAGAGGTGCAATTACCTTTGCGTATCTAACCCAGCAGCAAATGTAAAGTCAAATAGAGGGTGGATATAAGAAGTAACTTAGATTTCTTGGTCAGTCTGATTTCACATTTTTAAATGAATTACGTGATTTGGTTTACATTTGAACAACAGTCCCTACCTTGTGCTTCTTTTGCTGTTCGTTCCCTCCATGTCAAGCCTAAAGGTGGAGTTTTCTCCTCTGGAATTTCCAAGTTTGCTGCTTGGTTCTAATGAAAGTCTCTGCCTTTTCCTGCAAAACTTGTGCTGTTTATACATCCAAGAACCATCTCGGCCCTCGTGCTTCTGCTAATCCTCTGTGATGCAACTGTTCCAGTTGCAGTGTTGAAGTGTTAGTGCTGGTCCCAGACATTTGTCACTGAGGAGAAAACTGGGAGGAAACCCAATCCTTAGAGAAAATGTGCAGTGGAGGGGTGGTTGACCCCAGAAATTTGTGGAACATCCTTGGGCATGGTCAGACAATTTCCTTATCAGACCAGTCCAAAAATGGAGTAAAAAACCCAAACCCACAACATTCTTTGAAATCCATGGACTGCATCCAGTTGAGCCTTCATAAAGACAGGAACTACAATAATAAATAATACATGAACAGCATCTCTGGTGTCTTACACCCTGTTTCTGAAGGCAGTTTGCATTGGATGCCAGTTTTGGTAGGAAGTTGGAAGGGGAAATGTATAACTGGGGTTTAAATTACACTCCCCTAGAGAGAAAGCATGGTAGGTTCAGAGCCAAGGCAGGGGTGGCTCCATGTCTTTGACCTTGACTCCAGGACAACATTTGTACCCAGCTGCTCTTCTCTCTTGGCTCCTGGTTACATCCAGTGTGTCCAGCTGTGGCTTCAGCACTCAGCACTGTGATGCCTTCAACCCCCCTGAGCTCTGATTGCAGTTTGTTTATTTGAAAGTCTGTCCTTTGCATTCAGAGCTGTGGACAGTGCAAACCTGCATTTTGATGTGTTGATGTGTGGAAACAGAATATTCACAACACTGCACCCAGCACGTGCACTGCAGACTATCATTAGGTAAATATGAGAAGGACCTTGCCTTTGGAGATGAAGTTGCTTAAATTATTGCTTGAAAATTATATTCATAGTCTATTTAGTTGTCTTTTTTTTCTCCATGAATCATTCATAAACTGATCATAACTTCTGGGAACATATAATTAATCATAATTTTCACTTACCGGTCTGGAATGAAATCCTGCCTGTAGGGTGTTTGTAAGCAGTTCACTTGAGCAATTTAGCAGAAGCAGCTGGAGCCTGGGCAGTCGTGGCACAGGACCCTCAGAGGACCAGAACTGTTTAAACTGGAGCCTAACACACTGGGATTGATGTGGGAAAACACATTTGGCATTTGCTGAAAAAGTTCTCTTGGCAAAAATCTTCCCGTCAGTGATTCCTAAAGGCTGACCTGAAGCTGGCTGTGTTCTGAGTGAGTCTCTTTACCTCTGTTTTAGGTGACTTTTCTTCCTCCTCAGTGGAACAGCACCCAAGACCATGCCGTACAAAAGCCATTCACGGAACTCTTGAAAAACCACTGTGAAGGACTGAAGCCAGGTGTCCTCATGCTTCGTGGTACTCAGATGTCGGGATGAAGAATCCTTTCCAGGCAAACTGGAGGTACCTTTGAGAGAGAAGAACTGCTGATGAAAGCACTCCATGGGCAAGCTGGTAGTACTTAATGGTCTGGGCAAGCTGCAAATGTTGACTGTAATCTCCTCTCATCTTCCTGTAAATAGTACAGAAGTCAGAAACAGATCCATCAGCTCCACTTAAAGAAAAGAACAGACCCATGCCTTTTGTGTGAAAGGAGTGTATAAGATGTAGGTTACAAAAACAATTACGGCACAGTTTTGTTTGAGTTATCGTCTTAATTTTCTTGTGTGCCACTTATAAGTGCCAGAAAATGACTGAAGAAATTAGTCATGATTCATAAATAACATCTGCAGCTTTTTGATTTTCTTTATACTTTTTATTAATAAATTAGAAAAAAAAAAAGTCTTGAGCAATTTTGAGTTCATCAACTATAGGGATTCCATTTTATTTGCTGCAGCAAAGGGGTGGCGTATTAGAGATATAGAACAGATTGTTCAGTGCTTTTTGTGACTTCCAGAATCTATATTGGGACTTTCTGGGAACAGACAAGTTTATCTGAGCTGCATTCTCTTCCTCTGTCCTGATGGCTTTAAAAATGTAGGGCTTCTTCAGACATAACTCCTGCTCAAAAATTTGACTTAAACCTGCAAAATAACTGTAACCTTTCTGTACCCACACATGAACTTCATTTTCATCATTTTTTATCATGGTGATAACAGCAAATTTAGTGATCTATTCCACTCAGCTATTGAAAAAAAAAATCTTTGAAGACTCTATTTGTGAAAATGCCAAAAAAGAGGGATGCAAATGTCAATGGATGAAAGAAATCCAGGGTTGCCATGGCAATATAATTCACACCGTGCCTCACCCAGACCCTCTGCACAAGTTTCCATTGAGGCATCCACACTTTAGCAACAGATTTACCCTTTTGGCAGGGAGATGTTGCACACTGGAGCTACAACTACATCACAAGGCAAGGAAGAGACCCAGATCCTTGTTATCATGAGGTCAGTCTGTGTTGTGTCACTGCCTTGTCCAGCAGCTTGGAGAGATTACTCATGTAGGTAGGTGCTAGGCAAGAGGGGCCACTGAACCCACTCTTCCACTGAAAATTAGAGCAAGGGGAAATCAGTAAAATTAAACTATTTTAATAGTTTTTCAGTAATTTTTGAACAGACTGATTCCTTCTCCAAAGTGGGACTTACACATCCCACCTGAAATCGTTAGTCACTACTTAAGCCCTCTGAAAATGTTGGCAAAGAGAGAAGATAAAAAGGGAGCCATGGAAAATAAATATGCTTTGCTAAAAAGGTTTATTAGTAGAACTGTTTCAGAGAAAGGTTGATGTAGTTTAGCCTGGGAATTCAAAAAGGGTAATTAAAAAACTTGATTTACTTTGGATGATTTCCACCACTCAGTTCAGGGGTGCTCAAGATGGCTCAGACCTGCTAGGAAGAAGCTCTTTGTAGCTACAGAGAAGTCATCTCTGTTAAAGTTGCAAAATTCAGTTCAAGTCAACTGGTTTAAATACATTCTTGCTGTGTGAAAGTCTCATCTATAAAAATACCAGGCCAATAAGATCAATCTTAAAAATCTTAATTTGCAGCCAGTGTATTACTTCTCCTTTTGTTGCAATGTGTAATTGCCTTTCTGTGGAAGGCAGTTCTGCCTGTCAGGACACAAAGATCCTTGTCTCATAACTCAGCCTGGCCACAGACTGAAATGTCTCCTCTTCATTACAAAGCAGGCAGAGACACCAGGCACCCCAGGTGAGAAACATCACTGACCCATGAGATGTCCCCCACCCTGTGAGCAGCTGCTGGGGTGATGCTCTGGGTAGTGTCCCCAGGCACAGAGTCCCTGCAGAGCCCACCTTCAGCTCCATCCCACCAGCTCTTCACCCAGCTGTGCGTGGCTCTGTGCACACCAGCACTTTCAGGGACAAACCCATGGCCCCTCTGGGTTTGCAGGCTGATCCTGCACTGGGGCAGAGTAATAACTCACTGCTGTCAAGCTGAGCATGGCTGCCTGTCTGTGGCATTGGAAGAATTGGTATTCCACTTGATTTATACCTCCAACTGAGCTAATTAAGCAACAATTCAGGAGGAATCCATCATTGTGACAGACTTGTTGATTAACCATCCCACGAGCAAAGTCAAGGGTGTTTGGTAGCCTGGAAAAAAAAGGGTCAATAAGGGAGAAAGCAATGATTTGGCCACAATACAGTGGTGACTATTATTTCCAAAAGCAACAAGAAGCTTAATACATTCCACAAATACAGGGGCCAACACTGAAAACAAAGGCAGCTCAGAGCAGCGGGGTGTTAGATAAAGAGAGAAAACTTTTGCATCTCATCTTTGTGTGATTAAGCTGTGAAGGCCAACTTTATGGCGATGGTGCCCCTATTAAAATCTGTGGGCCCCTTCATCTGTGTTTGCCAGCTCTGAAATGTGAGTGTAGTCCCCATGAGGTTTCTGGCACTTGTGAAGATGCTGAGATTCATCCAATTATGATAATATTGTCTCTAATTTTTTTGATTAAAATCAGTTCCTAGTCCTCAGGGACACAAGTCTGGAAAGCCCTAAGAGAATCTGCTGTTAGAAATTGAAGAGAAGGACCTCAAACAAATGCTCTATTTTTAAATGTTCATGAGGCTAAAGCCCTGGAGAGGGTAAGAAGCAGGCTGAAGCAGATGAGATTAGTGATGCTGAACTGCCTAGCACAGAAGATGGGATATAGAGCTGATGAAATTAGGTAGGATCTAAGCCAACCATTAGCTTTAGAAGGACTTTGGTGCAGGGTGGTGACAGCTGACCCTGCAAGCAGAATCTCTGGATGTAATCTTGAAGCCCTGCTGTTTACTGCCCTTCTCCTCAGACCCAAAGGCCCCAAGTTTTCCATCTGCATGGAAAAGGCTGCACCCAAATCATGCCAAGATGGACAGAGGAGCAGATTCTCACATGTCTTACCTACAGGGTCTGTTTCCTGAGCATGCAGCCTGGATCAAGGCTTTCCCAGACACCTTGGAGGCTGTGGTTTGATGCCCACACCTCAGTGAACACATCCTGCTGTTGTTGCATGGGAGACATGGCCAGTTTTGGAATAACTGAATCTCCCTCTCCACCTTTTGCTGTGGCCCAGGTCTCTCACAGAGAAACTACTCCTGCAATTTATACAGTATAACATTTTTCAAGGGAAAAAAAGGGTCATTATTCCATTATCACATGTAAGGCTGGAGAGCAGAAGGCTGGGCTAGACCCTGGCTGTGAGCAGCCCACTGGCCCGGGCATTTTTTGGTGTGCACTCATGATTTTTACTTTTGTTTCTTAGTGCAATGCATTTCCCAAAGCAGGGAGCAGCCATGCCACACCACAGCAAATGCCCTGAGCATGGATTGCAGACTCACAAGCCTCTCTCAAGCAGGGGTGCAGCAGTGAGGGGCTGGTGTGTGCAGCCTGGAGGGGTGACTGGGAATGCTCAGCTCTTGCTGCTGCCCTCAGCGAGGGGGGACCCTTTCTCAAAAGTGGTACCTGTCCTTCTCTGACTAGGAGGGAGATGGAAATTCTGTCAGGAGAGACCCCTCCTCATGTTCAGGTGGCTTGGCAGGAGCACAGACAAATATTGGGATCATTTCCATGGTGGGGGGTGCCAGCTCTGGCACAACTGAGCTTAACCTTAGCAGCTGTCTTTAGGATCTCTTTGCTGCAGGGGTGCAGTTGGAACATTTTACTCTTACCTGGCAATTCCTTACACAAAATACCTTAACCTGCAGTTTCTGGCTACACTCCTTGGACCTGTTCCCACCCTGCAATAGCTGCACCTTTCCAGCCCTGGGGAGGGGGTGCCCAGGCAGTCCCAAAGTGCAGCAGCCTCTGCAGAGCAGGTACAGAGCAGGTCTCTCAATGCCCCCACCAGGCTGGCCATTGCCATCCTGTGTCCCTGCTGCCACCTATGCCTGGGCCGGGTGTCCCCAGCCCTCTGTGGCTCTGGGGTCCATTTCTGCTGCCTGGCAGTGACATCTAGAGGCTCCCTGGCCTGAGCTCCTGTCTCGCTGCTCACAGCTCTTGGCTGGCAGTAACGTGTTCCTCACAAAGCCCCTGGGAAAGGCTGAATTACTGCAAGACTTGAATTCACGTCCTTCCCTTGCCCCTCCTTCCCTAAGCCACCATGGGAAGGATCTTTGTTGCAGCACCCCAAGAAAATTCGATGTTGTTTCTGGGATACCAAAGGTCTGGGAGAGTCAGTCCGTGTCCCTTCCCTGAGAGAAGAGCTGGTCTGTGTAAGGCTGGTGCTGGTTAAATAATACATACAGCTTTCCACTTGAGGAAATATTATTTCCTTGCTTTACATGCCATCCATTAGATTTGATGCCATCCAGCATCAAAAGCAAAGCTGCCACAGAAATACCTCTGTATCGTGGCTGGCTGTGCAAGATGGAAGATTATTGTGCAAACAGTATTATGCATGTAAAAGCAATGCATTCAAGGAAAGGGGAGGAAATCTATCATCTCCATAGGCTGAATTATTCAGCCAGATGATGAATGCATCTCCTGAAGCATTCCCAGGGTTTGAGCTGAAATACCTACCATGGAGAGAGAGAGAGAGGGGGAGTACTATTGCCTATATGAAAGGTACTTGGTATTCAATAGAATGTGAATTCTCTATGGTGATATCCCATAGGCATTTTGAGCCAGCAGAGCAGATTGCAAACGATCTTCTTGCCTCAAATCAGGAAAAAAGCAGCTTAGTGGAGTAGAGCTTTCTCACAATAAGAAATTTGCAGGAATGTTGCAGTGTAAAGTGGGAGGAGTGGCTCTTGCCCATCCTGTGTCTTATATCCACCCTCCTCTCCTCTTTACTTGTTTTGTGTGCCTGATGGTGAGGAGCTGGGCTGTAATGATGGTTCCCAGCTCCACGCAGGAAGAAATGCCAAGACAAGGTGGGAGGCACAGCTGTGGGGTGAACCTTCTCCATCACCCTCGGATTTCATGGCCTAAAACGCCCTCTCCTTGTCTCTGAGGGACACAAGTTACATCTCCATCCATGGAGCAGGAAGGTGCTTTGCTTACCAATGGTGTGTATGATTTGCAAGATCTAAACACAGTCATTGACCTTTAGAAATGTGTCTAGTTGTTTGGACTTTTGGTTTTTTGTTTGTTTGGGTTTTTTTCCAAACCAGCATTCCAGGTGCTCTAGAACTCAGTGGTGATAGGAGATATGAAATAAAACTGAGATTGTCAGGCTGCCTTGATTTTACTGGACTGAAAGAAGAATGGTTAAAAGAAAACTGTAGCCGTGAGTGCTAGATTTTTCTTTTTCTTATATGTCCTTTCTCTCCTAGATACTGGCATAAAACTTCCCTTTTCATCATTATATCAGATGAAACCAAGGGATTTTTTCCCCACTTGAAAAAATAAACAGTTTCAAGCTTTTAGGGTAATCAGTGAAGGTCAGTGGAATGTTTAAGCAAATTTAGAAGATGAATTAGACACCTTACCCATAGCTCCCAGATGTCATTGGTTACCACAGAAGTTCCTTGGACAAAGCCTTCCAAGGCTGAAGATGTTAGGAAGCCAAAGGGAGAGCACTTTGTTATGGTGGACTTGGACATTTTCTTCTGAGCCCTGGTTGCCAGGCAGAATTCTCATTAAAGGCAGCAGCGGGGAATTGTGGACTTTTACGTGATATTTGTAACACTCAGCATTTCAAGCTCCTCATTTGGGTGTTGGCTCTGGCCTGGGGAGGGGTTGGCATCGTTCCTCCTTCCCAAAAGGAGGCATCAGGAGCTCCCTGAACTTTGATGGGGCAGGAGGACACTCTGTGGCCTGGCTGGAATAAAGAAAGAGGAGCAGTGAGAATGAAGTTGGGCATGGATGGGCCTGGGTGCAGGGGAGCAAAGGCAGCACTTTCTGTGCCACTGCAGAAGTTTCCTGGTGCAAGCACCAACCCCTCCAGCGAGTGCCTGTGCCAGAGGTGACTGCAGAGATGCTCAGGGGAGGTTTCTGTGTTTTACTGCCCTGGAACAAAATAATGGGGCCTGGGAAAGCTGCACCAGGCAAGCTGAGAGATCCCAGCATACTCCTGCATGTGGACCTGGGACACCCCATCCATGGGAAAGAATGTCTCCTGCAGGCTCTGCTGCTGCTCCTGGTGCTGACAGGGATAACCTGGAGGGCTCACAAAGCCCGTGTCACTCCAGGCACCCACAGACAGCTTACCTGACAGCTCTGTGCTAACAGTGCTGCTGGGAAACAGCACTTCTGGCTCAGCTCTTGGAGCAGGCGACAGATCCAGCTCTCCTACTTAATGTTCACTTCATGTGAACAAGTCCTAGGGAAGCAGACATCTGTAATCACTCAGCTCTGCTGCGGGGATGTGAAGGCATGGCTTTGCAGGAACTTCTTAGACAGCGGGCTGGGTTTAAAGCCAAATTCAGAATATGGGAGAGAAGAAGCCTTTTCCCATTAAACCACATTTGTAAAAATAATTTCTGGGCTTTTACCCTTGTGCAATTTCACTTTAAGGCCTTATTACTCTCCTTGTCCCTGAGGTTGGGAGAGGGTCATGCTCTTGGACAGCAGTCACATCCAAGAGGCAGCAGGCTGAGCAAACAGCTTTGCTTTGTCGAGCTGGAAGCGCCAAATTGAGGAAGGCAAGGGCCAGAAGCTGCTTGCAAAGCTGCTGAAAGGTTCAGGAAGCTGTGGTATCATCACTGAGCCGTCAAGGCTGTGCCTGAGGATGTGCCCTCTGTGCTGCCAGGCTGCTGGTGGATTGACACACATTCCCACTGACCTACATTAGAGGGATTCGTGAGTCACACATTAAAAAAAAAATCATTCCCTAATGAACAGGCTGCTGTTACTGAGATGGGAATTTTGCATGAGATACAAAGCAAGAGTCTTTGATTATTTGAATAAAATGATGTACTTTTAACTTAGCATTAACAGAAAAATTACTGGCATTAGGCCTTTATGCAGATATTCATGGCTTTCAAGACATTTTATGGATGAATTGATTCTGTTCAATCAACCAAGACAGAGAAGAATTATTTCCTTCTCTAGCTCCAGAGTGAGCCAATAAAAAAGGGGACAGGGTTTCCAAAACTCCCTTTTGTTTTTGACTGAACAATGGAAAAGCTTTTAGAGAGGCCTGAGACTCAAATGTGCTCAGTAGTAGAAAGTCAGAGGTAGAAATTTTTAGGTCAGGAACAGATTGTTTCTCTTTTTTTTGATGAGATATGCTGTGATTAAATGAAGACTTCATTAATCCTGGGACGTGCCATGTCATGTATAATACAGGAGTTCAGAAGGATGGAGCACAATGTTCTCCTCCAGCACAGGGATCTGAAGTGCTGAGATCTGCATGGGGATTGTGACAGCTCCTGGAGTTAGGGTGGGATGCAGCTGGGGCTGGCACAGGGGGACACCTGGCAGAAGAATTGGTTTGGTGACACATGATTGATCTCTAAGGTCCCCTCCAACCCAAACCATTCTATGATTTCATGAAAAAAGCATTGAAGGCATGCAAATCTTTGGCAAGTTGGAATTTCCTGGGCAAAGTATTTGAACAAACATCTTTTCTTTCCGCTTGAAATGGATAGATTGTGTAAGAACTTCTGGGAAACAACACAGCTAAAAGCTCCCTGTGCTACTGATAAGCAGACACTCCCCCGACGTTAATCTTGTCTTAATTTGTCAGGGGAGTGTGTTTGAACTACTTACTCATTCGTTAAAAGACTTTATCTCGTTTACAGTATATTCACTCCTCTTCGAGCCCCGTTTCTCCTGTTCTCACCTCCGGGAATTGCAAGCCCAGAAACCTCACCTGAGCAGGTTATTTAAGCGAGGGGCTGTTTGTCCGTCTGCAGGCAGGACTTGCCGTGGGGCAGGAGGAGCTGCCGCAGTTCCAGGCGGGAGCTGCAGATGGCAGGATGGAACCGCAGACCCCGCTCGGTACACGGTGACACTGGGAATACCAAGCTCACAGCTTGCTTTGGAGGTGTTAAACCCCTCTTGAAAATGAAAAGGATTCTTTTCCTCCACAAACACAGAGCCTCACAGCCAGTGTTGGTACAGCAGGGGTTGCCCTGAAGGTGCTGCACCCACCTCCTTCCATGCACAGAAGAGTAGAAAAATGTACAGAGAAAGGCACCAAAGTTAATCAAAGTCTTCTGAGCAGCTTCTGGTTGAGGAATCATTAAATATATAAGGATATCTTTGTCTGGAGAAGAGCTGCTTACAATGATGGCAGAGAGCAGGTGCATAAAAAAGACCATTCATTGTCCTATAATAGAAGAACCAGGAATAGCAGATAAATCACTTGCTGGTGTGTTCAAAAAGGCCAGATGAGGTACTGGAGTGGTAGAGCTCAGCTCTGTGAGCTGCTTGGGCTGCCAAGCCCTTGCAGAGCTTTGAAAAGTGATTGGATAACGAATCAGTCAGAGGGTACCATGCTCAAAGGCATCCCCTCCTGTTCATGAGAAAGTTAGTTCCAGGCATTAAACCCTTCCCAGAGTCTGCTGTTGGAGTCAGGAGAGTTTCAGCTGGCCTGATCCAGCACTTTGGTGTCCTTGGCCCAGGGATACAGTTTAGGGGATGCTGTGAGCTGCTCAGCTTTCAAGTTCAGAAATCCTTTTCCAGGACGAAACTCGAGCCTGTGACCCAGCTGTATTGCATGAACTCTGAGGCTAGAAGATCAGAAAATGTACTTATAAAAATACATATCTATATCTATATCTATATCTATCTATATCTATATCTATCTATCTATATATATATCTTTGACCTTTAAGTGGATTTTGAAGGGGAGAAGGTGGGATTCCTGGGTCAGGGTTTCCAAAGGCATGGGATGGCAGCATTGCACTGTGTCCTTAAGCCTCTTTGCAGTGAACTGGAGCCAGAAGGGAAAGGCAGAGTGAGTCCCTGGTGTTAGGATTGTTGAGCTGTAGAGCATCACAGAATTACAGAATCATTTAGGCTGAACAAGACCTTTAAGGTCTTTGAGTCCAACCATTTACCCAACAGTGCCAAGCCATGTCCCTAAGTGCCACATCTACGTGTCTTTAGAAGCCTCCAGGGATGGTGACTCAGCCACCTCTCTGGGCAGCCTGTTCCAGTGCTTGGCAACCCTTTGGGTAAAGAAATTTTCCCTGATATCCTTGCTCTGTTGCTTGTTACTTGGGAGAAGAGACCAACCCCCAGCTCACTACAAACTCTTTCCAGGTAGTTGCAGAGCACAATGAAGTCCACTCTGGGCCTCCTTTTGTCCTTATCAGCATTTGGTAGGCATTACTTGGGCCTGTTTCTCACCTCCAGTGGGTGTAGCGGGTGCCATCAGCCAGGCCCTTGCAATTTGGGTGCTGCATCTCTTCCATGGTCTGTATCCCAGCCCTTGGCTGTCCAAGTGCAGAGCAAGGCTGGAGCAAGCAGACCTGGGTTCAGCATGGCTTTCCTGCCAAAAGGTTTAGTTAATGGGTCTGGATCTGTGTGATGAGGAGGAGGAGCAGGAGAAAAAGAGGAATCAGACCAACAACCCAAGTTAGTATCTTATTCAAAACCTATTTTCTCTTTGAGGAAAAACAACTCTTTTCTCTTTTTAATTAGGCTTAGTTGGCAAAATGGGAACAGCCCTAATTTGTAGCCATTTCCTGGCAGGGTTAGGTTTAGTGCAGCATGGGGGGGATGGTGGCAGCACCACCTTTAAAGCCAAGAGAGGAGAGAAGCAGGATCTCAGTACTGAACCCTGGAAGTGCCAACGCCCCAGTGTTAACAACTAGATAATATGAAATGATGATCAGCAACTGCTCAGGTCCATTGATTGGCTTCTTGGCATCAGCCAAGCAACTTTTTATACTGTTCCTGACTGGACCTGATATTCAGGCTCTTTAGCTTGCTAGCTACTCTGGTTTGGACAAGAGGGCTCGGTGTTCCTGTCTGTGGTCAGATTTCCAGTGTTATAAGGTTACCAGGTCTCAAAGAACCAGAGGAAATGGCCTCAAGTTGCACCAAGGGAGGTTTAGGTTGGATATTAGGAGAAAAGTTCCATGGACAGGTTTGCCAGGCATTGGAACTGACTGCCCAGGGAAGGGGTGGGTTAAGCATCCCTGCAAGTGTTTAAAAGGCATGTAGATGTGCAGTGGTGAGAATGACATTACAAGGGAAATGGAGCATGTGCTCATGTGAGCTAATTTGCAAGATTGTTTCAAGTCTTTTTCTTTTTTGACTGGTCAGTGAACAGGACTATGAAGGTGGAAAAATCTGCTGCTTGTTGGTTAATAACTATAAGAAATGAATAGTCTAGGTTTCTGATCACCTGTGCTTGGTGAAGTTATGCTGGCACAATAAGCTCTTCCTCACCTTGTGTAGCTAAATGAAGAAAAGTCACTTGGTTACTGGCAGGCCAGAAAGCAGAACAAGTCTGATCTTTGCTTATTCTGTACCCTGGCTTACTGCTGTGGCAGGGGACAGGAGAAGGCACCTACCTGAGTGCTGGCCTTGGCTTTCCACACTGGAAATGGGTCAGCCTGGCCCAGTGCAGCATCCAAGCAAACACTGACCACTGCAGACAAGGATGCTGGGATTTTTTCCTTCAGCAGCATGCACTGTCCTGTTTCCAGATCCTTGGTAATCTCCATGTCCAGCACCTGATTTCCTCCTCACCCTAAATCTGCTCAAGGCCCGGCTGGAATCCTTTGTTGGGCTGAGAGAGCATAATTCTAATTATTGGACTGCTTTTCCATAATTGCATTTGCCTGTGGTTAGCCCTGCCATCTGCCTTTTCCCAAATCCTATGCAATCAGGCTGGAATCCATTTATGGCTGCGTGTGCAGGGGGACCCTGAGGAGGCAGCTGGGCACAGCACACGTGTGTTTGTGTGTGTTTGTGTGTGTGTCCATGCACACGTGTCCAGGGGTGACAGCACAGCCCTTGCCATGGCATGTCCTGGGCAGGGGCTGCCTCCAGCCCTCGCTGGGCTAAGCTTTGCCTCCACGTGACAGTGGCTCCCATCCCAAGTAATTTTGTGGAGCTGCTGTGTGCCAGAGTCATCTGTTCTGCTTCAAAAAAAGGCTGAGCAAAGGGCTTTCTCCACTATTTGCTCAGACCTACCTCACAGGGTGAGGGAAACCAACAGGAGTAGAGGAAAGGCAAGGCCTGGTGGTGACCTGGGCTGTCCTGTCCTGCTCCATCCCAGCAGAGCCACTGTCACACTGACAGGACCCACCTCTGGGAGCTTGCTGCTCCAAGAGAGAATGCAGACATTTGGCTTCATCATGCTCAGCAGGAAGGTTTTGCAGCTGTGAGCTCCAGCTGTGGCTTGGGAATCTCTGCCCCTCGCCCTGCCCTCGTGTGTGACAACCTCCTGCCTCTGCCCCTCATGCAGGGCCCAGGGATGCTCTCTGTGTGAGCTGGGTGGGTGCTCCAGGCTGGGGGGCATCCTGCCCCCAGATTAGCAGTGCTTCAGACTGGGAAGTCAAGCCGGAAAGCCCCTCAGGGATTCTTTTTCCTGGGAGGTCTCTCATCTATTCCTGGAGTAACCCCAAAGACATTTTGCACAAGAGCACACGGCCCTTGACCGCGCAGTTTTCCTTGGACTGAGATGATGTTGAGCAAAGGTCAGTGCAGTGCTCTGCTGGTCCCCCTGCTCTGTGCCTCCCACAGGGACTATTCCTTCCACCCTGAGGAGATCTGTTTCTGCTCTCTCTCTCTATCTGCAGCCCCATCAGTGCAAGAGCAAACACACCAGAAAGCTCGATGTGAACTTGCTCACAAGAACAATAACCTGCAGGGATGGGGCTTTGGCTGCTGGTACACAATGTTTGGCTTCACAAACGTTTTTGTGGGGTTTTGTTTTGGTTTGTTTTTCCAGGAAAACCAGAGGGACTAGATGACATGGGAGGAGGGGATCTCAGCATAAATTTTGTTAGAAGCATGACAGTAAGCAGCCCTTCAACAATTGAGCTGGATCATAAATTTTGTTTAGGGGGAAAAAGAGAAGCACAGAAAAAAATCAGTCAGTGAAGAGGGTCTAACAACCTTTGCCCTGAAACACACTGGAGTGTTTTTGAACAGTGTAATGAAAATCCTCCAAAGAGCAAGGCAGTGGAAGAGCTGCTGTTACAGATGCCCTGAGACCCCGTTAGCTTAACTCCTTTATTGATCTTCCCTGGAAATGAAGCACTACAGCAGAGAGGTTAAGGGAAACAGAAAATAAACAGGAGAGACTTTGGGCACATGAAGGCTGGGATGACAGTTTTGGGGAAGACATCTCAATGGAAGCACAGTGCCCAGCTCCCCAGAGTTTTAGTCAACAGGCATTAGTAACCAAACACTGAACCCACTTTTCTGGCACTGAATCAGGAGGTCAAAGTCCAGCTCCTTGTCTCTGCAGGAAGGGGCAGCAGTTAAAATGGGAGGGAGGAGCTGCCAGACAGGACAGGCAGGGCTGAACTTCAGCTCTAGGCACCTCTTGGGGGTTTGGATCCTTTGCAAGGCAGACCAGTTAACACCACACCTTCACATTAACTCTATGCTAGCCTGGGACTACTTTTTTATTTGGCATCTGTTTCCAAATCCAAACTTTAAAATTCTATAGAAAATTGCCCTTTGTGCTTTGCTGAGAGACCAAACTGTGTCAGTCCCAGGTCAGGGCTGTGTCCACTGCCCAGGGGAAGCAGGCAAGGAGAGATCCCAGCCTGAACACTTCCCTGCTGCTGCTTGTCCTCTCCCTCTGGGTCCCCAAGGCTTTGCTGAGGGAAGCAGTGGAGTCTCTTTGCTGCAGAAGAAGAAACACTGAGCTAACAGTGGCATGGAAATGTACTGCATCTCTTCTTGAGTTGCACAGCTGCAGCTTTGCATTTTTGAAGGTTTAGCACCTAGGGAATAAGAAATGTCAATATTACCATATAGTTTTCCTTGGGTGATACAAAATCCTCCAGCTGTCAGGTTAATTTAAAGCCAAAAAGGAAATCAAGTTTAATCACAATTTTGTGATCATTTTTGGCTCTCACAGGAAAAGTTCCCCTGGCTATGCTAAAAAGTTGTTAGATATTTCAAGGACGTTGATTTATTAGAGAAAAACTTGCATTCCTTGAGCTGAACATCTCCCTGAGCAAGGGAGGAGGGCATACCCCAGGACCAGAAACCAGGATCTGCTTGGAATACACGCATTTCAAGTTTTATTTTAGATCAAGAAACTGCTCTTGGCTTTCTGGTGGCATTCAGACAAGCTAATGAGTACCCTTGGGATATGCACCTTCTGAAATCACCTCCAAGCCACCCCAGCTCCTGCAGGCAGTCACCCAGCCTAGAGCAGCACCTGCCCTGGGGTGCTAGAACCCCTGCAGGGGCACCAGCACCCATCACTCCCACCACGGCTTCTCCTTTGCAGCTGGTCTGGAACCCTTGGGAATCAGCCCCAGGAAAGGGCTTTCCATCGCCCATTCCAGTTTGAAGGGGAGGGAAGGAAGAGGAGCAGGGAGATTTGGAACAGGGAGATTTGAAACAGGGGAGAGGGAGAAGATGCTTGCCAGGGGAAGAGCCACAAGAAATTCCAAGGAGGTGTGAGATTCAGAGGGCCAAAGGCCCCAGCCATCATTGGCAAGAGGAATCCAGCACACACTGCTCAGGAGGGGCAGGGCTCTGAGTCTGCAGGGTGGAGGGCAAGGGAATGGAAAGGACTGGAGAGGACATGGATTTTCTGAGAGGAAAAAGTGAGCAAGAATGACCTCAATGGAAAAATATTTTCTCTCTCTCTCCCTTTCTGTCTCATGGACAAATATAGCCCTGCACATTATGCAAAGGCAGTGTTCAAGCATGCTTGGAATGAGCAACTTGGGAGGCAAATTGCTACCACTTGTCCTCACTCTTGTTTTTTGGCTTTTATTTCTTTTTCTTGCTTTGTCTTCTCCCCTCCAGCAGGGTCTAGCCTTGACAGCTGCCACAAAACCACCTCAGAGCAAGCCCCTGACTCGAGAGGACAGAGGGGTGTCCAGGGGGCAGCTGCCAGCAACCACAGTGACAACCACTACTGGTGTTCACAAAATGACCTGAGAGGAAAAATGGATTGAACCAGGGCTGTGTGGGTTAAAGAAGGGAGAAACAGTTGGGTTGAATATTGGAAAGGTCTTTCCAACTGTAACCAAATGCTGGATGGTGAGCAGGTCTTTCCAACTGTAAGGAATGCCTGGAGATCTTGCCAACACCTATCCCAGGCCATCCTTAGGAAGCAATTCAGCAATACCTGTCCAGAAAGGCACAGGCAGTCATTCCCCCTGACTGCCTCACTGCTCAGCAGCAGCTCACACCATTTCCTTGCTTCCCTATTTCTGCAAAACTTCTTTCTCTTTCACTATGAGCATTACAGAACATTTCTGCTGGGAGTCAAAAGGCTGCCAAGTGCCTTTAGCTGTCTCCATCATCTCCTGTTTTCCCAGCCCCAGCTGTGTTCTACCTGGGGGCTGCAGCTCCTGTGGACCTGCTCTGCTTCAGTGGCTTCACCGCTGCTTGTCCTGGGTTTGCTCCTGGCAGGAGCCAGCTCCGAGGGGCTGGAGGGGCCCTGTGACCCACTCTGCCCCATAGCTGGGGCCAGCCCCAGCTCACATCAACATTCCATGGGGAGAGCAGCACAGCAAACACCCGCAGCCACCTCTGATAAAGGCTCCCATTCTGGGATTACTCCTGCTTGTGTTTCATTTGTGGGGCTGAAAATCTCAGCCTTCTGTTGAAACACGGGATTGCTCAGAAAAAAATCCAAATGCAGAGTGAGTGGCTGCACACCCACGGCTGCTCCAGGGGCAAGGAGAAGGAAGACCCAGGACTGGGTGCAAAGCAGAAATCCTGCCTACATTATCAGCAGTAACCAAAACCTGCCCTATCGTTCTCCTCTAGGACAGACAGAAACAGCTCCCGAGCCTTGAAGCCAGCTCTGCAGCCAGACCTTGGGCTGAGCAAATCAGGACAGCACTCTTGCTACCCTCCCCTGCCCCCATGAGCTCAGGACAGAGATGGGTTTTGCAGGGAGGCAGGGCTGGGAAGATCCAGAAATAAGTGGCCAAAGGGCCCTACAAGAAAGCTGGAGAGGGATTTTTTACAAGGGTATGACAGGACAAGGAGGAATGTCTTTCAACTGGAAGAGGGTAGGTTTGGATTAGATATTAGGGAGAAATTCTTCACTCTGAGGGAGGTGGGGCATTGGAACAGGATGCCCACAGAAGCTGTAGATGCTCCATCCCTGGAGATGTTCAATCAGCAATACCAACATCAATAATGACAGCAATAGCAATGGCAGTGCCTCTCTTCCAAGCGCCAGAATAATCCCCATGCTGTATTTATGAAAAAAAAAAAAAGGAATAAAAATGAGGAATTCAAGTGTCTTCTTCAACCCCAAACTGTGAGATAGCTGGAAAGAGGCACAGACACCCTTAGTCCTCTCAGCTCAGCCACTGTGTGAAGGAGTCAGACAACACCTGCAGAGCTCTCTAGGATGTGTTGCCCTTCCCAAGAAGGAAGTGGGAAGAAGCACAACCAAGGAGCTGTAGTCACCACCATGGGCAATGCCATGTCCAGCACGGATGGTGAGGGATGGTGGCCTGGCCGTGCAGAGGAAAGAGCAGCCTTTGCTGCCATTATCCCAGGTTTGCATTCCCTCTTTCCTTGAACAAGCTTGATGCTGAGAGCATGGAAGAGGTCTCCTCCACAAAGCTAGTTGTGTCTGATTTCCAGGAAATCAATCAAATGTGACAAAACTAAAGAAAACAGATCAATCTGCAAACAGAGAGACTTTTCTCAGCCTTTCATAAACAAAAAATAAAAGGAACAATTCCCTTCCCTCAAAAAAAACCCTGCAAATGTCATCTGCCAGCACTGTTATTTCCACTCCTGGGAGGGAGGCAGACTGGTGCTGCTCCCAGATTTTCTGTGAATGGGCTGGGAAGCAAAGCAATTAGGCAGAAGATAATAAACCATTCACCCAAACACAACAGCCAGCAGAAGAGGGGCTTTAAACAAGTCAAGCTTTCTTACCTCCTTGCAGTTTTGTGATACACCCCCCAGGGCAGGTTTTGTGCCTGGTAAGAAGCCTGAGGATGAGGTGGTATTTGCCCACCTAAGGAGTAATTTGTGTTTGCAGAATATTAAAAATAATAAAATTCTCCAAGCTTCATACAGAGCTTTTGTGCTTGTAGCCTGCAAGAATCAGTCCAACGCTGGTGGCTGGCATCAAGCCAGTTTGCAAACCAGTTTATGTTTCCAGTCCTTGCTGGTGCAATGCTCACACTACCTTGGCACTGTTAAGACAGAGGATAAGCTTTTCCTCGTGGTGGCTCTGGTAAAACCAACCTTCATCCCAGTTCTTACCACAAATGTTCCCCAAATACTGTGGTTGCAGCAGGCCCGTGGTGGGAGGCAGGGGAGAAATCACGGGGGATCCTGGCAGGACCCAAACCCTTCCTGGTGGCCTCATGTTGGAGACCTGCTGGTGGCCAAGGCTGCTTGGAAGCAAGGAAGGCTGCAAGGAGAGACCTCCCACTGCCAGATGGTACCATTCAGGCACCTCCAAGGGGTTCATAGGCACTGGTACAACTTCCCAAGGAATGACAAATCTGTCATGTCCTCTACCATGTTGTTTCCAGGCATTTGAGGGTTTTGATGGAAAAGCTGCCTCTCCCACAGAAACGACACCTCTTTGGCAACAAAGAAGTCAGTTTTCAGCCAAAAATGTTGCACTGGGGAGAAAATGCTCCCATGTAAGCAATCCAAGCATCCCGATCTGAGCCATACAGCCTGGGGCAGCTGTGTGAGTAAAGCTGGAGGTATTGCACCAGGTGTATCCCTTCAAAGAAATTACTTGACCAAATGGGACAGGACAGGATGGGAAAGAAATAGTAAATGCAGTGTTTTTAATAGCCAAAAGGAAATGAGAACAAATTAAAAATAAAGTGAGAAAGGGAGACTCTCAATTTCTGAGTTATTGGAAAGAGAGGTGATGGGTAAGGGACAAAAGAGGAAGAGCTGTACTATCAAGGTCTGTGACACAAAAGAAGCTTTCTAAAAGCCTGCCACAGCCTCTTCTAGGCACATGTCTTAAAAGACAACAGTAATGTTGTTTAGCTTGGCATTGCACAGCACCTGACAAGGAGGTATCTAGGAAGGATCTTTTGATTTTTGCTCCAGAAACACAGGCTCACCAGGAGGAAATTTCTGTGTGATGATAATCCCTGAAAAATATCAAAATAGCCAATTCCAGAAGGGGCTGCTTCAGGGCAAGAGTTACCTGATTGATGGCTGGGGCTGCCTGCCTGCCTGGCATCAGACTTGGGGAAAAGTACCACCAATTTGGTATGCTCATTTTTCAGGTTCTGTACAATTTACTGGCAAATAAATAAAGTCTTTGTTGAAGTAATTTTTTTCTTCCTTCTGTGAGCAAACACAGTATAAAACGTGGTTTTGAGTGAAAAGCCTGAAGCCAAACAGTGACGGATTCCTTTTTACTACCATCGATCATGTGGAAGAGCTGTTTGGAGACTGCTGTCTCTAAAAAACACCCTGCATGTTTGAGAAGTGATGCATATAGCCATTCCATCTGTCTTTGGGATGATAAAAGCCTTCAGCTCAATCTTCTTACAGATTTCTTCATCTGCATCTCCTGGACCCAATGATGAGAAACCTGGGAAACAAATCTCTTCTGGCTCTTTTGAAACACTTCATTGCAGAATTGGCAGTGCCATATTGATGAAACCTGACAGCAATATTTTTTATTTATTATTTATTATGTTATTTACTTATTTATTTATCATGATTGGCCCTTCTTAGATTTCAGAATTATTGGGACATGCATGGATTTCCTGGATGAGTCAGGGGACTTTTTTTCCTTTATACTCCAACTCTCCCAAACCACTCAGGGCATTGCCTGCTCATGAATGATGGCATGGATGGCATGATTTGCTGAGTGCCCACTCTTCTCATCCTACAGAGCACAAGAAGATGCAGGCAAAGGTCTATAGCAGGAGGCCCTTATCTCCATCCTCCTCTCAGCAAGGGCAGGTGGCTGGCTGAGGTGGTCCTGGCCTCCCCCAGGACTGCCCTCTCCCTCTCTGTTACCTTGGTAATGCAGATTCTGGCCCATTAAGGGCTTGCTGCCCCTTCCCTCTTCCAGGCTGTCTCTTGCTGCTTCTCTCCTGGGGCAATATGTAGCATAAGTATTTAATTATTTCCATTGATCACTTCCAGCACAAACAAAGGGCTAAGCAGGCAGAAATGGATAGTCCAGTAGGTCTGGAAGAACTTGCTGAATGATGTTGATTCCCCAGCTCTAATTCAGCTTCCCCTGCTCTGAACTGTTGCTCTTTATTCCCAAATGACATTCCAGCTGATGTTCACCACAGGGGTCCACATGATTAAGAACCCACCATGACCTTAGAAGAGGCGCCAGAGACAAAGCTCCTCATGTCAGCCTGGGATTCTTTCTTACCCTTACCAGGACAGTGGAGGAGTCTGAGGAGTTCTGCTTTTTCTACAAGACATATTCTGCCTAATTTGCACAAGTGCTGACTGGAGTAGGGCCCTTGGACACCTCTCCAAGCACATTTCCCTGGTTGCTTTGTGCCTGTGGCTCACAGGAGCTGCCTCCCGTGACCTGGAGCAGAGCAGAGCTGTCCAAAAGGCCAAGCACTTTATGCTCATTGAATTAACATCTTCCATTAAGGCCACTGGCTATCAAAGTGCTAATTTGCTTCCCAAGGCTGAGGACCAGATTTTCCGAAGCAGGGAGAAGACTGATGCAACATGAGCATCTTATGAGCTACCTCTTGCATCTTACCTGGGTCCTCACTGTCAGTGAACTGAGACTTGTTTAGCAGACACCTCTGACATCTGTAGATCCTGATTTGGCCATCAGTAGAGTCTGGAGCCACACCTATCACTGTAAAGACATTTTTCTGCACCATCTAAAGAAACGGACCCTTAAGCAAGAAGGATGTTGCAGGCTTTTGCCATTTCACCTTGTGTACAGAGATTTAGTGTGACTGTGAACAAGGATTTAGTCTTGCTGTACTGCAGATGACCCATGAAACAGCTAATGGGTCACTCAGCTCTGTGGGTACCTGTTCTGCACAAAAATCAGGCCTGCAGCTTTCCCTTACAGCACTGATGTGCTGTCATATTGTGAAAAAATAAGATCTGTTTACAGCTGCTTCATGCCCAAAAATATTGTACCTTTGACAAGACTAATACAAAAATCAAGAGGGATAACTTGAGACAAAAGCACTTAAAGGCATCTTTGTGTCTCCTCAAGTCTGGAGTACACAAAGCAGTTACAGTAAGTACAAGATGAAGTACTAGCAAGCCTCTAAAAACAAGCTGTACACATTAGTGCCCCTGAGCAAGGCACTGCCCGGGATGAGGGCTCTCAGGGGAGATAATCTCGGTCCCTCCCCCTCTGTGCACACACAAAACAACATCCTCGTCCTTCTGATGTCATGGCACGTCCAACCGATGAAAAACCCCAGCTAAAGGCACCACAAATCTCCCAGACACATCGGAGGAGCGCAGCCAGCAGAGGAAGCCAGCACACAGCTTACATCAGCCTGCATCAGGTTGCTACGCGACCAGGAAATCTGCACGTGTTGCCATGACGATGTCACTTCATCATCACTCGGTGCACAGCTCCGAGGAGCGCAGCCAGTCCTCCCTGCGCACATTCCGGGGCAGAAGAATGTGGGATCAAGCTCGGCAGCGCGGTGGGCGGGGGTGCTGCAGAGCCTCTCTCTGACTCGGGCAAGCCACGCAGGGCTGATGGGAGAGGTCTTTGACCTTTTCCTCCTAATACTTTGTGGTTCAGCATTTTCCTCTGGCGTTTCTCAAGTGATGCCATGTCTGAAATCTGTGAGAGCCACGCACAGCATACAGATGGGCAATCCACTCTGCGTGAGTGGCAGCATCCTCCTACCCTCACCTGTGCCAGGGAATGGCAGCAGCAGGGCAAGCTCATAAGGGAGGGTAAATCCCCCGTCTGGGAAGAGAGGGAGCTGCTGGTGTGTCACTGACAGCACATGCTGCCCCCCAGGCTCTCACAGCAATTGTATGACTACTACTGTGCGTGATGCTCGTGGTGAACAGCACCAAAAATAATATGGTGACAATGTTAAAGACAACTGGAATGCCACTTACCCAGGAAGGATGAGCAAGCTGGAGCTTGTGCAGGGAACCTCAGCTTGCTGTCACCATCTAGATTTCACTTGGGATCTTTAAGGTCACTTCCAACCCAAACCATTCCATGATTCTATGATTCCACAGTGTTCAGCTCCTCGGAAATGCGAAGGGAAGAAAAGGCTTTGACTGTAAAGCATGTATGTTGTTAACCAGGCCTCCACATTGAGCCAAAAGCCAACACCAACAACCACATTGCAGCAAGAGGAAAGGGGTGGTACTGAACAGAGTCTCTGCCCCATATGGGAAATAACCACTGTGGCCATCAATCACCTTTGCTGCCCTGCTCCACACTCACCTTCTGCCGTGGGAACCACTGCTCATTTGCAAAAACCAGCATCAGCTGCCAGTGCCCCAAGCACATGGAAAGGTTTTAGAGAGGAAAATCTTGCCAGGCAGATGCAATAGTGAGTTCTGGCCCCAAAGACACTGGAAGGATCCCAATTGGTTTGTGGCCACCAGGCAGATGAAACGACAGATGATCACAAGATGTCAGGTGAGTTATTCACAGGTGACATGGGACCAGTCCTGACAGATAAAATATAATGGCAGAGAGGGAGAAATCCTAGATAAAGACACAGCTGGAGAGGAGGACCTGAAACCAGTCATTTTGAGAAGCTGCTCAAAAATAAGACTGCAGCCCAGTGTGATGGAAGAAGGGGCAGCTGGTGTCGAACACTGTGGGAAGTGCTCCCCGCACACTGGGATGCAAGGGAGAAGGTCAGCCCTGAGGTGGGGATGGCTGGGGCTGGTGGTTCCTCTCTGCAATGTCGATCACCTCATTAGGGCTGATGGACTGATTTCAAGAATGACTTTTCTGGTTTGAGCAACAAGAAGCCCTTTTCTTTCCTCTTCTTGGACAAGGTTTAGGCACAGCTGAATCTAATGTAAACTTGACCAGATTAAAAACCAGAAACTGGACATGCAGGAGCTTCCTATGAATTCAGGTGTGAAGGCTGCCTTGGTGTCTCCAGAAGCCCTGCTAGCCTCCTGCCTGCCTGCTCTGGCTGCCTGTGCCCAAAACCAGCTCATCAAAGTCAACAAGCATCATTACTGAGGCTTTTCAGCCAGGTTTGGACAATACCAGCACATTTCCTTATCTGAATACCAAGTACCTGCTGCAGGTTGTACTCAGGGTTGAAGAGCTGAAGAGCAGAAACAGAATACTCTGTTTCATATAGTGTGAATCCCAATCCTGCTCATTGCTACTCTTATCCCAGAGCAAGGTGTCCTGGCAATGAAATATCAAATCCAGCCCTTGCTCTGTCAGTATGTGTTTTGCCTGGGTACCCAGCAAAATGATTGTTCTTTTCCTTTCCCTTTTTCAAATTTAAAGTTTGCAATGCCAGACTACGTAAAATGCCAGACTGTATGTGGTAAACACATCCTTAGGAATAATATTAAGAAAATTGAAAAATTCAGATCATTTGCCAGTCTTTCCATGCTTGGAGCAGCATCCAGGGTTTGGGTTTCAAAATAACCTTTACATTTCATTTAGTAACTGTTATCAAAATTGTATCTGAACCCTAATGTAATTATTTTTTCTCCTTCCCATTTTCCACATCCATCAGAGGGAAGAATGACAAAATATTGTCATTTTGTGTCCTTCATGTCTCTGTACAACTCTTTGTAATTTAGCCGGCATCTGACTGAGCCATTTGAAAGAGCAGATTGTACCAACACACATCCAGGCAGCTCCTTTCTCAGTGAAGGGAAGGAAAATTGCTGGCACCACACAAAAGCTCCTGTATTTTGCTTTCCATGTATGCTGTCACCTTTGTGCTCTGCGGCTTTTCAAAATGACCAGAGTCGCCCAACCAACAAAAATCTATTTTCTTTCCATTTTCTCCTTCTTCTTCTTCTTCTTCTCTCTTTTTTTTTTTTTTTTTTTTTTTTTTTTTTTTTTTTTTTTTTTTTTTTTTTTTTTTTTTTTTCCCAAAGGGAGGTTGTTTTTTTATTTCCATTGGACACCCCCTGGGACTGATTGAGAGGGGATGCAAGAGTTTGTGCCTCATCTGTGCCATAAATGCCAAGCTCTACATTTGATCCATAGAGTCACAGTTGTAGTACACAGGTCACAGGCAGCTGACCCTGCCCTTTTCCACAGGGAAAGGTGATGCTATTCCTTCTTTGCAGTTACTGTGAGGAATGATGTGGGGAAAAGCTCCTCTCATTTCAAGCCTTAGTTCAGAATTATGTTAGGACAACATGGGTTTTACCCAGGGTGATCTTGAGAGAGATTTTATCTCATTTCTTGTTTCACAGTCATAGCAGAGATGGAAAAATACTCAATGGACCTACGGGAAGGAGTGTTTTGTTCCCACATCAGGCCAGGTAGGAGCTGGTCAGAGCAAAGGTTTGCACACCCCATTACCTGAAAAGGGGCTCTTGGGAGAAGAATAAAATTAGGGCAAAACCATGAGGGTTGTTACACCCAGACCCCACACATCTCCAGCAGGATGGTGTTGAGGAGCTTGGCATCAGAGATGTTTTCTGGGCCTCCAAAGGGTCTTCTTCTGTCAGTGTGCCTGCTCTTCCCTTGGACTCTGCTTTCTTTCTCATCTCATGAAGGCCCAGCTCATTGCTGCTGTGGCCTCACAACCACAACTAAAGCGCAGAGCCGACCTCCTGTTGGAGGGACGTGGGGCAAGCCTTGCCACATGTGACTGCTGTCACTGTCCCCTTCCCATCTCCTGCCAGCCCCCACCCGCACAGAATCCCTTCCTGGCCCCAAAGCAGTGCCAGAGTTGAGTGATAACTTTCTGTTTCTTTGTCATTCAGGTCCCAAGTGCTCAAGTGGGCAATGCAATGGTGACTGTGGGATGGTGGGCAAGGGCATGGAGAGGGAGCCACAGAAATGGCTTTCAACATCTGGCAGGGAATAAAAATAGCTCTGCTGGTGCATGGCTATAAAAATGTTTATATGCTGCACTTTGAAGGAGAAAACTGACTCCATTACAGTCAAGTGGCTTGGTGCCTTCAGCTGTGCCTGGACACTTCTGATGCTCAAGGAAATTGTTTTGATGCCTTTTGTTGTGCTCCTTTAGCAGAGCCATGCAACCCCTGTGCTCAGGCACCTGCTCCTCACACCACTGCCTTCTCTGTGCCCACTGGACCTGTGGGAGGCAGGAGTAACTGTATCCAAATTCTCCAATCTTCCCTTGGTCCTGCTAATGCCTTCCCAGGTGCTTTTGAGCCCATGGTCCCTCCTGTCACAGAATCTTCTCTGTCTCTGACAGTGAGAGTCTTTTGCATGTGCTGGGCTGAATTTCTGACTGCAGATGCCCCTGGCAGCCAGCAAAGAGCACTCATGTCAACCATTGCTGGGATTTGGCTTCATGTCCCCATCAGGGATCCTACTCCTCACTCCTTCCCACGCTGTGCCCCAGAGAATGCCATCCCCAACTCCTCTGAGGTTTGGGAGATGTGAGATTTGTGGCTCTTTGGGACCATGTTCATGCTCCCAGCTGGGACCAGGGGTACCATGCACCATTTTTCTGTGGAAACACCCATCTGGGTGAGGACCTGGCATCAGCTGTGCTGCAGGACTGTGAGTTCCTTGGTGCTTTTCCCCAGTCTTGAAGCATCTGCTTCCCTGATGAGCTATGGGGACATGAGCAAGTGCCACCTCTCTCCAGTATGCCCTCACACACCCGTGGCAGGCCTGAGAGAGTGTCGCTGTTGCTGGATCTGGACATCTGTGAGACAGGAAAAAAAATCTTCATCAGAATTTGTCAGATTGGACTTGGGATAGGGCGCTCAGATTCCAAGGACATTGATTAGAGCTACATGGGTTAATTGCTGCTGAGAATTTAACCAGGTGTTCAAGCCTCACATGGAAGTCCAGCGTTTAAAGTGATTTTTGGCTTTGAAATACCCTGTGTGTTGGCTGCTTCTGCCTCAGTAAATGCCTTGTTTTGTTCCAGTCACATATGCTTTGGGTGCACGGGCCTTCCTGGCACACCCATCTCCCCTGTGGGAATCCCACACGCTGATGTTGCCCTGCATGGGCACAGCCTGTCAAGCTGCTAACGGGGCACAGTGGGTGATGCAGAATGAAGTTTGCATCTTCATTTTGGAGCAGCAGCCCCAGCAAGCAGATGTAGCCAAGTGACGCTGACATTTAAAGCAACTCCTGAGATTACATTACGGAGATTATATTTAATATGGATGGCCAAATCTTTCAAACAAAATCAATGTTCTTTTACTTAATAATACCCTTGCCACATCTTAATGAAGGCTCCTCCAGCCCAAGGCCCCATTTTTCTGCCGTCATTTGGTTGCGTGACATCGCTGACTGCATCAGATGGTACATAATGCTATTTTCATCCCTTTCTATTGGATTTTATGCGTTCCCATCCTTGATTTGTCAATTGCCGGATCAATTAATCAAGGGACTCTTAGGGGAGAAACATTTTTATTACTGAGAAGGAAGGGGAATTCATTTAAATTCTGCATCTTCCTGCGGCATCCAACATCTATTATTAACTCTCCCCACTGGGCATGGAGAGGAGGACAAAGGATCTACAGACAGCTCTGTGGCCATCTGAGTTATGTGCAGAAATAAAAACCATGCTGGGCTGATCCCTGCTCTGCCCCCTTGGTTTTCACACTGGGAGAGGCACCCAGGCACTACCCCTGAGCCAGGGAAGCCTCAGGGTCCTGCAGCAGGTCCAAACATGCTGTGCTGAAGCCTGAGATGCAGTTACAACATCTGTGGCTGAGAAGAGAGAGACACTTGTCATCCCAGTAAAGACAATTTAATTAGTGGTGCCTGAAGATATTTAGTCAAGACAGGAGCCGTACTAAAACTCTGTGCAAGTACAGAGCCCAGCATCAGCCTTTGTGAAAGCTGGGGGGAAAACCCAGCTCATTTATTGTCAGCTGGTGCCTGTCTCAGGGTGAAGTGAACCCCAGCAGGGACTCCTGAGCATCCTTGTCCAGTTTAAATGTGCTGCAGGCCCAGCTCTAGCCTGTTCCAGAAAGCAGCCTCCTGGCCCTAAACAACCACCAGTGACCACGTTTTCTTCTGTCACCTCTCTCAGGTGTGATTCCTGAGTTCCCATTGCTGGGTTCATCAGAATGTTTCATTTCAGGACTCCCTCTTTGCATGTACCAATATTTGCATGCTCTCTCCCAAAACACAACATGGCCTTTCCCCCAGGAGACTCTGTAGCAAGCTTGGTGGCTGGAGAAACCAGCTGGGAGCTAATCCCAATCAAAACACAAGCTTCACACATCGAGTCCAAACACCTCTGATAGTTTGGGCATTTAAAGACAAATCAGAGTGAGTCTTGCCCTGGACAGAGATGCACCAATATCCCTGCATGATCCAGCTCTCCCTCCAAATCGACCACATTTTCTCTAGAAGCAGTCCTGTCTGGGGGTCAGGTTGGCACCCAAATTGCCCCACGGACACCTCCTTACACTCAGCTGATCAATGGCTGGTAGTCCTCCTGCTCTGTAGACATCCTCCCTCAGGGTCTGTGCTACAGAGATTAAAAATAAATTAAGAAAAAGGATTATTGAAATTGTGTCTCCAAAGAGGAATGTGAAATTGCACCGGCCATAATCCAGTTTGCCACTTTTCCATCTCAATAACCCCCTGTAAAGAACCATTATAATTGTTTGTCCGTATAGATTCTGGCAGGGCTGGGATAAACTCAGTCCTTAGAGCCACCTGCCCCCAGGTTGCAGTGGAAAGGCACAAGCTCACCATCCCTCTGGGCTCCTGACAGCCCTTCTCCCCACCCCACAGGGAGAAGGCCCCCAAATTCTGCAGCTGCAGAGAGCTGGGATCAGCAATGGGCACACCAGGCATCTGGATCTCCCCTGCCTTTGGCGCCTGTCAGATTCACTTGATGATCAGTGGTTATTTAATGAGGATATGTGGAGCTGCTGGGACTGCAGGCAAATGATAAAGGTAGGGCTTTTGTCCCAGGGTTTAAAAATAAAAAGCAATTTCGGCAGCCACTGCAGGAGAAGGATGTGCCTTGTGAGGCTGTCCAGGAGATGTGGGACCAGGGAAGGAGGAGCTGCTGTGGCAGCTGAGTTATCAGCAGAGAGGACTGACAGGAAAAATGTACTCAAACATCTCTGCCAGGACCAACTCTTCCAAATAAATTACCTTGCTTAGGAAATATGCAGAGGGCAGACCAGTCCCATGGCTATCTTTGAATGAGTCCTTTTCCTTGTTTGCTGTGGGACAGAGCCTGATCCCAGAGAGGCCAGGAATGCTGGCCAGTGCATCCTTGTGGTGGTGGGTTGGGTCTCTGAGCCTCAGCCAGAGAACAGAGGGGAGGTGGCACTCAGGTGCTTGGCCAGTGAGAGTCCAGAAGGACTGATCCAATGCCATCAGTGGCATGGGTGGACTTTGCAGTGATCACAGAGACCCCACAGACAAGAAGAAGTAAGAGTGTGATGGGAGAACATCCTCTTGTGGTTTATGTTAAACACACCAAGATTTACACTGAGGGTAGGACTGAGACTGTGCATAACACAGATTAATGCCTTACCAATGCCCTGGGCCCACAGCACAGATGTGACCACTGGTGTTGCCCTCCTGGTTCTTCTCCAGGTGTCTGTCCTTGCCATCAGGGCTGCCAGCTTCTCCAGGCATGGGGAACAGGATCCCAGCTTGTGCCTGACTGCAGAGCTGCACATGGAACACTGACACAGTGCCTGAGCCTGCCCGCATTCCTCTGTCCTGTCCCTGAACTCTTCTCCCTGACCTCTTCCTGACACTGCTGCTCCTCAGAGCTCAGCAGGATCCTCCTCTCAAGGCTTGGTTGATACCAGCTGGAGCAGTTGGGAAGTTCTACTGCTCCTGCAGGTAACCTCCATCCTGACTTCCATGAGGGAGAGCTGTACTTCAGAAACACCAAAATACCAATGAGAAAGCGCTTTCTGACCAAGCTTTTCCAAACCATAACAAAGCATGGAAGCTCCAGGTGGATCAGAGGAGTGATCCAGCCCCTGGGAGTGCAGCATTTGAATCAGTACCAATGCTCTGCAAACCCCACTGAGAGGGACATCAGCTCTGGCTGTGATGGGTCACTAACTCAGCAGCTCTGATAAATCTAATGATATAAATGATACAGAGGGGTAAATCTACCCCTCTATAGTTTTAGTGTCTGCCAAGTGGTGGGCAGGGCTCAGAGCTCATCTGAATCATGTGGAGCCAAGGGCTGAAACATTCCTGGGGATGTGGCAGGAATGCACAGCCATAGGGGCCATGGCCAGTCTTGGGAACAGGCTGAGTGTCCAGGCTCTGCTCTCTGCCCTGGGCAGGCAGGTCTACCAACCCATCTATAGGAAGGCAGAATTTGGTTCAGTGCACAGCACTCAGGATCTTGAAAAGGTAAATGGCAGTGTAGACACTGCACAAACACAGAATGGGGTAAGGGCCACTGTTGCCTACGCTGCCCTGAGCAAACCAGGGCACTGAGCTGAGCTCCCCGGCACCGCAGGCAAACAAATTCACTTGTAATAGCAGAAACCAAGAAAACAAAGACTCTGTTATTTCCTTCCACCCTCTCCAGTTCCCTAAAAATAACTCTCATTAACCATCTCTGTCCATGCAAAGCAGCAGAATCACCCCTCCAGCTGCCAGCTCACCTCAGTGTCTCCAGTCTGACCAGGGTGACCGTGGGCCACTGCTGATGTGCTGCAGCTTGCCCAGTGATGACAGCTGGGGGACTCTGGGGTGACACAGCTGCTCCTGAAGGCTGCCCACTGAGCACAATGGAGAGCAGCCTGCCCTGAGCTTCCCTGGCACAAAGCTCATGTCTGACCTGCACCCATAGCAGGGCTCAGCACAGGGAGCACAAACCAGCCTCCATGTGTGGGACCAGCCAAGGACTACCCTGACCCTGAAGGAAATCAAGCATTTTCAGTGGCTCTATGCCCTGTAAAGGAGGATAGATCCCATGAGTGTTGAGCTTTCAGGCTCAGAGGGAAAATGATGCAAAAAGGAGGCTGACTTTACAATACAGTGGTTATGGCATGGATCAGGGGTCTCCCTCCTCCTTTGGGTGCAGCTCAACATCCAACACCACAGCCAAAGTTTGAAAGGAGTAGCACAGAGTGGATTCTGCCTTTTCTGAGGCAATGAGCATCTGAGCACAGCATCACCACCCCAGCCAGAGCTCGAAAGGCACTCCTGACCTTGGCTGCCTGAGCCACCCAGTGATGTCCTTCTGCAGCCGAGTCATATTTTTAGGTCCTTCTCCCTGCTGATTCATTAGTGGAGCTAATGTTCTCCAAACTGCTGGGCTTCTGACCCTCGAGGTGTGTACGCCATGCACTCCTGATAAATATAGACCACTTCAATTACATAACCTGTCTAATAAGCAGCACCCATCCTCCCTGCGGGCAGGCAGGGACTGGGAACTGAAATGCCTCTGCCAAGGGTGTGAATGGATGCCTCGCTCTTCATTTTATTTCCATTGTCTTCAGTTTTCAATGACTTCCTGCTGCATCATCTTAACGAGTGACTCAGCGAGGGTCGATGTTCCTGGAAGTACTCCAGGTTCAGGGCGACCTCCCTGCTCTGCCCAGCATTGCTGCTGTGCAGGGCAAGGCCCCCCTTTCTAATCCTCCCCTCTGCTTGGGGAGATGTGGTAGAGTGGGAGGATTAGGATTTGGAGACACTGAGCTAAAAGCTGGCTTTATTTCCTAACTGGATGTGTCAGAGCATTTGGCAGACATGGGGTAACCAAAGGACTTCATACCAAGGGGTGCAATGGTCTGTCAGTGGAAAAGGCACGTGGCTTAGGTAACAGAGCAGCAAAAGCACCTACCTGTGTGCTGTGCCAGTACAGAAGGCTTCAAAAGTCCATGTGCTTGGCAATAAAGATGTCTTGGTATCAAGTAGTGAGGCATTAGTGGAATTGGGCTGTGATCTTACAAGATGAATGTCTGATAACTTTAGGACTTAGATGTGACTGCAATGGTTGAGTGGCAAAATGCAGAGTAATCATTAAAAAGAGCATTCAAAGTACAGTGTGAAGCACATTATTAATAGACTTGACAGATGCAAGCACAAGTGGGATGACTTCTTTTTGTGCTGTGGTTTTTAACCCCTGGCCTCTGGTTCCTTGTGGCACTTGCAGCAAGATCCCCACAGAGAGGGCCCAGGGAAAGCAGGTCTGCTCCACAGCAGAAGGTTTCTTTCCTTGAGGATGCAAGCCTTGTGTCATTTAGAGAGAGAAGGAGCTGTTCCCATCAGCTGCAGCCGTGGTTTGGCATTGCTCAGTCAGGCTGGCTGCGAGCAGCGTCATGATGGCAGAGGGCTGTCAAGACAGCTTGAGTGATATTTATGACAAGGACCACTCCACCTATATTTGTTGTTCCTGCTGTGCCAGCATCCAGCATGTCCTGTAATAGCTTTAATAGCTTTTATGCAATGGCTAGGAATGATGAAGCTAATTCAAGATAAGGTATTTAACCTCCCTGGTTTTATTCCTGTCTTTATCTGGTCTTTTCCAGCTTCCCTCACAGAAGCAGGGCAGAAGGCTCATCCCAAAGTGGTGGGATCTACTCTGACCTTCACCTAAGCAAATAGCTCTGCCTGTGCCTCTCCTGACGTGCTGTGGCTGCCACTGGGCACCGCCTGAGGCGATGTCTCCAGTCCTGCTGAACCACCTGAGGTGCAGGAGGTGTGTGACACTGGACAGTGGCAGAGCCAACAGCAGAGCCCAAGGTCTTTGCCCCAAGGTCCGCAGTCCCCCCGTGGGGCCACAGGTCTGGGGCCTGTCCCAGCCTTCAGCAGAGGACACCAAGCCCCATCACTCCTTCCCTGCAGTTCCCTCCTCTACCTCCCATCCTTAAATGATGCAGAGAGTCTGCTAAGGACTTTCCTGCTGGAAGGACTCAGCAGGAAGCAGCTAATGCAACCTCTCTTGTTCATCCACAGGACTGATGTCCAACGGGTAATAAAACCACAGGCTGCTTTCTCATTAATCCCTAATTATGCTCTCTCTCACTCTCAAAGCACTTTCTGTCATTAGCAGTGGAAAGCTGAGAGCCTGCCTTTAACCTTCACATGTTGTGAGGAGGCAGCCCTGAACACCTTGCTGTGATCTTGAATAAAACATCTCCTTGTGCTGCCTCTCAGGTGCTCCTGGAAAAGAAACTCCCTTTCCCCAGCGCAGGAAGAAAGCAAAACCTACGGAGGAGCACAGCATCTGTAGTGAGAGGCTGGAGATGTCCACGGGGTGTGACACTGGACCACTGAGTGACCACAGGATCAGGCTTGCCGTCGCCCTGCTGCAGGAGCCCTGTGATGAACCACAGACACCTGAGCCAGCTGCCCTGTCCCTGGTCACTCATCCCAGTGCAGGGGTAGAGAAAGAGACCAGACTGGTCCTAAAGCTTCAACACCTTAATTTAAAGTCAGGCTGGGCATGAAGGCTCAGGCATCCCGTGTCCTGAGACCACACAAAATCCTTCACATGGTGCAGGAGCAGGAACTGTGAGAGAGCAGAGATCACAGTTGAACATCAGCCCTGCTCCCAGTTGTCACAAAACCCCACCAGGATGAACTCCTTGCTGGGCACATGGTAGGGACAGGCCCAGGCAGGTAGCTGGGATACTGTAGCTGGAACAGGGGGTTCTCCAAAACCTTCTGGTCTCTTGTTCTTCAGAGAGAGAGGAGAAGGAAGGCATGGAGCAATAAAGGAATCAGAAAAGCTTTGTTTGTTGCTAAATGAGGTTGTTTAGGGCATTTCCTTTAAATGGTGGTTCTGCTCCTGCAGGGATGGGTGTTAAGGCGTGTGAGAAGCATCACAAGTTCAGATCCTGCCCTGCCCATCTCCAGGACTGTGCATGGTTGTCTGAGTCACAGGTGCTGGAAGGTCTCCCTGCTGTGACCTTGATACCGACCCACTGACTCTGATGATTTGTGCCCATCACAAAGCACCTAGGAAAGCCCTGGGAAAGTGGGGACCTTTGCTTAGGTAGCTATAAAAAGGGCACTTGAGTGAAGTGAGTTCAGAGCTGAGTTTCAGAGAGCTCTTTGAACAGCACTGGCAGAGAGTGCAAAGCTGTAGGAAGCAAACCTTGGGACCTACCAGCAGGCAGAACAACTCCACTTGAATAATTTCAGTGGATAACTGGGAAGAGAAACTAATTGTGCCAGTGGGGAGGGGGATGATGACGCAGCTCCTTGCCAGGAAGGTGAGGGAGCACCTGGCAGCCAGGCAAAATGTGGCAGCACTGTTACAAGTCATTTTGCAAGCTTCCCTGGAAAGGTGGGTAACTTCCCAGCCTGCCAGTGGGAATCACTGACAGTGAGGGATTATTCTATCCTTAAAGAACTCAGGGTCTTGCACAACTGCCAGGACAAGAAGAAGGAGCCATTAAACACAGGACATCAAGTGAGAAATGTGAGCACAGAGAGGAGACAGCACCGAGTAGCTACAGGGACACACGGGCAATGCCAACATTGGTGGGCAGCCTGTCAGGTAAGAACAGAGAGGTTCCTCCTGAGGCATTCCAATGATCCTGCTGGGGAAAGCCCCATGGAGGAAGTTCTTTCTCTCCTCACTTTCTCAAAAGATGCCTAAGTAAAGAAGTATTTAAACACAGACCTTTTCCTACAGCCTCTGAAGCAGGATGACACGTTCCCAACAGCTGCACCCAGCACTGGCAGGAGCCAACACCTTCCCTAGCACCTCTGCCCTGTTATCCCTAACATTTCCCTCCTCTTTGGGTTCAGTGTTAATCCACACCCATTGCTCTGGCCCACTGGACACCCAGCAGTTCAGAGAGCAGAGCAAGCCTTGAAGGCAAGGAAAGAAACACCGCATCACCCAGCAGAGGTGTGAGTGCCAGGTTACAGCTCTGCACAAAGCAGTGTCTCCTGCTCCTCTCACAGCACCTCCTCGTGCTCTCACACCCTGCAGCAGCTCATCCTCCTCTGCTATGTGTCCTGGGGATGCAGAAGCAATGCTGAGGCCTAACCCCCTGCATCTCTTCTCTCTGGTAAGGCTGAAGGCGTTTCTCTGCTCCCTGCAGCTGTGGCTGAAGGGGCCCTTGCCTCCTCCCTCAGACAAAAGTTTGTATCTCCTGGGCATGGAGAGAGAAATCTAGGGAAGAGGCTGTTGACCACCAAAACCATTACACTTACCTGCACCTGCACATCTGCATCTATCAGGCAGCCCAGCACGAAGCATCTCAGATGCAACACTCTCCTCTTCTACTGAGAGCAGCCATGCCCACCTAAGAAAAAGCAAGTGGAGTTTTGCTTAAACTCTTGTCAGTCACCTGCATGTCCCAGCACCAGAGAAACAGTCCTCCCAGATGAAGACCTCCAGAGAAGGGGATGACAAACCATCTGGAGGCCCTACTGTAATAGAACAAAGACATCTACTTAAAAACTCAGGGCCTGATATCCACTCCTGATAAAACTGCTTGCCCAGCAAGGACAGAGGCAAACTCTCTTCCCCTCACATGCCTCAGCCCAAACCCTCCATGGTGAGAGCCACCCAACCATGTTATAAGCACAGATCATGCTCCCTGCTCCCAGGAGCATTTTCTGATTGAAACAGATTCAATGTGATTCAAAGTTCTTATTTCCTCAGGAAATAAGACTACCTTTTTCCTGTTGTATTGAAGTGCAAAGGAAGGGTTTCGGGGCAGCTGGAGGGTGAAAGCTTTGGCCTCCATTACTAATGTTTTCTGTAACGACAGAGAAATACATTTTCTCATTGCATATTTGTGAGGAAACCACGAGGGAGGGACAACCACTTTTCCAGAAGAGACAAGCCATTCATTTTGACTTTGGGGGACTGATTTGAATGCTCTGAGCATACACAGACATGACCAATATAATCTCCTGCTGCAGAAACTGCTACCAGGGTCTCTGTTTCTTCTTTCTGCCATAGGATACCTGCTGGAGATGTGGGTGTTTCCCTAGGGCCATCAAGCAAGGCTACTGTCACTGGGTAATGCAGAGCTGAGAAGCACAGCCCTTGTGCCTCCACACCGGATTAGCACTCAGCAGTGGAGAGAAATCAAGGGTCCCATGACCTGAAGTTACATTAAAGAAAGGTCCTCTAAGAATATGAACCTTGCCATAGATCATTTTTTTGTCAGCAATTACATGGGCAGTAAAAGAATACAGCTAAAATAGAGGACTCACCCACCTATCACTACCTAAGACATGTTATTCTTCAGCAATCCTGGTTAAGCAGCACAGCAAGGCTAAAGCTGAGCTGTAGTTCCATACACTCAAGGGTTTCTGTGCTCCTTTACATGAAGAAGATGGAAGGGAGGGTAGAGCCAGACACCTCTTTCCAGCCTCCCATGGAGAGATGGTGGGTTCTCCTCCCCCAATATCCACAAGCCATGAGTCAAGCATGGAAATGCACATCAGTCTGCCCAAGGCAGCCAGCCACATGACTGAAGACAAGGTTTGTTTCTTAATAGGTGCAGTAAAAAGAAAACAGCAAAATTAAACACATGCAATGCTTCAGGTCTTTATTGTTGCTGTAGAGTAACTGGTACATGGTTAAAACATTCTAATAATATCATCAGTGAAATCTGAAAACTAAGGCTTTCTGTAGGTTTGTAGTGTCCTGGTGTTTCCTTTCACACAGTGCACATATAAAATCAAGTTATAAAAACACGGATCTTTTTTAAACAACACCAATTGATGCAATGCACAAAACTAGGAACTACATTTCCTATGATCAAGACAACACCTTACAGACCAGCTTTGGGCCTTGCAGCTTTGAAGTCAAGAGAGAAATGTCTTGGTCTGACATCCTGCTACCCAGATGAGCCTGACACACACAGATGGCAGGATTTCAACCTTCTGTTCTGAGCAGAGAGAAAGAAACCCCGTGATGCTGATAAGGAAACATTTGATTGAGCAAAGGGAAGCAGCATACTTGATCCCAAACAATGTATATGAGATCCAGCAAGACCTGTAGGTGCTGCAGAGCTCAGAGGGGCAGTTGCTGGGACTGTGAGAGAAGGTGAACTGGGACAAACCAGCTACTGAGTCAGACGAGTCCCAGTGCCAATCCACGTCCCATGGAAGAGGGCTATGTGATTCCTGGAGTACTAGCACCTTTAACCCAAAAGCAATGGAAAAATTTCAAAGTGATTTACCCAGCACAGAATCACAGAATGATTTAGGTGAGAAAAGATCACTGAGTCCAACCCAGCACTGCCAAGTCCACCACTAAACCATATCCCTAAATGCCACCATAGTGATCTTTGAAAAGGGAGACAGGGTAGGAACAAAGCAGTCTCCAGGAAATCTATATATTAGAACCTTTTGAGTAAAAAGCTACATTTTCACCAGAGGGAAAAAAGGCATTCACAGAGAAGTCTTCCCTCAGTTTCTTAATCACTTTTTAAACAAAGAAGCTTCTTTATCCACAAAACTTTTAGGTTTTATTCAGTATGTTTCCCATCTTGCATTTCTAATTGACCTGGAAAATGATGCACATAATCATTTACATCAGACACAAAGCCAACACCCTTCCCTGTGAGAGGAGGATTCTTCATTTACCACTCACTCTGCATCACGGAGTTGGGCATTGCAAATGTGACATAACCAACTGAAAAGCAGATTATTCTTTCTCTTTGATCCAAACACATGAGAGAGGAAGACAAATTACAGATTTTGCAGGATGTTTTAACCACATTACAGTAGGTTACGTTTGGCTCCAGCTGGGAGAAAATCCCTTATAAGGGTCAACAATGGATTGCATTGACTTCATTTTCAGAGCCCAACTTTAATTACACAGATACATAAATCCTGTACCGTGCCATGCCCAAGACTCACACTGATGTTCCTGGTACATCTGATGACACCACAAAGTTCTCTGAACAACTGAGAAAAGCGTAGCTGGTATTTTATGTCACCACCAAGCGGAACCCTTCCTCTGAAGTCATTCCTGAAGATGATGTTAAGGCTATAGGAGTAGGCTGGCTATGGTTACTCCTGGTATGAAAGCACAGCCGTGGCTCAGGACAGACTGGAAGAAGCCTTATAGGTCTCCTCTGCATTAACCACAAATGAGGTTTTTAGGTTTTCCCTTGCAGTGGGCTACCTGAATATGCAGGGTATTAGCTGAAGAAAAAACAGGCTATGGAAGTTTCAGCTGCAACCATGCCTGTGATATCACAGAACTGCTTTAAAAAAAGACCTCAAGGTGCAGAAATGACCTCCTTCCGCTCATGACAATGCAACACCAGTTGTCAGGTACACAAATACAAACACGAGAAAATCATTAAGAAACATAACCCTAAATATAAACCTACTTTTATTTATTTTTAAGAAAAAAGGGATTAAAAAAATTGGAGTAAACCAGATGGCTTCAAGTACTTTCCGCATAATAAACAATTAGTTATTATAAGCACAGATTAAAAAAGACTTGTCACCTTGCAAGGGACAGTGGAATAGAGGCTGGTGATTCGTTCAAAAAATGGTCTTTGAAACAAACACATTAGAAAGGTGCTTAGTATTGTAATTTAGAAGCAAACAGGTGTGTCCACCAAGCCGACCCAACACTTGAGATACGCAGCACAGGACGAGAGACATTTTGCACTCTGGACTTTCACATTTCACAGCGATGCCACTCAACAAATGGAGCCAGGCAATCTGGGTCCAGCTCAAACAAGCCCTCATGCAATAAAAAACAAGTATTTAGTAAGTCAGTAAGGTTTTGCAGCAATACAATCGATTAAGTTGTCAAAAATTTTGGAGGTTGCACAACAATTTAACCTGAAGACATGAAGTGTCTCTGAAGTTCTGGCAATGTTTTTATCTTTTTCTATGTGAGCATGAACATTACTTTTATTATATGACAAGGGATACACTTGAAAGTGCCTTGTCTGAGTTTAGAAAGCCTTCAGGTTTTCTGAATGTCATGAAAATAAGGGAAAGTACCACAGCGTGAGCCCCAAAAGAACCCCCCAAAAACTGTGAAGGAGGTTGAAAAAGTAATGATGTCATCAGGCAAACAAAGCCAGTATGCAAAGTGAAGATGCAACTCTTCCCTGTGCTAAGTCCAAAACCCAAACCCATCTCTTGTATCAGCAAGGAGAGAACCACTGCATTTCAACAGGTCTGTCTGACATGCATGGAACAAGCAGTCTTCCTGCTTATCTGCATGGACATGTGAAATGCCAAAGGAAGCAATGCGAAAACAAAAATTAATAGTAAAAAAAAAATATGTTTTGCTTACTCTGAAAACTAAATAGAATGTTTTCAACCAAAGCATGTCTACAAGGATACAAAGAAACTTTTTTGAAAAACATTTTCCAGTTACTCAGAGACAAATAGTTACTTTTGCCTTTGTGAGAAAAAAATACTAATAAACCAATAAAAACCAGCTCTCCTATCCTGCAGCTCTGCATACTACAGTAGGAACAAGCCTCCCACAGCTAACAAGGAGTCTAGAACAGTATGAAACAGTGAGATAAAAACTTAGTTTCACAGGTCTATTAAATAATCAGCAAACACTTAAATGGAGACAGAGTGAGCATTGTACCATTTTCTGTACTATGAAAACACAAGACTGCAAGGCTTAAAAATCCTCCTGAGTGACCAAGCCAGAAGAGCTGAATAGTTGGTAGGTTCAGTAGTGTTTGGAAAAGCTTATGCAAAAACATTACTTCAAAATAAGTTTGAGTATTTGAAACAGAAAAAAGAAACAGAACAACTTCTCCTTCAACTTTCACCTACTATCAAAACTTACCAGTTTTCCAAATCCAGTACTTACTTCATGCCAATGTGACTATACAGAAATCATACATCTGTCTCTCTTTGCTGAACTGTTTGGGTTTCTACATGAAACTTCAGTGCATGACACGTTTATTAATGTCCTTATGATTGTTCAATAATCCAGCAATTTGTTTCTTAATGACAGCAGAATGCAGTTGCTAGCTGCTTGTGAGAGCAATGTTGAAATTACATTCAGAGATTAAAAACTACCATTTTCACGTGTAGCAATAACTAACATTTTTCTTTCTCTTCACAGGATCATGTGCAAATGTCTAACAATGGTGATAGTAAAAGACAATTCTCATGCAAAAATTGTTCCCTGTGCATAAAATTTGCAGGGCATCTCAAAACCACCCTTCCTCTACCCCAGAACTAATTGATTTTTACTTTTGTGTCGTGAAATTTCTGTTGCTTTTTAAAATACCGATGGCAAGCGAGTTCAATGAGTTCCAGCCCACCAAACATCTTCTGCTGCACAACGAAAAAGACGATCATGGCTGCAAAGTACCACTGTGCAAAGCTGTACAAGTACAGCAGCACGAGCATTCCCAGCGGGAACACCGTCCAGTAGAGGAGTGAGGCGCACTTCACCGCAAGGACCCTGAGCTCGGATTTGCAGGGCGGGATGATGCTTTGCCCTGTTGTACTGAAGCGTTTTCCACCTTCGTAGAAGTGTCGCAGTCTCTCCTCTTTCTCCTCCCAGCGCTTCTGGCACCAAAGCTGCAGCTCCTCCTTGGAAGTGGGCACTGTCTCTATGGGGTATCTCTGGACGTGGAAGTGAATCTCCTTTGGGAAGTTTCCTTTCAAAAGGTGCTTCTCTGTCTGAGGAATGTTTTGAGGGTATGCCACGGTTATGTCATGGATGGCATCTAGATTGTCACCTAGAAGAAAGGTTTGGGGGAAGAAAGATCAGTACAGATCATGCAACAGACAGAACACTAACCTGCTTCAAAACATGATTGAAAACTGTCCAAATTATGGCAGAAATCCCAGAGGTACATTAACTATGCAGACTGTGTTTCATCTGCTAGAAAATCTAAAGGCTGAAAGGTCAAACTTTTCCCAATCATTGCCTGTTCTGAATCTGAACAAAAAGCTTTGGGAACAAGATTATGCACAGTACAAACTAATGCCGAATTACAATAGTAAGAGAATTAAGTCAAAGGTAAAGGAGAGAAGATGCACATCTGGTCCTGGATAACGAGTGCTGTATGTGAGTCTGATGTTCAGCTGTGTGGGTAAAGGAAGCGTAGCTAACCGTTCAAACAGCAACTGCAGATAAGAAATTCAAGGGGCTGTTGATGAAAAACCCCCTACTCCTCATTAGCATGCCAGACTGAGCCAACATTTTTGAAAGGATATCAGTATTGCCAAAGCAGGGCTTGCTAGAGCATCCTTGTACTAAGTGTTTTTACATTTTGCACTTTCTAAATACCGTCTTTATCCCCCAGCCTCTGAACAGACATTCTTTTTAGATTTCATAAAGTAAATTCTGCTAGTGTAAAACTGATCTAAAAATAGGCATGTGGTGCACTGGACGTTGCATAACTGTTAAGTTCTGCCAGCAGTGATTTATGTTGCTGTTTTTATTTGGCTGGCTGGCTCAGGGCAAAATAGAATTGGAGACTAAAAGCTGTCTCCAGTTGCAGCAATTGAAGACTTTTGTTCTCACAGATGATGCCACTTCTTGCAAAGATGATCAAAACCTACTCTATAGCCCCACTCTCCGTTTTCATTTCCTCTCCTTCCCTGGCATTTTAGTTTTCCTTTACAGCCCTAAAAATGACAGGGCCAGAATAGAAAGTTACTTTAAAAGGCCATGTTCAAAATGATGTATCTAAAGTTCAACTCCAAATATCACAAGAGGGAGAAAAACCCTATTCAGCCTTTCAGAGTATTCTGTAATTGTGCTGTCTTGAAATGATCTCTCTTGGACAGTTTTGTGGCAGGTTACTTGGGGTTTTAAAGAGATTTTATATGGCTCCTTGGAGGTCTATCAGAGCAAAACTCAGTATTCCATCTTTTGTCTAGCTCCAGAATCACCTCTGAACTGAGCAGAGAATCCCTGTGTTCTGCACAGGTAAAACCTTTCAGATCTCCTTCCAAGAGATGCCAAAATTGAACATATCTTAGACACCCAGCCCTTACAAGGGGAAATAATGGCCAGCCTGTTGCACCTCAGCACAAAACATTTTAGTTTTGAGAACAGCTTGCATTTTTCCTCCCCTATTCCAAATATTTCTACCATCAGATCTGCAGTCATTCTGCAGGACAGACATCCAACCCCCAGTTCCTGGCCCAACCAGGGGAAGGGCTGCTACATAAACCTCCAAGAGATTTCCAACTCTTATAATCTGTCTTCCTCCTGATCCTCCACACCTCCCCAGGTCTAGTGGAACATAAAACCTACACACTTTACCCCAAGAGGGGGGCCAGAAAGGTCCAGCCTTCCAGATATCCTTGTATCCAAAAAGCCTTTAATGAAAAGAGTTTTTGGCCAGATGAGTTTCTTGCACATCATGCAGTCATTCATGTCTGGGCAGCTAAACTATTAGTCTGCCAACTACATGAACTACTTGAAAAATCAAGGCTTTACACTTAAGGGCCACTGGCATACAGACTACAGGTAATAAATCATCAGATCTGCTTAAGACACAGATTTTCTGACTCTGTGCAAGCAGGACTGTCAGGACTCCCTGTACTCACATAGCTGGTCTGATCTCTTTATCATGCAGCGATATTTATCCCCATGAATTCCTGATGAGAAACAGGAAAGCCTCTACTCCTCACCTATGGAGCCATGGTATCCCCAGACAAGATACCTTCCAGCAGGGCTTCTCACCAGACTGTAGAAGGTCTAGACTACATTATGGTTTCTTAGTCACCCAGAGCAAAGCTCAAAGAGCTGCACAGAGGAGCGTGGACGTTACTCTTTCAACATTACACATGGGGAAATTGAGGCAAAGGATGATTACATGGCCTGGTCTGTGTGTCCAGCTGGAACCAGTATCTCCTAATTCCAGCTGCAAGGTTCACCTATGAAAGTGTATTTTACACAAGAAGAAAAGAAACTTCAAAGGTATGTTTAGCATATCTGAAAGAACAGAAATATCAGAAAGAGAGAAGATCAGAATACCAGGTTTCATATGCAAGAGGCTCCTTGCTTGGGTCATTCATATTTAAGAACTCCACACAAATGGCAGCCTGAAGCTTTAATTCCCTGGTGAGGCAAGCTACAAGACAATCTGCTATAAAGAAGAAAATTCACCACAGCAGATGAAGGTAAACCATTCATGAGAAGGAACAAAATTCCCTTAGGCTAGGTTTAATCAGGCAGCTCTGAACCAGCATGCTTTGAGCATCATTACTGTCTCTTTCCCTGTGAAGCTAGGCTGTTGTCTTTGCAATCTGGAGATATCTAACAGTACATGTTTCAGATCAATAGCAAAGTGCCAGTCAACCAGAAAATCAAGTGATCCTAAGTGAAGACACGGGGCAGTCACTGACTTAAAGATGTTTTTCCCACCTGAATTTAAAGACCTCTTCAAAAATCTGTTTCCACTCATTTTTAGAAAAAATTAGAAAAAGAGAAACCACACCATCCTTCTTCTCTAGTGGGTCAAAAAAGAGGTAAGTAAAAATGTCTGTTCATAGCTCAGAGAAACTGAAGAGGGCAAAACACTTCTTGCAATATTTTTAGTGACATCTGAAGGATCATCTTTATCCTGTGAGTATCCATGACCCCTTGAGGAAGGAATGAAGGACAAAGGAAATCAAATAATGTGCAGAGATTTGCATCTGAAATCTAATTAAGCTAAGAAACTGCTATTTAGGCTAAAATGTCAGGTAGGTAGCCCAGCTCCTCAGGACAAACAGAAACACCAATTTCAGTAGCTTTAGAGTCTCACGACTCTCTTCCTGCAGTAGTAGAACTATGTATCCTTCATACCCATGAATAATATCTTGTCCTATGCTTTATAAGAGCACCTCAGAAAAGGAAGCCTCACTGCAGTGCCCAGGAGTGAATATAAAATCTATTTCTAATAATTAAGTGGCTGTGAACTGCACAACATGCAGACGATGATTAATCCATGTGGCAGTCTCCATTTTGGGATGACAAAATGCCTCAAAAGCACAATCCTTTAACTTACTGAACTTTCTGTGCCCCAATCAAAGTTATTTATGTTTCAGCCCCGTTGATACGCGACGTTACTTCAGGCTATTACAATGCACAGCTGGTTGCTTTGGGCACTGTACTCAGAGGTGGCACAGGGAGAACTTGACCAGGCTCAGGACCAAAATATCAGCAGCAGAGAAAGACATGTTTTTTTTTAAAAAAACACTTCCAAGGAAAAATGAGGACGTTTTCTTTCACTACACCAGTTGTTCCATCAGAATTTTTATCCTGAAGCATCTGGTAGCCCAGTACAGCTCAGTGTTTGCAACTACCCGCCCCAGCAAATCTCAGCACACAATCCCAATATGCTCACACACACTACATGTGCACTATACACAGGCACAGTCAGACAACATCTTTTATCTCATCACCTATTATAAAACTTTACAACCAAGAGCCTCTTGTTAGGTACAAAATAAAGATGTTACAGGTAAACTGAAAATTACTTTTAATTATGTGTTCAATAATACCATGCCAGCACAGAATTTTAATTCTAGGGGAAAAAAATCCCAGCCTGAATGTGAAAGGCAGAATGAAACTGTTTTCAGCTTCCTTCAAACACATTCACAAAGAGAACATTGCAGTGCAGCTATAATTGGAGACAATTGCCAGAGGTGAAGCTGAGCCCTACAGCACAATCCCAAGTGAGTGGGATGGACCCAGCCCCTGGTCCTGGATGGATGGGCCCATTCCCTGTGCTAAAGCATTGCTTGGGAGCTCAAGCACAGCCTGTTCCTCAGTTCTGACTCACACCAGCCACAAGGACACTTGCTTGCTCCTACCCATTGATGCTGAGCAAGCTCACTGTGAGACAAAGGGATCTCTACACACAGGGGCTGGAGGGCCAAAATAATGACTCAGAACAGGAGCTCTGAAAGCCAAAACGACCACCAGTGAGCGAAAAGAGAGGATGGACCCAAGGCAAATCCGTGCAATGAACTGCTCAGACTCCCAGCAGCCTCAAAGGTAAATTCCAGTCTCCTTGGCATTAACAGGGGTGGCTTTTACCCATTTCCATCCCTAGCAAGTATCTCAGCATCCCTAATTTGTCCTACTTTGGTTATCATTGACATTCCTTTAAACCTCACAAGGATTATACTGGCTCTTTCCCTGCACTGGTCCAGCAGAGAGGATGCTATTCTTAACCAGGGTACATCACAGAGCGGCAGCTGATGAGCTGCTGAGCCACCACGGGAAGAGGCACAAGGAGATGCTCTCACAACAGAATATTCATTCTTAAATTAAGTTGCTCTACTGAAAGTGGGACCTAAATGTGAGGCCCTTGTCCATTCCACCTCCTAGCTCAATAGAACTGCTTTCTGCTATGAAGTGACATACCTGTACCTTCACTGCACAGCTCCAGATACTTCATACATTTCCAGGCTTCCATAAAACACTGGCTGTTGCTCGCCCACCTATGCCTTAATATCCTCCATCCTATACCCATTTCCTTAGCAAACCTGACAGGAGAAGGCTTGGCACTTCTGTAAATAAACTGATCAGCAAGATAATCAAAGAAAAGATGGAAACAAGTAGAAGAAAATTTGTCAGGTTATACAGTATCTGAGTATTGTATGTTAGCCTTAAACACAGATACACTTCTGGACATTAAAACAAAAGCCATCTCAAACTGCATACTGGGAAATATTACTGTCTCAGATCATGAGATTTGAGTGATTTTTCTTTGAGAACACAGTATCAGGAGGGAGCAGCTTCAAGGATTTACAGCCCCTCCTGGGAAGTATCATGCTTATGAGGATTTAAAACTTCAGGCAGCCCTCTTTAAAGCAGCAGTGTCAGCTGGGGTTAATCTAAATCACTTTCAACTCAGTAGTTATTGGAAATCTTTTTTAGGTAAGTGTAGCAATCAAATAAGCAAACAAAAAAAGACAGAATGATAATGCTGCTTTGATTAACAGAGCAGAGTGATCCTGCACACCAATTCTTTCTATCCCTATCTGATTTTCCATTGGCATTGTGATACAAGGAGAGAGGGAGACCTTCCACCTGCTGACACGAAGGAGGTAAGGACACTGCATTTTTAGTCCCTGAGGGTGGGACCCAGGGGAAAGGAGAGCCCGGTGTGCTTTCTGCTCCCCAGCAGGAAGGAAATGGGCTCTGGGTGCTGTGGAGTAGAGACTATTGGGATCCCACACCAGGTACCTCCAGCCCAGATAGTACAAAGATCAACAGGTATAAGGACATCCTCACAGCTATCAGCAACCATTACATGTGCTTAATTCTTTTGCTAAATACATTTAAATCACACGGTTTTGCAGCCTGATGCTACATCTCATTAATGTGTAAACAATACTTCTAAGTGAAGTTGCTGAGAGGGTGGTGGTGGGGAGGGAGATCCGCTTTGACTTTGAAATCTCTGTAAATACCTCATTTAATTATTTTAAGACCAGACAGAATGTTATCATCATCTAATCTGATCTCCCGAATGACACAGGAGCTTATGCAGAATGCTTTGGGTTCTACCATGGGCTGTGGTGAGACAGACATCCCAAACTGCCCTAAAGCTTTTACCATGAGATAAGCAATTCCCCTAATAAATCAGGGGGGAGTGTATGTGTCTGTGTACATTATTTTTGTACTTCTACTTCCTGACCATGTAACTTGGCTAAATTAGAGAGCTGTCTACTCACAGAGGTAAGTGGTGGTATGATCTGTCAAACTCCTAAGTTGGTCCTTAACAAACTAAACCTACTCAATTTCTGAAATCTCAATATGAAATGTGGCTTTTAAAGCTCAAAGCCCTTTAGTAGCTCTCTGAATCTCTTCTAATATTTCAATATACTTTTCAAAGCATGGGTGCTGGAACCAGTAGACTTTTCCAAAATGGCCTCATTAAGTCCAAACACAGGCATCCAGTACTAACATTCCTGCCTGCTTCTTGTTTTTTCACTCTTACCTGTGACAGAGCCTAAGACTCTCTCATCCCAGGCTGATGTCTGCTAACTGGCTCCACCAAATGCATCCTGGAGTGCACACAAAGCAATGTGGCCAGCAGGTATAGGGAGGGGATTCTCTCCCTCTGCTCTGCTCTAGTGAGAGCCCACCTGGAGTGCTGCATCCAGCTCTGGGATCCCCAGCACAAGAAAATCATGGACCTGTTGGAGTAGAGGAGGCCATGAAGATGTTCAGAGTGCTGCAGGATCTCTGCTACGGATAGGCTGAGAGAGCTGGGATTGTTCAGCCTGGAGAAGAACCCCATAGAGACCTTAGAGCACCTTCCAGTACCTGAAGGGAGGTACAGGAGAGCTGGAGAGGGACTTTCGGCAGGGCACGTAGTGACAGGACAAACAGAAATGGCTTCAAAGTGAAGGAGGGTAGGGTTAGATCAGATATTACAAAGAAATTCCTTATTGTGGAGGTGGTGAGACACTGGCACAGGTTGCCCAGAGAAGCTGTGGATGCCCCATCACTTGAAGTGCTCTAGGTGAGGCTGGATGGGGCTTTGAGCAATCTGGTCTAATGGAAGATGTCCCAAGGCAGAGGGATTGGAACCGAATTATCTTTAAGGTTGCTCCCAACCCAAAGCATTCTATGATTTTATGATTCACATTTATTACTAGAACATGTCTCCCCCCTTGCTCTCTCCATCGGACAATTAATAAAGAGAACTGCACTTACTGCAGAACTGCCAGCTCCCTTCCTCCTCTCCAAACCAAATCTGGTGGTTTAATATGGACTAGTCCAGTTATGCTATGAGAAGTCAGTACTGTGGGAGACCTGAGAGCAGATCAAGAAGTATCTTATCCTGATCTGCACGTTAAGATGTATCAAGTGCTAATCTGATCTTTAGTTTGTGGATTAAACTGGACAAAATCACTGGGCACGGGAGCTGAAGTGAAACAGAGAAGCAAGCATTGTTTACACAGCTGTGTTTTACAGGATAAATACAAGTATGGGTTGTGGTGGTGGATTTCATGTGTTTCAGGACAGTTCACAACCTCCACTAAGGCTTCACAGATAAAACTCAGCCTTGCCACCTCTCCAGACTTGGGGCCTCTGACCCTGCTGCTGTCAAAGTCACAGCCAGCTGGTCTGAAACACCTCATGTGGCTCCTGTCAACACAGACCCATTAATGACTGCAGGAACCGAGGCTGCTTGTTTAAAACAGGAATCTCTGCAGATTAGGGAGAGATGTGCATAGGAAAGGGGGGATCTAGTTACTGCAACAGGCAATGATCCAGTGGCTCCATCCACAAGACTGCCCAGGAGCTGCTGCTCCTCAGTCTTCCCTCCCCGACTCTGAAGGGTTATTTTACAAATTGCAAAGGAAAAGCTGGCCGAGCTATAAATAAAACACAAAAATATGTGGAGAGAAAGGAATGAAGGGATGAAAGGGTTGGAATAACAAGTTATTTTCAGTCACTAGAGATGACCAGGCAAAACTGACTCACCACTCTTTACTCTATCATTCCCAAACTATATTTATCAAATCCAGATAACAAAAATGCCATGTTTATTCCCTTGCCTGCATATCTGCTCTCTTCCAGCCCCCCCTGTTACAAGTCTTCTCTACACACACATATGGGATTTGGTTTTCATAGGTATGTTACAAGAAGAAGACATGCTGTTTCTAGGCTTACAGGACACCACTAGTTTTTCAAACAGAAAAATGATGTTTCATGTAACAGAGAGACACTGACACACTGGTATGCAACTTTCCAACTCCTCCGAGCTCGAACATGCATTTCCTGGCAAACAGCCAACCAGTTCAGACAAGAATCACAATTATGCTTGAAATGAAGGTAATTTGCTACACTTCAGTGAAATCTTTTCAAAAAACATGATGTGTACTCTACCTTGTCATGGTAAGATGTCTTGCTAGGCAGGCAAATGTACCTAAATTAGGAGATGGCTGAGTTATTTTTATTTAAAAAAAATGCTAAACTAGTCATCCAGGTATTTCTGGAAAGCCAAGTATCATTACAATTAAGCAAAAATAGGACACCAGATACCCTTAAAATAAATAATACACAAACATATAGAGCTTATTCTTATCTTTAATATAACAGACTATCCACCTAATTCTTCTGTTACTTGTTGGGCCTTTCAAATCCCTGGGAATTTGAGAAAGAAGTAATCCACTCCTGTACATTTCTTTGCTGTCTGCTTGAATGAACAATCTCTCTCCAACGCAGATGAAATTAAACATCAATCTCTACAACAGAAAACACATTCCTGTTTGAGTTAATCCAGTTCTACCAGAATCCAGCTGTCATATCTGCAATTTCTGACTGGCCTCACTGAGTTAACAGTAAAGCAAAACACTCTGAAACAGTTTACATACACAACTGTCATACCAATGATGCTCAACATCGCAGGATGTTACTGCTAGGTAAACAATGGAGCTGGCTTAAACCCTAGAATTTCTGGAGAAGAAAAGTGGTACATTTTTAAAGGTGCAAGCAGTAGCAGGATGTATGAACTGCCATGTTGTAGTACAACAGCATACGTAGGCTGTCGGGATCCCAATTAAAATACAAGCATTAAAGAGGTTATCTCCCTGGTCTTCGTGTGTGATGTTATTTATTTCCCTCAATTCTTCCAAAACCCTTGCTCATACTCTTTTCAAATGCTTTTATCTCTTTCCCATACTTCTAGGATTTGTCAGGATGTAAGGTAGGAATTTTCTCATAATTTTCTCATCATTTTTAATCACTTTCACATTGCCTTAAATAAACATTTGCTGAACCTGCAGACTGAGCATGCAACTTATTTTGAGCCTTGTCTTTGGTAAAGTCACTACAAAATTAGTGTGAGTCACTGTGAGTAGAGGAAACTAATTCACCACAGATATTCAGAAGGAAGCAGCTGTGGCAATTCTTGCTCAGTAATCAACAGATCAAAGTGCACCCCATCTCCTTGGAAATGCCATGGATTCTTACTGTCCATCAGCTCTCACTTCAGGCCAGTGGAAGGATGGTGCTATGAATAGCATAACACCATCCACTGCTGTACTGCAACAGTAGCAATAAGTAAATAAATGAGGACTACTAAAGACATTTTATTCTTGGCTTCTAACACATTACTATTCTTTTATATAATTCAGATATAAAGGTCAGCTTCCTTTCCTCACCTTACTCTACGCTTTTCCCTTTTTTCAGTGGCTACAGATAAGTACCCTTTCCTTAATTCAGTGCACTTTGCTGTCTGCCCTCACTACCCACAACCAACCGCTAGAGAGAACTCTTCAGCTGCACACTGACTCCAACCCTGCCCCTTCAGACTGTCCCAGGCATCAGTCACTGGCCTTCAGCAGCCCCAGGAAGAGCAATCTGGGATCAGGGGGCAGCTCTGATTCCGTACAATACGACAAACTGGCTAGATGAAATACCCAGTACCATTACATTTGGGATACACGACACTGAAAACGCATTTTGAGATATTTGATATTACAAATAGGGCCCATCCCAAACCAAAACACTAGATGAAAATGTACCCTGCACCAAAAATAGAGTATGAACTGGATGTTGAAAAAAACACCTGCTAGCTGCCACCTCAAATATTTGGATGGAGTGCTTCTGCAGATGTCCTGAGCCGATCTCTTGCACGCCTCACCGATTTGTGCTATTGCCATTCTTGGTCACAGTGGTTTGTTTTCATTTCTGTATACAAAGCAGGAGGAATGCAGAAAAGCACCAGCACCCCACAAGAAGGCATAATTTCAGCACACAGAAAAAAGTGATGCTTATAACCTCCCTCCAATGGATATATACACTAAAGCCATATCATGCTTTAGTTTCACCTTGATTTTTAAACCCAGGACAAGGATTTTGCTCTGAAAACATTCTCTGCTGTTAGAAGAACTTCTGCCAGGAGCATCTGTTTTATTATCTGAATTTTCAGCTGAGGCATATTTACATAGAAATGGGCTCATCTATACATCTCAGGGAGAGAAAACGGTTTGGGGTAGAAAAGCACTCAAGTTTCAATTCAGCAGCAAAGCCCTAGTCATGAAAGAGTCAAGAAAACAGAGCCTCTAACATACTTTAATCTTCCCTTCTAGAAGAACCCTCTAGATGTAACTTAGCCCTTTGAAATTCAACTCTAACACTGCTAATTCAATTTCCATGTTTTTTTTCCACCGCTGGCTGACCACACAAACCATAGAGCCCCCTGAAACAAGAGTGCACAGCACTGCACAAAACAGGCATTTAGACCCGTGGCTGCCTGTACCAAGATATGAACTTACAGTTCCCAATCCCCTGGTGCTAAAACAGTTTCCACCAGACCATGATACACACAAGTGAACAAATCTTATTAAATTTAATCAGCCCAGTACTTGAGGGAGCCATCTTAATCAGAAAGGGATTTAATGAAAAGCCGCAACGCCAATGAATACTCTTTAATTACGACTGACTAATATTTATCCACAAAGAGGAATTTGTTTCAGGATTAGTCTGAGACCTGGAAGAAGCCAAAGACATCAATTTAATAATGGAATGCCTAATTAAAGTATAATGGAAACCTAATTGTGATATACTGCTTTGTAGCGCACATGATTTATTTAGAACAATTGCTTTTCACTGGGCTCATTAAGGAAAGTTAAACAAAACACAATAGTAAAAAAGAAGAGGGAAAAACAGACACACTGGAACTTCCAAGATGATTATAATCAACTGATGAAAGACAGTGACATATTTGTCAGATAAAACACTGCCATCCCTCCGCAGGCTGTGATTAAACTTTCTAGAAAGGATAATGATTACATACTTTCTTTCCTCCCTAATGACACAGGATCAGACCCAAACCCTATTGTAGCTACTTGGTGGAACTCCTCTGATGGAAATGAGCCATAAGGTTGAAGGGTCTGATGGCCTTTGGATCCTCCTCATGCAAGGACACCTCAAATAACGCAAGCACCCTCCCAGCTACTATGGAAGGAGAAAGGAAACCAGTGCAGACCCCTCCAGCCCTTCCCACCTGCAGGTATGACTGACTGTTCCTGAACACGATGCACTTCTTTATGAAGGGATGGCCCTACAGCTACCCATGGCACATAACTGAAAGTCTCCTATTTTTTTTCTTTCCTAAATAAAATACAAAAAGCTGCCGAATCCATTCTTATTGCAAAACCAAACATGCTCCTGATGGCATTCTGGTGGTCCCCACAGGATAGTGGGCTAGTTGCTACCCCTCCCTCCACTCAAGGGAAGGTGAAGGACATGTGCTGTTTGTCCTGCGTCTCATTTCTAGAGTGTCAAAGCAAACAGTGATTCTTCCCTTCACTGGTAAAATGGTAGGAAAACTGAAGGAGGTGCTCCTCTACCCAGCAGTGCCCTGCAGAAAATAGACGGAGAGGTCCAGGAGCAGATGAGCTTCCTCTGACTGATTGCTGCAAGCACTGGAAAAACCCCTCAGCTCCAGCTCAGTTATGTTTAACTGGTGATGTGAGAATGACTGTACCAACAGAAGCTGTCATGAGATTGCTGTAGAAAAGAGAAAGGGATGCTACATACCACAGAATGTGTGAAAACACAGTACCATGGCCTTACAGACACATGAGGGATTGCAGCGATTTTAAATGCACAGTAACAAAAAGATCTGTCTCCAGTGATAAAATGATTTGCTAATGTTTTTCCCCAACTACTGCTACTCATAGAGATGCTTAGAAAAATTACACTTAAGTCAGTCCCTTGAATGAAAAGAACAAAGACTTGAACAAAGTCTTGAACAAAGACTGCTGAGAGTTGCCTGGACAGTCATTCCTGTGCCCAGATGGAAGCTGAATTTTGGGCACCCATCTTGTTCTTCCACATGTGTGATGCTGTCAGTCTGCCAGCTAGAGAAGTAAAAACTGAATTCCTTGTACAAGGACAGGGAAAGAGTCAGATACAGGGCAGTGCTTCATCTTCAGATCTGGTCTCAGTGTCACAAGAACAAGGCTGAAAGAGATAATTTATCCCAGTATGCAATGGCCCAACACTGAGCCAATGTGCTTCTCTGCCCAAGGCAAAGACAACCACGTTTAGGGTCATCGTCTATGCCTTGTACCTTCATATTAAAGATGTGTACAGCAGTGGTTTGTTGGTTTTTATACTGATCAGAAGGCAAACCCTTGCTGGCAGCTGAAGTCACAGATGAGAAATGTTGTAAATCCTTCTTGTACAGGCATCTTTGAACAGAAGTCTAAAATTGGTTTCCTGAAAACATCTGCTATAAACTTCCATTTCTGAACTCCAGTGGAACATTTAACTCCATTGGCACTGCACGCTAGAAAGCTCGGAAGGCACTCATCACTAATGTTTTTAACATTGCTTTTTAACACAAACATGAGCATGTACATAACTAAACCACAATGAATAGAATCAATTTAGGCAGTTGAATTTATTTCATAGGAATTACAGAAACAAATGGCCTGCAATTTGAAAAGCCCATTGTTGTCAGTACACAATTGTTTTCCTTAAATATTTTAACTCAAGGAAAAATGTAGCCCCCTAAATTTCACACAGTGCACAGAGAGGACAATGCTTAATTAAGAGGAAAAACTATGTGTCACAACAGAAAATCCTTCTGAGCAACGTTTTCCACAGATACACTTTGCTACTCCTAACACATCTGAGTTCAGAAACACTCCCTCAAAACTACCTGAACAATCAATCTGCGTGTTGCTCCCCTAAGGCTTACCACTGAAAGCACAAAAGGCATCATGAAAACCCTCACTCCACAGCTTCCTCCACTGGAAGATCCCAAGGTGTACAGGAACAACAAACAGATGAGAAACACTCACATTAGGAGGACATCCCAGAAAACTCCACATTCCTCAGCAGAATGTTGTTATTTTCCCTCAAGCGCTCCTGAACATAACCCTGTTCACTGCAAACAACATTTAGCCTTGCTAAATTCTGCCTCAGTGCCCATGGACAAGCTACACACCATCTGCACAGCCTTCAGGGAAAGACTGCTATTCCCACTCATATTTGGCCTATGGACACAAACAACTGTGGGGGGCTTCAGGCAGGAGGGAAAGGACAAGAGCCCTACTGAACACCACTAAACAAACCCACACCTCTGCTCTGAGGAATGAGAGTCAAGGAAGAGAACCAGCCCAGGGCTGATGTAAAACTCTCAAATGCCTGCAGGAAGGCTCTGCTGTGGTACAGCACGATGCCTTCAGCCAGGTGCAAATGGATGTCTGCCATGCTCCATCCCAGTGGAAAGGGAAAAGGTCAGGAACAAAGAAGCTGCCATTGGGTCACATGGCAGGGCAACAAAGGTGGTGAGAGAGTTGAAGTTTATCTGAAGAGCATAATCTCTCTTCTGAGGAACAGTCAGACTTTTCAAGAGCTGCTGAATGATGGACTGCCAGGTAATCTTCCAAAAATAAACAGGGTAGGTGATGAAAAATCCAGTGTAGTTTAGCTCAAAGAGGTAATTCTGGTTGAAAGCTTTCTCTCTGTGGGCAAACACAAGCTAAAGAGAACTTCAGTAGCTTTGATACACTTTTTGAAACATGGAATGCATGGAATGCTGAAACCCACAGCCATTTATATACTCAGTGTATCTGCTGCCTAAGCAATGGTGACACAAACTACCTCCCACCAACTCTTCCATCTGCCCTGCTTCCAAGAGCACTAAAACAAATAAACACACCAAACAATAAGCAATTATAGCATGAATATCTCTGGAACTACACACACTTAGTGACTGAGACAAAAGAAATGCAAACGAAACAGTAAGACCTCTTATTTTTATTCTCTCAAAGCCATGTCAACCCACAGTCATGAGTTCATTAAGTGATGACAGCAACTTTAACTGTGATGCGCTATCATAGAAATGGTCTTTCAAATGTCCAGGTTACAACAAAATTCATTTGACCATCTGATGACAACTGTCCAAACACCTGCAGTAACTCATGTTTAAGTGGCCTGCACACCAAAGTGATAAATTCTTTGATTAGCTTGTAAGTCATTTTGTAAGACAAATGAAAACACAGTGTTAGAAGAGTGAGTATGCTGCTGCAATAACAGCTAATGTCTCAGGTTACAAATGGAATATTTTTCGAGATCAGTCTGTGATCTGAGAAGTCGTCATAGTATCACTCCACTCACCAACTGCAGACATGAATGAATAATTCTATCCATAGAGTAAAACCCTGGCACACTTTGGCATTTTAAATTGACTAGTACATTGAGTTATGGCACTGCCTGTGATGAAATAACATTGTAGGCAAGAGACCCAAGATGGAAATGAATTGGCTACTGTCCATCTGTCTTCACTGACTTTCAAAAAACTTCTCCCTTGACACTAAGTGTGAAAAATTAGGTACCAACATGTTTTCAGACTCATTGGTAAATTATCCTACTAAATCTGAAATAGGAAACTTAAGGAAGTCTGGAATGCTAACTTTATTCACACCTTTTAAGCTATTTTGACTACTTCTCAGTTACAATTACAGGGCACATTTCTACATTGCTCCCTGTGCTACACATCTTCAGGGAAGCAGCAGAGAGGTATACAGTAGTAGACTGATAAAGCTGCATGTCCACTGCTCTCCTGGCAGTCTTAGGGCAGGCAGGAGGCCAAATTAACTACCTGTTCCTAGTTACTTATCCTGGGGCCAGAATCAGGGAATTCCCACTGAGACTCCCAGAGGGAAAACTTTGAATGTGTCCAGTGCTTAGCAAGGAAACACTCCTTGATTTGCTATATTGGGACCTGGTGGTCTTTGTCCTCTCCAGCCAAGTTGATACCAGGCAGACCCCACACATTGTCCAAAGTCCTGCACAGAAGGGCCTTGGCACCACGTGGCAGCGAGCCCTCAGTGGGATTTGTACAGTGCCCAAAGTGACAGGATATGCCAGGGGAGAGCAGGAGGACTGTGCTGCTGAGTGTTGGCAGCAGCCCAGACCCAAGTGTGTCACCAGGGCCCTCGGCTGAACATGGCACTCCTGAGACAGCTCCAGCAGTGATGGGTCCTGAGAAGCCCAGACCCTCAGATTCGTATTTACCGTCTGCAGCAGGAGTGAACAGCTCATCCATCTATAGATGCCACAGGCACATTAATACACAATAATCATTTACACAGCACTCTGAAAAATACCCAAGAGTGCCTGTACTCTTAAAAAAGAGCTGCATGCAATAAAAAGTGGAAAAGACCAGATGAACAATTACCTTCCCTTGTTTCCCTGCACTGAAGACACACTTCTACTGCCAACAGTTGAACTATGACGTACAATTTTGAAGTTGAACTATGACGTACAATTTTGAAGTACACAACCAGAAACGTATCCCCTAAAGGAAGATGAAGGTGACTAAATGCTGAGGAAGTACTTATTATCAAGGAAGGATTTCAAAATTGAGAAGACCATCATTTTGTCCTGACATAAGCAGGACCTCAACTAAAAATGGAGATGCTATAGCTGATCTACAGAGCTGCTTCTGATTTACCACACATTGCTTACCCTTCATGATCCACGGTCTGAAAATGTTAGCCAGCAACAATACCTGTCTCATTTTTAAATACTGAAAAAGGGAACAGCAGAGCAAAATACCAGTAAATCCATGATGCCCTAAATTCCTGACTCTTAAGTATACATTCTCAAAGGGCTGTTTTAAGAAAATATTTACTTTTTGGTTGTTATGGTGATCATCTTTTCACAGCAGTTTATAAAAATAGGGATGGCTAAAAATAAAAATCCAAAGGAACCTAAGGCACTAAAAAGGAATATGGCATGCAGATTTGTCTGCTTCAGAATAAATCTGCATATAGTGTCCTGCAGCAGCACGTTTTACAAAGGGAATTAAAGCCATGAAATTAACATTTTAATGAAGTAGAGAGACCATTGACGTCAGGACTACTCACTGATTGTTGCTTCCAGGTGGCCTAATGAGATGAAAATGAAGTTTATATCTTCAGCTAGTCTAAGCCAGGCTTGTTTTGTGACTGTGATTGAATTTAAATGAGAAGATACTGCTGTGTGCAAACATGTCTAGGCTGGTAAGTAACCTTATCAAATCTAGGCATAATAAATGCTTGATTTTAAATATTTTATGTTAAGAAAAGGGATTTCAGTCTTCCTTTCACAGTTCAACATAACTGCGAAACCCAAGTCTTATCATTAATTGTATAGCATGCCCCAGCTTTTGTGCTGGTTGCTCCAGGAATTCCCATATAAAATTTTTACTGCAAGATGTGCTCGTTTATCTACCCAGGCACAGAAAACATTCTGCTTGCGAAGGTGAAATAGGAAATTGTAAATCCAGCGTAGCCTGTGGATAACCCACAATGAGATGTTTTGGCACCAGAGGCATGTCAGGCATTAAGGCACACTGATGGAAATGTGAGACCACCATTTATTGTGAAACACAATAAACAAGGAACTGCAGCACATCATAAATTTCAGGTTCCTAAATGCCACTGAGAGCACTGCGTTTCATTTTCTGTCTTCACTATCCATAGTGAATGGACGTGTATATATATTTTTTATTATTTTTTATTAGAGGAATGAATTGACATTGGTTTTGCTTTAAATGCTGTATTTCTACCTAGAGAACAAGACAATCATTGTGCTGGGGACACACCCTCACAATTTCTGTGAAATCCTGTGAACAGTTTAGTACCGTTTCACTTTTAACCCCTTGACACCATATCAAAAAATAAATAAAAAACCCAACCCAAAGCTAGGCTCAGTTCTTAAGACTACACATATTATTTAGGTCTAATTCTCACTTAATTCCTGGGTTGACACATCTGTGAAGTAGTCTTCAACAGCTCTAATTTCTCACTTCTAAAGATGTCCTGACATGCAATCTGCTATTGCTGCTATAATTGATCAGCACTAGAGACTGGAGCAGGTCTAGAGAGACACAGAAAATAAATTGACTGGCTCTCCATTTCAACTCTTCTCTGTAATCTAGAGCTAAAGAAGAGCTGTGAGGGGATTTATTTTAGATATTGTCTATTTTGTCTATTATAGCATACATAGTTTTAGGTTCATAGCAAGAATAAAGGTAGCCCATCTACAGCTCCTTCCTCTTTTTAAAATCTAAAAACCTCACAGGAAAGCCCCTTGTTTCTCTGTAAGATGGGACCACTAATATTTACTACTTTTAGCAGACTGCCTGTGAGCCTTTTATAGCCTCTTATCAGCCTTCCAGGCAAGATGGATCTCTGGATACAATATGCATATTTACATTCCTGATTTTTTTCCCTTTTTTCTTCCTTTTTTTCCTCTTCCCCATGGGAACAAGGACTGTTGCACATGGATTACATTTAAGGACTCTGTAACTAGGTTTAAAAAATCGCCCCACTGGTAATGTAACTGTCATACCATGCCTAAGGTACCCCTAACCCCTACACAGCATGGCCTAATAATCTTCTTGCCTGTGAAGGTGAAGATTTCCAGAAGTTTCTTCTTGTTTGAGATCTCCAAGAAAGCTGGTGAGGGGCTTTTTAAAAGGTCATGTAGTGACAGAACAAGGAAGAATGTTTTAAACTCAAAGAGGGTAGGTTCAAGTTAGGTACTAGGAAAAAATTCTTTACTGTGAGGGTGGTGAGGCACTGGAACAGGTTGCCCAGAAAAGTGGTGGTTGTCCCATCCCTGGAAGTGTTGAAGGCCAGGATGGATGGGGCTTTGAGGAACCTGGTCTAGTGGAAGGTGTCCCTGTCCCTGGCAGGAGGTTGGAACTGGATGATCTTTAAGATCCCTTCCAACCCAAAGCATTCTATGATTTTGTGGTCTTACTAGGTATGAAGCACAGAGAGATTGTTGGCAAGGACTTAATGGAATGTGCTCCATGCTCTGCAATAGGAAGTCGTACGCAGGGAAAGGGACTGCTGGGAGCAGGAGTACAGCTGGCAGACATGTAACAGGGATGCTCGTGCAGCATCAGCAAAATGACCCATGTTCTCACAGGCAAATAAACACATCTGAGCTCAGGACTGCTCTCTGCCCCTGGGAATACCTTGAATACGGATCTTCTGATCTGCTGCTTGCGCTACTTTAATTGTTGAGACAACTGTCCTGGACAGAGGGCTAGATAAGAATGTGAATGCTACCAAACCACAAGTGTAGCCTGTTCAGTCTGGCAGCAAACACTTTTCCCTCCAAAAGGAAGTTTTAAGCCACTTTTATTCTTGGGATGCAGGTGATACAGCAAAATCAATCCAGTAATATCCCATCTCTGAAAGGAATTACCTTGCTGTTTCCTGTCCCACACTGGATGCTCCCTTTACTTCACCAGATCCTGAGTCCTTATAACCCACAGAATCAGAAGAAGCCAGGCCTGCCACAGGCCAGCATGTACTGGGGCTGCTGAGGAATCTGAACCCCTGGCTATGGATAGAAGTGGGACACAGGTATTCCTAGTACCAGCCCGTGGAGTCAGGGAAGTTCATCAGGCTGGATGCTACAGGCACAGTACCTTTTCTTATTAGAAACCCCTTCCTTCATCCACCAAAGAGGGTCAGTGCTGTTTCCCCCACCCATCCCAGATGTGGGTCCAGGCTTGTCTTCTCACAGCAGAAGACTCAACTTGCAGCTGAAATCTGTTGTGTTGGTAAGATGCAAAAACAAGATTACACAGAACACAGCGTCCTCCTGCAATTCATATGAATTCTGGGCCAAGGGTTGGGACATTTTTTCTTCATTATTCTCCCATTGCCTAGAGTAGCATTTTCCTCTATTAGTTGCTATTGCCTAGAACAGCATCTGGAACAAGTTAGGTAGCCAGAGGAGAGTAACAGACATGAGCTCAGTATGTTCCCAAGACCTGATTTTCTGAGATACAACACACCTGCAGCTTTCAGCAAATTCATCACAGAGCTAAAGGGCTCAAAGCTATCTGAAAATATCAAGCCCATGCTGATTAAACCCTCTTGGGAAGTATGCCACTGCTTTGTACACACCAGCTAAATGCTCGGGAGACTTAGGAACATTTGCTCCAAGTATGGATTGCAGTATTTCAGCCTGGGAGGTGACAAAGACATGAATAACTTCAGCAAGATCCACATCCGAGAAGGAGGTTCACAAATTCCTGGCTAGCAACAGATGGAAAAAACAAAGGCATGGAACCACAGCTGTTCCTTTTCTGAAATGGTGAAGGGCCCAAGAGGACCTCCGAGCTATGAACTCCAGCAGAAGTGAGGGGCACACCCTCCCTCCTTCCTCCAGAGGTAGGCATTCACTCCATCCCTGCAGACAAACACGCACATCACTGCTGCTCCGAATTCAATCTATTCACCATTGCCAAAACACAGAAGAAACTGGATTACAGAACAGGTACCTGCCTCGTGTGCTTCATCACAAACATCCCCAAACTAGGTGAGAAGAAAACAGCAATGATGGACTCAAGTTGTCATGAAACTGTGGGGTTTAGCACTTTTTAATCCCTTCTCCACCATCCTTATGCATTCATTTATCTAGAACAGTAAAAGTTGCCTCATATTCCTGAAGTTAAAAACTTTCAGGAAGGAAGAAATCCATATTAAATATCACCCTGTGACATCAGTCAATGCTCAGCTCTGACACCTTCACACTAATAAAAAGGTTCTTGTTGTCAACAGGAGATACTCAAAACAGCAGTGCCTCAAGAGAAGAGCAGAATGAAGACTGACCACTGCCTCTAGATGCACAGCCCTGAACTCCTGGATATTGGAATTTTACAGATTCTATCCTAAAAGCAAAACAAAAGCCTAAACAGAAAAACAAACTGAATAGTTCCTTAGTTTTGTTTTTTCTTCCCCCTCCACCAGCAGGAAAAAAAGCCAGAACCAACTTCAATTTATAATTTTAGGTTTGGGGGTTGTTTCCTTTCTTGTCCAAGCTGAGGGTCTGTGTTTCAATAAAGCAATTTTTACAAGATGTTTCCTGCCTCCCATCAGTCACCCAGCTCTTGATCTTAACTGCTGGGGAACTGACAAGACACATATATTCCTTATTACACTGCAAGATGCTTAAAGCTCTCTCCATGACATATTGAGCTGATATTGTCTTAGTAAACAGTGCATTTCTGCCTTTCAGTGCTTTTCAGTTTCAACATAAGAATTCCTACTGAAGGCTTAATACATACACTTGTAAACTGACAGATCCAACAGTGCTAACGCTTGATGCAACATAATTACTTTTGCTACAGAAAGCACTGTTGAAAATGAGTAACCATGTTTTTAAAAAAAAACAAAACAAGAAAACAATGCCTGTTTTGCCTAGTCTTTCAGTCTTGCTTCCTTGACTTTATACTGCTTTCCAAATGGTGAAGTTCTTGAGCAAAGAAATAACTGCAGAGACAGAAACAGTAACTAAATCCCACCTAAGGTTGTTTATAAGAAACCATGTGAGGCCTGAATGCACCTATTCAGTAATAAAACTGTGAGTAAACATCTGCAAAAAACCTGGTTCACTCAAAGAAAAAGAGATTTGCCATCAAAAGGGCATGGATAAGACAAGTCTGAACTAGACACAGGCATTCTCCACCATGACTTTTGTTACAGCTATGAGAAAGTAGTTATAAAATGATGGTTAATGCATTTTCTCAAAACCAGGTTGTAGTCTGTGTGCCTAACACTTGGAATTTACAATGCTTTAGGAGACAGGAGTATTTTTTCCACACACAATGTGTACAAGAAACATGCTTAAGCCTGTCGAATTATATTTTCTGCCTTTATGAAATGCATCTAGAATTTCCATCCTCAATTACACCTAGGATTCTTTATTGCAAATGATGTGACTCACCCCGTATAGGTAATCTGCCAAGAACTGCATGGCAGGCACATTACTGGCACCCCTGCACGTGAATTACCTCAGTCCCTTCTCTCCCACCCACCAAAAAGTGATCTCTAAAGTGCTAAAGTTCAAAGATGCTCAATGCTGCTTTTTGGGAATGCTCCCACCATGTGCAAAAAGACCAAATTTCTGCATGGAAACAATTTCCTTCCAGGGAGGATCCGTATCTTTTTGTCTGTTTATCATGTATTCTCTGTGCTTGGCAGATATGAATCAAACCTTCGGGTCCTGGTTGGAAACTGCAGAACATTATTAAAATGCAATTCATTACAACAACTTTCAGCTATATGGATGAATTTCAAAACAATCCTGTGGGTTCCAGAGAGGCTCCTACTAGGACAGAACACATAATTTATCTTTAAATTACTCAGAATTGGTTGCTGAAAAGCTTGGTTCAGGTTTTTAAATGGTTTCTACGATGTTTCACTGCCTGTTTCTGAAAATTAGCTTCTAAGTGTAGTAGATCCACTTTCTCCTGTTGCTTAACTGAAGTACTCGACAGTTTAAGGATGCCTCACTCAAACAGAACTTGAGTTCGTACTTTTCCATTTCTCAAGTGGGAACAAGATCACACAACTAAATGCTATGTTCACTTCTTGCTTCATGCACAGAATTGCAATTAAATGTTAACCTCACTCATTCGGAGAGGAGATCAAATAAGGTTTCAGAAAAGGCATTTTTATATTCCACTCCAAAATAGAAAGGAGAGGGGCTATTTGGAAAAAATAATGCAGTCATTCTGAATTGAGGACGACTGCATTGCATTTGATGAGGTCAAAATCTGGATTCCTTAACCACATTATAGCACTGGATATCCTGTGTGAGAAATGAAAATCAGACCCCAACCCAGGTACTACACAAAAAGATGGCCGATTTTGGTTTTGAGAGAAATGCAAACACAACTGTTTTCCACTTTAGCATTCTGTAAATATATTTTCATATACCAAACCCTGCTTAATTAGCCTAAAAAGGAATGCAGCTGGAGTTGTTAAAATTTACTATTAAAAATATCAACTGCTCATCTGGAAAACTACATATATATATATATACATATACATATATATGTGCAGCTGCATCTGTTTATCTACATGTCTTTAAAAAGAGTTGAAGGTTTTTATTCTCGTGGTTTTAGAGCAAAAAATTACTCAAATTGGACAGAAAGTGACTACTGACAGCATTTAATAAAATGTGCAAAATACATTTGGAGGAAAAACACAATAAAACAGAAATAAGGCCTGTTTTTTTTTTAGTTGACAGGGTAACTAATAAAAATATATTGTGTTTCAACATGTTTGAAAGAAAGAAGATGCCTGCAGAAGATGAATTACATAAGGAATGCTGTTTGGTTTTCATATAAATTGCTTTATTTTTATTTTCAGAAACCTAATGCACTAGCAGTCCTGAAATCAGATGTGCATAACTTGCCCTGTGTATTTGTGCAGTCCCTTGACCACAAATGAAATTGCTAGATTAGGATCTAAAATTTAAAGAATCCCCTTTCACCTCTTGTACCTGTTTATTCATATGCACGGCCACCAGTGCCTCGAACAGTTTACAACCCCTCTGCGTACGCTTATTAATTTTCCCTGTGCCAGCTCTTTCATTTCCCCTTATTTCCTGCAATCCACAAACCACATTCCGTGCAGGCAGAGGAAGCCCTGAAGTGGCCACACGCGCTTGCTGAGGCAGTGAGTGAGCAAGGGAAGCAGAGCATTATATAACGTGTTCTTACACACATTATTTGATTTTCTCGGACACACGATTTTAAGGCGAGGAGCACAGACCCCATGGCATTCTCAGTTTGCACAAGCAGCTGCTGTAACAGGACACAGCCCAGGTGAGTGCACACACAGTCATTCTGCAAAGTACATCTGCATACCCCGACCTACAGAGTTTGCTGAAAGCCAACCTATCTTTAGTGCTATAATTTTTAAAACCAGCATTAAAGGTTATTTTCATAGATTTAACTTAGCTCATGATTAAAAGTATTACCTCTAACATTTACCAAAAAAGACTCCTAAATCTTTGTTTTTTAAAATCTGCCAGTGAAGCTAAGAAAACCTTGGCTTTTTTACAGTTCTGAATTGAAAAGATTTAAAGACAGATAACACCTTTTAAGTTGCATCTTGCAGACCCTTAGTCCTCACTGGAAAATGTTTATATAACATTTCCAAGTTATTCTATGTTGATATATAGACTTTGAATTTTATGAACAGAATTTAGTGTGATCAAAATCCCAGTAGGATATGCTGACATTGCTCTCCCTCCAGCTGCTCTTCTCCATCTGAAATGTTCTCCAGTCCATAAACAGGAAAAACTACTAAGAAGCCGACAGCATCATATACTGCAGACACATGTGCCCCTGCAAATGTGCAGTTTACAATATCAACAGCTGTATGGAAAAAACCACCCAGAAAACAAAAAGGAACATTTCATAACAAGATTAAACAAAAAAATTCCCTCTTAACAATTAAGCAGTTTTTCATTGAAGAGCTGAAGCTTATTACAAATATCCTGTCTAAAAGTATCAGATTGTCCAGATGCAGAAACAAAGATAATATACAAAGACAGATGTCACTCTGAAGATGGTGCTGCATGCAAAAATGTCCATTTGCACATCTACTAAAACACAACAGAGGGTGAGAAGGAGGTGGAATCCTTCTGCCAAATGGACAGAGGAAAAAAAGAATTTCAATATGGGATCTGTCCAGAGAAAGAGGTCAGAGAGAAAAGAAAGGAGAAAAGGTCACATTCAAGCTTTTAATAGGCAATAACATTTTCTGGAGGATATAATTCCAAAACTATTTGGCGAAACTTCAGGTCATCCATCAGCACAAGCAAAATGAGGGTCAGTTGGCTATTCTGTGAAATATTGAGCATTTTATGAGTCATAAATTTAATAAAATGTGGATGTGCTAAATTTACTCCACTCCCAAGTCACACCCTTTTTTGGTAACCTCTGTCCATGATATTCTTCAATGCATCAATAACTGGAACCCTCCAAAAAAACTAAACTCAAAGGAATTAAGACTGAATAAAACCAGACAATACATGAATACTTAAGCCCCATTTAAGGTTACAAAACAATAGGGTAAAAACTACAGACACACACACAAAATGACCAGATATGTCGTTTTTGCTACAGGGTTGTAATTAGTGATGGGAGAACCAACATTTCACAAAGCTCCCATAGTTGAAGGATCAGAATCTCACGAATAGTTTTGCTAGTGTCTGATAGATGTTTTGCACTATTTTACTGAAAACCTCCATTTTTAAGCTAAGCTATTTCCTCACATACCTGGTACATGACACTACAGAGCTGCAGAATGTGACCCTCTATCTGTCTGCCCACAACCTCTCTGCCACAGCTCACAGAAGTAAATTTTGCTAGACAGAGATTTATAGCACGTACAAATCAATGTTCCTCTCTGTAGTAAACCAGCAATGATCTAGGCAGCAGACTCAGAGCATTTACATCTTTAGCTGATTCCTAGATAGGCTGGTTATTACACAATTTCTTTGTTTCTTGTATCTCTTCCCAAAGCAGCTGCTGAAGGAGTTTGAACACTCATTATTTTATTTTCCTTTCCTTTAAAAGACCTTCGCCACCGCTCTGCAACACCTTCTCAAACCCCACCCTCTCAACCACAATTTCAGTGGATAGGGCTCCGTTTCTTGAAGTTTTCAAAGGGAGCATGGGAGACTTGCTGAGACTCCACTCCTTTGCAGTGTTCTGCCTGATGATCTGCCCTTTTATTTTGACTGCGAGTCCCTTGGTTCAGCATTTAAAATTACAGTGGAATGAAGAAAGAACTATTGCTACATTAAAAAAAAAAATCTTAGAGCAATGTGCCCCAAACAAGCCAGACTTTACATGAGTTACTAAGAGGTGGAGACTCAGGCACAATTTGCAGAGGGCCTCACAGATACGCTCTGTTACAGTTTTAAATAATTCCTGGAAGAAAGTCAGTAGTGGCAAAGGGACAATCTGTAAATCCCAATACTTTTACTACCTACAAATTAGAGTGAGTCATGAAGAAAATGCTGGGTGGAGTGGGAGGGCAGGGGAAGCAAGGCCTAATTCAAGAAACCACCAAATGGAAACCTTAACTCAACCAACACTTATATGTTCCCTTTTCAGGAAAACAAGAGAGAGAAAAGAGGACAGGAGGCTAAATAGAACTGAAACTGGCAAAAAGTCAGGTTCCCAAACAAATCTTCATGTAAGAACTATATCAAAACCACTGATAGATTAATGGACCTTTAAAGACACTGTTTTAAGGAAACCTTTCCGTGGCCAAGGCTTTGAATTTCAAGCTCCAGCCAAGAAAGAAAAACAAGAAAGAGTCTCTTTTTCTTGGAAATTCGGAGGAGAAAATAGGTTATCGTTGTTTTGCAAGCATGACTTAGCCTGTCTTCTGGCATCTTTCAAAAAACACACTTGTTTTTATATTCACTTATTACAACTGACTGCATATTTCCTTAGGAGTTTCAATTCATCAGGTGCTCTCAGAGAAGCTACAGAGGTTAGCACAAAATGAACAATTTCTTAAATTGCCAGAACTACAGTCACCACAGGTGACAGATTTTTATTGATTACATGTATTCAATACATGTAATTACTCTTCAAGTCTCCAAAACAATGTTCTGAAAATACTCTGCTCAGTTTAAATTCTTGAGATGGTCAAGAAGAAGGCACTTGCTTTTAAGGCCATGCCTACAGATAGGTTTGTTCTCATTGTTACCCTAAAGCTGGCTGCACCCAGAGGTTCAGCTTTTACAGCTCCTTTTGAAGTACTCGCATGTTAAATTTAAATTATGCAATCTCTTGCAAAACCACTAAAATTGCAACTGCTGGTAAGGCTACCAAACAAGCTCATTAAAGTACAAAAATTTGCTTTGTTTCTGTCTAAGGCTTTTTGTTTGTTTGTCTGGGGTAAGGAGGATATTTGCTCATTTTAGAATGATCTTGTCTCATATGAAGTACAGCAGGCCATGTCATGATTTTATCAAAAGCATTTCTTTATTATGGTCATTACAACACATAAGACACTGCTGGATTATAATTTCAAGTTAAGTAGCTTTAAATACAGGGTAATAGTCACATGTAGTGGAACATTTAGTTTATTTTGTTATGACTCCTGTTATTCAAAAAGCAAATCAGGAATTAAATCAAACAATACTTATAGTATTTGTATAAGGAAGAACATATATTAAACAAAAACAAGTGTTGAAGCTCTGTAAATTCCAGAAAATATCTTTTATCTTTTGGTATTTCTAACACATTCATTTTCAAAGGGAGACTAATCTGAAATTATTTTACTGAATTATTTTATACCAAGCACTGTGGTTTAACTTAAAAAAAATTAAAATATCAACATAACCTAAAAGATATTCTAGAAAAGAAAAATGTTTAACTGTTCATTGTTAAGTATTTGTAATGAATTGCTTTGCCAGGTTGGATGGGTCTTTGAGCAAGCTGATCTAGTGGAAAGTGGCCCTGCCCACAGTAGGGGATGGAACAAGATGTTCTTTAAGGTCCCTTACAACCCAAACCTTTCTAAGTGTCTGAGATTCCCTGGTTTTTGGAACCCAACATGGGGCTCAAAGAGCTTGAGATAACAGATTGACCAGAGAGTATTAGAAGGCATTTACACTTGTTAATAGCTGTGGGTTATGTTTTTGATTCATCTGTACCAACAAGACACAAGCAATTTAAAAACAGCAATGTCAACACCCCAAGATCAAGCTGACTCCTAATGAATTTGTGTTTTCTCCTCAATCAATACAAATAAAGCATTGAATCCTCAGCAACCCCTGCTCATATATAAGAGGAGACATCAAATACTAAATTTCAGGAGATGATAGGCAACTGGAGAAAAAAACCAGTATCCCAGAAAATGGCCAGTGTGCCAGATTTACTAATTTATTCTGTAGTCCAGTGAGCACAAGTGCAAAGAGGAGGTTTTGCAGAGATCTGGACTTGTCATGTGCCCACCCACCATGAAAGTAAAACAGTTCAATACCCTGTGGTCTTTTCAGATGTATCAAACTGAGTCATGTGCCTCTTCATACATGTAAGAATCACTGATCTTCTTTTGCCAACTGGTCTCATTGCTCTGCTGCTTTAGGTGAAGCTGCAGCACTTGAGGTAGCATTCTCCACTGTCATCAAAATGAAACAGCTTCATCCACCTCCCTTGCTTTCTGGCTGTGGCATTGCAAGTTTGTTCCTTCTCCCTACAATCCCTTCTATGACATCAGGATTTGCAGGCCAGATGGTGAACAATATAAGAAAAATTCTCTTGTAAAATAATCCTTTTCCTGTATTTTTCTCCTGAGGCAGTCCCTGGTTTACATGCACATAAAACTACACAGTTGGTTACAAAGCTTTTGGGTGAACTAATAATCTCCCCATCCCCACCACCCCAGTTGTGTTACTTGTCGAGAACCAAAGCAACTTAGGAAGGCTTCCTGGTTCATCTTTACTAAAGTTTAGCTGGGAAATAAAAACCTGAGTTTCCAAGTGCAAATCCACACATTCTAGCTGAAAGAATTGCAAATACTTGACTGGATGTACAGCGACAAATCTGTATATATTTCAAGAGAGCTGAATTAATTCACCCCAGCTGAAGACTCAGACTCGCAAGAGAAAGGCAGAAAAGTAGCAGATCTGCACTGAAGTTGGTGAGAGCTGGATTCAACTTGGAAGGCAGCAAAATAACTTTACCCATAAAGGGTAAGATGCTATTAGTAACAAAATTCTTCAGATTCTTGTCAGAAAAAGATGTTTCCTATTGTAACATAATATCCTAATAAACCAGCCTTAGATGGCTGGACTGAGTCTGCACAGTGGAAATGCCAACACAGCACACGTTCTCCCAACCAAGTGAAAATCAAAGTAGGACACATTGTCCAGTCCAGACTGGGCTATTTCATCTAAAAATAAAAGTTCCTGAACACCAATTTTATGCTAGTATGAAACAACTCAGATGACAACAGCCAATTTCTTTTACTATAAAGCAGGCTTAGTACCTCCACATTACAATTTCCCAACTCTTTCATTACAAGAACCTACTGTAATTGCTACGTGCAACAACAAGTTTAAACCTCTCGGACTGAAGTGGTTTAAATTTCCAGGCTCTTTCAGACTCAGATTCTTTCTTTTATTTTCTTTTTGAAGGGAAGAAGGAGCACCACAATCTCAGTTAAAGCAATTCATCTATATCAAAGACTGAGGCTATGGAAAAAATGTTTTTGTTACTTAAAAAGTCACAAAGAATTTCAGATGGTTTGTTCTTTGGAAAGGAATAACATCCCCAAGCCTTGGAACCGGGACTTGAAGTTTGGCAGGAGATGGTATTTGTGTTGCCTTTTGCCAACTTTCAAGAAAACATCCCAAATTTGGCCAACAACTATGAGCCTTTGAAGAATCTTAATTTTGCACATGCTCAGCAAACATTTTGCAGAGTTTACAGCTGAAATTTTAAAAGAATCTGTCCTTACTGAGTATTCTCAGCTTCTAGTCCTCAATTCATGCACCATTCCCTCTTAGTAAAGGACCACACTACATGCCCATCCCCTTGTGGCTCCTGCATGTGACCACCCATGCAGCATGGGGAAGGAAGCCATCTGATTCAAATGCAAAGGGGACATCTATTTAACAACTCTGGAAGGGAATTTGGCAACCAAAGCAAAGACCCAGCCTGTGGAGGAATGGTGGCAGTATCTGTTGCGTGATCGGCAGCTGATTTAGTGTTTGAAAACATCAGTAGTGAAGAACATTAGGTTGCAAAGTTCATTTCTCAGATCTAGCGAAATGCCATATCTAAGGTTGCCTCTGCCTATAGAAAGGATATTATCTTTAGCTCTGTGATGATACACTACTTTGCCCCAGGACCTGAACCTGCAGTGAATCAGGGCTATCTAACAACTGAATGCAGGAGCTTTGCTTCATCTGCTGCATAAAGGCCTGCGACAAACAAACAAAAAAGAGGAAGGGGGGAGCTAACAGGACAAGTTAAACTTTAGGCAGCTGAGTCTCCAACCAATCTTCATGCCAAATAAAACCCAAGAGAACTGCATGCTATTTCTGCCTTTTTCATAAACAGACTTGAATTTCCCATCTTCTGGATGGGCCGAGTGGATGTTTCTGAGGTCAGTTTTGCAGTGCTGCTGAGCAGGCTGAGCTGCAAGGGGCTCAGAAAGCACCACAACTGCAAAACAAGCCCACAAGTGGCTGAAACCATGCAGCGACCTTAGTCCTGCTGCACACCTCCATTTCCCACACACATGAGAAATACAGGCATTGTGAAAACACATTCTTTCAAAATCAGGAAGCACTCTAGTACTAGAGCAGCAAGCAGCAGAGATGTTTATATAGAAAATCTGTCTTCAGAGAAGAGTTTGAATAATGCAGTGTATAAGCCCCAGGGCCACACACTGAAGAGGAGAGGAAAACAAAATATTTAAAAGTTGCTCCTTCAGTGAGCGCTCAATGAGGCAGAAGATGTGTGTGTGGAGAGAATGGCATGCAATCATTTAGCTAAAGACCAAATCATCTCATATATACATGTAAGAAAGCCAAATTAAGATTCCACAAATAGGTTTCTGATGCTTGTCAACTTCTGAGTGTCAAATTTTTCTAACACTGTATTTTCTTCTCTTTCTCTCTCTTTTAAAGTTTGCTTTCATTGTTTTTTCATCCAATTAAAATTACCAGCTCTACAACTAATGGAATAAAATAATCCTGTAGGATTTAATGATATTGGATGCAGAAATGCGTTAAAGAAATCTGGCCTCAGTCCTAAAGAATACGTTAGCCCTTCAAATATTGAGTTTTGCACCAGCTTTTAAATTCAAAGCCCAAACCTAATCTGTGAAGGAAGACTCAAATTTTATAACATCAATGACCAAGTCTTACCACTTTCCATGTACAAAACCAGTGCTCATTAACAACTATAAAGCTAATTCACTATGATTTTTCTGATTCTGTTTCTCAGACATTTATAATTATTCATATATTTTAGACTATAACTCCATGTGAAGGTCGTAGATTGGGAAACAAGCGAAGGAAAAAAAATTAGAGTTTTGTTATTTTGATTTTCAGCTCAATTGCTAAAGCCTCATCTACCAACTTTGCACATGTAAACTGTTTTCAGCAAGAGCCTATTTTTATTTTGGCCATTATAATATGAACTCAGATGACTCTTTTAATTTTTGCTGATTATCCTTAATATAAACACTTGTCCTCAGCCTTTCCAAATTTATTCAAACCTTTGCAATACACAGCACTGTATAACACAGAGGTAAAACTGTGCCCTGCATGCCTCTGGCAGTTTATTTACCGCTGATGAAGGACTCCTGTCTTACAGGAAGCTGAGTGGTGGCTCAACTAATCAAATTCAACAGTAGATTAGAAAGAAGGAAGAGCACCAAATTTGCAGCTTCATGCTGAACTCTCTGTCATGACAAACTATTTGACAGGCACTGATCTAAATGCCTTGGGATTTGTACTGCAAACTTGAATAGCCATATGCTTACCACTGAAATGTGCCAAAGGCAGCTGTTCTTTCACAGGGCTTGAATTTTGTTTACCAGTATGTATTAATCATAATACATTTAATAATGGCTTTAATACCCTACTCCCTGAACCTCAAAGACTAACAGCTCCAAGAGAGTTTTAAAAGGTATGTACATCTACATCTGAACCTTTTGTGTATCCATGGACAACTCTGAAATGAAGTAATATGAGCAGCATAAATAAAGCATGCATTAAGTCATGATAACCATTGCCATCTACCAAGCAATCTGCAGTAGAAGACTAAAGACAAATGCACATTCTTTTTTCACTTTTTCCTCCACATCAATCCTTCTCAGTTTTTACTCTCCACTCAGTCACCACAACTGAGATGGTATCTTTAAGATAACAGGCTTGAGCTGAATTTGTGCTGGAGCTGTTCCCCAAGGAAGGAGTGTGGTGCAGCTGAGCCCACCCTTAGAGCATCTCTACCTCTGCCACACCAGTCTACACACAACACACCTCCGTGGGAGGGAGCAGCCCTTTCATTACTTCCACAAAGTTTTGGAAATAAGTTAATCCTTACACAATCTTGGCATTAACTATGCCTTCTTACCACACTGATTCAACATGAACCCCTTTAATCACTAAGAGAACACAGACATGAAACCCACCAAAGAATTAAATTCGCTTTTAAAAGCCTAAATTGTCTGATTATTTCTGGACAAGATGTTACCTATAAAGACCACGTTTTTTACTGTGAATAAAGCAGACATTAAAATATCTACCCAGGAAAAGACAGTTTAAGAAGAAAGGCTCTATTTCAACTGTGAATTTGCTGCTTTGTTCTATTCAAATGCAAAACAGTGTTGTTGGTTATTATATTGCCACTTTCAATGTTGCTTAATTTACATAAAAATTAACTAGGCTCTTCTTTTGCATGCATCAAGTATTCATGGTTAGCTATCTATGTATATTTAATATATTTCCATGTCATCATCCATTGCTAGGTAATTAGTTCCTGGAACTCTTACTGTGTTTCAAACAGTGAAACATAAGAAGATCTTATTTAACATCAAGTTTCCATTCAACAGATGAGCAGCAATTTCCTACTCATCTTCACCTCTTCTGTGTTCTGATTCTTTTTTTCTGATGTTTTACACTTAAAGGGGATGCGCATTTCAGTTTCTCTCAACTGAGTTCAAACACAAATCTAAGCTCTCCCCTTCTTTGTATTGCCTCTTCTCAAAGTCATTCTGCTTATCCCAACATCCCACATATAAGATACGAAGAAAAAGCCACACTGAAATTTAGAATAAACACATCAATACCTGTTTGACACACTAGGATTTTAAAAATTGCTGTATATAGACATTACACACTTTTTTGTCACATGCAAGAACACGTGACCACCTTTCTAGTACAGCCAATATGGAATTTTCTACTAGCTTCACCAAGTGAGTGATTCTGCAAAGATTTGGTGCCCAAAACAGACACCTAAAATTATCTTAACTCAATCTTGCACTAAAAGCCAGTGAAATTTCTGGAAAGGAATGTATACCTTATGACTAGATAAGATAGAACTGCTATGCTTTAAAAAAAAGCCCCAAAACATTAAAAATGTGTTTTCACAGTACACCAAGACTGAGCAATACTGAGGTATTGTAATAGCTGGGGCACAGGTTTGAAAAACAACTTTGCCCAATTTCCCTCCCTCTTAAGATACTTAAAGCAGTTTGCAGTTCCGGGATTAGGTTCCACTCACATCTGCTATTCCTGGGCCACACACTTTGCACCAAATTTCACCTACACTCACCAAGGTAACATTGCTAGCAAACCTGCTCCTTGTTTGCTAGCAGAGGCATAATCTCTTTTCCTTTCCAGACTTGGTGTTCCAGGCATTTATTTTCAAGCCCAGTCAAAAATTCATGGCAAAGCTACAGGTGGACACCTCTGCCCGAGCCTCTGCCTTCTGCCCAGGGCACCATGGAAGTTCTGGTACAGACCTGCCTGTCCCTCACCAAGCTTTCCTCACACATCCTCTGGGAGCTTTTCTCAACACGGATCTGCCTTCCAATCTGATAGATAAGATCGTTCAAGCACATCACCCGCTCAAAGCAAATTCCTTTGAGAGTGATCAGCTGGCTGGCTGTCATCTAAAACACAAGTTTGGGGGACTCTATTGTTCACAACAATAATAATATAAAAGAGAGTTAATTGAATTTCACTCAAAATGTAATCTATGGGGTGCATTATTTACACTGAACAAAAAAAAAAGGAACCAAATATATCTCAGCAGTGTTGAGTTGGAAATTTTACTATCACAAGTGCCTGTTGTGTGGTAAGAAATTTGATCCATTGAATGCTGGATTAAAACATTATTGTACTGGGCAACTTCTAGAGACCAGCACAATCCAGGGCTGCCTTGGATGGAGATATGCAGAGCAGAAGTCTCACAGAGGCTACAGAAGGATCCTTCCGACAAACAGCTGCCCTGGAATGACTTCGTTGAAGAAAATTAGCAAAGCATCATGTTTTTCATGCTTGAGAGAGGGGCCTATCCAAATTATGCCTTCTTTCAAGAGAACAAGCTGAGCATAACAAACAGAAATTAATTGCACTGTAGTCAGTTCCAGAGCAAGAATATAGTGGTCAGTGTACAGAGAAGAAAGAAATGTCCAGTAGGTAAAATCAGGAATGCTTGAGATTTCTTAATTCTCTTGAACTTGAGAGTTTCCTCCCTTTGCTCTCGGATGAAGACAGAAAAAAAATCAAGTGGTGTAGAAGAGAAGGAACGCTGAAGAATGAACTGCCTTCTGCAGAACTGTGATGCCACTTACGGCACTCTTGCAGGCCTATCTGAGGTAGGGGCATCAGGACACACAGAGGACAGACCCACAATGACTTGAAAGTGTTACACGGAAGTTTATTTGGAGTCTTCAGAGCAGGGAAGTGTAGGAAGAGAGCCTCCATAAAAATCCTGCTAACCACGTATGTGGAAAAGACTGAGACTTTGGATGACCCTGAGCTGTTGTGTAACAGCACACATTGTAATTCACCTAAAAGATCTTACTGGCTGATAGAGAGGTAGCTGGCCATCAGGCAAAAGTCTAAGCATGCCCTTCAGGACGGGGTACACTGGCAAAGGCACCAAATTCCAAAGCTGCTGTAGGCTGCCAGAAGGTCAGCTCCATTTTAGCAGAATTGCACACTATAGTATTAAGGCTGAACTAATTTGTCCATTGTGACAAACACAAGTGCCTTGTGGTGACAACAGTTACAAAAAGGCACTCGGCTTTCTCATCTACCCCTTCCTTGTCAGCAACTTGCATCTGATGTCTTCCAACTAATCTGTTTCAGCGCCAAGGTTCTGCTGATAAGAATCTGCTTCTCTGGACTGGATTGCTTCAGTCTCATTTTACCTTGGTTGATAAATCAGAATGCTTGTGATCTTCATGTAAATTTGAACCACAAATATGCAAATATATTAGTTATTGCTCTTTGGTTTTGACCAAAGTAGAGTATTATGAAAAAAACAACAGAAAGAATAATCTATCTCATCTACGTCAACATTTTGTTTCTCTTGTAATTTTAAGTAACTCCTTTGGTTTATTCCTATTTAACCAGGCTCCCTAGTATATTTATCTGGTTCTGAACATTCTTTTGTACAATAAACACTGCTGAAAATAGTATCTTATGAACTACAATAACAGCCTCAGAAAGACACTTTATCCTTATACTATTCTAAAACCATTTTCTGATAATAGTCATATTTATATATGCTCTAAAATTCACCCAACATTTTCAAACACAAAATTTGTTTCCCCAAACCTTATTTCCCATGAGTAAGAATACCTGGTTCTCAGAGTTCATTGTAATGCTAATGAAAACTTTTTTCATACTGACTTAGTTGAAGGATATCCTGTCCTTCTGCTGCATTATTAATACTGCCAAACCACTGGAAAACTAATTGGAAATGCCAATTCACTTAGTGCTATCATTCGGCTCTACAGAATTTTCCATTTTAGCTACAGTGTGTGCTAAGTAGCAGACAAAATATATTTTACATGCAGGTCTCAACAGCCTTTGTTTATTTTGTGACAAAAGCCTGACCAGCATACTGTTCATGTTCCTGTTCGTTTATAATTGGTTTCTTAGTGTGTTTAGCATTTTTCAGAGAACGATTTTTGTGAAGTGTCATACTTCTGGGATTAAAACTATGCTGGTGCTCCTTCTCAAGATAGCTCTTGATATTTTTCCACATCAGGTACACATAGCAAATTTCAGGGAGGAAAAAGTAACGTGACATTTCTGCTCCATCAAGCAGAAGTAAAATTTAGTAATGAAAGCCAATGAAGAACCATCACTTGAAAATTGGAAAAACTTTTGTATGGTCTTTTATTTCTTTGCTTGTTTTGGGAGATTTTGTCCTTATTTTTTTTGAGGGAACAAAAAATCTGAGAGCTAGATGCCTATTATGATGTAACCATGTGCAAGTATCCCTTCGACAGATCACTGTTTCCTAAAGTGTAGTCTGGATTACTCATGGACATAAACCTCACTATTGTATTTACAAGATGCGGATGTATGCGCTGCTGTGAAAGTATGAATTTTCAAGCCTCTAATTTCTTTAATCTATCTCCCCAACTTCCATCCTTTCATATTTGCCACAACTCTTCTACTAAAATAATGAAAATATCTTAGGAATGTGTTTCTGAATAGAAAAATATTTTGAGAAAACAATGCTAAAATAACATCTGTAAAAGAGCTACTATAGAATATTTGAAAATGAAGGCAACATTACTGGAGTTACAACCAGATACTCCCGAAGTCCACCTTTCTCCTAGGAAGAAACTGTTTATTTCCTCGGGTTCACACCTCTTGGGCTCTTCCAGAGAACGTTACAGATTACTGAATTTGCTTTATTCTTTCATAGCTTCTCACACAGCATATCAACTTCAAAGCCCTGCCAGCAAAAGCTCTCCAGTCCGACTTTTTTTTTACTGTCGTTTGAAATGAGAAAGTATGAAATGCATTGTTAGAAGCTTGTCATTCTAAGCAAAGAAAATACCAAACTGGCAAAACACGTTTGTTCTCTTGTTCCAAAGTGAACACCACAAGAGGGCTGCATTCAATCTCCCTTTTTGAAATTCCCATTTCTCAGGATTTAGTTACGCAATCTGAGTGCTTGACACTTTCCTCCTGTGTTACTTGGAAAAGAAGCAGCGCCCTATGAGGCCGTTTCACTTGCAGATCAGGACAGGGCATCCTGATAGCAGATCCTTGAACAGTTTCCAAGCAATGTGTACCTACTCAACTGAGTTCCTTGCCTCACCCAGCTAAGAGGCAGCAGTGGGCCTTCAGCAAGAGGCCAGTGAAACTCATTCTGAACAACAATCTCTTCAGTGTGGGTGCAAAGCAGCCCTGGTCTGCCCACGGTGCTTTCAGTCAGCTTAGAGGGAGTGGCAAAGTAAAACCATTTTGCTTGTAAAAAATTATGGGGCATATATCCTTATGCATAAAATCACAAAGGCTAAGTAAAGATTTGTTTTCTGTAACTGTGTTAATGAGGTTTTTAGAATATAATCCTTGTCCTAGACGGTTTGCCAAGAAAGATGGAAATTAACCACCAAAACTCCTCTATATACATACACACAGTTATGTATGTACACAATATACCACACCTTACAGAAAAAAAATCACCATGTAAGTCATAGGCATATTATATTCTATCAGCATTTTGGCTGTTCAGTTTTAATGAATTCTGTGCTGTCCACTGCTATCCAAACAAGAAGACATGAAAAAGAATATGCTGCTGATCGCTTACATGGGCCAGAATACAGAAAGGCACAAGGCTGAAAGCCAAGAGAATTTATCCCTTCAAGGAGGAGAATAATCCTTTGAAAATGTTCTATCCTGATGTACAACACTGCTATTATGAATCAGAAATTATGTATATATTAGAACATTGAGTGCATGCTTACGTGTGTGTCTCAGTGTGTGATGTCAACTAAATTTGTCAGCACCACAGGTAGCGTAAATCCTGATGAATCTCCACAGCCTCTATGGTTTGGAATGTATTATTAACAGGTTTATTAAATATTTGCAATGCTGTGGGCATGCAGAGTGCACTGTTTGAGACAGCTGTGGCTTAAATGCTACCTGCTCCAACAAAGTTATACCCCAGTGAGATGGGTGTTTCAGAGGTACCAAAACAAAATACGTGCCTCAAAAAGACACAGGCCTCACAGACAGGGTGTGAGCAGTGGGGAGGAAAGACAGAGCCACAGAGCTGCTGAGCATATGTTTCATTTAATTCTCTGATACATGCTACAAGAGCAGCCAAGCAAAGGGCTGATAGAGGAAGGCAGAGAGCTTTCAGGGCTGTTGGAAGGAATGCTTTTTGGGTAAGTTAAGGCAGAAGTCAACTGGTTAAATCACAGTGGTGCTGCCGACAGGATGAACCTGCAGAGCACTTAGACAAAGAATCCTTTAGAAGGATGATTTTTCAAAAGCATCCAAGCAGATTTAAAAGAACACTAATTCTTATAGGATTTAAATGAGACTTATGTCCCTAAAGTCTGCCCTGTGTTTGGCTTTTAAACGCCAGTACCCATAGCAACTTCCAGGCAATGCAAACGTGCCATTGCTCACAAATTCCAATGTCTCTGAAGCATTTTGAAAACGCCACTCTTCTTTTTATTATTGTGCATGCTCTTCTTTTCTTCTAATAGATGTCCTTACTGTCTGTGCCATGCAAGAATCCATCAGGTCAGGCTGGCTCCTTTCAGAGCAGTGCAGGGAAGGACCAGTGATCAGGAGAAGCCCTGCTCAGGTCCCTGCTTCTGGAATTATTTTATAATCACCAAGAGCATTTATTTTTATTGTTAGACTGCAAGGGCAACAATGGCTATCTATGCAAACAAAATGACAGTTTTGCATAGGTCTCAATATACATGATAGGCATTTCAGAAATGCTTATTTTAAGATATTATTTATTTTTAATGGTATGAAATAGAGTTAGGGAGAGACACTACTGACTCGAATGCATATTAAAACAGTTCTCCAACTCTTAAGTGGTAGCCATTCTCCAAAGAAATGAATTTATGGGAAAATATATTCAAACCCTGTATCTGTAATATACTTCATTACAACACTTAATGCATGTTGCATTTCAAATAACTGGCATGGCACACAGGCAGTAAAGGGAAACCCTTCCTATATCCCACCAATGTTTACTGAGAACACAGAGAGCCAAGACCTTATTTCCTGCCCTCCAAAATCCTGCAGTTCAGAAAAAGGTTGACAAAATAAGTCTCAAAGACAGGAATATTTCAGATTACATATAAAGTGATGAATGAGGTGTAGAGTTGAATTTATGCTGAATCTTATGTTTTGATTAAAATCTATTTTAAAAAGCATTTATGCTCTACTACAATTTTTCCCAAGCTCCTCTGCCCTCTGATGTTTTTCGTTTTTCAGTATCAGTCCCATAGCAACATCCAGGATTCATGGCTGTGGCATTGCTCGCAACATCTCTGGAGCAGAGCCTTGAAAGTGATTGCTAAACTCAGGGATCTGAGTCAGCTCAGAAAAGTCTGATGCTGAGCTCATTTTTTTACATCCTGAAAATAGTGCCAGGGGACTGGGAGGAGGGCAAAGGGAAGAAGAGCTGAAGCTGCAACAGCAGAAAGGAATGAAAGAAACAAACTACTTAAGGTTTAATGATACATAAGCAGCGTATTTTGCAAGTAGATGAGATAGAAAGTTTTATTACTGTCTTAGAGATTTGGAGGCTATATCTGAACAGTTTGAGGATTCCAACATTTCCAGTAACTGAAATTATACTCCATGGACCTTCTCCCCTGCCAGTAATTACTCAAACAGAAAAGTGGTATCAGGAATACACAAAACAAATTTGCAGCAACCTTAATGCAGCTGGAAATAAAAACAGCTAGCATCTGCAAAAAGTGAAGGAGTGGAGAATCCAAAAACTATGACTGAGAATCTCCTGTACAATAGGATTCTTGATTTGGGATTAGTCTATTCAGCCTGTAGATGCTGCTATTTTTCTAATAAAACACATCAGGAAACATCATCTCCTAACGGAAACTAAAGCAGTTAAAAAAAAAAAAAAAAGAAAAAGAGAGTATGGAAAAAGTATGTTTAGAGTCCTCTCTACTCAAGACTGCTTGAAGCAATTATCTGCCTTACTAATAAACAGAGCTGAGAAACGGATAAGCTGTGTAAAGCATCTGGTAATAGCATGTGAAACAAATGGATGCCAATACTATTCCTTTATTTAGAGGAATTAAATTCAACTTCAGCAATAATTAAATATGCTACCAAACCAACCAACACCAGCTGCAAATTCTTGGACCATTGGCTGAAAAGAATGAGCAGTAATTAATGAACTTGTACTTTACCTGAGGCTCACCTATTGTCTGTCATAAGTCTTTAAAAACAACTGTAAAGCTCAGTAGTCTAAACATTCAAATCAGATGAACGACCTTTCAAAACACACACCCAGAGAGATGCACATCCAGTCTAGACCAGTAGATACACTTTGTTGCTCACACTCTTGGTCCACCACCTAGTCAAAGCACGCCAACTACTAGAAAAACCTTTCTTAAAAATATCTTCAAGAGGAGATAAACATTAGATTAAAATCCAAGGACAGGAACATTTTCATAATTCTGAAGAAAATAATTCCAGTTTTTCCTGAAAAATCATTTTTCCTGAACTCATCTGTGGCCAAGCTTCGTTTTTACATATGCAATCTGATGAGCTAACATCGTTCCAGGCCTCCAGTTGAAGCAATTAAAAAAGTCCACACTCGCCAAACATTACCACATCGTTACCACAGATACTGTGTATTCTGAGTCAAGGGAAAACAGTGGAAACCTCTAATACCACTGTGGGGTAACTGCTGGCAAATGATAACTTTTTAGTATGGTTACCACTGCAACTATTAATAACCTGTGAGGAGGTAAATGGAAAATGATCCACTGCATGGTGTATCTGCTTGTCACAAGCCATGACTCACACGTGAGAGACTGCAAGGGAATTATTGCAGTAGGTGGATCATGATAGGCTTGCGAACGTAAAACCTGAAATATTTCCGATGCATATCACAGATGTGTGGTGACACAAACAGCAACATGTCACCCTGCAAACACACCATAAACTCTCCAGTGAAAGGCTGTGCTCCTTTCTCAGTAGTAGTGGGGGGTAGAAAGAGGAAAGGATGGGGGATGAGAGAAAAGAGTGGTTAGGAAAAAAGCAAATCCTTCCCAGGAGGACTGAAACAATGGACTGTTTTCCACAGAGGTGGGGCGAGCAGTGCAGAATGCTGCTCCAGTAAGACATGAAAGAAGAGAAACAGAAACTTCAACGTGTACCAAAGGCCAGAAAATATCTAACAGAAAGCTGGTGCTCATTCTGAGAAGTAGATCACAGCCAACACACACAGATGTTTGCAAGACATGGTAATCATCAGCGGTTAACATGATTCTGGAAAAAGTCGAGCTGCCCTTTCCCATGTTCCAGAGTACAGAGACAACTGTCAGCATTTGCAATAAAGCACAACAGCCTGCACCCGATTTTCTGCATTGCTGAATTTCACAGACATGCCCAGTGATAAAAGTGTGCTTTTGAACAAGCTCTCTGCTTTTTTTTTTATATAACTAATGTTATGAACTTTTTACTGACACACAAAAGGCATAAAAAGCATGCAAGCTTCAATTTACATGCTGATATTTCTGCATCAAAGGCTATGCTATTTAATGCACAGAATCCAATTCTCATAAAAGCAGATCAATTACAGCAGTCAGTGAAGCTCTAATACTGCATTTTCAGCTAAAAACTTGCTCAAAGCTCTTTCACAATAGCTCAGTAATTTCAGAGTATCAGTCTACTTAGTAACATGACTCTGGGAGGAACACATGCACAGAGGAAAAAAAATCATGAAGAAAGAATTTCCTTGCATTAAGGAATGATGGTTTAGAGCTGCTGTTTAATCTCTGCAAATCTGATGGACATACGGGTGAAATTAGTTGATTGAGGACCCAAAGTTAAGGCTGATGTGGACACTTATATTTTCCTATTTGGAAAACAGACTGGTTTTAGTTTACACAACCGAGCAACCAGCACAAACAGGCAAGAGCTGCTCTAAGAGATGGCAGTGCTGGTCAGTGTGCAAGCTCTGGCCTCGCCAAAACCCACAGAAATTTTGGCAGTGGCCCAACATATAATTCTAGGAGTCAGAAATCTGTTCAGTCACAAAGAGGGAGGCTAAATTTCATTGAAACAACAAATCCAACCTTTTCTGTCATTTGATGTGGGGCCTTTCTACATCCTGTACCTCTGTTACGCACAAGACAAATTATGCACAAACCTGGAAACTGCTGCAGTCCTGCTACATGGTTCAGTTTGAGCACATAAAACCCCTGCAGGTTGTTCAGCAGACACTTCTGTGATCGAGACCCACATGCCTTGCCCAATATTTATGTGAAGAGGAAAGAAACTATGTAATCAAAATAAAAAGCAATTTAATATGTACATTTATTCATTCATACACCCCACCTACCACAGCCTGAACATTTCAGTCGATGAATAGACCTGATTTCCACACTTGCATCAATTTTCTCTTTAAAAAATGTAACACACTTTGAAATTGGTATTACTTTGATTCATATTTGAAAGAACAAATGACATCCATCTTGTAAACTGTAGGTTTGGACATAAGTGTCATCTACACCAAAAGACAAGCCCTTGGCAGCCTCATGGTAGCATTTCTCACTGACGTTTCATCAACTCATACAAGCAACCTCCAGCCTCGTTTTCAAAGTCAGAGTAAGAGAAAAGGTCTGAGAGCCCATAAACTCTGGCTACTTCAAGCTGAAGGGTTTCATTAATAAATATTCTTGGTACACAGCGAGGACGTCCAGGCACTGCTCACAAAGACCTGCTGCCTCACCCTGGCGACTTCACACCTCAGCAAAGGGGAGCCAAACCAGGTGTCAGCTTCCAGGAACTGCTCATCATCATCTCCTACTGACTGCCTTCTACACTGATCTGCAAATCACAAATTGTCTCCTTACATTATTAGCTCCAAAATGCCATGTAAGCAAATTGCACCAGAACCCAAATAAATGCCATGAAGAGTTCAGTACACAGATATGCATACCTGGATACTCTAACTCCCAGAAAAGCATACATAATCTCCACAATAATCACTAAGCATCCCAGGATTAAAACATTTACACAGTTTTATATGGAGATAACCTGGACTGAACACCTAAATAACTTTCCTGCCCTAGCAATGAATCAGGTTGGAATACCTGCATGTAATTACTGAAGCAACAGTATAACCTAGGTATGAACATTAGAAGATACAGACTAGTTTCAACTGTGTGTGTATAAACATTATTTTTAGGGCAAAACTATCAATTCTGAACCAACCATGGGAAAAGGATGAGAATCACAGTTTCTTTGCATCAGTAAGGACATGCAATGAAGGCAAGCATGTTAAATTTGTATCTGCGTTTATTTTGGGATGCTGCAATTGGCAGATGTTATCTGAAGTATTTTTTTCAGTTGGCTAATTATGAACCAGAAATAAATTCAAAGCTGAAATACTATAATAAGGTAACTAATTCTGACTAGTCATTATACTGTACAACCAGTAAAATATAAACCCCATAATGGGAACATCCAGTCCAATGTATCCAGCTATTAAAGACTGTTGATGGCTGTAGAGGAAGTGTCAAAAAGAGGTCAGTTTAAATTTCATGTTGGCAGAAATGACTGTCTACAAAAGCATGAATAATCTTCTAATGATGCTTTAAAGCTTTAGCTCTGTCTTTACACTTACTGTTTATTTAGTCCTGAGAAAATGCTTAAAAGCCATGAAGCAATTTTAAGAAAACATTCGTAAACAGCTATTTTCTCTTGACAGACTATTTGGCCACAATTACAGATATTATGCCAAGATAATATGTGTAATTCAATGAATCCAGACAATATTGAATCAAATCAAACCAGTATTATTTCCCATATCTTTGAAACTGAGCAGTCAAGTCAGCTGAACTTTCAATGTCATTTGGCACTTCAGAAAAAAACTTTATTAAATACAAACAGGTCTGAAAACCTATACGTCATTTCTGAGTAACCTCCTGACCTTTTATAGAAGGATCTCACAAACTGGATCTTCAAGAACATTATATAAACCACAAATGTTTTCAATTAACATTGTTAAAGGCATACTTTTATAAAAGTCTTATTTAAATTCCTGCACATTTCAGCCCTTTTCAAAGTCCCACATTTTGTAAAAGGAGATGAGTTACCTTAACCCAAGTTTTTCCAAAAAATACTCTATACATAAAATCTACTCAAAGTTTCAGGCTTAAAAAAAGGACTAAATATGATTTTAGGAGATGGTTAAAGAGAGGGATGAATTAAAAAAAGTAATGACCAATCCTCATTTTGGAGCCTGGATTTCTGTTGCTCACTCACATGTTCTTACTCTTTCAAAAAATGTTCACCTTTGTTCCCTGAAGAAATACAGCAAAAATCTCTAGTAACTTTTTACCAGGTGCTGATGGAAATTAGGATTCCTTACAGCTCAGACAAGAAAAATTATTTACTTGATCAAAGGAACAGAATTAGAAAGACGCAAATCACCTATTTTTTTTTTCTCTTAGCTTTCCATCAATAGTCAACCAACCAGGTTATCTCTTGCTTGAAAACTAGCAACAGCTGTAGTCCTTATTCTCCTGAGTATATTATTAATTATACATCTAAAGCATGTCCATAGTGTGTGTTTACTCTTGGGTGATTCTATGGTTTCTGTGAATGAGAAAACAATAATGTGATCGTTTGAAAATAAAATAATGGTTCCACTGTTTTGGCACCTGAGCATAAGGAAAAGAAATACCAATCACCTTTTATGTGGGTTTATGTTTAGAAGAGTCAACTCTTCAGGGGGGAAGAGCTACCACTTACAAAAAAACAGAACGGGGAAAGAAAGGGTATGACTCAAAAGGCAAGGAGATGTATTACCTAAACAACTTTTATTACTTTTTGGTGGCTGTTATATAGATTTTTTTTTTCTTAGTTCCCATAATCTCAGCAGTGACTTAGAAACTATCATAGCAGCATCTATGGGCCACAGAGACCAAATAGTTGAAATAATGACCATGTAAGAGAGAGGAGCCAGCCAGAGGAATTGGACTGCTTTTTGCCACCTATGGAAAGCAAAGACCAGATAACTGCTTGGTTTATGCAGGCAGGGTGCAGACAGTGCTTCCTCCAGCAATAAACTCCTTTGCACAGGCAAAATTTTATTGAAGGTTATTTTTGCCTGATTCTTCATTTCCTATTCAGAAGGGTCACTACTAGTTATTTTTATATAATAGCAGATAATTCTTTCATGCTACAGCTTGTGATGCATTTTAATCAGGCTTCTTGCCAAATTAAATTAGTTTCTTCAACATCTGAAAAGCAGTTAAACTTCTAATGACATTTTTCCCCTCTTTTCATCAACCTATTTTTGGAGCAAAATAATGTACTCAGGCCTGAAGAAAAGACACTTGAGCCTCAGGAATGGAAAACAGCCACGAGCCAAAATGTATTCACAGGAGAGCTATAGGGTAATAAGGTTGTCATCTACGCACAAAAATATTTTTGAAGACGTAAACATGTTAAAATCTCCACCACTCCCTTCTGCATGTTAAATTCACACACACTGCTTTGTGCCTGCAGTAGTGAGGAGTAAAAAAGAAAAGAAAATAATTCTATTTTTATGATTGCAGCATTAAGTTCAGAAACGGGGACTCAGGTTAACACTATATCCCTTGATGGTTTTCTTTATTACTGCTAGTATCAGAAATTGGGATTGTAAAAATGGCATTCTATCAGTTTAAGTAGTAACCCAAACCAGAGCTGCTAACTGGGCCATCTGCATGTGAATACCAACCTCCACATTTATATTGCACAGATGGAAAGATAGCTATAGATATGCACACGTATATAATACAGTGAAGTATTTTAAAGTCCAGAGACTACAGTTGGGTTGTATATACATAAAAAAATCCCAAAACTTTTCAACACAAATGGTCTCCATTTCACACATTTGGAAGCAGCTGAAAACCAATCCTTAAATTAATAAGTAATAACCAAGTACTTTAAAATGCTACTTGAACCACCTTCTCACACATAATTTGCTACATAATAGCATACCGTTATAATATATATAGCTTACGATGCCTATCAAAGTACCCAATAACTAGTTAATTCAACACTGAAGGGACATTAATATTTCACACAATATTTGCTTGCTTTATATAAAAAGGAGATGTAAAACCACTTCAAAGGCTGGACTGTTATTGTTTTTTCCCCAGCTTTCTAGTGCACAAAATCAGTTAATCAGCCTCAAATATTTTCCTTTTTACAACCCAACAGCTTAATTTGCAAAGATTGCTCATAGAGCAATGGAAGAGAAAAGCGTTTTTATAAAATTAGAAAATTACTGGAAACCACAAAGCTTGTTCCTGCAGCAAATACAGAATTGTTTTAAAGTTATTAATATTTTGAATGGAAAACATTTCTTTAACTGAAAACTTATTCCAGGTTTGAAATATTGTGATGCACTAGGTTAACTGAGTGCTGTGAAGTTTTAAGTAAAGCAAGCTTTTGAGAAAGTGTATGTGGCAATTTTTTTTACTATAGCAAATTGAGTAATAAACATTCAAGAGAGATGAAAATCCAAGATGTCCAGCTCTGAATGTGCAATACAAATGGGGTCAAATAGATGCATGGTATAACTGGGATTGTCCACCTGGATAAAATTTCAAAGTGCTTGCAGTGATTTTAGGATATCTGCTTAGTAGGATGGAGGTAAAATGCAAGCCAGGTCTGCTTCTAAAATCCAAACAAAGTTTCCAGCTAGCAAAAAAACCTACCAGCAGGCCCCTATTCTTTTTAATAATCTCAAACTTCTTCCTTTGGCAGTCAAAATAACTAGCATGTGTTAAAGATCTAGAATTGCTTTTCCCTGAAGAACCAGCCTATAAAAAAGTCACTTCATATCTACTGTACATGTTTATTTTCTTCAACCATACATCCTGCAAATATTCACTCATCTGTACTTGAATGCCTGCCACATCTGTACAATTTAAAGGTCTCAAATCTCATCAAAAAGCCCATTCCCAAACAACGCCCAGACATCTCAGTCTAACAATCACATCTTCGTACTCTGTTCTCCTGATAAAAGGGACTCAACCCTGATCCCCAGATTCATATTGGGACGGAAAACCACTTCTGGGTAAAATGCAAGTATCACGCATTCTCTTGCCCACCACCCTGCCAAGCAGCACAACTTGTATTTCACACAACTTCTCCAAGTCACCATCACCCGAAATATCTGGCATCCCTGGGCAGCCGACTTGCTGTATTTCCATGCTGCTGTGCATTCCCCTTGTCCATTTAGCATAACAACTTGTTTACTCAGCTCTCACACTTAAACTCAGAAGCCTTTTCAGAGAGGGCAGTGACATACATGTCTGTGTGTTCGGTGTCAACCACCCACCTGGGGTTGAGGACAGTACAGGTTGAACTGCCCTGGGAATTTTTTCACTAGTTTTCTGAGGTAAGACTGCTAAACAAGTTAAAATATTTAAAACAAACCAGAACAAAAGTGGCTTTCATTCACCGCATACCTCCTGCTGATACTAGTGTCTGTTATCAACTCTCTCAAATCTCTCCATGTCATAACCATTTTAAGGAGGGTTGCAAACAAGGGCTTGCTTTGTGATCAGTTTTCCTGAAATTACTTCAAGCAGTTTTGTGACCATCAGGATGGGTAAGATTTGTTACCTTAAAGGAAAAACAAGGACAGAGCAGGATTACCTTCCCTTAGACGCTCAACCACAAAGGTGAATCCGGTCGTTCGCGGGTGTAGGACGTACTCGTATTTTTTAAGTCCGTTCTTCTCAGCAAATTCATTACTGCGGGCTTTGGTATTGGCTGAGGAGAGAAGGAGAAGTACCATGTTCTGTTACTGTGCATGCAGAGCGTGGGTTAAATGGAATGATTACATGACAGGAACAGTACAACAGCAGCTCACACAGTATGGATGTGGAGGCAGACACAATTGTGCTTTCAGTTGGCCATACCATGGTATGAGGAAGAGCCATGTGGATTGCAAGAAAAGCCTTTTCACCCTCTCATTTAATTTTAGCAAATCTTTCATACTTATCAAATGCAATCTAAAATTTATAAATTAATAGTCTGTTAATAGTTCTCTGTACACTTCAATACCCATCCTACAGTAAAATGTACTAATCGGCTCAATTGCGTTTTGGGCGTTTTTTCAACTCAAAAGGCACAACAGATAGTAATGTAGATTTGATATTATGAACAGAAATACCTTGAAGTCAATGTTCAATCACATTAAACTTATTTCAGAAAGAAAACATTAAATAAAGGAAAGCAGTTAATCTAATACTTTAAAATGGTATTTTACATCTTCATTCTGAACTCGCCACGTTTTATTCATCAGCCTGTGCTGCAGATACCTACCCCACTTTAATTTTTTGACCAAGCACCTCAGTGCTAACAGCACATGCCTGCCACTGTTCACAGAGTACACGCAAGGCAGCTCAAAGCAGCACGGCTAAACCCTGTGACAAACATGTCAAATCTCTGGTAATGAAAAACCTCTCGCAAGAAAACCAAAGGTCTTCCAGGGCTGGTTGCTAAGAGAGCCCAACAAGCAAGGAAGACAAGGACACCAAAGCAAAAATTTCTGGAGACAGGTGGAGAGGAGGCAATTTGTTCTCCTGTGATGTGCAGGAGGCTCTTCCAAGCAGCCTCAGCCAGCAGCCAAATGGACTTTGCTGGCTGCACTCAGTTCTTTACTGTGGGTCCTACTGTGCCTCCCCTGGGGCCAAAAGGCAATGGACATATGCAATGTTCCCCTGGCAACATGGCAAAAATCAATTTGATCAAATAACTTATTTAATAACTCATATTTATGAAGTTTTACAGGTGCTTAAAAGACAAAATCCCAGAAACAGATGTATGGAACAAAATCACTGCTTAAGCAATCTATTTTTTTTTTAAGCAGAAAAAGATCTTTTTTAAGGATCCACAGCTAAGCTTAACAGAGATGGGAGATAAAGTAATGGAAAACATATCACTGTTTAATCCTTTAACAGAAGTGGTACTTAGAGATAAAACTTTCCCTTTACAATCCTCATAATATTTCCTGTGAAGGCACAATAACACAAGTGAACAAATCAACAGCAGTGAGAGATTTCCTTTTTGCTGTAACGCAACATTCCCCCATCTTTCCTTTTTCCCCTAAATTACATGACCTCTTTATTGATCAAAAATGCTGCTGCCCTTCCTAAAGGTTTGTCTACCAGTTATTAAATGCTATAACGTATCAATGTAGAGAATATTTGTTCCCTGTGACCTGCTGTTTCCATGCCTGAGAGTGCTGCTTTTCATACGTGCAAGCCTTAAGATTCACTGCACAGATTTCCTGACCATGTGATTTGGAGGAAAGGAAAGCTGTTGCACGGTAGCCAAGCAAGTGATTCAGCAAAGAGGATCCCAAGATTTAATTCTTGCCAAATTGCCAAAGTGTACAAATACTTGAAAAATATTACAACTTCAAAAAGCATTGCTAAAATTACAGAATGTGTGAAATACTAAAAGTACACTTGGCTATGTAACTCTAATTTATCTTCCCTTGGACATATACATTATGTGTTTAACCACGTGGTCAGAATACCTATTTTTGTCTGCTCAACTACTACTCCATTCAATACTGCAAATGACTATTCTGAATCAGCAAAGGGGGACTTGCCTTGTAGACTCCCACTGCAATGGTAAAACTTGCAAAGTGATTTGTGCCAGACTTGGAATGGCTGAAGAGGCAACAGTAATCTGGTAATTATTAAATGCCCCTCCAAAAAAACCAGGATCTACCCTCAGGTGTACCAGTATTAACACAACAACTAAACTATTTTCTAACAAATGACACTGATGACCAAGCGTGTTCCTAAAAAAAATACCCAAATCAAGAGTTCTTTTCCAGATTCTAGGATGATTCAAGTAAAATGTCCTAAATTAATTTATCACAAAGTTCTTAAGGTAATGTATGGCTGTTTCCAAAGGACAGAAGTATCATTTTCATTTTCTGCATATCCAAGTTTGGGTTACACTTCAGAAAATTTGCAGTCTGCAAACCAAGTCAATCAGAGCTTTGAGACACAAGTGCCATATAAATCTACACAAAGTTAAGCAGTCTAAAAAAAATTCTAAGTTTTAAGCATCTCAAACTGCACACAATTAATGAGCATTCAGAAAAACTATCTCTGTGTGTCTGCTCACTGGCACTTCGCTTCAGAGCGAGCATGAAAATGAACTCCTTGGTGTTTGCAAAACACTACTTACTTGCACCAAAGGATAACCAGGGAGTGAAAGGGCACTTATGTTCTCTGAGTAAGATCTAACTGATGCTGCAAGAAAGATCTGGGACCTCCAGTGCCCACTGCCTTGAAGTAATCATCTTCAAACTTCCTCTAAATGCACCTCCCTGTACTTGGAAAGAACTCACTGTAAACATCTGCAAAACATCTTCCAAATTTCCCTTTACTACACTGCCTTTCTGAAATGTGTGAACAGCTGGACATCGGCACACTGGCCAACACTATTCAGCTATTTCCTGACATTTGTATGCCTGTCTTGCCTCTGGACTGTAAGTTTTATATAACAGGGACTGTTCCTCTCCCCTTTTGCATGACCCTGGTGTAATGGGATTTTACAACTAGAATAATGCTCCCAGCTAATACAACGATCATTGTCGTCTGGAAAAATCATCTCCCTCTCCCCTTCCTAACAACTATAAAGCCACAGGTCTTTGTGCATTAAACATTATTTATTACAGCAAGTCAGGAAGGTCAATGTGCTTTGATGATATACTGAAAGCAAGGGTAGGATAAGCCTCCACGCAACAAAAAAAGTAGGAATGACGCCCTTCCTCCCCCTCCTGTAATCTTGGCATTAGGAAAAAAAAAAAAAACAGTTTCATACTCTTTTATTACTTATGACTAAATGCTCTGACTGCCATCTCATCCAATGTAAGGACCTTTGTGCCCACTCCTGTTTGGGATCCTTGTGCCAGACACCAGTGCCCAAACCTTTGGGGGGAAATTCAGAGCAAATTCTCCTGCTGAGAACCAGAGCCAACAAAAGGCAGAACATGTGATGCTCCCCATTCTATGATACCTAGAGGTCAGAAAACTGATCCAGGAAATTAGAAACCCATTTTTATATCCTCAGCAACTTGAGGGAATTCACACAACAAGTGCCTCTTTAAAATCCCTTTATCAATAGACCAGGCTGCACTCTCAGTGCTGCAAAACTTATGCAGATGTCTGATTGTTCCACAGGCCAGTTTATAACAGTCTTAAGTGGAATAATAAAAAAAAGTGAAAGATGCCTAAAAACTTCCTTAAAAAGAGGAAACATATGTTCTTTTCTTCCAAACTACCAACACAAATAGCATCAAGTGGCTCTTGAAACAGGGCCTGGAAATGCACTTGATTTGCCTCAGTCCCAAAAGGCCACTCACATCATTTGGTTGGCTACAGGTAATGTCCCCTACCACCAAACCCTCTGAAAAGTTGAGCAAGCGTTGCTTTCTAGGAGCAAGTATTTTCTTTCTTACACTGTATTTAAGTCCAAGCAAATTTACTCCCCAATTTCTGCTTATCATTTGTATTAGGAATATTTTAACCCCTTGGATCTATTTGTTGTTAAAAAAAGAATAAGGAGAATAAGTTGTTTTTATGGAAAGCTGCCAGTTTATCAGTTGAGGGTGATGTGGGACATTTCCAGAGCTCCTTCATGCTCTGTCTCCTCAGGTCTCACACCAACTTGCCTCTCCTCCCCCGTCTCCTTCAGCTAATGCATGCAGCCTCTCAGAGCATGTTCTTTGGGGTGGTGACAGGTACAACCATCCAATTTATCTGAGTCTTTAGATGCTTCTGCAGAGCAACTATCAAACTACACAAAAATACAAGAATTTAAGAGTTCTGCCCAAAACTTCTTACTTTTTTTTGTGCTCCCGTGCCACCTTTGGTAAATAATTTGATTATATTTTTTTCTATTCTTCTCCAAATCCCATTTGCCACACTCCAAAATTATTGGAAAAGCTCAAAGTCAGCATTTTCTAGAAACATCACACTTCAAAATTTCATTTAAAGTAACTGAAGGAAGAAATCATGCTAACACATTTTCTTGATTTTTGAGTTACAGATTATAAAGAAGTTAAAATTGCTTTTGCTCCTGAAAACCTATGCATAAAATGAATTAATTAAATTTTTGTTAGCAAAATACTACTTTTAGTTTCTGAGATGAAATTTGATATTAAGTACGACCTTTTCCTTTAATTTCACTTGTGATAAAAGCATGCTGATAAAAACATGCATGTTCTTCTATGACTTCAAGTACTCTCAAATTATATTAATGCCAGACAGTGAAAGAATAAATGAGTATTCCAAAGGACTCTTATATTAAACAAATAAATATAATCCTCATTTATCTATTAGAGGTTTGCATAGAAATAATAAAGCTGTATTGGCTCACAGTTAATATTTTAAGAAAAAATGAAGCAGTTTTTCTTACTTGTGCTATTTTCAACCTATTCCATGTTAGAGCAATCCCCACCAGTGCTTTTGATCAATAATTTCTTTGTACTACCAAAGCACATCACATTTACTAGCAAAGTTAAAAACCCACCTGCAGTTCATTGTTACCTTATGTCATCCATATTACACCATTCATGCCAAAATCTGAACTTCAGCAAGATTTCCTATTTGATTTTTAGCTGTTCCTCAAGGAAAAAAGCTCTGTGCAATCACACTCTGTCCACCTGTTTGTTCCCCTTAACTTTTGAAGCTATTGTCCCCTGCAAATAAAGTTTACCAGGGACAAGAGATTCAAAGATAATCTAGCACAGGAGAAGCTGTAGAAAGAGCTGGGTAAAGCGAAGCTTCTGGGAGTAGAGATGTGAGTAAGGGAGAATCCAGGCCAGGGTCCATGGCTGTTTGTGTGCCAGGGCTCTCAGCACAGCATGCAGAGTCCATCGGGTGACACAGGGACTGGCCAGGGGCAGCCACAGCAGCAACGCCTCTTGCCAAGGCAGCGGCAAGAGCTGTGTGGAGGAAATGTCACACAGAAGGAAACACACGGAAAAAGGAGCAGTTGGAGCGAAGAAAGGACCACGTACAGGGATGCAGACACAAATCCAGAGGAAATGAGGCTTTACCAGGCACAGAGCAACACAGCAATTATTTTTCTGTCATTGCTTTCTGAAGAATTATTACAAACAATCTTGTAAGAGCACACCAAGAGAAACAAAAGAACAGGCAATATGGTGCGTTGTATTCCAGCTTTCTGGAAGCATGAGACTCATGGTTGCCTTGTTTTCTTCAGGGCTTCAGAAAGTCTGGCTACATGTTTACCTGCTGAGGGCTTCTTTTTAAGCAATTACAATAAAATACCTTTGAGCTTTAACCTCCAAGTACTCCAGAGTGAAAAGCTGGCCAACCTATCAGAAATAAGTATATAATTATTACCTCAGCCCCTATACAATCCAGTCTGCAAATACAGTGTTCAGGATTCATGACATTATTATTTCTAAAATTTATTTATGTAGCATCTTCCACTGCAAAGTATTTCACCTCCTTAAAGTCAGGCAATAGCCCAAATACAGTCTTATTTTACATTTCTTTGAAATCTCATTCTCTAATACCTGAAAATATTATAAAGAGGAGTAAATCTATCATTGTCACGTGGCCACTGAGAGGATTAAAAAACGATAGCAGCACAGAGCTGCACAGCAATTCTGCTGTTCAGTGATGTAGAATGTTACTCTTCATTTAAGCACCAGAGGAATTTCATTTTCAGAAGTAATTAGCAGTTTTGCCATTTGGTCAGAAAACAAGAGTCACTGCCTCTATTTTTGCAGAATGTTCCCTAGAATTTTGAGCAACTGTTCAGAACAAAACCACAGTTTATTTCTTATGCTAAAGGATGGAACATGAGGTTGCAATAGGTCCTAAGATGTCAATAACACAACAATTTTCTGAAAATAATTTCTTCAAAATGTTACATATGTTATGTTCTAGCATTCTCATACGGCATAAATTTACTGCTTGGTCAGGAATAGCTTGTCAAGGGATTTTTCCCTGTCTCCTACAATATTTTAAAATATATATATGAAGCAGTATTTCCTGTGAGGACAATCAGAGAGGGAGAGCTATTTACTTTCACAGAGAAAATCCCATGGTTTTGTCCATCTTTATTCATCCTTTTATGCATAAATGTAATATCCAAGTGGCATTCAATACTTGATGGCAGGTTAAGAGTGGTAAACTCAGACATGTCAGAAGCCAGCACAGCAGTACCCTGGTGTCTTCCCTACCCTTCTCCCCATCCTTCCCACCATTCTGCTTCCTCCTGGGCTGCTCACACCCACCTGTGGTGGCCTCAGCAGAACAGCACAGTTAGTGCAGCTCTCCATTGGGCATTGTGAACTTAAAGAATACACATGCATAAAGAAGGGAAATCAAAACAAAAGAAGTATCTTACCAAAGGGGAAAAAAAGGTCAACAATCTGTGTTCAAAAATTCCACTACTATTTTTTTTTATATTAAATGAAGAAACTTGTTCCCATGAGTTTCTCAGTGGATGGTATCAACAGCATATAACCAAGTTTAGCTCAAGTAATTTATATCAGTAACTACAGCACAGAGAAAACCCTGTGTTTCCTTAAGCAGCTCTACATTAGGTGGGAGCATTCTCACCACTGTTGTTCGGACTCTGCAGCACGAGTGTTAACACACTGGGGCTGTCTCAGTCCTCAGCCAAAATCTTTTTTAAAGCTGCAGTACAAAACTTCCCCAATTCTTTAAATATCTATTGTCTCTCAGGAATAGTAGATTCCTCTACAGATTAGAATATGCACATACATTTATGGAATAAACTCCAAAAAATCCAATTCCTTCAGACATCTTGAGATGGAAATACCTGTTCAAAGAGTGTGAGCGCTCTAAGAAGGTGTCTCCTGACTCCATGAGTAAGATAAAAATTGTACCTCATAATTTAGAGCTGGGAGGATGTAGCTCCTCAGGAATTAAAAGAAAAAAAAAATTGAAGTGAGATATTTTCATAGAATCATAGAATGGTTTGAGTTGGAAGGGACATTAAAGATCATCTTTTTGCAACCCCCAGCCATGGGCAGAGACACTTTCCACTAGACCAGGCTGCTCAGAGCCCCATCCAACCTGGCCTTGAACACTGTCAGGGATGGGGCATCCACAGCTTCTGTGGGCAACCTGTGCCAGCGTTTCACCACTCTTGAGTGAAGAAAATTCCATCCTTCTTCCTAACTTTAGATACAAGACACCCAATTCAACAAGAGATACCATGTGAAGCAGTCTAAGAATGTTCAATGAATTTATCCCCTTTCAAGAAGGCTGATCAAGTGATGACAATTCCCTACAGTGTGATAGCATCTGAATACTACCTACATACCTATTTTTAGGATATTTGGAATACAGAAGAAAAACTAGCAGCACATGCCAGTTATTTTTATACTGTGTCTAGTACTTAGTGATGTGGCTTTGCAATAAAACACGATTTGAGAATATCTGCAATGGAAAGTATAGCAAAAATCTTTTAAATAAGCTAGAAGTTAGAAGCGTAATTGCAATTGATTTTCTATTTAAAGATAATGCTTATCAAATCAGGCATCATGCTGGAGGCATGAACCATCACAGAACATTCATACAATGTTTTCTTTTATAGGCACTTGAGTTGTCTGCAACACTGGTTAACAGCTTGCTACTGATGCTGTAAGATACCTGTATTAAGGTAGATGTTTGATTAAAAATTAATACTACAGGATCAAACTCATTACATTTACTCCTATGATAACCTCAACATTTGTTTTACAGAGATATTTCCCTTAGAGAGGCATATGCAGACTGCTTACTGTGCTTACATGGACTAAGAAATAAGTATCTCCATGTTCCCCTCTTAAAACATTAGGCAAGAAATCAAATAGAATCATTAGTCCTTTTCAGTCACTCTTTCATAGGTATGAAATGATTTTGTCACAGTAATTCAGGAAATGGGAGCATGCAACTGATATATTCCAGGTCTTGAAATCTGCTTTTGCTAATGCAGTGTATGTACAGTACTGACCAATAAAAAGCAGTGTCAATCATCAGATTGCTTTGCAGTGTAAGTTATTTCAGGAAGACTGGCAAAGTCTCTCAGTGGAACTACGTTTGTGCCTCTCACGCGAATCAGCACGTTGTTTGATCATTTGCTGTCATTTCTACTACCCATGAGAAACAAGTCTTGCTCCTGCCTTGGACTTTCTTAAACTCTTTCCATAAATAACAAAGGATTTCCATGTTGAACATTCCCTGAGAAGATGACAAATGCAGCCTACCTGTGAGATCAGTTCCTTCTGGAAAGATGAGGAGTTGTAGTGGTTCACGAATGTCACAGAAATAATCCAGCATTTTTTCAAAGTGACTCTTGTCATCCTCCCACTTTCTCTGAATGAAAACAAAGGCTGCGACCTGCATCGCCCAACCTAAAGTTTAAAAAAATACACCTTTAGCAACTTTTCACTCTGATACTTCCACAGTGCCTGTTATTCCAAAGAATTTTATAAATTATGTTAGAAACAATCTGTTGCCCACCTGTCATCAACTCTGATTAAGAGCATTTGGTTACCTTGTAAAAAGAATTTTGTATTGGTAAAAAAAAAAAGAATGCATAAATGCATTCAAAATGCAAAACTCAAGTTACCAATAGCAATCAATGCTGTCCTGAAAGGAGGCTGTAGCGAGGTGGGGGTTGATCTCTTCTCCCAGGTAACACGCACCAGGACAAAAGGAAATGGCTTTAAGTTGCACCAGGGTTAGATTGGATGTTACGAAAAATGTCTTCACCAAAAGAGTTGTCAATCTAGCCCTGGGAACAAGCTACCCAGAGAAGTGTTTGAGTCACCATCCCTGGGAGCATTTAAAAGCTCTGCAGATGTGGTGCTTAGGGATGCAGTGCTTAGGGATGTGCTCAGATTTTATAATCTTAAAGGTCTTTTCCAACCTTAACAATGCTATGATTCTCTGAGATGAAGCACTTAAAACTAGAAAGTATCTGTTCCTTTGACAGCTTTATCATATATACCTCCTTATAATTTTCATTACTCATAGAAGAAAATACAAAGCTTTTCTTTACACTTGATTATAGAACACAAAAAATTATGTGGATCTATTTGATTGCATTAATACACAGAAAGATTTTCAGCCTGCCATCAAACTGACAGAGTAATGCCGTGAAGTCAGTGCAACTGCTGCTGAGCCTGCAGCTCAGAGGTCACACCCCATTATCTTCATTAAGTATTCTTGGCTCTTTTTGGCACAAGTATATAGTGTACAGCACATCACATAATATTACAAGTTCTGTCCATTAGCTCAGACAGCAGCATCAAAGATCAGGGCTCCAGCTCCACCACATGCCTGTGATGCTCCCTTCCTAAACAGGACTCAGAAGAGCATGACACTGCCTTACCACCATACTTAGCGAGCTTGTACCTCATCAGAAAGCCTGCAGAGAGATCCTGCACATCAAAGAGAAAGCATCACAGCTGCCCATTCTCCTCTCTGCTCACCACCTTTCTCAAAGCCTGTTTTTCCTTTGCTGGTGACTTACAGCACGTTATTCTTGCCCTTCATTTCAGCTCCTCTTTACAGGATTCGTTTATATTCTGTTCATTGCAGTATCTCACAAGGACCATATGGTAGAAAACTACTTATTACAGTCAGTCATTTTTAAATCAACTTTGTATGTCAGTCAGCTTGGATAATACATTAACCTGCTGCATTATCTCTTCTGTATTGGTTAGAAACATAAATTGTATTGTTAAAGATTTGTGACCTATATCATGGGGTAAATACTTCTAATTTTTAAATTGGTTAAACAGTTGGAACAAGCATAACTAACGTGCCTTCTGCAATCTGGACCTAATGCATCTCAGATATCGAGATAATCAATGAAATTCAGGTAACTGAATACTGTAAGTGGTCATACAAAGTAAGAAAATGGCCAGAATGCAGTCTCAGCAAATCTTTTCAAATTTGCATACTGTATTTGTGAAAAACCCTTTGTAAAGGAAACTCAGCTTTTACCACAACATTTTATGTGCATTTGTGCACCTATCACATTCCCACATGTACAGTATCAAGAAGTATCAGTACAGCTTTATTAACAGAGGCTATCCATGTTCAAATGAATTGACTGAAGGAAAAAAGTAAAGGTACATTTTACAGTAACTTTAAAATAACTGATGTAAGTTAAATATGATATATTTTGGCATGTAATCATCTCCTACTGCTACAAAACATTGCACAAAAATGGTGCCAAACTAGTATTTGAAATTGAACTAATCAGGGCTTCATTTCCACACTAGTGTTATATAAAGAGGATATCATTTCATACCAAATGGTGCCCAAGCATTTGGTCCCTCTAGAAGATACACGGAGATTGCACAAAGCTGCATCAGGGGAAGCTCAGATTGGATATTAGGAAAAGGTTCTTCACTGAAAGGGTGGTCAGTCACCAGGGAAGTCATCACAGCATCTCACCTGGCAGAGTTCAAAGAGCACCTGACTGATGCTCCTGATCATATGGTTTGGTTTTAGCCAGTCCTGTGAGCAGCAGGGAGCTGGACTTGATGGTCTTTACGGGTCCCTTCCAACTTGCGATATTCTGTGATACTTCAACTGATAGCAAATTCATAAAAATGGACAATGCAAAGGAAAAATCCCTCTGAGCAGAAACAGAGATGCCTTGAACCAGACCATTTACAACTGTGAGAATGCAGGTGCTCCACAGGACAGAGTGGAAAAATACACAGAGATTAGGAAAGTTCTGCTGTGGTTTCGGTGTTTTCCAATGGTTCTTAGCCCTCAGCCCAGACCTATTGTATCTTTTATGTACACAGGACACTACACCTAAGTGAGTACATGGAAACCAGTACTGTGCTAAGCCATTTTATTGTGTGGTATCACACATCAGGCCTAAATTATTCAGTCCTTGTGTTCTCATTGCAGCAGAGTCTGTAGGCTAAAGAATGAAAGCAAAAGGCAAAATAAACGCTGACTTAAGGAAGCCTGCTGATACTTTCCCAGGACAGCAGCTCCTTAGGAGTGATTTTGGTCCATAACAAAGGGAATGTGGAAAAAGCTGCCAGATCCCATGCTCTCCTACCTTTCTTCATGCAGCACAAGGCTTTAAATTACATCAAAACTTGCACATAAACTCACTCTAGCTATCACTCTTCAACAGCACTGTGAGCATCAAATTATAAACACCTTTAGCTACAAAAGATGCTGCTTGGGTGACTTGTACTTTACCTGACTAAACTGCCTAAAGCAGAGGATATAGTGCAGTAGTTTCCCATTCCTGCTCTAAGCAGTAGAGCTATATATGGGCTATGAATAATTAAACAGAGGCAGTAATGTAATGACAGTATGAGAAGGAGTGGGAAAGGAGTTGGGAGGCATCCAGTTTTTAAGATAAACAACAGGTTTGATTTTCTAACCTTTCCAATAACATGCAGTGCTCTGGAAGAATGTGTCTATAAGTGTATCTCTAATTGGACAGAACACTCCTGACTGTTCAAATAAGAAGAGATTATCTAACAGATAGATGACTAAGAATAAAGGACCCAGATTTCCTCCCGACTTAGCCCAGCACAGCATGCGGGGCCAAGCTATTTTACCATCTATGACAGTGGAAAAATTTCCACATTTGCTCATGCTTCAAGACCTCCAGGCAACAAAACCATGAACGCCTGATTTCTATAAAGCCCTCGTTCATGCACCTGTGGGCACAGTGCCTGCTGTTCACGTGTCTCACCACCCCACCAGTGTCAAATGGGAAAGGAAACCCCACACAGACGCCCACCTTTGAACAAAGCAAAGGCAGTTCTTGCCTTGATTTCCATTCCAGTGTGTCTGCACTGTGCTGCGGCAGAAACAACACGCTACAAGTCCAAGACAGGATGTGGGAGCCAAATGGGAATGCATGGGGAAACGGGAGGAATTCAGTAAATCAATGGGCAGAATGAAAGGTTTTGCTAATCAGTAAGATTTATAAATAAGCAGCAGAAGGCATCATGTGCAGCCTGCAGTAAGACTTGCTGTTCAGTTTAGGTCAACATATTGTTCAATAAAATTACATACAGTTTGCTCTTTTTGCACAGCTTGTCTAAAAGCTCCTGGACAACAGGAATTTTCCTAGCAAAGGCAGCATTTACTTGAATGGGGAAAAATGGTCGCCTTTGGATTTGCAGATTCTTAAGAAATCACTGATTACAAAAACACAGCAGAGAAACAGGAAAGCTAAAGAAACCGTAACAATGGACATCCATTTCTTTGCTAAAATAATCTTCTTATAGGGGCTGACATTTTGGATGACTAACGTTGCTTGGAAAAGCATACAGAAAGCATCACACTGCACAGCTCCTGTTCCAAATTGCCAAACAGCAGTGCAAAAATCTACCAGAGAGAACAGCTAGCCACATTGACCTTTAAATCAACTTTTCAGAGCTGAAAAAATAAACAAGGCAGCTTAAAATCTCTAGGACCACAGACACGGTAATGATATGTATCCTATTAGGCTGTAATTCTATGCAGAAAAAAAAAACGCTTGCACAAAAAGAAAATCTGCTATTGAAATAGAGAAATGTGCTGTACATCAGAATTTCCTTACTGCCTTGAGGATAAAGCAAACTACAGCTTATGCAGGTGGAGAATTTGCAGCATTGTATTAAAAATGCTAACTCCAAGTTTAAAGCTTTTCAAATTCTAAGACCCTGCACTTCTATTTTCCTCACCCCAAAATCCTTTAGAAGAAAACAACACTCAAAGTTGAAATTTCCTAAACGTGTTTTCATTGCAAAGGTAATTTGGAAGTAAGCAGATACCAAGAATGGATGTGGCAATGAACAAAAGAGAGAAAGAGCTGAGTTGTGCCAAAAAAAAGTCTTTGTTTGGTTTTGTATCACAATTTTATGTACATAACCTCAGAAATTAGATATCCCCAAAATATCACATCTCAAAGAGGGATTTTATGGCTGATATTGAAAGCAAACACACACACACACCTCAAGAAAACTGAATGTATGTATGTTACCTGTAGCAATGTAACAGAACAACTAATAATACTAAACTCCCTGCAAACAAATTCAATAAATTATTCAAAACTACAGAAACAAGTAGGAAGGTAAAAAGCCTAATGATGGGGTTGGCTATTATATTCATTCACCCTCTCTCTTTTCTTCCACTGTTTTTTCACAGCATTATCTTGGTCAAAAACAAAAGCCTTATTCAGTGTGCCTGAATTCAACAGGGGTCTGGTCCTGATCAGGGCTGTGGAGGCATCAGGGAACCAGACATCCAGGCTTAATAAGGGAAATCACTGGGAAGCTCATGATCCCACTGTACACAAATAATTGGGCCCATTAACAGTTTGTAACTCCAAGTGTTTTGCTGCATAAAATTGCCACAAGGCAACAAGTATGCAGCTCTGAATGTTCCCTGTTTCAAAGACCTGTGGGTATTGAAAAGATGCTGGCACACAGAAAATCACACAGGAAGCCAGGGCATAAAGCTACTGTACATATACACCACTGAGTTTTAATCAGTATAGACTGATAAACACATTTATGCAAATTCAGTAAGAACTGGGCATGTTGCTGCTGCTTCTATTTCCTAGTCAGTATTATGTCTAAAAGCCCAAAGCAAATTAATTTATTTTTTTATATTTAATCTAATGGTTTGAGAGCAGAAACTAGGAAAATAAAGAAAAAAATGCTTCCTGAAACAATCTTGTAAAGTACAATCTCTGCTCCTGGCAAGTTTTCTTTGACCATGCTCATTTCCAATAATTTAGTTAATAGGAGTATAATGAATTGAATGATTAGTATCTGATTGGGTGAATTCTTTGAGCAAATTACAAGATAAACTAAGAGATAAAATTCACAAATATAAATTCACAGTAGTGCTCCTGGTTTTATAGTGAATCATCTGATTCAGTCTATTTGTTCATTTGATTCAATCTATTTGTGAGGTGTCCATTTAAAAACCACCATGCTTTTGCTTTTGCTGTGCCTTAAAAGACTCTGAACATTAACCTACATCTGTTTTAAAATTATTTTTATGCTCATTTCCAGTTTATGTTCAGGTAGTCTACCATGTATTATACAGAATATCATCTCTTCCAGTGTATGTGGAGCCTAACCCTTTTTCTCCTTACTAAAAGAAATTAACGAACAGTAATGTTGCAAACACAGATTTTCAAGGGAACTAAAAAAAGAAAAATATTCTGGTCTTTCTCTGATTAGTCAGTTTTACCTTTGACCTCACCATAGTTCTCATGCATTTGTTTCAGTACCAAATTATTCTAAATTTTATGCTCATTTAAGTCCCATTCAAATATTAACGCTTCCTGTATTTCCTTTGCTCTGCTTCATTCTCTTGTGGAAGAACATAGGATGTGCCAGTACAAATCCCTGCTTCAGCTTACGGTTTACTTGGAACACAATTAGAAGCTCTTCAAACAAGGTTCACAGTACAAGATCTCCTTCTCAGGGCAAGAACAATGTTGACAACAAGCTAGTCAGATACAGTGGCCTATGTCTCACCTGTGAAAGTATAACTGTGGAACCTTCTGGAAAGAATATTCCCTTGAAGAATTGGTGTCTCTTGGCCAAGGAACACAGAGAGTGTGAAAAATTCATTACAGTAGTAGCAGGATTTATATGCATATACAGCACCCAAAGATATATCATCTTCTTGGAAAGTATTCTTTCAATATTCAGTGCTTTAATTGTGGTTATTTGGACACTTCATGTTCAAAAATTCATTTAATTGCCTAAATTATGGCATTTTTATAGAATATGGGCAATTAGATGATTAACTCTGCCATTATATTAGTGCTACTTACAAAATGCTATAAATGTCATTATGGACTATTAAACCTCTTCAGTTACAGTATCTATATTAAATTTTATTTGATTTGATGCACTGTGTAAAATCAGAATAACATAACAGAACATAACATCACTCAAAAGTAAAGCAAACTAAAGCAAATGCTCTGGGATGGCTGGAAATTTGCTTTTTCAGATGCATTTTAAAAATAAGACCTAAATATTAAAAGAGATGAGTCTTGCCCAACACATATGTGGAGAAAAGCCCCACATCACTCCAAAATCTCCAAAGACATGAAGGAAACAACCTCCAGTCGTGAGACTGTGATGAAGAACAAGAAGGCTCTACCAAACAGTGCGAGACTCTCCCACGGATGTGTCACCTGAACTGCTAGCCAGGAATGGGGAGAGATTCTACAATGAAATACCTCTTCCAAAGGCCTGCATCCTCTTGAGATGCTCCATCTCCTCCATTGAAGGGCCACGAAAGGAACCCAGCCTGAAGAGCTGAGCTTTACAGATGTGGCATAACCCACAGAAAACAGCAAAGGAATACAAGTCAGGAAAGCACGCCAACCTAACTGCTCTTATTTGTTCTGTGAGCTTGGACAAAACAACCTCTCCCTTCATCACTTATTGTTTGTAAAATGTGGAAGATTAAAGAAGTTAGCATCTGATCTCACACTTTTGATGTGCATTTTGGAGAGGCAAAGGAGTAGTGAGCAAATGGAGTCCTTATTATGTAGAAAGGATAAGGAAAGTTTAATGGAACACAGGCTAGTTGGCTTTGGCTGTGGGATTTGTTTTTTCCCTGACAGGGGTGGGAGAAACCTATTATGCCTTTCCTGGATGAGACAAGCTGGGAAAGAGGCCCCTAAGCTTTTCTTCCCTACAAAAGAAAAAGAAAAAGGCATATGAAGTTACAGCCAACTTAAGCTGCATTTCTGCTGCAAAGTAATAATCCTTCACTCACACTTAAAACTTCTTCAAGAGAGTCTTCACCAAGAATAACTGGTAGAATAACAATTGTGCTTGCCATTAGAGAGCATGCTTTTCAACTTCTACTTTCAAAATCACGTAGGATAACAACTCTATGGTAATTAAGTCTGGCAGCTCATAATTGAATTGCTAGAAGACAAAACATCACAGCTCCTCAAAATTCTCAGCCTATTTTAATGTAAGATACTTGACACAGGAACTATACTAGAAAGTTCAGTAGGCTATAGTTTTAATTATTTAAACTAATAAGCTCTATTGGTAAGAATTTTAATGAAAATCCAGCTATAGCCTGTGCAAAGAAGGTTTCTGCTGAAGCATTTCCATCCCTACCTATGGAAGTAGCTGTGGCAGCACAAACACTTCCATGCCAATATAAATGTGCACAGATCCTCCACAGCCTGCTGCTTTAGCTATACTCCAATTGAGTTAAGTGTTAAAATTTTCTAGGCTTAGTGACAATATTTTACTTCATGGTAGCTGATCCATCATAGCTGTCGGTGTGCATGCTCTTAGCCCGTGGCAAAGGCAGGATAATTTGAGTTGTTTTGCCCTGCTTCATTGAAAACTAAGATGACTCAAATTACTTTGAGCTTGCTTCAGGCGAGGCTCGTACACTTGGACAGCTATAATGGATCAAGTGACGTGTAGTAAAAGATTGGTGGGGCTAAGCCCAGTGCTGAAACAGAGCAAACGTCCTTTTTTTCCCCCCTGGCATTTAACTTGAGCCTCTGAGAGCTACAACATGTGAGTGAACAGATGACTGAAAAACAACGACTAAAAATCTCCTACATCTTGCAATCTTCTCTGAGAGCAATGTTAGCTACAGAATAACTTGAATCCAGAGATGAAGATGTGGACAGAGTTACTCAATTATCTCTGCTCCTAACTACTCCAGGCTTGTCAGCTTTGTTCATTCTCCTCTTTTTCCTTTGTCATCCTGTCCTTTCTTTACCTGCTCCTGTCCTAGTTTGCTTCAACTATAATTCCCTCCTTTAGCAGCCTTAGTGAGCCTTTTCAAAACAGGGAAGTCTTCAAGATATGTCCATCAATGGTGCCTGCAACACCTGAACACTTTATATTTGTACACTGAATTATGATGGTATTTATATTTTCCATCTGCACTAAGAAAAACTAGAATTAATATTATCTCATGTGGCAGCCATGCACTGACATTTGTCCCTCTGATTACCCTCTCTCAATTTTCCATAAATTTATCTGATAGTGCTCAAACCCAAATTTCAACTTATTTTTCACACACATGTTGAGACACATTTAACCATTAAAATTCAAATATTACTGTAAGCTCGTCCAACACATTCAAATTGTCCGTCATTAAAACACACACCTGTTCCCAGTGAAGTCTTACTGGTTATCAGAAGAACATTTCCACAAATGAAACTACTAAGAAAAAAATTAAAACCATCTTGTAGTCATTATCTGGTCATCTGACACTACCTTGCATGTTCCTTGGTACCTACTGGAACAGGATGTGTTCCACAGCACATTCTGAACATGACTGCAGCATAATTTGTATCACTTCCAAAACTACTACTCATTAATTGAGAATAGATGAGAATATTAATTGCTCCTATCTATTACAAGTACTGTAGAGAAGTCCTATCATGTCAGACCATGCAGGAAACTGTCAATGCCATTAGAAATTCTCCTTGAAAACTGATACTGCAGAATGTGTCAGTAGCTTCTGATGATGTCAGATGAGAAACTGCAGCAACAGCCAAGAGCAGAGTAGTGCTCCCTCGAGACGCCAGCTTTGGCAAGATGTACTGAAATGCTGCAAGAATGTTTCTGAAATTGAGATTACTGAAACGTAATATCTCTTTTTGAAAACTTTACTGCACACAATTCATCAAGCCAAAGCTACAGTTCCAGGAAGAAATGACCATCTGTTTTTCTTTGGACTTCTTTTTTTAAAGCTCACCTTTAATAAATTTTAAGGTTCTTTTCATACACTGGAATGCAAAGAATTAATAACTTAAGAACTAGATAAATGACTCAATGTGTCTCCTTGAAATAGTGATTTTAATTATAATTAACTAGAAGATAACTGCCTACTTGTAATACAGACTCATTAAATCTGATACCTTTACACTTTTAACCTACAAAGGGGGCCACAAGAACTCTGGATCTATTTCCATACCCAGCTTTGCCCTTCACCTATCAGATATGCCACTGGAAAGAGCACAATCTCTCACAGACCTATTTTTACACTCAAATGGGAAACTACTTATGACAACAAAAGTGCTATGCTGAACTCAGCAAGGCTTTCAGAAACATGGATATGGAAGGTTTGCATTACAAGCCTTATCTTAAACATGATTTTAAATAAATAAAATTTTAAAAAGCCTTTGAAAGATCACCAAAACATTGCACTGAAAGAAATACGGCACATTGACTCAAATATTTCTGAAACTCAAAGCATGATACAACTAGGTTAAGATTTATCAGAAGTTACATTTAGCCTGTGTATCAAACTTCCTTAATCCTACACATCTGACTATGTACAACTAATCCATATAAATATATGAAAAGATAAAACTGAAAGACATGATGAACGTAGCGCATTGCATTATCATAAATATTTTGTCTTAAATGATCAACATCTAAAGTATCAATTACAGGTGCAGCACACTGAAATTGTTTGTTTGATTTCCAAGTGATCTTCTGGTTTTTACAAGCCCATAAAATAAAACTTTTAGTTAAAAACCACAGGACACAACTTAAAAAACAAACCCAAATCCTGAATAAACACTTATTAAGGGTCTATCATATAACACAGCAGGACTGAGAGTAATAAGTGGAAGAAATTCTCCTGTCACTGATGAGATTCAGGGTTGTCTTCTTTAGACACCATTCTCTGCAGTGATCCTGCCCCAACAAACTTCACAGAGATTCATCTTTTTCCATCAATCTTCATTTAATCCAAGAGTGACTTTCCAATAATTCCCTAATTACATGGCTATACAGAATACTTTATTTTTGCAAGAGAATGCCACCCAAAACACGGCCTGACTGAAGACAGAGACATGCATTTCTAAGGCCTCTTTTTAGATACACTATGATAAAACAGAAGCTTATCTTTCAGAATTTTAGGACAACAAATCATGGCTTAAGTGAAGGATGCAGTTCAGCTGAACTGCCCTCCTGTGATTAATAACCCAACATTAACAGTTTACTGAAAAATAAGCTATAATTCACAAAATTGCAACCTAAGTCCTCAAAGCCCATGTACTATGGAGAATTCTTGGGGGTCTGGCATGAAAATAGTGGTTTATAACACAACAAACCCAGGTGTCAGCTCTACCACCAGGAACTGTCATTGTTTGTAATGCAAACAGCAGGAGCAAATATCTGCCTGTGTCACCTCTACATCACAAAGTGGAGGATGAGACCAGAATTCTTAGTGGCTAAAGCTGCTTCATCAGAATCAAGATGGCATCACGGTCTGTTAATATTGACCTGACACAGATCCATCTGCCTGAGTCCACTCATCATCTACTGGGGATACAAGCATCATACAGTCACCCCAGGGCAGGTGCTCAGTTTATGCAGAAAACTGAGAACTGAATTTAAAAAAATAAATTTAAAAAATCTATCTCTAAACAACTCCTAACACCTAAGTATGCCAAGCATAACTTAGCATCCAAGCTCCTGGAGCTGACCTTCCAATTGTATTAAAAGCATTAACTGGGACACATACAAACACTTTCTTTTTAATAACAAAACATACGTTACTTTTGAAGAGAGAAATCTACGGATCTTCCCCTCTATATTCCTGATTTAATCTTCCATCACTGCTTTAAAAAGTGGCATACGCAGCTGATTCCAAGATTTCCAAACATCTCTGCTGTATAATGAAGATACCTAAATATGCATTTTCTTATTTCCTGTTACATTAAAAGAGATTTGTCTTTTGTCAAGTAAAATTGACCTTAACATGTGGCTGTTAGGGGGAAAAAAAGCACATTGCCCTGTTGCTGCTCTTACTTAAAGAGCACTGAATGCAACACAATGCAACAGTGAATGCAATAGAATTCAACATTAGGAGAGCTCCTCAGGATGGAATCCTGCCAAAATTATCTGTTCAGATAAATGGCCTGACAAAAGGCAACCACAAATAAGGTTACTCTTTCGACATCATGAAGTTGACGCATATCCTGCCCAAGCTAGTTTTGTATAAAACAGCAAATAAATCTAAGAGATAAATAAAATGCAGAGATGCTTTTCTTTCAGATAAGTCCCCCTATTTATTCAGAAACCATTTGTGCAACAATTTTTGGACTACCTAAAACAATTTTTCTGAATACGTGCAACTCGGATCTGTTTCTAGCCTACATCACTATAAATCCTGATGATTTCATATCCTGCACAGCATATTTTGCATATCCAAGTTCAATTTAAAATTAGTTATTAAAATGAACCATTAACTTTGCAATTGCCTACAGAGCTTTTTTCTTTTTAATCTTCACAATAGTATACATTGGATAACGAAGAAAGAAGCTTGATGAGAGCATTTGCAACGTGGGGTGAAATAGCATCCAAACCACAATGCTGAGAGAGACCTTGAAAAAACTGAAAAACATTTTTTATCATCCTGAAAAATGCTTTCGGTACGTAAAGCAATAATATTTTTACCTACAAGCAAGAGCAGCACATGTAGTATCTTAAAAAAGAAATGCTTAGGTATGTAGTCCAGGTGTCCTCTGGAGATTTATGGTTTAATTGCTCCACATGCCACATATTTTACACAAGTGTTTTTTTAAATACTGAAACAGAATTTAAACCTATGTTATTTAGCAGGTTATGAACTGTGCTGGACATAATTTAAACATACTTTCATTTCAAATTAAAGGGTTTAATGACATACCAAATCCCGGAATGCTTTTGAGACTGGATTTGAGACAGATTTTTTCAAGTCTGAGGTAGCTGTATCGCAGCAGACAGTTCCAGAGGAACATCCAGTCCATTCGAGTGCGATGGTTCATGATAATGACACTCCTTTCTCCAGGAACAAATCCATCTCCAGTGACAACCACCTTGGCACCACACACCATTTCCAGCAAGGCCTAGAAATAGTATCTCAGTATTATGGCTTTATTCCCAGAAGAAAAGCATCACCCCATTAGCAATAAAAATTAATTTGAATTATATAATTTCACTTATTCACTCACATTACAACTGGTAAACAAACTTCTGTTTTCTAATAAAGCAGCCGGCTTTTCTGCACTAATAGCTGTTTAATGGAAGAGGAAACAACAATTAAGCAGCACTTCTTAAAAAGCACTCTATTCCCATCACTGCATTAAACTTACCTTTCCCTGGTTTTCCAGGAATACTGTCACATAGGAATATAAGTGAGTCAGTATGGATTATAACTTGGTAGGTAATCTAAGCAGAGACTGGCTGCACAAATATCTATTGCCCCTAAGGTCAGGGTCACTAGCAGGACACTGTCCAACCCAGTAAGCACAGAAAAAGAAACCAGCAAAACACCACAGGACCTCTACAGGCCTTAACATAAAAAGGCCTTCAAATTACCTCCTTTCTGTCTCTTCCCTATTCTTCCTCAAAAAAAGAAAAAAGAAAAAAAGAAAAAAGGAAAAGAACAAACACTGGGGTTTTAAACAGAGCTCTAGAAAGTAAAACAGCTCCTGTTCGTATTTCTGCCAACTCTGTGTGTGCTTACTATAAGCCAAACTAAACTGAAACAGTTAAGACCCACCTCACTGTCCCGTCCTGCTGACTCTCCTAGAAAGGAAGTAAAATGGGATAGCAGAGTGAGGAAGGTGGTTAAGACCCACCTCACTGTCCCGTCCTGCTGACTCTCCTAGAAAGGAAGTAAAATGGGATAGCAGAGTGAGGAAGGTGGAAATTTCTTACATCACAAAGGTCAGGATCAAAGTTTCCCTGTTGGAGTCCAACTGGTGCAAATGCACTTCATTGTTTAGAGACACAAACCAAAAACCTGCTTCTCCTGACTAAGACTGCAGTGAGTGTAAGGATAGAAAACTAAGGCAGACGATGTCTGAGCCTCAAAATGATTGGATGCAAAATCTTTTTGAAACTCTTTTCCTGAACCTAAATCCCCAAGAGTCTTAAAAGACAGAATCCTTTGCACAAAAATATTAAAATTATTTTGGTTTAGCTCTAGTGTGGGCTAAAAATCAAACTTCTGCAAAAGTTATCACAAACTACTTGTAACAACACAGAATTATAAAGCCCAGGCAACTAATCAAAGAAAAGACTGGTATTAGATTTTGAGGAGTTTGAAATGATAGAAAAATTTGAAGACAAACAGAGAAAGAGTTATTTTGTGACAGTATCAGTACTCAGTTAAATTTCACCATTACAAGAAATAACTATCTATTTCCTTTACTGGTGATTATATTGGCCCTCCTAATTTCACTACATTTAGTAATTATAAAAACAACAAAAGTTTTAGAATAAGAAACAGCTGAGGCCCCTTTAAAACACACAAGGCAAAAACAGCAAAGGCAGAAACTATTTGATATACATTAAGGGTAAAACTTCCTTTATGCCAGAGGATACATACTTCTGCACACAAATATGGCATTTTACTTCAGAAGAAGTTAAACGTATCTCTAATGGTCTAGAGGAATCCAGATTTTAGAGAACGGAAGGAGACAGATCCCATTCACATTGCCTTTCCTTTGGAACAATTCAGGGAAGAGCTTTGTTGTTGATTTCCAGACTCATAGAGCTGTAAAGCTGATGCACTGTTAGTGAGGAATACCTCCTTTCTAGGGGAACCTCTTCTTTTTCCCCTGAAACATTTATCTCTAATTCAACTACAAGGGCTAAATTCTAAAAGGATTAAGTAACAGAATGGTGAAGGTTGACAACAATGTACCAGAGAGTGGGTAATTTTCCTAATAAAATACTTGGAGCACAGTCCAAAGAAAGAGTTCACGAGACAACTCATTTAGGAAGTTTACAGTTTAAAAAAACTTCCTTCTGTTTACGAGAGTTTCACCTACTCTTCTCTGCATCTGACTGACACTGGATGGAGATGCCACAAAAAGACCTTTTCAAGCATAAAATTAACACACAGCATTAGCTTACATATAAATTAAACTGTCAAAGAAGAAGGGGACTGTAAATAGGCACACAGTTTACAACACTGAGCTAAACCCTAAGTCTCCACAGATAGTGTGTTAGGGCCTGTTTAGACAGAAGCATAAATAGCTTTAAAAACCATAAAATAAAATCCAAAGTGCTAGTGAGCAAGCTAAGCTGTGGGATTATGGACAGTTGCCCAGACCTTGGCTCAAGCTGCCACTTACCACAGGGAGTGTGAGCCAAGTGGCCACAATGCAGTCGGTGATCCAGCGGTACCAGGCCGGTGAGATAAACATCAAAGGCAGAAAAGGGCCCAGCATGAATATACTTCCAAAGAAACTTCCCAAGAATAGTGCAAGTGCAAAGTACATCCCCTTCCATGACACCATGGCTCTGAAAAACAGAGTAGGCACTACGTTAGAGAGACAAACTGAAAGTAATTATGTAATTCTTCAAGTCTGCAAGCCCACTCAGAGGTAATATTCCTCCTTTTTTCCACAGCTAACAACACAGGACAACAGTAAACACAACCAAAATGTTCTTTTTCCCAAGCAGCAGTAAGAGAAGGACTTTATAAACACAGTGAGTTGTAAGGCGAATTGGGATATTAAAGGGGCCATAAAAGTATGAGCTACATCATAATTTCCTCCCATTACTACAATATGTAGTCCCACTCAAAAACCTTCAGCAAGCTATTTTTATTATCCAAAGATACAAAAGGGCTATATAAAAGAACACCAGCTACATTAAACTTTTTGGCCATTATCTTCGTCTGTGGTGAAATACTAATGTTACCATTTTCTAAAGACAGGAAACTTTGCTTTTCTATTTCTCCATCCCATTTCTTCTTGCTAAACACAGCGTTGCAGAAACTCATCTCCCCCATCTAACAAGGCTCTATGTATGACCTCCCTCAGAAACCACTCAAACTTGGCAAGACTGACCAGCCCTTTCAAACATCAGTTCTCTTTTCATCCCAACAGGGCAGGCAAGCAGCGGCTGAAACCTCCCGACCCACCCTGGCTTAGAGAGCTCATCACTCTTTGAAGTCTGCTGTACTTCAACTGCCCTTATCAGTTATTTTCCAACTTGCTGCACCAAAAAGCCAATAGCCTTTGGTTTTTAAGGCATAGTCTAGACTTGAAATATTTCAGTGTCTGTGCTATCAGCTACACTCTCTTATTATAAATTGAAATGTACAGTACACTGAGCTTCTTAGTGCATTATGGCAGAACACTCAGCAATCCTCCAAGCATTTGTAATAGCTGCAAGCTTTCACAATTTAGCAACTACTACCAGCTATGACAAAGCAAATGTGGAAATATCAATTCTCTAAATTAGGGCCTAAAAATAGACTGTTTTCATCTATTTAGGACTCAGGCAATTGTTTATAAAATCAAAGGTTAAGCAGAAGTCACTTTTTAGTCACTTTACTGAATTCCTTTTTTTGACAGGCTATTTTAGAAATTACAAGAGCTCAGATAGACAGGACTTCAGGACAAGAAAAACAGGAAGTTGGGGGTTGAATTTTAAAATGAGCAATGGAAAAGCAATCCATTAAGCCTTGTGTATTGTAACACACATGATTTATCTCAAGCATGTTTTGTACAACGTCCATAGCAATGATGTTTGCACAGCAAAGTATTTGACAGTCAAGAAATGGCAACGCTAGGGTTGCTAGCAGATGAAATTTGTTTCTGCTACTTCAAGTCGACAAGTAACAAGAAAGTAGCTCTACTCTGAGATACATCTAGGTTTAAACAATTTCCTAAACTGTATGGTATTTGGAGAAAGGCCGAGCGAGACAAGAGGCCATGCAAATTTGTTAATGCAAGAAGGGTATAGAAAGCTGTATGTAACTCAACTTCTGCAGCATAGTAAAACAAGCAACACTAAATACAAATGTTTGCTGATAGCTGTATCAGAAAGATTTTAACACAATGAAATTTGAATTCAAATACATAGTATTTATATCCTGGAGTACAGAGCTCTCTCTTTTCTGCCAAAAGCAGGAACTAAACAACCATGTCTGTACATATGCACGCACTAAGTAGGATCAATTCTGACACTTTAGGGGATCCTTGAAGAGTAAGGCACTAAAGGAAATGTTCCGCCTGACTTTTTCTATTTGTTATCGCAAACCTCTGTGGAGGAAGTCCAAGATAAAGGCAGAAGAGGGCAAAAATACCCAAAACCAAAAGACTCAGAAAAAACCAGGAACAACAGAAGGGGTGGGGGGAGGTGGGGGGGGGGAAGCATTAGTTGCAGCAAGTCCAGAAGAACAAGCCTTCTCTTGACATCAAGACTTGAGACCTACTGCAAAAGGCAGCAAACAATTAAAATTTTATCTTCTTGATCTAATCAGGCATTTTTTGAGAAACAAGTATGTCTAAACAACTGGAACCAGCTTTAAGACAGGTAAAACCCACTAGCAGACACAGGACAGGAGTTTGTTAGGCTTCAGGCAGCTGCTCTGGTCCTCTGTGAGGCTCTCAGAGCCATCAGTCAGACACAGTGACATTTGCCAGACAGACACCGCGGCTCCAAAAGGCTGCCAGACAACAGGGATGGAGGACATGCTCCAGTTCCAAACACCTGACTGCTGCACACGAGTAGCCACAGAGCTCATGACAGGAGACATTGCTCTGTCATCCTTCTAGACTCTCAGAACAGCAATGTCCATCACTTATTTAGGGATTGTCCTTTTCACATTTTACACAGGTCCTTCCCTCAAATTACTACACGCAACCAAAGATTTAAGGAAAAAAAAAATGTTGTATTTTCTGTGAAAGACTGTGTCATAAACACTTTTTTTTTTGTTTGCTTTAGATGAAATTATCTGAGCTATGAAGAGACCTGAGGAAATTCTGAATTTCCTCTTCTTCAACAGGCACCCAGCAGTACTTTCTTTAACATTCCAGTGTATACATTGTAAGTTACAGTGCATTCCAGTGGTTTAAACACTGTGATGTTTATTTCTAGACACAAGAGATACCATGTGTGTTTTCAATCAATGCCATTTATCACTCTTAAAGCCACGTTTTTAGTGTGATATAGTGCATTTTGCTTATTGCTTCTGTATAACACATTATATATCTTTACACATGCATTTATCTACAGTAATGGATAGGCTTTGGCTCTGTCTCTGAATTACCTCCACCACAATCAAGGGGAGAAAGGAAGAAAATTCCAGCAGCTCTGATTGGGACTGCAGTGCACAAGTTTGTAAGGGCTGAGGATGTAGGGCTGGCACACAGCTGGGCCAGACCAGGCTCTGCACACCCGGGATGGTGTACCCAGTTTACCACTCCACCAAAAAACCACCAAAACAGGAGGGAACTCTATTTTCATCCTTTTGCATTCCTCAGCCCTTAAATACCTACCATAGAACCAAACTGTCTCTAAGATATGTCAGCCATCCCAAATCTAACATCTGCATTCAACAAGTAACAGCTACAAATCAATGCAAAATACATGCCTGCAACCTCCAAACATGATTAAAAACCAGCCAAAGAAGGAGTACTTAATGAGGACTTGTAAAATGATCTGAAACAAATGTGAAAAATCCCAAAACAAAGAAAATTGGAGCTGACTCATGTCAGAGATGAGACACCCAAGAAATGAATTACAGGATTCGACAGGAAGCCTGAATAGAACCCAAGCATTTTCAAAGTACAGAAGTATTCCCTTACTGCTGCTGGCAACTCTCTCTTTCTAATGCAGCAGTCTCCCTCAACACTGGATTTAGCATGCAGGATGGTCTTTATGTATCTGAAAGCCACTTTCCATTTACTGTGTGGGTCAGAGCTGTGGGGAGACAGTTAAAATTATTTTATAATTCAGACTGAAAGCTGCAAACAGTGATAAAGACAGCACCCTCATACTGGGCTTGTAATTCTTCATCTATTTCATGGCAGAACTCCAAGTTATTGGGGTACTGTACTTCACATTTTCTTGTTGCCATAGCACAAGGAAAACATGCTCAGTCTCCAGGTAACTGGAAACAATAATTCTTTAAATACAATTTTTGCTTTTCTATTTCAGTTAATTCGAAAAATTCTTGGCTACAAGAGGAGAAAATACTTTCCCAAACAGTTTTTGTAAACTTCATTTTTATTAGAATATTTACTGGAAATTATTTTAATATTCTATGCAAACAAAGCATTTGCAGAGGAACATAAAGCAAAGGTGCCTTTCCGTGATCAGATTTTGGCTTATTTTGTTTAACATCTAAATGCTTTTATTGAAGGTACAGCTGAAATGACAGACAAACCACAGCTTATTGTGATGATGATTTCAAGAAGTTTTGAACAGCCAGTTCTCTACAACAAAACTTTTCTTCACAACTGCTTCTGTGGCTTGTAAGTGGGCAAAGGATGCAAAATAAGTTTATCTGATAAGAAACAAAAAAGTTCTAAAATTTAAGGTCTAGAAGTCTCAGCACAGTCAGGACTAACCACATGATTCATGTTTCCTTAACAGTTCCTAGCTAATCTGAAGCTCTTGTACAAACAGGTTAATTCATCTTCCAGGCTCAATGCAAGACATGATTTGAACCTCAGCATAGCATTGAGGAATACTACCTGACTAACAGAGCCAGCTGCCTGATAACAAGAGAAATTTTCAAGTACTTAGTACTATGAAGTGAGCAGATCAGGTTTCATTACACCATTGAAAAAAATAAAGAAATGCTCTTCAGTGCCAATAAAACAACAGCATATGATCACTGGTCAGCACGTTTCCATTCAATCAGCATGGGCAATAAAACTGTTCATTAGTCTTCAAACCTGAGTGGGAAATACTAGGCACTGGATTTAATGCTTCTTCCAGTCAATTACCAGTAAAAAAAGGTAAACATCTTCAATTAAAATCAAGCAGAAACTCACACAGACAGCCAGTGATGCCTCTTCTCTAACAGTTCTGCCAAGAAAGCCAGCATTTAACTACAGACTGACTTAATTTCTGCATTTCCTCCAAGCAGGTCAAGTGAAAAAGGTGAGCTGGAAATTCCAGTTCCCAGATTCAATTTTGTATTCAGAAACATAATTTCCAAATCAGAAGATACAATTTTCACAACAATTTTTAAAACCTTTGATCTGGGTTATGTGCATTGAAGTTCTAGGAAGTGGGCAAGAGGGGAACAAAGTTTTCCAACTACTTAGATGTCCACTAAACAAACCAGAACTGAATGACCCAGACTTTTACTTGTTTACTGGTTTTTAAGGTTACTTAAAATTATCTAGACCAGAGAGCAGGCAGATGGACAACCCTTCCCAGCTTTAGTGATGCAAATAATGAGAGGTCTGAGCAGGTGCCCAAGTGACAGACCATCAGCCAAACAAACAAAGTTTCAGTGGAAATGACACATCCTAGCAGAACGTTTCAAGTCCAACAAAATCACCACGCTTTTCTATTCGACCATTTTATGGTTTTCTTCCATAACAACATTTCAAAGGAAATTTTTATCAATTCTTGCACCCAGAGCAAGAAACTACTTTCTATGTAAGACCATATTTAAAAAGAAATTTGCTTGCAGCAAGTTTGTGTAGACTGATTCAGTTGTATTTCCAGATCTACAACTCACCCCATTTCTTTGATCATGTAACTTCTCACTTGTGCCTCAGTTAAAAGAACTGCGGAAACAGAAGATGTTCTGGGGAAGCAATGGCAGGAGGAAGCTGAATTATTAATTGCAGAGGTGTCCACTCTAATCAGAAGTCCACGCAACACAGGCAAGAAGCTCCATCAGTTTCCAAAGAACCCTTTATGAACTACATTTTATTTCTGATCCTTCTCTTGGGCACTTCAGTATTCTAAGGAACATACAAATATGGCACAGATCACTATCACTGAAAAAACATATGAAGAAACAGGCACTTGACCGCTAAAACTACTTCCTTTTTATTCAATTCTTGCATTTAAAATCATTAAGAGATACATGCATCATAAAACACTATAGGATAGGGCAGTAAAAGGTAATTATCATCACAAGCCACATCCCTGAAAGTATAGCTGATATTGGCTTATACATGCACAAAATAAAAAGTACAATACGTAATGAACAATTTCCGTAAATATTACAAATGAAATATGATTATTGCTGCATCTTACAACTTATTATCTCTTTTATTTGCCAAGACTTAATCTATTATAATTCAATAAAAAATTTAACAGAATATTGAATTTACTCTTCCAAGTAATTGTGTCTTTCCAAATGCAAAAATCCTGGCTGAGATTCTTTGCAGTACAGCCTTTAAACACTGCAAGCAGATAATTCAGTCAGGGTACAGACATCAAATCAGTCTGATGCTTTTTCACCCTTATTTACCTGTTCTCTTTCCACTGTTGCTCCAGACAACCATTAGACCAATAAAGCTTGAATGAGAACATGAGCTAAGGTATTTGAAATAATTTGTAAGAGGGCATCATGCAATAGCTACAGTTGCTTCCTGAAAAAACAAAAAAAACCCCAATGATTTATGGAAAAGTCACTTGCTTTTATTCCTTACTATAATCAGAAAATCTAGATGAATTGACAAATTTGCTGTAGGAAGAACAGCACAAGAGCTTTTATTCCCAAAAGCTACTTCATTTTTTTTTGTTATGCATATTGCACAGATACAAATAATTCTGAATTACTTCTTCATGGCTTTCCATGCATAGAGTTGTGCTCTGCACTATCCATCAAGCTGGGGCTCCACAAGCCTGTATTAAACAACAACCAATATAAATAGAGTGCCTTGGCTGACAAATCATCAAGAATAGGTTTGGCAGAAGAGAAACAGCTGCCGTATTCCTCCCATCCCAACTTTAAATAAAAGAAACAAACAAAAAAACAACATAACCTTGGAACAAATATGGAGCAGTGTCAGTTTTAGGGGTTTATTAAGTACTTTATATAAAACCTGCAGATCAGCTTGAGGCCCAGTCTGTTTTTCAAAAAAGTAACTTGTGGTCAATAGCTGGCAAATCTGAGTCCTCTGGTTTTCAAAGTCTACAACAGACCAAAAAGCTGCCCAACACTGATGGATAACAAATCCAAGTGAAAATTATGAAAAACAGATAAAACATTCCACTTCGTAATTGGAGATGTTACAAACAAACCAATAAATCAATTTCTTTTTCCTCTGCATAAGAGCACCCCAACACTTTTGTTCAGAGCTAGTCTTGGTGGGAAGGGGTAACATTTTTAATTTCAGAAGTATCTATTTCACAATAAAATCCTCAGTGGGGGAACAGAAATAAAGAACTTCATGCTGAAGAACAGTTACTCAAAGAGAAAACTAAGTTTTCAGAGGAGTATCTTTAAATCTCTGCCACTGGCATTGAACTAAAAATCACTCTCGGAGAAGGAGACATCCATGAAACATCTAATGGCTTTTTTTGCCCTCATCAAGACAGAATTTTCTCATCAGGTTAACAACTCAGGAAAAATACAGGAAGGGCAGATGAACAAAACTCATACAAGCCTAGGAAAACCAGTGACTATCACCAGGAGAGGAACAGCATGACAGCTTATGCTAACTCATTATTCAGAGAGTTGCAACTATGAAAATAAAGAGGGTAAAAGCAGACTTTCAGAGGTCTTAAGCAAGGTACTCAACTTGGAAAAAGTGTCATTGAGAGCTCTGTATTTGTGACCATCCTTTACAAAAACCTCTCTCAGTTTTAAAACAGAATATATTAACCCAAATAATTCTTCCTTTTCCAGCTATAATGTATGCTGCAAATGAATTTGATTCTGGATGGATATTACTGCAGTGTGGTTTGTTTTTCTTACCCAATGCAGCTTTCTTCTTTTTTAGTATCTTTTATACTGTGACAGTCATCACCTATAGAGCAACAACAATTGCTAAACTACTTTATTCCTTTTCTCAGTAGCCCGTTATATGCTACAAAAGTTTATCAGGCCCCATGCTAAAAATCCCAACAGCACACTTACTGAAGCCAGTGATTTTCCACCTAAAATCAGCTGCAAGGTCAGATTATGGATTTTATCTACTCTCAGAATTATTAAATGGCTGAAAAGAAAGACTAGAGACTTATCTTCATTTGCCCACTGTGTAAACCATTCTGGCTCAACAGTACTTGCATGAGACATGAAGAAGAGCACCTACAGACAAATTTATGTCACTTTTAAAAAAATAATAATAAAAAAGACAAATTGCTATTATCAATGGAATAGAACTCTGCCAAGCCTCTGAGTCTCTGCAACTGCCTCAGGCTTTTAAAAATGTATTTCCAAGACAAATATAAAAGAAAAAAAAACATTTGCAAATAACGTTAAAAATGTTCTAGCCATTTAATTGGAAAATTCCATTTGAGAACTTGAAATTTTGCAGGGCTGCCTTTGTGTCAGGCATACACAGCACTCTGAAGCATACTTACACATCAGCAAGTATCACAAGTTTATAACAACTTTAAAAGTCACATAAATTGTAGTTTTCTAGTGAGCTGTGCTTACAGGCTGGCTGCTTTCCAAGGTAAGCACAGAACAAACAATAGATGGGTTACCTGGCAGGCTCCGAAGCAAAAGAAGAAAAATGCAGCAGTTCTGCAGAAAATTTATAAATGTTTCATTCCCACTAGAAGCAGCAGAAGGAATTTATTTGCATTTGCTCCATTTGTGGACATGAAATCCTGTTTTCAATCTATTATGCTTTGGTGTAGATCAATATCCAAAGCATAATCAAAACCCATGTGTTGCCAAACTACCTCCCACTATTAACTAACAATATTTCTGCTTCAGGACCTTACAGTCAGACATGAAGATCTGCTGTGCTTTTCAATCTTCTAGACAACAGCCCTCACATCTCATTTGCACAGCTCACCAGTAGGATCAGTCAACAGCATATCTGGCTATTTCTAAGATTACATTACAAACCACTGCTAAGAAGGGCAGGTTTAACCCCATCTTCAGTTCTGTAATTCCCTCTTTCCATCGGCTACAACGGGAAGCTTTTCTCTTCTGACAGAACTCGAAAGGGACATCCCCAGGGCTTCAGGTGGATTGAGGTCTCCAAAGCCACTTCTAGCAGAGCATTTCAGGGTGTAAGCCATCAGTATTGTGCTGTCCATGGATGCAGGCTGTGCCTGGGAAGATGCACAATTGAGTTGGTCCATCTGTACCTGCACTAATGAAGCTCCATGGCTCTGCAGGGATTCTCACAGCAGCAGCCTGATGCAGACGTGTTGCCTCTGCTTCCAGGGCTACTGAATCTGATTCTATAAAACATTTTTTTTCAGACTTAAATGCTCTCCAAGCCAGAAAATGTCTCATCAGTACAGTACAATAAAGCAACTCAAGTTCCTTGTTAAAGCTGAATGGCTTTGGTGCTTCAAACACCTGCAAAGATATGAGCGACCATTTGATTCTTACTTGTGAATTTTTTGGCATTTAGATGCAAAGGATCCAGTGCTATTAACAAATTAGTAATAAAATATTTTGCATGAACGTTTATCAAGGTTATTTTAGCCTAAAACAAATTACCAGCATAAGAAGCTAAATAAAGAATTCAATGCTGAGACAACCAGGGAAGTTTATCTGCCAGTGCTTATGCAATACTTTACTAAGCTGCCAGAAGACAGAAAAAAAGCAATATCTAAGACTATGTTTTTTAACTTTTTAGCCTTTTATTATATGAAATAGAAGCTCATTTGAAACAGAAACTCAGTTTCTAATAAAGTTTGCCAGAACTGAAAGGAGCTTATAAAAATAATTAGAAGTGGTTTAATAGGTGCTGCATTTCCCATCACAAAGACCAAGTCAATGTACAGTAAAAATGAGTTTCAAGTCAGCTGCAAACACATTTGGCAGCTGCAGATGCTTTAGACAGACCTGCTGTGGCAGACACATAGATGCTAGTCAATCCAAGAACAAAGTATCCATGAAATAATTACAAAACAGCAAGTGACCTAGTCAGGGAAATAACCTACTACAGCTACTCAGGGACTACTAGATTTTACACATGTGAGCAATGCTCTGGCTTAACAAGAGCTATTAGGGAAAAAGCAGGGGGGAAGAAGGAAGGTCTGCAACAGCTACAGATAAAGAGCTTCCCAACAACATCTAGGACCTTGTCACAGATCAAGTGATTCCCCCTTCCCATCTCTGACTCAGTACCACTGATGTCTCTACAAAAGTGCCTTAAAAGCTGAAAAGCGAGAGGGGAAAGAAACAGAAAGACAGAACAACTTTTAAAAGACCACTGAAGCCAAATAAAAAAGTTTGGATCATTCAGAAAACTACACTGCTCATACCTACAGAATGAGAGGCCAAAAGATAAATAATATCCTGACCTACACCAAAGATAAAGGAAACAGGTGACAAGACAGAAATAGTATAGAGAAGGTTATTTATCGGTATCCCCTCTTCCCCCTAAAATAAATAACAATAAAAAAGGAAACTAAGAGGAAATGTGATGAGTCCATCTTTGCACTAGATAAATCTTATCCAAAAAAGGAAGATACTGTCCAAATCGGGCCATGCAGTTCATGCTACCTGAAGTATCTAAATCAAGAATCTTCCCAGAGCAGTTTTTATAGTCATGGAACATATTTTAAAAAAGCCATATCTAGACTTCCCTTTAGCGCCTGAAAGATTTCATAATCTACCAATTCATTATAAGGATTTTTTCTTTTCTTTCCCTTTTCTCCTTTGCTATAAGAATCTCTTCCAAGAAGAGCTAGTATTGTCTCAGTTATTTCCAAATGGGAACACACCCTGGTGTGTGCTTCCCCTTTTATCAAGAGCCCTGACCTTTCAAAAAAACATTATACAAAAACACAGAATTCCTGGAAAGAATTTGCTCTTTCTGATTAGCACAGTAGTATCACAGAAACAGAAGCAAGAACTTACCTTCAATATATAAAACATGCTCGTTAGCAAGTAACTGGGCAACTGACTAAGGATATATGTGAGAAACCACGCACATCTTTCTAGCTGCATTTGTAGAAGGATTCCCAAATGTAATCACAGCTCTTGAAATGCTTTTAATGAGTTCATTGCAATGGGCATGGAGGAAGTGATATTTTTATTGGGGAAATTATGAATTATGGGCCTGTCAAAAATAGTTGTTTATGACATTCCACTTCCCTCTCTTTCTCATCAGGTTGAGGCTTCTCTCCCTGTGTCATCTGAAAGTAAACATGATGGTGAAACTCTCAGTGTGGCTTCAAATAATCAAAGGACAGTATGCTTTTACTTACTGGACACTTCACACTCAAACACTACAGCCTCAAGAAAATTACCTCAGGTATGACTGTAAGGCATGCTCAAGTTAAGAAAAAACATCACAAGCACAGGTACTAAGTCAAACACAAAAACACCAGCGTTAAAAATACATTGACTATGAACTATTCTTACATTCCAGAGTTAAGTGACATTTTTCATTTGAGCAAGGAAGAGACAACTATATTCTCCTACACTGAAATGTTTACCTCTGAAATATTTTTGTTGCCAGCAAGATCATCAAAAGCAGCTTGATAAACAAGAGCAACTGCAGTGATAGCAAATGATGCAACAGAGAGATCAAAGACCTGAAATGACAGTATCACTTGGAGCCTTTTAAAGCCATTCATTTATGCTAACATAAGTAAATATATGGAAACTATTTAGAGAAACTGTAGTTACATAATCTTCATCAAACAAGGGACAGGAAAATTGTTCCAACCCTTTACTAAAATGTTATGGATTAATTAACTGGCAGCTGGGTCAACTTGCTGCCTTTCCCAGAGGCATAAACCCAAGACAACACACAGGGATGCCACTTTCCAAGCTCATGGGCAGAATGAATAGTATGGGAATTTCTGTCCTAGTGGAGGCACCAAATGAAGATAACTCACTTCTATGTCTTAACTCCTACTGAGCAGGGTTTTACACCTAATTCTCCACAGTGGGACTGAAATAAGAGGCCCAGTGACAAGCAAGGTCTTGCTCTTCATTGTTGTAACTTCTTCCCTCAGCAGGTCCACCTTGAACTGTGACTGAGGCAGTGACATCTCTAAAAAAAATCAGCTGTGACTGTTAAGCTAAGAAATCCAACTTCCACAGAAGAACATATGTGGACACTTCTGAGTGCTCCCATAAATGTGATTCCTTGTATATACTTTGGTATGAATTTATACAGGAGCACAGGTTTCCCATGAGGGTAGTTCTTAATATGTAGATGGCCTTAAAAGCTCTCCTTAGAAATGTACAAAGCATGATATTGTTTTATTTAAAGATAAATACAGCATTTTTCATAGTTTAAATAGAAGATAAAGTGTGCAACTTCTACTGTAGTATCTACAAATACACTGTGAGAAAAATCCCTGGCTGTTACAGCATCAGTTATATACTTGGATCAACACAAATAACTTAGAAGAAGGCCATAATTTCTCAAGGCTAAATCACGTAATTTTAAATTCTATGTTAGGTTGCTTAACATTCAAAACTTTCTTCTCACACAAATCATTTTCACCTGCTCCTGCTGTCGTTGCAGATGAACAGCCAGGGAGAGAGGACAGAAAGAACCAAAACAACGCAGAGTTGGGAATGAAGAACACACCATGTCAAAGGGGAAGCCTAGAGCTATTGGAAAGCCCTGTATTCCACTTAAGCAAGGCAAAACAACATGCCTTCTAACAAAGACAATTTGAAACCAATTACAACCCAGAAGATTAATGTACTGACTCAGGCGTGGATGAGCCTGAGTTTTCCACCGCCCGTATTTCCCAAGAATCCTTGTCTAACTCATGGAAAGAGGGGTAGAGCTGCTTAGAATTTCCAAAATGCAGTAAGGAGAAAATTTGAAAACAACTTGAGGAAACATGGATTCCTGCTGAGCACAGCGTTTTCAACAACAGCTAAGATTTATTATATTGAAATTTTTTTCCAACACAGATACAAGCTACAACAGCGTGTTTCCTTTCCAATTCAGCTGCAGCTGAACATTTCATTGAACCATTACAGTAAGAAATGAAGCTTTCACAACAGCTTTAAAAAGCTCTCTTCTTTTGGGATCAAATAGATATATTATTTAAGTAATGCCAGTAAGAGGAATCAATCACTGGACTAAGTAATGTCAAGGATTGCTGGGCAATTAAATCCGATTATTAATTTTGATGTATTGATGAGAACTTCAGAACAGAGTACTGACGAAAACAAATTGAAGACAAATGCCCATGAAACTATTCTTTGAGTCTTTACTTTCCCTCTGCCCTGGATCTGGATATTAAGAAATGCAAACAACCCTCTTCATCAATATTTAGAAGTTTTATGGGCAATGCATACAGTAAATTCAGTTTTAAATAATGATATTATTAGCATACTTGTTAAGCAATCAAAGTTTTGTTTTGTTTGGGGGTTTTTGCTATAGAGAAATGGGAACAGACAAAAAAAGTGACACCTTTGAGAATTTCTGCTGCAGAAGGTAAGCTAGCAATAGTCATCAAACCCAGCATTCTTACATCTTCTCCCACCTTCACTAGTTTAATGATATGACAATTTAACACCCTTTTCAAAGAGAAATACATAACCAATGTAATACAAACCCTATAAAATAACATAGCCATATACACTCTATTTGGAAGCAGCTGACTGGTCAAACAGCACATGGGTAGCCCTCATTAGTCCCAGTGTGCTGCTCTTTGATTTGTTTCCATCAGGCAAAGGGTGCCCAGGTAAAGGTACAGCTGGTTCTTTGAAAGGAGAATCATCAAGGGATAAAATAAAAAAACTCAAAGTATCAAGGTTTTATTCCAGAACAACCCATTTTCTAACAACATCAGATGAACATTCCCCATTATTTCCTTACAGAAAGGAAAACACTTTTTGCAGAATACTGCAGTATTTACAATCAAATTATCTTTATTATTTACATAAGTCACTTTTAAGACCTCTCCTTGTACATCACATCCAATTCTATTATTTGGTTTTATTTTACCCTTTTTTCTTTTCTTTTTAATTAAACTTTGCTCCACAGGAACATCAGCAATTATGCTTGGTGGAATGGGGTAAGAAGTTCACACAAAGCTCTCTCACTGCACAGGCAGTGATGACAGGTTCTGTTAAATATGCATTTTCTCACCTTAAAGATATTTCACTGGAAGAGCCTGAGCAGCAGAAGAAAAAGTAATGGTCTCTTGGCAAGCACGTATAAGCTGCCATTATTGTGATGAAACATTAAACCACAAGCAGCTTCCACAGCCAGACCTGCTTATGTAAAGGAGCACATTTCTTCAAGTGTTTTAGTTTAAATAGATTTTAAAGTATTTTTAAGAATTGCCTTGCAACTCAGTTTTCACCTCTTCTGTATGTATATTACAATACATTACTGTGTTTTTGGAGTAAAGGTTTGGTTGTTTGTTTTTTTTAAAATCTTTAAGATTAAATTGAAAATAAATTAGCTGCCTTCTGCTTCCTACCAGCAAAGTAATACAGACTTTTTCAAATCCTGGATCAAAACTACCTTATGCAATTTTGAATTTGCCAAGCCTAGTACCAATCCATCAAAGAAGGATTTCCTTCATTTCATTTTGGGCATTTACATAAGTACCTTAAGTTGGGTCACTGGAATTATTCTCCCTCATTCCCCATCCCATCCCTCTCCATTCAGTAGGCTCATCCTATAATCTAATTTCACAAAAGAAAACGGCACTTTCTCTCCCTGTGAAGCAGCAAATATACATACAGCTTATTTTCATGGAAGTTTGATCTACAGGGGGTTAATATTTTAGAACTCCTAGGCAAAATTTGTAATCATGGTAGGAAAAGCTAAAGAGACACTTAACCTCAGGAATGCCTCACATCTTTGTGACATTAGGACCCTCCAAATGCAAATTACTGTGCAGGCAGTATTTTTTCAAGTTTTTAATCTGAGAAAAGGGGGTGAAGGAAATAGGTACAAGATGCCCTGGAAGAGTTTTCTGTTAGGAATAAAAGGTTTTTTACATGAACATGCTTATCTCTGTAGATCCACACAGCTTAGATTTCTACACTGAATTTCAGAATGTAATGAAATTCAGCCCTTTCAAGCTGTTTTGGAGATCAGTTCAAGAGCCAAGGCATCAGACTCACTGAGATATGCAAATAATAAAAAGTGACACTAAAATTGCCATTTTTCTCTTTACATATAAGAAATTACTAAATGTGCAGAATCATAACAAACTTCAGTAATGAAAAAAACCTGGTTGCAAAATTAATTGCTTCTGGAAAATAGCTCCCTCTTCAGTTTTATTTCAGTTTGATCCTGCTGATTTGAACATACAAAAGGTCCTTCCATCAATGTTACCAGTTTGGAAAAACTCTGTCAGATTGAGGTGGTATTTTAGTTATTATGAACTTGTCCTCCTCAAAGTTAAAAGTCAGAAGATACCATTAGATCCCTTAATCAAATATTTATGGAATGCTATTCCATAATATTCAACAATAGTTGGTCTGCAAAAAGTTTTCCCCATGTTCTGATATAGTAATTTTGATCTATAAAGAGAATTGCAAGCTAACCACAAAACTTCAGTCTTCATTTAGATAAACTGGACAAAAGTAATAATATACCATGAACAGTCAGTCTCCAGTCAAATTATTCATAATTCAAAAGAATAAACAGTGACCAAGCTCAGAAATTTAGTCTTCCTAGCTTAACAAGGGACTTTCTGAGCATGTATGCAATGTTGAAGAACTTGGCCTTTCAACAACTGCTCCTTACATTTATTTGTTAGCTCAGAGACAAGAACACAAAAATGAGATTGGAACAGCTTTAGCTCAGGGTTCCTATCTGGTTGAACAAACAGTTAGAGAGCATCTCTCAATGTTTAGATGTATTGATACCCCAAAACAAGCTAAGAATTCACACTTTACACATGGAAACGCAGAACTGAAAGTGAGCTGCAACACAACTACTTATTCCTGGATGGAAAAGTCATTTCATTTTAGAAAGGGGAACTAAGACCACATTACCACAGCTCAGGAAAATGCCACTTTCTCTCAGTATTTGCAAGATCCTATCTGGTAACAGTTCTAAGTTAATGCAGGGGATATTTTTCTAGTTATATTGGGGTACGAAGGTCTGTGTGGGTAGTTTTATATTTTTTATTAACTTATTTAATTCTTGTTTTGGATCTCAAGTTTGTTCTTCAAACCTCTTTTTGAGTATCCTGAACTTGTTTCAGATGTAGCAATTTGTCCAACTAGAAGAAATTATGCTATTAATGACATAGAAAGGGCCTAGATAAGAAGTCAGCTTAATTTCCCTACAAGATAAGCTCTTTTTTCATAAAAGATGAGGATGCTAAACCATGAAATTTTCAACATTTAGGAGGACTGTACTGCTTAAGAGCAGAACAGGTGGGTATATTTCTAATTAAAGAGTGACATTCTTCTTTCAAGGTTCTCCATTTGGTTGCTTATGTTTCAAAAAAAGGGAACAGTTAGTTATAGAAGTAATTTGTGTTTATGTAAATCAAAGGTATCTCTACCAAGGTGGAGATCAAAATCTAATTAACCTCTGCAGGCAATTTTGCTTGTAGTATTTATGCTTTGTTTTCCAGTAAATTAGCGATTGGGAATTAAAATGATTTTGCTTCACTAGAGAGATCACATGATTTTTTGAAATACTCACACTGATCTATCTGAACCCTGGATGGGAGTAGGGAGATGAGATGAGTAGCTTTAATTCACTGTGAGGAGCACTCAGATGGTTTGGTGATCTGATCACACAAGCTTCTATGGAATCAGATATTCCAAGAAACACTGCCAAGATCCTCAAGAGTTTACAATTCTTCAGATGCACTGAATTGCTTTACTAAAAACTAATTGCACAAGAAGAATACATTTTTGTGGGTATTTCTACAAAAGAAGTAAGTCTTATCTCAGCAGTAAAACAAGAACCCTGAGAGTATTGATTTTTTTCCCTTGCAAGAGAAGTTAGATTGTAGAGCTTTAAGTATGTGCATGAGTTTGGTCAGACTAAATGGATTCACAATAAATGCAAGTATTTGTAGGTTCCATTTTTGAGTAGCAATGACTATGCCTTGGTGAAAGACTGGCATTCCGCCAAGCTTTTGCATCTCCAACACTGGATAAGGAAAAGGAGTTAATTTTACAAGTTTTCAATCCAAAAAAGAGCTGCCTTTATTACTTAGAAGATGGCAGGTCACATTTCAGGGAATGAGGTCTAGAAAATTCTATATCCAGCAGGGAGTGTACATCAGCATGAATGGAAAAAGGCAAGCCAGAAGCTATGAAATCATTACAAATTCCCTCACTGACCTTCTTGCAGCACAGGACCTTTGCAAGCATCAAAACACATCTGCTAAAATAAAACCTGCTTCCACCACCTCTTCCCTCACACAATACATGCGATTAATATCCGTTTTCTGTGGAAGTCTATTCCTTGCTTCCTGTTTTTGTTGTGCAGAAAAATTAGAGACAAGAGGACAACTGCCCATATGGAGAATAGACTGCAATGCCCACATGCAAAATAGATACCACTGCAAAATCCACATCACGCTGGGCCGGAAAAAGCTACCAACTTGTCTTTCAAAAGAAAAAAGAAAATTTAAAAAGCCCAAACTACGGACTTAAAAAGGAATAAAAAGGAAATGAGTCATGGGGAAAATTTCAGGGAATTTCACATGAAAAGGAAACCCATAAGCAATTTCATAAAGTTTTTTCCATGCTGTTGTCCTCCCCCTCTCCCCCCAGCCCTTTCTTTTTTCTTTCCCAGAAGCTTGCTGGAAGAGGATAGGCCTCAAAATACTTTTATTTATCCTGCTATTAGAGGGAGAACAAAACAGAGAATAGGCCACAGTGTGCTCTGACATTCTGAAGATTTGTCTGCTGCATCTTTTTATTCATGGAATAAAAAAATGTACTGCATCAAGAACTGGCAACTACAAGCATTCAAAAAGTATTAATCAGATTGCCAAAACCCAAACACATTAAATAACCATTCCATCTCCAGTTTTCAGACATGCTGTCAGGAAATGAATGGTTTCTTTCTTCTCCTACGTCAAATGGGCAGGTGGAAAATGCCCAAGCACGTTCTTCTCATGGCTATACTCTCAATCAGCTGGAAAGCAAATGTGTCAAAGACCCAATAAGGTCATTTAGATTTATATCTTAAGTCCCTTCCTGACACTCAGAGGCTGCCTTCTGTCTTTGCTCCTGCACTAGAGAAACCAGAAATTTGGGAATGTTCAGAGGTAGGAGGGGAAAAAGATCCAAAGAGATAAAGATGGGTCCTCAACATCCCTATTATAAATTGGCTTTACTTAAGCAAATTATCTTCTTTCCTCTGTAAATATCTTAAGTCATCACCTAATTAAAGAAAGAAAAGCAAGCTGCTTTGCTGTTCCAGGCCAACATACTTTTCCTATGGAGAGCACAATAGTTTGGAGAGCAGATGGAAACACCTGCTGGAAGCTCTAGAGGACACTGATCTTCCCAGCAGCTCAGAAAGCTGAAGCACACTGGTCTGCTTGATACATTTACCTGTTCACAAGCTTACAAGCTCTGCAGCTTCTAAACATCACTCAGAGTCAGTCTTGACTCTGAACATGGCTCAAGAAAAGGCTTTCTCAAAAAAAATTTACCACAAATACAGTCTGCAGGGTAATTTGTTTGAATTAATTCAGAACAAGAAAAATTGAGTCCTCATGCAAAACATTTGTTTCCAGGAGGCTCACAAAGGGATTCTGCTACTGAAATGACATCATGTTTGTCTTGAACAAGTGTGGTTTTCTAGGAGTCTTCCAATGAGACATTGCCTGGACTCAGTGAATCAAATTTTCTAGCTTTAGCACTTACCAAAATAAATAAAACAAAAAACTATATTAGCAATCAAAATAGAAGCAGAAGCACAGGAATTGAGAAGCTCTTTTCCTACACAGACACGGTACTCAGATTCCAGACTATGTCTCAGTTTGGATCGCTGTTCCCTTTGGTTTGGAATTCTACTTTGACAGTCATTGACCTGGAAATACTTTATAGATATTTAACCCTCAGGGAATGGTCACAATTACGATCCTGAAAAAAAAAACCAAACACTTTAGGGAGGTCACAAGTCCCACCATGACTCACACACATAGAGATGGTTTCAAGGAATCAATTATTAGCTGTTTGAATGTGTCATAGCATAGTTCATACACAGTCATTTCATTATACAGATCAATCGTGCAGACCTGACACATCAAAAGGCAGCAATCTCAACAGTTTGAATGTATAAATTCAAACAGAAATTTCTCCTAGTAAAGCCACTGATGACAAAATTGTTCTTTCCTATCACACGTAAGAACATGTTTAAGTTCAATCGTTTGTTGATAAAAACACTTCTGAGGGAAATCTCTTAAAACTCTCATAATAATGAATTCATTGTAGCTGCAATGATTTCAATTAAAATAAGAACAACCTGTAGAAAAAGCAGCACATGTGACTCAAGACAAAAGCTGCAGCCAGCCACCAGAATAACACAAGCCAAGGAGCTGACCTCGTGAACTCCATCAATGGAGGTTGCCACACCGTCCTGGTACAGCAGAAACTTGAACAGGGTGTATTCTGTAGCTGCAGAAAACATCCTGATTACTGCTCTGAGAACCTGCTTCCTGTCCCTCTTGCTGCCCTTTGGTCTTAGGTCCTGATCCAGCAGCGCTCTTTGCCCCCTCAGTTGTATTAACTCATTCTGCCAGCACAGCTTTGGTTTCTAATCCCATCTCTAGTCCGCTTAACACTAATTCCTGGATCTCACTGCCTACCATGCTCCCTCCCCTTCCCTACTACTTCTAATCATTTCACTGACACTGGAGGAGGAACAAGCAAGCAGGAGAGAACACTCAGCGTAGGAACCCCTAGGATCACTCTCTGGAGAGTCTATCCCCTGCATTTCCTCTTCTTTGTAACAGTATTTCACTCCTGCCTGCCCTAAACTATACGTCTATCCACTCATGCCCCAGTTAAGATTCCTTGCTAACAAGTAAAAGAAAAGCAACTGGCACCAATCCAATTGATACACTAAAAAAAGAATAACACCAGAGCATCATCAGGGACCTACCAGTTGCCCTAGAGTTTTCTGCAACCTTAACTTATGAGGAATAAAATCTTCAGTCAGATAAAACACACATCCTTTACAGCACTTGTTCTCTAGCATTTTCCTTATGGCATCTATTCTGAATTAGAGCAGAGGCTGAAAAAGAGTCTGGTTTATTTTGTGGATTCTTTGGGAAGTTTTGCTATTATGCTGGGACAGAGAAGGAGAAACATTTACAAAAAACTTGGCAAAAATTGGCAACACCCACTTTACTTTTGTTACTTTGGCCCCCACTGCCGATATTTTTGGATTTTCATTCTGGAAAAAGGAGAAAGATGAGGAATTGTCTGAAGGAGTGTTTGCTGGGCTGCTTGCCCTCAGAAAACTGGAAAATTGCCAAGGCTGAAGAAAGAAAGTATTCTCTAAACTCAGATCTGACTTGTGTTGAACAGAACAACATTTATAGAGAATTAATATTTCCAGTGTCTTGACCCAGGAAACTCTGTTATCTTGTATGATGTTCAAAGAAATGACCAGTGGAAAAAACAGAGAAATTGCCAAACAATCAGCAGCAGTGCAGCCAGCGATCCTGTCTGACGGTGTCTTGTCAGACACCTCGATAAGTGGGTGCAGGGAGAAAGCCTGCAAGAGACAGAGATGGTGAGTTTATTCTTAGCCTCTGTTAACATTTATCTTATGCCATAAAATACTCAGGCTTACATTCTTCTCACTATTACTCATTCATTTGCAGACTGATCTCGTCTTCTATACAAAAAGACCTAATCCTTTTGTTCTACAAGCCATCTTTAAGCCTTCCTCACTCTTGCTGAGTACTCAAATTCATAAAGAAAGAGGATTGACAGCAGCCAAACAATCTGCCCATAGAAGCAACAAAGGTACAAATCACACCCTCGGGTTCACTCAGCTATGAGTAGCAGGTAATCAGTCAGCAGGCCCACACTTAAAATCCTGTGACTTTAAAATAAAGTCTAAATGATGTATCTTGTTCTAAGGAAAAGTTACCATTTTATAGAATATCTTACTAGGAGGCATTGTTAGCTGTGAATGGTGGCTCTGAGTGTGTAGAACAGCTTAAAGGCTTCAGGGAGCACAGTATTAAAGAGGAAGAGTGTAGTAAGGAGAAGATAAAATCTTACATCTGGGATTTCTTCAGTTATTATAGAGCAAGAGATGCTCTTGAGAAGCTGCCTCTCCAAGCCAGGGAGGTCTGGTTAGGCTGGCCAGCTGTCCAAGGTGGCAACTACTAAGATTTAATCAGCCCTTAAATGTTGGAGGAAGTTCCCATCTTCCTGCAGCTACCCCAGGAGAGGAACTGGGCAAAGGCAGGACACGGCCACGCTAAAAGGCACCCCTGGCACGCCCTTTGAAGAACAGCTGGGAGCCACCAGCTCAGACAGCAGAAGCAGCACAAGCAGTCCTGTGAAAAGACCAAGTCTGCAGCGACTCCTTGTAAAACAAGTATCTGTAATCTTATACTGCCTACGTGGCTAAAACCATAGGGGGTAAAGAGAAGGAAAGGTGCCAGCTGGAGAAGGCTAGTCTAAGAAAACAAAAATACAAATTCCTGTTGCCTGCCTTATTTAGAGTATAATACATTCATTACCATCCCAGACTGAAATGTCTGAGCAACTTCCAGAGCACTGAGAAGTTATTTTTGCCCTCCAAAATAAAAGGAGTATAAGAAACACAACCAACAATCACTGTTTAATACAATAATAATGCAATATTATGATTCACTCGCATTAAGTCTGACTAAATATGTCATTACCTTTAAATAGAAATGGCAACTAATAATTTTAAAACTAAAAATAGAAAGATATATGATGTGAATCCTATGTGATTTACTCCTAATGTGAATATATTATGCTGTCTTTCATATGTTTTCCTAGGTGCTTTCAGCTTTGGTATTTTTTTTTTGTTTTTCGCTCAATTTTGCTTTGTATTTCTTTTGCATACCAAGATAACATCTAGTCACAGAAATGCACTTCTAGAATTTTTTTACAAAAAAGGACTACATCACTCCACTACTACAGAAACCATGCTGATATGAAATGTAGATGCCATTGTAACTAAAGAAAATCAAATGGCAGGGAAGATGACAATGAAATATGTGGGAGCAAATACACAAATAAACCCTTTAAAATGAAAGGAATACTAAAAGTCTTCTAAAAATGTCAGCTAGGGGAACTCAATAAAGGTCAAGGCACTTTGAAAAGGAGAAGTTAATCAAAGACTTTCTGTATTTACAGTCTTTTATTCCATAATTTAGTACAATGTACTCTAGGTTAGTTTAAAGCTGTGACCTTTCTTGCCAACATTCGCTGTTCACTAACATAAAAGTCACAAGTTTTGCTTGAAGAAGCCAAACCTGTTGATGTGTAAATTGTTAAGTCTCCAAAACCACTACTTAGATGACAGAGCTTCACCAACATGATTACTTTTGACTGGTCTTGCATAAACCAAAATAAACAACAGGTGGGCAATGACCCCAGAACTCACTTCATATATTTTAAACAGCCTTTAATGTTACCATTCCCACCACTAGCAAATGAAAATAGGTGGGGCAAATATCTTTGTGCCAATAAAAATGTTTCATTTAACAACAAAGCATGTGTTAAGAAGGCAAATTAAAATGTACAGGCACATTCTGAAGTCACTGAATTTAGAGTTGTGAAAACAAACCAGCACTTCAAAATGGGAGCATTACAAAAGTGACAAGCAGATTTCCATCACCTTAAGGAAATTTACTTTTTTCATAATTTTCTTTAAACTGCCACTATCAAAATGAAAGCAAAAATCAAGAATGAGAGAGACTGCGAATAGTATCAAAACCACTCTTGAAACTTTTTTTTTGGTTTAACAACCACACTTTCCTGTGTTTTAAAGTGCTTCTTTCCTTTCTTACAGGACAAGACCACTAACACAAGAGGGGAAACAGCCTATACAGCAAGTGCTTCTGTCCTTCCCTCCTCAGGAAAGAAGAGTTATTTTCCTAGGGTGGCTTAGTTACAACATACATTTAAGTTGCTCTAACAGCAGCCAAAACTACAGCTTCCGTTTTCAATTCACACAACTCCCAAGCCTTAAAAGTGGAAAGGAAATTTGTACCCCTTATTCTGCAGCTTACTTAAAACTAAGTAGTTATTTCCTGTGAGAATTTTAAAGGAGCTAATAAGGCATCTTTTTTATTTAAAGAAAATCCTCCATGCGTCACCTCAAACCAATACAGACACAATACCAGTACAGACAACAGATCCACACCGAACGGCTGAGGTTGGAAGGGACCTCTGGAGGTCTTCTGGTCCAATCCTGCTCAAGCAGGAACAGCTGCAGCCACTGAGCTTAGGAATATCTGAGGGAGACTCCATAACCACCTCAGGCAACCTGTGCCGGTGCTCACTGACCCTCCCAGTAAAAAAAAGTATTTTCTGATATTTCTCAGTTTGTGTCCATTGCCTCTGGTCCTGCCACTGGGCACCACTTTTCCATCCTCTCTGCACCCTGCCGTCAGGCACGTGTACACACTGATAACATGTCCCTCCCCAAACCTTTTCTCCTCCAGGCTGAACAGTCCCAGCTCCCACCCTCCCCTCACATGTCAGAGATGCTCCAGTCCCCTCATCATCTTTGCAGCCCTTCACTGAACTCTCTCCAGTATACCCAGCATTTGTTTGCGCAGGTTCTCAGCCCCCAAAATTTCTGGAAGAATCTAGAGTATCCTGATTAGTTGGGAAGTTAAGGGTTAAAAGTTTCACCTGAGCTGCTGCACAAGGTTTTTCAGGAAGGCAATGACAGCTCATTGCCCTCCAAATTCACCATGAGGGGATTTCCTCTTTAGCCACTAGAATAGAAGTTTTGGTCCTGGTCCTAACTCAGAGCACAACAATTAAGGCCAACTCTTAGGAAACTGAATTCTGTCTGAAAATATCTCCCTGCTAGCTGCAAAATTAAAGAGTCTATAAAGTCACTTAAAAATTCATCAGTCCTCAGCTTCATTTCAAACAGTTTAAGCTTCATGAAGCAAATAATAAAGCTGATAATGTTATGAAATATTGCAAGGCTGAGAGAAAAAAACAAGCAGCTCTGTGTCACAGTATGACCTATCAAAATAGTTCAAATTACTTTAGGAAACAGTAAACACATTCCAAAACAAAAAAGTTCACTCATCTTCCAACTCTTCTCCCTCCGTATTTTGGTAAGAGGACCAAACACCTAGGCAGACTAGAAGACATGAGCAACAACTGAAAGTTCCTTTACAGTTATTTATGTTACATCATTATTCTTTCATAGTGCTTCCAGAGCAATTTACAGTAATCTGCACTATGAAAAAGGGATATAATAGACAAACAGAATGAGAAGTTATGTGATTAGCATTTCTTACGATGTCAGAATTTTTAGTAACTAACACTGTAACAAAGAAGAAAGAGATTAATGGCAACAGAGCAAGAAAGAAATGGGATTTTAGGTATATTATGGAAAATAAAAAACTGAAAGTGATCTAAAACCTCTACCAGCATATTTGTAAGTCTTTTTTACTGGTAACAGATTCCAAGCTTCAAATCAGGTTTGACTGCATTAGTCAGTAAGGAAAAATGTAATAATTTCCTGATACTTCACTGAAATTCTTAGACCAAACTACAACAAAAATAAATAATAATCCCTTATATGAGGAATATTAGAAAAGGATTCTCCTCCAGTTGTTCAGGAACGCTAGGGATTTAAAGTATTTCAAAATGTCTGGCTGCAGTTCAACACAACATGGCTAATGGGACTCAATATGAACTCTCCCATAACACTTTATCTAGTCAAATAATTTCTCTTTATAACTTTCTATCTCTAGCTTCTAATGTTGTCAGATAGACATATCAAGCATATAAATGGGAAACTATATTAAGAGATATCATAATTGACTCTTTTAAGCTGAAAGTAGGTTTTTCTATACATTAAGAACCACCTCAAGTCAGCTGCAAGATACCCTACAAAGTAAGATCTACAACCTGCAATTTCTGTAAAGCTGTTACACATTTTGATAGCATAATTTAGTCACTTTCTATTATGCAGACCAGAGAACAGAAATGTGCTATGAAATGATAAGACTTTTTCCCACCAAGGTTCACTTGGTTCATAGAGGAGTACTTTTTTTTTACTACTAGCAGGGAATTCAAGGCATTAATTGTAATTTGTTATCAGGAATACCCATAAAGGTGATCACTGTGTCCTCGACCAAAAGCTGAAAAAGACTTAATTGATCATCAAAGAAGGTAAACTGTGATAAATCTAAAACTCCAACCTTCTCACCTCATTTAAAATGCATCTCTCCAAGTTACCAACTGCAAAGATGTCTGCCAGTTCATCAAATCAGCTTTGTCTCATTCTAAATATCATGAAAGACTAAGGTCAATTTAGATCAAGTAACTTCAGTATATTTTTAGGAAGCTGAAACTCACTGTGAAAGCCAACAAAGATTAGACAAAGCTGTCTATCAGCAATTAGAGAGTAAAAGTCAAAGAACAGAGTTTCAGTATCAGTTCCTCAGGAGAAAGGCATCCAAATCAACATCCTTCATCTTGTCTGCAGAGGGATCAGCCTGGAACTGGAAGAAGTGGTTCTAGATGGCTAATACAATTTTCACAAGTTATTGTGAGGAAAATTTCAGAATATGAGCTGAGAAATTAGAACAGGCTATTTTCCTCTTACTTCTTGGAAAAATAAACATGTGCTCAATCATGCATATGTAAATAGACAACGAACTGTTTCACTCTGGACCAAAGCAAGATTTAAGCGAGAGGCATAAAGCAGAATTCAGTCAAACTGCAAAACAATTTGTGATTGTAAATGGCTTTGTTGAAATAACCTGGAACACTGACAGATTTCTTTTTCTGGTGCTCTTGATCCTATATTCAGGAACTCAATCCAGTGACCTCTCTTTGGAGTCAGCATTGATCTCAGGTATCTATCACTTGCCTACAATAAAACAGACTGCCAGGAAACCACAGTTTCAGACTCCAGATGAAGGGATTCTGGGGAAGTCTAACACACAGTGATTAGTTTCAGCCTGAAAAGCTTTTTGGTCAGAAACAGCACCGTCGGAATTTACAGGAGGGAGAACATCACCTTTAGCAAGAAGTCATCCTCAGCATAAGTACAGTTTGCTACATCCACAGCAGAGATGAGGGGATTCAGCACCACTCAAAAAACCATTTGGGATACTGAAGCTGCACAATGAAACATAGAGAAATTATAAACCACCACATTTAAGGCTGCTGCTTCCTGGCTGGTTTGTTTTTTCACACAGGAACCCCACCTTAACAGCAGAGTGAATAAGGAGGAATTACTTTGTATTTCTTTTTCCCCTTCTTGAAGCAGAGTGCTCAGATATTAAAATTCTAGGACAAAAACCTCTTTTTTCCCCCTTTTTCTTCCATCTTATGTTTATTATACTGCTATCTGAAAGTGCTGTATTTCAGTAATTTATTTTCACAAAAGATCCTATGGATATTTTTATAACTCAAGGCCTACAGCACACAGCATATGAATTGAGTCTGCTTAATCTGGAATGTTTCCAGACTAATTTTTTTTTCAGAATATTTGTCACTGTGCAGTACATCACAAGCACAATTCACAGTTGTTATCAGCTTCAGCTGCAGCTGTGAAAGCTTTGCATTCTTTATTTTATAGATGTTCAATCTGGAACCTTACTATTCAAATACAAGGATCACAAGTAGTTACTGTTAATAATGTTACATATCTTGCTTTTTAAGTAAAAAGTAAAGTCCAGGTCTTCAGTGGCATTGGACCACAGAAACCTTCAGGTGATCATGCACAATCCTTTATTCAGTTCAGGTTACAACATCAAGCACGTGCAACAAGTAAAATGGGTTCTACAGACCACATTCTTTAAATCTTTAAGGCATTCCTGAAATACAAGCCAAGTTTTTTAAGGGGGAAGAAAAAGAGAGTGTGTTAATGGAAATACATCCTGTCAATTCAAATATGGAGATGTGGGTGACATCAAAAATTTAGCCCATATATCACTTGTCAGTTATATATCTGTTGGTATTTTAATGAAGTCTAAGATCATGAGCCTACTGTGAAGAGAATCTGGGAGAATAACAGCTGCTCATCTCTAATAGCAATCATGTAACTTAAGAAATGTCATTTTAATATTTTCAAGGAACAAAGGAAAGGGAAACACTCCAATGACAAGGCAGGATATCTTAAACAGAGGAAGACACAACATTCCCATGTACAATATGCATGCTTTCCTAAAAACCAAAACCTCAGCATTTAAGTTGGCCAAAACCCATAACTTCCAAGCATTCCCTTCAAATTCTTTAGCTAAATTTAAAACAAAAACAAAAACAAAAACAAAAAAAAAACAACTGGAGTATTATCTAGAAAGGGATCAGACATAACTGTTTCTGTATCTGCTACATTTCAGGGTAGGTCTGAGAGCACCAACAGGTTAATGGGTGAAAGAGCAAAGTGTTAATTAACGCAAAAGCTTTTCTTTCAAACCATTAGAGTAAATTTGTATAGTCAGTATATAATGCCTTAAACCAGCAGGCTAGACTGGGTTAAAGAAAGAACAAATCCTATCATATTTAATGTTTCTCATGCCTCATCTAGGTACCTTTTTATAAGTACTTCTCTATTTTCCTCTACAGAAACAAAATAATGCCTTATAGTGCTATTAAATGCTCATAAAATAACTGATTTTCAAATAAAAACATTGATATGAAAACCCTAAAATGCAATGTATTTTCCTTTTGAAATAAATCCTATCCATCAAGAAGAATCAATGAAAGAAGGCTTATAGAATTTGAAGGCAATAAAGTAATGATTCCATGTCTTTTCTTTTCCTTTTTTCCTACTATTTACACTGTAGTCAGAAAATTTCTTTATTCTACATTAAGGAAAAATTTATCCAAGCTAACTTCCTTCTGAAAAAGTTAATTGAGCTTTTATTACGGTTGTATTTAGAATGTGTACATAGAAATTTCCTAAGCTTTTTCCAGAGCAAAAACAGTTAAAATGTTTTAATTAAACCACTTTTCCTTGAGAAATATTTCCTTTACAATGTTTTTAATACAACTCAACATTGGCTGCATCTTTCTTGACAGATGGTATTTTCTTAACAGAGAATGTCTCAAATGGTTTATGTATAACATTCTTTCTAAAATTCATTTCCTTTCTGTGTAAGAAGTTAATACACCAAGAAAAAAAGAAAACAGGAATGTTTCATGACATGTGGGATATAACAGTTCTAGAGTTTTGCTTTAAATTAGCCGAGTAATGTTTCTGTAAAAATATTATTAACGTGGTTGAAGCTTAACATTTGGAAAACGGAAAAATACTTGCCCACAACACTGCTTCTCTCCAGATCCCACTCCAACATTAACTTCTCTTTTATGTTCTACTCCTCAGTCCCACGTCTGGTGGAAATCTGACAGATCTTAGTAAGGTTCAGCTTAGGAGAGAGATGTTAACTAAGTGATTGTTTTCAAGAACAACAGACTGGTAGCTCTGTAACAAACAGCTCCCAAACCAGAAAGGAAAGCTCTTATAACTTCACTCCAAAATAATTTAAAGCACAGAAATCAGTAGAAAAGCACACCATAATCTCTCTGAGGAGGAGGACAGGCATTGAGGTCTCACAGAAGTAGATGCAGCACCTAAGGTTGGGCCACTCCTCCATACTGACACCAAAACACAAGTTCTTAAGAGGGAGACTTGTACGAGCTGGATGCAGAAGAACTAAGGTTCCACAAGCAGAAGTCCTGGGGAAATGCAATCTTTTCAGGGTATTGAGGCCAAAGGTATTGGGTTTGCAGCTTGTAATATAGACACCTTGTAAAGGTTGTAAACCTTTGGCTAAATGGCTGGAGAGCAACAGCAGTGAGAGCAGTCTTTAAGTGAGAAAGAAACACCTGTGGATAACTTCTTTTTCCTTTTGTGCTATAAGCATTCAATAAAACATTACTTTTCTAACAGATCAAATAATTTTCTGTAGTGCTGAAAATTTTTATTCTAAAATATTCTGCAGTCTGAAGAACTATATGTACAACAATACTTTGCAATTACTACTTCCCATTTTCGTGCATCTCCTAGCCAATATGCCCTTTAGTGATACTTCTAGCAAAGATTATCATCTGGGTTAATAATGTGTACATAGAGAATATCTTGCACTGAAATCCAAAGCTACCAAACAGTTTCCCTAAATTTTAAGGTTTGCCTAATTTATATTTATGAAAAACTGACATATTTTTAAACTTCAGCAGAAGCCTGTCCCAAATATGCCTTTTCCAGCTACTTCTGTATTTTAAGACACAGTGAGAGATCATGGAGATTGGAAATATAATCTTTCTTTCTAATATGCAAACTCACTTTAGCTTTCTGCTCACAGCAATGCTACCTTTAGTTCTGAAGGCAAGCTGAGTGCCCAGAGCTCATGATAGATAACAGAGCTTTAGACAATATGTGCAGTGCCAGTTTGCCCAAAAGAATTTTACGGATGCCTTGCATGAAGTTTGAAAAGAAAAAACCAGCTGTATTTAGCATCTCTATTTGCACTGACTACATGTAAAATGAACTAAGGACCTGAATGAACTTGGGGTCACAGACAACATGGGAACAATTTATAGCTTCCCTTTAAAAAGGGGAAGGATTTCCTACAGCCACTTCAGGGGCCTGGTGCTGCTGCAGAAGAGTGAAGGTCTGCCAAGCTGCAAAAGAACAGAGAGAAGGCAGACCATCAGAAAACCCAGCTAACATGTAACTGAAAGAATCAAACTTTACTAAATCCTCTAAACTTTTCACAAGGGTCTTTCTCCAATTAAAAGTAATTGCTATTAATATGTTTTTACAGAGAACTACTGCACAGGGGTGCTGTGTTACACATCATATTGGTTCTTCAGCAAACCAGCCTACTGCAATTACGTCAACAAAATCCACATAATTTCAGCTATTCTCCCCTTTAGACAGAAGATAATATGTATTCCTGTGCTATCAACAACCATTTTAGCAATATCCCTTTTGAGACCACTCCAGCCACATTTGCTTCTGCCTAAACTTAATTCCATACTTTCATAACTACAGAGCCACTGTCTCAATTCTGCAGGTCTGCCATCTCTCAAGGTCCTTTGATGACCTGCTGTAATTAGAACACACACAAAAAAACAGCTGCTTGGCCTCTGACAACTTTGCAGACATTTGTGTTTCAAAACCTATTAAGGTGGCAGACAAGATAAACATGCAGCTTTTTTACTCACTGTCATAATCTAAATGAGATGTGTTGCTCAGTTCAAGCATTGCCTTAAAGTGTGGAGTTTTTCATTAGTGGAGTTGACACTGTACAATATCCAACCCTGTATCCAACAGAGGTGCCAAACTAAATGCTTCTCAATATATACCAAAAAGATCAAGATTCTTTCTTCAGAGTAGGACTGAGATACAATACATACAATGCCTATCTTTATTGCAACACAAGTAAAAGTATTCTGTGAAATACATTTTTATAGAAATTATTATTCTATGTAAATTTTGGAAATTGGCATCTCAAGATAGAATAATTTATGACAAAATGATGAAGTAGTCATTCTGTAATGAATGGTAGACCCATGCAAGCTCTAGAAATAGAGGATAACTGTAAGGATTTCATTTAAAACTTGGTATTCAAGAGAAAATTTAAACCTGATGTTCCTAATAAAAGAACACACTCCTCTGAGCAAAGCCATAATTTTGTGAGAGACACAACTTTTGCCACTTCCAATGGTTAGAAATAGATGAGTCTGCACAACATTTATTGTAAATCATATTGACACATGAGTGTTTTTTTAAGGAAACTCTACTGCAAAATCTTTCCATCTCATGGAGGAAGCATAAAATGCAGCAAGACCAATCCTTTTCTAAAACAGTCTATCACCAAAGTTTAGAAAGATCAAACATAGCCAGAACTCTACACTCCATCTTCCTAGACAGTCTGTAATTATTTAAGAGAGATTCAAACAAACCAAACACCCCCTTTCCAAATGTGAAATGCATGCCAATTCCCAGGACATTAACTGGGAATTCCACTATCTGATGATGAATTACACATAAATAGCTCAATGGCAGCCCATCATTTTTACTTGTCCTGAGGACGAATCTACTGACCTGGGCAAGAGATCCTAAGAGAAATTGCTAAAACTGTTTTTGTTTTGAAGGAATTCACTAGGTAAATTCACAGATTAGTGGGGTTTCCACACTGAAGAGGGAGGACCAGAAGAACTGTTTTGGAGGCCCTTCCACACTCTTCAGATTGTCTCAATAAGCTTGGAATGAGTGTGTTACCTCACACTTTCTAAAATGCTGTACTTAAGATGATTTTCATAAGAGAAGAGTTTGAAAACAATTTAAAATGGATGGGTTCCCAACACAGACTTAACAGGTAAGTATTTCTTTTACTTGTTTTGCTCTTTGAGAAATCTTTTGCGGTTTTCCTTGGCTTAAAGAATCAAGTTAAAGAATCAAGGAATGACCTCCCTGGAGCACAAGGCCCCCAGCTCCAGCTTATACACAATCTCAAAAATTTACCCAGCACAACCAACAAGCTCCAAGTTCTGACCACAGCCTGCAAGCCCATTTGCAGCTTGGTTCACTTTGAAAAGTCATATCTTCCATGGATCAGCATGTGGTCACCACTGTTTCATGGCTTATCATGCCAGAAGAGTTAAAAGCTGTTTTTCAAAGAGAACAAAACATGCAACTGCTATTCAGTGAGCAGAATGCTCAAGAAATTCCCACTATACCATAAGAATTCTGGGGAAGAGTTAGTCGAGTTTATGAGAAAAAAAATCATTGAGTGAAATTAAAAGTGTTTCATCCTATAAGTTTCTTAAAAGTAACAAGCTGCAGCAATTAGAAGAAAAAAAGGGAAGCTTTACCAGTCTTTAATAAATTTATTATTGTTTATTCTTGCTGAAGTACTATCAGCTTTTTCAAAACCAATGCTCTTTACACTCAAGCAGATCACAAACACGGCCTTGTTAGCAAATGGAGTTGACCAGCTGAACAGATGCATGATTAGGTATTAAAAACCAGAAGGATCTAGTCCTTCTAGCATCTGCATAATAAAAGAAAGCATTTAAAAATCTGAGTGAGCTTTCTCACAATTAAATGTTCCAACTAGGACAGAATTTTTTTGACATTATTTTCACTAGAGAAAGAGTTTATCAAAGCTAACCAGCACATCTCATATAAAAACATGTAATGGAAATCCACAGAATTCTTCATTCTCTTACATTTGTCCCCACATTCAGGGAAAGGAATTCACTTTACCTGTGCTCAGAAGAAATGGCCTATCTGAAGAGAAGTCTGCTCACAGATTGACTCCCTTGATCTCTGAACACTGCCAACTGGAAAACTTTCTCAGTATAGCCAAGACCTTTTATCTGCATTTGGGTAAAAAAATGGTGGTACAAGATTGGTAACAGTTTTTGGGGTCTTTCTACTTGATGGTTTTTTTAGTACTTTTCTAGAAACTGAAACTACCAAATGTTTAGCAGTAACTCAGAGAGTTGTAATACTCACCTGATAGATGCAATTCAGACTCCTTGCCACTTTTGTGTGGGAATATATAAAATGCTGAACGTCCTCTACCCAGAGCTTTCACTTGCCATACATCTGTTTAAAGCTTTAACTCACCAACTGAAAATGGTAACTACACCCTGCCCAAGGACACACAAGACAACCAACGAAAACCTCAGTAATCTCCAAAACAATGATTGCAGAGAAGTCTGGAAAAGCAGCAGCATTTTCCTTTATTTTGATGTTGTAATTTAGCTGCTTGATGAGTGGAATTTACAGTTTCTTTCTGAACAGCTACCTTTCAAATTTCAGAAATATGGCATGAAGTGTTTTCAGTGGTATCTATTACAAAGAGACTACTAGTATCCTATTTGAGCCTGTCTATAAACAAATTGTAAAAACACTTCAAAAGCATTAATCAGCTTAAAAACATTAATTTCTGCATACATTTTTCTATGTAAGTTAAATCACATTAGGAGAACATACTTTTTAAAATATGGCTTGAGCTAATTTTAAAGATGGTTGGAAAAGTTTGGCATACACTGATTAAAATCTATACTTAAATGAAAGGAAAATTTAACCACAAAAGCTGTGCTCGTTTTAGAAAAACAAGCATATCACTGCCAAAGTGCTGTCCTAAGTTTAGATTGCTGTCTGACTAAAACATTATAATTATGAGAAACTGAAATGGATTTCTAAATGTTTCAAGATGAAACAGCCATTGGGTAATTTGCAAGATATGCAATTATCTTCTGAATTCAAACACATAATGCTAATACTCGATCTACACAAATGCCGGCAGTTTGTGTGAAGACTGAGGGAATCAATGTTAAACATCAATACCAACACAAGATAAGAGTAACCATAATGAAATCTAAGAGCAGAATTACCAAGTGATGTGGAATTAATTACTTCAAGAATTTTCTTTGAGGAGAAAAAAAAAGGCTTGGAATTTTTCCCTGTTGCTTTTGTCTCTCCAAGAGCTGCTCAAGCTGAACAGAGGATCCTCAGCACTTTTATCCCTGTTAAAACTGCATGAGGAGGCATTTCACCCAAGCTCTCATGGGTAGCAAGATAGCAACATTTTTACCTTCAAACACCAGAGAGGGTCTTTAAATAGATTTGAAGGGTCATAGAACATATGTTCTGTTACTTCACACTTAAAATTCAAATCTGCGTGGGATCATTATCCTACTGACCATGCAAAAGATAAAAGGAAACAAAAATGACACATAATCACACACTCACCCCAGATCTGTTTGTCCATTTCATGTATAACCACTGTAAATTCGAGTTACTCTGAAAAGTTAGTTAAATCTTGATCTGTAACAATCATTAACAGTTTGATGCAATTAGCACGATTGCAAGAAATTCAATGTAACTCCATTCTTGTTTCAAAATCATGATTGCATGTGCTTGTCAGTACCTGCACTGCCTTTTATTGTCTGTCTTGTATTTAGGAAGAAAAATTAATTTGGTTGTGCTCTATTTCTTGGTTTACTTTAAAAGCCTGAGTATTCAGTTATCTTTCAACTCTTCTAACTACAGCCCAGCCTGATGCTTCACTGATTTGGTGAAAGGAGTACAAAACAATCTGTCATTTATATATGAAAACACACAAGAACTGTGCACATGTCTGGGGACACAGCAGTACACAGGACCACCATAATTCAAACAGTAATTTTATAAAGGACCAGAGAAATTTCCAGGAAGAATTAATTCTCTTTCTACAAGCAATGTGGTGATCCACAAAACTGGTTCATACAGACTCATGGGGCAGTCTTCATTTAGTCTTCACAGCACTGCTAGAGCTGCCATCAAAGAGGAAGAGCAAATAGAGATAAATTTCTCTCAACAGTAAGAGATGCTGGATGACTTAAAAATAATAAAACCATCATAAGCTCAATGAAAAAGCACCTGAGATTAAGAAATACCTTTCAGAAACACTGGAATGAAAGCAATACCTGCTCTCTTGATACCTAAAATAACATCAAGAGCAGGTTTTAACCAAAGGATGCCCGAAACAAGCTCCTCAAGAGTCAGGGGAGTTTTAGTACCATAGGCAAAATCTTGGAAAAGAATGCTGAAAAGCAGCAAGGTGAAAAAAGCAGTTTTGTTCTCAAGGGGAAACCACCTAAAGTCCATTATCAGACTAAAGGCAAATTAATTTTCTCAAACTCATGAAAAGATGGTGTGTGAATCTAGCGAAGCTAATAATTTTGCACTGGCAAGTAAAGACTCCTCCAGTTCTTAACCCCCAAGCATACAACAGACTCTAGTAAAAACAAATGCAATCAAGTAAATCAAATTTATTGTATCCAACCAAGTTCAAGTTCAGAAGTAAACTAGCTCTGCTAAGAGAAAAAACAAGAAAAATGAAGAGATATTTTGCATATGTTTGAAGAATTCTGCTAACATAGCTCTATCATATCTCACTGTGCCCTCCTACAGCAAAAAACTGGACAATTCACAATGCAGAATTGTCTTTCAGGAGCAATTTACTTGTTAGGCCGAGGCAACAAATAGTAAAATCAAACTGTGAGCCTTTGCCCACACTAAGCAGGGACCCATTCCAAAAATTCAACTCTCCAAAGGTTCCATCTCCCCCTCTCTTAGCCCTAAGTGCTGACCAAGCACCACACACACAACACAAACAAGCCAGCTCTCCTCAGGCCAGTGCCAACAAAACATTTAACTTATGACTATGGAGCTCAGTGCCTTGTGTCTGTGTGTTCCCAGCACCATGACCTAAAGAAACAACAGAACAAGGAAGGGACAGCCTTGAACAAGACTGTAAGTGGAGAACAGGAGAATGAAATACGGAAAGAAGGACAGAGGAAAACACAGATCATTTGTAAATAATGATGAGGTAAGAGGAAAGTATAAATTGACAAAATGACTCTGTGCGTCCCAAGAAGCTAGAAGCAACCAACAAAAGTAAGACAAAGTGCTTTAGCAAAGCAGAGTTGGGAGGAATAAGGAGTAGCAGCACACTGAAGGATGGCACAAGTGACAGGAAAAAAAAGACATATATGAGACTGTCCAAACAAAAATTAAGAGAAGGAAACTCTATGGGGAAAAGTCTTGGAAAGAACCAGGTAGAAAGCCAGCAAAAGGACAAGAGGATTTGCACCTGAGGCAGTTCAGATGACTAAGAATCTAAGAATTAAAAATCTGGCTTTACTAAAAATAGCTGCTGAAAAGAGTAGAGACTCTGCAGGAACAGATGAAACATGTGACAGCCTCCCACATGAGCAAGTGGAGATCAACTGGATTACTTGATCCAGCAAATCCTAACACCCCTAAAACCCACGTAGGTGTGAAGATGACACCTCATTACACTTCCAATCTTCTTTCCAGATTGCTTTTGTGGGGACAGCAGGCAACTCTATGAAAGCAAAACTCATTGAGCTGGACCACACCAGAATCAAGGTTTAAAGCAAAACTCATTGAGACTGAGGAGCTGGGCCACACCAGAATCAAGGCTTCCCTGCACAACCTCAGTCTGGCTTTCACAGTAGGGTACAAAATTATCTTTCCTTCAAGATTCTGCCTCACTGAGTACACATGGTGGACCAGCCCCTGAGGTCTAAATAAAGGTTTGTAAGTGACTTTCCTCTTTCAGCACAGAAACACTTTGGCAAGCAGTGAATGGAGAAGAAGTCCTGGAAAGATGAAAAAGTTCCTTCACGGGCTTATACTCTCTTCACTTTTACCACATATTCCCTAACATGGCTGACTTTTCTTTTTTTAAATCAAAACTTTTCAGATGTTTGAGGTGTAGTTTTGATTTTCTGAATGACCAATTTGAGATTTGGTTTCTCGAGGTACAGTTTCACATTAGGGTTGACCCACAGCTGATTTACATTAGTGCAGAAGGAGAAACAGCTTTCATTTATATCAGAGCAAGCACTCACTGGAATAACTTCCATTCCTATAAAACTGTTAGATCAACTGTCCCTGAAATCATCCAACCACTAAATCCACAACAAAGGGAGTAACAAGAACCCATGGCCAGTGATGGAAAGGAGTGAGACCACACTTTTCAGCTGCAGCCCACACACTGACCAAACTATCAATTCACACTGTTAAAGGGTACCTTGATTTGTTGAGGTTCAATTTCCACTGCAGCTCTGCATTCAGACTATTAGATAATACTGTAAAACATGATTACAAAGTCAACCGACTAATTTTAGATTTCTGTGTTCCATTTACAACATATTTTGGCTTTGTTGTTGGGTTTTTTTTATCCTAGTTTCCCCATTCGTTAAGTAAGAAGCAGGATGGAGGGGGACTCATCTGTTAATCTCTCTGTTTTACAGTGGAATAAGCTCATGCTTGAGAAACATTAAAATATTACCGTGCTATCTACAACTGAAAAGTCCAATGGTCCAGGAGCAGAGACTGGGTGGTGTCTTGAACAGAACACACAGCTGCTATGAAATGAGATATGGTGATGCATTCAATCAATAATTAAAATACACTACCCATTAGTGTAGCCCACTCCACGCACTAACAGAAGAGGAGATTAAAGAAGTCCAGTGACCAAGAACTGCAATGAATACTCATGAGCACCAGTGTGAAGCTGCACGCCCAGTTTAACTCCAGCACTTATTTCCAGTGTGCAGCTTTCTCGCAGCCACGGCTGTGTGCTGAACAGCCCGGCTGTGCAAAGCTGCGAGCCTTGTTCCAGCACTCACCCTGCACTTACTGCACAAGAGACCATCCAGGCCAAAGTTTATCTTTGCCAGAGGGCAAATCCAGCCCACACGGCAGCACACACGCCAGTACGAACGGGAAAAGTGACAACAGACAAAATAACCAGGGAAAACCACCCAGCTGCAGCTGGGAAAAAAAATGACTGGCTTCTGTGTATGTGCAAGTCAAAACTAGACACTCTGTTTTCTCCCAAAAGGAAAGATACTAAGGACGAGATTACAACAGGCCTCCGGTTATTTATTCCTCCAGGTGCAACAAAAACAGCAGCACTGAAACCGAGGTTTCGGGTACCGTACACGTCTCTCACACACGGAACGCCTCCGCAGACAAGCTCAAGCGCTCTCCTCCATCGCCGCGGCTCCCGGCCCTCCTACAGCGCGGCGACCATGCCTGGGGAGAAACGGGACGCGGGTGAGAGAACGAACCGGCGAGGCCAGGGGAGCTGCGGAGCCCCGACGCCGCTGCGACCGCCAGCACCGCGGCCGGGCCCCCCCTCCGTCCCTGCGTGCCTCCCTCACCTGGGACGGGGCAGCGCCGCGGCGGGAGGAGCTCAGGGAGCCGCCGCGCCGCCGCCATCGCCCACGGGCGCCGGGGCCGCCGCCATGTTCCCGCGGCCTCCGACCCCGCTCACTTCCGGTCACGGCGCTCACGCCGTTGCCATGGCAGCGCTCCCTTAAAGGGCCCGCGCGGGAGGGCGGCCCGGAGCGGCCCCGGGCCGCGGTAACCGGGCGGGCAGAGCTGAGCCCGAGCGGCCCTAGGCCGCGATAACCGGGCGGGCAGAGCTGAGCCCGAGCGGCCCTAGGCCGCGATAACCGGGCGGGCAGAGCTGAGCCTGGGCGGGCAGAGCTGGCCCCGAGCGGCCCCGGGCCGCGGTAACCGGGCGGGCAGAGCTGGCCCCGAGCGGCCCCGGGCCGCGGTAACCGGGCGGGCAGAGCTGAGCCCGAGCGGCCCCGGGCCGCGGTAACCGGGCGGACAGAGCTGACCCCGCATCAGCCGGAATGGGGCCGTGATTCATCCGCCCCGCAGCGCTGCGCTGCGCCACGGGGAAAACCGCACTGCTGGGTAGCTGTGGAATTTGTCATAAAGTAGCCTGTGGGGTGGCAGAGTAGTGGAAAACGACCGTGGCATGATTTCCACTGCTGTGTGGAGATGGTTTCTCTTAACTTTCCCCGAAACGGGCTGAATTTTCAGTTTGTATTGCGCCGCTTTTGCAGCTGCTCGCTGTTGACGGAGTTAACCTCTTTCCACTCTTTCCACGTGTATGTTTTAATAAGGTAAACAAACCTGATGAAACCCCCAGTCCAAGACGGGAAACTCCTGAAGGTTTTAAATAAAGTGTTATGTTTGTGTGAAACCAAAGCGAGTCCATGCCCGGCCGACAAGAGCTGCTGGATTAGGACCAAAGCAGCCTGGGCTCTCTCTGATTCCACATCATGTCCATGTCCATAGACGAACACGTTCCTCTGCAAAACTCCTGCAAAGTACAAATGCCAGCGCAAAACCTGATCCCACACCCACTTAGGGATATATCCCCATCCACTCCCCCTCTGGGATCCTTCTTTCCCACTGCACGTAGTTTTGAGGACAACATTCTCTCTTCTGATACGCCTGCCGTGATCCAGTGAGAATTTATTGCCTTAGAGAGTACCTTTGCAGAGTCATCAATTTGCTCAATACTTGAAGTAAAAAATAAATAAATCAATAGGGAATGAGCCTTTGGGGAATTTCATCCTTAAAGTAATAAAAAGGTTGGAAATTCCACTGTCATCACTTTTTGAGGGCTCTCATCTGTTCGTTCAGCCTGGAGAAGTAGGGGCAAAGGGGGGCTTAGCTGTTGGCTGCAGCTGGCGGAAGGTAATTGATAAAGTGGAGCCAGACTCTGCTCTGAGGTGCTCAGCAAGCAGATGACAGGCATTGGTCCCATGTTGCAGCAAGAGAAATCCCAATTAGTTAATAGGAAGGAATTCTTCCAAAATCAGAGCACTGAAGCACTGGAACGGGCTCCCCAAAGACCTTCTGCAATCTCAAACCCAGCATGGACCAGGTCTTATGTAAAAGCACCAATAGCATCCCAAATCCTCCAAAATGCTTTAGCCGAAGAGCTAAAGCCAATTTTGTGCTGTAGCGCTCTGCCTCTTGTGTTGGAAGGCTCTTCCTTGTGTGATTCACCTCAGCTGACTTGTGCTAACCAGGAAACAGGCATTTAGTCAGACTTAGTCACCAAGATTCCCTCCTCTAGGCAGCTCCAAAAAGTGACCCATTCCATCCCAAACTGGATGTCTAAAGCAGCACAGCACATAGGAAGCTGAAATGGCTCACTTTGAGATCACTCTTGCTGATGACATGGTTAAAGCCAGGTGAAATGAATTCTCACTGGTGCCCCCTGAAAATAAGGACAAGAGCAAGGCAAACTGCTGAGTTTTAAGTAGCAATAACTTAGCATGAAAGACATAACATCAGCAGAATGTCTCCAAGGGTAACTTGTGCCATGGGCTGTCAGCCACAGACTTGTGGCCAGGCTCCTGGGCAGCCTCAAAACTTTGAATAGAAACAGAGCAGTGATGGCATCTGCAATATCTGCAAAATTCCTGGTGCAAGCCTGTAATGCTAAATGGAAAGCTGTCCCCAAATTATTATACTGCTCTTGTCTAGGAAGGTGAGAGGGGTGAAACTGCACTCATGTCTACGTGTGGCTTTTGGTATTTGTACTGTAGGGCAGTCATGGTTCTTTCATTAGTCTGATAAACTGGGCAAAAATGCATATGGCTAATTGCCTCTTGGGTTGAAGCTCTCTGCATGGGAGAAATACATGCTAAAATGGGTTAATAAAATACTGAGAAAATTTTGTAAGTAAGTAGCTAAGTAAGAAGCTTTGGCACTTCATGCACCAAAACATAGCCCAGAATCTTACTGCAACCCATGCTCTGCCACTTCCAGGGTGACCCTGGATAAATCATCTCACTTTCCTATCAGCATAGTAGGAATAATGACATTTTCTTCTTGCTGAGAGTGCTGTCAGGAGATCACAATCAAAGTTTGTAATTTGATTAGAAAATGTGAAACATTATACAACACTCCTTACAATGCCAACCCCTTGCTATATAAACTTTCCGTTAAGATATTTTACTTAAAACTGTGGAGAAAAAAAATTGGTAAGACAAAGAATAACGAGTAATTGTGTTCCTGTTTTCCTTAAGAACCCCAGAGCAATTTTGTACCATGTGGAGATGAATTTCTTTGTCTATCACACTGACATGCAGGCAGCTGAAGAAGAACATGACATCTTTTCAAGCATTCACCGTAGCACTCTAGTAGAAAATACAAAGGCAAATTTAATTTTCAGTTGCAACTACACAGGCAAAGTAGATAAGCACCTTGTGCTTTACACACATACACTGAAAGCTGAACTTGTGTGAAGTGAGTTAGTGTAGGCATTTTGTTAGAAAGCAAAAAGTCTGCTCAAGACAAATACAGGCATTCATAATGCCCCTACAGTTTTTGTGAAAGTGGAAAGTACAATTTCTACAGCCAAAGACAACAGTGAGGGGAAGAAAAGAATGTTCAGTATTCAGCAAAAAGGAAGAATCCGGCTGACTGGAAATGTATGTGCATTTCAGAAGGCTTTGTTAAAATAATATTAAGGTACTGGCTTTACGTCCACAAAAATAATGCCATTTGATGGCAAAGTCAAGCTTTCCACGAGTTTGAAATAAAACAATATAGATTTAATTTAGCCACAAAACAATTCCTGTGGGGAGAGCTGGAAGCAGCAAGGCCTGATTCCCAACAGACTTGCTCCCTGTGCCCCTCAGCCCATCTCCATCCCCACTGCATTAATTTTGTCTCCTTCTCACTCCATGGACAGCATCCCTGCAAAGCAAAATCAGTAGGTGTGGGTGGGCCAGCGAGTACCAGCTGCCAAGAGAAACAATAATGTTTGCTCTGTCAGGGCATGAATTTAGTTCTCACTCCTCTGTCATAATGTCTGTATTAAGAGATTTTGTAGGAGCATGATTGTTTCTGAGAATTCTATCTTTCTGCCCTTCCATCAGATTTGAGCAAAATTCATCAGAAGGTTCAGAATCTCTTGGAGAGAGACTTGAAGCCAGACTGCAAAGCTCATATGAAAAAAACAGACTGAAAAATGAAAAGTTGCCCAATGTGGGGGAAAAAACCTTAGAACAGTTAATGTTTTTGCAAGGGGTTGAAACTGAAAATTACTGAGTCTTTCAAGTTGTGTTAGTACCTGAGAAATAGAAAGTGAAAACAGAAAATGATACAAGCTACTGTCCATCCACTGACAGGACGTGGAAACATATGGCATCAAAAATTTAAGATCTTCATTGAAACGCAAGAGAAAGGAAGTTTTTTTATTGTAGTGGGGTTAGCTTTACAAAACATTTTTTGGTTATAGGACTTGTAGTGGGACCCCTCCATTCATCTTGTGTTGGCATAGCTCAGCTGGATGACAAGTGGCATCATGGAGCTCATAACAAGTTTCCAAGAGGAGACACAGAGGAGGGAAATAATTTGAAACCAGTGTTACTGACAACAGCAGTATGCCTAAAACATTTTGAGTTTTAATCACTATTGCTTAGCTCTGTGTTTTATTTGTAGACTAAGTCCCCTTGGGGCCTATATCTGAGCTGAGGGAATGATAGACCATGTGGCATTCAAAGGGAAGAAAAGATAAACAATATGGAAAATATCATTAGGCAGCCAGTCACGCCTCTCTATAACTGCCAAAGAACAGCAGAAAGATAACTCATGCTCTCCTGTTACTTGGAAAAGCCTCAGTCACTTGAATAAAGAGACTTTCTAGGAGCTCTTGTCAAGAAGTGGCCTGGGCTGTGCTTGCATCAAATGGTTTTCAAATTGAGACTCACGAGCTACTTATGGATCTGCTGTTTACGTGGCTATTTCCACTTCCTAAACCTCATCAGAATGTGTTAAATGCTTTTCTGATGGTCCTATACCATGTAAACAGTTGCAAAATTAGCCCCAAAGATGGTATTAAATGGTAAATTCAAGGAGTGGAAGAAGAGGAAGAGGAAAGGACTGCATGACAGAAAGGGAAAGACGAGAAGGGGTCATTAAATGCCAGAGGTGGGAGGTGATGAGGTGCATTCCCCAAAGCCCTCCACCCCAGAGAGCAGTGCTGATGTGATCCTCAGGGCCCCTACTGCCTTTACTCCATGAACACTTCAGGATGGCTCTTCCCTAACAGCCCGCATGTAACTCATTTGCTGAAACTGCCATACTCCACATCCACCTGGGTTTTTCCTCTCTCCTGGGTTTTCTAAGCAAATTTCACTGCCTGTGAGAAGAGCTAAGTTACTTGATGTCTGGATAATTCACCGTCTCGCCTCCATTTGCCTACTTTTCTGAAGGGTTTGAGATAAGGGTATGACAAGCCCACATAAGGATTTTCACCTCTCCATCTGCTTGCAAAGAAAATCAGATATCTGAGCCTACATACCCTCCTAGGTGTGGAAATTTGCTAACTGTTCATAACATGCCTAAGCTGCACTTGTTACTTTTTCTTCCAGAAACAGCAGAAGTAGAGAAGAGGCCTTGACTCGAGGAGTATCAGCACAGCAGTGAATAGATTACCGTCACCAAATCAAAACAGGGGAGGCAGTGACAGCATGGAAAGCTTGCACTGATTTAAGCTGGTATAATGTTTCTGGTGCCTGCAAGGTAGGTGTACATCTCTGGAGACAGACTAAGCTCATTCTTATGCACAGCCCCATGAACAGCAAACAATAAAGGCCACTGTTTACTGCCCTACAAATATAGTAACTGGCACAGGTGATATAATGCATTTAGCTGATTTGGGAAACATTATGAGTTTAAATGTTTTTACTATCAAATTCAAAAGACATCTGCAGGTACAACCATAAAAGGTGATTCGATAAATTACAGGGTTTTTTAAACTCTCCAGAGCTGAAGTTAATGGATGGAGTTAATTCAGAAATGTTTATTTGATTTAGTTGCTGTTTGGTTCACAGGAGACTCCCCACAGGGGCAATAAAAACCAAGGCTGCCTTTTTTATAGTGCAAAGATTTTACACTGCAGTCCTCTCAGTCTCTTTAAATATGCCCCTCTCTTTCTCCAAATACTAAGAAATTCCATTCATCACAACTCAGAAATTTCAGAGATGGAAATGATCTATTAAGCCCTATGATCCATCTCCTGAAAAATGCAGAATTTCTCCCTACAGTGCATTTGTATTTTTAATGTTTTGTCCATCAAGTTTATAAGGTCACATTAGTGGAGTGTACATTTCATTGCATTTCATGTTTATGTCAACAAATAATATGTAGTTGCTTAATTTCAGTGTAATTGGTTGTACAGATGTACCAGAGAAAGGAAGCAAGCAGTAGCCAGCATAAATGGCAGATGTCAGAATCAGGAGGGGTTGTTTTGTTGCTAAATGTGATCAGTGCTGTGCACAGTGGGCTTTCAACTATTCCTCTTTGGAGAATGGTCATTCTAATGTCAGTCATTAGCAATTTGCTGCTGGTCACTTGGGAACAGCATGTTTCCTACAAATTGCTTCTATTAGTCACCAGTTCTTGTCCAAATAATTGACTGAGAGAGAGACAGCCTGTGTGAGATGGGCGTTAGCAGGGTGGCAGAGTGTATGGACACATTGTTATAGGACACACACTTTACGTTTTTTGAATGCCAAAAATTACTGGAATGGGCTCAGATCTCTTTTATGCTGGGGTGAGGCTGGAGCTGCACCACCAAAATCCAGTGGAGCCCTTTGAAAAGCCAAGGCTAATGCACATGAGGTCAGTATCTGGCAGTAATACAGCAGCACATTTGCTTGTCTCTGAAATGCAGTCACCTCTGGCATGAAACCTGGCAGCTGTTTCACATAAAATGGTCAGGATGTGGACCCATATCCTTCAGGAAAGGAGGAAGAGAAAAAAGAAGAGCATGGAGGAGTCTCACTCGTTTGCACCCTTCATATTCCTGTCATCTGCCCCTTTAGTGAAAGCTCTTCTACACAGTGTTGTTAATTCAAGCACCTGCTCTTTTGGCAGCCTTTTATCTCACTGAAAATAGGTGTTTCAGCATGACAGAAAATACAAGGAACAAAAACATTTAACTTGCTTACTAAAAAGAATAATGCAGTGGAAAAAAAACAGGTGACAATAACACATCAGGAGTCATCTATGTCAGTCTCAGGAGCTCCATTCCTCTCCCCACACCATCTGAATACATTCTGCTTTAGGTTACTGCTGGACTGCTCCTATGGTCCTGCTGTACTTGGTTCATGAAGGCTGAATCTGAGAGAGTTCGGGGCTAAGAGGTTACAAACGTCCTCCCAATAAAACTCAAGTCATACTTACAGGGAATTTTCAGAGCTTGTGGTTGAAAGGGTACTTTTGAGATGCTAGAAAAAGGGGTTTTTAGTTCATACAAGTAATTCTGGAGCTTCTGGAAAAATATATTGTGACCCTAATGCAGGCAACAGAGGTGTGGAGAGAGAAGCGGCAGAACCTTTGAATCCAAAGCTGCTAATCTCTGGATTGATGTAGAGGGAACTGGATGGTTACTCCCCAAAGTCTGGGTAGGAACCCAGGGGGGGAACTGGGAAACCAGAGCTTAATTATTACTGTAATGGGAGGACGCAGCAGCAGCAGCAGGACAATGGATGGGGGTCAGAGAGGGGATAGAGGAGCCAGCCTTACATAAGCCATTTCTCAAAGTTACACAACGGAGTAAAGTAATAACACTAATGCGCTTTTATAATGCATTCCTACAGAGATTTAAAATGCTTTGAAAAGATAAGTAAATATTATATCATAAGGTGGCAGATGGAGAAACCAGAGCAATGAGGAAATTAGTGGCTTCCTTGTAACTGTAGGGAGAGTCAGAGTTGTGGTGGGGAGCAAGAGAAAGGTCTCTGGAGGCCTCTGAGCACTTGGTTACAGTCTTCCAAATGCCCAGGACAGGAGGAAAACTGGCAGGTTAGGAAGAAATTTTTCCGTAATCAGTAAACAAATCAGAAACAAGAAATGCATTTTTAAGCTGGAAAAAGATGTTTGGTGAAAACAACAGAGAAACATTTTGGGTTCCCAGGATTTTATTACCTTTTCTAGTGTGAGCCAAAGGATTCTATCCAAGTTTCCAGAGATTATTCCTCACAGGAAAAGCAAAGCTGTAATAAAGGACATAGCAATGGCACAGTAAAAACAACAACAATAATGAAAATATGTCTTTTGTTTAATTACCTGGACAGATCCAGCATGATGCAAATAAAATGTGGGATAACAAGCTCCAAGAGACAGGTCACAGCTACAGGGGCTTGTCAGGCCAAAGCAGCAGAGTGAGACAGAGTGAGGTGCAGGTGGGGGATGAGGAAGGGCAGCGCTCCCAGGAACACGGATCTGCCTGGGCTCTTTGTGGTAAAGCTTCTCTTTGTCATCAGTGCCAGTGACCCTTAGGACTTGTCTGCTCTCCCAAAAAGCTGTTCAAACCACTTGTTGATTTCCCACTGGCACCAGGCTCACCGCCTCTCCTTACTGCCTCCCTGGGCTAGACTGTTCCTTTGGGGTTACTGTGGGGGGAGTAACCACTTCGGGAGCAATCACTGGATGCAGAGGGACCTCTGTCCTGCAGAGGATGTGTTCTGTGCTTTTGAGCATGTCTGCCCCATGCAATAAGAAGTACTGAGATCACCCTGCTCATCCCTGGCCATTAACTGCTGTGTGCTGAGGACATCCCCTGACTGCTGCTTTGCTGTTCTTACAGCTCTTGGTCCATTCCTCCTGCTCTGCCTCCACTCATGGGTGCAGCTGCACTCTCTCTCCTGGGACAGGCAGCTCCTGTGCCGTGTGTCCTCGCTCCTGCCTGTGGTACTGCTGTGGCCAGGACTGGTCTTCCAGGAGACATTTTAGCTGGGGAGGTCAGATTATGTGGCTCAGGACTTTTAGTGCAAGACAGAAATTGAGCCTTCACCAAAATCTGAGCTCTCATCCCTCCTGGGCTGAGGGGAGGGCTCAGCCATGCAGCCAGAGGTAACGCTGTACAGATCTGTAGGACCAGTCCTGTGTTTTCTGTGTTAGTTCAGCTTTCGGGGACTTACGGAAAAATACATGTCCTGTCAGATGAAATGCAGTAACTAATAAATAATGGTCTGCATTTCTGCAACATTTAGCAACTGCTCATGACCACAGTGTTGTAACAGGTCAGCGAGCAGCCAGGTGTTGCCCCCATTTCTGGTTGGGGAGATCTGGAGCACAGCACCATGACTGAAGATTGTTTTCTTTTCCAGAAGGGGTGGTACATGGCCTCCTTCCCTCTTATAGTCTCTCCATGGGCAATACTGCTGCCAGGAAGAGTTGTAATCTCCCCTGGGTTGGGAAATGGCACAACAGGCACATGTCCAGCTCACACTCACTGGCTCACTTATCCAGCAGGTTTATCTGCGGGTCCAGAGGGTAGCAAGGTAGTAAAGTGCCAGCCATCTCTGCTGGAAAGTCTGTACCTGTGGCTGCCAGGAAGATTTTGGCCATGGTTACATGAAATCCAGTGCTGTTTGGTCAGTGTGTAGCTGACGCTCTCCTCTGCTCTGGCTCATCTGGACAGGATCTGGCATTCTGGGCGAAAGCGAACGCAGCAGCTGAAGCTGGCACAGAGGGGACTCAGCCGGCTTCAGAAAAAGCATGTGGCTTTCCAAACATCTTGCAGTCCAAAGCAAAACCAGCAGTTCTGACATGCTGTGAGCAATAAACAATGAGCTTTGTCAGCATGTCTAGAGGAAATGATAATTCCCGGAGTGTGAATGATGAAATGTTAACCAAGATGGAGGCTTTGGATAGCATTGTGGTTAGGAAAGCATATGTGCATCAGTGTGGAAGAGCTGACACTAACACAGAGAGCCCTAACTAAGACATAAAGATCTTCCAGGTCTCTCACCTTGCTCCCTAGTGGTATTTTCTCCTGTTCCCTGTGTGAAGTGTAAAGCATTGCTTGTGCTTGAAAGGGAGATTTGCAGTGCTGTAACCAGCACCTGAATCTGCCCTGGCTCTTCATCACCCACAGCTCAGCACTGCTGTCATCCCTCTGAGACACACAGGGCTTGGTGCAGTGTGATTTACTGTTGCACCTGCATTACGAGATTGCCTGTCCCTCTTCTCTCTTTGAATTAAGAGGCAGCTCTGGTCACTTCAGTGTAATCGAAAACCTAATGAAATCAGGGGGAGTGTTTTGAAGGTTACAGTGACCTTGACAGAGACCTGCTAGCCCTGTGCTTAAATATTTTGCAAATCTGTTGCAAGGTTTTGAGGCCAAAAAGAGTCAAAATGCATTTTTCCCCTTTGCCTGGAAAATGTTAAAACTGTTCTCTGCAAACTGTGTGAAATGTTTCCAGTCACTCCAGCGATGAACAGCATTGACATGCATGTATTAGCAGAAAACAAGAATAACTAGAGACAGAGAAAATTATGCAATTATTCATAGTAATAATATTAATTTCACAATGTCATCGCTTTAGGGGCCTGTTGCAATAAATAACCTTGAGAGTTATCTTAGTATGTGTGACATAGGACGTATGTGCAGTTGAGATCAGATTGCACAATAACTTTCTCCCGATGTGCTCTATGGAACGTGGAACCTTGATCTCACTCACCAGTCACCCATGCTGGGGTTGTTTTAAGAAAAATGACATTCAGGACCATTATTCAATGCTGGAGGAAATAAAAAAAAGACTAAGCGTTCTGCTATGGCTAGTGTTACCCTCAGGCATTTCTGGCATGTTTCCGTTGTAAATTCATTTTACATGTGGCCAGGAAGTACAACATCTTCTTGCATCTTGAAAAAAAACCCTACCATATTTCTTCCCTGTTGCTCATTTCCAATCTACAGAAGCATCTGGTGGGAGCATGTCAGAAGATCTGTCACTAAATGTGAGAAGCTCAGCCCCCAGTGCACTTTAATGCCTGTGTCTCATTTGAAAGAACAAGGTCAAATCATATTTTACACTTCTACATTTTAAACTGTGACTTTTTTTTTTTTACTTCTTTTTATTGAGTGGGACAATGTTTTTCTACTAAACACTGTTTTCACCACTGTCACTTCTGAGCAATTTGGTTTTGGATGGAGATAAAAATTAACACTGTTGCTTTCCAGGAAAATCCTAGCGCCATAAGTTTCCACCAAAGCCTGAGCAACGTATCCAAGTTTTGAGATCCCTTAGCAAAAATATTACACAAAATACTACAAAAAGTGATAAAAGGCCAAACACTTCAGTTTGCATGACTGGTACTTCAGGGTTTGAGATGATGGCTGGCCATGCTGTGGCATTTGCCAGAGGGGCACAGATTTGTTAGACAGTATGAAGGCTCATCTTTAGTGTCATAAACATGGCCTCTCTCCCACCTCTCATTCCTTTTTATTCCTCCCTCTCCAGACCAAGCCAACATCTGCATTGCCATTCCCACCATTCTTACAATGGCAACCCCAGAAAATGTCTGTTGATTGTTAGGAGGAAGGTAAAGAGCCATTTCACAGCATAAAATTTGCTTTCATTGCTCCTACCAAGCCAAGGTCCAAGCACCACAGTCTTGTGCACTTTCTACTGGCACAGTGCCTGTCCACTCCCTGCCTGTGAGTTTGGACCTGGAGCTCTGTGGTGGCAGAATTGAATAATTTCTGCCATACTCTTCTCCCATGACCAGCCTGTTTCTGTTCCCTTACCTTACCTCCTGTGAGGGTCATTCTGTTTCCTGATTAATCTGGGAACAGAGATATGCATAAGACAGGTTGCTTTTCCCAGAGGTCAGGCTGGTTCCCCTGTCATAAGCCTCACACTTATAATAGAAGCAGGAAAATATGAGAAAACACATCTGATGTAATTAGTGTAACCTTTCTGCCAGGTGGTTAACAGCAGAGAAAAATGTTTGGATTTAATATACCCATGGCCCCTCTTGATAAAGGACTAAATTCCATTCTCCACTTAGAAACCTGAGAAAACTAAACATACCCTCCCCGGGAGCTCTTAAAGAGATGGATTTCCACCACTCACTTGCATTCCCAGATCTTTATTAGGCAAGAGGGAGCACAGTCATAAAGCCAGGCAAAGCCAGCTATGGCAATATATATCGAGATAATGAGCAAAAGAACCCACTTTTTCAAATCTGTTGGCAGAGTTCCACCTCCCTTCCCCCTTTCTAGTGAAAAGGTGCCTCAAAGAGAGCCCCATGGCTCCAGTACCTCAGCCAGGGTCGGGATCAGGAAGCCCAAGGAGTGATGGAGGACCCCAGCTGCCAGTGCTGTGGATAGAAGAGCTCTCAGCTGCCTGCACAACCACCCAAGAACCTGGGGAGAACACACACTGAAACACTCTAGGGTGAATCTGGCCACAGAGTGGCACAGAGCTGCAAGGCAGGAGTTCAGGCAGCAGACTGCCATCAACTCACGTCCTCCAATTATCAACAAACTGGTGATGGAGTGTGGTGTACCCACACTTTTACCTCCTTGTAGAGGAGGTAAAGGCAGAGATGGAGGAAGAAACACTATTCCAGCCCTTTTTATGGCATGCCATGAAGGCAATCCAGGTATGCAAAGGAAAGACCACTTTTCCATGCAACTGTGATGCTGTTTACTCCAAGGCACTATCATAAAAGTCAGGTTTTCATTTCAGTGTGTCCTGAGCACAGGGGTTCTTAAGGCTTCTGGGCCTCAGATGGCTGGAAAGGAATCACTGTGGTCTCCAGAACTGTTTTATCTTTCAGCTGTGCTTTACTGGGAGGTTGCATCATGCCAGTTTGGAGGTGGGAACCTTGCCTCTCCTGTCTGTTGGGTTGCTGTAACCTGCCTTGCTCAGAACTTTTAATTTGAAACTGTTTGGAGGCTGCTGCTTCATGCTAACTCTGTTGTGCCCAGGGCAGTATTTACCACAAGAGGGATTTCTACATGGGTGCCATCAGTTGCAACTGCTTATGACTGATTTGGTGCTGAAGCTGTAAATGCTGATCTTCTGAAAGGCCTAGAGGATTTAACATGTTTAGTCTGTGTTAGGAGACAGCTTTCTAATTACAAAGTCTGTTTCTCTCCCTTTCCACTCTGTTTTACTGGGTCTATTTGGAGTTTACTGAAGTACCCGTGGGCTGGCTACCAATTCAGTGACGTCTAGGATGGATTCTTCACCACCTTTAGCTAAAGCTAAGTTCAAAATTAAGCACTACTCTCAGAGCTGAAGCTATGGAGTTAGGAATGATAGGGAAGGTGTATGTGGAAAGTGCTAAGTGTGAGGGATTTGGACGATTTCCAGGTTTTGCATATTTCAGCCTTTTGTCTGATTAATTTACACACTGCACCCATTCTAAACCTAGAAACATAATCAGAAGACCTAAAAGAATCCCTCTGAGACCTTTTAAACATACCCTCCCTGGAAGAAAAGGAAGGTGCTTTCTCCTTTCATGAAATCCCTCATCAAAAAAAATGCACAGCTTTGAATGAAGAGCAAGAAACAGCAGGAGTCAGGTGTAAAGGAGGAGACTTACATGGAAAAGATATAGTCCAAGCAGAAGCAAAGAGGCAACATTATTGTCCATGGGCATTTTTCCAAGAAGATTTGTTCATCTCTGCCTCCATCAAATGGGGATGGTGCCTAGAGGAAGCTGTGTTGACTGGTCACTGTCCCAGTGGAGCAATGAAGAGCATTACTTGGTGTTTGGATAACATATGTGTCCCCTTGGCTGGCCAAGCACATCACGTGACATGGACACAGGTAAGAGAATCTGCCTGGGCAGCTTCAGCGAGGAACAGAGCTCATTTTCCCACCTATAGTCATGCATTTCATTTTTGTTCTCTTCTTTTCTCTCTTCTTTTTTCCAGTCCTTTCCCTCCCCTCCCCTCCTCATGTTTTTTTTGTTCCAGAAGGCACTCATCCAAGTGGCCCCACGAGCTGCCTGTGTTGTAGAGATGTTTTCCTGCAGAGCAGCCATCAGCTGGCAGCAGCTGGTGGGGGAGTTTGGCAGCGGGAGCTGTGGTGACCTCTCTGCTGTGGGGTTTGCACAATGCCATGGAACTCCTGGAACGGATGGCAATGATGTACACAAGAGATATTCCTGGGGCCATTACACAGTGTTTGAAGCAGCTGGATTGCAGCAGTCCTATTAATGTCTTTCATTCATCTCCAGTGAAGTCAACAGTTGAAAGCAATTTTAAGCACTTGGATCATACAGAATATATAAATACCTGTGTTCTGTCTAGCTGTAACAATTCAATGATAAGTATGACTCCCTGGTGAATGAACAGGATATCACAGGCTTATTTTGTCTTCCAAATGGGTCAGAGTTGAATCTTTTACTGGATTTCCACATTCATTTTCTCTTAACAGGTTAGATTTTCACTTGGAGAAGGCATTGTTACAGTTCTCAGGCTCATGATCACAACAGAAACACCTCCAGATCTTATGAAGATAATTAAAACAAATTTTTTATAACCTGCAGTTTGGTTCTACATTCTAATGAACACCTTCATTTTTATATATATATCAATATAGTTCAGGCTTATGTATTCCATATCTATAGATCCAGTAACCTTGATTCAATATGTATCCCTTCACGACTACTTTAGGAGGTATTAAATTCATTGACCTTTATAGGCAGTAATGACCTTTCCTGTGGTATCCTTGTTTTGCACCATTATCTGAAATAATGGAGTTACACCCTTTGCTTCAGACATATGATTTTCAAAAACAATATCGGCTTTGTTTGAGATGATAGAAAGTGTTTACAATATCTTAAAAGAGGAACCATTTAGCATTTCTTTAAAATGGTGCAGCTAGAGCATTTCTAAAAATTTCAACAGCCATTTACAACTGCTGAAAGTTTCACCTGACAGCTGGTTGAAAATTGTGGAAAATACCGAAGCGAGCTCAAGAGTCAGATTGCTTTGGCTAGTGTGGGTATTTCTCTAGGCTTTAAAAATAAGGCAGTGGGATAAAATAAATTCTGGTCTTAGCATTAGACTTTCAGGCAGATTGTAATAGGTATGCTGTGCTTTCCAGTGTGTTTTGGTGCTTGTAGACCGTGTGTGCAATGTATATATCTATAGATACACACATGCTGTCCCGTTTTCTTCACTTGCATGTTCAGCTGAGCCGTGTTTGAGCATCAAAGGTTAAGTGTGCAAATGCACATTCATGTGCCTGCACACAGAGATAAATCCTGCTCTGAACATGCACATGCAATAAGTGAAGAATTTGTGGTTATATCACACCTGCTGCCTTGTAATCAAAGATCTCTAAGTATTTTTTACGTCACTTAAGAAACAAATATCGCATGGGTGTAGCCATGAGTTGCTGGTACACCTTGTCCCCTCTCCACACATTTCACTCAGTTCTGTGCTTGTCTCTGTCCACACTAGATAGGTAACAATTAAGCCTCTCGTCCCTGTTGCAAAGTGGATATATTTTTAAGTTTCCTAGTGAAGTGAGCTGATTCCCCCAGGTCCTGTAAGGTTAGCAATGCTAGGAGCAACAACCACTTTATCACCCTAAACCATGTACTTATCATCAGAGCTGGTGATCTCTCCAACATCTTTTTCGCCACACACTCCTCTTTTAGATTTTCATATCCTGCTCATCATCCTGAAACAGAAGGAGAGACATCTGAAGTATCCTCAGCTCCAAAAATGGTTTGTTCAGAACCTCCTAGGATTCAGCCTAATTTTGTCAGAGGGAACACAAGTATGGTGATTGTCAGCTGTGTGAATCCCAAGGGAGGACTTCAGGATTCCTGTCAGACAGTTGATGAGCCAGGCACAAAGCTATCAGCATCCCAGGTCTGCTCTGAACATCACAGAAAGACTAATAAAGTTTTAAATTAAAAAAAGAAATTCCATCAAGGTTAATCTTTCAAAAGCCACAGTCCATCTGGGTGCCTTCTTCCTTGGTATTAATTACAAAGACTGTAATCCATAAGCAAAATATGAGCGAGATGTAAGCTCGCTGCCGTTGGCCTTAATATTTTGCTTGCTAACAGGGCATCTAATCCACCATGAGCAGGAATTCATCAAGCTTCAGGGGCTACCTAAAGCATACAATCCCTCTAAATGAGCAGTAATCTCCTCCATGGAATCTTCCATCTCATGAACTAATAAGTGATGCTAAAGGCTCATTTGCTCTGGGATCTCCCGGCGGAGGAGGGGGTGACACCGTACCCAGCTCCAGGCACAGCAGAGAGTGGAGCCCCAGCACGAGTGTGGGCAATGAGGCAGATTCCTGGTGCCTTTGTGGTAAAGAGCCCTTCTTCCTTGGCACATGAGTGCTCTTCCAAAATTTGTGAGCATGGACACTGGACTGAAGAGATCCCACGAGCGGTTTCAAGCAGTGAGATCAATAATAATTTCCACACTCGGCTCTTTTACATAATGCTTCCCTCCCTGCTGCCTGTGGGATAAACAGTGGGACTCAAGGCTGACATTTTGCAGATGCTCGGAGCACGGGCAGTTCCGGCAGTGGCGGCAGGAGGCGAAGGAGGCAGCATGGGGGAGAGGCACAGGCAACTGAAATTCATTACTTGGAGAGGTCGCTAGGGTCAGTGACAGTGGCGCTGAATGGATTTTTCCAGCCGTTTTGAGATGAGATTTGCACTCTGTAATCTGAATGCTTTTATCTATTTCTGAAAATAGACAGGAATTTTTTCCACAGGCTGCTCCAATCTGGCCATGGAGATGCAGGGAAGGATTACAGGGATAAATTCAGGTTTTGTTAAGCAAGCATAGCTTTTCCAAACCAAACATAGACAGCATTCTCGCAGCACAAACATGTGTACAAGAGCTCTCTTGTTGAAAGGACACGTCCCCTTGTGCAAGAGATGAAAGTGCGAGGTGCCGTGCACAGCCCTGGAGCCTTTAACTCCTGTTTTGTATTCTGTTTGCTTCTCCAAGCCAGCTGTGCAAGAGCCAGTGAGGTCTTTCCAAAGCTGCAGAGAATGATCTAGATTTGTTTCCCCTGCTGAACTGACAAGTACTAGTTTACTCAGTGATTATTTTCTGTTTCACTCACATTTTGCTGCAGTTGAGTTTCCTCTCTTGCTTAGTCATGTCCTCTTCTGGCAGCAGTTTCTCTGAAAAGGGAGCTGATTCTAGAAATTAGCTAGGACAGAAACTGTCGAGTCGTGTATTACAGCACTTTCAGGGATGAGGAATTGATAAGAAGCCAGCTTTATTTACTAACTTTTTCTGTTCAGAATAGAAAATATGATTCTAGGGCTTGGTTTTAGTGTCACTAAAATGCTTTCAGCTAGAATCTAAAGGATGTGCTTATGTGTGGACATACTGTTGTCTTGGGGCAAAATAGTGTGGGATAGCAGGACCAGCAGTTGCACAGCATCCAATGTATTCACAAGGTTTTACCATTTTCCTGGTGTCCCTCAGTGCCACCAGCCCTGTCTCCAAGCAGCTCACCTGCCCAGATTTGAGTCATACAATCACTTTCCTGCCCAAGTCTTTCCAAGTGCCAGTAATTGTCTCTTAGCTGCACTTTAGCACCCCCACTTTAAATACAAAAACAGCTGCTACAAAGGACAGATATACCCTTTACGGGTGGGAAGAGCTGGGTACTGAGCTGTAACCCTGCTCTTTCAGGCTGCAGGCTGGGGACATGCCACTGATAGTGGCCAAATGTTTGTGCAGTGGCAAGTGCTAGGCCAGCAGATCAGGAGCTTTCCTTACTGTCCTGCCAGGAGGTGGCTCTGCCTAGCCATGCCCAGGTGACCCACAGAGCTGCAAAATAGACACTCAGGAGCAATAACTCTTGGGAAAAGTGAGGGAAAGGAAAAGGTGATTCTATTAAGCACTGCCGTCATTGATGGTAGCAAAGCCTTTGAGGTGGGGGGATATGGATCTGCATGGAAAACAGTACACATGGCCAGGGCCACAGCAGAGCAGGCAAGGGCTGGAAAACCATGCCAAGAGCTGAGCTGCTGAAGCATCTTGACAGCTCTGAAAGATGATGATGGGGAATGACCGTTCCTTGGAAGCTTCCTGGAGATTCAGAGCAGGGGAAAGGTCTCTTAGGAGGCAGCCAGATCCACTGAGCTTCAGCTGTTTGACAGTTTAGATCAGCCCTTCTCAATGCAATGCAGCTCGTCCATCAAAACAAAAAACCAAACAAACAAGTTAGCAAGTGCAAAAACCCATTGGCATTCACCCATGCCCTTAACATTTACCAGCAGCGTCTCACCACCCTCCTGTATGTGCATCCCGCCATTTGCCTGAGCTCAGAGCACAGTTTTATTTCAAGCCAACAGCAAGCACTGCCTGGAGGGGCCAGACACCTTCAGGTGCAGCCGTTCAGTGCCACAGAAGATGAGACATCAACCATTTCCCCTTGGCGAGCTGATACTGACAGCAAAATTAGTTGAATCCGTAATTTGGAAATTGTTTCTATGATTTACCAAGCCAGTCAGACTACAGCTGTAAAAAACACCTTCTGGACAGATGAAGATACTAAAAACATACCCTAAGGAAGTGTTCTGAGGAATTTTCTTGTGGGGCAGGATGTTTGTGCAGATGGCAACGTAATTCCAAGGATTTAAGATGATGCTTGGGCTCAGCAGACTCTCTCCTCTTGCTCCTAATGGTCCCACCAGGTGCAGTTCCCCACATACCAGCATTCCCACACTGGTGCTAGATGGGCTCTGCACTGTCAGACCTTCAGCTGGCTCTTCTGCCTCTCTCCCTGCCTCCCCCAGTAAACAAATAATGGCAGACTCCTGTTCAGCCTTGTCTATTTTGGGATCTCTAGCAGTCCTACTGATAATCACTGTTATAAATGTTTACACTGATAGGAGACTGGCCCATATTGTACAGAGATAATAACAGTACAATTTGATATTCATGAGGTGCTGATGATCTCTAAATATAGAAACAGAGTAATTATTGCTGGCATTACAGGCTGGATTTCAAAAAGCAGATAAATGGAGAAATGGATATGCTATTTATTGCAGCTCCAACAGTAACAACAGGAAAGCTGTCTCCCTTGATTAGGCAAGGGCCAGACTGCAGAAGGCAGAACTCATGGCAGAGGGTGAAGGGATGTGATAGCTACCAATAGAAGGGAAAAGCACAGGTGTAGAAAAGAAATCTGAAATGCACCTAAGGCCAAGCTCAAACCAATGAACGTGACTGTGCAAGACAGCAGTGGAACAGGTTGGGTGTACCAGGAAAACACAGTGTGACTGGAAAAAAACATCACAGACTTTTCTACCAAAACCCCTTAAGGAAAGGCAAAGCCTTTGGCCACTACAGTCAATGCCTGTCTGCAGCTGGAGCAGGCTGCCAGAGTGCAGTGAGAGCATGCTGGACCAAAATCCCAACAATCTGCATCCATGGGCAGTGAGCTCTGGCCTCATGCCAACTGCACAAGCTGCAGGGGCACTCAAGGCTTGCACACAAGGCTGGGCAGGGGGAATGGCATCCCTGCATGCTGGCCACTGAAGCAAGTGCAAGCTCCTGCACCTGGCAAGGGCTATGCGTGGTATCAATACAGGCTGGGGGATGAAGGGATTGAAGGCAGCCCTGTCAAGGACTTGTGGGTTCTGATGGAAGAAAAATTGGACTTCAGCCAGCAATGTGCAGTCCCAGCCCTGAAAACCAGCTGCATCCTGGGCGACATCCAAAGCAGCATGGCCAGCAGCTCAAGGTAGGTGATTCTCCCTGTCTTCTCCACTCTGGTGAAACCCCACCTGGAGTGCTGCATCCAGCTCTGGGCTTCCAAAATAACAAGGACATGGACCTGTTGGAGTCAGTCCAAAGGAGGCCACGAAGACGATCAGAAGGTTGGAGCACCTCTGCTATGAAGAAAGGCTGAGAGAGCTGGGGTTGTTCACCCTGGAGAAGAGAAGGCTCTGGGGACACTTCATAGCAACTTCCAATACCTAAAGAGGGCTTACAAGAAAGATGGGGACAGGCTTTTTAGCAGGGCCTCTCTCAATAGAATACAGGGTAATGGTTTTAAACTAAAAGAGTCATTCAGTGTAGATATAAGGAAGAAGAATTTTACAATGAGAGTGGTGAACCACAGTAACAGGTGGTGAATGTCCCATCCCTGGGAATATTCAAGCACGGGTTGGACAGAGTGCTGAGGAACCTGGTCTAGTTGAAGATGTTCCTGCTTATTGCAGGGGGGTTGGAAGTGACCTTTAAAAATCTCTTCCAACCCCAAATCTGTGATTCCATGGATGTGTGCATTACATCATTCCCCTCTTCTGACTTCCTTTGCTTCCTTTTAGGAAAATTTAGATCTCATTAAGACAGTAAAAATAATTGGCACTGTGTTTCTGATGAACAGGCTGCTGGTTGACTAGAGTCCTTCAATACAGGTGCAGGCACTTAGCTTCAGGCATGCAACTTGGTATCGCTGAGGGATTTCCTGGCAGCATCTCTGCTCTGTCAAATGCTATATATCTCGGGGTATGTGTTTGGGGCCATTCCTTCTCCCAGTCTCTAAAGAATGCCAGCAAGGTTAGTTACCTAATGACTGGGCAGATCCCCATCTGTCTGGAGGCATGGCCTTCGCAGTTTGCACAGCAGTGGTACCCACAGAGCTGATCACTGTGCTGGCCGAACTGCCAGAGCCATGCAGGATCTGACACTGTTTTGTGCAGCCCTTCCCACCCACCCATCCCTGTGAGGAACCTCACACCTGGCTGGTGCTTCCACAATAGACAAAGCCAGATTTGCTTCGACTTTGCCCTTTACCATCACTGCGCTGAACAAAGTGCTCACCAGTTTCTGTTGGGTAGAGAAAAACACATGGACTGTAGCCAGGCTGCTTCCCCAGAGAGATCAAAAGAAGTGAAACCTCCAAACAGAACAGGGCAGGAGCCGTAGGTTCACCTGGGGTTTGGTGGTTGGTATGACTCTTGACAACAATTTACTGAAGTGAGATGAGGAAGGGATAAAAGTTACCCACCAGTAGCAGACTTTGGTCTGAAAGTTAATTGCAAAGAGGATGTTTCTAAGACTAGCAGTTCCTGACCCAGCCTCCTTATTAGGTGATTCTGCACCCTCAATTTCTCCAAGGTTTAGGGAACTCATCCTTGCATGTGAATTTCACATACATCACCTCAGTAGCTCTTCTGTCCTTCCTGTACCTTCTCTGTGCTTATTACTGTGCAAAAGGGGAGAGGAGAAAAGAAAATAGAGGAGAAGGAGAAAAATAATCAAAATAATCACAAGTAAGAAAAAAATGGAGGTAAAACTTCACAGCATGTACACAGTGTTTAATATGTTCCTGTAACTATACAAATATTGACTAAACTTTAAAATGTAGCATAGTTAACTGGAGTGGGTTATTCTGTGTTGGAGCAGAGGGAGTCAAAGTTCCCGAGACTTTTACAGTTCTTTGTCAGACAACACCTCAAAGTTTTTATTTAAGTTTTACAGTTGGGGAAACCAAATTGCTTAGAAGTTACATCACTCAGCCAAGAACTGCAGCAGGTCACTGGCTTTATTTCCATGGGAGCTCAGCCTGGTTCTTGGTCACCAGCACTCTCAGACAAGAAGGGTCCTGGTTAAACTGGACATGCATGAGATTTCAAACTAGTTGTTCCCAGCAGCAAGAGCTACCTGGCTTTGGGGAAACTCTGCTGTGCTGTGCTTGGCTCTGTGTCAGGATGGTGCAGAGAAATGTGTAGCTGTGACCAAGCCAGTGTCACAGTGACTCTGCAAATGGACCCTGAGCTCTCAGACGAGCTCCAGGCTTATCTGAACAAAGTCAGCTCCCACACAGACAGATTCACTAGGCATTTTGCTTAAATAACTGGCAGGGGATGTTCTTGTTGTTGAACATGTGTTTCAGTTGGATAGAATCTGCTCAGCCTGTAGGGAATATGTGCTGTGGCAAAGGCAGATCAGAACAGTATTTTTTAATTAATAAAAATAATAATAATAAAAAGGCATTTCAAGTATAGTTTGTACTCTGCTTGGGGAGGAGCTCTCTGCCCCTGGGGAGTTTTCAGGATGCTGAGCCATGACAGCAGTTGCTGCTTCCCTGCTTACTGCTCTTAAGCAATATATTGGTCTCCTAGGCAGGTGATTATGGAGGCAGAGCACCACCTTCTCTAACATAATCCAAAGTTCCATTCAGTCAGTGCAGGTTACAAAAGAACCCTCATACTGGTATTCTGCTTCAGAGCTGGAGGACAGAGCCATTCACCCTGCCATTTGCAGGTCCCCAAGGGTCTTGGAGGAGCTCCAGGGGTCCAGCACAAGACACAGAGAATTGGGTGTGCTGGCAGGAGGATTGGATTAACTATGAGAGCAGTGCTGCTGGGAAATCTGTAGGCCCCACAAATCAAAATGCTCAAGAATGCAGTGCTGCTGTAAGCTTTGTGAAGTAAAACAAATCACTAGTCTCTACGGACACCACTAAATTTTGTGTAAGGGGAAAATGTGACATTCATTTGTAAATTCCAGGTTTTTCCAATTCCCATTTGGTCACAGATCAAAGTTGTGCTTTCCGATTGCAGCTCTTTACTGTTGGGCTTTTTTCCCCCCCACAAAATATGAATATTGTACTGATGAAGTCAATTATTGGAATTTTTTATTCAAGAAGCTTTTCTTCTCAGTCTCAGATGGCCACAGGCCGAGCAGCTATGCAAGTCTGAAGGTCACCAGCATCCTGTGGTGACAACTGGGGCTTCTTACCAAAATCATTTCTGTGTGCCTGAGACCAGGTCCACCCCCGCCTTAATCTGGTTGTGTGAAACCAAGGGGTAAAATGGAATAGGAATGACACTATTATGACAGGTCCTAGGAGCTACTCTGGCAGCAATTTATTTGGTGCTTGTTCTCTGCCATAGTTGGTATTGCTTTTATAGTTGTGGCTAAGAGGTGGTACCTTCTGGGGCTTGGAATAACTCACCATTTTTAAACAGCTCCTTTGAAGCACAGAGCAGAGGAGAAGAGAGCCAAGAGAAGAGGGTTAGAGTGGAGAAAAGGTGAGAATCTCACATCTTCCCTTCTCACATGTCAGGTCAGTCTGCTGAGGGTGGGAACAATGAGAGTGGGACAGGGAGGGTGGGAAGTGGAAATAATTGTTTTTAGCTCAGATCAACATGTCCAAATCAAACCTTCACAGCTATCTTTCCTCATAACTTTTTCCACTTCCACTACCTGCAACTCTCCCTTTGGAATGAGCGGTGGAAACAGTCCTTGTGGGTCGTGAGAAAGGCTCAGACCTCTAAACATGTTGTTATTCCTGTTTTCCAGCTCTTGGCACTCACAAAAACAGATGATTAAATAGAGCAGGTAGCAGGCAACTGATCCATCCGTCCCAGCAGGTACAGGGAGTTCTCTGTGAGGAAAACTGCTGGAGTAGACATTTTCCCAATTACGTAGTCACTTGTTATGCTTTACAACCAAAGCAATGCAGTTGCTGCAAAGAGACATCACCTTACTAGAACACCCTTTCCTGCATTTTCAGAGTTATTGCTGGTTACCTTGTCTGCATTGCCCTGTAACAAACAAACTGAGAAGCAAATCAGCATCTCTTACACTTCAACAAGACAGTCTGGGGTTTGTTTTGACCATCTAATTAATTATACAGGAGATAAGAGAATGGGCTTTGACTTTGATCCAGGTTGCTTGTCATGAATAACAAAAAATAAACATAACACACATACACCCCTTATCTAGGACAGACAATTTTGAATTTATGATAGCCTTACACCTTAAAAGAAAAAAAAAGGTTTCTCTCTTTCTACAGGCCTCAGAGCTATGGGGTCTATTAGTTACAGACACCAAAGTTCATTTGCTGCATATGCACCATCACCCCTCTCAGTGAACTGGCTGGAATTCTCCTCAAGCATTTAGAGCCATCATGGCAGAATTAGTTTCAAAGCACAAAGAGGTATTTTCTGGACAAGCACATGAAACAGACCACACTCACTGGAAGCTGTGGGAATAACTTGCTGTGACCTTGCCAGTCCCTGTGCGTGCTCAAGGAAGAGCTCTGTGCATGCGCCTGGTCAGAGCAGGGGAATAGGAGAAGGTGAATAGCAGACAGGAGCCCACATGGCCTGCCCTGGGGGTCTCTTATGTGCTTCCAGGAGCCAGGACATGGGAGGAAATTAGGTGAGAAGGGAAAATACAGCAGGGAATTATTACAGAAGGGGCTTTTTGCTGTCCCTAAATGGACAAGGCTTTTGGCTTGTGGGAGGAATGGGGCCCCCTTTGTTAGTTTTCCCCACTGCTCCTCATGACTTCTGCAGTTGAGCAAGCTCCTTGGTTTCTGCTGGGAGAAGAGCTGCAGGACCTTTTGTGGCCAGGCTGGGGAGAGGACTCATAGGTCTCTCTTGGAGTAACATTCCACGGAGGAATCTGTCAGACATAGAGATGAGAAAGTTTCAAAGCAAATCAATATGCAACATACGAAGTGCAGAAGACTTCCAGAAGTTACACTCCGTAACAGCCTTGGTCAGTGAGTCTGTAGCAGGACAGGGGTGAGCAGAGGCTACGCTGCTGCCAAACAGGAGCAGAAGTCCAGGACAAGCACATGGAACACCAATTTCACATTCTGGCAACAGCCCCCAGCCAACAACAACACGGGAAACAAGTTACACCAGCCCCCAAGAGACAGAGCCTGAAGAAGGATTACAGGCCTCCAAGCAGAAGCAGTGCAGTCCATCATGTCTTCAATCCCACCTCACTGTGGGGACACTCTGTGCCACAGCTCTGCTACCCACTGAGACACAAAACACCGCCTGGCCTGGCAGCTTTGGCTCTTGTCCAGCAGGACTGGTGGTGAAAACCAGCCTTTAGGAAATGCATGGCCATCCCACAAGGTGTGCCATTTTGCTTCAGAGTGCTACCACTATTCTCAGAGAAACCAAAGCCATCACAGTCTTTGCTGTATGCATGGGGTCACTGGTTTGCAGTGGTCCCTACTGCATCAGCACTAGGGCTCCTGGGCCAGCTGGTCCAGGTGAAGTGACCCTGTTCACACTCCCACATGCAGGTGCTTTAATGCAATCACTGCTTTGCTCTGCCTCACTAGAAATTCGAGGTCTGGCAGCCTTGGGAAATGAAAATCAGGGTCACTCAGTAGTCCTCAGACAACACTACAGATACAACACCTGGGTTAGGCACCTCTGGCAGTCCTGGGGACAGTGAGGAGAACACAAAGCTGCCTGCAAAACCAGTGGCAGTGCTGCTCGCATGCGTGTGCAATTGGGAATGGTCATGCTATAATGGGAGATTTTAAAAACAGCCAGACATTTTTCCTTTGTTCTTTATTTGTTTCTGCCATGACACGAGGCAAAGAGCAATGCTCTACAGATGGTCAACAATGAAGCTGTGTAACAAAAGAGAAAAGCAGTTGTCCTAAAACATCTGACTGGGATCCATCACGATTAATCAAGGGCCAGAAATAAAAGTGACCCCCACTGCATGGGTAGGGGGAGCTGGGAGCCGATTCCTGAGCATGTCTAATATACCATATCAAAATGCTACCTGAAAATCCCTCACTGGAGTCAGCTGAATTATTCAGGGACCTCAGCCAACTCAAGTATCTTCTGCTTTATGAGCCTTGAGGACCCTAAGGCATGTGCACTCTTGCTATTCACTGCAGTGGATTCAGACTGGCTCTCTGCTATCTATATTTATCACGATCCCCTCAGGAAGTGTTTTGGCAGGATTTTGTAATGAAAACCCTGCCCAGAGCACTCTTTGGCATGCAGCGAGCAGCCTTAAAATAGTGCAGTGACATACTGCAATAATTACTCATATTAACACTCTTCATTGTGCTGTGTGACGCTTTGTCCCCGTCGCCTGGCTCATTCCACCACTTGGCACGTGGTGGGACGGCAGGAAGGAGCTGACCTTTCCTAAAAGGCAAAGTTCAGCACCAGGCCCGGCCCCGAGCCCCTGAAAACGCGGCAGCCACGGCTGCGGTCCCATCCATCACGCCAGCAGAGAGCTGGCACCAACCCCCCCTGCTTGCTTCCAGATCCAAAGTTCGCAGGTGTTCAGGCAGGATATTTTGGCTCCTCTCTAGCCCGTCGGTGCTGTTTGAGGAGAATGTTTAAAAAAAAAAAAAAGCATAAAAGTCCAACCACACAGGATAACTTTGAGCCCACACTATAGGAGCGGGCTGTTTGCTTGCCAATTACATGCTGGCTTCCAGTCGAACCCGTACATTCAGGTTTTTATCCCCTTTGGAGTAAGTCTTCATGAACTGTGCTAACAGTGTATCTCGTTTCACCTTAAATAGTAACCAAAAAAGTAGTTTTCAGTCAGAAGAGAGATGGGGAACAGGGACAGCTTTGCTTGGAGTTGATAGAACCCTCAAAGTTTCAGTATTCTTGAGAAAAAGTTATTCTCTGTTTAAAAGGAAAAAACTAACAACTACTTTAATTGCTTGCATTGTGCATCTTGAGCATCCTCAGTGTGTTTTTTCTGTTGATGACAAAACGAACTTTTGAGAAACATTGTGTTGCTCACGCCTATTTGCCTAAACTTGCTGGATTTCAAGAGCTCAATCTAAAACCCATCCAAGTCTGTATAAAGAGTCCCAAATACTTCAGTGGGCTTTGATTGAAACCTCATGTCCTCTAGGGCTGCTCAGCGTTCCCCACAGTCATGGTCCACATGTTTCAAGATGACACAGTCCTGTAATTGCAAGACTCTGAACAAATGCATGATCTCAGAACAAATATTGATGCTTAGTTAAGGCTTCACATGGAGAGAGAATAGCGCTGTCCTTCCAATATACTCTGATCCAGAAAAGTTATGGCACAAAGCCTCCCTCTGGTCTTTCTTTTCAGTGAGTGCACGGTCACTTTGGGGGAAATTAGCACCTGATAACATCACTTCATTTGCTGGGGCATGAATCAATGGGTGCATAAAGACACCCCAGCTACCCTCTTAGTGCCAGCCCTTTGTACTTCCATAGAGTTATCTCAGAAGATCCAAGCCCCTCCTGAAGCTTAGCCATGCCTGCTTTAGGCGTTACATCCACGCTGATATTTGCCCCCCTAGGTAGGCTCAATGAATTCAAAGACACAGAGAGTTTCAGAGCTTTCACAAACAACAAACTGTGACTGAAGGAACAACAGCAACTGGAATCAACACATGAGGCTATTTTTTTCATTAAGAAAACTCATTTAGGCCACATGAGCTGGTGAATGTGTTCACAACCACTTCTGTAACTATGATGCCATGGAAAAATGCTATTCCAAGAAAGCATCTGGCTAAATGAAACAGACTCCCATTAACTGAGCCTACACTTTTGTCAAACTGCAAGACATCTTTCAGAATATAACAAAGAACATTTTTTAAAGCTGCCTTTCTCTAGCTTGTCATCAAATCTACCCTGAAAGCACAGTGAGGCAATGAACTCAGTATCTGACTTTGTAACGGGATAGGTATCTGCCAAACGTATCCTCACCAGCCAACAATGCACTAGTCATATAGAATTTTTTTTTCCATGCACCAGCCTTTATTAAAACTTTGTCAATTAATTCTGTGGTCTCCAGGACCTTCTGCCAAGGTCACCATTCATGGCTGAAAGGGCTGCTCACTGAGTAACAAACAGTAACTTCTCTGGAGACTTTCTTGCAAGGCATAATCAAACACAATCTTCTGTTAATTGCCTATGCATATTTGGTGCATTAACAAGAGGAGCTTTAAATACATACATACATATATATATATATATTTATATATAACCAAACACAACTGCAGAAGGGAAAGCTAAGATATTAGCACCATACGAGGATCCTCGTTGATGACTTTTCTATCAAAGCCAGATCTGATTACTGACGTGGGGGAAATGTTTTATTTGGAATAAAGCCTTTGTTTCAAAAGACCATGTCTCAAATGCAGTGCTGGGGGGATACTCCTGTTCTTGCATAAATTCTTGCCTGTGAGAAGAGGTCAGTAATAGGCTCTTGACCTAATTACTGCTCTAGATCTAGCTGTCTGCTGAAAATTCACTCCTAGACATCTGATTTTGAACCAGACTGGGCTGGTTAGTCACAAAGGCTTCTTCTTTGATGTGCAACTCTCTAGGGCAAAGCCTGTCTCACCACACTCAAAAGACTAAGAGGTCTAGGGAAGTGCTGTCAGGAGCAAGCAAGACCTCACCAAATCAAAACTACCCACTCACATAGCATCAAATAACATTACTGTGTTATTTGTACTTGTGGAAACTCTGATATTTAAAATTGATCAATTGGCTTGGCAATTAGCAGAATGGCTCTCAGCCCTATCTCATCATGGCTGAGCAGAAGCTGACTGGTACTGCTGACCAGGCTGTCTCAAAGCTAAGGCACAAGTGGCCTCCCCTCCCCCAAAACTTCCTCAGTTTGCCTTGCAATCCCAAAGAACTGATACCTTCTGCTGAAACACAGCACACAGGAGGAGATATCACTGACAGCTCCAGGTATTGGCAGAGCTCAGCAGAAAACCAGGAGGTGTAAGGGGAATAGGAGTCCTGGTCTCTTAAATGAGAACACTTGCACAACCCTGAGCCTTCTGCTGCTGCTATAAGCCCTCTGCTCTTAAGGCCACTCATAAAAGAACATCTAGAGACTGCATATTTTGGTTTTCAGATGCCTCAGGTGAGACTACAGGCCACTGTTCTCATGCCAAGCAGACAAGACCAGGCATCTTTACATGTCTTAGAACATTGCTTCTTATCAAGTGTGCAGCAGGGCAACCTCTATTCCCTGAGAGGAAAACCAGAGAGTGCAGTGATGGAGAACTAGCAGAGCCTACCAAAGAATTGCACATTTCCCTCCTCTTCACTTTTTTCCCTAGGCTTCTGGACTACGCAGAGAGTATTTTCAATGGATGCTACAGTTTCGAAAGAAGGTTGGATCAAGGTTCTGGACAAGAATAGAGAAGATCCCTAGACCTTTTCTCTTTGCTTATGCCTTATGGTCCTTCTGTAGGGTAAGTTAACAGGTTTTTCTAGGTATGCCACAATCCATATTACATTATTTTTCCATTGCTAGTTTCAAATTATACTGCTTCTCCCTCTAAGCTCATAAAGTTCTTTTTAAAAGCTCATAAAATTTCACCTGTGTACATTTATGGCTCTCAGGATATGAACTAAACTCAACTGATTTAGCTATATTTACCACTGCTGAACTTCACACTGTATTTTACCACTCTACCTTTTCAGGAGGAATAAGTCACTTCCTCCTCCTTTCCTCTTGATGAATTCTTCCAGTAGAGCCACTGAATCCAGAAGACAAATCCAATTTTTTCTCCCTTTTGTTTGTAAGCTGCCAATACAATTCTGGCTTAAAATGTAAATAAGTGTGTCTGCACTGACAGATTTAGCTCTGTACCTCTCTCCAAGGCCCTAAGTCTGTGGTCATCCATACCATAAATTCATAGAATAGTATGGGTTGGAAGGGACCTTTTAGAGATCATCTACTCCAACCCTCCTGCAATGAGCAGGGACATCTTCAACTAGATCAGCTTGCTCAGAGCCTTGTCCAACCTGGCCTTGAATGTTTCCAGAGATGTAGCATCAACCACTTCTCTCTGCAGCCTCTTCCTTGTTTGCCCAAAGTACTTCCTCACAGAAGAAAAACCAAGCACATCTGACAGGACTGTTTCCCTACGTTTCCCACGGGGCAGGTAACACAGGTGTGGAAGGCCCCAGTTTTGGTACCTTCTCCAGGACCTTCCTCACTGTCCTCTTCTGAGTATTCACACACGATAACCCAGAGCATACCATTAGCACCATATAATGAAAGCACCAGCCTGTCTGGCTACAGCACCCCCACAGACATTTTTACAAGCTTTGTTAGAGGAGGGGGAAAAAAGAAAAAATTAAACCCACAGAAGATAATTAATCATGTGTCGAGGTCATAGCTTGTTGCCCAGGAGAGACCCAGGCCAAAGCTTTCCAGTGTGGGACTCAGCCTGCAGCAGTACTGACACCAGCCACTGCATGCCTGTGTAGTCTGGGGACTCCCTCTGGGGTGGCTTCCTCCAAAAACAGGTACACCCAATGAGACAGTTCAGGTCCCAAACCCTGCTCCTACAAGCACCCAAATCCATGACAGCAGCTTGCAGACCTCAGCTCCAAATCACAGAATCTGCAGAGTTGGGAGGGGCTCACAAGGCTCATCGAGTCCAGCCCCCAGCTCCACACATCACCATTCTCAAAAGTCACACCGTGTGCCTGAGAGCATTGTCCAAATGCTTCTTGAGCTCTGTCCAGCCTGGTGCTGTGACCACTGCCATGGGGAGCCTGTCCCAGTGCCCAGCCTTCAGTGCAGGTCTCTCTTGGTCTTGTCAAGGCTGGACAAAGAGGCCAGCAGAAGACCAACAGTAACCATGCATCTAATACTGACAGAAATTAACATCTGTAAAATAATGTGGTAGCCAGGCATAACCTCACAACTGGAGGCAAAGTTTATCTGAAAACATTTGGGTTGCCATGATTCCTTTTCCCATTTTAGACAAGACTGTGAAAACAGTTTTGATCTCTAGCCCTTTATTTCCTTTATGGCCGGAACACGAAATGTATCAACATTTCAGAACCTCCAAAATATTTTTATTTGCTCTCAGTATTTGCTTATAAAAATGATTGGAGTTTGTCAGAGGGAGCAGAAGAGCTGCGTTATTTTTTGCTGCTTGGAGAAGAAATGAATTTGCAAGGGGTACAACAGGAACTGGCTCCAATCTTTGCAACTTTGTGGTTCATTCTCTTTCTTGGTTTCATAGTAAATTTCTGCACTGGACTGGAAAGATGCTTAATTTCTCACAGATGTGTGACTCTGAAGCAAGGGTTCAGCCCTGGAAGCCTCATGCCTTGGCACCTCTGCACAGTCCTGACCTCCACAGGAGGAGCACGACCCCTCTCCCACGTACACTTGGTAGGGTGCACAGCTGCCACAGGAGGAGGGCAGTGCAGGGGCCATGCAGAAGCACTCTACATGTTGGACAAGGGACCACCAGGCACCTGCTCCTGAGAGGGAGGCAGCAGGTCCTGGTTGCCACTGAAAGCAGAAAGCCGATTTACTTCACTCAAGTGTGTTGTACAGAATAAAGTCTAACAGAGGGGAAGAAAAAATCATGCCAACAGGGAACTTCTGCTTTTTCCTCTCCCAAGAGACAAAAAAATCACACACTTGTTCCTGTCCAGAGAGATCTTGAACAAAGACTGGGCTGAAATCAAGACTCCAGCTATGAACATCCTTGAAGTTAAGGAAAGGACCTCTTCTCTTAAGATGGGCCATCTTAAAAACCTCTCTGAAATGGCCAAACTAAAGTCTTAGATTCCAAGAAGAAATGAATTTAAGAATATTACATCCATATGCAGATTTTAATTTAGTAGGATTTGGTTGTGGGAAGTTACTGACATGACACACTAGACCTCAAAACTCACTGCTTTTTTTCAGTATCACGTGCCCTGAGATACCTTGATAAAGGGACTGACCCAGGAGTGACTCCCAGAGCTGGGTGAGTTTCCCTGGAAGAGCTCTAGGCCCCATATCCTATCTAGGTGCCACCAAAAGGCAACAAGGTGTTGTTGACTTGATATGGAGACTCTGACCCAGGAGTGACTCCCAGAGCTGGGTGAGTTTCCCTGGAAGAGCTCTAGGCCCCCTATCCTATCTGGGTGCCACCAAAAGGCAACAAGGTGCTATCTGCAGTCCCTGCCGACAGACACGTGCATTCCCTGGGTACGCCAGGCCAGCTGGAGGGCAACCAAGCTGGCTGTGGCTACGTGGCTTTCTGCCTGGGCTGGCTCGTGTCCTCCCAGCCCAGGGCACAGACAGTGCAAATGCGGCTGCCTGCAAGACACTGTGCAGGCAGAGAAGGCAAGAAGCAGACACAGAGTGCTGCAGCAGTGCTAGCCTGGAAGAAAGCACCTGGAAATCCCTGGAAAGAACTTCTTTGAAAAGTTAGACTCCTCACCCTGTTCTCTTTGTGATCTCAATATGTCCTTCTTTGCTGCTAGCCGTTTTCACGTTGGAGACAGGTGAACAAATAACCATGTACTCTCTGAAGCTTTGATAAGTAATGTTGCTTACATTAAAAAATAAAAAAATTAAAAATTTGTCTCCTTCTCCATTTTTAAAACGGCCCAAATTAAAAATAAATAAATTTTCTCCTTTCGGTGGAAACTTACTTGACACATTTAGGTTAATAAGTCCAATTGATAGATGACTTTTCACTCATGCTCCCATTTCCTAATCACATCCACCCTGACTGAAGACTGATGAGAGCCTCTAACAGCCACAGCAGCCTCCTTGCCCCTGCCCACACCAGGCACAGCACCAGTGCTGCAGTCACTGGGGAGGGGGCTCTGTGTGCTCCCTCTGCAGGGCAGCCACGGCTCAAAACCCACCTGAAAGCACAACCTGCTGGATGTTTTCCCCCTAGCAATGGCCTCGTGTTCTTAGAGCAGTGGAGGAAAGTCTACAGCAATGCTTTGCTAAGAACAGTGGGGTTAGAGCAGCACCTCCCGTGGAGTGTAGGCTCCATGGGATGGGCAAAGAGCACTCCAGACCCTCTGGTGGCCTTGGAGATGGAAACCAGCTCCAGGGCTGGCTGACTGTGGAGGGTGCAGGGGCAGCTTGAGGGAGGAGGAAATCATGCAGGTTGTCCTTGGTTGTTCTGCTGCAGTTAAGGAGCACCCGTGGGTGAAACGTGGGTGGTCACAGAGCTTTCGTGGCAGGAGTGCCAGAAAGCCATGATCCAACTTGCAGCTACTGCCTCGATGAGCAGCTCAAAGAGCAGCCAAATCTGTGCCTGGTAAATATTCTCCTATCGTGGCTGCTGTGATGGATGATCTCTGTGAAGGCAGGGTGGGCTGTTGGTGCCTGGAAACTTACGCAGGTGCTCCGCTTGCTCCACCAGCCTTCCTGTGGGTGCCTGTTAGGGCAACACAGCTCCTTGCCTGCCCTGCCTGGTGCCCTGGGCACAATTTCACACATGGTTCCCATCTCATCAGGCCCCTGTTATCCAAGGGAAGAAGCTGGTATCACTGGGAAAAATCTGGGTTTTGTGGGAACTGAGCTCTGCTTTGTTAGAGGCTATCCAGCAGTGCAAAACATGAGTGAGAGAGTGCAGGGCGGTGCCGCTGTTCCAGGGCAATGCCAGCTCTGAGCCCTGATTTGGTCACTGAAAGATGCAGGCAAAGATGCAAAGCTGGACTGAGCTGCTGGCTCTGGTCACGGGCTGAGAGGCACCAGCATTTCCCAGGACAAGACAAATGTCATCTCCTCTAGCCAAGGGGAACTGCACCTCCATGAGCTCTTTTCTCAAGGTCTGTGTGCAGGAAACACTCTCACACAGCAGCTTAAGAGTCAGAACTGCAGGAGACCCATCTGAATGCTGCAGATGTCTGATTCTTGCAGAATTTTTTCTTCTTGCAGTGCTCTTTGCATGAGAGGCAGAGGCTTTTCATTTCATACAACTCATTATTTAACCCACCTTGTAAAATCTGCTCTGGCATCAGAATGGGAGGTTAGGGGATGCCCACTCCTAGAAGCAGCGCTGGTGACTGCACTTCCCAACTGTATTTGGTTTGATTGCCTTTATTTCACTTCCCCTTCCATGCATCCTACTCAGTCCCAAACAGGGAATTGGAACACCTGCCTAACAGCACACTCTGAGAAAGGGGAGGTCACTCTCTCAGAGGCAGGGCTGTCCTTCTGCAGACATTTGATAAGCAATGTTGTGAAAGGTAAACATTTGTTTGACTTTCCCATAAAAGAACTTGACAGAATAAAACAGGGACTTTTCTTCAGCCTTACTGACAAAGAGGCCACCTAAAAGAAAATTCAGTGTAGCCAAACTCAAATATGCACATAAAATTTAAACCCGAATTTGGACTGTATTTTTCTGAATGGTTTCTATATTTTCACTCAGCTGAACCAAGCTCACTAGACTCAAAACTCAGTTTCTAACTGATGCCTTGGACCCAGGTCCATTAGGAGAGAAGCTCTCTGTGCAGGAGGAGTCACAGTGCTGAGCACAAGCATGGGTGGAGACAGAGAATTCTGAAACATGGCTATGCTTCAGTTCCTCTCCTGTACCAAAATATTTGGGCCTCTACCCCTTTCCATTTCAATTTTCCTACACCACTTCCCTTTCTCAAATGAGGACATCAAATACTCATGGGACTCTCATCAAAGCCTGTATATGCAAGTCTGGTGCTTGGGGTTGTCTCCTTTTGGGTACACACAGGGAGGTTTCAAAGGGGCCTGAGTTGCCCTGATGCTGGGCCCAATACAAACCAGGCCATCTAATGTATTTGGGGCAGAGATTATGAAAAACCTTAAGCTCCTAAAAGAAAAAAATTAATCATAAGCACCCCCTGAAAACTGAGAGAGATTATGTCACACATGAAAATAAGGTCCAGAATATTCAGTCTGTTTCCTCATGTGAAAACAGAGTAGAAAACAAAGATGCACCCAACAACTTTGTGCAAGCAAATGCTGATTTTTTAAGGTCATTAGCAGTGAAGAACAACATTAAACTCTTATGCCTCAGCCCTTTGCAGAGAAAATATTTGCTAAAGTACCTCAATTGTTTATCTCAGTTCAGTTCCCATCTCCTTTTCCTTGCAGTGAAGGGAAAAGTGATGTTTTACCCATCAGACTGCAGGGACTGTGTGACAACATGACAAACAACAGAGCTGCAATGTGCTAAGACAGCTATTGCTGAGGAGCTGCAGATGGACCTTTGCCCTCTTTGGTTTGGACAGCATTTACAACATTTCCAGTTCCATCTCCCAGTGAAACCAGTCTACTAAAATTGTCCTCCAGCAAGAACTCACAGCACCATGGCTAACAGGCAGCATAGTGCTAAGCTAAAACCAAGCAGAACAGAAAAAGCTCATGAAAAAAGGAGTACAGGCACTCTCAGTGACACAACTACAAATCTCTCTACTGCATTTTTCCTGTATCACCTCTACTGGTAATTCCTAATTATCCTTATCTTTGCCATCTAAATGCAAATGCAACGAGGCACATTTTCCTTATTTTAGTCCATCCTTCACAGGTCTCTTCTTTTCTGCCAGAGCTGATGGCTGCAGGCTGGGGAAAGGGGCTGTGGGAGGGAACAGTGGCCCACCTTGCTGCTTCCCACTTCTCCAAGGTCATCCTGCACACCAGTGGAGCAGCACCATGCTGCTGCTGTCCTGCTGCTCACATTTGAGAGCTGTTGCCATGGCACCAGGGGACAAATCACTTCTTCACTGTGCCCTGCAAATCTCTCCCAGCAGAGCTGGGGCCTGGACCTGCAACCTTGGCTATTTTTAGCCACGTGCTGTATGATGCAGAAGTTGATGACCATCTGCACATCTCCATTAGTCAGCTGTTTCCAGGTGCTCGGTGAAAGGAACAGATAGCCTGAGACAGGGGGGAGGCTGGGATCAAACGCTGAGCAAGGGCAGCTGCTTGCCCTGCCTTTTGGTGGGGAACTCAGTCTCAGTTTCACTTGAAATCCATCACAATGGAACTTGATGGAAAGGGACCTTTGTTCCCTGCATGCTGGAGGGACACAGACTCATCACCCTCCTTCCCTGAGGCACCCACACTGCCCAGGACACCCAGGCACCTCATCAGGATGATGGCTTCTCCCCCACACTCTCCATTCATGAGCTTCTCCCCAAGCCCTCCTGGTGCTTGCAGCTCTGGCAGGAGTGGACCAGGGCAGAAGGTCCTGAGGGCTGATTGATGTCCCCAGAGGGGGACCATGAGGGATGTTCCCAGCCTCCTCAGTCTTCCTTCCCTACAGGAGCCTGAAGCTAGCAGCACCCCTGGGGAATTCATGTTGATCCAGCCAGTGATCAGGGGACAACATAAACCCCTACAGGTGTTCAAAGCTGCAGGGAAGGGACAATACTCCAATGGCACTCCAGATGCCATTAGAACATCACATGTAGGTCTTTAGGAAGAATTGAAATGCACTGTAGGTTTCCAGGTGAGGAGTGCTGTGTGATGAAGGCCAGGCTGCACTGGAGGGGGCAGACATCTCCTGCCCAGCAGCCCAGCCCCACCTGACATGTACACTGCCAACCTATCAAAGCTTATTAAAAGTATTTCAGAACAGCAGGCTCTTTTTTTTTAACATAACAGAATTAAAACAACATTACACACTCACAACTATAAGGATACACTTGGGTTTTCTTTTGGCTTATTGGGGGCTAAGGGCAAATCTCCCAAATGCTGAATGCTCCTGTCCAAACACAATGGGATATGTCAGCAGCCCACGAGGCAACCTGCATCCTAAATTCACTGGTTTAACCCACGCTCAAGAAAAGATTCTTCAGCAGCAGAGCCAGGGTCTGGCCAGCAAATGCATGAGTCTTGGGGGTGCTCTGGTTGAGAGGTGCACTGCAAAGCATCAGGAAACTACTGACCAAACTCCAGCTCCAGGCTCAGAGCAGTGGGGCTGAGGTCTCAGGTCTGAGGTTGTTGCACAGATTTTTTCTTTCAGCATCACCCTGAAAAAGTGATCACACTGACTTTATATCCCCACCTGGCAAGCAACTATCAGAGAGAAAGAACTGAGACTGGAGCTACTGAGGCAGCCCAATTCTCTCCAGTGCCTCCCAGCTGAAATACAGCAAAGTGGCACTTGGGCAGCCCAGAGACAGATGTGCTGTTCCTGCCCTGCTGAGGATGGCCAGCTTGCACAAAGAGCAGAGCAGCAGCTGGGCACGGTGCTTGCAAAATTCAGTATTGCTGCCCAAGTCCTTGTGCAGGGTCTGACACTGAGATAGGTTTGAGAGGAGCCCTGATGTGTGAGGAGTTGCACCATCTCTGGTGTGTAGGGGTGCAATTCCACAGAAACCCATGGAGCTGGGTTGATTCACACCAGCTGCAGAGCTGGTGACTGTGAAGCAGTGCTGCCTTACTCCACGTTCTTCTTATTTTGTATAATGTCAGGGGGCAAATCAAGGCCATGTGAGGCCCTGTGCTAAATCACCCACTGTGATTTAGCAAATGTGTACAAATGCAGGCGTGTGCAACCACATGAGGGACCAGCACCCTGTCTGAATGGAGCCACAAAACCACACCACCAAACCTGAAATGAGCTGTCACAGATCAACCTGCTGCTAAGATGAGCAAGGATCTCTATCCTGCTGCCCAGACCTTCTTGCCACCTGTGATATGCTTTGGTTTGGGTTGTTTTTTTTTCCAGCCTAATGAGTGCTGTTCTTCCTCTCTGTGCTCAGACCAAACTAGAGGTGGCAGGGTTAAACTGCTGAGCACGGTGACAGCCATGCTGGGAGGTGGGAAGAAAGGGTGGCTGAGTTTGAGCCAGGCAGGAATATCCTGGTTAGCACAGAAAGCAGAAGCTGTAGATCCAGGTTGGGGATGGCAAGAACATTTCACACAAATACCCCATCAGACCTTACCAACAGCACTGATGGACTTCTGGATGCTGCAGAAGGACCACATGCAGAGCAGTGACACCCACCAGTGGGCTTCCATCTGTGGCAGCTTCCCAGCATGTGACACATGGCAGGGTCACAATGCATCATTTAGCCAGCCCTGATGACCCACAGCTGAATCAATGACAGGGGGAGGAGCAGCACCATGGCCTGAGTGCCCCAATGTCTCCCTGCATGCAGTGTCCCAGCCTGGTATTCAACACAAACATCCTCAGCCATCTTTCCTGTTTTCCTGCTCAGAAAGAGAGCTGGAGAGGGGAAGCCTCATAGCAAAGAAAGATCTAGGAGTCCAACTCAGGAAGTTGAAAAAAATTGGACAACAGCCTTCACCTTCACATGCTGGAATTGTTTGTTTATCTTTTTGCTTCCTCTATAAAACAACTCATCCCAGCTGGGTCATAAGGGAAGGAACAATAGCCATATATTTTTAGGATCCATCTGTGAATAAGTGATGACCACTTTTTCCATTTTGTCACCTGGACCATTTTGTTTCAGCAAAAGACCCCGCAAAGCAGTGCAAACCTTGAGTGTGCAGGGAAGGGGCAGGCATGGCAGCCAGGGGTTCCCTCCTGGCCCCAGCATCTGACAGCACCAGCCCTGCCTGGTGGCATCACACTTGTGTCACCTACAAAAAGTGAGGCAGCACAGGGACCTCTGAGTGAGTTATAGCCATAGATGTTACCCATAACCTGCCAAAGGCTTTGGACATAGGGGTGTCTGAGGCCTCCCTGTGACAACAAAAAGGGAGGCCTTGCTGCAGCATCTCTGACCACACAACAGAGATACTCCCACATGAGAGTGCCACAGTCCACGAGAGGCAAGTGCTTGGTGCCACAACCAAGTGCCTGCTCATCAAGACACCCGAGTTAACAATGCAAATGCACAGCCTAAATATAATGTGTGACAGAAAGTCCCAGTCCAAATTCAGCAACATGGCACCTCGAGGGACTGTCAGAGGCAGGAGCAGCCCAGCCACAAAGGTATGGGACAGGAAACACAGCAGCATTTGGCCCCATGGGTCCCCTGGGACCCAAGGCTTGCATGCACCCCCAGGTAACCTCAGCACTACCACAAAGTCTCTGCCAAGGCACAAAGAAAGCAAGGATGTCACAAAAGCCAAACCTTCTGCTTCTCCTCTATCACCTCAACCAATGCCAACATCAGGGCAGAAATTAGGGATGGGTTTCAAAAGCCCATGGTGAGTCAGGAGCACAAGTTATGCTGCCTGTGAAACATTAAATAGTGGATGGGACTAATTTCTTCCTAAGAAAGATAGGAAAAAAGGTGAGAGGTCACAGATTTTTCTCGACATAATCTGTTTCCACCAAGCCTCTTCTGAAGCAGTATCTCCCAGTAAAGTGTAGAGATAGCCCACAAAGCTCCTGCTTGGCAGCAGTTTCTTTTTTCATGTTCCTGGATGAGGTAGTGTAGGTGCAGAGGTGAGATTTGTTTTTACTTGCATGGAGTATCACAGGAAATTCTGCCTGCTGGTCCTTAATCATAACTCCATCAGCAACCACGCAGACTCCTCATATGGCTTTCTCCTTAGCTCTAGGGGCTCTCCATCCTGTGGTTTTCCCAGGTCTGTCTCACACTCCCTGCTACTTCCTGATGAGGCCTTTAATAAAGGTGCTTTATCTTTTCCATGCTTTGGGGCAGGTCTCAGGTGCTCATCTTGCCCCAGCCCTCTCCCACTTTTCATAGCACTGATTCATAGGAAACACAGGCACATCCCGGCTTTCACATGAATCATTCCCTTTTCAGCTCATGTTCCCAAGGATAATATTTTTGTGGAGTACTCTTATTCTGTTAGCTCACAAAAAGCTCCATTACTCAAGCCTTTCCCAGATTATCCAGCGGGTTTCTCTAAGGAAGATTTTTCCACAGTGCTGCCTTGTAATAAATCCTTTTCCTCTCGAAAATGCAGGGGTGGAAGGATGCAGAGGAAATGAGTCTACCACCAAATGGACAGACTTGTGCAGCTGTTTCCCAACAATTTACACTCAGTAATTAGTATTTCTGAGGACATGCACGGATCAGAGAGAAAATAAAGCCTATAAAAATGTGTTTCTTTCTGCCTATACGTATATGGGTGCAGTGCAGGGAAGAGCACTCATCTTCATGGTCCTATATAAAAATGGGATCTGCCACAGCCCTGCCCAGCCTCCCTGCTGCTCCCAGGCTCACCTGTTCCAGTGTGTGCACAGCCAGAATTACACAGCTTATCATCCTCCACAGGTTTCTCCCGTAGCCCCCAAGTCAGGCATGGGGGAAACCAAGGAGAATCACATCAGCTTGTACCTCCCAAAACAGGGGCATCCCCCTGCAGCTGTGCAAAGAGCTGGGGGAAAGGGGATTCACCCTCCACAGCTTAAAAGAAACCCCAACCCCCCAAACAAACAAATAAAAAACTATGCAAAATCAAAACCAACACCCCACCCCACATGCTCAGCAATATTTACTACTCTTAAATTTTCCATTCTGGACCTTAGCCAGGAAGTAAATATCTTGTTTTGGAAAAACTGAGCACATTTCTGCAAGTGTAGGGGAAGTATTACACTTTCCCCATTTCCAAAGTGCAAATTGTGAAAGAGCCACTCTTACACATCTTTAAACCAATCATGAGTTTAACAGAAAATAAAGAAAGAAATAGCAAAAGCAAGAGATACTGCTGTGTGTACACTGCCTGGTAAAGTTATGGAGGAGATTATTCTGGGAGGTATTGAAAAACACCTGAAGGACAACACAGTCATCGATCACAGCCAGGATTGCTTCAGGAGGGGAGCCCTCGGCCCTGTGCTCTTCAACATCTTCATAAATTACTTGGATGAAGGACTGGAAGGGATACTGAGCAAGTTAACAGATCATACAAAACAGGGAGGAGCTGTTGGCTCCTTTGAAAGCAGGAGGGACCTCAACAGATCAGAGGGTTGGGCAATCACCAACCGTATGAAGTTCAACATGGGAAAAGTGCTGGATTCTGCACCTGGGATGGGGCAACCCAGAATGTATGGACAGACTGGGGAATGAGATGCTGGAAAGCAGCACCATGGAAAGGGACCTGGGGGTCCTGGTCAGTGACAAATTGAACAGGTCAGCAGTGCCCTGGCAGCATGGAGGGCCAAACATGTCCTGAGGGGCATCAGGCACAGCATCGCCAGCTGGGCAAGGGAGGGGATTGTCCTGCTCTGCTCTGCACTGGGGTGGCCTCACCTCGAGTGCTGGGGGCAGTTTTGGGAGCCCCAACATAAGAAAGACATTAAACTATTAGAGAATGTCCAAAGGAGGGCAACAAAGGTGATGAAGGGTCTGGAGGGGAAGCTTTATGAGGAGTGGCTGAAGACACTTGGTCAGTTCAGCAAGAGAAGACTGAGGGGAGATCTCATTGCAGTTACAGCTTCCCTTTGAGCGGCAGAGGAGCAGCAGACACTGATCTCTGTTCTGTGGTGACCAGGGAATGGCCTGAAGCTGTGCCAGGGGAGGTTTAGGTAGGATTTCAGGAAAAGGTTTTTCACCCAGAGGGTGGTTGGGCACTGAAACAGGCTCCCCAGGGGAGTGGTCACAGCACAGACAGTGCTCAAGAAGCAACTGTCTCAGGCACATGGGGTGACTCTTGGGGGATGATCTGTGCAGGGCTAGGGGTTGGACTCCATGATCCTTGTGTGTCCCTTCTAACTCAGCATATTCTGTGATCCTGTGATATCAGGAGTGAGTCCTTGATGCCGGTTTAGCATCAATATCTTTACATGGCCTTAAAAGAGCAGCTGTGGAGAGCAGCAGGCGCTGCTGCCATGGATTGCAGGCCACCTCTCCCTGCTGCTGGCTGTAGGGGACAGCTGCCTGTTCACCCACAGGTCCCAGACACACCATAGACCTACCCTTAGCTCACAAGAGCAGAGAAGCAAATCCAAGTTCCCAGCACAGCCCTATAGCAAAAGGGGCAAATGAGCTCCTGACATGTTAGCGGTGAGGGTACAGAGGGAAAGCAGGGCTTGCTTTTATCCAGCCCATACTGATGCCACTGGTTGCTGTGGTCTGGGATTTGGAAAGGGCACTGAAAAGGTGGGAATAGCCCAGGGAAAGGGAAGAAAAATCCTGAAGTGCATGGGTGATCTTGGGAGGTGGTTTAATTACTGCTTATCTGCTTTCATGGAGGCTCCAACAGGACTCTAATCCAGCACAGAAGTGGGGTAGACTAAACACAAGAAAACCAGTCACCATGGCCAAAGGGCAGAGGATGGGACTGATGTTCCTTGCTGGCTTTAAAGTGTCTGGAAGGAGCACTAAATTTATCTAGGCAGTAGAAACATACAGCTTTGGTGCTCAAGTTCCCTGGATCATGAGCAGCCCAGCTGTATGGCCAGGCTGTGCTCGAGAGACCAGACCCTGCAAAGGGTCTCCTGCAGAGCCAAGGCTGCTCCTCTCCAGCGCCACTGCAGGGGAAGGTGCTCAGAGGCTGCTGAACCAGAGCATGTAAAATACAGCAGAGCCTTTGGGGAGCACGAAGGGCGAAAGGAAAAAGAAAGAAAGAAACCACCAAACCCTAAAAAATAACTTCCCTTCCTCACATAGAAATTGAGACTGCTGAATAACAGATTTTCAGCATTTCTGTGTTTTTTACCATGTACTTCCTCATCATTTGTAGCAATCAGTGTCTCTAAGGAGAGCTATCTCTGCCATGTGCAGGTAACAGGTAGAGCTGGGCACCACCCCACCTTTGTGAACTCTTTCCAGCTCCAGGTAAAACTAAACACATTTCCTAAACCCCTGCAGAAACGAGGGGCTCTGAGCAATTTGCCTCCCCCTCCCCACAACAGCACCCTCCAGACCCACGCCTCCTCCAGTTGAGTCACTCCCTCTCCCAGCTGGGCAATCCCCTTGCAGATCCCTGGGATGAGCAAGGATTTCACCAGAAGATGAAGCAAAGCCCACTGTGTTCCCCCTGCAGGATGCCCCTGTTCTGAGAGTGCCTCACTGCCAAGCCTCCTGACCCACCAGCACTGAGGAGAGCCCAACTCAAAGGTATCCCATCAAACATCCTCTCCTGCTGATCTAGCCCAGCTCCTTCTATGGGAACTCTTGCCTTAGGAAACCTCTGTCCATCTTTTCAGTTGAGACTTCCCGGTGCCTCTTTTATACCCTTTTTTTTTTTCTTTTCCTCACCCTTTCCAAATATTTGGTTTTATGAGCTTCTTGTTGAGATCATAAAATACTGGGTTGGAGGACTATAAATTCATAAGGAGGTATTCTTTGAAGGCAGCTTTTTTTCCCTACTATTAAAATGATGATAATAATAATAATAATTTTTTTAAAAAACAGCCCCATCCCTCCCTCTGTTGCAAACAGCCTCCTGCTTTGTAGCACAACATCTAAGTAAGGATCTGGGCCCTTACACATCATCTTGCCTCTTAGATTTCACCAGAGCAAGGTTTTGCAGCCTGGGAACCACAGACAGAGAGAGGTGAGCAGCAGCCAGCCCTGATGTCAGAATCTTGGGCCCAAGGAAAGCAATTTCTTTTGGAGTTTTGCAGAGATAATAGTTGCCTGTTCCTGCTTGTGTCCAGCTTCTTTCACAGTCATGGTAGGAAGCACAGGGCAGTCTGCCAGAGCTGAGGATGCCTTCCTTCACCTTTTCATCAGGAAGCCAAAAACACTTTATGGAGAGATCACCCCCAGGCTGCTAGGAGATGTTGAAAAGCCCAGCTCTTTTCCCTCCTGACACATGGTGATAACATCTTGTGTCCCCACCAGACACACACCTGTGATTTAACCCAGCGCTACAACTACCCCACATCCAATGCCGGACAGTCTGGGATGCTTTCAGGAGCAACACTGGTTTTGCAAGTGGGGAAACTGAGGCTGGGAGACCTGCTTTACTGCAGGCTCAGTCCACCACTCCCTCACTCCCTGGTGGGTTTGTGCCCGTGGAATCCTGTCCTGCCCGTGGCAAAGGAAGAGCTGAAGGGGCACAACTGACTCTGTAAATGAGGAACACTCTGCTGGGATTTGGGGCACTGTTAGCACTTGCAGCCTTTATTCAATCAAGCCTTCAGCTGAGAGGCATTCCCACCGTGCAGCCTTAATTGGCTTATTTAAGATCAGCCAGGCCAGCTGCCCGGGCCAGCTGAGTCAGCAAGGGAATGCAGGGGGCTTCCCCCATCACTGCTAAGGGAGTGAGTCCCATCCACTCCCAGGGTTCTGCAAACCTTGACTTGGCTCCAGATTAACCCCAAACAAACTCCACTGATGGCATGGCACTGACGCTGCTCCCATAAGCTGCCTGGTGGCTGCTGTAGGCTTTGGCTCACACAGGAGAGCAGGGCACGGGGTGCCTCACTGCTCTCCCCTACCCCTGGACATCTTTCTGACCTCTCCCTGTCCACAGGTTAAAGAGGGGATTTGCAAGAGGCAGGTCTGAGGGCAAGATTTCTGCAAGGCAGATCCCCTGGTCCCCCATTATCACTGCTTCTTTTAAAAGCAACAATTGTGCACTGAGAGGAGGAGGAGGAGGAGGTCACATGAAGGATGCCTGAAATTCTTTCCAAACCACAGCCATTTCTGACCCATCAGAAATTTCCCCACTTACTCTGGCCTGTGAACTCTGGAAAATGCAATTAAAAGAGAAAAAGCAGAGGCCTGAAACCCCTGATTCAGGCAGGCTCTCTGACATTCATTAATGGGGCCAGCCTTACACGATGCTGATTCAATAGGAGCGACTGTCTGCTTCCAGCCCTGGTTCATCAAAAGTTCATCACTTCTCCCTTCCAACAGAAACCTGCCTGAAATTTGTCCTGCCTTCACAGAAGTTAAGAGAGCACCTCTTTTAATGGTTTCATGTGACCGAAATTGCCATTTTCTGGATTGAAAATGGAGATGAGCAGCCCCCTATATATATGTGTGTTTATACATATCTGCTATAACTTCTCCCTTATAGCATCTTCTTTCTATATCTGGATGCACCACCCAAAGCCTGGCCAGGTGACAGCAGGCAACTGTGGCTCCCACCCCAGCAGCAGCCAGCTCTTCAGGGAGGGCACAGGACAAGCTGCCAGTGTCACCAGAGCCGAGCCAACAACTTCTGGGCACGTTGTCCATCTGCCCTCTGCCCACGTGCCAGCAAGCAGATCCTGACACCACCTCGCTGATTTGTTATTTGATATTTGGTTCCCACCCCGGACTCACACAGCTGCAGACACATGGCCACCTCTGAAATGATTGGCTTTAACTGCAGAGCTCATTTCCAACAGTAGCAGTGGTGCAAAGCAGTGGCAAAAGGAGATGGAGGGAGATGAGTGGCTCCAGCATGTTCAGAGGTAGCCCTGGGCTGAGGATGGGACTGGGCAAGAGGAGGTAGAGGAGGATAAATGGCTTTGGCGTGTTTGGAGGTCATCCCAAAATAATAGTTAAAATATTACAAAATTAAACTAAGCCCTTGGGCTCAAACAGAGGGGCTACACTCTTGGGAATAGGTGGGTTTTATTGAGAGCAGTCCACCCATTCCAGGAGGACCTAAATAGCTTCTTTCCCCAGTAAATCTCCCATCTACCTGCTGGCTCCTTGTGACATCCCAGACCTGTCCGTGGCAGGAGAGGCTCCCACTGCGGCTGCAGGTCACGCTGTACAAAGCTCTCCACTTGATCCCCGAGGTAACATTATCCCCCTCTGTTTAATACCATTAAGCAAAACTACCTGCGTGGGGCCACCTGAGTAAGCAGAGAACTTCCCGTGGCCACGTGCCAGGGTGTCTCCTTCCAGCCTGGATCCACCGCCAGGGCGGGAGGGGGACAGAATCAGGAATGATCCAGGGCAATGGGGTGCTCCAGCTGCTGGTGAAGCGAGAGGAGTCCCACCTGCTCCAGGTCTGTAAGTGCCATCAGTGATGGAGAGGGTTGTGCAGCTCTCCCCAAATCCATGGAATGACCCCCCCTGACCTGCCAGGCACTGTGAGGATGGGCGGGATGACTTTTCCAGCACAGTCAGTCGGGGTTGATTTTTGTGGGCAGAGTCCACCTGGAAGAGGCAGGTGATTCCTGCCCACGTGTCAGCAGCGCCCAGGAGAGCGCCGGGCTGGCTGTGCCACTGAGCTCCTCCACACAGGGAGCTGCCTCTCACCACGGGCTTGGCAGCTCCTCCCCAGCAGCCTGAAATGGATCCCTTCAGACCAGAGGCATTTTGCTGCTTTCAGCTGGGAATAACAGAGATGAGAAAGCAGAGTATGGCTGGGATGAGGCCCCGTCCCTCGGCCCTGGTACTTGGTTTCCACAACACAGAAATGCCGAAGCCTGACAATTATAATCAACGGCAATATTGCTTCCTTCAAGATTTGGTCCAGTGCAAGGCTAAAATCTTGTGGGAAGAATTTATTTTTAACTCTCTCACCATACCAAAATTATAGAGCTTTTAAAAACCACTCTCCCCCCCCCAAAAAAAAGAGAGCTTAAGATTTCCATACTTCTCTGTATTTCAAAGCACAGAATTACAGCAGTTATGGATTTGAAAAATGGAAACTCACTCAACCAGGAGCCCACTCACTGGTTGCTACCCCAGTTCTCAGAGCAGTTTTGAAAGGGGATTGAGCAACAACCTCTGTTTTGCAGATGGGGAAACAAATCATATTTTGGATAAGCATCTAAAAACAAGTCAAGCAAAGCTCATAGCAACACTGGAAAAGCCATCCATGTCTCCTGACATCTCCACAGGTTTGCCACCCAGAGACTAAACAAGCAAAATAGATCTCAAACCAATCATGAGATTTCATGAGAGAATGCCATAAATGCAGGTGAGATGCCAGTTTAAAAGATACTGAGTTGTACCCACCACAATATGCAGTTAAAGCAATTAATTCCTTCCATGGAAAGAAAAAAAATGGTTTGGAAGTCTGTGGCTTTGCAGGCAGATTCCTCCCCATGAGAAAAGGTGGGATGAAGGGCTTTTGCCCTGCCTGGTAGGATGGTCTGGGGAGCAGGAGATGCTAACAGTGCTACCCAGGGTTGATTGGAGAAGGCTGAGTGGGCTAAAACACTGTGTCAAGGGGAGGGCTGAAGTTGGGGGAGCTTTTGTTCTTCATTTGCCCTTTTTTTTTTTATGGAAAAGTGTTGTGTTCAGGTAACAGTTGCAGCTTTTTAGCTGCAGGAAATTATTTTGACCCCTAGCCAGAGAGAACATCACCTGTGGGGATGGGGAATTATAAAAATAGAGGGGGAAAACTCATGGTGGTTATTTGGGACAGATATCTGTCTCTAACCAGGGTTTTAAAACTCAGCTGTGTCTTCCTCACCTCACAGCATTTCTCTGCGTAGCTCGAATGTCTTTAAAAAGGGTCCCCTGAATTGCAAGGAATGCTAATTTGTATTTAAAAGTGATTCTTCACAAGCCACTGGAGGGCTGTTTGGGCAGGACTGGCTGGAAGGAAGAATAAAGGCTCATGGCTGTCATCTCCAGGAGCTCAGCTTTTGGTTATTCAGGTCACTTGCATGGAAAGTGACTTCCTAAAACTATGTCACTCTTTAAATGTTTGGCATTGGCTGACTGTCCTATAATTCAGGGCAGGTGTAGTTTACCATGGCTTCACAGGAAATATCACTCAACACACACATCCTACAAGTTTGTAGTTGGTAAGTAGTTGGGACTGTAAAAAACAAAGAGCAAGCCCAAACAATTCTACAGCACACAGTTATATTTTCATTTACACCAGCTTGGCTTTTTTTCTTTAAACACATCTCTGCCTACAGCCATGATTGGATTTACTGGGCCTAGCAGCTCAGTACCAATCATGTTTCCATGGAGAAAACAGTAGGTCCAGCTCATTCTCCCATGTACTCTTATCTCCAGCTCCCTTGGAGGCACTGCCTTTGTCACTGCTCAAGAAGCACCCTCGCACCAAAGACAGGAGTCCCAGGGAAGCAATCATGAACACAGAAAAATAATCAGGAACACAGAGACACGGTGTGCTCACAGCATCCTAACAGCCTCCAAGGTGGGTTTGAGGCGTCTCCTTTGCCTGTCCTGCCAGGAGCAGATGGACAGAGCTCCAGGAAGCAGGGCATCCCACAGAGCCCAGGCCCCCCTAGCTCTGCTTGAACCCCTCTTCAGCACCTCTGCCATAGAACACGCAGCCAGGGGTTCAAGGGCTTACAGGAGTTGTTGTCAGGGAGCTTACACTCCTTTCTCCTTGGTCTGGGCACTTTGCCTGCTGCAGGGACTAGTGGAAAATGCTCACTGCAATCTCCACACAAGTAACACACACCTCACTTCAGGCCCTTCTCAGTGTTCATGTACACGTGCAGCATCATGTGAGTGAAGCTGCCCTTCATCTTGGAGGTTGAGCTGCCAGAAAGCCATGGCCAGGCCCACTCCCATCTTTCACACCTCACTGCTGATGAAGCAGGGCTCTGGGAATCCCGGTGGGATCAGCTGGCATCCCCAGCCTGGTCTGCTCTGCACTGCCTCAGGCAGCTGCCCTTCTCTAACCTGTGCCACCCCATGCTCCTGAGTGGCACCAGAGATGGAGTGGGGCTGGCAAAAGCATTGCAGCTTTCTTAGGGCTAAGGGTGGCTCCCAGCTGTGTGGTGGCTGTTGCCAGTGACGTCCCTCCTCCCTCACCTCCCAGCCTTCTTCAGGTTACCCTGGCAAAATTTCTTCCTGTGCACAATCCATAACCCATGGCCAGCCTAGGTGTCTATTGAGAACTGCCCATGTTAGGCAGAACCCAAAAAGCTCTTACAGGGAAACTTTAGTGACTGTGGTGTGGTGGGAGAACAAAATCTGCTGAGAGATTTGTCCAAAGTCATGGCACAGCAGTGGCCCCACAGTTTTGGGCATCCTGCACCCCCACAGCCTCTCCTGTCACTGGTAGTCACTGCTTCCCAAGCCACCTTTGCTGCCTGGCTGTGCAACCACTGCTGCCAGAGCCAGGCAAAGGGTGTAATCAATGGTAAGCAGGCTGCATTTTAATTACCCTTTATATAATGCAAACGTGACTGCATTAATAATCCTTGCAAGCCATGCGACCATCTTACACAACCTTTAATTACTCAGGGAGCTCAGCATTTTCCATTGTCCTACAATTTGCTTTATCTTCAATTATCTCACCGGGCTGCCAGGCCCTGCAATACAAAGGGAAACACTTTCTGCAACTTTATCCATGCCAGGCATCTCAAAGCTTTGTACCTGCTCCAAGACAATCATGTTTCCTCCCCTTTATTTCCTCAGAGCAGAAAGCGAGAACATCACCCAAACACATCATTATTACTAAAGTGCATATGCACAGGGTGGCCTCCCCTCCAAAAAATCCCCACCTTTGTGGTGAGAGGGTTATTCCCACACAACTATCTCTATTAAAACAATAAAAGATAAGAGTAATGAGTGCATGATATATTGCATAGGGCCAGGCCCAGCAGAGTACTTAAGAAAGGGAATAAAGCTCTTAAGCACATTTTCCCATTGACTGGAGCTTACCTTTTATTAAGCACTGAATACGAGCGTATGGGTGTTTGCAGAAACGGGAATTAGGTTCTGACGTGACATCCTGGATCAACCAGATTTTTCCAGTGGCTTCAGCAGCAGTAGGAAAAATATTACTCATCAGCCTGTACCAGAAGTTCTCCTCATTCATGGCAAGTGGTGTGCTATAAAACCCTCTGGGGCACAAGAACCAGAGCTCTTACTCCTCTTGCCCTTCATACCATCCATAGCACCCAGGTGCCTCTCAAGATTCTTGGTTCTCCAGGCCCTTGAGGGTAAGACTTGCTCCATTTCATTCCCCCATCCCCAGTGCAAAGCCACGATGGGCAGCTCTATGTCATCCTTTGCAAGTCGTGTCAACACACCAGAGTTCCCAGGAGTGTGCTGTGAGCTGACAGGTCTGCTGAGATATTGGATATAATTAAACAATAAAGAATACAAAAAATAACATCATAATAAAATAGAGTATCACATTTTTGCAAAGCATTCAAGTGGTCATCAAAACCCTATAGATCATACTTATTTGCAAATTCAGTGTTGAGAAAAATGAACAGGACAAAATAATAAGTAGATGTTCCTTTCTCCCAAGGGGGTTCCCCTCAGTGCTGCCCAACCCATTGCTCAGCCTCCTGCTGCCGTGGATGTGGATTGAGATCCATAAGGAGGCCTCAAGCAGAACGGCCTGGAAGAGTGTCCAAATTCTTGGATGCACTGATAAAGGGACTTACTTGGATTTTTTGCCTTAGAAGTCTCCTGCAACTGCTTTTTCACACTTCTACCAGTGCCATTAAAAAAAGGTTCCAGCTGGCAAAATGGCTACAGAACAATTAAAATACAACTTCTCTGGGCCTGTGTCTGATGCTGCTTTGCACTGACACCAGATTTAATCAGCAGCATGCTGAATTGAATCTGTAGAATTGCAACCAGAATAGAGGCTATAAATGAGTAAATATTAAGAGACGCAAAATTCAGTATTTAAAGCATTTGTGGATGTCTCCCAATACCCCACTCCCGAAGCTTTTATGTTCAATTAGTTCTCCTAAGGTCCCTATTGGGGATCATTTCATTAAATAATAGCTCAATGCTGAGTTACAGAGTGGAGTCTATAAAATATTATAAGGCATGTTAAATTATGTGTGAAGCCAAACGAGGTTGGTTGGGGAATAGAGATTTCTATTGTCTGGAAGGTCACACATCTGTCTCCAAGGGACATGACAACAAGCACAGATTTGCAGGAGTTACCCCACTGGCTCAGGTAGAGCCTTTTCCTGCTCTACCTACTCCTGTTCTCATTCAGGGATGCAGAGAAGGAAACTCATTGCACAGCCCTCATGCCTGGCATGAGCAAGGAATTCCAGATCTAGTGAGCTTTGCCTTCTCCTTGAATTAGCTTTAGGCATGAAAATGGTTTCCTGCTACCATTAGCTTTTCCTGATACAGTAATTAATGTGCCTTCCTGCAGAAGGAATACCAATTGAAAGGTGAAGCCATTGCCTGGAGAGAGCCAGCCTTCCAAGGAAGTGCTAATTAGTCCTTATTTTGGGAAACCTAGTTAAAGCAAGTGAGCAGGTGTTGCTAGAAATTGGAAATAATCTGTACAAACATGTCCTTTCCTATGTGACAGCAGAGCTAATTACACCTCCTTGGGTCACTGCTCCATTTTGCCTAATATCTCTATGTCAAAAGTGTATTCCTGCTGCCTGTCACTGCCTCCCAGAACAAACACTTTAGCACTGTTAATTCACAGGGGTGAATTAACTCCTGCTCCCACCATGGCTTGAGCGGGAAGATGTCGCTACCAACCCCACTTGCTCCAAGGACAGGGAAAACCTCTCCCATCTCCTTTTGGGTGTGTGAGTGCACCCTGCCCTGTGCCTCACTGTCCCATTGCCAGCCAGATTCAGGGTCATCTTGCTCGGTGTCAGCGTAGGAAGGGCTTAGGGAGGGTTATGTGCTCCGTCCCACTGCCGTGGCGTGCGATCAAAGCTCCACAACCTCCTGGGAAAGCGGAATGTTCCCTGGGGGAAGGCGGTGATTGACACGCCGAGAAGGGATGGTGCCGTGGCAGCAGCAGAAGTAGTCACGAAGCCCATTATTGTTTATATAAGATGTTATGTGTGCAGGCTGCCTCAGACACGATGGGCTCATTGCAGCGCTTCGTCTTCAGCTGGGGGGAGGTGTCCACGCACATCTGCAAATCTGGGTCTGAGGAAAATGGGAAGTGATCACTCGGCACAAGCCAGCATAGGAGGACTGCAGCCAGCTGTGGGTTGATTTCAACAAGAAGAATTTCCTAAGCACCCTCCCAAAGCAGAGGTGTCTGTGTCATTTAGCCAGTGTCATGCAATCTGAAGTCCTGATTTGCACCTCTTCCATAGGAAGAGATGGGCCAAGCAGAGTCTGTGGGTCACTGCATAACCTGGGAGACCCTCAACAGCCCCCCAGGCCTTGGTTTGCTGGGATGCATGGATGTGTTGGAAATGCCTGGGAAGTGAGAACTGTTGGAGGGAAGGAACACAAACACCATGGTTACATTTGGGAGCAGTAAGCCCATTTGCAGGGTGCCTGCCGAGGCGGTGAGGTGTGTGCTCTTCCTACAGGCAGTGGATGCTGGTACTCCCTGCAGAGGCTCTGCTGTCACCGTGGGCCTCCCACCTTTTGTACCAGGATGAGGATGCACCTACAGCCCAGGATTCCCTCCTGCCATGAGACACCCTGGCCATTCCCCCTGGTATATCTAGGCAGATATAATAAGAGGGCAGATGATGTACTGAGGTTGTGATATATGAGCTGAGTGCAGGCAGAATATGCTCCTGACAGCTGGCCATGTGACATTTCAGCCCAAAGGTGAAACACAAGCCCAGGTAGCCCTGGTACCACAGAGGTCCAAGGAACAGGGGCAAATTCACTATCTATTGCAGGATAATGTGAGTTTTGCCTCTGTTGCAGCTGCAGCCACAGTGCAGGCTGGGAGCCCTCAGTAAAACACCCCACACAGCCAGCTCAGGCAGCTTTCACAGAAAGCCCTTTCCCTACAGGCAGAACCTGTTCAGCATCCACTGCTGAGCCACCTTTGCAGCAGCAGCAGCAGCACCTTCCCCAGCCCTGGGCACTTACAGCCAGGCCTGCAGATGATCTGAACGAAGGAGAGCTGAGCCTGGGGGATGATGGCACAGCCGTGGTGGGACCAGCAGTGGGAGAGCCCCTTTGCAATCCCAGCAGAAGGGGTGTGAGGGCTGTGCTCCCCGGCAGTGCAGCTGCCCCTGCAGCTGCTCCCAGCACTCCCTGTCCCAGCAGCTGAGCATGGCCCAGCTGGACACGGGGGGAAGGCAGGGACAGACCCTCTTTGTAAAGTTGATTCCAGACATACTGCCCTACACGTGCACCCTGAAAAGAGGGCCTGTTAGGGCTCAACTCATCAGAGCTGGGATCACACTGGGGATGAAGTGGCAAAATCATGGTGGGAGCTGGTATTTAAGACACAGGAGTGAATTGCATTCCTATGGAAATGTTTAGGTCCTATTTTCCTCCCCTGCCCACTGTTAACTGCTTCAGAGGTCCAGGAGGAATGTGCATTATTGCTTGCAGAAGACAGCCAGAACTGATCAGGGTGGTGTCCTTCTCCACCCATGGAAGAACCCACTTTCATACTCATTTTTTCCTAAAGCCACTGCTGACTCTTGACTCTGCACCCACTTGGAGCTATAAATTTGCTTATCAGAGGAACAGACACGGCCCTGAAAAGATAAGGTCTGATTACTTGTTCTGTTAACAAGCATAAGGCAGAATGATGGTGCTGATCCCATTCCTGAGATGAGAAGAGATACAGAAGTATTTCCCCACTGAAGTCTTAGTCAGAGCAGGAGCTAATGCTCCACTGCTCCACTGTCTCCCTTTTCAGTCAGGAATGTCCCTGACTGACACAGAGGTGGGATGCAAGTGTCTTGGCAGAAACATCTCCCTCTGTCAGCTGGCTTGCTGTGCCCTGGAGAAATGTCCTTCCCCCAGTCTCGGTAGGTCGAGTTAGTTTGATCTTTTCTTGTGGAACACACTTCCTTAGTCCAATGTTTGCCTTTCCCACAACATCACTACAATGCTGACTCACGTCAAATTAAAGTTCAAGTATTGTGCAGGAGGCTTAGAAATGTCCTCCCTGAGACCTGGGAGCTGGCTCCAGTCTGAAGATGGCTGCAGTTCAGGCCCCTTCCAGCCATGATGCTGACTTTAAAAATAAATCCTATTGGTTAAAATAAGAGCATACCTTGGATACACCTTCGGGTTTCTGAGCCACCTAGGTCAAAGCTGCTAAAGCTGGATGTGGGATCATTTTGTTTGAGTGAAAGCTGAGATTTGTTATTCAGATGGCATCTGACGAGGGGATTTTAAGCAAGTACACACATTGCATAGGGTTTCTAATAAGCTGCCTCCACTGGCCGGTACTTTAAAGTCCAGCTCAAGGAGTGGTCACCATGAATGACTCACTCCAGCACCAAAGCCCTCTTTTATCCACAGGTGATGTAGCAGCTCTTGCAGTAATGGAGAAATGCTGCTGCTCAGGGTGACTCTCAGAGCATCCTGCATTTGTAGTGTGGGACAGGGATGGGGAATATAAAACTGAATTAGCTCAGTTTAAGAGATGATGGGCACAGCATGGACTCAGCAAAGCTTGTGAGAACTGTGGTTTCATGCAAATCTGTGGCTCTAACTGCTACTGGTGTGTCTGTGCATGATTTTGGGGGAGGCTTTCTGCTTACCAGCTCCTCCTGCCCCTTAATCCAGTGGCATCTCCTGCTTGCTGCATGGCTGTGGGATTTGCTGGTCCTGAGAGAAGAGCTGGGGTCTGGACTGGACTGGATTTGGGATTGACAAAGGAGAAGATCAAGGAGCAAATCCATTACCTGTTGTGACTTCAGAGGCAGATGAAATAAAAGCACACCCTCCCTTGCTCCGACAAGGAGCCAGCTGAGAACTCTGCTTTTCTCCTGCAAACAAAACCTCTTTCCTCTGCCATCTGACACTGCTTCAGTTTGCAAAGAAAGGCTGCTAATGTGCTCACCCATTGACAGAGAAGACTTGAAGAATAGTTTATGGCACCTACTGTACTCTCAGCTCAGAGATGTAAAACAATTTTCACTGTAGCTGCTGTGCAGGGCTTGGCTAGTACAGCCATGTCCAGAAATATCCAGCAAGGAAAAAAAAAAATGAAGCTATTAAAAACACTCACACACAAGCCAGGAAACATCTTATTATAGATCTTGGTTTAAAGAAGGGAAATTAAAAACCCATACCCACACTCAGCATATGCCCAGCTATATTTGTCTGATCCATTTATTATCTTAGCCAATGCAATTTCGGTGTTGCACTACTCCAGCCTTTCACGCTAAAAAAAACAACAACAGCCCAACTCACAAGATGCCATCGCTGGTTTACAGCTGTGGCCTATCCTGTTTCTCTGAACATTTGCTGATTTGGCATCAGCACAACATAGAGGGAAGCAGAGGGTGGGGGTTGAGATCTGCCTGGAAGATGTGGATCACAGTAAAGCAAGCTCTTCCTATGTTTATAGAAGTGCTCCGTCGGAAGCATAGCAATTTGTTTGTGCGCTGATCTTTAAAATTGTGGTGGAGAAGGCATCACTTTGACTGGGATCCTTCACTAAAGATGTACCTCATGCATGCATTTCCCAGGCCGTGGAATTGCAAATCCAAGCTCTGGCAAGGGCACGCCATGCACACAGAGTTAAATATGCAATGGAAAACATTACAGCTCGGTTAGTTATTGCTCCCATAGTGCAAAGACTGGAAATCGATGCTGCAAGTACTTTATGAAGCAGTAGGAAGCTCCTGGCGCTGGATTAAAGCCGTGTGCATGTTCATGGGTAAGAGTGGAAGAAACACAGCCATGCTGCAGGCTGAGGCTCTCCAAAGCCACCTGCGGGTGTAGCCATGCCAAAATCACCGGTGAGCCCTCTGCCTCCATGGGAGAGGTGCTACAGGATGCCCCACAGCATTCCAGTGCAATGGTGCTGTACCCATGCCTCTAAGGCAGGTGTCCACCAGCTCCTCTTGCATAGAATGGACACCAAAATACCACAAATTCAACGTGAGCTCAAGTGCTCTGTTGGCTGAAAGAGCCAAAATAGTTTGGATAGCTACTTCTGTGTCCTTGATGCAGCAAACTTATATGGGGCTCTGCAACACTTGCTTTTATTAATAGCCTGGATGTCCTGAGCATTTTTCTTTTTCAGTTCTCACGAGTTATTTTCACTATACAGCCTCCCATGATCACTCAATTTTGGGAGCTGATTGGACCAACGCGTGGGATAAATCCCCACAGATGAAAAAATCCCAAACCAACGCACACCCAGAGAACCAAGAGTGTTTCTATAAAAAGTTAGGAACATGTGCGTGGTATTGTGGGTACAAACAAGACTCGACACGTATCTCTCTGCCTTTGCTAAAAAAGGCTTATTTGGGTACGTGGGGCTTTGTGTAAAGGAGATGCTGATCATACATCATGTGTCTCTTTTGGTGATACCTGGCCCCTGAGTAGCCCGCCCTGTGCAAGCACTCAAGGTATTACTCAACAAGGGTAAGGGAATTACATTTCCTTGCTAGCTCTCCTGTTTGTAAAGCAGTGCTAGGGATCAGATCTGCCTGTGACTTGCTTTTGCATGAAAACTTGCCCTCTTTTAGTACTTTGAACATCCTAGGAAAGAGTATTGTGCAGGGACAGAAAGTCCTCACAGACACAATGAGTGCCGGATGGGTGGGGAAAAGCCTTTGGGGCAAATGCTTCACTTAATTCCCACAGCCTGTCTAGGCAGAGATGTCAGGTTGTACAGCTAAAGCAGTGATGAGAAACACCTACAGCAATATCTTGGCCCTCTAAAAATCAATAGCAAAACCCTCCTGAATTCTGGACTGATTCCAGGCCATGAGGACAGTGAATTGTGTAGAAAAAGCCAGAGTTAGAGAAAAGCTACCAGGAGAAAAGGAATTAGTGCTCACAGGGAACTTCAAAGGCCTTTAGGGTTTGTTTCCTCCAACAGTGAGGTACCAGGGGAGCTTGCAGGATGGATTTAAGACACTACAGTGGGACTTGGACAAATCAGGATCTCCATGAAGATCCAACACTGGGGGTACAGCAAAATGTGCACTGAGATCTCTGGGGATATTAAGTTCTGAACTGACTGTGAAGGTAGTACTGCACAACGACCAACTGCATGACTGCAGACCATTTCCCCCTCCCACAGTCAGGTCCTGTTCTGGGTCATGATCACTCACTGAACGAGAATTCTGGATTTTGTTTTATGCCACTCCATGGCCTTTTTATTGTGCCATACTCCTTCTCTGCTCTGAAGACACCTCTATTCATATTCTCAGGGGTTTTGTTTGATCTTTGTATATTAACAGGATGAGAACTAACAGTACAAGAAGACATTCTTCTTGCCTCCAACTCAGGTATTTGGACACAGACTTGCCAGCTGCCAAAGTCTTACTCAGTCCCTGGCTTGGACTTGCTTAAAGCACATAAAACCTTCTGGGAATTTCTGTATAAAATCCATATGAGCATATGCAAATTACTTTCCTGCCCTCCAAGGTTTGACACAGCATAACCTAGGAGTACTGGGCTAGCAAACAGACCAGGTCCCAACATATTTCATAATTCCCAGTAGTATTAGAGCAACTCTAGAAAAAGAATTTTAACTGAGGAAAAACACTGCATTTTTGCTCCCTCTATTTTTGTAAATGTCTGAACATCTCTAAATAAAAGAATAAAAAAACTAGCTGGAGGTAGAATCTGCCAAGGTGAGATATGTCAGGCTGAGGCCGAAGCAAACAGGAAGCATGTGATGGTCCCTACGTTGATCACAGCCCTGCTGTACGAGAGATAAGGAGCCCCTGCCAGCACCTCCAAAGCTGCAGTGGATCCAGCCATCACAGCTGAGACACGGGGAAGGCCCCCCACATTTCGGTGACAGCACTGAGCCTGTGGGCAAGCAGTACACCTGGTGTGATGTAGGCAAGAAAAGCAGTGCAGAAAGCAGGTCTGTCTGCTGCCCAAGCTGCCAGACTGTGCTTTCCCCCAACACACACACCCACGGACCATCTCTGCATCCCACATGCGATGTGCCTCTACAAGAATAACAGAGGGACCCGACCTACAACGGCACCCAAAGCTGATGCTCTTGAAAAGACAGGGAGCTGGAAGATGTTTTCTTCACAGCCACTAACAATATGGATATTTTAGCACCACCCCTCCACACAGCTAAGATAAAAATAACATTTCTATAAATGCACCACTGTATTCTGACGTCGCATAAGTCTCCCAATAAAATCACTCCAAGGCATTAGAAAACAGCTTTCTATTTATCTCACTAAAGCAAGCTTGTCTCTAGTTTTTCCTTGTCTCTTCCCAGTAAGGCCCTAAAGCCCCTGGAGGATGACTATTTTGATAAATTGCATAACAAATTACGTTTCAGGGCTGTACATCTCCATCGCAGAGTATGGATGCAGTGCAAGGCCACCTGTTTACATGAGCTATTTTGGGACACGGTGGACAGCCCAGGCTTTCTCAGAATCCATCAGCAGGCAGTGTTTGTTCCCAAGCATGCCCACGTACACCCACCACTGCACGTCTCTCATTGACCCAATGTTCCCACATATCCCCCCCAAACATTTCCCTTCACACCAGCAGACAACCAGGAAGATGTTCCACTTGAGAAGGTCTGGTAGCAATAGGAAAGAATTCAACTCCTCCCCATGGTGGGCTTCCAGCTTTGATCTCCTGGATAACCACTGCATCTGGTGACCATCTGCGGTTAAAAATGGCTTCCCAGGAGAAAATGCTTAGGCTCAGCACGGGGAGGTCAGTTATTTTTACCCGAAACCCATTCCACCTTGGTGTCTCAGGAAAACAAGCACGTTCAGCAGAACTGGTCCCTCAGAGCCAACGAGCGCTATCACCACGCAATGTTGCTTTTGGCAAACAAACCAGTATCACCTACTTGCCTGGGCTCATCCACTTACAGCATGGCTGCCAAGGGAAAACAGGATGAAGAAAGGATGACACATTACTAATCTCTAACCATGCATGTTCAAAGTGCAAATGGAAAGAATGAGCACCCTTGACACCACACTCCCCTGTTTACCACCAGAATAGCTGGAGCCCGGGATGTGACCGGGCAACTTTCCCCTGAGCATGAGTATGCCTCTGTCCTAAGGAGAGGGTCAAAGGGTGAATGGTGACTCCAAACCTCTTCAGCTCCACAGCTTCTGAGCTGGAATCTCACTTCTCAGAAGTCAAGCACAGCAGTGGCAGGAATACAGTGACACTAAAACTGGGCCATGTCAGACCAACAACTCCCACTGCAAGGCAACGGAGAGCAGGGGCTCAGTGTCTGGACTGCCTACTGCTCAAGAAAACCTAATAAAGCAAAACCAGGAACCCATAAAATGAAAACCCTTCCCTCATCCTTTCTTCATCCTGCCCACTTGCCATGGGCAAATGGGAAAAAAGGGGAAGAACTGCCCCACCTGCATCTCTCTGCCCCAGTCAACACCCCGCCTCGCCCTTGGGACCATGGAGCTGGGATGTTGCTTGGCACCTGCTGTCACACTCCTCGTGCAGTGTAAACTGCAGATCTTGACTCTGCAGAGCTGGGATGTGCGTCCCCGCTGCGTCACGGCTGCACTGTGAGTGACAGCCCCCTGCCCCAGGAGCCTCCTCCTGAGGGGGGAGTTCTGTAAGCAAGGCTGTTATGTAAGTGCACAGCTATTTTTGTCCGAAGTTTGGTTCTGTACTCTGCGAGACTAAAAATACATGCACACAAAGCTAAAGAACGTGTTTCTGTGTGCCCCTGCTCCCGCCATCCTCTGCATCTGGTTTTATGTGCACTGCAAAGTGTGAGGCTTCTCTTTTGTAACCTGCCTCCTCCTCCTCTGTCTTTGTCATCCCCGGAGCCCACAGTCCGGCACTCCAGACTCAACAAGGACTTCCACCGTACTTTTCTTCCTGGCCAGCAGGTAGACGAGCGCCTGGGATCAGAAGCCAAAATTAATGAAGCCAAAATTCTGCCCTATGAAACTTTTTAAACTGAATAAATCAGACCTGCCATAATTTTGATGCTTTGAAAAAAAAAATCCCACAGTACTTCTAGGAGATTGTCTACTGTTAGTTGAAGGCTTCAGACAGTTAAATGATACTTGCTAATTCTGGTGCTATCCCTGGGCCCAGACATCTGTCCCTGCTGGCAGATCTAATGAGGACTTTGGTCTGCTCAAGAAACAGTTATTCATCATCAGATCTCTTTGCCCCTTATGTAAATGTTCTGCTTCATGTCAGAAGAAAGGGGAGGAAAAAAAGTCTATAAATAAGAAGTCAGCAGCTATTTTTGGAAAAGAATTTTCTTCCTGGTATATGTGTCTGTGTGCGTGTGTAAACAATTGTCTTCTGCATTTTTGTCAGCTTATCTTATCTCTTAAACAAATACCAAAGGGCTTTTTTTAAAAAAAATTATTTTATTTTTATCTCTTTTTTTATGGCCTTGTTGTCTTTATCAGTCTCTCTAAAAGACTCCTTCTGGGGTCAGGTTCTCCAAGCAGCATCACATGTCCACGTGGTGCCCACTGTGGTAATTGAGCTGCAACTGATGCTCAAGGCAAAGTCTGGCCCTTGGAGTGCCCTTGGTAAGGCTTGTAAAGACATCATTCCCTACAGCTTTCTACCTATATATCTATACCTGCTTATTGCAGATTTAATTTCACCCACCACCGTGCTAAGGGGGTGCACCTGGGACTGGTTTTCGGCTGCAGGGAACTGCTCCCTGCACCAGCCCCCTGCCCATCAGCATCCTCTGAATCGCAGCACTGCCACTGCCTCAGAGAAGGCTCTTTCCAAAATGAATAGGTGGGGAGAGACATCGCTTTAGTGCCCTCGGAGCAAGCTGGAATATCCTGCCCTGGACTTGCAGGAGCAGGCAGGATTTCAAAGGAAATGAGGTGGCTGTCGTTTCAGACAGATGGGTACTTCGGGAGGGGAGCAGGCAGGATATATATAAAATGAAAAGCAACTTCAGGAGAAGAAACGACCTGCTAATGGCAATGGAAAAGCTCTCCACAAGACACAGCAGCCTTATGTGTGCTGATAAGAGATAGAGCCAAGTGGAACATCACATTCCTGGACCATTCATAGCTCTCCTTCCTATGAAAGCAACAAGCTCTGGGGGTCGATAACACAGGAATGCCAATGCAGAGCTAAAAAAACCCCACCAACCCTCATGTGTGCTGCTTTAAACATTCCCAGGTACTCGGGGTTTGTTCTGAAAGCACCCTACTCAAAGCCTGGGAGAGGGTGATAACTGCTCAGCAAGCTGGGAGGGAGACAGGCAGAGGCAGGGAGGCTTTGATATGCCTTGCTGCATCTCAAATCATGTCACCAGCAGCAAAGAGATAACCAACAGGGACAGAAAGAACAGAATTACTCCAGTGCTGGAGTTGCCAAGACAATAGCAAGCATGTTAGGGGGTTAAAAAAAGTGATTGTCCTTGTCCCCAACCTCTCACTGCCATCGTCAGCTTGTATAGACCTCAGATCCAACAAGATGCCACTTTCTGCAAGCAATCATCAAATAAATAGTAACTTTTAAACTATTTAGCTGAATTCCCATCCTGTTAGAGTTCTGTCCCTGCACTAAGAAGGGCCAGAAATTAAGTGGTTCTATGTGGCAGAGGGGACACTTCAGTACAACCCAGCCTCCCAATCAAACCCAGTACTCAATCAAAACCTGTCAGCTCACCCTTCTTGCAGTGCAAGAACTCTGTGTTTCCTTCATCCAGTTACCCAAACACTCTTGAAGGTCTTATGCCAGCATGGAGAATATGCTGAGCACTGTCACCCACAGGTCCTGACTCCCTTGCTCTCAGAGTTTCACAGACTCCTTCAAAGGCAAAAAACCAAAACAGAGAACAGGATTGAAGGTAGTTGGTTTTCCTCCCTTCTCTACTTCTATGCTTTGAGTGATCATGGGAAGGTTTTGAGGGTGGGCTCCTGTGTGTCCAGGCCCCCAGCCCAACACATCCATGCCCTGATCTTAAGTGGCAAATGCTCATGCTACAAGTGCAGTCACACAGGGGCCACAGGCACTGCTTATCTCTGAAAAAAATCAGGCCAACCAAGTCTCAGTTTTACCAGTTATAAACTGTGATACCCAAAACCTCTTCCCTAGATGCCTGACTACAGATGCCTGAATTCAGCTTTCCTTGTTTAACATCACCTACCACACCGGGAAGCAGAAAAAGGATCAAAGCTTTTTGATCTGTATGGTAGCAGAAAACTCCAGAGAGGCCACTGCCACTTGGCTCCTCTGATTAACTCCCTGTTGTCAGGGTCACAGGATGCTTTTAGCAAGGCTCCTTCACCACAGCACGCAGGAAACTCAGGGCTGCTCCCAGCCAGAGCTGGCTCTGGAAACGAGTGCCTGTGCTCACTCTGCTGCAGGCACCGAGCTCTCCATGCACCAGCTTGGTGGGAAAGTAGGTACCAGAAGTCAAACAAAAACCTCCTCCCACAATTTCCAGGGCTGCACTGTGAGTGTACATTCACATGATCTGGCCAAACCCAGAACTGAGGTGTCTCATCTTCTGTGGGGGTTAGGGCCAAAGTCAGTGTGGTTTTGTGGGTGCAAGCTTGACTGGAACTTCAGTCTGGTGGTTTGAGGAGGATGGAATAACTTAGCTTTGATTTAAAAAGGAAAGAGAAACAAAATAAAATGGTGCCATTCCTTTGCAAATGTCAAAGTCTCTACTATTCCTGCTGCAGTGGGCTGCTTCCCCCAGTTGACAGGGCACTAGAGATTGTTTCCACCAGTTAGCTGGTCTCGTGGGGCATGAGAACTTCCTATCCTGTTGGATATTTGGTTCATCTCTCTTTCCTAGGGTTCCCTCTCCCTACAAAGGTCTTCCACAAGGGTAAAGCCAAAGCTTTAAACTTTGTGCGATATCAAACTGGTTTTTCAGTACTCACTCCTCTTACAACCACAGGTTGGCTCTCTGCTCTGAGTTCTGTTTGGGTAGGGACTTCCTACCCCTGTTTACTCATCTGAAGCATCTCCAGGCAGCCAAGTGTCTCACAGGCACCCACTCAGCCTTACAGAACAAGCATGTTTCATCCCAGTTTCAGCGGTGTTTGCTGGATTTCCTCTGCTACTAAAATCTAAACAAGTTCCATCTCACCCAAGAATTGCTGCAATGTGGAGAAGAAAAAGGAGGCAGAGAGGACCTTCAAGCAGGGGAAAGGTTTCTATCAAGGGAGCATAGCAATGATGATGACGTAGTGCAGCACCCAGCCAAACACTGCCTGCTCCCTGCTGCTGCCCCAGGACCCACTCTGTGGCTTCAGCCAGAGCCACCCCAAACTATCATGATGCTTCCACTCCACCATCCTTTATCCACACTCTGCCACCAGCTGAGATGACAGGTATCCCTCACCACCTTGATTTTCTCCTGTTCATTAACTGCATCACTTCTTTTCAGTCCCTGCCTGAAGTCACAGTGGGTTCTTGAGGGGGTACTGGGGAGGCAGGAGGCTCTGGCAGGTTGAGCAGACTCTGCCCAATGCCTTGACACTCGTATTGCTGCCTTGCTGTCACTAGTGGCAGAAAATGTGAAACCTACATTTGCCCTAATGCTTTCCCAGACAGTGCAATCCCTTCTAATATTGGTTTTGTTGTTCCTGGCTCACACCCCTGCAGGGGTCTTGCAGCAGTGCCAGCATATCCATATGGAAGTGTCACATTTCAGCCTGCCAGTGGCACCCACTTGGTATTTCTTGGTGCCAGCCAAAGGTCTTTAACAAAAGGCATGCTTGTCACCCGTGGCCAGCAGTCAGTGTCACCCAGGAGCTGCCTCATCACCAGCTGGGACCATCCAAGTCTTGACACCCCAGTTCCAATGAGTCTGGCAAGGCCAAGCCAAGGAGTGACTGAACAAGGGTGCAAATGATGCCTCGAGTAATCCTAGGAGTGAACAGCCCCAACAAGTTCTCCTGCCTGACTCTGCAGACAGGGAGGGGGCTTGAGCTCCCCCCAACACCTTTTCAGTCAGCAACATCTTTACTTGAATTCAAGCTGAATTCAAGGAGGCCAGTTAGACCACGGAGTGGGATGAGACCAAGTCTCACCACACAATTTCATACAGCAAAATAGCCTTCAAACACTAACTCAGACATTTTGTCCCCAGGCCAGAAGGAAAACAGATGCCAGTATCTTCAGATTCCATGATACATTCCTTTTCCCATCTGGCCTCCTCTTCTGAGGACTTCAGAGAAGGACTGAAAAAATTTGATGTTTTTTTGAAGTTTCCTGGTTGCAGTTCTCCTGGTAATGGTAATAGTTCAGCAGCCTCATTCACATTGTCCAGGTGTACAAACACACCTTGAGCAGTTCTCTTAATTTCTTTAAGTAATGAATGGTAGTCTTTGTGTTTTCTTCTGTTGCAGCTTCAGATGACATCTAAATTAGCAGCTAAAAATGAAGAAGAATTAAAGAGGATTTCCAGCAACTGGGGTACCAGTTACTCTAGGAACACAGCTGAGCTGGCTGACTGGCAGGTGAATTATTGCAGAATTAATGTTAGTGTCCCATCTCTGTTCTGTGCTGCAACAACAACCTTTCAGAAGGTGAAGTCAAGCTTTGACACACAAAGTCCACCTCTGCTCAGACAACCCTCAAAGGACAATGAAAAGCTTGATTCAAAAACATCCTTCATATACTTTAGGAATGAAAGGAAAATCAGTTTTCCAAAGGTGGGGTGTTTTTTGGTTTTTGGTTTTGTTTTGTTGTTTTGGGAGGGGTTTTTTTTTTGTAGCAAGGTACAACACAGAAAAGCAAGGGAATATTTCAGAGCCTCATTTCCTGTTACTCACACTGCAAACTGTCTTCAGCACAAAGGGCTGAACATTCCCAAAAGCTAAAGGAAATCATAATTCTTCCACGATTCCATATTTATCCTTTGCATTTTTTGTCTAAATCTACTTTCTCCTCAGACAGAGAGACTCCTTCATACCTGCACTCAGATTTACCTTCACACATCCACACTGCAGCCTATCTAGTTACGATTTAGACCAACGTGTTTTCCTTCCAGCTCGGCAGAAAATGCGGCTGCAGAGGCAGGATTTTCTCCAGATGTGCTGACCTGACCAGGACAGGAGCGCAGGGAATTGTTGCAGTCCCAATTGCCATAAGCCCCACTGCAGTGCCAAGCCTGAACCTCACCCCAGGCTACCATCAGGGATCTCTAATCAGCCTGGTTCGTGGCCAAAGGCGTCCCTTTCTCACTTCTCTTTGCTGATATTTCTAGGCAGTGATTGTTGCCTATTCAGGTAAACGTTTACAATGAATTCTTTTAAGGCCACTCCTTTTCCTTACTTAAACCCTAGTTTTCCTTCTTCCTTATTTCAGAGCCCATCCCTGCTGCTGATCCCGAAGTAAAACCCCTCAGGAGGCACAGAAGCGTGAGGACATTTCCCTTTCCAGCTGCCCATGGGCACTCAGAGGCAGCGTCTCTGCAGAACCCCGTCCCTCTTGTCCCAGCATCCCCAAGCCCACAGCCATCCCCACAGCGCCTGGAGAAGGCAGCTGGCTGAGCTGCCACTTCCCTCTCTCCCAGCCCAAGTGACCTTAGTGTGAAGAAATGTTTCCTGGTATTCAACCTACATTTCCCCTCGCCCAGTTTATCCCATTGTTTCTGCTCAACCCTTCCTCAACAGTCTCATTGCCCTGAGGAGCCCTGACTGTATTTGGCTGCCACACGCATTTCTGATATGATTTAGAGGCAAGTAATTCAGGTTAGCAGCACACATGGCACCCCAACAGACAGGTGTGTGTTCCCATGCCTCTCAGACATCCCTTATTTCAGATCTTGAATTATCCTGTGACTTTCTGTTGGAACTCATCAAGAAATGTAACATCACTGGATCAATGGAGCAAGCCACCTGTCCTCAAGGAACGGAATCCGCATCCCCTCGGAGCTTTCTGCAGGATTTCTTTCTGCTTGGCTTCCTTTCTGCTGTGCCCCACCCACACTTGCTCCTTCTCACATGCAATATTCCCCGCTGGAGGTGTACATGAAAGGAATCAAGACACCAGCACAGCTTCTGCATCAGACACAGCAGGGCCACAAGAGTTGAGAAGGGGACAGTGGAAACAGAAGAGCTGTGTTTGGAGCTTGCAGTTCCAAAGTGGATCCCTGCAAACCCTTCTCCTGGGAGCAGAGGTTACTGCTGCTGGTGTGGGCCGTCCCTCTGCAGCCATTTGGGACACAAAAAGCATGGCTGTAACCCTTTAAAGAGGCATAACAACAATTTTAAGGCATAATTTATCAGAAGGGTATTAACAGAGAAGGTACTGGATGTTAAAAGCACCTTCATGCTATGTCTGACTACTGCTACCTGCAAAATCAAAACCTGTTACTAGCAAATTTCCTGGAACTCAGTTTGAGCTCTTTCATGTTTTCATGTTTTCTGAGAATTTCTGTTACTCCCTGCAAATACAAAACATTCTTTAAATTCTCAGAGATGCAGATGAACAGAGGAACATTACAGAATGTTGTCTTCTGCGGGAACCACTTAAGTATGAGGAGCATCATTTTGTAAAGGCCAGAAGTCCCACTGCCTTGTGATCCTTTTTAACCCTTTAATTCTTGTCACACTCTCCAGAGAGCACTTCCTGTCCATAACCTTAACATGGGCATGTGAGACATTACTTTTACACTGCCAGACCTCCCCCAGGCTCCTTCCCAGCGATTCACTGCCTTTCAGCCATGCGAAGTTATGTCCCAGGAGCTGTCTCCTTGGTCCCAACACTTCTCTTTACAAGAATCAAGCACAAGCAGAGCATTTCTTGTGCTCTGCTTATGCTTGATTCTTGTAAATACATAGTTCAAATTGGGCCTATGTGAAGTTTTCACCTTTACGAAAGCTTGTGGATTGATTAGCAGATTTTCAGGGCTTGGGGATGCTCAAAGCACTCGTAAAGGGTTAACGATGGGACTGTTTTCAGACAGTGAAAAGTGGCTACAACTTCTCTTTGTTTCCCTCTTCCTCCTCCCTTTCCCACCTTCCCCCCTGCTGCTTCTTTTATGGATATGTCTTTACTGTGCCTCAAAAAAAAAAAAAAAATAATTGCCTCTTGACGGCCTTGTTTTCCCCTGACTGCTTGGGGCCATCAGAGATCCAGTCAGAGGGTGGCTTTTGTAATAAGGAAAGCTTCTTCCAGGCGGAGGAAGACACTGCCTGGGGCCTCTATATTCACAGTCTTTCTATTTCTGGCTCTCCCTTTTCACAGGGCTTTGTTTGCTAAACCCTGCTCTCCCCCACGGGACATTAGTGAGCATATTTACCTCAGAAACAGAACAGAAAAGCCCCCAACGACTCTGGCACAGCCCACCCGAGATAAGGGGCTTTGCATCCTACCTCTCTGCCTTTTCTACTTTCAGGAGACTAATTAATAGGAATGCCTTAACGGCTTAAATCCTGCTCTATGGAGTTCAATTTGCCTCTTGAGGTAGAAAGTAAAAAGTAATCCTATTTTCAATATAGACAGGGATGGACTGTGCAGACACGGAGCCCAGAGCAATCCGAGAAAGGTCACTGCCATAATGTGATGCATAGGCTCAGAAAGCCCCAAGCAGCTCTGGGGAGCTGGCATCAGATGTTAAGGCAAACCTGAGGGCCCCAACCCTTCCCCTGACTGCTGGTAGAAGGATTTCAGCCCGTGACATCGGCTCCCAGCCCTCCCAGCCCCAGCGTCAGAGATGCAACTGCTGCTTGCACCAGATTTTGAGGCAATGCTTGAAGTTCCTTGTTCAAGGTGCCTAAAACACAGGATAGGTAAAGCACTGTGGTCTCTCAAGGTCTGCACAGGAAAATGCAGATGTGGATATAGCACCTCTTCCTTCTGCACCTTTTTCCCAAAAGTTTTCATCAGTCTTCCTGCAAAAGCTCTGTTTAGTGCAGCCTCACCAGTGAAGCAGAACTGCTCTCCCATCTTCTGAGGGCTCCAAAGCTCCCTCCTGTAGATTTTCCGTCAGTGGTTGTTTTGAACATTTTTTTCTGATGTCTCTTGAAACAAGCCAGCATTCAAGCACGGCCTGTCTGACACCTATCCTGAGGTCAAGCCAATTATTTCACTCCTTGCCCAGAGCCGCTGAGGCAGTCACAGTTTGCACCAATCTTTTAGCATTTCCACCACCTCCAGCCGAGCATAGCCTGACTTGGGAAGTTTACACTTTGTCACTGTTGACGCCTGCAAAGTCACCAGAAGCATATGCCACCTCCCCAGCCCTCTCCTGAATAGCAAGTGCTTTTTATAATTCTCCCTTCCTGAATTTCATACGACTGGTCCTTCAGCCAGAAATTCTCTAATCTTGAAAGCAAATTTCTCCAGGGTCTGACACAGCCACATTTTGATAAGGTGTTGATAACAAGTGTGTAATGGTTTGCATCTCCATGTGAAGTCACCCTTTTCCCAGGAAGGGACAGCCAGGGAGTTGGTTGTAATCTTGGATGGCTCTCCAGGCTCTCAGCTACCACCACCAAGGATTGATCTGCCCATGGGAATGCACACTCATTCACTTCTTGTCTTGCCAGTCCAGCCAGTTACTGCATTTTGATATTCAGCCCATCTCTTCAGTTCTTTTGAGTTGAGCACACACATTTCCTCACCTGGCACCAGGCAGATGAGAAGACATTTGTGTGCCCAAGTCACAAGTGCACATCTGCATCAGCTGGTCTAATTGCAGCCTGGTAATTTCCAGCAGGGCAACAACAGTCTCGCCAAAACCAGCTCTTAGTTCCCTCAACACTTGCTGCAGCAGGAATTGGGCTTCTCAGAGAGGAATCAAGTCCTTTTAATTTGACAGAAACCACTGAGCAGCTCGGCCAGAGCAACAATATTCCCCCACTGCTGGCCTGGATGAACACTGTGAACCCAGAGGTGAAGGACTTTCATAGCTCGTTACCCAGCCTCCTGAGCCATGCAGTTCCCAGCTGCCACACAGAAGCTCAGCCCCTGCTCTTTTTCTCCTTCAATCTCAGCTTGCAAACAGAGTGTGAAAACACATTTCCTCATCCTCAAATATTTTTTTTTATTATTTCTTTCTCAGCATATCTGCTCCTAGCCCATCACCTTGAGGTGCAGGGAAGAAGACACTCAGCATTTCAGGACATGTCACGTTTAACCTCATGCATGGTAGGACCTGGAAACATGAATTATCAGTAGCACTGGGGCATGAAACTGAGAATAAGGAGTGTTGTAACTTGGAAACTCTAGGTGCAGCCACGGGAAGATGCAGTGATGTGTTCTTTTATCTCAGCCTAACTCCCCAAGGGTCACTATCGTACAAACCGCTTGCTAAAACAAGATACACCTTCAGTCTCACACAAGTTACAAGTTCAAGCCCTTCCCTCCCAGTTAAAATAATGATCAGAGGTGGTTATTGGAATGTCAAAAATCTTGTTCCTATCTTGAAACCTTGCAAGCTTGGTGACCCTCCTGGCTACCTACATGTGCAAGGGAAGCCTGGCAGGTCCTGAGTGCCAAGGCAGAAAATCATAGAATCATTTAGGTTAGAAAAGACCTTTAAGATGATCCAGCCCAGCCATTAACCCAGCATGGCCAAGTCCACCCCTAAGCCATGTCCCTAAATGCCACATCTACATATCTTTTAAATGCCCCCAGGGATGGTGACTGACCACTTTCCTGAGCAGCCTGTACAGGGCTTGTCAACCCTTTAGTGAAGAAATTGTCCCTAATATCCATCCTAAACCTCCTCTGATGCAACCTGAGGCTATTTCCTCCTGTCCTATTGCTTGTTACCTGGACGCACTCCACCACCTCAATGTCTTTCTGGGAATGAGGGACCCAAAAACTAAACAGAGGATTTGAGGAGTGGCCTTACATCCTTCCCGTACCAGCAGCACAGAGCTGTCTTACGGGTGTTTCCACCTACCAGCACAATTTGCAGATGACAGCACCATGTTATCATCAATGCTGCACTTTTTGGAGAGTGGCGAGGCTGAGGTTAAAGAAAAGCAATGGAGATGAGACAGAAGCACTGAAGATGGTCAGAGAAGTAAAGCAAAGTTTTGTCTGCTGTAACCAACTCAGGTCAGTGAAAGTGAAACCAACTCAGGTCAGTGAAAGCCCCTAGAAATGGGTCTTCAAAGGGTTGGCATCCAAGAAGCCAGACTGGGGCTTGCCAAAGCTAGTTTCTTCCTCCATGTGGAATTTCCCATTTTTACTTACATTTAGCTGCTCAGGACAAACTCCAGGAAATACCAACTAAAACCATGTTAAAACATGTCAATAGCACAAGAGGAGGAACTCGTTTGTCTGTCCCCGGCTCTCTGAGCTCTCCTCCCAACCAGATAAAGCCTAAATCAATTCAGACACTGATGGAGAGACACTGTTTGGGTAGAGACAAGACATGCCATGCTGTCAGGTAAGGACATGACTCCAACTCCATAATCCCTTCAAATGCCCAGAGCCTGGATGTGCATCAGTCTTCAGGAAAACTTGGAGGTTTGATGGGTCCCTGAGCTAGGAAGTCAACCTTTGTCCTATAGAAAGGCATCATTGCAACCCTCTTCCTCCAGAGGGGAAACTCATCCATGCACACTGGGACACTTCTCTTGCAATCATCTTTGCTAAGCATCTCTATTGAGCCCCCTTGAGCCCAAACACTTTCTAATAAAGTCAACACCAAAGATTTATCTCTGGCCACAACAGTGTTCCTGCCTTTAGACCAGAGGCCAGTGCTGCAGGGATTTCACTTTCAGCATAAAGATATGTATTTCTGCACAAAGACTGCGAAATGGCACTTGCTGCAAAGAGCTCAGTCTAATAGGTCCATGATCCTCCTTCATACAGGAAGCCAGTCACAGCCTGGGGACATCAGGATTTTCCTGGGAAGGCTATGACTGTCCTCAATAACACCTGATACCCTGCTGCACCACCACACTGCAGTGCCTGCTCAGCACCACTGACCCACACAGTGTTGTGTCTGCACCACTGAGCAGCACGTGCCCAGCACCCATTAATCTTCTGATATCCAAAATCCAGCACTGTCGCCTGAGTCCTGGACTGCAGAAGAAGGAGCAGCAGGTCTCAGTGCCTGGAGCCTCATTGGAATGCTGCATGGCCACTCTCAGGAGCTGAAAACACACCAAGTATGAAGGACGAGCAGAGGGAGCAAGGGGATTACTCGGGATGCTCAGGGCAGTTTAAAGCAAGCAGGCGTGAAAGTTTTGCTTTAGTAGAGCTCCTGCAATCTGGCTGACACATCCAAACTCTCCACCTGATGTGCATCCCCACTTGGATCACACCCTTACAGGGTACTTCCTAATGGTCTATTGATTTCAACAGATGTCCCAGTAAATGTGTTAGAGAGGAAACAACACCCCAGTAGCAACTGCAAGTTCATGTGCTAAAGCCTCTCTGGTTAATGCAAAAGGGAAAATGAGTTTAGAGAGGGCAAGTTATTAACAGGTCAAGGGGATATTTGCAGTTCTGGCAACAAGCAGCCTACAGCAGAGCAGGGGTAACAGGAACAGGCACAGCACAGCCTTCCCTGTGATCTTACCTCCTGTGATGACCAGGATCATCTCCTTGTTCACCTTCCCAAGGCTCCTGCCACCCTCCTGACACATCTCCATCCTTGTAGGAAACATCACTTGCCAGGCCCAGCCCTATCTGGGCAAGGCACATCCCAAAATCCACCTGCCTGCCAGTTCCAGGCAGGGGATGACCTCCTGGTGACCATGGCCCAGTCAGAGCTCTGGGCCTGGGGAACACAGAGTGGGGCAGAGCAGCCCAGCCACATGAGGAGAGGTGTGGCAGGCAGCATTCCCTGGGAGCAGAGCGAGGGCTGAATTTCTATTCTGGGGCTGTCCGTGCTTCCTGTTTGGTGCAACAGCCTCCAAGGGGTGCTGGTATTTATAAGGCTCCAGTCACATCGTCCCATTGTTCCCGTGAAGGCAAGAGGCTGCTGGGGAGAGAGGAAGAGAGAGCAAAGCACCTCAGCAGGCTGCCCCAGCCGTGGCTCCCTGCCAGCAGTGGCACTTTGCAGGGAGGCAAAGCAAACAGTGCAGTGATCTCGCTGATTTCCCACCTCCTGCCATGGAGCAGCACAGAGAGGGCAGACAGATGCTGGGAGCACAGCTTTTCCCTCCCTAGGTGTCTTCTGATAGTGGAAAAGGAAAAAGGACAGGGGGTATTTTTTCCCTCTGGCAGTCTAAGATTGCATCTATAAACATGCTCCAAAGTCTTTGTAGACCCAATGTCAGGAGCATTAAAGGTTTTTGAGTGATGTCAGCTTCTCAGCTGGTCCAAAGCCATCCCTCCTCCAGAGCCATTCTGTTTTCTGGTGCCTTCTGCATGGGCAAGGAGAGGAGCCTCCTACAAAGGGAAGGGACACCAGCAGGGCCCCAGGAAAAGCCAGCTGACCATGTCAGCCCACCCTACCCAGGCCACACACGGCAGGGGAGATGGACAGCAAAGCAGAATCAGGAAAGAGAAGAAAATGAGTCTCACAGAGGGAATTTGGGGAGTAAAGGGGAATACAAGACAGGAGGGTGAAGCAGACGTGGCAAATGGGAGCTACAAATAGCTCCTGTGCACACAGGAGCCCTCAGTAAGAAGCAGCACAGTATGAATAAAAGCTATTTTGGGGCTTACCTCAGGGTGCTGCTCTTCAGTGTTGCACAGCACCTCTACTAAACACAGAGGAAGCCATTTTGCTCTTGATGGGAGAAAGGGGCAGAGACAAAAGAGAGGTGCACCAGAAAAAGATCCTGCATCAGTACTCAGCTATAGCTGAAGACAAAGGCCTTTCATAGACAAGACAGCCAGGTTAAGAGACTTTGGTAAATGTCTCCGATTATGTTCTTCACCTGTGCTAGGAGAGACTTGCACCTCCTGGTGCTGCACAGGAATGAACGCAATAAAGAGGATGAAGCACCACGATGATGAAGTGATGGGGGTTTTGCAAGTTCCCACCTGGGTAAAATTCTCTGTTGCAACTCAATCAGGAGTGGAAATTATTTGGTCACTACTTTTTCCTAGATTTTGAAGCCTCCCTGAATCTGTGCTTGTGGGATCACATTGACTTGATGCAGGTTGCATCTCAGCCTCTGTTTTTCCACAGATTGGGACTCAGCATTTCCCATGAACAGCACGAAAACAGGCTGCAATCATTTTATGCAATGAGGTACACATGCACAGCCTGGTCTGTGAGAAAGATCCAGCCTCCAATTTTGACAGTCATCTTCAGAGGACCCAGAATTTCACCTGCAGTATTTGCTGACCTATCAAGCAATTCGCTGAACGAGAATTTCTGCTGCTCTATACCTTTGGCATGGTTTTATACATGATGTCTGAAGAATTTTTTGTTGTTGTTTCCCTTCCCCATTTTATTTCCTCTGTAAATTCCAAGACAACTGCCTGTGTGCAAGGATAGCAGCTGTTTTATTCCTGGAATTAGCACTCAGTTACCGGCCGGCCAAACACTGGGCTTTCTGCAGGAAACTTGGCTTTCCTGATTTGTTGCTGTTTTCCTTAGGCTGAAGTTAATGTCTGCTAGAGCCAGAACAGACATTTAGGGTTTTGTCTATGGAAAGAAAGAGTTCACTCCTTGTCAGCAGCAACGTGGGACCTTTCAGAAACAGAAATATTTTCGCTCTTAGGTTTCAGCAAGACATTTTGGCAGCATTATGAACCCAAACCTTTGGCAGAATCACACAGGCAATGAGACAGAGGGAGGAACTCCGTGGGAATATGAAGAGCAGGGGGGATCAGAGCTCAGTACTGCACTGAGTGTGCAGGAGTCCTTCCCACGCAGCCCTCACTGCTGGCACAAAGGCACTGCAGGAAAAGGCTCAGACTGCTCCACCTGCTTTTCACCTACAACAGTTCCTCACACCACAAGGGCTGCACCACCATGAATGTCCTGCAGAAGTCACACAACAAACCCAAAACCCATTCTGGAAGTCTGGGATTTGGATGTTGGACCAACAGCAGAGCTATGGAGAGTGCACCATATGTGCACCTCCTCTGTGGGATCTCGCTGGGAGAAGATTGGAGTCACCAGCTGGGGAAGTGTCCTGGGCAGCCAGAGGGCTGTTCCAAGGGCTGGAGGCCATTGGCACTGTGCTTGCATTGCCACAGGCCTGCTGAAACCAGGACACATGGTGTGACAGAGCTTGTTTTTCTGCCTCCAGGAGCCAGAGGCCCAGTTAAGTCCAAATACACTCAAAATAAGTGCTGAAACCTCTGGATGTTGATCCAGTACTAAGCAAAGTTTCAAAAAACATTAAGTTTTCCCATCTCTGACTGTATTTATCTCCAGCCTTGCTTGAGTGACTGCTCTGAGGAAGGAGGGGACAGAATTATGGTACTACTGAAAGGTGCTGTAAAAGCCCATGGCCTCAAACAAAAAGTCGTTTTCTGAGGGAAAGGTGCAGCGTTTAAAAAAAACAAAGAGTCTTTTTGCTTTCTGTTTGGGAATCTGTCCCACCTCAGGTCTGTCTAACAGTCCTCCCTGGAAAGGCAGGGGATGTCCTCTGGTCAAGGCAAACTCCTCTCCTTGCCCTCTGCTCAGCTGCCTTTCCCCTTCCCTTCCCTCTCCACCATGTCTCTACCTGGTCCTGGAGCCTGCTCTCCTCAGGATTCATGCCCAGCTGCCCTGCAAACACTTTGAGGGTTGACAAGTTCCCAAGAGCTGGGGAATTGCAGGTCATGGGTGAAAATGAGGAGAGGAAAAAGAAAAAGAGCAAGGATAGAGACTGGACATCTCCTCCTGCCCCACCCTGGAGCTGCCAAAGGCTTTTCCAAGCAAGGATAGAAGGCTGGGACAGCCAAGTACAAGTGATTGCAAATCAGATGTTCAGGAAAAATGGTGACAGGTTTTGTTTTGGCACTGGCTTTTTCCAAAACCAAAAATCCCCACTGAATAAGCATGGCTTTGATCATGGATCTTTGCATTAATGTTCTGCTTTGTTTTGGTATGACCTGAGTCCTCTTTTCCTTCCATGTCTGAACCTTCAGCTTTCTTTTCTTTCTAAAGATTTTATCTGGGAAAAAAAAAGGACTGGAAATGCTCTTTTTTGGTTAAAAGGAAGCTGAGACTCCCTAACAATGAGATGACTCCAGCAGCTGGGCTTTTAAGGACACTCTGGAAGTTACCAGACTCCTGATAAAATCGCAGGAGCTGGCGAGGCTGTATTTCCCCTTCACAATTACAATTCCTTTGCCCGTGGGTATTGCTGTGTTGAAATGCCTCTAAAGTTCCTGCTATGTCATTGAATTTGCATGCATTTCTTTTCAGTTCTTTCCTTCTCCAGCCCCTGCCAGCGAGTAGACATTCCTGAAAATCAACTAACCACACTCCCATAACTTTACAGCCTGAAGACCTTGAAGCAAATGAGCCTTGAAGAGTAATTGTAGAATTACAGGCTCCAAATGATGCTGAATTATGCAGCTTAGCGGACGCTGCTTCGTGGCTGGATTTGGGGGAAGATGCTGGATAACAGGAGAAAAAAGTCACTTCTCCAATCAATAGAGCAATGCTAATACAACTCTCACTGTTTTGATCTCTATTAGCAAAAGAATATGGGATTAAACAGTTAAACCTGCACTTGGAAAGGTCAGATTTAGGCATCCCCCTGATACATCTGTATTGCTGTATGAGGTGCTGAGAGCAAACACACACCAAATCCAAGCAGTTCAGCTAACAAGCATCAGCCAGGATGTACCAGGTCTTGGAGGCAGGTGTGAGCCAAATTTCCATTCTGGTGGTTCAGATGCTGTGGGATGCATGGACCTTAACCAAGATGCATCTTCCTGGCAGGGTACATTAAATCCTATTGACTGTGAGAGATAATTTTCTCTATTTAGAAAACATCCCAATAGCATCATCACTGACCAAGCCAAGAGGAAAGCAGCAGCCATAAAAATAAGGAAAGAAACATGATTGATATGTGTGCAGTGATGTCTGGTGATTTATGTTCATTGCAGGGGGGTGGACAGATGACCTTTAAAGGTCTTTTCTGACCCAAACCTTCTATGATTATATGTTCACTAATCATTGGCCATCTCTGTCTTCACATGCAGGGTGTTTCTGCACATTCTATCAATGGCCTTCGTTACTAGTAGAATTGTTACCATTATTAATATTATTATCATTATTTCTATTCTTCACAGGTAGGAATCAAGCTGGAATGTTAGCATTAATTAAGAAATCAATGTAGAAAATCAGCAGCTTGCTCAATGTCACACAGGAAATGGGTGAGGACTGAGGGATGAGAAGCAGGCCTTCCCCTGCCCAGACTGTCAGCTTGCAGTGGCTTCCTACCAACAGCTTGGCATTGCATAGGGCCTGTAAAACACAAGGCTGCTGTAATGTTTGGAGGCCCTCTTCTCCAAGACTGTGATATTTTCCATGGACAAGAACTTGAGGAAAGGTGGGAAGGGAATGGGGGAAAGTCTGGGCGCTGGTTATCAGTGGCAGTGATGGACAAGGCAGTGGGAGGAACAGTAGCTTTGATGGGCTGTCCAAGAAATCCCCAAAAGCAGCAGTACCTGAAGGGCCTGGCATCCCCAGCATGTGAAAACGGGCAGCACATGGCTCAGGTGTGCCCTGCTGTGGCACCACGAGAGCCAATAACCCTGTCACTCGCAGAGCATCACCTCACCCAGGAGCAGAGACTCCGTGCTTCCCCAAACCGTGTGCCGGGTTTCCCGGTGCCCACCTGCCACACTGCTCCATGTCCACCGACCCCTTCCTGAGCTTCCCACACGGGCTGGCAGGATGGGAAAGCAGTGAGTGCCACAGCACGTGATGAAGCAAGAGCTTGAGGGAGGATGGGGAGGAGAGAGGGCTAAGTAGGTGACAGTCTAATTAAGGACCGCGTGATAACGTCTGGCTCCAGCAGCCGGGCTGCAGGCATTTCCTGACCGCGGGATGCTGCCAGCTTTCCCACCTCAAAGCTTGCCTTCACACAGCTCTGTAGTCACTGGCCACAGCCCCACCGGGCTGATGGAGAAGTGTCCAAACCCATTGTCCTGCTTGCGTGCTCATGGGGAGGTTGAAGCAGAGGTTACCTTTTGGCTTGCCCCTGTTCTTGGGTGTTTAAGCACAGGTGTCTGCTGCTGTTGACACTGAGTGATAAGTGGAGACATTTTTTCCATTGGAAAGAATCTCAAGAATTTCCCTGTTCTCTTTTTATTCTTTTTTTTTTCCTTCTGCATCGTGGTAAAGAGCCTGTTACTGGGGAGGGGTGGGGGAGGCTGGCAAGAGGCAGCCAGAGGTGAGGTGGCACTCATTTGAAAATTAGATCCCCCTCCATTCCGTTCTCACAAGCATAGCAACTCTGGCCCCAAGCTTAAAATTCCTGTTTAAATTAGCTATTCCTCCCTTTTCTGCTCCCTCAACTGCCTCTAATAACTGGTCCTTAATGCTCTAGTCCCTGACTTGCAAACTGGTTCCCCAAAACAGCAGCCAGCAGCCACCTCAGGGGATTAATTATCCCTCCAGAAGCGGGAAGAGCTGTGGCTCCTTCCGTGTAGTCTGTGATGCTGAGGCTGAATTTGCACCTTTGCCTCCAGGCTCACAGTTCAGCCCCCTCCTTGACCCATTCAAAAAGAGGAGTAAAACACTCAGAGCTTCATTTAGCAGCTGGGAGAAAAGCATTTGGATGTCAAATACAAAAACAACACTTTTCCAAAAGGGAAAATGCAGACATGAGCTGGGAGAGGGCCCCCTCCCCTTGCCCATCTCGTGACACTGACCTGCCACCATAAAACACCCCAGGCTGCCATTACCAGAAAGCTCCTATTATATTTTTCATGCTTTACTGTGCCTCAGCTCAGTTTCAGGTCATTTCTTATGCCATTCAAGCTGGTTAGGATTTTTCTCCAAAAGAATCCAGAGCTGCCTTACTCTGGCACACCCTGGGGAGCAGGAGGAAGGCCCAGTGACCCCACACGTGTGCTCACACACCCTCCCAGCACTGTCACCACGGGCAAAACCTGGTCTCACAGGGAGCTGAGCATCCACACCCACGTGTGCAGCCACGTGTGTGCACACATGAGAGGCTCCAACACGCAGGGGCACATCCCAGCACCTGCAGTTGCTGCCCAGCAAAGCTGCCCAGCCCCTTTTGCTCTCCCAGGACTTTGCTGGAAAGCACCCAAGGCACCTCCAGCCCTCCTGCTGATGCATTGTGCCTGAGGGCATCTTTCTCTCTTGGGGCAATGGTGACATTAATAAGAAGGCACCATCCCCATCATATGATGGGAAATATAATAAATGTGCTAAAAAAGCCCTGGTTCAGTGGAAAGCAGGCCCAGGGGGTCTAAACCAAGCAGCCTGGACATCAGCTTACCTAACACGTTCAGAGAGCCTTGGCCACCACACAATTGCCTGCATCTTCAGCTCCTGCAGCAATTAGCTGGCTCCAGTCATCAGCTGCTCCCTGTCCCGGGAATGGGGAGGCACGGGGTTCCCACCACCGTGTTTCCTGGGAATCTGGGCGAGCACAAAGCCAACAGGAGTTATTTTCATGGTTAAATTATTCAAAAACCCCTCATTGTGGTGCAATAGTGGCCTCTCTCTCATCTGCTCCTTGGCTGGGGAAATGTTGGTGGCAGTGAAGCAGGAGGGGTTGAGGTCCTTGCTGCAGGAGAGTGCCAGCTCTTCTGGAGAGGATACAAACCTGGGGTCCAAAATTCATAAACTGCTCTTTTCCCCCCTCACCTCCTGCTCTGTGGGGCTGCACATCCCCACCCTCAGGGAGCAGGTGAGCTTCCCCACCCATCCCTCCCATCTCAGGGGAGGGGAACAATGGGGGATAAGAAGGAAAAGGCAAACAAGGCTTGTTTTGAACAAAAGGATGAAGAGGCCAAACCACAGATGAAACATTACCACTTCAAAGGGATAAAAAAATAGATAACAACATTAGTCACCAGCAGTTAACGACCTACAGCCTCCACAGCCTGCGGGGGCTATGAGGAGCCTTCCATCCTCCTCATCCTCCTCCTCCTCCTTCCCGTCCTCCTGCCCTGGCTCCTGCCTGTTTATCATATGGTTTATGACAAAACAAGTTATTAAAGGAATTATGCAACTGAGCTCCTAACCCTTTCCACGCTGGATTTTTCCAAAGCTTTACCCTTATCAGGTAATTGTGCTGGAGACACCAGCTACCTGTCACAGGCCCTGTGGTGTGGTTGGGTTTTTTAATGAGGCCTCAGCTCTTTAATTGCTTGCCTGCTTTGTTGGAAAAGCTTAGTCACATGAGTGTGAAGGTAATCCAGGAAAAGCATTATCAGTGTGCCCAATTTTGGGGGCTGGCACTGCCTCTGGAACTGAACTCTGCCCACAGCCTTGGGACCAGCATCCCAGGAGATCACTCAGTGAAAGGACATCTTTACAGCTCGCAGGGCAGACTGGTGTTGGCTCTGCAGCTCATGGCCCATGTGCCCAAAAGGAAATTCATCTCCTGACAGGGCCCACGTGCTGGCTGCCCTGGGATTACCTGGGAAGCCCTCATGAGAGCAGAGGAGGAATGTGTGAGCCTGTGCATAGGTATCCTCTGCCTTCTGAGATGCTTTTTGGGTGCCTGAGGCTCCTACCCAGGGCTGGCAGATTTGCTCCAGGAGCTACCAGAGCAGCATCCTCTAGCAGAGGCAGATGTACCTCTGGCTTTGCTCCACCCAGACACATCAGGACACCAGACAGACCTCACCAGGCCCACTGCCCCTCACCGAGGGCTGGCCATCAGTGGGGAACAGCCCTGCCCTGCCCTCTGCAATCATCTCAATTTGGACTGTGAAGTTTGGACCAGAGGTGGTTTCCAATTGCCCCTTAGGCTGCCAGCAAGGGGCTGGCACACACACACAGAGTAAACCTGTTATCTGTGTTAGAGTAACTCCCAAGAGACCCAGCACCGTGGCCGATTTCAAGCTGGGCACGGTGCAGACACGGGGTGAAGGGCACACTGCATGTGAGTGTGTGCTTGCACAAACCAGCTGGGTGGGTAAAAACCTAGCTCCCATGTTTACCAGAAAATCATTACCTGCTATTTCAGTTTGCTGGTTTCAGACCTTGCCCCAATTTTGTGTAAAACAAATAAAATCACCGACAAGAAACCCACCCCTCTAACTGCAGCCTGCTGGGTCATCTCACCCAGCCTCAAATCTTCTGGTAAACAATGAGCATAATGACAGACACCAGGCTGCTCCAAGCCTCTGCACACATTTGTAATATGTAACACAGCGTATGAAAACTATATCTCTGTATAATTAGGAGTGCTCAGAGCGGTGACTCAGACATTCCAGTGCACTTTCTTCTTGTCGTTAGTGTGCGAAATCTAACTTTACTCATTTTTTCCAATGACTTTGGACTTTAAAAACAGTAATTAGCAAAGGCAACTTGTTATCAGCTCCTGTCGGTTACTCGTCCTCTTGCCAGTCCTCCACTGTTGTTCTGGTCACAGGCAAAGCTTTGGCAGTCATTTCCCAAGACTTGCTGTTGTCCAGAGCACCAGGGCGGCCAAGTGAAGAAAATAGGTGCTAAACCTGAAGCCCTTCCACACAGCTTTGTGTTAAGCATCTGATCATCGAAGTAACTCTAGACTGGGCCTTTATGTAACAAATAAGACATGAAATAAAACTATAGAGGCATCATTTTCTCACTTCTCCTTCTAGTTACTGCTAGGCAGGCATTGACAGATGGAAAGTGAAAACACTGTCCTCTCATCGTTGTGCTTCTCCTGCCGTGTTCCTTACGGTGCCTTTCATCTGTGCTGCTCACAGCTGGCTTTACTACCCATCCATTGCCACATGCTGCTGCATCTGCACCAATGCCAGGCTGCTGCTTTCCCCTGCTGATGGCTGCTCTGCCTTTCTATGAAAGGTTTCGAGGGGTGCTACGGGAGCCCGTGCTTTCTGAGGGCCAGGGGAAGCTGCTGTTCCCTCTAGCATGCTGCTGGTCCCTGTATTTTCTCTCCTGGTGGGATAGACTGGTTGTGAGACTCCAGCAGAGGAGGTTGAAAGATCAGCATCTCCCTAAAATCTGTGAGGAGACTCCTGTCCAGCCAACCTGCCCAGGTGAGCCACTACTGATGTTACTTGGACTGACATGTTGGAACAGGAAAATGCTCAAGAGAAAAGCTTAAGTCCACAACATTTTAATATGAAAAATTAGAGTGGAAATAACAACATTTCCTGAGAAACTGAGGTGATTCCTGGTGAGTGGATTGTGCTTTTCTGCCATTTATTACAGTGAATCTCTGACACACACAGAAAGGTGGGGTACTGTGCAAGATCCATCTACAGCCAGACATTTTTGCTGGGGGAGCAAGGGAGCAAACAGGATCAGGCCCTACAGCTGGGCTGCAGACAAAAGACAGGGAGTCTATTTAACCTTCTTGGTCTGTTTTCCTCAGCTCAGGTGGGATGAACCTCATCAAGAGTTTGTGAACTAGCTGCATGTGCTTTGTCCCTGCCACCTCTCCTTCCACCTCCATGGTCTTCATTGCAGTCTTGCTGTATGCTCCTCATTCTTCCCATTCACCATTGGGGTTTTTTTTACCCTGTTGTGTCACTTCATGTGACTGATGTCCTGCTGGTTTGGGGTTATTTATTAAGAAATGTGAATTTTCCAGCAAACTCAGTCACTGGGCGCACACAGAATGGCTGGCCATGGAGGCATAGATCTTTTTACACTACAGAAATGGGGGCATTGACACATGAAGGGGCAAACCCAACAAGGTGAAAGCACAAAAGAAACTAGGGGTGAATTTCAGCTCATCTGGATTCAGCTGCTTGAAAACTGGGCATGCAGACACAAAAAACAGAATGGTTTGGGTTGGAGGAGACCTTAAAAATCATCTAGTTCCAGTCCCCTGCCATGGACAAGGACATCTTCCACCAAAGCAGGCTGCTCAGAGCTCGATTCAACCTGGCCTTGAACACTTCCAGGGGTGGGGCATCCACGACTTCTCTGGGCACCCTGAGTGCCTCACTACCCTCACAGTAAAGAATTTCTCCTAATATCCAATCTAAACCTTCTCTCTTTCAGCTTGAAGCCATTCCCCCTGTCCTGTCACTATAGGCCCTTCTAAACAGTTCCTCACCGTCTCTTTTGTAGTAGGCTCCCTTCAGGTACTGGAAGGGTGCAATTAGGTTACCTCAAAGCCTTCTCTTTTCCAGTCTGAACAGTCCCAATTCTCTCAGCCTTTCCTAGTAGGAGAGCTGCTCCACCCCTCTAATCAACTGCATGGTTATCTCCATCCTCTTGCTGGCCTGAGGACATTCTTTCCAGATAGGCTGTTAAAATGATTCACCTTCTGGAGATGTTTACTTCCTTCCATGGAATACAGCAGGAGACCTACAAACTACCTCAGACTAAACACCCAGATTTTAATTACGATTAAAGGAGGCAGCTTAGCATGACTAGCCCAGTGCCAGCATGGGAGGTGGCATCACAGGGTCTGAAGCTTTTGGGGTCCTTCCTTCCAGGATCTGAAGCTTTTGCTGGCTCTCTGGGTAAAATTCAGCCAAATAAACCCTCTCTGCTGACAGCAATGGCTCTGGAGATTCCTTCTGATCAGATTTCCTCAAAAGTGGCTGCTGCTGCATCTCACCAGGAACCTTCCCTGTAGACAAATATCTAAGGTTTGTCGGAAGAGACAGGTATGGAAAGTCACTGATGGCAAGTCCCTATTAAGAATGAAATATTCAAGTTTAATATTATACTTCATGCATTCTGTGGCCAGTCCTGTTTTACAGAGGTCAGGAATAGTTACAGAGGTTTAGCTGCTCAGATCAAGCAAGGCAGAGATAGGAAGCCCTGGAGAAATCACTTGGGCTGCTACTGAGAAAAAGTAGAAAGGGCTGTGTGTGGAAAGCTGCACATGGACAGGGTGCAGTCTGTGAAACATGCTGCAGCAAACAGGAGCTGAGAAACTCCCTGGAATGGGCCAGGACAGCTCAGGAGTCTATCTGGAAGCACCAATGGGGTGCACAGTAGCATCCAGCACTGCTCTTACCTGCCACATATGAATGCCCACAGGCTCTTCCCTCTTCCACACACAGGCACCCACAGCTGAGCCAGGAATCCACATCTGAGTGCTGCAGATTTGGGCAAATCCCACTCCAGCTCAGCCAAGAGCTCCATGGATAGAGACAGGTCATGAGACTGCACACTACAAAGTCCCTTTGTCCTTGGGTGCAGGGGATAATGCCCCCAGCTTGATCTGCTCAGCCTGGCAGGGACTGAAGAGCCCCTGCAAAGCCTCCCCCTGCTCCTACTGTCAGAGCAAGTTTATGCACGGGACTCTGCTCTAAAGCTGCCTCTTTCTTCCCCTCTTGTGAAGGTATCCCAAATCCCACCAGCTGGAATGTTACTGGATTAAACCCACCAAACGAATGTCACAGTGTGCCAATTACTCAGGAGGCTGAGCAGAGGGTAAAGCCAGCTGTGGGCACTGGAGCAAGGAGTGCAGGGCACTGAGAGGCAAATCCCACAAGCACACACACACAGAGCCCTCCTGGCGCACTGGGAAGGGCTTTCCCACTTGAGAGAACACGGAAAGCAGCTCCATTTCTGCTGCTTGCCTCACCACCCACCTTCAGCCAGTTCACCTCCACCCCGTGGGACCCAGCATTGTGGTCACCTGGCCACAAATCAGGTTTTAAGCAGGGGAAGTGTGGCTGCAGCTCTCATGGCAGCAGGGCTCAGTCCTCAGCCCCACAGGCAGCATCCACGGCAGGCTTGGCACTGCTGGCAACAGCTGTGGTGGAAAAGAGTTGTCAAACACCGCTCAGGAAGGCGCGTGCTTGACAAATATTTGTTGAGCTGATTATAACCTGCCTGGCTCATACCTCTGAATGCAGAGAACCTGTGGGGAAGAGCTCAAACCCCTGTAACACAGCCACATTTTTTCCCTGCCCTGGTGCAGCTGGAGAAAGCTGCAAACCTGAGCCATCTCCTCAGCCCAGCAGAGCTGTTCCCAGCGTGGAGAACAGCCGGAGCAGGCTGTTACGTGGCAGTGACCGCACTGGGATTATGTTTCTGTGTTTCCCCTTGTGCTGATCCTCACCTTTGAAGTCCAGAACCAAAGGCACCGACTGATGTGACTCTGGAGGAGGTGGGAGCTGCCTGGCCATAGCTGGACAAGGCTCTGGCTGCTGCTCCATCCCTGCAGCTTGCAGCAGAGTTGCAGGCTGTGTGCATGAGGCTCCCAGCATCTCTGGCAGGGCACTGTGCACACAGAATGTGGCCATGAGCACCCCTGGGCCAGGGGATGTTTGGGAGAGTGGCAGGACACACTCTGGGACAGATGGGGCAGGAAATACCTGGCCTCCTGAACTGGCTGAGGGCAGAATAAAGAAGGAAGCTCTGAAAATGAAAGCAGAGCTGCTGTGACATTTTCATGCTCGGCTTCTGACATCCTCTCCCTCTCATACACTTGACTTCCTTGCTTATTTTTATCAGATGAAGCTGATGGTCGCTGCTACGGTAACCCTGTGTGGTTACAGCTCTGGCAGGGAACGAGTGCTCAGTGCATGCTTCCTTTGTGGCTTGTGCAGTCTTCCCACCCCTCAGGGCTCTCAGAACAGTGGGTTTGACTTTTTTATGCCTCAGCTGCCTGTTGTGATGGGCGGAGGTTCACCCCTCCAGGCTCTGTTCCCTTGCCCACCAGCCACTGCTATCTTTCATCTCTTCTTGTCCTGTCTTTGCTGTCTTCAGTGGGCAATGTGCAGGTCACTGACCCCAGGCAAGGGGCTGGGAGATTTTGTTTTAACATGGAAAAAGCACAAGACAGCTCTCACAGAGTTGATAACTTGGTGTGGGAGAAAAAGCTCTTCACTGACAGGAAAAGGTCTGATTTGAAACAAGAACTAAAAAAATTACTTCTCTTGCTTTGAGCCCAATCCTTCCCCTTTTAGCCATTATAGGGAAGGTGGGACCAGAGAATAAAGGACTCCCAGCTGGTCTGTCTCCAGTGCTGGCACACAAACTGCCCCAGCCTGCTACCTCAGGCTTTCAGCTCATGCTGGGGCCATCAGCACAGCACGACACAGTCAAGCCCCACTCATCTTTTCCTCCAGGTGAGCTTCCACTGAGCAAAAGTTGGGAGCTGCAGAGGTCAGTGGGTGACCCAGGTATGCCCTGGCAGCATTTCCAGTCCTTCAGGCATGAAACCAGGGAGCCACAAGGACCTTTGGCAGAGCATCTCCCCACTACACCCAACAACCCCATCCATAGTGCCCTCCCTCGCTTTGCAGCAGCTCCTGTTCTCTCCAGCCCTGCTCATCATCACACAAACACACACAATGCTCCCACCAGTCCCAGGTATTTCCTGGGTGAAGCAGGTTTCTCTGCACTGAGTTCCTCCCTGGGTGATGGGCATGAAGCCTCTTCCCTCCCCGTCCTAAAATCAGCACTCACAAACCTTCATTTGTATAAAGGATGGGTTTGAGCTAAGTTCAGCAGTGCTGCTCTCCAGCCAGGCTTGCACAGCCCTTTCTGCAGGTGGATAATCACTGGAGCTGTAGAAAGCGACACATTTTTAACCCAAGTGGCTCAAAGCCAATGTCACTGTGCTCCTGACACCGCTGGGCTCCGGGAAATCCCAGGATGGGCCATGGCTCAAGGGATGTCCCCCACGATACCCTCCTGCTGCAGAGACATTGACACAGATGCTGCTGACCGTGGGGACACCAGGCAGGTGCATAACTAAACTCTGCTGTGCTCCTCACAGATCCAGACACAGATCTTTGCTTTCCTGTCCAAATATAAACAGAAAGGCATCACTTGGACCATGAAATATCCAGAGCTTTTCTCCCCAAGTAAGGATTTAGGGATAGCAATTCCTCTTGTTTATACAGAGATGTGTGGTGCTCAGGATTGCTTTTTGAGGGCTCAGAGCATGTGCATTGCAGGCTGTTGCTCCTCACATCCCTTGGTTTGTTCCAGGTGACTAGACCTGGAGGATTTTGTTTGAGTTTTCATTGTGCTTCAAGGCATCTCAAAGCAGATCAACATCACAAGGATGAAAACTCCATGTCCTCATCGGCTGGAAACTTCCAACTGGGATTAAAATTGGAAGGAGACAGCTCACCTGAAAGGAAATTCAGTTTCTCCTGTTGCTTGCAATGATAAAGAGTGTGGTTATACCAGAGCACAACTTTGACCTGCACCAAGAAGACCTGTATCTTAGGGATGGCTGCTCCCCACATGCAGTGCTGGTGAATTATCTTTGCACTTCCACAGAGCAAGAATTTTTCCTGTCTGCACCCAAATGTAAGCAAAGTCAGATGCCTGCAGTTCATGCAGAGGTTCAAATGACTGTGGGCTTTGATGAAGGCAAACAGAAATGGGTGCACATTGAACACTACAAATGGAATATCTGGGAGAGTGAACACAAGCTGAACTAAGCGGGACAGCAGTGCACAGCTTGCTGTGCCATCAGTTTCAACTACAGGGCAAAGCTCTGAGGAGGACAAATGCCTCAGTTTTAAATGTGAGCCAGAAGAAACACAGCCCTATGTGCAAAGAAAGGTCCTTATGCCACCCATCATTTTTTGGGCTGACTAAGGCTCACCTATCTGGGAGCAAGCCCATTTTCATTTGACAATTCAAGTTCCATTTTGGCCACAATAGCTGGAGTCAAGGAGCAGGAAGGAGACCCCGTCCCACCAGCACTGCTCCAGGCTGATACAAGGCAGACCCCCTGGCTGAGCAAGCCCCACTCAGAGGCCAAGCTGCCTGGTCTCGCCCCAAAACAGGATGATCCATCAGGATTCACTCTTCATTCTGATGTATGCCTGAAAAACCTGTTGGTGTGAAGCACGTGGAAGCAGCAGACGAGTTCAACACATTTGCAGTTTCCCTATGCAGTGCTGTATTTTAAACAAAAATGTTCTAGGTCAAGAGTAGACATCTTCAATGATTTCAGACCAGCACATCTGGTTGTCTTGGAAATGCTGCAGCAGCTTCTACAAGGCAAGCAACTCCATGCCTGAGGAAAAGAAGAAATCAAAGCACCTCTACTGGAGATTGACTGAAGAAAAGGAGAGGTCAGCTTTAATATTGCATTTGTTCCCATGGCATAAAACATCCATGAGGGCTGAGCATGATATAATTCATCTTTGAACTGTGGGGCTCTCATTGAGCATGCCCTCAGTTCAAGCATTAAATGGAAGGGTCATTAGTTAGTGCATTTAAGCTAGTCTCATGTAAACATAACCACTCCAGCTTCAGCTGAGCTTGTTTGCCTAGGTTAGATTAGAGTGTTAGCTGCCAAATCACAGGAACTTCTATCCATGTATCTTAAAGATATGGGTATTCCAGGGTATTTGCTTCTTATCACCTGGTTTTAGTGGAAAATTTAATCCCATTAAGTACACAATTTGAATTACTGAATCCTGGCGTGGTCAGACTTCTACACCCAGAACAGTGCCTTGGTAGCAGAGCTCAGACTCACACTCAGAAATGCCATTTCCTCCTGCAGCACGGAGCCATTGGTGTGTGACAAGACACCACTACTCAGGAAGAGCTGACCTCTAGACCCTAAATGGCCAACAGACAAGCCTGGGTAGCCCAGCTGAGACCCTATGAGCACCCAGCAAGGCTAGACTTGTCTTCATGAGTGCTGCTGAAGGCAGGGAAGAGCATGCACAGGGAACATGACTAACACCACCTGTGAATAGTTTCCACTCTCCATTACTTCATTTTCTGTAAGGTTAGCTAAGGGGGTAGATGTGGAAGACAGATATAAATACAAATTTTTTTTTTTCAGGAGCAAATAAGCTGGAGGAGCAGTTTGCTGCAGCCTTTCACACGGCAATGAGCAACCACAGGAAGATGGAAAGCAAAGGTGACTGCCCCTCAAAGTTGACTTAGGTTTCCAATGCCATAGGACATAATCTGAGGCCAGCCACCAGTATGAAACCAGCATCTCCAGACTCCACTGACAGCCATGATCTGGAAGGCTGACCATCCCAACCCACTTTCACAGTAAAAACAAAGCCAGTGTATTTGGAAAGCATTTTCAAACTTTATTTACAACTGTCACAGTGACAAAAATGTAGTTTGAAAAAAATGCTAGCTTCTCCCTGAGGCTCAAAAAAGAATTACAGAAATATAGAATGTATATCATACAACAGGAGGAGTTTTACTGGAGTGCTTTGTTCTTTAGATACGTTCAACAACAAATAGAAATATACACAATACTTCCAAAAAAAGGATGCAGACAGAAATATGCAAGTCTTTAGGGCAGACAGCAGGTCTGAAGTCCAAGGATTGCCATCCCACTGCTGCCCACAAGGTAATATCTTTGATACAGAGCTTTGACTTGGTGGTACAGATGGTAGAGACCAACAGAGAGTAACACTTAGAAATAAGACGACTGGCTGGTATGCAGGTGTACAAGCTCATTCCAGTAAGACAGCAAGACTAGAACAAGTGTTACAGACACAACAGCTGAATCCATCGCTAGAGAAAATGGTATCACCACCTCATGGCCACTCGGTGATCAACCATCCACCAAGGTGGGCAGGGAGAGTGCCTGACTGGGTCTGCGTGGCTGGACCAGAGCCCAGCTGCAGTGTAGGAACACTGATTTCCTCCTGCTTTGTGCTAACTCATCTCCAAACTCCAATCTGTCCAAAAATAGTTACACAGAGCTGATAAGTTATTGCCATTATGTTGAAACACAAGCAAGACAAGACTAAAGCAATCCTGCCAATATGTTAAAAGCAGTTCCCAAACCCCACCAGCGTTTAACTACTCATGAGGTATTAAAAATACAAATACACACATGTCCAAATAGATTTTAAAAATGGAACCAGTTATAAGCAAAGGGGGGTGGCATTGGGATTATTATGGAAGTTTGGTTAAGGCCTTGACATTTCTTTTTCTCTTCCATGACCCCAGATTTGGTTTAGGTGGTAACTGCTCTCATCCTATCCCAAGACTGACTGGCTCCCAAGCTGGTCCCCAAAGCTGCAAGATCATCCCTTTCCAGGAAAGCAGCAGGTTACCCTGTCTGGCAGAAGACTGGCCTTCTCCTAGAGGCAGGATATGGTGGAGAGAGGACAACCACAGGCTTCACAAGCCAGTCTGCACTTCATTAGAACAACCGTGAATGTTTCACCCTCACTAAGAAGCAGGAACGCATCTTGTCTCAGGACACCTGGGCTAATCCTCTCTCAGCAGACCCCACCCTGCAAACCCCACTGGTGATCCACACTAGATCTGGTGTTTCGTCTTTGGATGACCCCCAGGTCTGGCAGCCCTCCCCACAACACTCCCCAACCAGCCTGTCCTGCACTGAGGGGGCCCTGCAGTGCAAAGCTGGAGGAGAACCCCCCACCCCAGCCCTCTCAAACCCATTGACCAGCAAGTTAAAAGACACAAAACCCTACAAGGTTTTGGAACCTCAAGGACACCAAGGCAAGGAGGCATAAATCTCCACCCTCGGGCTTGGGGCACTGTACAAGATGAGACCACCCACAGCAGCCTCAGCAAATAGGAGAGAAAAATCTGAGGTGTTCAAACCTACATGAGCTCTTGCTGCAGACAGAAGCACCTTTTTACACCCGATGCACATCACCTCATGCTCACCACCTGCAAGATAAACTAGGGCATTGCAGGAGAGATGACAAGCAGCAGCCTAACGCTATCCTGCAAATACAGCTGCTCAGCATTGAAGAGTCTAAAGGCAAACAGAGGGGCAGAAAGAAACTTTGGGAAAAGTGGCTGGAAAACAGGCTCAACAGCAAGAGCAAGAAACCAGACTACTCCTATGGACGCTCACCTTACCCTAGGAGGTGCCGAACCAGGGAGAGCTACAGGCCCCTTGTCACTAGGATCATTTAGCCATGCTTCACTATGGACACCCTTCCACCCCCCAACACACAAAATGGAAGCTGTAAGAAAGGCAAATCTGAGATATTTCGCCTCTGTTCTCATGCTTTTAGCCAGAGGCAGCTCCCAGCAAAACGCTGCCACCTCCAACTTTCCTCCCCCTCCCCGAGCTCCCCCCTCCAGCAGTCCTCGTGTGGTCACCCTCTGCCATGTGCTTGGAATTTCACTGCTGCCTCCGCCTCGGAAAAATACAGATAATGATCTCGAGAACAGCAAACATTTCTCTGCGTTACTTCCTTCCTTCCTCAGGAGGTCTGGTGACACCGAGGGCTTCAGTTCTCGATACAGAGAATACAAAAAAACTAAGATCTCGCAGGTGCAAAATTGAACTTGTCTTTTTAAAAAGACTTTCAAAAATGTGTGGCTCTTCCTTCAGAAGGGTGCAGTCCCTTGCCTTTCCTCAGATGCCATTTATTGCTCCTTGTTGTCCTTCTTTGCGTCTTCACAGTTTTCTTCCTCCTCTTCCTCATCCTCCTCCTGCACAAGGAACTCTTCGGGTGGCCATCTCAGCTCCCCGCTCTCCACGTCGCCCTCCGTGGGCTCCACCACGATGGAGGGCAGGCGGTCCTTCAGCTTACAGTAACGATCAAAGTCTGAGGGGTCGGGGAAGATCTGAAAGAGCCAAGGAACAGTCTGTGAGAGGGGCTGCAGTCACACAGTCTCAGCCAAAACCCAGCTCAAGACATTTAGGTCTCCAGGGCAGACTAGTCTGGACACAGAGTCAACCACTGAGTGATGGGAATACTCTCTAACTTGTAAATAAACTTTTCAAGTCTCCATGTAATGGAAATGAGCGCTGCCCAAGAGGCTCCCGAAGCACGCGCTTGCTTGGATAGTGCTCAGCAAATAGGTATCTGCCCTTTTGGATATTTATCCAAATGCCTCGTCCCCCCACCCCTGCTTTTGCATTAATGCTCTTGAGTTTGCACACAGAGCTATCTCGATCAGAGAATCTGAGATCTCATTTCCTGCTGCTGGTCAGGCTGCACATGAGCACAGGCTTGTTCTCCAGGCTCTGCTGCTGGAAGGCAGGAGGCTCATGGCAACCCAGGGCTAGAGCAGCCTAGACCCTTGCAGCAAGGGCCTGTGTCTGGTATCACTCCAGGCCACAGTGCCAGCCTGAAATAGCTCAGCTACATTTCAGAGATAATTCCAGCAGTATTCTGCACACTACAGCTACCATCCATCAGCAGTGAAACTCAGCAGGACACTCATTCTATGGCAGGGCTGGGGACTGGACCATATCTCTTCAGGAAAGGGGTACCTGTGGCATAGCCAGCAGCCATGCACTGTATTTCTCATGCAGTGAATACAAGGACTCCTTGATCTCCAGCCCCTCAAGGTGCACAGACCACTACTGCACCCATTCCTTCCCACCCATTGCTTGCCACATGGATGCACAAGCTCATGCAGTGCCAGCAGCACCAGGGCCCATACTCACTGGTAGTGCCAGTGATGCACACTTTGATCCTACCAGGAACTGAGGCAAAACCAGAGTACAGGAAAAAAACTGCTGTTGCAGTGTTAGCAGCAGCTTTGCGTGACTGGATTGCAATGTGAGCGAAAAAAGGTTGTGTTGCTTGTGGGTAACTTGCTAGGGGAGCAGCTTCAAACCCCAGCTCATCCAGAAGGGAACTGCTGGGTCATAAAATCCACTTGCTACATCAGATCTGGTTAGTAGCCAGAAGATTAAACAACCACCACCTGCCATTTCCAACAATTTTATCAGAGTGCCCATTTCATATTAGAGTTGCATTTAAGCACCCCAAAGAAGAAAATGACAAAGTGCATTTTCCCCTTGAGGTTGTAGGCCAGGTGAGAAGTCATGTGGCTGTACTTTTGTTTGAACATCATGAACAGCATTGAAGTGAGTCACAAGAGCATCCTTGCAGGGAGCAGCAGTGCCAGCCTCAGCCACAGTCTGAGAGCAAGATCTGATCTGCTTTGATCTTTGTGGTTCCAGTTACAAAAGCAGGCTCCCCATCCAGGAGCCCTGAGCAGTAACCATGAAGCCTTATTCTCCTTGTGCCAATCATGAGGGTACCCACCACCTTGGGAAGCCCTGGCCACAAAAAGTGAAACAGCATCCCATCAATTCCTTCTTCAGCCTAGTAACTACTACCTACAGCATCACCTCCTTGGCAATATTCAGTCTTCTACTGTTCAGCCTCACTTCTCCCTCACATCCAAAACTTTGTGGCAACCAGACTGCCAAGCTGAGAAAGCCATTGGGCTGCTACCTAATGCAAAGTCAGGCAAGGTAACAGATGGTAATTCACAAATCAAGGGCTCTTTGCACATGACTATCTGGTCCTGGGGACAGTGGTGCAAGAGTCCAGCTCCCACCATCCACGTTTTTCAGGTGCACAAGAGCAGCTGAGGTCCTTTGAACACAGCCACATCAACGTGGGCAGTGCAGTGTGAGCTACTTGCCATCAGTCACTCCCAGCACCAGTGAGACAGCAACTGTTTCTTGGAGCTTTGTGGCTTCTGCTTGGCCAAACAAAGGCAGTTTCAGGCACACAGTGCATTACCAAAAGTACACTCAGTGGCTCTTAAGCATCAAGTTACCTAAACCCAGGACAGGGGAAGAAAGTACCCTTGACATTACATAGTTAAGAAGGTTGCAATGGAAAAAAAAGTGTGGTTCAAGAGGTTACATAAGCTGATAATGTCATGAAAATAGCCTCCTATGGAAGAAAAATAGCAGTATAATAATTAAACTAACCTTTGGCTGCTATTATTTTAAGCACATTAGGTCAAATTGGAGCAATTTCTTTGAAAATAGCCTGCCAGATTTTTTTCCAGAAACTAAGTAGTAGTTATTTCCTTACAAACAAATATCCACAAAATGTGGTGTGCAGCTTTTTTAATAAAAAAAAAAAAAACAAAACCCTAGCACAATCTTATCTCAAACAGCTGCAGGACAGGCCGAACCCAAGAAAGTCAGGATTTTTTCCACTAAGTCATGGTTTTTAATCGTTGAGGCAGCATGAAGGGAGATGTTGCAACTGCACTTTGGGGCGTGGACAGTCAATGGAAAAAACACAAAGGCAGATTTCCTCCAATGTGATGGGCAGGGTGACAGCAGGCCAAGCACAGGGGCCCAAGGAAAAAGGGTTTAGGACTAACTGTGCATCTCAGGAAGCCAAGTGAGAAGGTTACCCCCACCAGCCTCCCCACTCCTCTTTTTAGAAAAAGATAAGCAAGCACCAGCTCTGTCCCACTCCAGCAGTGCCATGCTACATTTGTAAATTCCATAGGCCTAATCTGGTCCCACTCCAAATTTAAACAATGGGGAGAAAAAAACCCTTCCTAACTTGCAGCAAGCGCCACGCTGGGAATGCAGCGGCTCAGCGCTGACCTGGGAGCTCTGCACCCTCTGGCACAGCAGCCAGGACAGCAACACCTGCCTCCAAGCCTTTCTGCTCACACCACCCTGCCCAGAAGCATGGGGGGAAGGCTCTGCACCTCCCACCCCACAAAGATGGCAGACATGGGTTAGCTTCTCCCTCTCTTCCATGACACAGTCACCTTGCACACAGCTGAGGCAGATGCTGTCCCCTGGTGGATCTGGTCATTTGATGGGAGACAAGTGACAAGCAGCTGGTTGTGATGGCTGCCTGAAAGTAAATTTAGCAGTGATTCAAAGGTATCTTCCACCCCTTCACTTGCATGATGCAGTGCAAGGGGCTGCAACTGCTTCCACAGAGCCTCCCCTTGTAGCTAAGCCCCAAATCCTGGCCATGGAGAGACACATCCAACACCTCTAGACCCACAGGACATGTATGTTGTTTCTTACACTACTCAACACAGGTTATTGCTAACAACAAGACTGGTTTTTACAGTTTATGGATTTATGTTTGGGAACTGCTCTCCTCATGAACTTACCCAGGTCACATACAAAATGACCAAACTCATGACTTGCAGCTGGAAAGGGCAGGGAAAAGTAGAACTGGAAACAAAAGCTTGAAATTATTTTAGGAAGATCGTGTTTGCCTCTGTTTCAGATGATCCAACTCTACTATCCTCAGATCAAGTCTTGGCAACAAGAACGGAAAGTTTTCATTGCCCTGGGGAGGCTCATACCCTCTCTCAGCATTCACAGGGATGGAGAAACACCAAAAGCAAGGGAGATGTCAGACAATTAAGATTAGCTCAGCACTACCACAATCCAAGTGACACTTGTAAATTCAAAACAACTTCCACATGTGTACTCCATACCAACACCCATAGTTAAAATGCCTGTCTCCCCTCCCATGGGGCTGAAAAACTATTTAAATTGTATTACAGGGAGACTAAAGAAATGACATCTTTCCAAATTAAGTTGCTGGTTTGGGGGAGAGCTTCATTTCATTGTGGTAGCACTATACATGACTGCAAAGTCCATACTGGGAGACATCCCATTTCAAGTACAGGATACATCCCAACAGACACATCACGCATCATCCTTGAACTGAAGGGCTGAATTTTGTACCTCTTCAGCAGTATCAAGCCAGTATTCCAAATCCCAAATCTGCACTAAAGTTCTGAAAATAAAACTTTAGTGCCATTGAGAAGCACGGCAAGCTTATTTCACAAAGTACTGCAGTCATCTCAGTGTCCTCTTTGGAGGACTCCTCCAGCTACGATGCATACCTTTACTCACACAGTAGTCATGACTCGAGAATGAGCTCCAAGTATGCACACAGCAGCTGTGACTCAGGTTGATGAGCCACAACAACACCCCAGCCACAGAAATACTGTGCCCTGTCTCAGGGCATGATGTCAGGGAAACTTCCTACATCTAACCATTTTCCCTCAGAGTAACACAGCATCAAAGTACAGAGGAAAAAACATGCTCTGAGGTGTTCCGATGAGCTGCTGTCCTCAGTCTGGCTTTCAGTGGAACACTTGTGCACAGCATAGCTGCAAACATGATTACTTTTGGATCTGTTTATCCCATATCCTGCTTGTGTCTTCATTTAGGTCCCAGGCCCTGGAATACACATTGACTCTGCCTACTAATCTTGTCTAGCAGCCATGCTTGCTATCACCACCTTTTCACAGCCTGGTCTCAAAACCTTCCACAAGAGCAAGCAGCAGCTCTGCTGAAGGACTTCCCCTGCACAAATCAAGGCTGCACAGACATGAAGCACCTCACAAGAAAACAATTACAGAGGAAGTTCAATTTCCATTGAGCCAACAGCCCTTGGGCCAGTAACCTGCTGGTGGTCCAATTTAAATGGAGGGATCCAGCAGACACAGCTCAAGCAGACACAGCTCAAGCCCTTCAGCACTGAGGGCCACAGCTCCCTGGGAGAGCCAGTGCTGGTGAAGACGTGTTGCTCCCACCAGAAATGACTTCCCCAACACCAAGCTTTTGGCACAGCCACTGGATAGAGCCTTAAGCCTATTTACCCAGATTCGGCCACTCTGACGTGATTCCCAGCGAGCTGTGGCTGTGATTAACCTAGACAGATCCCAGCATGATGCGATCATGACTTAAAGAGCTCAAGCTCCCCATGACAACCAAACCTCAGCTGATGGCATGAGGCAAGTTCAGCCTCCGCAGGCCAGTCTCCTACATGGGAGCCTAAAGGACCAGCAGGTCAGCCAGCCTGCAGCAAAGCAGCACACTCAACTCAGGACACTGCCTTTGCTCAGAACACACACTCTGGGCAATAAAGTGTTTTCAGTTGTGCTCAGACCCCGCTCCACTTCCAAGAAGCAAGGTAGGATTCCGGTCAAGGCACTGTTTTGACAACAGCTCCACGAAATGATTAATTCAGCCTCGGTTTCAGTGGCATTGTTCGTGCCGCTGGGAGACAGCGCAGAGGACAAGCTGGCAGAGTGCTGATGAGGCTCTTCAAAGAACGGGTATTTCTAGGGCTGGGAAACAGCAAACAGTGCTTTAGCTCTGGCTGGCAGCAGAAACAGCCCGGCTCGCTGGACATTGCCAGGCAGGAAGTGCACGAAGCCCTCCATAGTTACATCTGTTTGTAGCAGGGGCAACTTGAGCCATCAGCTGCATTTCAATGAGTTTTTTGTTTAGTAAGTCCCATGGGAATTATGGGACATCTATTAAAGATCCAGAAATAGCTCCTCACTGCAGGCACAAGACCCAGCATGACATCATCTCTTCAGTCACATCTTCTGTTTTGTCTATGCTGCCCTGTTCTGAGACTCATGCCCCAAATTCACCACTCCTGCTCAGGCCCTTGAAATCTGTTGGCTGAACCATCTTCAGGGGGCTCAGACAGCAGCTTGCTGTCACAAATACAGTAATGAAAGCTGTCTTAAAGAGGAAGATTTTAAAGCTAACACACTAGCTTCTAAGCATTTTGCATATTAACTGGAAAAAAGGCATTTCCTCTGCTAAGAAGGTATGCTTGCCTTAAGTCTATGGAGGCAACTCAGTTAATACTGGTATTACTTCTGCAGTCTGAGTTTTCACACGATTGAGCAGTGATGACCAGCCCAGCAAAGGGCACGGTGCTTCAGTAGGGAGGGGAGAGCAGAGCTTCAGCTGATATCTAGGACAGACAGACACCCCAGGGGGTGGAAGATGCAGAAGAAAAAAGTCAACAACCCCTGTTCCCTTCATAACCACTGAGAGGAGCCAAGAAGTTCAGTGAACTCTGCAAGACAGAGGAATCAGCTTGCTGAAGTTTATACTCTGGGTATGAGGTTCCTTCCTCAGTTTACTTCCAAGAAAAGGCAAAAAATTCTTTGAAACAGTACTCTTGGCAGGACAAGTCTGCAGTAGGTACTGATGTGCTCTAGAATTCCAGCAGTGCTGCTGTGCTGTACCACCTCCTCTGGTCCAGACAGTTTCAGTCTGCCTCTGGTGGCAGAAGCAGCCCCCAGTCTCACAGGCAGCATCCTACAGACAGTCCCTGCTGACACAGCTTGAAGGGGGAAATTTCAAACCCCAGTTTGAGGTCATGTCTGTAGTAAAATAAATTCAAGTTCTACTAAAGGAACAAGAGAAATTTTTGAAGCTGGAAGTTTGGTTCTGGCTTCACTTTTTATTTTTTGCCTCTCATAGCCAGCCAAGGGCTGTTACACTATGAGTGCTTGACTCTGCAGATGAGTGGAGGAAGATGCTGCAGCTCAGAACAACAAGCCTCAGTGTAGCAGCAGTCATGCTCCATTAGCCCTGTCTGGTTTTAAGTTATTGCACTACAGCTCTCAGACAAGCATACAATTTTCCATGTACCAACCTCTCTCCATCAGCAAGATGAGGCACAAAGTGCCAAAGTCTGAGGTAGAACAAAAAGTTCATGGTGCTATTTGCATCAGATTTGCCCTTGCTGGTCTCAGTTGAATTTTTAACCCTTTTAGGATGCTTTCAACTCACCTTGACTTACACAGTGACATTCTCAGCCTAGCAGCCAGAGAAGGAAGGCTGGATCCTGCTCCCCAATCCTCTTTACACTAACCTGATTTAGAGGTAGACCTCATACACAGCCCACACACTGCTATTGCCATAAGGGTCTTCCATTTCAATTCCTCTACTCTTTCTGCCATCAGTTTGCTTCACATCAAGGTGAAGTTCCTTGTAGGCATTTGAAAAAAAAAATCATCTATGACTAGACCACTGAAGAGAATAAATCTAGGATGTAAAAGCCCTGCACAGATATGAGTCGTCAGCATTTATGACTCACATGTTCAGGTGATCCACTCAAAACCAAGCAGGCCTGTTCCCCAGTTGGCCCAGGCAGACATATCAAGGTCATTAGCACCTGGGGAAGAGCCTCACTGAAGTGATCATTAGAACATGAAGGGCACCTAGATTCTGTCTCTCCCTGGGAATTTGGATGGGTAGATGGAGGCCTCTGACCTGACTGGGCTAAGCCTCTTCATAAGGTGACCCAGAAAGACATCCCATGCAGGTTAGTTTGATTGCTTCAGATCTAACCACTGTCATTCCTGTGCACTCTGTAAGAGAGGAAGGAGAGGCCCAATGCTCCCCACTAACTCAAGTACTGAAGCATAGTACAACTTGCAATATCCAGAGTCAGAATCCTGACTAAAAGAAGGAATGCATCCCTTTTTCCACCATATAGCTTTGGCTTCTGCTGGAGGCCTCAGCAGTGGCCCAAAGTTCAGTCGATTTCATGCTCCAGTGCACTGCTGCTGCCTTGTAGTTCCCTTTTCAGACATAAATATGCAAACATACAGCACCTCATCTGAATGAACACTTAGAGAAAATGCCTCTGTGCAGGTTGTGTAACATCTGCAAAGGACAAACCCTGCATCTGGATCTGTCGGTGAGAGTCACCCAATGCACAGAGCAGATGCAAGTCACCTGCCAGCATTCAGCATCTGTGCAAATCCCATCAACAAGTCTCCTGGAAGCGAAGAAAAATACAGAGCTAGGAAGCTAAGGTGCCCAACTTGTTTAACTTTGATTAGCTGCAGGTTAGGAAATGAAAGGGATATTGAGACTAAAGGATTAAGGCTTGATCTAGCTGAAGACCACTGCTTCACCCCAGCCATTGATCTAGAGATTAACAGCTAACTACACTGTTCAGAACTTTCACAATGAATGCAACTCGTGCCTCCAGGTACTGATATCTCCAGTGATATTTCAAGGCTCATTTAGGCTATGTCCAGCATCATTGTATCTTACAGAACTGTTAACCCTCTCAAATGAACACATTAGGAAAACCAAGAACTAGATCAAAAAGATGTGGATGCCATATAAACAGCATCCTCCTGCTCAGAGCAGATCAAGTGTATGCTGTGTTACAAAGCCCAGTGAGTGGCATGAATCCTTCTTTAACTCATCTCCCACAGAGGCCCGGGAATGCTGAATGAGTGGGGGCTCGGTCACTTCAAAACAACCAAATCGTCTGCCAACCTGCACTGATAGCGAGTGATATTTTAGACAACCATCTCCTGCCAAGCAAGCATTCCAGTCTGTTGACTAGTTCTCACTACTGCAAGACCTGCTATTAGGTCAGGCTACGGAAAGGTACATTAGACCAAGCTTACAGTCTAGCCCAGGCAATTCCACATGGGATTAATGCCTCAACTGCCAGCAAAGCACTTACCTGATACGACAGCCCATCCTTGCGGGGGCTTAGTCCGATCTCATCCATGGCTGGGGTGTTCATCATCACTTCAGTCATTTCAGCGGATCTCAGATAATCAGAGCTAGAGACAAAAGACAGCATTTCAGTGATCTGAGGGGCTCCGGCAGGACTGAGCACGCTTCAAGCAGCGAAGCGAGCAGCAGAGGCTGTATGTAGGCAGTCTATTTCTGGTCCCTTCCTTCCTGCCCCCCCTTGGAAGGCAGCGGAAAAAGCTCAGTACCTCGTAAGCCGGAGCTACATCCAATGCCCAGGGAGCACCTCCCCGGCTCTCCCCCCAAGAGCCCAGCTCAAGCGCACCCGGGGACGCTCGGGCAGCAGCGCTTCGCTTTTAACTCCGCTTCCTCCAGCTCTGCCCCGCGGGGAGGGGGAGAAGTAAAAAAACACAGTAAATAAAGTGCAAGCGCGGGGTTTTGGTTTTTCTTTCCTTTTTTTTTTTTTTGTTTTTTTTTTTTTTTAATTTCTCAAGCCGGTGTACTTTATATCCCGCTGACTTGTTTTACAGCCTCGGGGAGTTGCACGCCGGCGGAGCGTGCGGTGCCAATTCCAGCCGGGCTGTTGCATCCCCGATGGCATTTCCAGCTCGAGAAAGTGCAGCGAACTCTCCCGCACAGCTCGCAGTTCCCCCGCTGCGGCTCGTCCGTCCCGCTACCGCCGCCTCGCACCGCCCGCCCTGCGAACCCCGCCGCCGGCCCGTCCCCAGCCGCTCCCGGGGCCCCTCGCCTCCGGCCGGGGCACGGCGCGGCTCAAGCGGCTAACCCTAACCCGGCAGCTCCCCGCGACGGCACAGCCGCCATCCCCCCGCGGGAAGCGCCCACTCACCAGGGCAGGGGACACAGCACAGACATGAAGTCCCGGCGGAGGCTGCCCCGGGCTGGGGTGGCGGGAGGGGCACCCAGGCGCTGCGGGACAAGGCGGGACGATGCGCGGCGCTGCTCGGGACTGACCGACCCTCTCCGTGCTCGGCCGCCGCCTCCCGTCTGAGCCCCGCGCCCGCCGCCGCGCCGCCTTAAATGGCCCCGGGGGCGTGGCCAGGGCCCGGCCCCGCCCACCCGCCTGACGTCAACTTTTTCATGAATGGCCTCGGCGCGCGCCGCCTGCGGGGGGAGGTGTGGGGGTGCGTGTCCGTCTGTCCCCGCGTCCCCATGTCCCCATGTCCCCATGTCCCCGCGAGCGGGTGGCGACCCCGGCCCAGCCCGGGCGCTCCCGGTGTAGAGAGACGCGTTCCCACTGCTTCACTCCAGGCCGAGGTGGGGTGCGGCCCCCCGGCTCCTCTGCCGGCCGCAGAGGGACGCACCCCGAGCATCACCGGAGCTGGGGCTGGGTGTCACGGAGCGGGTCTCAAAGCCACCCCCTTCCTGATGGTGACAGCGGGGGATGGCTGGGGATACGGCCGGGGACGGCTCGTGCCGGAGCAGCGGCAGCGGCCGCCGAGCCCCGCTCCTGCCAGCACCTTCCGTGCCCCGCACCTCTGGCTGGAGTAAAAGCTGAGTGAGCAGCTTCACGGGGCCGAGCTATATTTAGCAAAACAATGTGAATCAATGACGGGAAGGCGCAGGAGGAGAGGGAGAGGCAAATCCATTCGCTGCCCGGGCAGCGTGAACACCGTGGGCAGCTGTAGGTGAAGCACATTTCCCGCGTTCCTCTCCCGACATGAAACTTCTGCAAGGCAAAGTGCATCTTTGGGCCAAAGGCCTGGGCTCCCCATACTCAACCTCCCGACTTTGTGCATCGATCTGCTCGTGTTTATGCAGCCTGAGGAACGGGCTGTAGTGCCCTGAGGCACATGCCCGCAGGGCAGGGCTCTCCAAGGCTGCTGAGAGATGCTCAGAGCTTTTGGGGACAATTCCCCCCTCTGTTTGCTTTCCCAGGGAGCATGTGTTGCTGTACGCTGACAGGTGAATTTTAGAGTCGGGACTGTTTGTATTCCACCTGTTGCTCCATGCTGCTTCTCAGACTTTTCCAGCACAGTGGAGAACCAAGCACACATTTACAAACACTTCTCATGTTTCCTTCAAATGCAGAACATACAGCTGCTGCCGTGCTTCACACATGTGTCTATGCACGAGCAAATACACACTATTTGCCCTGGTTTTTAAGTGCTAAAAAAGCACAAGTTCAGTGTGTCTGAAGGGAAGCTTTGCCCTCAGCTGCCCTCCAGACTATGTATAAATGTGTACATCCATACATGCATGCATTTCCTCAGACCGGATAATTTAATCTTCTTAGATTCATATTATATAATGCGAGCGTATGTGGGTGTTTCACATCAGGCTTCAGCGAGCTGCTGCTTTGTGCCAGATTAAAATGAATCACAAGGAGCTGATCGAGCCCCTGCAAGTGTATGGAAATTCAGGTGGGTGCGAGTGAGCTCCCTGCAAAAAGGACTTTCCACAAGGTTAATGAGAGGCAGGCAGAAGAGGGGAATCGGTGCACACTGTCCCTTTGCCCTCCTTGAGCCTCCTGATAATGAGGTTTGGAGCCAGAAAGAGGAGTAAGGGGACAACCAAGTCTCCAAAGTGCTGAGGAAACAGCTTTCCTCTGTTTTGCTGGCCTGTCCACCCTGTGTCCCTGCTGGGAACCCTGGGACACGCACATTCACATTGACTGTCTTGGCTGACTTCTGCACTAAGAGAACACAAAGACTTGACTTATAAAACAATTTTCTGAAGCTGAACAGCCTAGGTGAGTACCAGGTATCTGCAGAGGCTGGGAAACCACTCTGGGAGAAGGAGAGAGACAGGGAGCTGCTTCAGTCAAGTCCCTTAAAATTAACTTTACAGCCTGCCTCAGGTGCTTTCTTCTCCCACCATGTCCAGCTAAAACACGGGACATGAGATGGGGCCATAGCTCAGTTTCCTGGGATGTTTCATCCGAAGCAACCCTGCCTGTGTCTCTCAAACATACACACACCTGCTATGGATTTCCTGGTGCTGTCTGTAGAAAATAAAAGTTAATGAAAACTCCACATGCCCCCCAGTCCCTCTTGCACTAGGCACACTGATTTGTCTCTCTAAATGCCTTCCTACACTCAGCAGGGCTTGAAGTTCAAGGATTTTCCCTCCTTTAAGTATATAATTTTTGATCTATGTAAGTCCCTGAAGGAGGTCCAGGGACAGAACTGGGGCTCACCCTCCCCTCCATCTGCCCTCCACGGCTCCTGCAGCCACCACTGACAAAAAGCAGCTCAGATCAGCCCTTTGCCCATGTCCCCTGGACACTGCCTTCCATCTTGGCTGGCACAGGAAGATAGTTTTGAGTTTGCACCTGGATAAGTGCCTTTCAGGGGGCATGGGGGGGATGACAGCAACAAAATCCTTGGGTGTCTCTGTGCTGACTACGCAGATTACTTCCCGACGACTGGGTGAGAACATGGGCCCTGGCCCTGGCCAATTCCCATCAGGAGGCCTGGGGATCGGTTCTTTTATTGCTGGCTTTGGCTCCAAGCCACGGCGAGATTTATTCGTGTGATTAACCCTAAGCGCGTTAATAGTCCTTTTGAAAGCAGAAGCACACCTCCCGTGATTCCCATCAGCCGCGCTTGGCTGCTTCCCTGCATCGGGGTGGCTCCGCAGCCCAGCGCCACCAGGGTGAGGTTCCGTGGGTGGGTGAGCTGCGTACCACCTTTCCCCTTTGGAGAAGCCTTTATATCAATGCCTAGGATGAAACTGAGGGGATCCAATTAACCCTTGGGCTGCTGAGCTGCCACCTGGGAAACCACATGTCCAAGCAATCAGTTTTCATTACGTCCCAGATCCTAAAATGCCAGGTCCTCGCTTCTCTCAGGGAGCAAAGCAAGAGGAGTTTCCTGCCATCCGTGGCCCCACAACGACAGAGCAGTACATGGCAGTAGAGAATAAAATGAGATCAGTTCAAAGTCTTTGATTGCAGATGAGAATGAACCTCTGTGCTCTTTCTCTGCTCTCTTGATAGGAGCAAGACACAAGCACTTCAAATTGCTATTTTTTTGTCTTCTGTTTTCAGCCAGTTCTGGTAAATGGAGCTCAACCTGCCCTGATTTCCCCTTCTTTCCTCACCGATGCTGTGTGTTTTTGCAGTAAACACTGGGGGCTCCCCAGTTACCTGGGGGCAGGAACAGCAGCACTTGGGCTCTCAGCTGGGGTAAATGGCTTTCCAGGGCACTGAGCTGAGCGAAACCAGATGAGCCCTCATGCCTTTTTTATTACCTTCAGTTAATTCTATAAATCTCTACAATATTTTGCTTTTTAGGATTGCATAAACCAACAGAGGACAAACAAGTGGTATCTTATACGTTCTGAATCAGCAGCAGTCCAGCAGGAGCAGAGTGATGGTGAAGGACAGACCATCACTATCTCCCTGAAAGACACTTGTGCATAAGCAGAGCCAAGGAGATTGGTAATTTCCCCGTATTTTCCCCTAACCTGCTTGGAATGTAGGAGTTTTCATTGCGTTTTCCAAGCAAACACAAGACACCACGTGTCCGGATTTAGATCCCGCTCGGCACGGGCTGTTCGCATGATGATGCCACACTGGCATCCCAGCCCCTCTGCAGCCATGCACATTCCACCTCCCTTTTCCAAGGGGTAACTGAGGCTGCACGAGGCGACGTGACCAGCACAGGGTCACCCTTAGGGTCACCTCCATTCGGGAGCGGAGCTCGCTGGTTCTTGTCTCACGGCCAGCGTTGCGAATCCTACGGGGAAAGTTTCCTAGTGAAAAAATAAACTCTTCCCACTTGGAATTTAAAAACAAAACCATGGAAACATTTCTCTCCGTCCTAGTGTTTTGCAAAAAGTTATTTTAACAAATTTAAATTTGGGGCTTGATTTGACTGTCCGGTGCCCTTTGAAATAGTTGAATCCAGGCCACCACCGCAACCATGTTGTAGCCAGGCCTCGAGCTCTGGCTTGCCTGATATCTCACCAGCACCTTGGATATTAAAGTCCCCCCTCCTCAGCTGAGAGGTGGTCAGCCTCTCCCCAGTTCTGGGTTCCTGCACACACAGTGTTCAGTAGCTTGTTCTGCTTCACCGCGTTTCAAGACCCCCTTGGAAATAGTTTGCATGCCCAGGGATGCTGCAGACAAGCTGAAACAGCTGCCACCTGCAGGCTGCCACCTTGGTGGCACCACCAGAGACTGTCCCATGTGCCTCTGCCCAGCAAAATCTTCCTAAGAAGTAGTGACTGCAGCTCAAACAAACTCCAGACTGTCCCTGCATGGCCCTACCTGTTCATGACCTGGCACAAACCCTCTCCTCTCCGTGCTCGTGGCACACAATCTATTTATTTCCTTGGAAAAAAACAGGCTCTCACTGTGTCATTCTTTCCAGCCACTTTCCACATAGCATCGCATTTCAGAGTGACTTTCAGAGAGTGATTGAGAAGAAAAGGCCACTCAACATTTGGCTGTCCTGCTCTGTGTGCCTGGTTTTAAAGGGGGTTGGACAGCGGAGAGGAAAAATAGGGTTTAGTACTCTGTGTTGAAAAGCAAGAAGGATGGATACAGCTGGCAGAGTAGAGGGGTTGGATCTTATGGACCCAGATGGGCTGCTCAGGGCCTGGGAATTGGATCTGCTTTTGCAAGGTTGCCTCTGGTTTTATTTTACACTGACCCCCCAGGAAGGAAGGGGCCGTGCTGGAGCTGAGTCTGGAGCCTCTAGTGAGGCTGGCTCAGGGTGGCTCAGCTGGTTTCCATCCAGCTTTGCAGGCCCAATTCAGCAAAGACCTTAATCTTGTCCTGATAATTAGATTTATACTTAAGAACTTTTCTGAACTGGGGCCTTTCCTTGGATGGTGACAGCTCCTGTAGATAACCAGGAGGAGAGTGGAAGGGCTGGTGATAGGAGGAAAGGACAAAGGACATGGATTCTCTGTCTCAAGAAACCTAAAATACAATGACCTTGGTTTCTTCATGGTTTTCCTCTCTTTCCTCTCCACTGCTACAGGTGGCACAGCTTGTTAAGCCCCATGTCCACCCTGGTCACTGTTTGAGCGATGCCTGGTCCTTGTTTCATGCAGCTCTGCCTGGGACATGTCCCCACATAGGCTACAGTCTTCCTCGGCATGTCTGTCACTCGTGGCTGGTCTTGTGACTCTTCCCTGGCCCTCTCTGTTGCCCACTGCTCTCACCAGAGGGGCAGAATTTCAGAGCCATTTTGCAACGAGGTGAAATTCCACAAAGCGGGAGGGAATTGGGCTCAAAACCCCAGGGAAGGGGGTCTGATGTCGACTTCACACGGTGTAGGTGTCTCACCAGCATCTCCCTTCCTGCAAAAGGAGGTGTCTTCTCCATCCTTCTGCTGAACCCTGATGGCACCTGCAGGAGATCCACTCTGATAAAGCATGGATGAGTAGCAGAGCCCTATGTTTAGGGCAGGAGGATGTGTCCTTGCTGGACTCTCTGGAGTTGTAGTGAGCACCCTGCACCCTCAAGGAAGCCAGCAGAAGATGTGAGCTCTCAGTGTGGCTCCAGATCATGCCAATACAAAAGGACACATTGAGAACAACGAGTGTCTGGATTAATATTTATATTCTGTCAAGGGAACAGAAATGCCTTTTGGCTGGAATTGGTGTATGGAAGATCTTTCATTTAAAAAATTGAATCCTTTACTCAGTCACTGCATTTGCGCTTTTCATCATCCTAGAGTTTTATTTATTGACGGGTTTTTTTTTTTTAACAGGGTATGTTTTTTTAACAGCATAGGTTTTTTTTTAACAGAGTTTATTTTTTTTAACACTGGTATTTATTTCCCTTTTTTAATCTGTTGATCAGATGAGTAGTTCCCTGAGAAGAGTTGACCCTAGAGGCAACATCACCCCTTCCCAGTTTCTGGCAGGTCACTTGCAAGCATCAGGGAGACTGATGGGAGCAGCAAGAGCAGTGGGAGCATGAGAAACACAAAGACGAGTCCTCTGCCTAAGAGGAAGAGAGGCAACATGTAAATCCAAGCATCAAGAAGGCACCAAAACCCAGGAGCTGACTGAGGGAATTTATTGCTTCTGTAGTATCTCATCTGTGCTGTTGTACTTGTTTGGCTCCGGCGCTGTAATTAAAGCTGTGACTGCTGCTATCACAGCACAGAGCAGCTTTTACACTGCTAATACTACTTTTGCACCAAAGGAGGACTAACATTCTTGATGTCAGGCACATCTGTCTCAATAGACCTGAACCACTGCTCTAGCTTTGGCTGCTGTAAGGGCAGGTAAACTATTGTTTCCCCACCACAAAGCATGGGAGAGGCTGAATGGGGGCATAGCAGCCCCTGGAGTTTCCCCAGCAGGGTCAGCTTTGCTAAAAAGAGTTGAAAGGACCCAGGGCAGAAAACTAGTGATGAAAATTTAGTATTGATTTAGGGGGATAGCTGCTCACCCAGCAGAGCCCCAAGCACTTCTACTTGTTGGGTGAAAGTGAGGCTTAGGAAGAGCTATGGCCACACTGCAGATGAGGGGCAGAGGACAACTTGAACCAGGATGTCCTGGGTGGTCTGGCTCCTGGTAAACATCCAGCTCCGCTGGGTTTGTGGCAGGTCCAGGCTTGGGGAGCAAATCCAGGTGGTGCTCATCCCCACAGTCTGTCCTGCATGAGCACAGTGTGCAAGAGCCAGCACAGTCCCTTGTGGTGATCACCCTGTCCTACCCCTGTCCTGATGAAAGTTTCTTACTGGTGCCTATTAAATCAAACCATGATGCTCAGCACTGACCTTATCTCTGATCTAAGAGGACCTACATCTGTCAAGGAGCAAGAAGTAATCCCATAAAATCCTCAGCTTCCTACTTAAGAGTGGAGGCTAGTTATCCTTTTGCCTTCTGCTCCGAGAGCTCACTAAGACAGGGATCGATGCAGTAATTGCTTCTTCGGGGACTCGAGGAATGAATAGGTAAGTAGCTCAGCTCTGAAGTCCTGTGCCTATTCAGCAGCAGCTCTTCCCTCCCTTTCCAAAGGCTGCAACATGACCCCAATGGGGATTTGTGTTCCTGCTCTCAGAGAGACTTCTCAATCCCTGTTTTGTGATCCCAGAATAACCATGTGGGAGGATGGTTCCTTCCTCCCCTCACCCACCACTACTCCTGCCACTCCCAAAGCAGCAGGGAAAGGATCCTGGCCTCAGCTCATCACATCCCAAGTTTCACATATGGGAGAGGGACACAGTTTTCGCTATGTCACCCCTTCATCCAGTGAGCCGCCCAGGAAGAGTCACTGCGGCTTGTCTTGCACAGCTTCGAGTACTTCCCATGGTAGGAAGCAGCCTGGTGGCTCCTGTCCTCTGGCAGCTGCATTGTCTTGCCAGCCCGCAGAGGAAGGGATGGGCTTTATCTTAAATCTGTCACTACTGTTGAAAAATAATAATCAGACAGCTCAGCCATGCCACTACAGAAGAGACAAATTTGCTGCTCGTCTACCTCTACTTCTATGGACTTCAGTGCAACTGCACCAGGAGAAAACCCATCCCCTTTGCCCCGATGCGGGGACCGCTCCCAGCTGCTGAGGGCACCCGGGACACGCCGTGTCCCCATGCCACCCTGTGCCCACAGGTGGGAGCGGCCCCCCGCCTGCCACTGAAACCTGGGCACTGAAATTCCTGCGGAAAGCATCTCAGGGGAAAATTGCGTCCAGACCGTGAACTGGCGGCACGAGCTGATGCTCGTCCAGGTCTCCGAGCCATTCTGGACCGGTGTCAGGCACGCCGGAGCGTGCCTGGGGGAGCAGGGAAAGCGGCCGGCTGCCGAGGTCTCGATCCATGGCTCTCCCCCCTCTCATTTCCCCCTCCTCCTCCTGCTCCCGCGGCGTGCGGGACACGCTCCCTGCCGGGAGCGCCCGGCCCTGCAGCATCCCCGCGCCGCGGGCTCTGCGGGAGCGGCCCCGGGAGCTGCGCACCCGTCTGACCTTGGTACGGGACATACGGACAGCCACGGCCCGGCTCGGCGCTTGCAGCTGCGGGAGCAAGCCTGCGCGCCGGGCTTGAGCGGGGACTCCCGTTCGGTAGGCAGACGGCAGCAGAGGGTTTGTGGGTGGGAAGGTGTCTCAAAACACAGCCTCAGCCACCACCAGCTTAGTCTTGCAGTCGGGGTGTTTCTGCAATATGGAAAACTATCACCATGGCTCCCCCCTCTGCAAAAGAGCACTTGGCAGCCGAGGAGGCAGGTTGTGAGTGCAGTCACAACTGATGCTGCTAGAAGTGGCACTCGTCCCACAGGAAGCCTCTCAAAATGCTCCACGGACCCCGTGCGTCGTGCAGCCACCCCTACAGGAGGGTTTGCAGATGAGGCCGTGCCAGCCAGGCTCTGCAGCAGTTTGACAGGCATGGGGAAGAATGAGAATGGCCTTCTCCACTTGAAATTAAAGGTTTCATAAGCAGTCAGGAGAACTAACAGCCCCCCCTGCCAGGGCTGAGTGAGGTGGCTGGAGCTGGCATCAGGTGGGAAATGTGCCTGGACCTTCAGAGCATCTTAGATGAAGTAACAGTCATCCCACTCACCTCACTGTGGACCCCAGGGCCTCACCACCATGGGACAGGTGGAGGCCAAGCCTGCTCACAGAGGGAGCCAATAGATTCCCTGGGTTATGCTGGACAAAGTCAAAACCTGCAGCTCAGCTTGTGTTGTCTGGGAGCAAGGGATGGCTCAGAGGCCTGACCAGGGATGGCTTTCTCACAGCAGAACCAGCTAGTGCACCACACCAAAACCAGCACCCCGTCTGAAATACAGTGTTCCCTGATCTGGCCAAAACCTCACCAACCTTGCAAGGTGGGGCTGGCTGGCTGGACATGGAGCTGCACAGGAATCAGGCCCCACATCTGTGTCTGCAAGGAAGCTCATCTCCCTTAACAGTGCCAGCGCTGACCCAGCCTTGCCTGGGTCTTGAGAACTATCAGCCCCACCGTCCTGAGGGTGTGCCTGGGGCAGGTCCTTGCAGAGATAACCCAGCTCTGTGTCAGCAAGTGTCTCTGGAGCCATGCTCCCAAGTACCACGACACACCCCACTGTTTGTGGGGAGCCCCTGGTTCAGCAGAGACACCCAGGGCTAGGGAGATGGGAAGGAGGATGATACAGCAGCAGGGCTGGCCGAGCCTTGCTGTGAGCTGCTTCAGTAGAAAAGCAATCACTCATGCTCCACCTAAAGGCCTGTGATTTAATCCTGGGGGACCAACAAGGGGAGATCCAAGATAAACAACATCTGTGCATTCACAAATAGGAAATGGAGTTGCTTTCATGTCCTGAGCCTGTTGATTAACCGGGTTATTGTTTGGCTTGGCACTAGAAGCTCGGTGACTTGGAAAGAAGGTAACTAAAAGGGATCATTTTGTTACACTCCCTGAATTCGAGAATCTTTAAATAGTGTGTGGGTTTGCATTTTGCCTGCAGAAGACTGATGGGAAAAGGTAGCAGAAGAGTGCAGATGGCTATCAGAAAGGAACCTGTGTTTAGTCTGCTTGTGCCAGATGGGAATGGAAAGTTCTCTCCCTTGCCAAGTGTTTAAAAGAGGAAATAGGATGTGATATTCTGCCTCCCACTCCTTTCTCTCCCCTGAAACCAACCCACTGCTCTACTTCCATTTGTTGTAAAAAGGTAAAAAAAATGTAGCTTGGCCCGTGTAAAGCCTTGGAGACAGTTGGAGACACACCTTGTTCCTTTTTAATGTGTTTATTATGTGGAGACGGATGGAACAGAGTATTTTTACACACAGCAGGGCCCAGCACTGCGCAGCACCTGTCTTTCAGTCGCTCATTTTCACCCATGTCACAGAAACTAGACTGCAAAGTCCCTGAACCATCCTCTGCTGTCATCTCCTTCACACAACTCAAGATTCAGACACCTTAGCTGACAAACCTACCTGTGAGATGGACCAAAGCTTCTTGCCTGAAATTCCTATGATTTCCCCATGTTAATAAATCCAGGACTGCTCTGAACTGCAGCTGCCTGGGGAACTCATGGAGGTGGGGCAGGCTGAGATCCTGAGGCTGGTTTAGGGAGTCCCAGGGATTGACCCAGCACTGCCCTGTTGGCATGAGTGCTGTTGCACTTGGTGATGTGGCTCATCAGTAAACTCTTGGGTTAATTGCAGAAGTATCTCATGGATGTGGAGGATGTTGATAGCAGAATCACAAAGCAGCTCTGAGCAGAAAGGACTGGTCCAGAGCCTCCTGTCCAGCCCCTGCTTGGAGCCAAGCTGACCTGCAAAGTTGATCAGGTAGCTGAGGTCTGGTCCAGGAGAGCTGTAGGTGTTTCCCAGAGCAGAGATCCCACCACCTCCCCAGGTACCAGGTCCAGGCCCTCACTATCCCCACGGTGAACATTTTTCTTCCTCTCTAACCAAAACTTCCCTCTGCAATTTGTGCCTCTTGCCTCTTGCTATGTGCCTCCAAGAAGGGTCTGGCCCCACCTTCTCACCAGCCCCCCACAGGAGGTGGATGACAGTAGCCAGACCTCCCTTTTGTTTCCTTCTCTCCAGATGGGACAAACCCACCTCCAAGTAATGCAAAGCAATGTTCTCATAGCAATAATACCCATCCAGCTGGTCTTAAGCACAGGCACTTCAGCAGTGTCCTACAGCTATAACTTCTTAAGGATGGCTTTGATCACTTATTTCCCCAGATAATTAAAGAACCTTTGTATAACCTTTTAATGGAGGCAAATGGCTTCTTGTGCTCCAGCCCTGATCTGCCTGTACCCAGAAATGAAGTCGTGGCTGAGCAGCCTTGTGTGTAAAAGCAGAGCCTTCAGGAGAAGAGCATGCATGACTTCTATCACAGTCTCCAATCCACCCCACAACTACACCTGCCTTGTTCACAAAGCCATGGGCTGCTGGGGCTAGGCACAGTCCACAACACTGCAGAAATATTCCAGGAGGAGAGGGAACAGGGCCCAGCACCCACCCAGCTGGAGATGCTGCAGCTGCTGGGCGCTGACCACATGGCCATCTCCAGCCTGAAAGGACACAGCTCCTCATAGTGGGGACAGGGCACCCCACTATGGGGTGGAGGGCTGAGCGTGGTGGCCAGGGTGTGGGCAGGAGGGCAGGCAGGGAGCTGGGGCAGCCTGGGCCCCTGCCTGCCCCTGCCCTGTGCAGCAAGCCACCAGGCAGCTACTTGACTCCAAGGAACTGGGTGTTTAATGAGCAGTTTCAGGAAGGCTCTCTGCTTTGCTGTCTCTGGCACTAATTACTAAATGTTTCCGAAGATGTTGTCCATGTGAAACAAGGCCCTTTGTCACATCAGTGCTGCTGTGGGCAGCAGGGCAATACTGAGAGGGTGTCTGCTCAGTCTGGAGGGGGTGTGCATGTTATTCCTGCCTTTTACTCACAGGGAAAGAAAGGATAAGGCCTCCCTCTTACTGTGGTATGAGAAGTGCTGTCACTTGCCTTGCCAGGCACTGAGGTGTCCTACGTCTGCTCTGGGAGGGTGTAAGCCTCCCTGGTGTGGGGAGCAAGGGAATGGGGCTGAAATAGGCCTGCCCAGGATATGTGTGAGGACTGCCTCCAACCAGCAGGAAATCCAGATGGAGACTACTGAGACCAGTTTAGTAATGATCCCAGGAGAGGAGGGGAGAAGGGAAGACAGGGATGGGGAGAGATGAATGCAAGATGGCTGGGTGGCTGGGACCTGACTGGCAAGAAATGAGAGTTAGGACAGGGCTGGGTATACGTGGGGTCAGCTGTGGGAGAGAAGCTTGGATGGTGCTGGCCATTTTTGTAAAAGAGTTGCCATGGGAATGGCCACCCAAAGGTCAGCCTTTCCCACTGCCAGTGCCTACCCCCAGCAAAGGCACGGCACATGGGGAGGCAGGAGGCAGGCTGTACCCCCTCCCTGCCAAAGGGCCAGCTAGGTTCCCATCCTTTGTCCCTTTCCCTGCCTGTGAGAGGCAGGGAGAAGTGCTTAACTGCATGCAGGGTGGTGTGAAGCCCTGCTGGGCAAGAGCTGTTTTTTCTAAACAAGACTCCCCAGGTCACAGCCCCCTCAAAGCTGCTGGATGGTCACAACCTCCTGACAATGGGCAGCATGGCAGGGTCTTGCTCCCCAGTTGCACACCTTGCTCCCAGGTACAGAAAGGTAAAATCTTTTCCATTGCTCTGGGCTCCTGGAAGGTTAAGCCCTGGTCAAGGAGAGTCACAATCAAGCAGTTTGACAAGTGGTGTTACCAATGCAGAGAGCAGTGGCCGCATCTGGGCACGAGTGGGGGCTGAGCACATCCCTGCTGCAGGGCTGCTGCCGGCTGCACTTAGGCAGGGAAGGATTTAGCCCTAAGAGTCTTAGTGACGCATCTTGGGAGACTTAGGCTGAGCCTGGCTTGCAGAGACGTGACCCGTGCTGCATTTCCCGTGGTCACCTGCCAGTCTGCATTATGTGAGCTGTCACCCGCTCCCACACACAACACGTGAGCGTGGTGGCACAGGGGCTTGGAGGACAAGGAGGGGGGAAAGCAGCCCAGCTCCTTCTTGACCCAGCCTTGCCCCTGCACCAAGGCTGCTGAAACACAACATGGGACTACTCCCGAAGGACAAAAGCCGCTGCTTAAAGCTGCCAGGGAACCAGCACCCAGTTTGTTGTTACTTTAACTGGAAAGAGGAGATGCTCAGGGATGTTGTGTTTCTGGGTCATCTACAGGAGAGTCCTTCACACTGCCCTGGGGGGTCAACATTTAGGATGGGAAAGAGCCAGGGCTGTGGTTGCTGAATGCTGGCTCCTGTTTGACCTGTATTTGCAAGAATTGCAGTATGAGTCACTGCAAACAAAGCAGCAAAAACCAAGGCACAATTTAATGACATTGTTGTTTATGATAATGTTATCCACTGGTGTATTTTTATAGCTGGGGAAAATGGGAAAAGGAAAGTAAAAGTCTTACTTTGACTTGCAGAAAGGCAGTCCCAGGGCTGGCACCAGCACTGGGAGAAAGCAGCAACCTGCTGGTTTTCACAATGAGGACTGGCTTGTACAGAGACCACCCACTCAGAGAATTGACCTGACTTCAGTGATCACGTTCAGCTGAGATGAAAGTTGAAACAAGGCCAGCTGTAATCCCCAAGAAACCAGGCCACTCTCAAGACTCAGGACAATCAGGTCCCATTAAAAAGCATCTGCCAGACTGATGTCCTGTGGGTTTCATTACTGTGCTTAGCTAGAAGTCATCAGTGAGGACTGATCTCCCGTGGCCTGGGGAAGGAGCTCAAAAGCTGCAGGTCAGTTTCAGGTGCAGCAATATCTGTTTTCAGAATTTCTTGTCTCCCAAAGGCAATGGGGATGGTGCCTTTGGCAAGAAATGCACTCAGCTTCTTCCCTAAAAGACATGGAAACTTAGGAAGAGAAATGTGACAGTCTTGGAAGTGACAGGTGAAGTGCTCGAAGTACTCAGTACGTGACAGGGCACAGCTAATAGCAGCAAAGAGGACACCATGGAAATGCCTGCTGTTGTTTGCTTTTCCCCCTCACCATCCATTTGTCTTTTTACTATTGCAAAGTCTCTGAGCCACAATTAGGAGTGAACTTGTTGCAAGAGCTCGCAGATTTAATTGAGCTCCTTTGAAATGAAACCATTTATAACAACCTTTCGCAAGGACGAAACACGATGTACTCTGCTCTGGAACAGCCAGGAATATGCTGTCCTGGGGGCTGGGGAGCCCTGCTGCAGCACACAGGGACAGCAGCCACCCAGGGACCAGCTCCCTGCTCCAGTGGGGATCTGCTCCGGCAGCTTGAACTCAATCCCACTGAAATCAATAGGAATTTTAAGATCCCTGAAACAGGAGTCATGGGATGCAGAATTCAGGTCTGGCTGCAGGAAATATAATTAGTAGAGAGGAAACAGAGAAGGCTGTTAGAAAGAAGATTTTTTTTCTGTTTTATTTCATGTATCTCACCTTCCAAAGGTAGTAAGATCCATGTCCCTAACTGGAGTGCATCTAATGGGACCTTGATTTTCCTTTTTTAATCAATGAGGAACACTCTCTGCCCTGCCTCTTGGCAGGACAGACAAAAATGTTCACATTACAGAAGTGGAAGCATAGAAGGGCAGATCCAGACCTTGGCTCATGTTCTGGACCTCTTGCTCATCCCTGCTCCTGAACAGCTAGACCTAGGTGGCAGCTGAGGATTCATGTATTTTTGGAAGAGAACTCTCCTAGCTGTCTAGAAATCATATGCTTGCCTTTCTGCCTGTCTGGGGCAAGAGCACATGATGCCAAAGTCACGAGCTGACCCTGGGTGACACTTGGGCATCTCTGGCTAGTATAGGAATAGAGCTCGGGGGCATGGCAGGACCAGTCATTTACTCACTAAAAAAAGGTTGGTTTGGACTAAAGGAGAATGTTTGCAAATGTCACCCCAAGTCAGCAGACAGTCACACCAGTGCTTCAGACAGCAGGGTTAAATCCAAGTACAAAGAAGCCCTGGCTGGCTTCAGACTTCTTTCAGGGAAGTTCTTTCATTTTGCTGAGCAAACCAAACTACCAGAAACATTCCCCTCAGACTGATCTAAAATGAACCCACTTGACCTTCTTTCTGATTTGATTAATAGGAGGAAGAAATTCGTATTTGTACAGTTTTAATAACAAGCCATCAAGGAGAAGCCGTGAACTGTGGGCGAGCCATGTCGGGAGAAGGGAAAATTGTCCCAGTCTGACCTGCAGCAGCTGCAGCACAGTGAGCTCGGTGGATCTCCTCAAGAGTCACCGAGGTGCCACCTCCCGGACCCTGAATGTTGCAGATGGAAGACATCCCTCATGGCTTAGGGGTGCTGCCAAGAATGGCTGCATTATCAAACAAGTCCTCATTACAGCAGGTTTTACAAAAAAGAGCAAAGTCAGCTTGGGGCACTTGGAGCAGGGATGGAAAGAAGAAAGACTTGCAGCACTTTTTTATGAAAAAAGTTATTTTAAAATGTTGAAATGTATCTAAAATGAAAAAGGCCACTATGCAGAAGTGGCCAAAACCAACATGACAATAAAACAGGGATCCATTTGCCTTGTTTTATGGTCTCCTGCCCTCCACACCCAGCAAACAAAGCGCAACACCAGATGACCAGCCTTGTGTCCAAACAAGTCACGACCTGCAAGAGCAAATTTGGCAGAAGTCGTGCTGCAGAGTAACTTTGTAGAGAAGTTTCTTTTGGGGACGGGGAGGACTAGATGTTATTAAGTAAAAACTGTCATGACTTTAATCCACGTGTGTCTGAACCCAAACCTGGCTTTACCCGAGGGCCAGAGGCTCCAGGTGTTACTCGACACGAGCAGACGCTGCTGCTGATTGTTTCTCTCCTCCGATAAACACTTGTTTTCTGCTTTAGCCGGACAAAGGAGCCCGGGCGGCTGCGGGGGTGACCTGCCCGGGGTTTTTGCGGGCAGCGGCGGCAGCAGCGGTGCGGGGAGCCCATGCCGCGGTGTTTGCCGACAGCAGAGGGGGGTGTTGGGCCGCTTTTCCTGCGCATCCCGAGCCGAGCCGAGCCTGCCGGCCAAGCCGAGCGGGAGCCCCGGGCTCCTCGGCACCCCCGGGCTCCTCGGCAGCCCCGGGCCAGCGCCCCGCAGCCCGGCCGCCCTCAGAGCGGAGCCGCCGCGGGCCCCTCAGGCCGTCCCGGAGGGCACCGGCTGGGCAGGCCGGCTCCCATCGTGTGCCCGAGGGGTGAAATGGAGGCATGGGGGCTCTGCAAGGCCTTCTCGGCCCTTCCTCATCTCCAGATCTAGGGTGGGAGAGGGGGTCTTGTCCTGACATTTTCTGCGGCCCCTCGGCTGCTCCCGCGCCGTGTCAGAGCGAAGGCTCTCCGCAAAGCCTCTCCGTGGGCAGCGCTCAGGAGCACAGCTCACGCCTGGAAAGTGGCCCCTGGTGAGCAGGGTGAGGCGTGGAAGTTCATTCCCGCCGGGGAACTGGAAGTGCTCAGCTCTGTGGGGCTTTGGATTGCAGCCTCTGACAGTCACAGGCCCGAGGTAAATTCATAGAACTGTGGAATGGTTTGGTTCGGAGGGAGTCTTAAGGACACTTAGTTCCAAAGTCCTGTGATGGGCAGGAACACCTTCCACTTGAACAGGCTGCTCAAAGCTCCGTCCAACCTGGCCTTGAGCACTTCCAGGGATGGGGCAGCCACAGCTTTCCTGGGCAACCTGTGCCGGTGCCTCACCACCTTCTAAGCAAAGAACTCCTTTCTACCATCTAATCTAAATCTCTCATCTTTTAGTTTACAACCATTCCCCCTTGACCTATCCCAATCTGCCCATTTAAAAAGTCACTCTCCCTCTTTTTAGTAAGCCCCCTTTAAGTACTTGAAGGTGCTGTAGGGTCTCTTTGGAGCCTTCTCTTCTCCAGGCTGGACAGCCCACCTGTCTCAGCCTGTCTTCACAGGAGAGGTGCTGCAGCCCTCTGAGCATCTTTCCAGCCCTCCAGCTGGACCGACTCTAAGAGGTCCACGTCTTTCTTCTGCTGGACCCTAGAGCTGGGCACAGCACTCCAGCTGGGGTCTCACAAGGGCAGAGCAGAGGAGCAGGATCCCCTCCCTCGACCTGCTGACAGTGCTGCTTGTGATGTATCCATGAGAACCCCTCAGTCCTCCTCTGGGCTGCTCTCAAGTTCTTGCTGTCTGTACTCATGTCTGGGATTGCCCCAACCCAGGTGTTGCAGATGGCCTCACTCTGAGCAGGTCCTGGAGCACGACAAAAGGACAAAGCCCCTCTCTGCCCAGTGCTGGCCAGTCTTGTAGCTGGTGCCCCTGGAAGAGAAGGCTCTGCAGAGGAAGAGTACACCTTTTATAAATTGGTTTAGCTCCTGTGGATGAAAGGTGTTCTATGAAGTTAAATATTAAAGCTACCCTGGATTATTCATTAAGCATCAATTATCATTATCACATTTACTGTCAGATGTTTCAAGGTAGCTATTCTGCTCCAGGAGGGAACATATTTTTAGGCTAGTTTCTGAAGGAAGGATGTACTTGGGGTCAGTTGTGCAGTGCATTTGTCTGTCTGTCCTCACCGATTTGGTGAGGACATTTCAGCCAAAGTTTTTGGCAGGCTGGAAGTCTCCAAAATATTATATTACTGCAGGTTAATTGGCCAAGGGGATGGTGGGGAGCCCCCCAGACCCAGCTAGTGGTGTGGGTGCAGGAAGAGCAAGCACCTGATGGGTGCAAGAGAAGCTCCAGGCAGGGCAGCTTTTTCGCCAGCCCTGGGGAGCTCAGCCATGGGACACAACACCATGGGAGACTCAGCTTCCCTGGCTCTGCTGCCCACTGAATAATTTACACAAATACCTGCCAGGTATGAATTGGCTCTTTTTCCCACATTCTTTCTGCTGCTTCAGCCTCCCCTTGTCTGTGCTTTTACAGCATTACGAAGCTGGAACAAGCTTTGGTTTAACGTTAAAGGCAGCCTCATCTGCAAAACAGGATGTTCCAAAATAAGATCTAATTTTCCTCTGCAAGAACCTAAGGCAAAAGTAAATTGATATCCACTCTAAAGGCAAACACAAACAAGGACTTATTATTTATCATTAAAACATCTTAAAAAGGCTCTAGAGCCCTAAAAGCAAAAGTTTGATGCTGTATAAAAGAATTATGTTTCCGAGATGTATCAGTTCAATAATTAAAACAGCATCTATGAAATATAAATGCAAGATATTAATAAATTAAATTAAATTAAAGCCACTGAAAGCCAATTATCTTGTAAAAGATCTCTGATAGCTAAACTAATGAGATGTAGAAAGATTAATTTAGATCCCCATTTTGGGAGGTGATTATAAATTGCTATAATGCCACATCCAGTTACTAGGTTGTTATTGAAACCTGTGAAATACATTTGGAAAGGTTTTTAAATATTCAGGATGAAGTAGAAATTAGAAAGGAGTTAGAAATAATTAAAAATTAGCTGTCTTGTCACATTGCAGCTTTAATCCTATTACCTCTTCTAGTTTACAAAGCTTCAGATGTCTCTCAAAGCATTGATCTGTGGGGATGGTGGGGTTTATGAGCAGGGATTTATGTGTTTTAATAACTGCTGAACTTCAAGTATTTCTCTGGTTTTGCTTATTTGAGGGATTGTTTCTGCCTAGGATCTTCGCTCTTGCTGCCAGCACTGCCTGATGGGTTTCTTTGACATGGAGCTCCCATGGAGCCCTCAAAGACCCCCTGCTTGCCTTGCAGCTCCTGGTGAAAACGCTGAGGAGCATCAGTGACGGTCTTTTTGGTCAGGGTGAAGCACAAGGCCTCTATTTCTGTGGATGTTGTAGGAAAGCACAGGGCTCTTGGGGAACACAGTTGGGTGATGGTGATGCAATGCATGCCCATAACCCTTGATCTGTGGTCTTGCCACTGCCAGAGGCTGGCCACGATGTTGGCCAACCTTGTTTTGGTCGGGACTTGCCATGTGGGGAGTTCTTGGAGAGCTTTCTCCAAGGGCTCAGGGACCCACTAGCACTCAGCTTTGCTTCCCCTGGTCCAAGGGGTGCCAAAAGGTCTCCAGCAGCATGTCTCAGCTGTATTTTTGCGGAGCAGCAAAAATACTCCTGACCCAGAAGGAAAATCGCAGGTAGGGGAGGGCAGTGGGGCCTTGAAACTTCTGGCACAGGGTGATAGCGGCAGCCCCGGCTGTGAGCTACTCCCCCACGGGCAGCTGCTGCATCAATGGGAACGTGGCCTTGGGGCTGGCAAACTCCCCTCACGGGCAGCAGGGAGGGTGAAGAGCAGTTCTGCAAGGTGTGCACAGCTCTGCCTGGAGGGTCAGTGCCCACATCACCGCAGCTGGAGGCAGAGGAGCAGGGCAAGGGGAGCCTTAGGGCGGCGCACAGACAGCCCTGGGTGGGCTCCAGTAGAGGAGGAGGCAGAATCCCACCACCAGCAGCACCCTGGAGAGGCAGACAGAGGGGTTCCATCATCAGCATTGTGCTCCTTGGAGGTGAAGGACTCGTGCCAGGACACCTGCAGCCATCCTCAGGCAGTGGAGGGGTGAGCATAAACTGGGGAAAGGCACAGCAGACAAGGGAGGGGGTGGGTTTGATACTGATAAGGGATTGTTTTTCTCTTTTATCTCTTTTCTCTCTAATAGTCTAGATAATATCATCCAGCACTGTAAGTTGATTGATTAGCACTCTTTGATCAGGCTGTTAGAACTCTGAAGTTGTCAAACAGCAGATGCTCCTGTGCAAGGTGTGTTTCTCCAGCCCACATAAAGGCACGAGCCGTGGTGCCCAGAACCAGCAGAGAAGGCAGCAGCCCTCTGGGGAGCCCTTATGGCATTTTTGTGAGTAGCACTTCTGGGAGAGCCTTTTTTTGGGTGCCATCCTGTGTCAGTCAGGGACAACCAGCAACAAAGCTACTCTGTGTTCACATAGCCCCAAGTGTCTTGCTAAAAGCATAGCATCCAGTTTTGGGGGCAATACAGACTAGTTAAAAATACTGAAGTGCGACATTCAGCAGGTTTGAAAGCCTTCTTCCTTCTGCCTAGGGAAGAGCAATGTTCAGGGGATGCCTCTAACCATTCTTGGACAGAGGAATGAAAGCTCTCTGCCTTGTCTGTGAGAAGAGATAAATTAGAAATCCCTGCTTAGAGGATTTCCTGGTTGAGAAAACCTTCTGAAGGGAAGAAGTGCACTAGAAAAACAACAGAGGAGCAAGCCCAAATTTGGGTGAGGCTCTGCCATCTTCTCTCAGCCTGCTTGAGGTGTAGTTTGTAAACAGACCTTTCTGTAAAGTCTAAAATATCTTAAGAGAAGACAAAAAGATGTCAGAGCTGGCAAATTGGGTTATTCAGTGGGGAACAAACCCCTGGGGTCCAAACTCTTGCAGAAGTATGCAGCAGGCTGACCTAGAGTTTGCCAAATTAAAAGAGATGACCAAGTGTAAACTCTTCTCCCAAAAATCCTTAAAATGTGCAGGAGCATGGGCTGTGTGGTTAGTTGCCAAAAGCTTAGCTGAAGAAAAACAGGCAGCCCAGGTAGAAATTCAGAACCTAAGGGAGGAAAACAAGAAGCTGAAAGAAGAAATAAAGGCTCAGCAGCTTAAACTAGAGGAGGGTATAACTCGAGAAGGAGCTGTGGCCCTGGAACAAGTGCGAAGCGTTCTCCAGTATCAAGAGGTGTGTGAACAAAAAAAGGCCATTTTGAATGAAAATCAGGCACTGAAGGCAAAAGTAGCCATCAGTGCAAAAGCTGTAGAGGAGGCACATGGAACAATCCAATTACTGGTGCAAAAATTACAGATCCTAAAAGAGAGGGCCACAGACCACCGAGCCTGTGAGGTCAAGATGGAAAAGTTAAAAGCCACGTTAGAGGCAACACACGGAGCTGTCTCGGCCCCTACAAAAACACCCCACCAAAGGGATGATAAGCACTGGGATGGAAAGGAATGGGTTAATCCAGACGGCAGCCCCTCCACAGAGGAGTGTGAGCCTTCGAGCTCACAGTCACTAGCTTTTGAGAGGCCAGAAAGACTTAAAGCAAATCCTGTTTCACTTACCCGTGCTCCAGTGGCTGGGAAAAGGGAGAGGGGAGTAGCGGAGCAGGGAAGTGAGAGAAATGTGCAGCCACAGGCAGAAGTTATCACAGAGGGAGCAACCACGACTGGCCCAGCTCCTCGCCAGTTCAAACCCAGGAGCACCCAGGGAGGGAGAGAGCAGTCGCCAGGGATTGTCTGGGCAAGGAAGGACAGAAGGGGATCCGGGAGAGGAAGGGGCAGCAGAGGAAGGGAAAACTCCAGGGATGTGCAGGGCCCAGAGGTGCCGCAGCCCGCTGCCTCTGCTGGTGTGACTCCCCAGAGCCCCTTCGTGGGAAAAGGGAGGAAAGGAAGGTGGCAGGGCAGGGGACAGTGGCAGTACGGTGCAGCCCCCCGATTCGTGGTACAAAATACCATGGCCAGGAGGGAGTTAAGCACGATGCGAGTGGACATATGGAGGGAGCTTCGGAAGCAGGGGGAGGACATGGCCCGCTGGGATAACGCTCCCACCAAGGTTTTGTTGGATCGCCTGCTGGAGATCAGCGGGAGAAGAGAGGGAAGCGAGCCCGGGGCTCCTGCCCTCCCTGCCATAGCCTAGGACAGGCAGTCCTCCTCTTCCCCTGGCTCGTGGTCAGGCCAAAACCGGACCAGTGGGGAAGGCTCCCACGCTGGGAGCACTGGGAGGTGGGAAGCAGAGCCCTCGAGGTATCATCCATGTCACAGATAAAGCTGGGGCACCAGACCGTGTCTGGTGCAAATTGAGAAGGCTCCTCTGGTGAGAGAAACGCAAGAAGAGTGAAGTGTTAAGGGGTTTGGGGTTTGCTTATTTTTACAGGAGAAACATAGAGGGAAAAGTTGTCTCTTCCAGCAGCAGCAAGTCAGGGCTGCAGGAAAGCAGAGGCCTCTTGAGCTCTGCTACAGCACTGACCAACAACATGAAGCAGCTCATATTTAGCATTACTATTGTTAAATTCAGCAGTGTGTTCTCATGTCAGTGTGTGGAAGTACATGCAGCAAAGAAATTTAGAAGTGGTATCAAAAAAAGAAAAAAAAAAAGGAATGTGAACTAATTGCCACCAATGCTTAAAAAGTTACAAGCTGGAAAAGTGGGAGATTATGCATGTACCTATAAAGGTTTGGGGGGATGGTTATTAGTGATAAAATATTCAAATTGACTTGGGACAGAATTCACTTCGAAAGCAAAAAGTTAAGTCTCTGATGCATGCTTATAGTCGATATAACACCAGCATTTTTTCTTAGAGAGGAGAAAAAATGAAGTAAAAAAAATAATTAAAAACACCTATCATGGTAAAGAATACACATTAATGTAATATTTTAAATTTAAAATATAAAGTTCTGTTACACAGATAAGGTGGAACCAGCTGAAACAATTATGATGGAGGATTGGTGAGCAACTGTTTAAGAACACAAGCTAATAAATAGCATAAAAATATGTGAAGATGCAGTTTATTTGATCCTTAATATCATCAAAAGTTCTATGGGTGTAAATGTTTTCTACCTTGGTTAACTGGGATAACTGTTCATAACAATCTTTGCTGTTTTGTTTTCCATGGGTAGCACAGAAGAATAAGCAAATTCCAAATTACAGATATTATTAATTGTATGATACTTACTGCTTTCTTTCTTGTTCTTATTTTGCTTTATTATCATACACACCTAGATGCGTGGAAAAATATAATCTCCTTTTTTTAGAACAGTTACTGTTACTAAAGTTCAAATAAGAAAAAAGAATTAACAAACTGTGATGACAAGGAAAAAGTGGAACCAATTTAAAGGGGTCACCATTTTCAAAAAGAGAAACCTTGTTTTCCATGATGAGTATGGACATACCTCCTGTTATTGATAGTGATCTTGATAGATAGAGCACCTGTATATGTTAAACAGAAAACACATAGCTGAAAAACATAGTATTTTGTAGTACTATGAGAAGTAAAGATGAAAAAAGGAAGTGTAGAAATTTCTAGTAAGGTGAGTTTTATTTCAAAAATACATACACTTAGTGTAGCTTTGCACAGTTTTGAGTTTAATTTAGAGCACTTATGTATAAATTGATGGTGCTGGGATAAGTAGAAAACTAAATGTCCCCAGTGATGGGGATATCAAATCACTGCATGCATGGATGAGACATGTAGTGGGCCAATAAAAAATTTCATTTTATCATTGAGGAGATGAGGAGGTGACTTAAGATACTGACAGCAGGAGGTTTTGTGATATGAGAGATTGCACAGTGGCCTTGTCGAGCAGCCCAGCAAGGTGGAGTGCTCCCAGCTGCCTCTCTGGAGGGACACCAGCAAGCAAGAAGCACTTACACGTGCAAATTGCTTACGAAAAGATAATCAGTTTAGAACTGGGTCTAGTCAGAGGTGAATCTGAAATATGTCCTTTGGTTTCCAGTGGGAATGTAATCACTTATATGGGATCCAGTCGTGTTTATGTGTATCTCCAGAATCCAGGAATCACCTCTGCATGTCTAAGTTGTCTGGCAATGCATGAGTGTTTAATGTAACTTCAATTTAAATGTATGATTTTAATGACACAATATTTTTAGAAGTGACACTAAAATTGCTAGAAACTTTTGAACTCTGTATATTTGGGCTAGGTTTTGATTGGTTGTTACAGATAACAGCATCTACCTATAATTTTTGTAATCTCACAGGCACCAAAGCAAGGTTTGCAGTATCTCACAAAAACAAGCAAGTTGCTCTTACTACAACAGCAGTAAAAGATGCTGGCCATCATACTTGGTATAAATTCTTCCTTGTTGGCACTCTCATCACCTACTGAAATTTTTAATTTTGCTGTGAAGTCTAGAAGTGTAAACCTGGGAATTGCAACAATTCGGTTAATTGTGCAAACTATTAAACTTGGCTATTAAGTAAAATATTATGTAAACCAAATAGCAGCCATGTACCAAAGTCAAGATCTACAGGCCACCCTCAGACCCACACGAGGCAAGACCAGGTAGGAAAGAGCAAATGCCTCCAAGAAGATCAGCTGCTCGGTCCTGGTGAGGAGCCTTGAGCCACAGGAGGGTTTGCAATGTCCTTGCTGGACTCGTGTGTGACAGTTCATGCCCATGGGCTGGCAGAAGGGATCTGTTTGCCTGCAGCCCATAAAACACAGCCTGGCCACTGCCACAGACAGGCCACAGGCCATTTACCAACGCTGCAAAACCTGAGAGAGGGGTTTGTGAACCTTGCTTTGGTTGGGACATGCAGGGACCAAGCAGCCCCAGTGCTGTGATCTCCCACACGGGAGGGGAGCATCAACAGAGGAACGTGACCTTGGGGCTGGGAAACATCGGTCACAACAGCAAGGAGGGCCAGGAGCAGCTCTGCAAGGTGTGCACAGCTCTGCCTGGAGAGTCAGTGCGATGGACCCAACTCTGAGGACTGAAGAGCACTGTGAGGGGAGCCTTAAAGATGGGGTAGAAGCAGCCCCAGGTGGACTCAGCAGAGGAGGAGGCAGAATCACCATAACCACCATCCCACCATTGTCGCTGTGCTGTGGAAGCAAAGGACTTGTTGGGCCCATGACACCTGCAGCCCTCCCCCTTCTCCTGGGGGACAGACAGCACCTCTGAATCTGATGCCCTGGGAGTGGAGGGGTGAGCGAAGCCTGGGGAAAGCTGCAGCAGTTAAAATGCTCTTGTGTATTAGTTTTGACCTTTTCTCTCTAATATTCTAGGTAATATTGTTTATAATTTTTAGCATCGTTATAATTGTTGAGTACTCTCTGAGCACGCTGGTAAAAATTGTAAGTGGACTAGCAATAAATTAAATGTCTTCTCATACTAGCTGTGTTTCTCTAGCCAACATAAATGACAAGTAGTGGTTAAACAACATTGGCTTCCATGAGCAAAGTATTTTATAAGCTGAAATGGTGATGGAGAGAAAGGTGAGCATTCAAAGGTAACCTCAGAGATCTGGGTTTTCATTGTCTTTCCAGGCTACACCATCAAGCCCAGGCCTACTTGGTCTTTCACTGCAGTGCTGCCACTTGCTCAACAAATGATTAAATGATGTCTCTGCTCTCAGTGCAGATAATTCAGTGGAATGCCCAATTTCCAGAGCACAGCCTCACAGATACTGAAAACCAGTGTGCGCAAGCCCCACCTCTGACACCAGCAGCTCGTGTACAGAGCATCATGTCTCAGGTATTTTAGGATGTGTACAATGTTGTTCAACAGAGCAAGTTGCTGGCTCCTCCATCCCACCAGGGAATAACTGGAGTACAAATCTGGGTCAGGTCAGAAGAGCGGCAATTGATTTACAAAAGCTACAGGAGAGAAACAGGTTCTGCTGCTGTGAGCAGTGTTTGCAGAGTGGATAGAAGGTTTACATTCCCTTAGAGGTGCTGTGTGAAAGACAAACAGTGGGGTTTGAATTCTACACATTTGTTACACACACAGGGCTGCCAGACCCTTCATGGCCAGTCTGGATTCTTTCTTCAGCACTGGAACTGGTTTGTCACAGAGGTCACACAGTGATTACTGCTTCAGGAGATAGGGTGAAGGTTCAGTTGGGGAGCTACTTATACTCTAGCATTTCTACTTCCACAGTTCTCCAGAAGTTCTTTATGGCAATCAACAGTGCAGGGACATTAGCCATTAAATGGGGACACAGAGCTGCTGGCAGCTGTGATGGGGGTTTATCCCTCTGGAAGATGGGTGATGCAGACTTCACGCTGGGAGACACAGCTGCTGCACCACATATCTGACATAAATACTTGGTAACAAAATTCCTGGCTCTCCACTGTGAGCCAGCTTAGTCCCTGCTGTTGCCATCAGCTCTCAGGAGAGTCACCTTGGAGCATTGCATGGTGCTAGTATAGCACTGAGAGCCACCCCCTACCAGCTATGCTCAGAAACTGATCCTGTCTGTCAGGCTACTGATCAGACTCTTGCCTGCTGAGACGGGGATTTGAAAGGATTTGCTTTACCTTGTCACTGACTTCTACACATCTTCTCATTCAGGGTCCACCACACAATTTTCCTGAGCTCCGCATCAGTGGAGTTACGTCACAGGTTAATGTCCCAGGGGTGATGAAGAGGTGACCCACCAGCCAAGGCTATGTACACTCCTTATGGGGACAAGAGAATGCTTTTTGGGGGAAGGGGAGCCAGGAGATTTTAATCAAAAAAATTGCAAAAACAGGAAGAAATTTCCTTCTCACAGGAGCATCTCCAAGCAGTACCAGGACAAGGGACCAAAACTGTCAAGGTCAGTATTTACAAAAAGAGCTAGTCTGAGAACAGCAAAACCTGATTTTCAGGCAAGCAGGTACCCATATTTCTCACTTGTCTCCGTGTTCAATACACCTTTGCAAACCTGTCCCTAGATTGGGCAATTCAAGCACTAGAACAGTAGCACCTACTCTGTGTGGCTGTGTGAGCACCGAGCCCAGCGAGCCTGGGACAGCCACACCTGTGTTCAGGAACCACAGCAATTCTCCATTCTCCTTCAAGGCTGCACATAAACCTCTCCCCCTTCTCCCGGGCACTTTGCATCCCTCAGAGGATGATCTCCTACTAATGCTCCAGAGCCTTTATTTCTTTTACGGGGGGTTTAAATCTCCCACTAATTACAGCAGTCGTGAATTTGTTAAATCATCCAAATTCCTCTGTATGCCAAGTTGCCTTCCTGGCCTTGGGATTAGACTTTCTGGCACATCTTAAAAGCACCCCTGCACACCTGACCCTTAAAACATTAGCTCTCTTCCTGTCTTCTTGCTCATTATCTTAGCCTTTGACTAAATAATCTGAAGTCATATTCCCCAAATTTCAAATCAGCATCAAAGTGTCTGTTAAAAGAATGGTACAATTACAGGATTTTCTGTTAGGTCTGAAATGTAAACCATTTCAGTAGCTTCTGCCTAATAACAGTGAACCACAATATTGTCCCTTAGGTCTGACATAAATCATTTCAGTACCTTATGCCTAATTATGCTGAAGTGGTGAAAGTGTGTCTAGAGGTAGGCAAGGGGAAAAAAGATTATTTACATGCAATGGTAGTTTTTTTCCTTTCTTTCTTCTTTGGCAAAAATGATAGAGAAAAATATTTTGCATAAGCCTCAGCCTTTCCCTTTGTCTTGTTGTTGTTCTCCTTTTGATGTCTGAATAAAAAGGGAGTAAGGAAAGCTTACATTCATAGAAATAAATGCTGTGAGATTCACAGAACAGCTTCCGTGTTGATTGTTCCCCAGCATGTCCCAAGCCTATTAAAAGACTTGGAGATATTAAATGGAAAACATTGTAGAAATGTTTTTCTTTAATAAAAATCAGTTTAGCCATCCAAACAACTGTGATGTGTCCAAGGGCAGGCTACTGTAATACAGGCAGGCCTCAAACTGGCCTGTTTTGTTTGTCACATCGAAAAGTTATTCCAAAATATTCCCTGCTACATCTCAGCTATTTCAGATATCTCAAATCTCTCTCATAAAGAAGCAGCTTTGTCCTTCTAGGACTTACGTTTGCATTTTTACAGGTCAAATATCAACTGGTTATTGCGCTCTCACATTTCCAGTCTCCAGACAGATGTGTTCCTAGAACAAGGAGGAATGCAGGGAAGATAGAAGTTAACCTAACATAGTGCAAAAGCAAAATAGGAACTGGTACACATCTGGAAAAACCCTCAGGTAAGGCTCCTACAGCTTCAGAGTCCCTGCAGAAGTAAGCGGTGGTATAACTCCCCAGCTGCAGGTAATTCCTGGCAGGAATGTAGTTATTATCAAGAATCTTAGCAACAAGAGTCTCAACAGTGGTTCCACTTGCTAGGTCACCATTCAACACATCCTATAAACTCACCAGTCTGGCTGAAAAAGAATAACAGCAAGCAAAGCAGGGAAACTTGAGGCACTTGTTGCACTCTTTCGTTCTTCCTTTCCCCCCACCTTGTCTGATAGTCCTCTTTTCCTCATCCTATTTTAGGCTATTTTTTGTGACTCCTTCAATGTCCTTCAATTCTGGTAGAAAAGTCTACTTTTAGCCCTCACCACAGATGTTTCAAAGGCAGTAACTGACTCAAGTTAGTCTTGTGATGGAAACCATGCTATAGCTTTGTGTTGCCATGGCTTCTCTAGTTGACAAAATAGTACTTTTGACAGACAACTTCTATCTCTTTCACAGCCGTCTTATTTCACACAGACTGGTGGTAACTTGAAAGACAAAAAGTGAATTGACCTTTTAGGAAAAAGGAGTATAGGGGAAAGCTGGTGGCAGCAGTGGACACAGGCTGAGGCCTCTTCATTCCCAAGGCTGGACCACCTGCCATCCTTCTGACTCCACTTGATGCAGGAGGGGTTTCTCAGCAGCAAAAATGTAGCCCAGTACTGGTACCTGCTGCTTCACTCAGACAATCTGTGAGGGTGTCCTGGATTCAGTGAAGTTTGACCGATATGTTTTCCTGTGCTCCTCAGAAGAGAGTCTGGTGGGGTGACACACAGAGTATCTCACTCTCCCCACAATGCAAAGTTCATGGTCTGCAAAGATCAGAGAATATGCTGAGTTGGGAGACACCCACAAGGATCATCGAGTCCAGCTGCTGACCTTGCACAGGACTCCCCAGGAATCATGTGCCTGAGAGTGTTGTCCAAATGTTTCTTGAACTCTGGCAGGTTTGGTGCTGGATATCAGAACCTACCCACGTTTCATTTCAGTGCTTCTGGATCTACAGTGAAGGTATCAGCCAGCACCTATGAGCTTCTGCTTGTTCCTCCTTTTCTCCTTTGGGAAGGGGGGAAGGGGATCTAGGGAGGCACCAGTGTTCCATACTGCAGTGCAGCCCCCTCTGCAGAGCAGAAGGAAATGGTTAAATCACTTCCTGTCAGATGGAGGCTTTAAGCCACGTTCACCCTCTGTGCATGCTGTACATCACAACTTCTTCAGCCAGAAGCTGGCCCCTGATCTTCCTCTGTTCTCTCTCATAAAATCTATTGTTAAGGAGAGGGGGAGAAAGAGACACAGAGAGAGAGATGCCATGAAAAAAAATCAGTCAAAACATACCAGCTACTGCTTCCCTCTGCATTTGCATCTCAGCCTCATTATGTCACCTGAACAATAGGAATTCTGCTGTCTGTTTTAAGGTGGCAGTTGCCTTGGAAAGCTCCAAATCTGGCATTCTCTGTGTGGAATCCTGGGGAAATAAGTTACTTCAGATTTCCCATAAATACTTCTTCAACCAACATGAAACTAACAACATCAGTCCCAAAGCTTGATGTTACAATAAACAGTGCTGAAAGCACAGCTTTGGGAAGAACCTGACCCAAGTTTTATTTCAGAAGGAAACATGCAAACTTGGGATCTGGCCTGAGAGCTCGAAGTGATGCAGATGACTTTTACCCCGAAGATTATAGCCAGATATATAATATCCTTCAGGTCAGTAACGAACAGTGATTCCCTCTCAAATCCCATGGTTGTCCAGTTCAGCCAGATCAGGATGAGCTGGAATCACAAATCACTTCAATCACAAATTGCAACTGCAGCTTCATTGGGAAGGTTGGTTGAAGTTATTCTGTGAGGATAAATCAAAACATCTTTGTTAGCAGCTTTGACCAACCAGGAAAACAAAATGAGAATTTTCCAGGATAAGCTTTAAGGATGTATGTTCCTTTTGAGGCCCAGGTACACCCTGTAGAGAAAGGCTCTCCCCAGAAAGGACAGGGAGTCCTAACTCTCTCAGCCAGAAGTTAGGCAGAGGAGATCTGGCAAAGGCCAAGAAAGCAGGCAGGACCATATCTCCAGGCCACAGTGATTCAGTGGAAGTCCAGCCCACTCTTCTTTTGCTCCCAGGTAATAAATAATTTGCAGGCTGCCAAGTTCTGCTTCAAGTTTCACTCCCCAACATTCCTAGATGTTGAAACTCCCACAGTCTCTCTTGTGCTGTCAGAAAATAGCTCTTCATTAAAATACAGGGTTGCTAAGGTATGGCATGTGGTATATCCCCAGCCATTAATATTTCTGAAACACAGACCTTGAATATCAGAATGGGCCCATCTCCCTGCAGAACTGATGATAGGGAAAGAGACACACAGATGCCCCCAGGAGGTGAGCTGGCACTGGGCTGGATTCACACCATGCCATGGGGATCAGCTCCCAGATGCTTTTGGAAGGGAGTGCAACAGCATTTTTTTTAGCAGCAGAAATCTTTAAAATAGAGCTGGTGTGTGGAACACTGATGCTTTGCAGAGAAACTGGGTTTATCCACACACACATGGAGCAAGACATGTAGTAGACATTTGACAGTGGCTGGCATTCCTCTCCAAGGTCTGGTCACAAAAAAAAAAAAAAATCAGAGGAGCACAAAATATCCCTCTTTAAAAAGATATTGAAAGGAGTATGCAAGGCAATCCACTGCCTATGGATACACACTGCAGTGCCCAGCTGCAGCATTCTCTTTTGTTTTGTGTCCTAGGCTGAGGGAGGGAAATAATGGTATCTCTATTCAGGGGTCCCTGTCACTGCTCGCTTCACCTCTGTGGAAATAACTTTTGTCACCTCTATCACACCCCACCAGCTGCAGCCAGGGCAGCTTGAGACCTCATTGAAGGTGAGCTGGGGATGGTTATCAGATACAATCAAAGCAGCCTAGTCAGAAGTACTGCATTTGTTGAGGGAGCTAGGGAAAGGACCCTACATTAATCTGAAAGACTTCCAGGATCACTTTCAAAACAGAAAAGTGAAATGTCTGTTGAGGCCCCTTGTTTGAGTCCCCAGTGCTTTTTGCACCCATCCTACCTAGAAATAAAAGGAGTCAATGAGAGCTCTGAACCCTCCTTGATCTAGCAAGAAATAACATGGATCTGGTAAGGTAGAAAGAGGATATAAAGAATAGCCAAAGCCAAGAAAATAAAGTATGTGATGGGTTTGGTGAAGGTCTGTGGGTGGGAAAAGAGTGAGCAAAAGGTCTTCAAGAAAAAGAGTGGTAGTTTGAAAGGGTGTCACAATAAGAAGTGTTCCATTTGTGATGAACAGATGGAGACAAAAGACAAGCAAAGGCAGGGAAGAAATTAAGATGGCAGATCACCAACTTTGTTTATCTAAGAGCACTTAAAAGGAATCCTTCTGAAAGGTGACTGGAAAATTACACCATTTCATTGCTTTTTAATTCAGCACCAGTCTAAGCCTTGCCACGAGGCACAATGGAGTTAATATTTGGAATTGTACTGCCTACAAAACTGAAAGAAATTCAGTGTTTTTATAACAAGGGTTTTATTCTGATCCTCTATGTGATGCAGACAGGAAACTTTACAGGCAACAGCAAAGTCATACAACACTCTAAAGAACACTTGCAGGTGTAAAGAAGGTATTCTTCAAGGAAGAGGTGCCTACAAATATGCTTCAGGAGACTGAGGATCTCAGCACATGTGCACAATGTCAAGTAAAACCAAAACCCACCATTACTGCGATTTCATTTCTATTCTATATAATTCCTCTCTATAGATATATACATATTCATATACATAGAACAATATAAATATATCTATTTCTACTCATACCAAACCTGTAGAGAATTAGTAGCTCCAATGAAGCCAGCTGATGTCAAGAGAAAAAACAGTGCAAAGGAGAGAAGAATCTTTCAGACACCGATTATTTGGCAACTAATCAGTGCTTGAAATGGTCACTGAACTAAGCCATTTCTAAGGCAATACTGTGAAATATTTTACAGTCTTAAAAGATGGACAAAAGCATGTGCCTCTGACATATTTTACAAAACTACCCACTGAAGACAAGAAAAACCAGATACATGTATGCATCCTGAAAGGATACACCAAAGCATAGTGAATGAAAGAAAAACCCCATAGTTTTCCGTTCTCTTGTCCAAACTGAGGCACTTGTTGGCAGCTGGGCTCTCTTTTCTGTTGAACTGAAGTGTCTGCACAAAAAATTACTCCTAAATTAAGGGTGCTTGGCACTTGCCAACACACAGCTCTTTTCAGCTGGCTGTGATTCTGCTTACAAAGCATTACACAGTTGAAGTTTTCCTTGCTGGAGGTCCGCGTCAGGACAGGTTATTATGTTCTAAAATAGTTCCTCTAGGAACAGGCATTTCTGAAAACCAGGCTCAGGGGATTTACACGATTCTGCCCTTTTAAAACAAAGCGTCCAATTACTTTGTTAAAAAGTTGTGACACAACACTTTGGAGCTGGTCCTTGAAATTTAGTAGGGTTGTCACTGCAGTAGACGCCTTTTGCCATTACCTGCATGTGTGCAGAGGGGTGTGCAGTGTCCATCCCAGCCCCTCGGACACCCTGGGTGCCAACCCCACGCAGCAGAGCCTTCTCCAGCCCTGTCTCTGCAGATCATCATCGCCAGCGGGGCAGGAACTGAGAACAGCAGCATCGCTTCATGTGTGCGTGTGCTCTTCGCGCCTCCCTGGCAGCACAGAGGGCAGGGATAAAAGCCTGATTTCTGATGCAGTGCCTCTTTGCCTCACCCCCAGCAGTGCGCTAGCGAGGCTGTGCGAGCTGTTTGCGTGACAGCCCGGTGAATCAGACCGGCAGGAGCCCCTCCGTGCGCCTGGGTCACCGCACGGCCGCGCCACCAGCAGCGCTGTCACCGCCGGGTGAGGAGGAGCCCGGCACCAGAACCGCAGCCTTGGGTGCCATGCGGGGAGGAACGAGGTCACCGGCTGAAAACCCGGCAGGGATGCCAGGAGCGGGGCAGGAAGGAGAGAGAGGAGCTAGTGGTAGCTGGGGAGGTGCCAAAGCGGCGGAAGCACAGACTGCAGGAGGAACAAAGCACACTGGAGCTGCTGAGAGCAGGGAGAGAAAGGGAGCAAAAAGGAGGAGACGGGTAAAGGAGCCAGCGATGAGCATCACCTGTCCCAAGGCACCTGGAGGCGATATCTAAGCATCAACACCGCCGGCAAGTGAGCAAAGCCTCTGGCAGAGCATCCTTCACTGCCTTTGCTTTCCCCTCACTTCCCGTGGCAAGCACCCCCCTCCTTCTCCTTCAGCCTTTTAACATAAAAATGCCAATGCTGCCGAAGTGAGTTTTATGGGGGAAATGGCTTTGTGTCTATTTTTAGGAATAACAGTAGAACTTTATGTCCTAAATTTGCACTGGACTGAGTGTTAAAAGCTGTTGTTTTTCTGTGCCTCCAGTTCGTTTTGACAGGCAGCCAAAGCTTCCAGAAGCCCTGAGCTTACCTGCAGCTCTAGAGAGCAAATGAAGTAGGGTGAGATAGACAGAAAGCTCCCTCCTACTGCTCCTCCCTTTCCCAGGAATGTGGCACATGAATCGTGGTGCTGTTCTCTCCTTGACAGGAGCATGGAGCAGGAACCTTCCCAAGCTCAGGAGCCTAGAGGCAAGAGTCAGTTAGGCAGCGTGGATAGGAAATACAATGTCATTTTTATCTTCCCATCTCTTCCTCCTAAGACCTACATGGAGAAAAAAATTCACCAACTCCACATATCAGAAGGGGAAAAGTAAAAACCCCAATCAAAACCAAAAAACCACAAACACCTCAACCAAACCAGAACTAGCATACAAACTGAAAATAAAATTCCCTCTCCCATACTGAAACTTCATATCAAATGAAAACCTCTAAAGCCTTTGTCTGTTATCTGCTCAGCTCTTCCCTGAAAAGCTTCCTCCAGCTGCTGGTTAAGCAGCACTCAGCCCTGGAGCTTAATTAGTAATGGTTACTGCACCAAATGGGGTTCCCAGTTCAAATCCCATTCATGGAGAAACCAGCAATTACAAATACTTAATCTCAGTTTCCTTTACTTTTGCCACTTAAATGCACGTCAGAAAGTTCATTTTCAAACTGCCTTTAGAAACAAAATTAATAAGAAGTCCAGCAGTCTGGAGTTAGGAATGGTGGGATGGAGGCTGTAGCTGCAAGTTCAATGCGTACCTTATAAAAGGGTGATGATGGTACCATCCTTGCTCTTGCCACTTTCATCCCCAGGCTGTGTGTATGCAGGGACAGGATAACCATGTGCTACTCAATTCATTGGAAATCTGGCATTTTTCAAGTGCTCTACTTCTGTGACCTAAATTGTATCTCTCTAACGTACTTTCAGCTACAATAGGAAATCCCTCTGAGGAGCTTCATCCCAAGAATGCACTCTTATTGAGCACACCACTAAGCTAATCCCTCCTCAGCAGGGAGACATGGAATAGACAATCCTTGGAGCCCTCTGAGCTGCAACAACGAATCCATTGTACTGGTATAATACAGGATAGTAGAAGTGACCGTCTAATATTGCCAAAAGCACGCACTTCCCCAAGTCCTTAAGCTGCACTAATTCTTCAGGGAAGGTGCAGCAATCACTACAGACCAGACCAAGTACTAGAAGAATGGGTAGGATGGGGGAAAAGATCTGCTGGCCAAATACCAACAGGAGCATAACCACAGGGGCTGTTTCTGCACTCTGTCCGTGGGATGCACCTGAGTTCTCACCACCAAAATCAGAGTATCCCACATTTTTGACCGTGCACATGTGCCAAGATCTCCCCCTGAAAATAACAAACGTCCTCTTCATTTTATACTCACCATGTAGCTGTGTCTGGAATATCAGTTTTCAAACTGTTCCAAGGACAGAGGATTGTTGTCTCTAAAGACAGCTGAAAGTCACCAGGTAGTTCTTTGGCTAAGCAGCCTTGTATGAGCCAAATCCCAGTCATGAAGAAACCAGCAATTACAAATACTTAATCTCAGTTTCCTTTACTTTTGCCACTTAAATGCATGTCAGAAAGTTCATTTTCAAACTGCCTTTAGAAACAAAATTAATAAGCTTTGTGTTCCCCTCATAGGAAAGGGATCTCCCTACTCCTAACTACATCTATTGCAACATCTGCCATTAATGTGCAAACAACCATGCATGCAAGCTGTTATAATCCAGTAAATTTACTGTTTCAAACACTTGTAAATGTTTACAGCAGTCAAATCAAATGCTTACAAAAGGACAAAGCAAAATCCTGTATCTAAACATCCCCAAGTCCCAAAGAGAAACTGCACTGGATCTCGATGTCAGGCAAATACACCTCTCTCTCCTGGGCAGAGTCAACATACAAGATCTGAACACCCTTCTCTCTCCCATATACCCCTCATGTTTAGGAAATGCAAATTATTACCACAGCCTTTTGTTCTTTCTCCTGCTTTTACTTCTGTACAAATTCAAGTTCCTGATAGTATTAAATGCTTCAGATAATGAAAACAAAAACAAAGCCTACTTTGAAGGACAAATACCTTCCAGCTGCCTTCACCCAAACACAACACAGAGCCTGTACCAAAGTTAGCCCTGGTTCTGCACTTCCCACTCCTCTGTTTATTGGGGACCTTAGATCCTCTGCAATGCCCAGGTGATTTCCACTTTCCCTGAACCCACACAAGGCAAAAAGAGAAGGTGCAAGCTTACCTCTAGAATTTCTCCCACCTCTGCTGCTTCAGAGTGACTGTCTGGTTTAGTTAAGACTTGAATTACAAACACACACACTTTCATCCAGTTTCTCCTCCATATCCTAACTCCCATTGCAGGGAGATTTTTGGCCCTATCTTAGACAAGCAGTGGGGTTTATTTTTGCAGGAACAAGTCAAACAGGAACACAGCCGCCCCTTCCAACTGAGCAGCACACAGAGCACTCTGTACCGACTTGTAAGTATTTCAGGTCCTTCAGAGAAAAATGCCACGTTTAAGAAGCACAGACTGCTGTCTCTTAGTCACCTCCTTTTTAAAAGGACCTGCAATGCAAACTCAAGCAAATCACACTTAAAATAGCATCAGAAGGAAAGAGATACAGCATAGCAATGGAAGTATCCTGTGAAGGGTCTAAATGAGGTCTTCCTTTACATCACCTCTACCCAGAGTAGGACGTTCAGTCAAGCATCATTCCCAAACAACCTCTGCCTAGACTTGGGGATGAGAGATTATAAAGTCACTAATGTTCTGCCAGAAGGGTCTGTAAGTAAAAATGTAGCAGCAGCTTGGCAGCAGTTTTACTGAGATCACAGAAATCCAATCGAGTAAGAGCAACACCAAGTAAACAAAAGGCTGAACGGCAAATGTGAGATTTCTCCCCTTACACTTTCCTACATCTATCAGAAATTCTTACATGATAGAGAGGTAGGGAAGGAAGTAAACTATGAGGCCAGGAAGAGCTCCACACTTGCAGAAACCAGGCTGGTCAGAAGCTGTTGAATGTCTTTGCCACACAACATATAATGAGACAGACAGGAGCTCACTTTGGCCATATTTCAGATTTCCTGCAAGAAGAAAAAAGCTTGCACAGGAACATTATCAACTGGGTCATAATCCTCCTCACCATTCAAAGCAATCTTTTGAAGTTTTTGGGCAATTTTAACTGCAGGCTATGAAGAGAGTGGCCTCAAAATTGCTTAGTTCTTTTAAGTCCTGCAAAACCAGGATAGGAGAACAATCCTTATCAGTGCCCTAAGCAAAAGAAAAAGACAGAAGCATTTCATCCTTGTCAGGCATCAGGGAGCCAACAAAGCCCTTGAGATCCACAGAAAGCAAGCTTCACTGGATTTTTAAAATTTATTGTTGTTCTAAGTGAAGGCAGGCCCAAGAAGTAAACACAAAACACAATTTCTGGCTTTTGCAGAACAGCACTGCAGTATCGCAGCTTGTGTTTCTTGTCTAAAATAGGGCTCATCAACCAGCTAGCTTCTTCCCACACCAGTGTCAGAACCCTCCCATCCTTGTACCTGGCAATTGTGTCCTGAAACTGCAGCTTCACCTGCTCCTTACCTGTTCAGCCACTGCTGATCTGCTGACTTTTTTTCCCCTACAGCTCTGGCAGGAATCTGCAGAGACAAGCTTGCCCTGTAAGAAGATGGCTGTGGCAGTGACCACAGTCAACCCCAGAGTCCCACATAAGGCCATTTTTTTAAACATAGCTACGAGACATGTGTCATTTCAAAAGTTCTACTAACACCCCTGGAGAGCATAAGTAAAATGCTTTTATATTCCACAAACACACTGCCCATTGTTTTCCTCTTCCCAAAGCAGTGTTTTGCTGAAACGGTAGCAAGGAAGTGTTTCAGTTCTGAGTGCACCCACAGGATGAGATCACAGCATGGGTGACTCGAACTCTAATCCAGCTCGTGTCATGCAGATGTCACAGCACCACTGCTGGCCCAAGCTGCAGCCTAAGAGCACACATTCTGGGGTCTCCAGGAATGCACAGTGCAGTCTGTTGTGCTCTGCAATTTCCTTGCTCCCTTCTTTACTTCAGGCACCACCACAAGCCAGGCAAAAGATCACTGTAGTGGCACATTTTCCTGTGCCAGTCCTTGTTTGAGAATCCCAGGCTACTGCACTACTACAAAACTGCAGCTGATGCCAAATAGCAGTATCTCCTCTGTCTCTAGATGGGTTGTAACCAATGGCCCTGCTCCCTACAGATAAGTTATCTGTATTCACACACCAAGTGTCTCAAGGAGGAGCAGCCAAAACATAGGAGACTAAACTCTCCCAGAGCCATCCAAGTGATACTGGAAGGAACAGCATCAAAGCTAAAACAGCAAGTCAATGTCTACTGTTTTAAAGCTGCAGAGGACTTGCTTAAGTCTCATGGGGTTTTTAAGAATTCATCTCACATGTGTTTTTCAAATCAAAGGCTCTGTGAAAAGTAATTTTTAGCATCTCACACCAACATTCTACCAAAATGGTCTTAATATTTACAATAAGAGCCCCAGTCCCCATCACACCAACAGAATGGCCCTCGCATCTCAGTTCTTCAGCTACAGCTTTAGAAGTTGACCAGCTGCTAGTAGGTTTCTGCCTAACATTTCAACACAAAGGAAAAATCACCGAAGTCCACATATGTAATACCCAAATCATTAATTCCCAAGCCATTTCAGAAGCCAAAACCTCAAGTTTCTTGCAGAAGGTAGATTTTTGCTTAGCTTGCTGTCTTTTCAAAGTCATGGGAAGACATTTGACACCCAGAATTCCATTAAATGAGACATTTCCTGTTTTCTCTTTAACAGGAGTAAATGGAAGGCTTTCAAGTGTCCAAGTGGTATGCATGAAGCTCTACTTGGCATCTTCCAAAATCAACACAACTCTTTTGCCACCTGTACAGAGAGGGATGCTTGTCACCAGCTTGTCACTGTGCTGCAGAAACTTAACACATGGAATGAAAGATGGGTTATGTGGTTTGGCTGACAGACTCTATGACAATAACTCTAAAAGGACAGCAAAGATCAGTTCAGGACAAAACATACTTTATTGTACTGTAATGTCAGAAGTACAAGAAAAGTACTGCAGAGAACCATGCTAATGGCGCTTCCAGGGTCTGTGAAGGACAGAAGTACAAGATAATGGGGTACTACTGTACTCAGTGCAAAAACTGATTCATTTGAGGCACAAGTACACTATTGTTTAAGCAGCTTGATTCAAGCACAGCTCTGGTATGTGATCTACTCTGTTTTCTTTCTATGTGACATTTCTAGAACAAAGCTACCTTTACATGAAAGAGGCAGTAGATTCAAGTCAGGGGTGTCCAATTTGCCACTTGGCAACCAAAAAAAAAACTAAGAAAAATACTCTGCATAGTCACCCTCCACATCTTAGTTTCAGATATGGAGCTGTGGCTAGAGAAGAAAAGTTATTCTGAAAGGTCAGAACCCAGATCTGTTTGGTTGGGTGGGGCTCTCCCCCTTTCCTACATCTGTGGGTAACTTATTTCACATTGACCACAATTCATCCAGTAAGAAAAAAACCACAACCAACTCATATCTTGGATAAGAAATAGTACATATCTAACATTCAAATAAATTTCAGCCCTTGAGATCTTAACTTATGGCTTAAGACACAATGAAAGTGTTTGGGCACCCTTGAGTTAAGTTAATGAAGAGCATTTTTGCTAAAAAAGGCAAGCAAGATCACTGTTTTAAACAGAGCTGACCTCTACAAGAACAAAGCAGGAATCCAAGTCACTAGTTACTACTAGGCTGACATGTACTGCTGCCCAGAAAGATAAAAACATAACATCACAATGAAAGGTTCAACAAAGTTGAAAGATAAAGGTTTCAACACCAGAAGCAGCATTTGAAAACAAGCTGTTTAAGTTAATCTTTTCAAGAGATGCAGATTGCATAACTCTAGGCATGAACAAACATGCTGGCAATCTTCTCCTTTTACACAGCAGCTGTGTTTAACATAGGAAGTTCTGGGTTTAAAGAAAGCTACTTGAAGAAGAATTAAGATTTGCAATTCCCTGTCTAACTTAATGAGATTAGTAGAGAAACTAAAAAAAAAAAGACTACTGAAACAGTAGTTTCTCAGTGGATCCCAATCATTACAAACACAGCTGGATTTGTAAGCAATGCAAGACTAAACAGACAGCTATTACTTTATATTATTACTATGCTCATAAGTTACATCTGTTAAAGTTAAAAAAAGCCAAGCAGTTTTGCCCTATTTCAAGAATAGTTTCCAATCAACACCAGTTTACATGGTGAATGGGACTTCACGAATAAACAAGGAATGGTGACATCTTTGGGTCAAGAATGACAAGAAATAATGGGCTCTGTGCTACCAATCAACCTCAACAAGAATATGGCACATGGGCCAGCCCAAGCCGTACCAACACTGAACCTTTAGCACTCAGCACAAATTCGGATCTCTTCACTTTAGCTAGCAAACCAGGTGAAAAGGCTGGGTAAAAAAAAACAACCCAAAACCCAAAAACCTAACTAAAAACTTAAGCCAAAAGTTGGAATATACTTTTAAAAAAACATCTGTCGTTTTAAAATAACTTGATGCTGACATCAGTTTGTGCAAACTAAAAAAAAAACCTCATTGAATTTCTCCAACAAAAGACAAATCCTGCAAACACTTTCCTTTTAGCCCACTGTACCTGAAGATACAATCTCAAATCTAACAGATGTAAATGAAAGAGAGAAAAAGTTACAGCATCTGCACAACATTCTTTCTACAAACAGCTGCTGGAGGGAAAGTAAAATATAAAAGGAATAAAGAAGGGAAGGTTCCATCTGAAATATTCTCACAATCTTTCCCACTTTGTAGTCCATGAATCCGACTCTGATGCTAAGGTGACAGTGTATGTAAGCAGATTTTTTTTGTTGATTTTATTATATTTGAGTTTCAATTGAAGAGAACCTGAGAAGAGACTGGAGCCTCTTCAGGAATTGTCAGATGGAACATGCTCCTCGAAGCCCTCGCTCTCCCGGACCAAGGCTCTTTCCAGGATAACGCGGCCCTCCTTGTAGCGCTGGCTGTCTTCAGTGGCAAACTCATAGATCCAGCCCAGTTTGCTGTTGCAGTTCTTGCAGCTCACGTCTCGGACCATGTGGCGCCCGGTGAGCATGACCCGGTCCTGAACTTCACTGTACTGCAGATTCACCACCTGGGACAAACACACAAAGCATCAGCCTGCCCACAGGAAACCTGGTCAATGACTAGCAGCATGTTAGAAGGAAAGAGCCTGCACACTAACTGAAAAATGCAGTGTAATAAATCTCCTTTCTTGAGAAGGTAACACCTTAAAGATGCGCTTCACAACGATGTAAAACCCTCACGATTTAACCGAGAGGCATGAATTGCTATCACAAAATGTGCAAAAGTGCTGTGTTCAACTCTGGGTGAGAAACTCACAGTGAACAGCTCGTAAATTTATATTAATCCAGTTGTAATATATGTAACCCATTTCTAGCAGCTGATGTGATCACAAACTCCCGGAAATCAGAACCAAAATATTAAAAGAGGTACTTCTTTAAAAATGTTGTGGTGCTTTTGAAACAATTACCTAAGAAAAAGCCAGGGCCAGTGGCTGAAAATGTAGACATGAAACCTGCACCTTTTTGTGAGCTGCATCAGCAGTTTAAATATAACTTTAACTTCTTTTGCAGCACCACCACAAAACCAGGATGTATAATTTGTTGTCACAACTATATCCAAACTGCTGATACGCAGATTCTAAAAGATGAGATTTGCACCTGACTGCTTCAGATGTACAGCTTCTGACCACAGAAATGCAAAAACTCAAACTGCTATGATTAAACCCCACTATTTAACATCAAAAAATCTGAATCCCAGGATCCAGTGCTTGTTGGATCAGGAAGAAATCTCTCACTACTGACAAGATTCCGGATACCAGAAGTCCCAGAGGAAAGCACAGTTAAGACAAGACATTACTGGTGCCCCTATCAACTCTGCCCATGGCTAAATGGCTTACAAGAAAAAAACAAAACTAAAATACACCAAGCATTATTTTGCGAGAAAGCAAAGGACAACCACCATTTCTTCAATTAACCTAATGGACAAGTCTTTATGGAAGGTTAACAAATAATCCTACAATTCACTCAAAAGTTATGACTTCTGTATTTCAGTCTATTGAATCTGATCAATTAAAAGCTATTAAACTAAACCAGAAGTGCCTGTAAAAGTGATTGTGCTTGATTGTGGCAACTTAAGTCGCCAGACTCCTCTTAACTTAAATGCACTTCAGAAATTGAACAGAATATTATCTAGACTATTTTTTTTAACTGCATAAAAGTGAAAATACTTTTGGAACCCTTTGACAGACACCAGATACTCTCAGAGTGAATTTGAGGTTTGTATTACAGAAGTCTCCAAAGTTAAAACTCTACCGATTTTGGCCTGATGCCTCTATATACACACTATTCTTTATAGTCTTTCAGTATTGCAGACAAAACTAATTAAGATAAATTTCCTATCAACAATAAATGTCAAAGTTTACTTCAAAGACAGTTGAACAAAATAAAAGTTAAAATAGGAATTATGCAACACTTTAGCCAAGAAGTTTTTTCAATCTCATGACAGATTCATATCCCACAGACTCATTTTTCAAAAGTAAATAGCAGTTCCTCCAGCTTCTTACCAACCTTGTTAAAAAGAAAGGCCCTTCCCGTGGCCCCTGTAAATCGAGTGGAGATGAGCTCAGAGCGGTTGGTCAGGATCGTGTCGCAGTTTGCGCAGGAGAACAGGCGAGTGCCACCAATATGATCCAAAAAAATTCTTCCCATTTTTAGAACTTATATAAGTTTATACTCAAGACCTGAAAGCAAAAAGAAACATCAAACACACGTAAAAAAAACATTACAGCAAACAAACTGAAACCCCCAACCTTCCCATGTATATGGCAGAATATTCTTCAAACCAATTCAGCTAATGATTGCTCAAAGACATTCCTCTGTTGGTGAATTACTGAACTTACACTCTGCCTTCACTCTGTCATCAAGACAAGTTCTTTCCCAAAGTGACCATCTTAACAGTAAGATGGCTTAAATACAAACTAATTACATTAAATGAGGAAAATATGAACTGAAACGTTTAAAATATAGTTCCGACCTTTGCAGACCCCCTACAGCTCTTAAACTCAGAAGCTTCCACTTCCTTCAATACAATACTGAAATTCTATTTCAATACATTCCCAACAACTCACTCATCTTAGTCAGCACTAAGAAATGAAGCACTGAGAATTACACTGAGTCACCAAGACAATTATAGCTTAATTTTCCCAAGTCACCCCCACTTTTTATAATACATATTTATTATGTCACTTCCCCATAGCTTTGCACAATTTATGAGACACGATCACACAACACCACCACCCAGAATGTTAGTATAGCACCCTGGCTGCTGTATTTGACTTGACACTTCTTTGTTTCATATACACACCAACACAGGAAAGGTTTGGATGCTCTTTCACATAATAAACAATCCACCCAGTCTTTACACCAGACAGTTTTATATACAAATGTTTAAAGTTGTGTAATCCAAATACAAAACACTGTGTCATTTATCCAAGGTATTTTCAAAGCCTCACCACTAAAATACCCCAGCAACTCCAATGAGAAAAGAAGTAGAGCTTAGAAACTTTATAGCAGATGACCTGCAGTGCCTGATAAATCAGCCTGTTCCCTGCTTAGGAAAATTAAAGTGTCTCACCAACTTCACCCCAACTAACATAAATTACTCAAAGTTAACTAGTGAGTAGGCACAGAACATACAGCCGAAAACTTAAATCACGAAGGATGATATAACGTGACACAGGAATTGAAATATGATGTTATTTCCTTTTCAACTGCAGAACTTTTAACTTGTTTAACTATAGATGTTTAGTCATAAATGTTCCTCCATTTATGCTTCAGATGTGGAATCAGAAAAATGTACTGCCTCTGCTTTTGTCATGCAGAGCAATGCAAAGTAAATCTGACACACAGCAATATTAGAATTGTGTGGGTTTTACTTTTCAGAGCAGGAGACGGTGCTGTTCACAGAGAAATCAATCAAATTTTGTGCTCATCTAATTGAATATTCTAAGTCCAACACCATTAAGAAGCACAAATACCTAATTTAAACTAATCTCAAGTTTTAGGGGATCAGTTTCTTAAAGCCTGCTCTTGACATGCACAAGCAAATGGACTAAAACTTGCACCTACACGCACAGAGTTTAACACACCATTTTACTAAAAGTCAGAAGTCACTGACATAATGATTTTTTTCCAATTGCTTTATTTCACACTTTGTTTTCTTACAATGTGTGCCAACAAAAAGGCTGCCTAATATTGACCAGAGTGATTTTAGCTCAGGCTTTTTACCTTCAGATATTTCAAATCACTATTAATCTTCTGCATACCATCTGAAGGATACATAAAAATTAAAAGCAATGTCAAGACTCTTCCTTTTAAGGGTGATATAATACCCATTTCTCTTCTTCAAAGGATAAATAAAACAGGTCTGAGTGTTAGAGGTGTGACTCCACTCAAAATACAGAAACCATTTTTATTTAGATTTCTCTAAGCTTTATACCTTTCTAATATGCCTTTATCTTTCCCAGTAAGCAAAGGCAAAAAAAAAATATATGAATAGTGACAGAATGAAGGAAAATCAACAGACAATAAGTGTGAATAAACAAGTATCAGTCAAAGTCCATAGCCAGAAGAAACCACAAATACAAGCAATTAAGGCAATTGTAATAGATATGCCCACAAGGCACTTGGCCTAGGTCCATGTGCCATTCTTACTAATTTTGGATAATGTTAAATCTGTGCTGATTGTATTGTGGATTCAAAACCATTAACTGATCGTAAGTTACAGTAATTGTGGAATCAGCATCCAAAGGGGTATTTCTTTCAGAGTAAACACAATGCTCACCCTGTCAGTATTTTTAGAAGCTAACATAACATAAATCCAAACCTGTCCCTATCTCACCAAGAGCAACACACACACGGAGCTTGGTGGCCAGAACAGATCCTGTACACAGACTGACCTGCACAGCACAACATTTTGAAAACTACACCTAAACACTTCAAATGCAAGTACATCACCTGCCTAAAATCGTAACTCATGTCAGTGCCCTCAGAAAAGCAGTAACCCAGAGACACTAAACATGGAAATTAAGTACTTTAGGAGGGAGCTCAAGTGCAGTTCTAACAAGCAAGTTAGAAATCACAGCAACATACAAACATATTACTTCTGGATATGGCATTTATGGCATGGACTGAAGTCTTGAGTTCCAAAGATATCAAACATTAAAATAAATGCATAGATAAATATACTCAAAGACATAAGGCTGAAAAATCTGCCTGGTAATACAAGGCCTAAATTCCTCAATTATTTATGTCACCTTAAAGAGCTGAAAGTAACCTAAAGTCACAGCAGAATCCAGCAAACCAACTGGTACATGAACACGTTTTTTTTCAGAATACAGTGCATAAGGAAATGTATATTCTTGAAATAATACATATTTTAAAAATTAGAAAATTAAATTCTACAGTCAGCACTGTAACAGTCAAAACAATGTAGATTTTGTGTATGTTTTCTTAAGAAACTGCTAAAATATTGTACCATTACTAGAATGTCTAATTTTGAAAAAGTAACTGCAAGACTTAATGACCATCTGGTAGACTTCAGTCAAAATAAATGGCAGGCTACAGCTACCTCAGTCCTCAGTTTTGACTGTTGAATTAAATGAATTTGTAAGAGTCCAGCTGACGCATCATAAAACTAGTCACCTTACATTAGTTTTTATGTTACTGCTCACAGTAGTAAAAAGTAGGAAAAAAATTACAAAATGACTGCTAGTAATGCAGACTTAAAATGCCACACTTCATCATGAATTCTCTAAAAAACCTAAATGGAAATTTTGCTTTTTCCTTTCCTGTAAAATAGAGAAGCTAATTTCAACTTGGAATCATTTCACACTTTCCTCTTCCTTTTTCTTCCCCCAAGCTAAGAACATAGCATTCACAAATCAGAAGGTACTTGCTGTGGATAAAGACTCCTCTGTCCTTATGTAAGGATGCTGAATCCTGTAGGATATACTTACTGCACACAGGAAAAAAACAGAAGCACAACAGAACAAGGGAAAGCAATTTTCCATTGCTCTCAGGCTCCTGCCCCTTACAAACAGAAGTGATGTGTACAAAGTCACCCAAGTCAACTGTGCAGATTTTATTCCTATAGTTTCGCTACCATTCAAAAAGGTGCAGGCGTCTATTTAAGTTCACACATGCATAAATGATTTGAAAAAGCCACTTATAGCTTTTGATAGGCAGTGGGAGGGCTCTCTTTAATGAGGAGAAGCCAAAGAATTGTGAAACATAAAAGCATTTCTAAAGCTTAAGATCCTCCAGACAGGGAGAGGAAAATGCAATGAGTGCACTTGGCCATTTATCCACTATCTACACTTAAAAACACAGAAAATAACTTCCACGGTTCAGAGAGCCAGTCAGGTTCCCTAGTGCTATTTACAGCCCCAGAAAGTGACACTGCTGCACCACACCAATTCCATCATGCTACCAGCAGAATTTTCAGAAGCAGTGGACAGGGATCTTGGTTGTTCACAAAACCAAACGCTGAGGAAAGAACAATTTTTTTTTTGGCCCATGATTTCACTTTTAAAATCAGCTAAGCATTCTTCACTGGGTATGTATCAGTGATGAAGGTCTAGTGGTCCTGCCTTCATGCAAAGGACCAAACACAAGTCATGATATTAAATTAATGGGTGCAATGTAGGAAAGGCAGACTTATTTACTTTCCCTAATGGGATATAAAGTATCTACCACTTGTCAAATCTCCCCAGTTTCAGGAGAGGGGTACTTTCATGAACTGAGAGATGATGACACTGCCATTATTCAGCACCCAGACCACCTTCCTGAGAGGACCTTTAGGAGAGCAATCAATGATAGCTCCTATTACCTAACAGGTCAGGCTTTCAGACAGCACACGGTTTTTACAGTACATTATTCTGACAGCACAAACCTTGATACCACATTCATACTGTGAAAGACTTCCTCCAGGGAGTGCATGAACAGACAGGAAACACAGGTACTGTGGCTAAGTGCCATGTGTACTCCCAGAGTAGCAGCCCCCAAACTCTCCAAGCACTTTCAGTGTTGATTTCAGCAGCACTGAGCAACAACCATATCAAAAGGCCGATACTCAACAGCTTAAATTTGACCACTATCTGCACACATACCTGAAACCACCTGAAGCACCACTTGGTTGGTATTTGTACTACCTCATCTGCCTACCTTCACCAGCAATAAAGAATGAAAAATTAACACAAAGAATTATTTATTAACATCTTTAAAACTAACAGTCAGTGTTTTCTTGTCCTGGAGTGCATCTCTTGAAGACACAGGACCGTCAACACGTGGGAGCCAGCAAGCACTTTCTCTATACACACCGTACTGTGGATATTTCACAGGAGGAGCCTCAGTGTTGCTTCAGCACCATCTACTGCATTCCATCTACAACAGAGAACAACTGCTAATTAAAGGAAAAAAATCAAAACTGTGACAGTCTCTCTCTCACCATTTTACCAACTAAAAACATTTTATTTTGTGAGCAAATAAGCATTCTCTACCCTTTGAAAAAGGGTCATGCACTCCCTTAAGCAAACTGTGACGTTCTCAAGATGTACTTACTCTGGACCCAAGCTGAAACTTCATCACTGCATCTCAGGAACTGGGCTTAAGCTTCCTCTTCTCATCTGAGAGACAGACAAAAGAGGAAAGAGAATTCTTAGCACAGCTGCACAAGACCACACATTAAAGAATTATTAAGGAAAAAAAACACAAACCACTTGTTCCTTACCTTCTGCTGTTTCTCTGCTCACAAGTGGGGGTGCATCCGAAAATACACACGTGGTCAATCTTTTCAGAGGTCTGAATTCAATGTCTGCCACCAACTTCTGCGACTGTCCAAGTAAACAGGGCCTGGCCTCTGCCTACATGCAGAATTGAAACCACCACATGTAGCCAAATGCAGAGAGAAAGTGAACTGGAACAGCATAGTGTGCTCTTTAGAACCATCCAGCCACTGCAGCAAACTGCAGAAGGAACTTAATACAGTCCAATGACAGAAGAGGCTTTGGCCAGATGCAGGCCACAGCACCTGACTACAAGAGGCTGCTTTGCAGGATGAAAACACCCTTGTGCAAGTTGCAGCAGTGTAATTTTGTATTGCAGGTTGCAGTAGTATCATTTCCTCTTGCAAACTGGATTTTTTCCCAGTAAGGCGAGCACTGGCATTTGAATTTGTTAACATCATATTGGTGCTCTCAAACGCCAATCCAGGGTACTTTGTATCACATTTACAGAGAGCAGAGCCACACAGATGGGTGCTTGTTTCTCATGCAGCCCCCCTATCTCAGCATCTCCCACAGAGTAACTTAAACCCTCACAATACTCTTGCTAGATAACATATAAAAGTATTAGTTTACAAATGGCATCAGGTTCAGATTAATTTTCTTTCCCTAACATTACACAGAGTCCAAAGCCAGCAAGTACACCTGTCTCCCTGCTTCTTTTTCTCCTGTCCCTTTCCTAATTCCTCTGCTGTTTTTAAGAAAGCTGTATTTCCTTGTATTGTAATAAATTTATTCTTATACTACTTAAGCAGTTGAGACAACTTGTGTCTGTGAATTAATTCTGCAACTTTCTGAAAGCTAACCTACACATTTTCTGTTTTCATTAATTTTAGCGCTTCATCTAAAGACATCACTGATTTCATGAGTCATTAAAAATGAAATCAAATAAACAACCTTTTAGGAAATGGTGTAAGGACAACAATCATCCAAACCTCCAGACCAGCTACATCCAGCTGGCAGAAGGGTTGCTAATACACTAAGAGCACATGACTAAAAATTTTCTGTATTAACTAGAAAGGGCCTAAATGTAGGTAAAGCCTCCAAAATTAGAGATCACCTTGCTAACTAACATCCACAGTGTACACACATTTCATCTACACATTTAACAAGTAATTTTTAATTTAAATCTTGCTTAAGGGAATTACGTATTTCAGTGAGAGCTGAGCAACCCAGGATTTCAACATAGGTCAAATGTTAGTAAACAAACGTGAACCAATGACCTGACTTGGACAACATCCCTTCAAGCTTGTGATGATTACCATGTTAAATACAGATATATAAATACGTGCACAGCTCTCAATCTTTGACAAGTAACAAATCCAGCCTGTTCCTGCCATCTTCTCTGCTGGGCTTTGACATGCAATTTCATTTGTCCTCACACACTTGGCAACCACCCCTGAAACTCACTCGCCATTATTAAAATCTATATACAAACAATAAGCTCTGCATCTTGAGGTATTTCCCTAACTATGGAAGTGAAAGTAGCAGATGACAGAAGCCTCCAAAGAGTATTTCTGAAGACTACTTTAGAAAAAGAGAGCAGCATTAAAACCTGACAGTTTTGTTTGTGACACACGCGACTTGAATCCAGCCATCCAGAACGAGGCCCTCTATAAAAATATATATAGGAGATATATATATATAGCAGTTACAGCCACGTGAGGAAATATTTACAACTGCGGAACAAGTTCCCTCCCTTTCAGACACCAATCATAAACATTAGTTAAGCTAATGGTTAATCTAAAGCCATTAGTTGCTGACATCAAGAGTTGTTCTGCGATACCACTTTGGAAAGAGCCCTGCCCTGTTTCTCTCTCGTAAGACCGTGTGTACTTGCTTTGTTATTCCCTCAATCTAACCCTAAACCCGTGTTTAATGTTTAAAGAAACGAAGACAAATAATTTGTTAAATTCTACGGCGATATCAGTCCAAAACACGGCCTTTATTCTTAAGTAAACACGCTGGATTAATCTAATCTACATCTGCTTGCACAGTACAGCTGAGGGTTGTGCACAGAGTAACAAATAAAGCAAACAGACAACAGTGTTCGCGTTCCCTTCTGCTTTGACTTAGAACCTTTCCCAGAGCGGAAAAGCGCCGGCAGAACATTTCAGCTCCCTGGAAATCCGTACTTCCACGGGGAAAACCCCGACCTAAGCGCTAGCAGGCGAATGTGCCTCGCTGCTGAGCGAGCCGCCAGCAGCTCCACAAAGCCAACAAGCAGCACGGCTGGATCCGTGACAGCTCTCCGCGGGAGGCACCTGTCCGGGGGAGATCCGGGGCGGCTCCGCCGGCCAGCGGCACCTTCGCACGGGGGAAAGGGGCGATGCGTCAGGCGGCGCCGCCACTCCCCCCGTGCGACCGGGCAGGGCGGTTCAACCCCCGCGTAACCCCCGCGGCCGGGCCGGGGGCGGCGCTGCGGGGGGGGCGGGTGCCGCTCCGGGTGCCGGTGCCGCTCCCGGTGCCGGTGCCGCGCACACACAAAGCCGCGCGCGCGGGGGCGGTCCCCGGCCCGGCCCGGCCCGCGCGCCGTCACGGGGGCGCGCGCAGCCAACCGGGGCCGGCCCAGCCCGTCCCCCCTCCCCCCCGCCGCCGCCGGGCGCTGCCGGGAGCGCAGGAGCCCTGACAACAAACAGCAGGAAACAGCTGACGGGGAGGCACCGCCGCCGCCTCCGCTGCACCGAGGGGCCGTCACCGAGGGGCCGTGCCCGGGGCCCATCGCCGCCCCCTATCTCCGACCCGACCCGCCCCGCCGCCCCCGCTCCCGCACCGGGCCCGGGCACGGCCCGGCGTCCGCCCGCCCGGGACTCCGCACAAGAACCGGGCCGAAAAGTTGCCCAGTGCGGGGCCGGGGGAGGAAGTTGTGTCGGCGGCGACGGGGAGGGGGTGCTCGGTGCCGGCCCCCGCCGGGAAGGCTGGGCGGCGCTGGGAGACGCTGACGGAGAAGGGGACGCGGTGGGGGAAGGCCGGTGCTTTGTGGCGGCGCCGGGTAACGCACTGGGTCAGGCAGGGCCGGCCGCTGCCCCTCTCCGCGCCCGCCGCCGGACCGGACCGGAGCGGCTCGCCCGGGGCTCCGCCGCGGCCCGACAGACACAGCGCCGCGGCGCGGAGCGGCGGTCGCCACCTCCCTCCCCAGCCGTCCCGGCCTCCCCGGGTAGCGCGGGGCGGGCGCGGCCCCCGCCCGGTTACCTGGCGCCGGGGAGCAGCAGCGGCGGCGGCGGCGGCTCCGTGCCCGGTGTCTCCCCCGCCCTCCACGGCCCCGGCGCTCCGGATCGGCCGCGCGACTCCGCCCCGCCGTGGCCCCGCCCCGCCTGTCAATCAGCGCGGCGAGGCCCGGCCCCGCCCCCTCGCTGCCTCCGAGGCTCCGCCCCCGCCGCTCGCGCTCCGCCCCGCCCCGGGTCGCCTCACGGCCGCGCCCGGCGGGGCACGCCGGGTCACGGAATCACAGAGTTACAGAATCGCAGAATTACAGAGTTATAGAATCACACAATCGTAGAATCATCGAATCATCAAGGCTGAAAGAGACCTTTAAGATCATCCAGTCCGATCGTCAACTCAGCACTACCACGGTAAACCGTAAATCACTAAACCACACTGCCCAGCGCCAGGTCCAGAAGCCTATTGAACACCTTCAGGGATGGTGACCACCACCTCCATTCCAGTGCCTCACCACCCTAACAATGACAATTATTTTCTGTCTAATCTGAATCTCCCCTGTCTCAGTTTAAGGCCGTTTCCTCTGTTACTGTCACTGCAGACACGTCAGAGAACCCCACCTCCCTCCAGCCTCCTCTCAGGTAATTGTGGGCAGCAATGGGCTCTCCTCCAGGCTGAACAACCCCAGCTCCCTCTGACATTCCTTACAAGTTGTGTTTTCTAGACCCTTCGCGAGCCTTGTTGCCCTTTGCTGGCCACACTCCAGCACTTCAATGTCGTTTTTAAAGTGAGAGGCTCAGAACTGAGCACAGTGCTCCCACCAGTGCTGAGGACAGGGGTCAGGGCAGTGCTCAGTGCTGCAGCCCAGGTGTTGGGGGCTGGAGTTGGGGCCAGAGTTGGAAATGGAGCCAGGCTTGGAGTCAGTGTCAGAGCCAAAGCTGGAGCCTTATGGCAGGGCTCGGCCCTTCCCTACCTGCCAGGTCCCATTTCCCAGCACCTGTCAGCCACTGCCCCAAGCCTGGTGCCCTCCACTCCCCCATGTGCCTCTACCAGCCTCACAGCCTGGCAGAAATTCCCACTTTTGAGGGAGCCGAATGGCAGAGCCACACAACACCTCCCTGCACCCCTAGAGCACATTGCTATAGACATGGCTGGGAGGAAGAGGAGTCCTGTCTCCAGGCATCTGCATTCCCAGGGATTTGGCTTAACTTGTCTGTGAGCTTCACCACACTATGGGACCCTTCAAGGGTTAGAGGTGTAAAAAGGCATAGGGATGACTGTCAGCCACATATCCATCTCAGTGAAGCTGTGACTCATGCTGCTTGCAGACTTTCAGGCCATTCACATTGAAATCCTTGTGGGTTACCGGAAACACTGACCACTGTGGAGATGAAAGATCAGAGGAGAATGAGACAAAGTGTGGTTCCTTCTTGGCCATTGTTTGCAAGAGCTGTCAGTTCCCTGCCAGTTTTAAGTGCTCACAGACTGTTTCCTTGGCAAATAGTGGTCTTGGACAAAATATGATGAAAATAAATCCTTTTGAGTTGTTGGTTATGAAAAAGATGTGCAAAAAGGCGTTGTTTCCCTTCTATGGAGCAAGCCATGCCACTTTAAGGATTTCTGTTCTAGGGAAAGAATTTTCATTCCTGGGTCTATCCATGTGGTATCACCAGAGGAGCTGCAGTAATGGCAGGAGGAATGAGTCAGCAGGACTCTTCTGTCACTTCACACAGAGGCAAAGATGCACCTCTGTGAATGTACAGCACGCAGGACATGCTCACACACCCAGCTGTTCTTCACCTCGTCCCTTTTGCATGGATTCTTTTATGAAAAGAAATGACGGGGTAGAAGGATACACAACAGCCTGCATGAGGGTAGACAGCCAGTGACAGGTCGACATCAATGTGCTAAGAACTGCTTTTTGCTTTGGACGGACCTCCAGAAAATCAGATCTCTTCAGTAAGGTTAGCTCTGGCCTGATCTTGAGCAGAGCTGAGAATTGACATTTTTCACTGGCCTCTCATCAGCCTCTCTTTAGATCATGCAAGGAGAGTGAAAGGTGTTAGAGCAGTCCATCAGACAGCAATCACCACTGAGTTAATGGCACAGGGACAGCAGAAGTACTGAGAATATTAGAAGGAAGCCATAAAACTGTGCCTGGGGCCCCAATTGCCACCAGCAAATGGAGGAAATAACTGGTCTAAAATACCCTGTTTGTTACCAGGCTGACCTGACCTGCTGCTGATCCTCTCTGAGCAACCACGTGTCCCTGGTGGATCTGCTCTATCTCATCACAGAAGCTATACAAAGGTCCATGTCTTACCCATCTCTGCACAGCTCCCGTGAAGATCACCATAAACAAAGCCAAAACAGCAGAAAAAGAGTCAGAGCAGTGGTGCTTTAGTCAGCACTGGTGACCGGGCCTTAGCTGGGGCCCTGTGAGCTCACTGCTCAGCTCTGCTGCTGAAGCACCCGCATGTCCTGGGGCAAGTTGGTTCTTCCTGCCTCATTTTCCCTCTGTAAAAGGGGCAGAGCGATGCTCCCTGCCTTACTCGAAGGGTGCAGGTTTGCCTAAGTACCCTTCTCCAGTCTGGGCATTTGGAGGGGTTGTACGTCTGAATACTGCGATCATCACAATAATATTACCATGAAAACAAAGCAAAGCCCAAACCTATGAATAGAATTAAATTCTCAGCAGTAAGAAGGGTAGCTGTACCAATCAGAGAGAAACCAAATTGACCATGAGACAAGCACAGAATGGATTAGCCTGTGCTTGACAGATGGTGCCAGGGACTGATGTTTTTATTTCCCTTGCAGAGGAGCTTAGAGGAAGGGGGGTAGGGGAGGGTGAGGTAGGACACGTTTAATAGAACAAAGCAGCAGGCTGTAGCAGCTCTGCTGAAAAACACTAAAAATACCAAAAGCAATTTCCAATTAGCTTGTAAGGGACATGCTATGTATCAGCTACAGGGTGAAAAACAGGATCAGCAGTATTGTACCACATGACACTTTTAATTTTCAAAGCAGCCTGAAAACATTAATTAATTCTCCTGTGACATAGGGAAATACAGTGCAGTCAGCAGGTTGTTCCTCTACTTCTTATGCCAGGTTTTGGGAAGACCCTGGGCCCTTTCCACAGCTGATTCATATCACAATAGCTCAGATGACTCTGGAGGAGCCAGTCCTCTGTGCAGCATTACTGAGCAAAAAAGACTGTGTTAGATCTGGAACTTAATGAACCAGAGAAAGGGGAGATGCTGACACCCAACAGCCTTAGTAAGATCCACCTTTAATATTTGCCACATCTAAAGCCATTTTTCAGTGCTGTGAGCAACTCTATAGGAAGCATTTCAGAGAGAATTGGGTAACTGAGGAATTAATCACAATCTCGGACAGAAATGTGTAGTGAAGCACCACCACAAACGTATTGATCTGAATAAAACCTGTGACAAAATTTCTGTGGAATTCAGCAGGACTTGGGTACATCCCACTGAATGAGTGTCAGGGCCTGGGGGTTGCGTGTACACATCTTTTCCCTTTAAAAAGAAAATGTTACAGCTCAGTGCTTTTTGCTCCTGCTCTGTCTCCAGAACCACTAATAATTTTTTGGTACACTTGTGGATTCCTCTGTGGCAAAGTTAAGCCTACCAAACGAGGCATGCCTGAGATAGGACAATGATGCAGTGGGATTTTCCATTGCTGTTCCTTCCGTGCCCAGGATTTCTGGCAGCAGAGAGGAGGCAGCTGAAATACAGAGCCAGGCTTACAGGCTGAGATCTCTCTGGGAGACAGCGTGACTCCTCACTGCCCCCTCTATGCCTTCTCAGCTTTGCCTCGCATCAAAGGCTGGGTTCATCCCACGAGCTGCTCTTGTTATTTGGCAGTGGCTACTGATAGCCTGTGTTTTTCAGAGGAGATGGAACAGCCTGCAGCTTCATTCTCGTAAGGTAAGCCTACTGACACGCACAAAAATGTAATTGTCTTTCATTTGATATCACAAGCAGACACTTTCTGCTTTTGGCTCACCTGAAAGCTTACACAGGCACAAGTGCTACTTACAGATACTTTTTCAGATGGCTGTATTTTTTGCCAAGGGAAATTATTGGTACAGTTAATCTCAACATCAAAAGATGAAGGTCAGTGATGAAGCAGTCCCTCCATACCCTCTCCATAATGACACAGAGCTGGTCTCATTACCCTGTCACCATACCTAGTAGCTGTTGGCCAGATTTTAAAAGGCATTTAAACGTAAAACCCCAAAAGACCCAGGAGTCATATCAGAGAAAGTACTTAATGTCCGAAGAGGGACTTTGAATTTCCGTGCCATTATTAAGACATCAGGAATGGAGCCAGTGAGCAGACCTGGTGCCAGGGAATGCAGAACACTCTCCTGCAGAAACAAGGAGTCATTGCTCTGCACATGGCAGCTCAGGAAGGCCAGCACACAGACACAGAGCCCCCTGAAGCCAGGCACTGTTGCAGGGAGCCTCTCTGCCATGCCCTAGCAAAGAAAGCAAGGTTGCTAAGTAGGATGGCTGGTGATGCAAACATATCACAGTGGGGCAAGGATCTTGCAGGGTTTTTTCATTGCTAAGTCTTCTCTTTTTGGTCCTCCACACTGGAGGATGGTTCTGAAATAAGGACAACTTTCAGGTTTTAGTCTGCAAATCCTGTCTCACAAATCCTGTCCAGTGGCAATGCTCTGCAAGATGTTCTCACTTGCATTTGGGGGAGATTTTGTCAGGTGTCCAACTCATGGATGACAGCCATCTGATTATGCCACTTCCTCTGCACAAAGGCTTGGTCCGATGCACATGTGTGTGAGTGGAGAGAAGATGCCACGGAGTGGTGCCCCACTGACCCAGCTGATGCAATGAGCCAGCTGTCAACTCCCCTGCATTTTATAGGAGGTGATTTCAAGGGAGCTTTTCTCCTCAGCTGAGAAGGTAAAGCTGGAACCATTCCCCTGGCACAGAAAAACATCACAACAGCTGTCTACCAGGAGATAAACAGTTCCGGGGAGAGCAGCTACTCCAATGCACGTGGACTTCATCAGATACTCTGGGCTGTCCCTATTGTTTGTGAGCACTGGGTGAGAACAAAGACAGATTGGGCTAGAAAGGGCCCCATGCAGAGACATTCAGAGCCTGTACAGAACAGGACACTTTGATGTCTGTACTGGATCGCTGGGGTTTTTTATATAATCAGAGGAATCTACTAACTTGGGAATATATAAATATACACACACCTGAGGCCCAGATGAATTCCCATAATTGTTTCTTTTTTGTTTGCACTTACCAAGAGATGAAACTGGTTTGTTACAATTGTCACTTCACAGACAGGGGAGTGAGAAGAAATCTTTGTAGCATTGTCAGTCTCTTCCATTCGCTATTCCTGGAGCTCTGGGTGGAGTTTCCCAGCTACAGTCAACACAGCATTTCCTCAAAGGTCTTGAAGCTGATTCAGTATTGCTTTCAGTCTTTTAGCAGTACCACCCCCTGCTTAGGAGGCACGCTTCTGAGTGTCGAAGGTGAGCCTGTTGAAAGGGAAACAGCCAGCCCCACTCCAGGCTTACTACTCTCTTTTGTTCACAGCTATCTACCCAAAGACATTTATCAAAGATGCTAAATTCAGAGGGAGCAGAGTGATAAAGGCAAGCAGAGCCTGGGGGAAGAAACAGGTGGCCCACATAAAAAGGGGACAGGACATGCAAGGGAAGGGGACAGGACGTGGAAATCTACCCAATAAACAGCTTTATCCATACCACTGAAATGGTGGGGTAGAGACTTCTTTTGCGATTATTTTAACACCCTAATAATCCTTGGTCATTGTCAAACAGTCCAGCAGTGAAGGTACAATGGATGTGAGACCAGAAGGAGAGCTCAGCAGATGTGTGTCCGTGTTTAACACCAGTCTCCAGGATGGGGAAACCTTGAGAAGGGAGACTGCACATCTGGTTTGTGTTGGGCAGCCATGACACGTGGGTGGTACCACTCCCTGCAGGGACAGTGTGTTTCAGCAAGTGAAGCCTGTAGAGGAGCCCACACCTGAGGAAACAAAAAACCTTCAGCTCCCCTTCTGCAAGTGCTTCAGAGGTCTGTGAGGGGGCTGTCCCTCAGAGCCCCGCTGCACAGCTGAGTAAACAATAACATGTTTGCCTCTGGGGCAGCCTGGGAGAGATGATCCATGGTTTATTCCAGGGCATTCCTGAGACCTCCACAGAAGTGAGAAAGGATTTCTTTCCTTCCCAGGTACAATAGTAACAAAAAAGAGGAAGCTCACTGCTGGTCTTACATCGGAACACACAGTATCACACACACAAGGATTTTCAAGTACTTTGCTAAGATGAGTAAGCAATGCAGTTCTTGCAGCAGAGATAAAAATTGGGAGTACAAGAGAGCAAAGCAAATGATCTGAAGCCCCTTGTCCTGCCAGAGGGGGAATGGCAGGGTTAGGCCAGAAGCACAAGGCAAAGAGTCTTCCATTTGTTTGCTTTCCAGGCTCTATTTTGGATGAAAGCCCAAAGGAAAGGTGTTTGAGGGTTTTCATAAGACCAGTTGCTTATATGGTGAGTAATGTAATTATTCAGCACATGTGACTGGCCTTGCACAGGTCAGACTCTGAGTTACACTAGCAAAGGACTTTTAGTAAAGGCAGCCTGAGTCACTCATAAGCCAGTGAAACAGGTGAGAACAAGAAGAACAAGAATTACTACAGGTTTAAACTCAGATGGGCTCACAAAACTGTAGCACTCATGTAGGCAGCCCACAATATGCCTGATTCAGTCTTCTCATTTCACTGGAACTCCACATGCAGATTGCTCACTTTTGGCAGAGGTGAGCAAGCTCCCTTACTAGATTTGCAGGACGTGATGTGAGGGGGATATTTGCCTTCACACATGATTATGCATCAACAAGTGTAACACAGGCAGGCATAAGGGCAACAACAGTGCAGGGAGCTGAGCTGCAGCAGTGACCACTCAGCAGAGCACAGGATGGAGGGCATGGCAGGCTAGGTCCTTGAAGAGGAAGTCTTTAGGAGAAGAGATGGACACTCCATGTATTTTGAGGGGGCAGAAAGCAGGAACAAAGCAAAAAAGCACCCCAGTAACTTGCCAATAAAGCATGTAAGAGTATTTCATCATGCTGTTGTTGCATCATTATTAGTCAAGCTTCTAGGCATCTGCTAATGTGACAACTATTTATTATTATTACAGTATTTTGACAGATTTCTAAAAGGCATCGTGTAGGTATCTCACTCCTGTTCATTTCAGGGAGACTGAGGCAATAGGAACTTAGCTCATAGTGCAGCCTCAGTCTGGAATGTGGGAGGCTAGATGGAGTGATCACCCCTTCATGAGCCTCTAAATAGCAAAAAAGAAATGGACTTTCACAAGTGCCCTGTTAAAATCTAGATCAATCAATCTAGTTTGGAAAGACTCCTTAGACTGAACTAATTAACCACTTAGCCCTTGAGAGCCCATGGTGGAAAACAGCCTCCAGAGTATTTGCCAGGGTACAGCAATGGCCTGATGTTCCCAAAGGGCAGGCAAGCCAGCAGCTGGAGGCAGTGCCAGAACAGGCAGTGCCCTCAGGGATGGCACATAGTCCCACAAGACCTAGACAGAGCCACTGGTGAGGCCAGTCAGTGCAATAAGTTCTTTGAGTGCCCTCAGAGCCATGACTGTATTTTAGAGGTAAAATGGCACCACCAGCCAAGGAAGTGGATGATAGGAACAGAATCATTTGAACTTCTTGCAGTACAACACTTACAATGGAATTTCCTAATTCTTGTTTTTCAAAAACTCAATGATTATAATTTAGTGTGACTTTTCTCCATGGAAATGTACTGACCGCAGTCTGGTGGAATCTCGGGTTCAAATCTGATCGGTTAGCAAGAGAAACACGTCTGATCTCATTCCAATCCCTTGCAGATTTTTGTCCAAAAAATCATGCAGACACTTGGCAGCTTCTAATTCACTTTGGGGAGATCTAATTTTAGATAGTTGAGAACAAACTAATTTGAGAAGCACATCACAAGGACTGGGATGCTTTTAAACTTGATACTCAATTGACCTGTGTTTTCCTCTTTTCCTGTCTCCCAGTATCAATTCAGTAGTGATCTCACAGGGCCCGTCCATGCATCCCCTCCCCTGACAGATAAAATCTGCTTGTCAAACCTGCTGGGGATTTGGGTTTTGTCTGGGGGTTGTTTTTTTTTTTTTTTCTTCCATTGCTACCTTAAGCTGAGAAGCAAACTCAGACACTCAGAGAATGGAGACAGTGTAACTGCCTGTGGGCAAAGTGATCTGATTTCTCCCAGGTCCTGTAAGTCACAAGGAAATGTGTTTCTTTTTGGAATACTTGCTGTGGGCAGCTTCCAAAGGAACAGACCAATGCAGTACCTCTTCCCCCTCAAACAGCCAGCAAACAAGATAAATCCAGTGACACTTACACATGAAAAAATAGCAGCTAATGAAACACAAGGAACAGGTCAGTACCAGGGGCAGAAAAGCAAAATGACAGAGCCAAGAAATTGATTAAAAAAATAAATCAGTCAAAATCAGTCTGAAACACCAGGAAAAGCTTGCTTTCCCTAGAAAATTCACTCGAGGACCTACTAAATAACCGAAAGGAGAGGTGAACCATGTGTCAGGCTGGTGAGTTTTCTGTGGTTGTTAATTGTCCCCGGCTTCTGAAGGCGCTGCTAGTGGCTATCGATAGCGTGTGACACATCACTCCTGCCTACATCCCTCATTTCGGGGGCAGCGATGCACACATGAGCCACGTTAAGTTGCCACACAGCCCTTCACGGGCAGCCCACATAGTGGCATCTGTGCTGCTCATTGTCACTAATCCTTGTCGTTTGCTCCTGCAAAAGGAACACGGAGGCTCTCGGGGCAGGGGGAAGTGTCGCTGTGCAGTGCCTCATTGCGTGCCCCTCCCCGCCCCTTCCCGATGAGCAAACACAAGTGGGACAGAGCAAGAGGTGGTTGTTAAATGATCGATTTAAGTTAATCAAGACTTCGTTAATCGTGGGTTTTTATCTTGGGTGACCTGGGAGATTTTCTTTTGTGTGGCATAGCTCTGTCTACAATTGACTCATCACATTTGAGGGCAGATGATACTTAGCCCTGTCCTAGCTATTAAATCACTGCTCTGCAGCTTGTTTGTTTAATGTGTTCCCCGGTTCTTTGGCCCAAACCCACAATGTGATCGTTCATTTGCATGTAGGCAGGGACAGGCTCCAGCACGGAGTCAGCTGTTCAGCACAACAGTCTGGGTAGTGCTGGGACAAAGCAGAGAAACATAAAGTAAATTGGAACTCAGAGATATTTATCTTGTCACTGCTGTTTAAAGTAAGCAAACTGAGCAAACAGTGAGCTGAAATAACTGTGTGTAGAAACCACTTGAAAATAGCCTGAGGTGCTTTGTTAAGGCAGGAGACCACCCTACAAATGAGACCTTTTATGCAGATCCCACTGTAATATCATAACTCAAAGGTTTTCTTGCCTAAAGCAAACCAGTATTTGGAACTTTTCTTACAGGTTCTTTGTCCCTGCCGTGCACGGCTTGATTCACCACTGCTTTGCTTTTTGTGGAGTCATATAAGCCTGGGCTAAGTTATGCGATCCCTCCTCTCTGGGGGAGTGTTGTAGAATTATAAATACTCAACATGAGACAGGACAGTTTAGAAATCAATTTTTGGCTCATGACACCAGCTCTCAAACTGAGATACACAGCATCGAGGAATTTTTTCCTACCAGCTGAGCAGGACTCAACTTTCCAACTAACGCTGGTGTTTTTCCTCATTTCTAGAAACCAGCCTATGTCAAGTGGAAAGGCAAATACAGGAAATTATTTCCTGACATTGCTCTCCTGGTAGTTTTATGTATAACTGTTGGAGCCATAGCAAGACTGAGCTGTGGCTTGGGGGGGAAGAGGGGGCCATCTGTGCTGTGATGAACAGGAGAGGAGGTTTCCACATGGCACCCAGATGAGTCTAGGCCATGAAAAAGGCCAGCAAAATGCAAGGACTTTGCTGTTAGTACTACAGGCAAATCACCTTTAGTGCTCTGTGTGATGGCAGAAACACATCTCAACTGTTTTTTTTCTATACAAACTCTTGTATTAAAGTAGAAGGGAAGTAAAGGAATGGGTTACATCCAGGCAGAGAAATCAGGCATAAACAGCCCTTCAAAGTACAGAAGAGATGTGGTGAATAGGTGCAGGTTCCTTCTCCTGTGCCCTGTGCTTGTTGTGACTGCAGGCTCTGGGGACCTACCCTGCACACACTGCACACTGCCTTACACTGTCTCAGGCATCAAGAAAATCAACTCCAAGCTTTGTTCACAGACATTTTCCATATCTTTCCTATTTTAAGCCTTGTTCCTGCCCTCCGAGGCCCTCAGTGGGACCTGGGAACTGAAAGGGAAACATTCAGGTTTCATGAAGGTTGCGGTTGTGAATATTGCTGGATATAGCCTTTAGAGCAGTTCGGATGCTTGAGAGAAAGGAGTTAATCTGTTCCCAGTTGGGAGCAGCCTGCAGGAGGGGATTTGCAAGGCAGTAGGGGCTGTACCAGATGTGAGGGCAATGATTAACTCACTGCCTGGATCACTGAGGAGCTGTGCGTAATTGGCACCTTATTTTAGCTGCTTTTAGGATCCAGTCTATAATTAAGAGTTTAGATTAAATTCACCCTGATTTGAAAGAGAGAAGCTGAGAAAACAGGGATTGTCTGGGACCATAATGGTTTGGGCTTTATCCCTTCTTGAAGGGGAGGGAAGAAAAGCTTTAGGAATCCAGCCATTTCTGTCACAGAGTTACTCTGATTTTGTTAGAGTCAAACAGAAGCTTTCCCTACTCAAGACAGTGTGAATTCTCGTAAGTGCATATTTTTAAAAGGAATGATTCATAGATACTTATTTTTATTTAAAGATGAATTGTTTTCTGGGGGATTTAAATCTTACTTGACAGTGTTTGTAACTTGACATGCCACAAAGCAGGGCTGTCACATAGCAATTGGAGGATAATACTGAGGAGAAACTGGCTATTCTCGTTGGGCTGTCTGGATGAGAAGGAGCTGCAGACAGTGAGCAAATAGAGCCATGTGAAACGCTGCTAGAAGCAACCTCGAGAGGTCACCTCTGTTGCTAGGCAGGATCTGCTAACACAAGCAAGGAAAGGAAAATTAACCTCGGAAAATAATTTCAGCTTTAATAATTCAGGCTGGTGCTGACACTTAGGAACAGATTTGATCTTTAGATGCAGATTTTTATAGTGAGTGTAACCTTCCCCCTTTATTTTTCTTTCCCATCCCTGTTTGCTTTGAGTGGGGAATGATTCTCAGCCCAAGCTCGTGATTGATTTTGTCTGGAGTTGACATCTCTGCTGGTGGCCCCTATCCCACCAGTGGAACTAAACCACCTGGAAAATCTGGGCCAGGAGACCTTGTGTGGACAGCCCTCTCGCGGGGGGGACAGCACTTTTTAATTAACTGGCAGAAATCGTCAGTGGGGGATGATTGCCAGTTCCATCTGAGGGGAGCGATCCCAGCTGCAGGCTGTAATTTCTGTTACCTGTACAGTGGAAAAACCTCCCAGCATTAGCCCTCTTTTCCCCTCAGAGGAGCTAAAAATATGCTCTTTGAAAAACAGAGTGCTACTGGTTTGAAACGGGAGAGGGAAGAAGCACAGATATCTGGGACCTATGTGGAGGGCACGCTGACAAATTTCCAAAGTGTTTTCAGAGGGAGTATTGGGTTCTGAAAATCTTTGTCATCTGTCCCACAACTAACTATTTGAGTGGATTAGTCACTGTTGGCTTTGGCTTTTCATTTGATTTCCAAAAAGAGGCTGCAATCTTCAGTTCCATCTCACCTGCTTGTGGCACACTGGCCAAGAAAAGGTCCATGAGGACAACATGGCACTTGTCTGGGCAAGGGAGAGGAAGAATATTGAGTGGCATTTTGGGGGGCAGAAGGAGAGCTCTCTGTTCACATTAGCCTTGGACTGTTTGGCTTAGTTTTGGCTTTGGTTTTTTGGTTTTGGGTTTTTTTTTTTTCATTTTGTACAGTGAGAAACTCCTGGGATCAAGTTAAAAGGTGAAAATATTAACTTTCTTGGAAAAAAGTGCAAAATACTGCCAGCTTCCTGAGTTATAGGGTCCTGATATCAAACTGAGGTGGCTTGCAATGGGCTAACAAGGTGGATCCTACACTGCCAGCTCAAACCTTCCTGCTGCAGAGCAGGACTAGTGCCTGCCCAGCAGGAAAACATGAGGCTGCCAACTTGAGCCAGCTCAAGAGCTGCACCAAGGCCAGCTGAGTCATCTCACCAGCTTGGGGGTTGGTAACCTCCTCAGTTGTTGTGATAAAAATCATCTCAACTCGAGCCTCACCATCCAGTGAGAAGCTTGAAACAGCAGCAACAGCAGCAGCAATGTCTGAGGGAGAAGGATTGGAGTCTGGGAGTGTCTGATCTTAAAGCTTGGGAAACCCTGAAGAAGTCTTGCACACAGGTATGAAAGTGGTGGCTCTCATTCACACTTCCAGGAGATGTCTATCCAAATGTTATCATTTTGCTGTTTGCAAAAGGATTAAAGGGTGCAGGAGTCACTCAGGTATCTCTTACCTAGACAAGGGTTTAACCATTTCAAGTGTAATAGCAGTTTCCACCTTAGAGTAAACTGCTCTTGGTTACCTGATTACTTTTTCATGCTTCCACTTTGCTGAAGGATCTGCAGATCCTCCAAATGCAATGAAATATACTGGCACATTTAATCAGTGTTGATTCCCTGAAGAAAGCACGGGAAACAGCATTTAGAGACAAGAGTTGAGCATGCTGCATTTGCCAACCATATGCTGGGATATTTTCTTTCATCCTGGGCTCCACCAGTAGCTTGTATTTACAGGCATAGAATTTGAAACAACACAGATCGAGAGTAAATAGCATTCAAAAATCATGTTGAGATTTAGCATCCTTTATTTCAGAGAAGGAAGCACAAGGAAGGAAAAAATGGAAAATGAGGTTAGGGTAGATCCTATCAGAGGCTGTTGTGTGAACCTCAGTTCTCACTGGCATCCCAGCAAAGAGGAGTTAAAGGCGTGATATGAAGGAGGACAATTTGCAGATGTTTATAGGGAAGATGAAATGATGATGGCTGTAAGAAGGAAACACTCCATGGAACTGGCTGGTTGCCAAATCCTACCATCAAGTGACTTCTGATGAATAGTACAGGCCAGGGTTATGCCAGATTTGCTTTGCTTCCACATGCACACAGGAGAGAAAGAATGGACCAAGCTGCCTTATCCCTTCAGCAGGTCACAGGACTGCTCCTGTTCTCATGAAGCTCTCACTGCTCCACATTGGTTCCTCACCCCCTCTGGGCCCATGAAACTTGCTCTGCCTCAGATGGAAGGCAGCTGTGCTGGGCACTGGGAGGACTGTGGACATTCCAGGACAAGTACACGTTTAAGTCACTGCAGGGATGAGGCAGCCAGGATACTGCTTACAGCAAACCAGAAAAGCAGCTGTTTTGAAGGACCCTCTTAAAGCCTCAATTCCTTGGTGTAACACAAGTTGTACAGAAATGCATAGCTCTGAATCCTAGGGTTTTTTTGAAAGGGAGGCCCATCAACTCACTCCAAAATGTGCTCCCTGCCTGCCTTGCCTGCCTCCCTCTTCCAGCATCTACCACCTGCAGAAACACCCCTCACCCCTTTCCTCTTCCACAGAGCCCATTTCACCTTACAAGCTGCTGTGAACTGGGGACTTTCTTTACGTACAATCCTTGTCTTACTGAACAACTTGCTCAGCTCCAAAGGCCAGATGCTGTTGGTGAATTTCCATGAGACTGACAGGAACCAGCACACAGAGGGAAGCCCAAGCTGTTCTGGGTCAATGAGATATTAATTTAGATTCTGCTCTTTGAGATACTTTGCTGCTGTAGCTAAGAGTGGTGAGTATGGCAGTATTTCATAGGGCTTCTATAGCTTTGTAGGCAGGAGAGACAAGAGGCTCTAGCAAGCAGTTGCTGTGCACATGTGAGGCTGTATTTGCTATTCTAAATGCTATTCTAAACCAAGGAGTACATTTTAGCCTGGCTTACTAAGGAAACAAAGCTTATGCTCTCACGCTGCTTTTCCATCTGTTTCCCCTTTGATTGTTCCTCAGCAAATCTGGAGCCCATTGGCCAGTGTCAGCCAAATTTGACCATGGAACAGTGCGCACTTCCCTCTGTGAAGAGACGGGTGGCTTGATGCAGGAGAAGGCAGGGATAACCCTGCTTTTTAATTGGGAAAGGCTTGAGCCAGCTGGACTGGAGTACAAGCTTGGCCTGTCAGCCCATGCTTGGCTCTGGGTCTACCACAGCTTGTGCCCAAGCACGGAGGCTGGGTAAGACCTTGGCTACCTTGGCTAGTAACTGTGCCTGGTGGGGAGAGTTTCCTCCCTGACCTTTGTGCCAACCAGCTTAACCCTGCAAGATGACATCTGATAAACTTGGGCTCTCTAAGAAAATATCTCATAGCTATTTTGTGTTCAAGTGATTCAAAATATCCTGATAGGAGATGATGTATTATTAAACCTCTTAATTTTTCAAGAATTTGTATTTTGACCTACAATATTTTGAGGAAACCCTTTGAGGGATGTATTTTTGCAGGGCAATCACAATTGATACTATAAACACATGCCCCTGTCAGTCCCTCTGTCTGACCTCGCACCATCAGACAAGCAGGCTTAGCCTTCGCATGTCCGTAGGGATTACTTTATATCTGTCTATAGCAGTGACTGGGATAAAGTGATCTTTTCTGCAAATACAATTTAGTCTTTAGGAAGTTACTGCTTACTCATGTGTTAACCTCAGCTCTGAGCAGGTGACCAAAGACAGGCAGACTGCAGCTTGCCTGTGCTAGTGAGCTATAAATAAAGAGGAGCCTGCAGCTACAGCTGCCTGTGCTCTGCTGCAGGTAAATATTTGTCCATGGGAGCTTGGTGAGGGCAGTTTGTATTTGAATGGCTGACCACAAATCCCCACAGGAGACTACAATAAAAATGATTTGGTGGCATCAGGTGCCACAGGATATTAAGACTTTCAGGGAAAAAGAAAAAAAATAGTTCCAGTTTATTGACAGTTCAGTGACAGGTTGTTGACAGAGAAAACCAGTATTTGATACCAGAGACTCAGATAATGAAGAGTCAGAAGCCAGCTCAGGAGATCACCAATGTCTACCTCCTAGACTAAGGCAGGAGTGAGTACTTCAGGATCATCCTAAGCATATTTTAAGTATCTCAAATAGCAAAGATTCCACAGTTTTCCTAGTCAAACATAAAATTTGTGATATATTCTCTTCCTACTGGGTATTCCATTCTCATTCTCTGAGCTGCATCCTCCCTGAAGTCCTCCTATCCATCCTCTCTTTGATTACAACTGTCCCAGTTTTCAGGAGCTGCTTTCCGATGTCCCAGTGACTTTCCTGAATTGTAAATCTGACAGCATCAATCATTTTGAATATCCTACTTTCCCAATACATTTAGCATGGGGATCACTCCTGATTCCAGCTTTTTACAGATCTCTGACATTTTAATGAAAAGCTATGGAGCAGAGAGGCTACGGTGCAGGACACTTTGAGAGAACTGTACTTGCAACACCCCTGGAGTTTTGTGTAGCCACAGCAGGTTGACTGACCTACTTTTCATCCCATGTCTCTGCTCCTTCATTTTCCTGTATGTGGCAATGAAAACCAGTGCAGAGGCTGTGCAGAGCCTCAGCTGGAGTAGAAACATCAGAGCCCATGGAAGAGGCCACTCAACACAACAGTCTGTTGAGCATATTCGACAGAGAGTGGGGCCACTTGGGTGAGACACTGCAAAAGCAGAGAGGCCAGAGAGCAGAAGAGGGGAAAAGAGGTCACAGGACCATCATTACCCCCTGCCACTGCTTTGCCAAACTCCTCTGTCAGCAGCACCAACCCCAAATTTCTTACCTTTGCCCCTTAAAGGCCTTTTGTGGCCTCTTTTCATGCAGTTCAAGTGTCTCCATTTAGCAATGGTCTCATCGATAAGGTGTTCTTTCCACTCCACACCATGCAGCAAAGGAGCTCCTCTGTTTAAACACCATGACATCACCTTCAAGGTCATCCTATAAATTCCTTCCTAAAATTATTTGTCAGAAACTCTGTGGAAAATGCAGTGAGAATGAGACTGGTGGCATGCACTAAATACACTGCCAAGCACAGAACTCTGCTCTGACCCTCGATTTTGAGCATGGCTGACCTGTGAGGAGCATCTCTGTTGTGTTATATCTCATTTTGGGCTGGGTTGCTGGCACATGGGCCACCTTTCTCTTTTATCTCTGCACAATGGGTGCCCCAGTACAAAACTGGAGCCTTAGCTGAGACACAGTTAATAAGCAAGTTGGATACAGCAAAATGGAGAATGAGTATCAGTCTCTTTAATGTCAGAACACTCTCAAAGCTTTGTTAATACAATTTCAGTATTATTCTTTATGAAACAATCCTGTTTAACCAAGATGACCAGACTTTTCCCCTCTCTAATTTTAATGTGGTTTTATAAAATGGATACATTTGGCATGTCATCTGGAAACATTAACCAGGGAGGTTAAGGGGTGAGGCTCTTGGGTTTAAAGCATCCATTTAGTAGATAGATAAATGAATGGACTAAGTGCTACCCCATTTGTCATAGGGCTATTATACCTGATTTTTTTTCTGGGCTGGTTATAAGCTATTGGTTAATGGGGTAGAATTAGATTTTTACAGAACTCTGTGCAGATAATTTTCTTGGAAAACATTTTGAAAAGCCTGCCTGTCCAGAATATGAGATGTGATGTTCCACTGCTGTCTGACTGATTGGTCCTCAAACAGCAGGACTGCAGCTGCAAGTGGTAGCCTGTGGCTCCTCCATTAGAGTTTCTGCACTAGCACAGGAGAGCTGTAATAAAGAGAAATGACATGTTAATGTGGAAGTAGGTTCAAAGCCCTCAGATCTGAGCATCATGGGACATTAAGGAAATTTAACATTTGATCTAGAGCAGGGCTCCTTGGACTGGGGAGCCTCAGGTCCAAAGTCATCACATCTTAAAATTCTGTGTGCAGACTGTTTAACTTGGGCTCATCTGTCCTCATGAGATTAATCCAAATAAAGAATAATACCAAGGTAAGTTCCTCACAACAGGATCCTAGAGCAATGGAGAGTCATCTCTAACAATATAAATACTAGGTAATGTAAAACCTGGCTGGATAAAACACTGCCTATTAAATATAACAAAAGTTATCCTGTACCACTGGCAGTAGGCGGGGCAGATTTCCCATTTCCCCTATATTTTCCATGAATATTTTCCTCTGAAAAGCTCCTTGCCTTTCCCATATTCTAACATTTCACTCAGGCTGAAGAAGGTACAAAGGGAAAGCTCTGGGACATTCCAGGGTTATGAAGTATTTAATCTCCAGGACACCCTTATCTGAAGTTGGTTGAGACACTTCAGACAGAAATAGGTCCCATCCTAACAGAGAGTAAAGGGAACAAAGCATATTTTCTAGTGGATAATTGACAGATCCACAAAATCACCACCATTACAGACAAGCTTTTTGTTCTTAGCTGTAGCTATGAGGCTGAAGGATGGCTAAAAAACAGAAGGGCTCTGCATAAGGTGAGGGGCAATTCCCTATACAATTAGCGGGACTTATTTGCCCCAACAAGAGGTCTAGAAGAGGGTGGTGTTATTCCTTCAGTACTTATCTCCTTTGATGCTCTCTTTTTTTTATCAAGTAACAATGATCTTCTCTTTCCACAGTATATCCTTGACCTTACATATGTTCATTCCCAAGTTCTTCGTATCATTCTGTTTTGCTCTTTCCTCCTTCCTTGCTATACTTTCCTTAGCAAACCGTCTCATGATGCTCTCTGTGGCTGGGAGGAACTTCCCCATCACAACCCCCGATCTCACTTGCTGTTCTCTGTTAAAATCCTACTCAGGAAGCCCAAATGCCTGAATAAAAGTTGGCAGTGTGTAGGCTGATGTGCTGCTCTTGGGTTCACTTTTAGCCCCCAGCCATGCTGTGCTCAGGTTTTTTCTCTGCCTTGAAGACTGTTTGGGAGCATCCTGGCCATTTTGCTCTGGGTCTGTGTCTCAGCCAGCTGAGAGGATTGGGTACTCTGATTGGTACCCCTGTGTTTTATGAGCAAAATGTTAATATTGTGAATACTGAGCTGCTTTAGGACAACAGTTTGCAAGTTCAGTCATGCAGAACTGAAAGTGGACTTGCAGTTGAGGTCCAAAATAGCCTGTGAATGCCTAACCAGGGAGGCTGGGATGACAGGCACCCAGCTTCCTAGCAGGTGCTCATTTCTTTCACGTGGAGCTACTGTTGGAGGTCAGGGCCTTTTTATTGGAACATGATGTGACTGCATCACTTCTGTTACAGCACAAACAACAGAGTCATCCCAGTGACACTGAGAATGGGCCTTTCAGTGAGGTGAATAAATAACAGACTCTCTCACTGGAAACCTGTAATGTGTCAGTACAAATCGAGGATAACAAGAAAGAGGTGCCCCCAGCTATCATATCAGATATATTGTCTCTCTATATATTTTGTCTCAGAAAGCCCCCACCACTTTTTTTTTTTTTTTTTTTGGGGTGGGGGGGGGTCCTGCAAAATCCAAGTGTTCCGTTTTGAAAGTGATGCTCATCAAGTTATGGAAATGTTGGCTGAAAGTCCCCTCTGCAGGTCACCTAGTGCAGATGTCTTCCCTAAAGTCCAACCTGGCTCTCCCAAACAGCAAACCTTGGAAACCACCCCTTGCATTGTCCACTGCTCCTGAAAAGTATCTGCTGTTTGTGTCTCTCTGCTGGGTGGTTGTGGCCACCTCCAGCTCACCTCTCAGACACCTCTCTCCAGCCTAAGCAAGCCCAGCTCCCTCCAGCTCTTTGAGGGGGTAAATCCTGCAGGCCCTGAACACATGGCAGCCCCACTGGGCCCTGCCAGTTTCCCCACATCCCCCTTGACCTGGGAAGGGGACCAAGGCCAGACACAGCAACCCAGGTACAGCCTCCCCACCACCAAACAGTCTGGAATAAGGAACTTCTCTCAGACCTAGCCGTCCTCCTCCCCAGCAACACGCACAGGCTTTCTGAGTGAGGAGCTGCTGTCAAAGGCACTCATGGATTCCCTTTACCCATGAAGTTGTTGCTTTTTGAACCTCTGTAATGGTTTGAATCTAAAATACCCTCTAGCAAAGAGTTTTACAGATTTCTTGCACTGTGTGTGAAGAACCGCTTCCTCCTGCTTGTGGAGAGATTGCTAATTCCTAGTATCATTTCTTGTTCTCATACAAGAAAGCACAATGAACCATTTATCATCCCCCCGGCCTTCCTGATTTTATAGATCTCTATAGAAGTGGTAACAAAAGAGGACAAAAATACATAAGGAAGACAAATGCTATATTCTGCTTTTCTCTCCCTTTATTTCCTGAAACATGCGACTCCTCACACTTCATTTGAGCATCACCTTTGGAGATTGTCTCCCGTTGTTTCCTTCTCCTTTGTCTTTATTGCACTCCACCAGCTAACAGCAGCTAGGAGTAACTGAGGCCATAAACAAACATTTTCCTGCTCATTTACCTGTATTGTTCTGGCAATTGCTTAATGGTAAACATATGACTTACTGACACAGTTAAGGCCACGATGTTGAAAAGTTTAATTCCTTGCCTTTGAAGGTCAGGCTAATACAATTTTTCTCCACATTCCTCCAGGCCATAGAGTCAAGAAAAGCCACAGGCAGAGGTGCTCTCAAGACCCCCAGCTGCATTATCATCTGAATTTCATTAGGATTCTGGATAGTGCCGCTGATGAAGTTGACTGGGGAAAAAAAAGCAACCTAATCTGTTAAAGAGCTGCAAAAAAGAGCTGTAATTCCTTCTGAAAGACTGTTTTAGCTTCTTGCTCTGCTAATCTGGTGCTTGTGTTTATGAGGACAGTCAGTATGCATCCTCAAGCAACAATTTTAATGTCTGCTCAACATATGCTGTTTACATGATTTCAAAGTCCCTGATCTTGCAGGCAGTTTGACATTCAGCAAAGAACAAGGCCTGAAGGGAAGGAGACAGCCTGCAGGTTAGGAACAACCAGCTGAACCCTACAAAAACTAACCCCAGTCTCCAGAAGAGCTTTCCTAGAGCAAGGGGTTCAGGCAGGGGCAGAGGGAGGGGTACTCTTCTAAGCCACCTCTCTGAATCTGACACAGACAATAAGCCTCCAAGTCCTCAAAATGTTCTATTAATCCAAGGCTTGCTAGAAAATAAGCTAGCCATCTCCATGGAGTGGGAGAACTGATGTGGAGTATAGCTGGTGATGTCCTGCTAATACCAAAACAAGGGGCTCCCACTCTTCCCTCTGTCGACTCAGTTATCCTGAGTCTATCATCAAGGGAGGACAGTGTGCGTCCTGGGAGCGGGAGATGCTGATGAGGGAAGAACAAACAGCCTCTGTATGGGAACAGGAATTATCACGAGGGATGACAGTTACCCTTGCCAGGGACTTTCCCTGTGCTTATTAACCATCCAAAGCAAACTGAGCTGCCTGTTCTGGAGCCATGAGGTTAAAGGTGGTCTTTGTTTAACACAGAGGTGTGCTGACAGGGAGGCAGCCTGGACTGTAAGGTTTTTTAGGCTGCAGAGCCATCCCTTATAGAGGAAAGTTCCTAGGGCTGCATGCAGAGGTGGAAAAAGAGACTGGAGAAGACACGAGGCAGCAGCCAGAATCCTTGATATGATCCTTTGGATTGACTGAGTGCAAGTTGTTGTTCGGGTGATGCTTGGCCTATGGTTTAGAAAACCGAGTTTCTTGTGCAACAGATCGTAATTCGTAAGGGGAGCTGGATCTTGGCTTTTCCTCCCCTATGACTCGGTGGCGGCTCTTCTCCTAAAATTATTGAATGGCACCACCTTGTGGGTGCTCGGAGGTGAGGAGCCTTTTCCATCTTTATTCCATGCGGACTCTGCAGGGGTACGTTTGAAGAGCGAGGCATGCAAAGGGTGATTCATTCTCACGCTGCTTCTCAAAGACCGGGCACTCATCAAGAACTGATTTTCTGCTTGTTTGCTGCCAGCTGACAGAAACAGATTTTAGTGCTTAGAGGCTGATTTTCAGAGCTTAACTGCTTTTGCCTTTGCTAGAGGTCTTATTGGAAAACTGTTTACAGATAAAATAATTGACACTTTCCAATTATAGAGGAAGTGCAGAGGAAAAACACTGAAATATACATTAAAGGTGATCTGCCCAGTGTGCCATGTCTTACCTCTTTCCAAGGTGTGAAATCCATGTGTCAGCTGGTCCATGCATCACACAATTCCCTAAACCAAAATGTAAGGTGTAGTGGGAGAATTTACCATATGTACTCTTGAGTTTGCCTTTAGGGATTACCCTGGCAATGACAGCACATATCTCAAATTGCAGTTTCTGGGAAGCATCAGACATATGTTCATGAATAGAACAGCCTGTGTGCAACAACTCCAAGACTTTCCATAAAGCACTGGCTGCACGGTGTGTATTTTATACAGCATTAGGATTCATGTTCATATGGTTATGCAGGAACCCAGGATGCTAAACAGCAGCTATGAGACTGTGTGAGTGTGCATGTATGGAGTACCAGGATTTTTGGTCAAGTGGGATTATCATATATAGATCCAAGAAGCTCCATGAAATCTAACAGACAAGATTTTGCAGAGGGAATAAGATGATGTCCTAAAAAAGAGGGATATATTGTAGCCTAAACTACATCAGGAAAATGGCAGAATCTTAAGGAGACTATGGACAGGTGAGCAGACACATTCATACACTTCTACAGTCTGTGGGGAGAAACTCAATAAAAACATAAATAAATAAAAATGGTTAAACTGCCAATTAAATTTTTCAAACCAGCTTCCCAAAGTCGGTTTCAATTTTGGAAAGAGCATTTTCCTTTTACAGTGTTGCCCCCCAGCCATGTGCCCACCCAGTTTTCTTCTAGGTGTAGTCACAAGGGCTGGATGCAAGGTTGTGCCAGAGATGTGCTGAGACACCACGGGCAGAACAATGTGGTCAAAGCAGTGTGGCCCACAAAGTGAGGAGAGTGCCAAGAAAAGGGCTGAGGAAAACTTGCCAGGGCATTAGAGGTTTCTGAGGGCAGGCATTAGGACAGGACTGGAAAGGCACCAGGCCAGCCAAAGCTAGGCTCTGCAAGGGATAGTTTGCTATGTGTTCCCTATAACCCTGGGCATCCACCAGGATAACCCCATCTTAGGTGTGTGAATGACAGTCCTGTCCCCAGAGCACCTTCAGCCTGACAACAGACCAAGATGTGCTGAGAGGAGAGCGTGTGCTGTGAGAGCAGGTGGGTGCTGTGAGAGGCAGAAATGCCGGCACATCAGCAGCCAGCACTCTGTGGGTGCCTTTTCCAGCCGTGACAGGGTAACACAATTTAAAGCTGGGACCTGGAACATGAAAATGAGCCAGTGTTAGAGACAGTGATGGGGATTTCCTCTTCATTGCCCCGAACATGCCTGTGTGGGAGAAAAGATGGAGATGCTTACTTGGAAATTCAGAAAACCAATGTCAGCAGCGACCTCTGGGATAAATCAGAGACGGCTATCAATATCCAGTTGTTGAAGAGCAGTGCTAAGAAGGAAGGGAATTTACAGGCTGAGGAGATCGGCAGTGCATGTTTGCAAAAGGGATTAAAGGAAGTGAGGGAGCCCCTCTAGTGGGAGAATCCAAGAAAGGCAATCACAGCCATTAGCTGGAAAAATGATCCTAATGTAGCATCCAGGATGGTCACAAATGTGAATCAAGATTGTCCCAAAACGCAGTGTGGCATCATTTATATTACATAAGGCAAAACCCCCTTGAAAACTGAAGAAAACATCCAACAGTTTCTACCAAACTGACTACAAGAAAAGCTTTTCCTGACTTGCTATCTGGTGAGGGAGTAAAGCCTGAGCATGTGAACAGAATACCTCTATCATGCACACAAATTTTAAATCATGTGGAAATGGTAGCATATTTCATAGTCTTTTAGCCTGGACACCAGAACTCCCTGTTCAATCACCAGGTGCTAGGGAAGGTCACAGAGACACTAAAATGCTCAAATTAAATATTGGTCCCACCTCTAGTGTGAATCTGAGGTAGCCAGAAAGATTTGCAGCATGCCAAAAAAGGTAATACAATGGGAAGGGAAGAAACACTGTCTGCCTCTATTATTTGGGGAAATCACTAACTCTGTGTCCACCTCAGTTTCCAATTTGTAAAGCAGGGTGAAGAGCAGTTCTTCACTCTTAGAAAAAGTCACATATCAAAAATCCTGAAGGCTCTGAAATGCCAACATACTTAGGAGAAGGAACCAGCATAGTGTCTGGGCCTGGTATAGCATGGCACTAACTTTTTACAGCTTGCAGATTCTGTTTTAGCACTGCGCTGCCAAACAGGACAGCAGACCAGCAGGGCTGTGTTGGGAGAGGACAGCTCCAGCTGCAGAGCAGGCTTGCTTATGAAAGCCACCTTCTGCTCCAGGAGCTGTGGCTGGCAGGAGGACAATGCCTCTGCCTGATGAAGAGGATGAGGAAGATGCTGCCTATTAGACACCTGTAATAGCTTAACACTTGGATTTTATCATGCAGCAACAAATTCAATATTTCCACCTATTTATGTAGTGGTTTAGGGCTGTATTTGACAGGCTTTAATGTAAACATGATATTGCTGGCACACCAACAGCTTTTTTTTGGCATTGCTTTTACAGAGTCTTTACATAGACTGAGATGATGTGTGACTCATGTAAATTCAGGGTTTTTTTTACTTTAAGCAGATGTGGCCCCTCAGTGTGAGCCCAAGAACAGTTGGGGCGTTGCTGGGATTTATTTACAAACCTCCAAGCCAGCAGTTTTGAATCTGGGTTAAAGTTAGATGCCTATTTCCATGACAGATGGTCTCATTTTGAGAAGGAGTGAGTCTTGACAACCGGGGCTGGCTGGGAGAGCGAATTTCTGTTTCATAAAGATGATTCTATTTTCACGGTATTTTCAGATCCCAGATCAAGATTTAAATCTCCGAATTCAAATATCGCTCAGGGATGAGCAACATTTCATCTTGCCAGCATCGAGGCTCCTGCTGATCCCTAGCTGCTGCCAGTGTTTATCCAGGCTGCTGGAAGAACGAGGAGTCCTGGCTCAGTTGTCACCTGCCTGACAGAGCTGTGGGGTGTCAGGAGCGAAGGCTGGCTGGGAACCTTTCTCAGGGGGTTGTGCAGTTCCCAGGTGCTCTGGTGTTCAGGGAACAAGCCTGAGCCCATGGACTATTCCTGTGACTTGGCATGGCAGGATTGTGGTAGGGGTTCCCTGGGCTCCACAGCAGCCCTGCAGGTAAAAGGACCAGAGAGAGGTTGTCATAGAAACCCTGATTTTCTTTACCCCTGACAGGATCAGATCTCACCAGAGGTTTTTCTGGAGCAACTCAAGGGAACCATTTCCATAAAAATGTTCCAGTCCTTCTACTGAAGACTCCAGTAGTGTTGAACAAGCCTGCTGCTGATCCAGCCTTCAGGAAATGAGGTGTGTGCACAACACAGTGCCACTCCCCCCTCCTGAAGCAGCAGCTCTGCCATGGGGAGGAGTCCCCAGTCTTGTCACACAGGGTGGCTGCTGAAGCGTGTGAAATCACATGAGATGTCTGACGTTGGTGCGAAGTCAGGAGCTCCAGGTTATTTTCCCTGGCCTCCAGCTACTTTTGTGGAAAGGTAAGGAGCGTCACTAGGTCCTTCCAGCAGCTCTGTGCAGGTGTCTCGTGTCCTTATCCCATCTCAAATGGCAAAAGATGTTGCATTTAAGGGCGACAGCCCCCTGTGAATTGTCTGTCATTGTCAACATCATTGCCAGGCAAAGGAAGGGGAGGACACCTCCAGTATCTGCTGAATTTCACCACGATCCTTGTCAGGGAAAGCAGCATCCCTCCAGTCTAACTCCTGGCCCTGAGAGCCTGGATTTTTCATTCACCATAGCTTGGTGCAGAAAGGCAAAGCCTGAGACAAGGAGGAAGAGTGTGTGTAACACTCAGCTTGCTACACACAAGACAACTGCAGCATGTGCTGCTGAGCAGAGGGGAGCTTGCACCCAGAGTATGGATATGGGCCACAGTCCTTCATTAGCCTGCATTATTATTAGGGTGGCACCCAGAGGAATTTTGGTGCCAGTGGTGTAACTCCTCTTCAAATTATCTCATATGCCATTAAGAAGAGGGCCAGGCTGACTTTTTTTTTTGATTTCAGTACCTTGCAGTTGACATCCTGAAGGAGTGTTTGCAAAGGCAGTGTGACATGTGACACCCAGAAAGCTGACTGTAAACATGAGTTTGTGCAGACTTCATGTTATGGAGGGAAAGAGCTTCTACTTCTTAAGTTTTTACCTAAAGAAAACAAAAACAATAAAACCAAACCAAAACCACCCAAAAGAAAACCAGCATCCAGCTGACAAGTGTATTAATAATTTAAGCCATCCTTGTACATTTCAGTGATCTGAAAGTTCAGCTGATTTCTTTCTGCCTTTCATTTTTGTTACTTTGTAGTAAAGGTTCTTTCCTCATCACCAGTTATCAACTTTACCGAAAGGGAACAGTTTTGCCCATGATGGGCAGAAGGATCTTTTTAAACAAAATATAGGAATCATTAACTTAAATCCTGTATTATGCCAAGGCAATCCAACATCCTTTGGAGCATTACTGATTAATATTTCATTCTCTTTCGTAAGTCACAAATAGAATTTATTTTTCTGTACTGAATCAATCAAATATATGAGCCAGAGTCTTCAGTCAGTGAAAGGGTGGCTTTGTGAAGATCTTTAAATTCTCCTTTGGTGTTCAATTCAGCACCTGTTGGCTGGGATGTCATTAAGAGCTGTTAGGCTGTTTCAGGGTTCCTGGTATTGATAGTATCTGTATGGTCACACAGCTCAGAAGTGTCCAGGATGGTATTTCCCTGGGTGCTGATGAAGGAGCACTGAGGCAGCCCTCCCACAGGAAGCTCACACTCCAAGCAAAAGTACTTCAATGGACTTAATGGGAATCTAAAAGTGCTGAAAGCATTTGTGAGGCACCAAAATGCTTCTCCTTTAAGGAGCCTTACGGAATTTCCTGTTTCATTTTGCTAGTAATCCATCTGCTCTTGAGTGAATTCTCAGTGGCCGACTTCACATATATATTAAACCATAAAGATGGAGGAAAAAGGTGACTAGGTGCAGTTTAGCAGGATCTGAACTCATTATATGTGATAGTAGAAGCAATTTGTCACTGTCTGAGTCATCACAAGTGCCCTGCTCAGGGAATCCACTCTTCCAATACAATTCTTTGAACAAAGCATTAGAGATAATAAGGTCCAGAGGAAACTTACTTGGACAAATACAACTGTCAGGCAGTTCTGAAAAGCTTATTGTTGATCAGACTGTGCACTTCTCCCAGATTAAAAATCCTTTGCAGATAAAACCACTGGAAGGTGTGGAGAACAGTGGTGAGTGGTTATCTTTGGCTCTGGATGAAGTATTTTGTCTGTGAGACAATAAAATGCAGGGCATAGGAACTGGCAATCTTGATGACTGAATTAACTTTGAAATCTCTCTCAGTCTCTGAGAACTCAGAAGATACTGCAAAGACTTTCCTGACAAATAATTATGTAATTACACTGGGGGTGAAGATTGTTTTCAGTGACCTCCAGGAATTAATTATGTTTCAGACTATGGGGTTTTACAGAACTGCTCACAGTCTGGATTTTTCTTTTGTAGCGAATTCAATAAAAATAATTTAAAAAATACGTTCATGCCTTCTGGACCATGAGTTTTGTCAAGAGATGCAATGAAACTGATACATCCTGCAGAGCACCTCAGTCTCGTGGCACTGACATTTCCCCCACAAAAATACCCAGAAGTTAACTTTCTGAGCATCTCTTGTTTGCAATACCAATACAGCAACTATGAAGGTTCAGACAAACTTGTCATCATTTTGTTAGCAATGCCACAACTGTAGTTTTTCATTTATTTGCCCACCTACATGGTGGTAGGACCTTGGAACTGCAGTTTTGGTGTAGTGTCTGCTCCTGCATGTGCACAGAACAAAGACATTAATTTACAGAAAAAATAAAATCTTACTTTGGAGGCTGTCAAACATTTAGCCTCGCTGATATCACGTAGCACTGAATTCTGCAGGTTAATTATGGCTTGTGTAAAAAAGCACTGCTTTTTGTTAGTATTGGAAACTAAATGTATTCATGCCTCCCTGAATGCTCTCTCAGCAGTTGACAGCCTTGACATTTACATAGGGGTGTGGTGAAACAGGGCACCGACACCCGTAATCATCACGAGGAAGGAAAGCATCCAATGATATAAAACTCTTTCACAGCCTCAGCCTTTCCCTGGAAAAACAGCATCTGGCTCAATGTATCTGTAGGCACAGACTGTCTGCAAGGGCTTTTTTTGTTCTTTAAACAGAACTCAGCTGACAGGTTACTTTCTGGAAGAGGCATGATGATCTGTCTATTTATGTACTGCCTTTGAGAGATGTAGCCTCAGATTAGGATAGGAATTGGGAACTGAAACAAACGGGTTTACAGAAATGGGAGATATTGGGATTCTTGGCGTGCAGACTCTGTGCAATCTGGTCTCAAAGGCATTTTCAAAAAATGGGAAAAAAAGAGCCTTTTTGTTTTTATAGCTGATTAAACTGAGCTGATGTCTCATCCTCCAGACATGAACATACCGCTTGATCTAACCTACATTTGAAGATGTGTATGACTTTCAGTGAGAGCTGGAAACATCATTATCCTTCCTTTGGAGTTAGCCCAGTGTTTACTGAGTGCCCGCCTTTGGAAATGGGCAATCTCACCCTGGGAGCTGACAGAGGAAAAGCATTTGATTCAGGACTCTGCCCTAACCAGCCTGCAGCACTCGATAGTCTTCAGGCTCTGGCTATCCCACTGACACTCACGTGAGTTTCCCTGAAAATGGAGAGCTCAATAAGCCAAACAGCTTATTTGGGCACTGGATCTCATATCCATGAGAGCCATATTCAGAACACAGGATGGCACTGGTTGCACCTCCTTGCTCTGTGTTTTCTCCAGTGCTCTGATGAAGTTCACTCCTCAATTCTGCCACCTCCTGTGGGTCCTGCTCCTGACCCATCTCCTGGCCCAGCTCACTCTTTGTCCTAAGCCCAGTCCAGCTTGAGATCTTGGCACACATCCCTCTCACTCAGGCTTGTTCAGGTTCCAAACTGAGTGTTGCTGAGGTTTAGGAGAAAGATGGCTTTTGGAAAGACTCAATATCCCCACATCCCTCATCTGAGAGGAAGGGAGGTTGTACCTCAGAGTCAGGGACCACAGCTGGTGTTGTGCCACAGGTCTCTGGCACTCAGGCCACGTAGTGACAACCAGACAACTGTGGCAACTTTGCAGCTGGCCAGTGCCAGACAGTGACACACACTGGGGTTATGTGTACCTGAAGAGATGAGAGTGGCTCCAAAAAAAAGCAATCAGCTTTCAGCTGGGGTAGAGATAGGCACCTGCCAGGTATTTTATAAATTAGGCTGTCTCTATAAATTATCCTGTGACACTGGAGACACAGAAGATTCTGCATGAAGATCCATCTTCTGTCTTACACTCCCTGCTTTCACAGCTGTGGGGATGCTCTCACATTTGCAGCAGGCTCTGCTCTGCCATAAGCAGGGCAGCTCATTGTCTGGCATTGCTGTCACTGTGTTCCTGCTGCACTGACTGCTGTTGGTGGCCAACACACCATCGTGTTTGCTCCCTGTCAACACGCAGATAGGCTGGAAATGTTTCCTATATCAAGGACTCTGTCTATACCCTGAGTTTAAAAGTGGACAAGGGAAGAGGAGGATGCACTCTCAGGTCTGTGCATGCTGCCTGGGGCTTGTTGCTGCAGACTAACTGCACTTGGGAAGTGAAGCTCTGGGGAAAACTGGGACACAACAGGCCAAGCCTTTCATAGGCTGGATAAACAAGAACCTGCAGGAAAACATTGTATTGTTCTGGCTTCCCCAGTGTTTGTAAGTGCTCCAGGTCTTGGTACGATGTCCAGGTGGGCATCTGGCTGTAGCAGATGTATGGATTGCAGCAGTGGTCGACCAGCAGCACAGACATCACCTGAAAAATCCCCCATTTGTCTCTAGATGAATCCCTCTTACATATATTGCGTGTGTTTGTTGCATGTGAGGTAGTCATCTTTACTTCCAAAGTTCTGCAGGTAAATAACCATTTGGTGTTTGATTTGTTCTGCATGCAGTGCATCAGCTGGTCCTGTTACAAGTAATTCAAAGGCTTTCCAAAGTGGTAAACCTTTGCTTATTTTCATTTCCTGCCTCTAGCAATGTAGTAAAAGATTGTCTCATTCACTGTTTGAATCCTGCAAGCAAAAGTGAAATATTCTGTGATCCAGGACAGGTCAGACTGCAGATTTTTCCACCATCCCAAAGCCTCGTTTAGCCAGCTGGATGAATAAGAGCTGGTAGCAGGGTAAGCATGTAGCAGAGCACAAAAGAAACCCTTCATACTCTGTAAAAGCAGCCTTGAGGTGCAGGAGGGCTCTGCACAAGAGCACAGATTCATCACACCACGTGTCCCCAAGCTTCAGTGCACAGCCCAACATGGACAGGGAAAGCAGGACATAGCAAGAATTTGCTGGAGCCTCACCATGGCTGAAAGGTTATTGTCCATCACCAACAGATCAGTTTTTCTTTCCCAAGGAAAGGAAAAAGGCCAGCAGAAAGGATCCGGAAAAACAGCATACCTCTGAAGCAAGAGATCAGGTTCCTCTAATCCTCTAATTTTTCCTGCATGTGCACAGGCAAAAACTTGGTGGAAGGAGCTGAGCTGAGCTTGCATGGATCCCATGACTACTGGAGCCTGTGGCAAGGCTGCTCTTCCCTTAAAGGGGAGAAAAGTGTTGTTCCCATCCGGCAGTGAAATGACAAACATGAAAAGCCCCACTTCCGAAATATCTTCAGTCCCAGTGACCAAAAGCTGCTGTTGGTTTTGTTTTTTTTTCAGAAGGTGTCTTCACTCACTCTTGTCCCCACAGTTGTTCTCATTGCCTTTGTACAGAGCAGTAGGAGGAAGAAATGACAGGGAAAGGTTGCTAAGCCTAAGGCCCACTCTCAGTAGCCTGCTGCACACAAAGCTTTTCTACCTCGCTTTATTCCAGAAACAGGATCTTGTGGAACCCTCTATGCCTGCAGCACAGTTTGGCCATTGCTGGCAACAGGCTGCAGGTTCTGTACTGAGTTTGCAGGACTGAGACCTGCCAAACTTGCTCTGCCTGGACGACTACAGAGTACCTGCTGCCTTATTTCAGTCTGGTCTAGCTGTAGGAACACTTTCCTCCTTCTAGCCAGGTGCCTACAGCTGACTGGGTTAATTTTCACTTGCACTGCATGGCAGAACCATAGTTTTATACCAGTTGCTCTTCAGTGCACCACGAGGTGCTCACAGCTCCAACTTCTTATGCTGGAGCTAACAGAGGCCATCATGGCAGGGGTGGTCCTGAGAAGCGGAAGCACAGGGTGATACAGGCCCAATGGGATGGAAAGAGATGGGGCACAGGCCTGACTCTGGAGCACGCTACAAACAGATCACCTATGGACAGCTAAAAAAATGCAGCTACAGAGCTGGATGAGAATGGTTTCAGGGGTGGCAAAGATGACATATAAATCATATCTTACATGTATATAATTGACATCTATGGTAAATTTGGACGTGAAATGGAGTTTCAATCCAGTGAAGAAAAAACAGGTGTAAAATCATGTGACAAATTAGAAAACTGACCTCTAGGAGAATATGGAGTGAGATCACCATCAGCCTCACAATTCTCCCACTGAACAACTCCAGATGCTGATGATTTCCTGTAACACCACCACCAGAATGAAACCACCAATCTTAGGATTTGGATGAGCACAGGTAGGGGGAATGTGACCCCAGGAATAGGTGTAGAAGATACATAGAGTCTGCATAAGGCTTCAAATTATTTGTAATTATTATTATTGCTATTGAATTTTTTTCTGAAAGGAGTATTATTTATTTTTCAATAATAATTTAACCTGGACTAATAATGGTTTTTTATTAGTGTGCTAAGATTTCAGTTCTACTAACATTCAATACTTTGAATACTTTTATATATATGTTTCCCTTTTGCCAGAAACAATATTTTGAGCATAACACTCTAAGAAGGTCTCTTAATAGCTCAGAAACATGCTATATTTCTCACAGGTTCAAAATAACCAAATACTTTATAAGCTGAAATCATCACCAAATGTGAAAAATGCATCTGCCCAGGAGAGGTCTAAAGAGCTTCTCAGCCTTAGGTGAAAAGGTAAATGGTGTTTTGGGTAAAATCAGCTTTTGTTTTCCAGTTTTCCCCTTCAAACTTGTTCTTACTCTCTCTATGAGTAAAAACTGATTCTGTTCATCTCCTAGACTGCACTTTGTCAAAGAGGAAAGCCACAACAAACACCTTATGGATTGGGAGACATTAATTTTAGCTACAGATCAAAATTCAAAGAAATAAATAGACACTTTGAAACTCCTAGTCTTCTTCTTGTTCCTCAGTAAAGCTTTCCACATCAGTGTCCTCCATTTCTAATGGTTCTATAATGTTTTACAGATGTATTATGCTTACAATAAAATTCAGAAGCTATGCATTGCCACCAAACAGGTACCCTGAGCACCAGCTTTTCTAAACCCCTGGGAAAAAAAAAAAGAGGCCAAGACCAAGAGCCACCAGAGCGGACAGACCTGTGCCATTTGGAACCATAAAGAGGTGAGAAACCATGTGAGGGACTCTCCTAGTTTTGTGCTGGGCTTCCTGGGCAGAGTTACAGTGTAACCTGTAATTACAAGGTACCGTGTAATTACAGATGTTTCCACATCCTGGACATCCTGGACCAGTGGTGTAGAGGTGATTGGCCATAAGCCTGGTGGCCATTCCTGGTTCTGGGGTTTTGGCTTCCCTCTCAGTTGGAGATACTTGCAGAACATTTTTCTCTTGACTTCTATGTGTCCCTGCATCAAGTCAACTCACAGGAGTACCTAAAACTAACCTCTATGACTAAGAGCATGGTCCAGATGCTCCTTGAGCTCTGACAGGCTGGGTGCTGTGAGCACTTCCCTGGGCAACCTTACCTTGACATCTGCAGCAGGTGAGGGTGGCTTAATGGCGATAATACTTTGGAAGATGTGCAAGATCTAGACCCAGTTTTGTGAGTGGCTTTGGTTTTCTCTTTGGATGACTCCAAACAACATTTGGAGATCTGATACTTCAATTCTCTTTAGTTTGAGTATACTTAATATGTTTGCCTTCTTGTAAAATGCAAAAAAGGTATTCTTGATTTGCTGTATTTTCCCTTAAAAGGAAACCCTGTTTTCCTATCAAAATGGGAAGAATCCATTTTTTTATGAAATGTTGATTTATAAGATGCATGGAAATCCTCCTTCCTTAAACAGAGCTTGCCATAAAGGAGTCTTCTTTTCTGTGAGTTTAATTTTGGCCAGGTCCTTCTGCCTCATCCAGGAACTTCTCCCTCAAACCTGTAGACCTTGATCCTCTGTGTCTTATGAGGGCGTTGCACAAGTCTGATTGCCCAATCCCACTTCCCCCCATTGCTGCCGGCTCTGATCCAGGCCCAGAGCAGAACATCTGAGAAATGCTTAGATCAAAGCTCCCCACCACCGGCGGGGTTTGGCCATTAACCTTTTGTTTATGCCCTTGCTGTGCAGCAGAGGCACTCCAGGTATTTCCTTGCTAAACAAAGGCAGGCATTTAAATTCTGCAATCTGCTTAATGACTGGACACCGTTACTGCACACAGCGTTTGACTCTTTCCTCTGCAGAGATTAATGCTGGCATCTTAAACATCACTAATGCCTTATAGACAATCCATTAACATCAGTGTCTCCTAAGTGGCCAGCCGTACCATTATTTATAAAATAGGGATCCTTTCCTAGTGCTACCGCTACCAATCCCTTGATTTCCTGAGATGGAATCGTGCCTATTATCAGCTGTGGAGTATTTTACACTGCTACATATTTTTACTATATAATGAGCTGCGTGTGTGTGAATGACATGAAAAAAAAAAGCAGAATATTGCTATTCCACTTGCTGCAGTGTATGAGCTGATCTGGTTAGACATGAAATGCAGACAGAAATCCGCCTCACCTCTCAAGCTAATTTTAGTCTCTCCCTCTGTTCTCCGTGGCTGTGTGTGTATAAAATCACTGGCAGTCTGACAGCGTTTCAGTAACCTGTGCCACGCGCAGAGCAGGATGTACTCACCAACCATCTGCTTGCATGGCACGGGTTAACTGAGCCTGTGGGATTGTGCTTACCTAAACAAAACCACTGCAGTGAGGGGAAAAACAATGAATGGGTGGAGATGAGCAGCCCATGCATTCCAGCTAGTGCAGTCCAGGCAGCAATGACAGCCTGAAGGTTGCAGCAGCATCGGGATCAGCATTCCAAGTGCAGCGATCTTACAGTCTGGAGTGATTTTACGTGGAATTATTCTTTATTTGCTGAGCCATGGCCAGTAACCAGGCCAGCCTGCAGGATGATCCGAGCAGGCACTGCAAGTTCTTATCCTATATGTTCTACCAGGCTGTGAGAGATCACAAGCCTGTGTGGATGCTGGAAGACATGAGAACTATGGAGTATTTTTACTGGGAGGAAAATGCCAGCCTACGAACCTACTCACCTTCAGAAGCCCTTCTGTATGCAGTGGTGCATAATCACCTGCCTTATGCTCAGTATCTGCTGTCTCATTTTCCAGAGGAGGCTCTCAAGGTGCCTGGGGAACACTTCTGCTATTGCCCATCCTCTGCTCCTCACCTGGCCATGGCTGTCACATATGACAGGAGAGATATCTTGGGACTGATCATCAAAATTGCACACAAGCTCCCCAGCTTGAACTCCTATATCAATCGGGCTGGTTGCTTTCATCTGGAAGATGGGAAAACACCCCTGCACCTTGCCTGCGAACTGCTGAGGTCAGAGACGGTTCTCATCCTCCTCGGGAATGGAGCGTCTCCCAGGATAGAGGACAGTAAAGGGCTTACCCCACTGGACGTCATCCTGGAGCAGATGTGGGACTCCAAAGTCAATGTGGCATCAAAGAAGCTCTGCCTCGACTACCTCTTGCTCTTCATGCCCAACCCACAGTTTAAGATGCGCAAAGTTCTGCAGGAGCATCCAGACCACTGGACAGCTTTGCTGGGAGAAGACAAATTCAACAGCCTGGTGGGGAACACACCTGCTTCTTTATATCTGCAAGCTATGCAAACTATTCTCCAGACTCTTCCCCCTTCCCACTTCCCTAAAAGCATCCAGGAACTACCTATACCTCAGGCACTAAAGCCCTTACCATCCTATGGCAAAAAGCTACCAGCAAAAAATGTGGTAAATGTTTTTCCTTGACTTTATTCAATGGGTCTTGGATTTTCCAAGGCAACTTAGAGGAGCTGGTCATCCACCACCCTCTGCATTTTAGTGTGATTTTAGTACTTAACCTGTTAGGCTATGCTGGAAAATCCAATATTTTGTGACAAGATTTTAAATGTCTTTTCTAACTGATTGCAAGCACGGCACTTTTAAAGGCAAAAGCCTTCCTTGTTTTCTGTTTTGTTGTGCATGTGAAGGGTTAATTGTAGTTGAGACTGTGTTATGTTTGGTTTCTTAGTTGTCAGCTGGTATCAGTGTATCTGAATTCCCAATATGATAACTGTATCCTGTGTAATGCACCTGCGTTAAAAGGAACTACGCACCCAGTGGGATTTTTAAATGGTGTCACTGCTAGAGCTGGGAGAAATACCATCCCCTACAAACAAGGTTCAAACATCAGGTTTCCTTTCTAACAGTGCTCAAGCATCATTAGTAATAACCACAAAGTGCATGGCTGATGCTGCAGGGATGCAGAGGCAGTTCCTGCAGGATAACTGATCCTACTGAGTTACTTTACAGCAGGTCACGGTGTGGAGGGCATGAGTTCAGAGACGGGCAGTGCCTGTATATTACTGGGGGATGGGAAATAAAAATCCACAGAATAGCTAAGGAAGCATCCAGTGTCACCTGGGAGTGAGGGGGTTACAGGCAGTCCCAGCCCCGATGCCTCTACAGAATTGTGCAATGGGGAAGGAACCATTTTCCCTGCTGTCCAGTAAACAAATGGCAATTGGAGCAGGGACAGTGGGAGCCCTTTTTTTCATAAGTGGCATTATTTCTCTTTGACTTGTGTTTTAGAATGTATCTCTGCAGGCAATGTAGCTCACTAACTTGATTTCCCTGTGGGTCTCAGAGCCACAGGCATTTGTTAGTTATCCTAAGTTGGGATATGATGTTTTGCTGTTAAAAGTTGTTAGTTGTTGTCAATAAGAGTATTTTTGCCATCTGGGTCCAGACAGAAGTCCTTACCGTGGAAATTACAAAATGGTCCCACTGACTGGGCACTGCAGGCAGGGTGAGTTTGCAGAAAGCGGGGCTGGGGCTGGGCAGCCTTCTGGGTAGCTCTGAACCATGCTCCTCTCTGTGCTCAAGGCACTGATCCTGCTCTCCTGGCTGTTCTCAGCTCCAACAGAGCAGTGGCAGAATCCCAGCTCCCTTTGGGGGACATCCCTTACTTTGGACCCCAGCGTTCCCCCTCTTTGTAAGCACAACCCTCTGCTCTGCTGAAGTAGCGTAACTCACTTCCCAAATCCATACTGGGCAGCAGTGAAGAACTCACTCTTCAGCTGGATTTGAAGCCCAAGGCTGTGGGGCACAGACTGCTTTCCACAAGGCTCTAGCTAAGAAAAATGTGCAGTCAAATCTCAATTGCTCTGTGCAAAAATAGCTCGTTCTCATCTGGCTAATTCCCTATGCCCTTCTTTCTGTCAGCACAGGGAGCACTTCCATTTAGTTTCCCTGTGCACGGGCTACCTCCTGTGTGCCAGGACACTGGCAACACCAGCCACGGCCAGGTGGAGATTTACTGTGAGGCTGTAGAACATGCTGCTCACAGCCACCTGGAACATCCTTCCTGAGACACTGGGATGCTCCTCCCAGCCATCTCTTCCCACATGCCGTGGGAGGACCTCAGTTCCGGTGCCACCTGCTCTAGGCCAGGTGAATAAGAAGGCTTGCTTGTGAGGTGGAGAAAATGTCAGCCCAGCCCTAAAGTGGCAGGCAGGCCATGAAGGGGTTAACCTTTCTCCTGAAATCCCACATCCCTGGTGCTGCAGTGTCCCTCCACCCCGCCCCTGGGGATTTGAATGTCCTTCTCCATCTGTGTCTATACCTCCTCGCCGGATGGGGAAAGCTGCGAATGGGGAAATGCAGGGAGGGTCAGTGTTGGGTGAGGGTTTTGGGGGAAGCCTGCTCGCTCGCTCGACAGCCTATGCTGCAGACAGGCTGTCACAGCTTGGGAAGCAAAGCAGAGCCCAAGACAGATTTGCATTATAAGCGGTGGCTCAGCTGCTTCTGCCAAGCCCTCAGGCTCCCCAGCACTGGCACATACGCCCCCGAAAACCTGGAGCTGGAGGCAGAGGACTGAGCAGGCTCTTGCTGCCCATGGTGCCTAGAGTGACTGTGCAGAGCACGGCCCCTGTGGCACCCCGGGAGTCCAGAGGAGCAGGATTGGGTTTGCCCCCAGCAGCACTGCGGTATCTCATCCGAATGTCGGTGGGTGAGAGGCGGAGGAGGCTGGTGAAGGATGGTGAAGGATATTATTAGAATAGTAATTAGGTCCCGGGAGCAGAGATCCCGGGAAAGGAGGAAATGGAAATCATCCAGTGCTATTGCACTGGCTCGAAACCATGTGAATTTCAGTGCTGTGAAGAGTTTCAGAAAAGACAGGAGGGAGGGGAGGGCTGTTCATGTTACAAATCCAAGGAGGCCGGTAGGGACTGTCGGCATTAACGGAGAGCGCTTTCTGTTAAGGGAGGAGGCTGCACTCAGAGAGCCAGAGCAGCCCACTGGGAGCAAATGAGTGTAAAATGGTGCAGGGGTCTCTTGTTGGCTGCTATAGTTGTGGATCGATGCAGAGGTCAGGAATCAGGCACTTCAGGCTTTATGGGTGGATTTGTAGCAGACAGCAGGATGCTTATGTGCATGCATTTGTCCATGTGGGAGGCTCTCCTCAATCCACCTGCCAAGAGAGAGGATAGAAGATGAATTGTCTTGAACAGTTTCTTCCTGGGGCATTTCTGTGACGGTCCCCAGCCTGGAAGAAAGCTGCTGGTCCACTGTTGGCCAACATGTAAAAATTCTGGTTGTCCAGCCCAGCATGTAACAGGCAGGTACCCACACAGGAAAGATCACTCCACAGCAGCCTCATTCCTTCTTTTCCTGACCATTTTAGCACGAGATCAAGCACCAGCTGGCCCTCAATCACATCGAGCCTCTCATGAGCAGTCCCAGAGGTCCAAAGTTTAGGGTCATTAGCACTGTGGTTATAACTCCTTCCATTGCCTGTAGCAATATGACTGCAGGATGGGCACTCCTGCTGGAATGGGGGGAATCTTCTCCCTAAACCCTGTTTGCTTATATTGTGGTGATCTGCCTGTTCATTTGAGATCCTGTTTGTCTTCCTGCTCAATACAGTGACATTACATCAGATATGGCCAAATCTACCTCAGCCCTGTCTGTGTTGGTTTTTTCTCTCCATTCTTTCCAAGCCAGGTCATTAGCAAAAGTAAACTCAAAATATTTTGCAGACTTCCTGCAACCTGATGGTCTTGAAAAATCCCTATGCTTGCATGGCAAATATGTTGGTGACTTTGTTAATCAAAAAGGGTGCCGGGTGCTGTGTGGTGATTTTTACATTCTGCATATCTGCATACTGAGTAAGTGTCACTCAGATCTGTATTTCTGAAATTGGGAAAAAGAATAAACACGAGAGAAACTGGGAGAGGGTAAAGTCTTTTCTGATCTTTGGATTTAGGTTGGTTCTGCAGGTTACATCTCTTTAATTTCAGTTTTGAGGAATAGCATTGTAAGGATCTGAGTTGTCTCCATGTGAGTCTTCGGTTTTGGTGAGAGGCACCTCAGTGATCAGTGGGGGAGGTGTGAGTGAGTGAAAATGCGTGAGTGCATGTGCACATGCGTGAGTGCCTGCCCTTTTGTCACACGTGTTTGTGTGTTTGCCCTCTGTCACACGTCTGCCTTGCCCTCTTGTCACACGTTTATGTCTGCCTACCCTCTTGTCACACGTGCGTCTGCCTGCTCTTTTGTCACACGTCCGCCTGCCCTCCTGTTGCACATTTATATAGGTGTCTGCCCGCCCTCTGTCACACATGAGTGTCTTCCTGCCTTCTTGTCGCACGTGTGTGTGTGTGTCTGCCTACCCTCTTGTCGCATGTGTGTGTGTGTCTGCCTGCCCTCTCCTGGCAAACCCGTAACCGACTGACAGCTCTCACCCACTGCACTCCTCGTACCAGCAGCGAGCGATGCCCTACGGAAGGAGCCTTTTCACGAAGTCAGTGTGTGTGTCCCAGGCTCTGTGCTGCTGACAGGTAAGGACATTACTTCTCTTGTAAAAAGGCAGCAGTTTTGCTCTTGAAATGGGTGTTTTATCCCCGAACACCAAGCACAAGAGCTTGTGCTTGCCAGCAACTACAATCATCCAACAAAGGACTGGTGACACTGGCCACACTTTATACTAGAACACATCTTTTAAAAAATCAAATCTCTTAACATACATCTTTGTCTTTCTTTTTTTTCTGGGCTGCCAGCAAAATTCAGCTACCTATGACTTCTTAACCCTATGTTTCTGTCTATTTCTGCAGCATCATTAGCAGGAAGGACAGGCCAGATTCTGACCTCAGTTTCACCTCCCTACACCTGAAGTAAAGCTTTTTAAGTCAGTTCCATCACTACTGATGTTTGTCGGTCTAAAGGAAAACAAACCATTTGTGCATTTGTGTTGTTCAAGGCTCCATAACTCTGACTTCAGCATACAAATAAACATGACACCTAATCCCTGAAAACATTTTTTACATTTTTCATACTCTGAGTGTATATAAATATGTATTTTCCATCTTTAACATCAATAGCATTTCCCTGTTCCCAGTTCCCTTGGCATTTTTGGAATCAGCATGGCAGTTACAGATGCTGTTGTTCACTTATTAAGACTGAATGTTGCCATGCCCAAGTACAAATGACTGTTCATTGTATGATACAACTTTCTTATAAAGCCATACTTTTGTAATTTTGATTTCTCTTTTTTAGGGGAGGAAAAAAATCTTCCCAATAATTGTGTTTGCACATTACTCGCTGCATGATTAAAGATAAAAAGATTGTAACATGCTGGAATAAACTATATATACATAGCCTGATATAATTAGGTATATTAGCTGTGAAAATCATTTAATCTGATTGTATTACTATAATAAACTTGCAATATAAAACTGATGTGTCTTTTATTAGCCAGTTGGTCAAAACCACCCACCAGTATCTATTGCTTTTGCTTTGGCTCATCTTATTGTTTGATGATTTCATTCTGACTGCTGAGCCATTATCTCAAAAAATGTGATCTGAGGAAAATAATAGTTCCCTTCTCAGGCTTACAGTAGTAGACTGTGCTGTCAGAGGATGACCCCAAGTGATGAGGTGAACCCACACTTCACAGATCTGCTGAAAGGTGGTGATAAATCAGAAGGAGGGGCTCAACAGGGGTTTAATGGTGATTGGCTTCAGAGATTTTACTTTTTTAGGTTTGAGTTCAGCTTATGCAGCTGTTTGCCATGAACATAAGAGTGCCAGTATCCTGCTTTCCTTGTCTTGTTTGTGTGCTCCTTTCCTTCCTCAGGTTTTTCTCTGTACAGGAAGATGCCATGGTAAGGCTTCCAGCACCACCTTCTCCTGTAGGCTGAGCTGAAGGTCTTCAGGCAGATGTGCATCTCTCACTCCCTGTGCTCTCTGTGGGGTAAGGATCCACCAGATCCTGTGCCAAAACCTGAACCATCCAGATCCTCCTCTGCTGTGATAAAAACAGCTACCCAAAGTGTTTCAGGTGTTGGGTAGCTGGTTTGGATGATGAGGATGATGATGATGATAATCTTGGGGTGTAGACTCCAATGCCAACTGTACTTGTAGACATCCTCAAGGCACACTAGTACATGCAAAGCTGTGACCAAAGCATAACTCCTTTGAGCCTGTACTTGCATAGTAAGTTATTGGTTTAGTTGAAGAAGGCAGAGAGGGAAGTTTCACTGATCTCATTTAAAGAAGGTCAAAATTTATGTCCTTGCCTTCATAGCAGGAGATTTACCCCTAACTACCCCACAAGAATGTGGTCCCCAAAGATGTAGTTTTCTGGCTTACTTGATTTCATGTTTCCTGTATTTGAGAAAGAGAATCTGATTCAGTTTGTCTCGTGCCCTGGCAGCTCTGCTGGGGCTGACGCATCCCTCAGAGCCAGTCCCATGCAGCTATCAGGTTTTTACAACTATAGTTAGTCGGAGCCCACACACCAGCAGGCAGCAAGACAGGTATTTATATAGAGAAATTTAAAGGGTATATTCCCTTGTGTGGGGGAAGCACTGTCACAAGCAGATGATGCACTGAGCGAAATCCTGCCCACGCCTCAGTTACTTGGGCGCACCTCCCTGAGTGAGTCACCCCAAAAGCAGCTGACAGGTTTGGCATGTCCCACACTGTCCCGTGTCTGCCTGGCCAGCACAGCAGCAGTGCCGTGGGGGAGCACACTCTACCTTCTGCTGCACCACCACACTCAGCTGGTGACACGGATGGCCACCAGGCTCCAGCTCCCAAGATGCCTGCATTTGTCTCCAGCACTTTGGAAGCTGCTCTGAAGCCAAGAAGCCAGATTTCTCCGGGGGTTACTCCTAAGCAATGCTTGATTTGGAAAATCACTCATAGTTTTCCAGTGCCAGCTCCAGCTCTAGTAAAAAGTGTGTGTATTTTGCTATGGAACTCCTGTGAAAGAGAAGTTTATTGCTGGTGGGAAGGCTTTTGGCAGATTTCACGAGTACATAGAGAGAAGAGAGCTGCGCTCTGTACACCAGCTATACCAACCCACGCAGATCCCCATGGAGAGCAGTGAGGAGGAGGAATGATTATCACAGAGTTGTCAGACTCACACAAGAAAAACTGGGAATAAGGAAGGGAAGGGAAGAAAAGGATTGGGAGAGGTGGTATGGCAAGATGCCTTGTGGGAAGCAGATCCCACAGTTGAACAGAAATAGGAAAAATAGTCTGGAGAATCCCAAACCACAGTAAAAGCTATGAGAAGCACAGGAACACAGAAACCACCCCCCACCACTTTCTCATGGAGCTTGGCTTCAGGGTCACAGAGAATGTCAGGATGATAAAGAGGCTGACAAGCATTAGAAAAGGAAATAATCACTGAAGCTGACTGGAAATTGATGCTTCTATTCCACCAAAAAGATGATATTGCAAAATACACTTCATCTCTAATTCAAAATGAAAATTCAAAATCAAAACCAGTTTTACAAGGAAGAAAACTGATCCAGATCTATCAAGATAAGTCTTAAAGAATAGCAAAATTTTGATAATGTTGTAATACTTTGCTTTTTATTTTTAACAATGTTAAAGCTCTTCTTTTGATAGCTGAGAATCTTTGTTCAGATTTTCTTGTACCAGAATTTTTGTCAAGAGAGGATCATAAACCTCATGGTGCTGGGTGCTCCCAGCATCATGCCATGTCTCCAGCACTGGCAGTGGGAGAAGCCAGGTAAGCAGAGCACCTTTGCCTGGCTACTTTCAGCAATACATTCCCTATTTATTCTCTCAGTGCCCCCAGCTGTTGGATTGGGGATATTAGAGGGTATACCCTTGCCTAGTCCTTCAGTATTCATCTTTTGACCTAGTGTCCCAAATTTGTCTAGTTCTTTCCTGAGCCTGTTGATACAGTCACATCCACGACTCCTTGAATCACCAATTTACATTTATCTGCACCCAAGCCCACCTGCCACTTCTTTTTCCCACTTGGTTTAGTGGGGTCCTTCAGGTGCCTCTGTGTGGTGTTTGGATACTTGGAAAACTCCAGCAGCACTGTGAACACAGAGCTATCACAGCTCATTCTTTTCTCCAGCCACAGGTTATATACTAAACAAAACTGGTTCCCACACCAATCTCCAGGACACCCAACTGCTGCCTCTTCTTCAGGCTGCCCAGAAAATTCTACCCTTTGCCATTCTGTAACCAGCTTTCACTATGAAATAACTCCTGTCATCCCATGACAGCTTAATTTCTTTAATAATCTTTGGTGTGGAACCTTGCCCACAGCTTTTAGAGAATCCAAATACATTATGTTCACCAGATCTCTCCTTTATGCTCTGTCCTTTTGAGTGAGGTAAGTAATTTACAAACAATTCAATTTTTATGAAGGCAAACTTTGCAGTAAAACCTGTTCTGACAGGAGAGGGCAGAATTAAAAAGCTTTGTCCATTACAAGGATCTAAAGATTTTTATGATTTGTGCAAAGTCTGCTTACAGAAGTATGGCCCATGGTGTGATTCTTGGAACTGTCCTGTGCAGGACTAGCAGTTGGACTTGATGATTCTTGTGGGTCCCTTCCAATTCAGAATATTCTTTGGTTCTGTGATTCTGTAAAACACATAGCCTTGAGATTGCAGGGGGAATCCAGACAGTATTTTTTTAAAATGTCTTCTAATTTTGAGGCTTTGACTGAAGCTGAAAACGAACAACCATAGGACAAAAATCTCTGTTCTTCTGCCTGGAAGGTGTTAGGCAGTGACACTGTAAGCAGACTCCTTTTCTGAGTTTACAAATCATAGTGAGATACTATTTTCAGCTGTGATGCATATATTTGCAGACACCAAACTTCTCACTGATAGAGGTGATTGCTTGATCAAATACATTTTTTATGGGACTCCTCCCGTGGGTAGAACTGAGTTTTGCTGATAGCTCCAGGCTTTGGCTTACTTCTCTACCAGCCTGCAGAGCCCGGCATGGTGACAGACAGAGATAAAATTACATTCCATGTATAATTTGGGATTTCATGAAAGGAAAGCCAAAATGATAGGAAGAAAGACGTCTGCCTAAATTAGGTTTCTGCTTAGAGGCATGTTCCCTAAGCAGTCAGAAATTCACATGCTTACTTAGGCTCACTTAGATTTGGAGAGCTTAAGAGAAGTGTAAGGTATGGCAAGTAACCCAAATTTGGGATCAGGGAGGCTGAGTATAGCTTTCCCACAAAATTACCCAGCTCTTCTTTTGCAGAATTAACAGATTCTAGCAGCAGACTGGTGCTTTGTGTTCTCTGGAAAACATGACCCGGGTTTCAAAACGTCTCAGTTCTGCCCCAACACACATGATCATCATCCTCTCAATTAGAAAACATCACTAAAATGACGAAGTCCAAACCTAGACCTGGCCATGCCCTTTATTATCCCCTTTTTGCAGATATTTAGACCCAGGGAGCCCCGTCCATCATGGCCTGGGCCTTTGCCCCCACTTCCTTGGAGGGGATGAACACCCAAATTTCAAGTTCTAAAATGACTACATGATACACAGCATACAGCATGAACTCACATGCACGCACTTCGGCTGATGTGGAAGAAGAGGCCCTGCATGAGTCTGACTTATTTTTAGAGTGAAAAGCCCCTGCCTCAGCCAGGCAGGAGCCCATGACCAACATCCCAGTTCCTTACTGGTGCCAGCCTGCCACGTTTTGCTGAGCCTCCATGTGGGACCTGTCAGTGCAACTCCCCCAAGGTTCAGGCAGGCAATTCTTTGCCCTTAGGGTCCGGTCAGACTTTAAACACGCAACTGCAGCTTTACTTTTTAGTAGCTGCTGCTTTACTCCATGTGGACCATTATACCATTCTCAATTAAAATCTAGAAACTGTTGGACCTGGGAGAGCTGCTAATGAATATGCTCCCACCGGCTAAAAGGAAGGAAAAAAAGGAACGTATTTTAAAATGAAAGACCCGTGTTTAAGTTTTACGTTTCAAATGCTTCATGTGGGTTTTTTTTCTTCTTCTTTCATTCCTGCAGTGTTGCCTGAAAAGCCAGTTTTGCTCGGCTATTGTCTGCTTCACTGCATGGCTCCCTGTGTTTGACAGTCAGTCCTCGAATCGCCACAACTTTGTAGTGGATCCATCTTCCAAAGGGACACCTTTTCTTCCTCCTCTCCTCAGCATCAGTAGCATATGAGCCCTGTGGGGCTTTTGAACTCAAAAGAACACCAAACAGAGATTGTAACTCATAAAATAAGGAAACTCAGCTAGGCAGAGCCGGATAAGAATAAAAAGGAATTATCAGCAGCCTTCCCTTCTCCCAGGCGTGTCCTTGGCTGCCTGAGCTGTGAAGAAGCAAAATCAGCTCCGGACACCTGTGCGGGTGGTACCGGTGATCATTTCCGCATAGCCCCGTTGTCTTGCTTTGGGTTTGTTCTTTTATTTTTTGACGACTTTTCTTACCTTCCGCCCCCATGGCTTCATGCGCGGGCACCGACCGGGCCTGGGCCGCCGCGCCGCCATCGGCCGCCAGGTGGCGGCACCTGCTTTCGGCTGCCTCCGTGAGGGATCCCCGGGGCCCTGAGAGAACCCGGGCCGTGAGGGAACCCCGGGGCGTGAGGGAACCCCGAGGCCGTGAGAGATCCCCGGGCCGTGAGGGATCCCCGGGGCCGTGAGAGAACCCGGGCCGTGAGGGATCCCCGAGACCGTGAGGGATCCCCGGGGCCGTGAGGGACCCCCGGGGCGTGAGGGATCCCCAGGCCATGAGAGACTCCTGGGGCCGTGAGGGATCCCCGAGACCGTGAGGGACCCCCGGGGCCGTGAGGGACCAACGGGGCCGTGAGGGTGCAAAATTTTCCATAAGAAAGGACGTTCTTTGTTGTTTAATCTTCGTATGCTTTGCAGCCTAATCAGCAGGAAAGGAGACTTAAGCCGTGAAACAGCAGCTAACAAGAAATCCCTGAGTGCTGTCCAGGTGTTAGAAAGACAAATTACTTGTGGGCAGAGTTGCCTCGTTAAGGTTTAGGGCTCCAGGTGTTTCAGTGGTCTCCGATCTCGGGGGAAGTTAACAAAGCCTGGGGAGAAGGATGCAGTGCTGATAGTGGACACAAAGAATGCAGAACTTAGGGGCCACAAGGACGTTTGGCAGGACCTCAAAGATAAGGAAGAAACTCATAAAGATAACTCAGCAACTGGGTAAAAGGTAATTCTGGCAGGGGGAGATGGTGACCAGCAACTCACAGACCCAAGAAACACATTGACCCAAAGGAAGAGAAAGACTGAGTATGGGACTAATTAGCAGGATAAACAAGAGAATCATTAATAAGTGGAAGATGGAATACTAATTAACAAGAGAACTATATAACTTGTAGTCAACAAACATGAATTCCTTTGCTAAAATGTATAAATAGCAAAAGATTTTGATAGTTGATGTACTTGAGCACTCAGGCTTGTGCAACTCTGAGGTAGTTGATGTCTCTCTCAAATGTGTGATTACAGGCTTGTTGCACATGAATCTCGTGTTTGTGGACAACAAGGTGACTCCAGGGCCACAAGAAGACCCTGCCACCATGAAGGGACTCTGGGCTTGTGAGGTGACCCCAGTGCTGTTGCTGCCCCTTGCCCATGCCTGTCTGGTGATCCTCACAGCACAGCTTTTGGATGCAGTGTCCAAACCAACCCCAAATACACAACCCCAGCTGCAGGAAGCTGGTGCAGGTGCCTTTACTGTCAGCCACCAAAGAAAAGTTTGGGGTTTATTCAGTGATGAAAAGGCTTCAGGTGCCATGGAATTTGATCCTGGAGCTGGGCTCTAGACAAAGAGCTACAAGCAGAAGCAAATTGCTTTGCACGGGGCATGTAGGGTCTCTGGGCAGAGATGAGAAACAGGTGAACATTTTTCATCCTCTCTGCTGCCTCCAAGGGAAAGGAGAAGCTGTGGTGACTTAGTTGGCCATGGGTGGCTGAGAGGCTCCATATCTGTGTTTGGCAAAGTATGTAAAATCCAGGGATGTGATGCAGCCCCATTGGATCACTGCTCCTGTGCAGAAAAGCTCATTAGACAGAGAAGTCGGCAGTGGTGGAGCTGTGAGAGCCACCATTTCCCACTTTCCCAGGAAAAGGGTGGCTGGAGCAGGAGGCACTTCCAGTGCGGCCAGGCAAGGAGCCTGCCTGTGCCCTGGGCATCTCTTGCAGAAAGCAGTAAATTACTGAGGGGCTTGATACCTACCAGGAAACAAGGAAAGGTACTGCCAAAGGCGTCTTTAGCTCTGTTTCTGGCACATTCATGAAACGTCAAATACCTAGAGAGTGGTGAAGTCTCAGCTAAAAAAAATCCTGTCTGTCTTTCTGAAACTCTCATTCTCTGATCTGGGAGTCTGTTACTTTATTTTCACTCCATTCTGCTTCAAGACTAATCAGCAGAGCTTGCAAACTAATAACAAATTGGTTAAAAATCAGCTTTATATGCAAAGCCTAAAATAAAACATCTGTATATATCCCAGAAGCCTTCACAGCCTCCTGTTTTATTAGTATCTCTAAAATAACTTTTTTTTCCTGACTCTAATTCCAGCTAGAAGCACTCTGATAATCCTCATAGGACTGTTATGTGTATTTCCAATTAAGCAATTTATAAGCACTGGCTGTGAAGAGCTTTTTGTTCTTAAGGAAATTATTTCTTCATTAAGAGTAAAACAAGCCTTTTTTTATCCCTGCTTAATATGAAAGCCCTTGTGTCCCCTTCGCATATGTTTTAAGTACTGAACTGTGTAGAAGGAGATTAATCATTTTGTACCCCAACAAGCAGGGAAGACGCAGCAGCTGGGTCAGCCGCTCAGGGAATAGGCTTTTCAGTGTTTGTTTTCAGAGACAAGTAGAAGTCAGACAGACAGACACTTGCTTTCAAGCTCCTTGCCTTTGCCAGAGGCAACCCACACAATCATGAGCCCTTCTGGAGTCTGAGTCATGAAGAGCTGCGGCAGATAAAATGAAGACAGTCAAGAGGAAAAAAAAAATCCCATTCATGCCCAGCTAATGAGTAGAAGTTCCAAATTGCCTCTTGTTTTGCAGGCTGTGTACCTTAATTAGATGAATCACAGAACACTGAGGGTGGAAAACACAGGCCAGAGAGCTCATAAGAGTCCACTTCATTCTTTCACACTGGCAGCATTATCCACCTCCCTGACAGGGAAGAATGTCCCTCCGTTTTCCTGGACTGTCATGAGGCATGGACAAATGTGGAAAACAAAGAGCAGAAATGATGGATGATTGAGTTTAGCACAAGCATCCTATTCCTATTCCCCAGGCCCAGCCATTTACACTTTCTATAAAGGCACTCATGAGCCCATGTTCTGGTCAAGGGTAGCCTCTTGACCAAACAGCATGAATTGCACTGAGCAGCAACATGAGGGACCTTCAAAGGGAGGACACACATGCTGATGTCAGGAATGAACTCACCAGAAAGCTTCTGATGTGGTAACAGAAGACATTTTGAGCCTGAGTGTTCCTGGAACTCTGGAAAAAAACCCAAGTAAGTGTCGTAAGTAAACTGCATTCCTTTCACTTTCCTCTAAGCCCAACTAGAAGGAGACAGCCTAATAATGGGATAGAACCTGAATGTTTAAGGTTAATATCTCATATCTGTTTACAGTAACAAATGTACAGAAATGGAGGAAATGACAACAAATGGAATTACTACATCAGTAAAGAGCTAATCTATAGAAATACATAAGAGATCGAGATGCTGCGGCAAGTAAGCCTGTGCCAATGCTTGAGTTGCACAGGGTCAGTGGGGAATGTGTCATATATTCCAGCAGCACCAGCAGCCCCATGTATTTTTCCCAGGAATGGCTGATAACTGAAGCTAGAAGTAGTGAATTCAACTGTGCAGCTCAATGTAGACTTTGTATCATTCAGTGAAGAAATGATGAGTTTAGAATTATCTTAAAGCCTTGAGGTTTCTATCTCAGGCTCTGCATTTCATGTCATGCTCAGTAATACCGTTTATCATCTCCATTTCTGTTATGGAATGGATTTTTTTAGCAGCACAGGGAAGAAATGCCTGGCTGTAGTTCCCTCAAAAAGCCCAATGGCACTGTGGTTTTTGGTTATTCTGGTTTTATGATGTCACTCTTTGTCTTAAAGGTTTTGAAGAGGTATTTGAAGAAAGATGGGGTAATATGTGACATTGTGCATTGGCTCCTGGGACAGAGACAGCTCTACTGGCTCAGTCATTGATCTGCCAGATCAAAAAAATAGTCACTTATGTCATGGCAGCATGAGAGAAAGGATGAGGACAGAGTGACTAACAAGTCATATTGGATGCTCAGAGTCAGCACTGTTGTCAGAATGGAGGGAAGAAATGGAATAAAAGAAATGTCAGAATCAGACAAGCAGGTTGAGAAAGGCACTGCAGAAAGCAGAAATGTGCAGAAAATAATGCTGTAGGGGGAAAAGGAGGATGAGGAGGGAAAAATGTTAATGATACCATTATTATGCAGGGCAGGAGGTCAATCTGGAAGCTGTATTTTGGGTTGGCTGCAGCCTTAGGGAGGCCAGAAACAGAGGAGATAATGTCAGGCAGAAGATAAACAGGCAGGATCTGTCCTGAGTCTTAGAAGAAAATCATTTGTGTTTAGGGATAGTCTAATGTACAAAAGTGTACTGTGAGCAATCAGCTGTCTGGCTACTTCACCTGAAGGAAAAGGAATATGGTGGCATCTCAGTTATAAAAACTGAGAGAACAAGAGGAGGCAGTCAAAGAGAAAGATCAGGATTTAATTTGCTCAGTGTTCAGTCACCAAGAGACGTGGGGGTGGCAATATTGCCAAAGCAAAACTGAGTTGAGGAAAATAGATTAGAAGCAGTGAGTCAGATGTGTGAGCTCATGGTGGCACAGCTGATATTTGGAATTGTAGGAAGAGTGAGGATCATAGGAACCTTCACAGGGACTTTTCTTCCTGGATTTTACAGTTCAGATCCCATCAAAACACACACAGTTCAACAACTCTTAGTCACCACAAACCTGCAAGAGCACGTCAGAGCCAGAGAAGGGAAAGAGAGAGCTGTGGGTACATATGGAGCTGCAGGAATATTCCTTGGATAGAGGTAGGAATTTTACAGAAAATCGCTCTCAAATGTAGATCCTCACTGAAGACCTCAGCCCTCAAGGGAATCTTTTGTGAATAAAGATTTAGGACATGTGCATCAGCTGCCATGAAGTCTCTCCTGTGGCCATTCCAGGCAGTACCAAACCGGATGATCCGTAACAACATGTGGACCATGGAGGCACGAGTCATTTCTGTCTATGATTGCACACAGTAAAATAATTTTGTTTAACCAGCTTATCTTTGTTTGCTTTCCAGCAATATCACTATAATTTCTTTTGGTATCCAAATGCATTTTTCTCCCCTTATTTGAACTTTCGCAAAAAGGGAACTGCTTTGCAACAGCTCCTTGATTTTTACATACCTGCTTTAGTGACTGTGATAGCAACATGCTCCTGTATTGCTCTAGAAAGTAACTTTACATGCACTGTTTCATCTAGTCCTTAATTCTTCCACTGGGGCACTAAATCTGGACTAAGCTGAAATACTAGGACAATAATTCTTAATCCACTGTGGAACATTAACTGAGTGTTAAGACAGCGATTTGCTGTATATTATGAACGTGTCTCCATTTCGTTTCCTCTCTGGAGATGCTGATTCACTGATGGAGTGATGTTCTTCCAGGCAAGAAAAGATTAAGTAGAGACAACAGACTCAGAAGTAATAAATAAGGCTGTAGAACAAAACTGCCTAATATTACATTATTTTAGAAGCCATATATAATCATGTCATCAGAGATGTGCTGTGATGCACACACGTGAGGGAGCAGAGTTAAGGTTGTGCCTCTAATCTTATACTGTGCTAGTTCAGGAGGTTGCAGAGTTTGCAGCTGAATATTTTATGCTGCATCAGTCCAGCACTGGGAAGGAGGTTTGCATCTATTTAGCCACAGCAGTGTTTCCTCTTGGTACCCATCACAGTCACAGTGTTCTTCAAAGGAACGTGAGCTCTGTTTCCCCTGCCTCCCATGTGCGAGCCCAAGGTGCTGAAGCCATACAAAGGAACCAAGTTTCCTGCTCCTTGCTTTTGTGTGCAGTATGTGCTCCCACTCTCCCTTGCTAGTGCCCTACTGCAGGGAGGCTGTGTGGCTGAAATTCTGGAGACGAGTTTGGATAGTGCCTCTCTAATACAGACAGAGCACAGGCTGGGATCACAGGCAGCCTGCCTGTATTGTCACATCACCCTGTCTGAGGGGACCATCTTCAAAACCACACAGCAGCAATTGATCAAAGACAAGGTTGTTGCTCTTTTGTTTCTGTGGTTCTCCTGTCCAGAAGGCACCTGGGCTGATGTTGCTGTCGTGGCTGCTCTTCATACTGGTGCTGGGAGCTAACCAGGATACACTTCTTCAAGCTTGGGAAGAGAGGCACATGGGGAATATTGGCTGTAGGCAGAGAGAAGGAACTCACTGGACTCCTGTCCTGGGTTTTTTTTGGTAATGGCCAACTGGCAGACATTTCAGCAGCATGTTGAGCACAGTAACCTACTTCAGGGCCAAAAATCAGTCCATGTAAGTTGTGAAAATTAGTCACTTGCAAAGGTAAATATTAATTGTAACTGTAAAGATAAATTGTAAATTCTCCTGTGAGTGGATCAAGGTGCAGAAAAGAACCTGAAGTTGCTTGTTCATTACAAGAAGCCACATTGCTATAGGACTTAACAAAGCAGCATGCCTCTTTTGTCCTGAGCAAACAAATGTCAGAACGGTGGTCAGTCACTACTTGCAGGTCCTTACTGGGAATCCATTTCACCTTATCCAGACTTGCTGAAGACATCTGAAGAGAGGGCTTGATCTTTATTGCTGAGCAAAATCAGGTATGCAGCGTTTGCACATTTGTTTTTGATGGTGTGTTGTGTAGCTGTGAGAGTTCGAACCTCCTTTCACACTCTGGAACTGACCCTGCTCTCTCCTGTAGGTCCGGGTGTTGTCCCAGGCCTGGAGCTTGTGCCTCTAAAGGCCAGCTCTTCTCCTGCTGTAGGAAGGGATAGGTGCCTGTACTGGTGGTTATAGTGCTCTGTTAGCTCTCACTTCATGCTCTGGGGAACTTCAGTGTTTCACAGCAGAGTCAGAGATGACATTCTTAGCACATTCCTTTCATTTCTTTCCCCTGGCAGAGCAATTACTATTCTACACAGTGCTGCCTCATGTGGTTCTTTACAATTTATTTTTAAGGTTTTCCCCAAAAACTTGCCTAGTAAGAGTTTTTGCATAATTGCTCCTCAAGATTTGCATTTCAAAATTTCAACACAGTGTTAGCTCTTGGATCTGGCTGCAGGCTTATGTTACCTCCCACTAGGTTAATCCACATAGCTCTTGAATGATCTAAACACAGGAATATGCATTGCTTTTTGTTTCTATTCTCAGAACAGCATTGTTCTTTCTTGGCCACTTCATTTTTTTTAACTACTCCCAATTCAATTGCTTCTGCAGTAGGCCTTAAAACTTTCCTGATGGAAGGGGGCTGTAGTATCTGTCACAAGAACCTTTTGATGTATTTTTGTAAGCTTGTCAGATTCTCCAAGTTTTGCAACCTTGAGTTAGGCCTGGCTGATTTGTGACTGATGGCATCAGAGAGGTAGTTCACTTTTCCCCTCCTTGTTAATCATATGCTTTAAAGTATCATCAGTGATGGGTTTATGTTCCTTCTTACAGGTTTACAGAGTTTCAGCACCAGTTATATCACTGGATTCAAAGGGTATGATGACAGACTGAACTGTATTTGCTTTCCAAAATCTAGCTTTAAAGTTTCCCTCTGGACTGGAACTCACTGATTTTAATTCATTTCTGGATGGCACTGATTTAAGTAATTTTTTCACTCCTCTCCTCAGAGAAATTATTCTCTACCTATTTGTAAAGGTTCCTTAACATTCTGTCTTCACTTTCCTCTGGGTAATTTTAAAATTCTCCCATTTCTAACTGTTGCTCTCTTTATGATGCTTGGACTCTTGAATGCAATTTAAAAACATTTTCTGTCATTTTTACCTTTGCAGTTGTTACTTTGCCATGCTAGTTCTTTTTGATCTTTCTCACTAGCTCCAGAAGTTCTTTTTTTTTTTTTTTAATTTTAATCTGGCGTATAATGTTCTTCAAGTTCAAGCTCTTGTGATCGTATCTGCTCCTATCTGCCAGCATCTGTAAACTCTTCCTTAGAAATAGTTCTCAGCACTTTGCCAAGATGTCATGATAAGAACAAAGTGGGGAAAAGTGCAGTTTCTAACAACATTTATTGAATCCTCCAAGTAATGATCCTTGACTTCATCTCCTGATAAAATGTGCTTGATATGGTGTCTTTTTGGTCTCCTGCTATGGGTATAAAAATTACCTTCCTCCTTGTTCTTTTGATGTAATTTTAAATGCTGTTGTTCCAAACAGGAAGTTTGACTGCCTGGCTTAACAAGTTTAACAAGGTGAGCCCCACTGGCCTATTTCTTTGATAATAAATGGAAGGGGAAGTAAGTGGGGAGAAAGTTACAGGTGCACCATCTCCCTGGGTGATCAGAGTCATTCTTTGGGATTATGAGCCTGTTTGAACCTCTCTCTGCTTGTAAACAAACTGGTAAGGTAGTAAACAAACTGCTAGTAAACAAGTTAGTGAACACCAAGTAAACTCCTGGCAAGACATAGCTAAACTCGTGCAGCCTCCAAAACAAGGTATCTGCATCCAGAATGCCTATTGGGAATGATCTGCAGCCTTTGTCAGCCCCCAAACCATGCACAGGCATTGTCTGGAAGAACACTTGCTGACCCACACCAGAGCCGGGGCTGTGCTGGCAGCTTCACAGCACAGAGTCTCCATGTTCCAAATCTGCATCCAGGCCTAGACTTTGCATCCCTTGGGTACGGTGTGTATTGTGCTTTGTTCCTTACCTTTTCTCTGGTGTGACTCTTGGAGTCAAGAAGGAGGTTCAAGATGCCTCTCCCATGCTTCCTGCTCTGGGAATGATGGTAACGAGTGTTTCCATAACTGCCATGAGATGTGATTAGGCTTTTCAGTACTGTGATAGAAGGGTAACATTGCAGTGGTATCTAAAATGTTTTATAACACTGTCTTTCTAGGTACCCTTTCCTGCAGCTTATGTCAGCTACACTTTGTAAATTTTTATCTGAAGTTGTTCAAGCACACATAAAAATTAGAGTATGGCAATCATGTTGGCCTGGTTAAAAATCTTACGATATTGTGGCTTGGAACTCTTACTTTTTCCAGGCATCATAGTAAAGGCATTTTTGGTATCACGTAAGCCCCTTTCACTGTCTCCAGGAAAACTTATCTTGGCCAAATCATAAACTCTGACTAATTTTCATTTGAACACCCTCAGTAGTAGCTTGTTCTCTTGGCAGCTGAATTCCTGGCTGTGACATCTGCAGTGAGCACCCTCCAGCTTCTCCCTGCCAGCTCATCTGCCTGTGTGCAGCTCCATCCTGCAGCCCTGGGCTGGCACCTTCTCCTGTGGAGAGCGGAGCACTGCAGGGTGCAAAGTGGGGAGCAGGGCCAGCAGGAGCAAAAGTTGGACACTTGGACTTAATATTATAGGGAGGAAGGAGCTTTGAGGAAGGAGAGTAAGCAGGGAGAAAGCAGAACCAGCATCCATACAGCTCCTTATGTCTGTTCTTTCTCATCCAATACTGAAACAATCCAAGGCTTTCTTCAACCTCCATGTTTGTTTGATGGCAAGCACCTGTGTTATCTGGTGATGAAGGATGAATCCTACATCCCTCAAATTTGTTGATTGAGTTTCTACTTCATGCAACTGATCCCTATGGATGATAATGGGCATCTACTGCTACCAATTACTTATTAGCACATGTGGTAGAGATCTGTACTTCAGACCTAATAGGTTTCAGTTCCATTTGGAGGTCACTAGGGTTTCATATAATATCATTTCTTTTCGATTAACATGGGAAGTGACTTGGTAATTCCAGTAAATGACTAGGTACTTAAAGTAAACCTGTCTGGAAATACAAATTTCTGTCCAGTTGGAAATTTTAATAATCGACATTTTACTTGAGATAAAATAGAAAATAAGTTAGTGTATTTTTGTGGCAGAACATTAAAGCAAGTGCCCTTCTAATTTTTCTCTGTGAGTTATGTCCTCAAAGGGTTAACATGAAGAAAATAAGGTGATCAAAGATTTCATGGAAGGGTGACTTTGATCTCATAGATGGTGTAAGGCAGGACTTAATCCAAAATTAACATCCTATATGGGTTAATTAACGGAAACAAATGTGAGAAAGCTTGTTCTTCTCTTGAGCAGCTCATTTAGCTTGTCTTTAATGCAAATTGCCAATGAGGTTGCTGTCATGAAAATAAATCTCATTAAAAATACATCGCTCATTCACACACATGTAAACAAAGGAAAGAGTGTGCTACTACTAGATGAAATTGATGTTACCCAGCTGCAGAGCAAAGGCAATGTGGGTTTCAAAATGCAGTCACTCTTGCTTTTATCTGGGTTTATGTTTTCTGAAAAATCTTTCTATTTCACTCAGTGGGCTGTCAGAGTCCTTAATGAATTATGTGGAATGATGGGGGGCTGCAAACTGATGATCAAGGGCAGACTTAGAGCAACAAGAGCTTGAAACCCACATTCCCTCTTTACTAGAGGACTTGTATTGCCAAAGGTTATAGGTCCTTAGGCAACCGCTTCCTCAAGATTTTCTATAATTTTCCGTTGAATAGAAGTTCAGATAAAATGAAGCTGTGAAAGCAAATACTATTTGAAACTGTATAAAAGTGTAAAAAATTATATTGGGCTTATAAATCATGACATCATATTATTATTATTCTCTTGGAGCAGTTTATGGAGCAGTAAAGCTAGAATTCTGTACAGAGATGAAAGTCAATATCTACATCCCTACACCAACATTAGTAGAAAATATTGCCAGACATTGCAAGCTAGGAAGGAAATAAGAAGAATATTAACTAGAGCCTTTTTTCCATATTATAGTCCCATATTACAAAACAAACGAGTATGTAGTCCTTCTTTGTATACTTACAGAACTTTGTCTCCACAGAGTAATAAAGAAGCAGAGATTCCTGAATGTTTGGAAGGATGAGGCCTGACAATTGCAACATCGGGGATACCTCGAGAGGCAGTGATCTCCCCCCACTTTAAGGAGAGAAACTCTACTACAACACATTTGTATGGGAAGCAGGCATAGAAAGAATTCTAATGTTTTCATTGTGTTTTAAAATATATGTGTGAAGGTCACAGCAAAGCTTTTGTTTCATATTTATGGTCCCAAAGGCATTATCCTTTCATTCTGCATATACTTTCCAAGGCGAGGTTACAGCTTGGTCACCTCAGTGAACCTTAGGTCAGGCCCCTGACCAGAAAAAGACTAAGATACAAAGTAGGCTGTGTGGCACATTAAATTCTGTTCCGTGTCTGGTACGGCCAGGAGGTGGCAGAGCAGGTCTGATTTACCACGTCTGAATGGCAGGCTCTGGGTATTTTCCAGTCTTGACGCTGTGGAATGATGGTGAGTTCCTGCAGTTCTCCCATTTGCACCGTTTAGTGGCAACTGCCTGCACACCACTCACAGCATTTGCAAGGCTATAAAGAGGCTTCCAGCAAGCTTGCAGAGCTCTCTAGGAAATGATGGCTGGTATTATTTTTCCTTTTTTTTTTTTTTTCCCTCTCTCCTTTTTAATTATAGTTTTGCACTGCTGACTCAACTCTGCTGTTCATTGGCAGTTTGGCCAACACATCCTTTCTGAGGCTAGAATGAATCTTCCTTGTGTACATGTCCCTGCAAGAAAATGACACCAACCCTGCCCACAACAGCATGTGGCAAAAATACATTGTTCAAGCAAGGGCCTGACAAGTAATGATACAGAAATATGTAATGCACAATTCTGCATATATACTGTTAATAGAGAGCTGCCTCTCTCTTCTTGTTACTCCTTCACTTGGTAAGTGACCCATGTGTTAAGCAGAAAGAAACCGTCTGAGAGGGTAGAGCAGATGGACAGAGGGGAGGAGCAAATAGAGAGTGACAAACTGGCCAATATTAGCCGGGCAACATTTTGTATCAACTTCAGCTGCAGTCAGCTCTGGGTTGGGTCAGCAGATAATGGGGGTTCCTGGGGGGGAAAAAACAGACGTTGCACCAAAGTGGTGCCAATAATTTGGCAATCTAAACTGTATCTGCTTATAAATTACTCTATTAAAAAAGAAATAGGCTTCAGCAAAACCTGTATTTTTCTTAAGAGCTGCTGGTGCTGGTTAGTAACAAACCTCTAAAGTTTATTAACAGAATGCAAAATCTCTGTGTTAGGTTTAATGGGCTGAAGCAGCCCGAGGATGGATATTGGTGCCTTCACTAAAGAAGACATTTGCTGTCTTCTGCCTCTCATGCAGATTTTTTGTATGTCTGTTTCCCTGGGGCAGCTGTGAGAGGGGAGAGAGAAGCAGGGCAAGAAGAGAAGGTAGTAATTGTTGTCCTAGAATTTGATCACCTTTGAGAAAACACAGGGCTAGTTTTGGTCCTGCTGTTTTAAGAGACTTAAAAGCCTGATAGATGGCAATGGAAATAGGGAGAAGAAGCTCCCTCAGTTAGGACTGCAAGACAAATAGATGATGCAGAGGTTTTTGAGCACAGGGTCAGATACAAAGTCAAGAGAACCATGCATGAGGGAGACAGGCGGCAAGGAGAGGTGAACAGAGGATTCTTTGCACTGAAAGTACGGGAGTTATTATGCTCTAAATTCTGCATTTATTGTCTGCCTGGCTTCAAAGCAGCAGTGTACGATAGAATCTGACCCTAAATGGATGTAGTTGTCAGAATCAACAATAGGAAGCACAGATAGAAAGAGATTTGATATCTTCTCTACAATCCTGCCTCTGGTAATAGTTACTGCTAGAACTCAGAACTCCCTCAGAGGAGGGAGGGAAACTGTATTTCTTCCAATATCTCTGCTAACAGCTCTGTTGTTTTTAAAATTCTAAGAAAGGACCAACTATATAGCTGGGAAGAAATCACACAAAAACCCCCAACACTGCTGTTCTCCAGTGGTTTTGCCCAACTTTCTAACCATTTTAGGCAAGTACAGATAAGATCTGTGCCCTGAACACTAATGCAGACAGTGCCCCCAGACAGACAGACTCAGGTCTGGACAGAACTGCTTGGGTAAGAGAAAAGGTCACCTACCATGGCCCATGTGGCCCCTGACTGCTCTGCTAATACCAGATGCAGAGATGGCATCTGGAAGACCAACTTATGGCCACAGGCAACTGAAATGAGAGCAATTAGCACAAGCAGACAGACAGAATGTGGAGATCCTTGTAAGTTATAATTTCTCCTCACCAGGCTGGAGTTGAACAGGCATCTACCACTGAAAAGCTACATATCCTGTGGTTCCTTCTCTGATTTTTGTAAACAGCTCTGTGCATGTTACTGCAAGTCCTTTCACATCCAACCTGGGGCTGTAGCTGCCATGCATTGCTTTAAGCATCCAGGTCCAAATCTCACCTCTAAAACAATGGTGTTTAGATTGGAAATGCTATTTCAGTCCTCCTCTTTTTTTAGGTGCCCTGGCCTTGAGGATGATGGCTTAGAATAGCTGAAATATTTAAAAGCTCCGCCAAGCGCTGTGCTGACAAAACAGTGATTTGTATGTGCTCTGTACTTCTGGCTAATCTCAGCACAGAGTTCAGATGCTGAATGAATCTTCTTTTCTCTCATCATTCAGTGTATTAACTCGAGGTCATGCTCCACTGACACTTGCAAACAGCACCCGCCTCTGTCAGTCACAGCCATGCATAGAAGGAGCCTGAAAGGAATTAACTCTGTCTAATAAACATCCCTGGCTTGCACACAGCCCCTCAGGGTGGGAGCGATAGCATCAGGACTGATGGCAAACTCTTGGAGGAGGGAGTAGGGTTTAGCCTACAGAAATGGAAATACTCCCATTTGCAATGGTATCACAAATGCATAACGTCACAGATACTTCACTTATGGCTTGTTTTCAGGCATCTACAAAATCCAGTAGTCGTGGCAAAGCCAGCTGCCTTTGTTGTCTGTGGTTAAAAGAGACTAAATGACACTTTGCAGCCCTATGATCCAAAGCACAGTGCTCTGAATCACTTCAGGAGAAAGAAGCAGTGACAGGATTTAGTTCAAAGCTGTAAGAAAATGGAGAGAGCAGACCAATAATACCAGCAGTAAAAGAACTTTATTTCTTAAAGGAAAATTAATTCAGCAGCAATAAATAAAGGTGCTCCTCACAAGAAAAACCTCATATTGCCGATGTGCAACATCACATAAATGTGAGGTTAGAAGATGTGAGAACATCTGTGCAACTGTTATCTAAGGGCAAATCAATCTTCCTTCCTTCCTTCCTTCCTTCCTTCCTTCCTTCCTTCCTTCCTTCCTTCCTTCCTTCCTTCCTTCCTTCCTTCCTTCCTTGTTTCGCCCCTTCCTTTTTTTTTTTCTTTCCTTTTTCCTTCCTTCCTTCTTTCCTTCCTTCCTTCCCTCCTTCCCTTCCTTCCTTCCTTCCTTCCTTCCTTCCTTCCTTCCATTCTCTTTTCCTTTCCCGTTTCATTCCAGAAGCTTCAGGAGACTTCTTCTGGCACAAAACTAATTATTTTGGGAGTGGAAACAATCATTTATGTTCTCATCCTAAAATCACCAGGTACTTCATTGAAAGTTTGATAAGGCCTTACTGTATATGTGCTGTAGGGAAATAGTTGTTAGTATTTTGTGCTTCAACAACCAATTGCGGCTGTGGGAAGAGTTACTGAAGATCCCCATAGGCAATAGTCCAAACTAGGATAGGAGCTCAGTACTTCTACCTTTTGTACTCTTCTCCCTGAATAATGCTTTCTCACGAATGAGAAAATCTGTCCAGGGCAAAAAGGTTAGGAGTATTCCATTCCAAACAAGAACATTTGGATGCTCTGGTTTGTTTTGCCTCCCTTTCTGCCCGGAATATGTTTACTAGGGTGGTTGGAAGGAAGTGACCAAGTCTCCTGTGTTATTAATGTTACTTATTTGTCAATAAGACTATCAAGAACTGTCTTAGAAAAATATTAAAGCTGAGTCATATACCAATAAAAACAGACAAATTCACTCTGGCAGCTGCAATAGTGAATTTAGCTTACTTTTGCTGTGCCTCAGCAGCGTGGCATATGGTTCTATGGTGATTTCATTTCATTTCAGAGTTTCTTTTTGACATAAGATGAAGTCTAATAACGTCTCAAATGGAGTTACAGGAAGAGCAAAGGCAACTCTTTTTATGATAAACCAGGAACTCGGTGCATCTTCCTGCCACATGTAAAGACACCTATGACTCTTGCTGGAGAAGTGAACGGTTGTTCTAAACATCTAAATTTGATCTGTGTAAAGACCTCTGCATCTCTAATGTGCACAGGCAAGCAAGCAGTGGTTGAAGCAGAGGTTGTGTGTGGATCTCTCTGTTTTGATCAAAAGTTCAGGGTGTGAAAAGCACTGGTGCTGCCTCAATTCTTGTATTCATTCAACAAGATACAACCTATGACTGATAACTATGAGATTCCAAAGTGAAAAGGGACATGCTAAGCAGATGATAGGATTTTTTACTGACTGAAATCACAAGTTAAAAGATTATCTTTTTGAGCAAATATTCCCATTTTTAAGGCTACAGACAGCAAAAAAGGTGATTTTTAGCAGCTAGAATGCAAAATATTAAATGGCACAGTATTCCTATGGATCCTGGAAAATGGAGATGTTGGTTGTTTTGGTAAGAGCACAGTACTGACTCTCTGGCTATGATTAAGTTGCTATTGCTCAGCTGGGGTGTTGTTCACAGTAATCTGGGTCTTGCTCATGCTGACTCACGTCTCCTGCATTCTCAGTAGGGATTTGTGTTTCTTACCATGCCAGCCTCCAAGGTACTGAGCCTCATGTATCTTGATGAGTGTGGGATGCCTGGGATCAAATATCAGGGAGCAGGAGCAGTCACTGCCAGAGTTTCCTGATGTGAAGATGTCAGACAATGCTCAGGTCTTGGGATCCAGCATGGATTTTTCCTCTTGAAAGGAGGGAGATGGGAGGAAGCCAGAATGTGAGTCAGAAAGGTACAAAATTGTACTTAGAGAAGGATGACCTTTTCAGTTAGTTTTGTTGTTTTATTTAACTGCCCTGCATCCTATTTTATATAATCATAGGGAAACATCTAGGCCTTGACCATCAAGGATGGCAGAAAGTGGACACCTGTGGAAGTGCAGTAAGCAGGTTTTCACATGACAGTGTGGTGGGTGACCCCACAACCTCCATGGGCAGCATTTCCAGTGTTTAATCCCCCTTTCAGTGGAAGAATTCTTTCTGATATCCAAAGGGAACCTCCCCTGGTACAACTTGAGGCCATTTCCACTGGTTGCCTGGGAGAAGAGGCTGACACTTACCTGGCTACAACTTCCTTTCAGGTGGTCATAGATAGTGATAAGGTCACCCCTGAGCCTCCCTTTTTCCAGGCTAAACACCCCCATCTCCATCAGCTGCTCCTCATCAGACTCGTGCCCCAGACCCTTCCCCAGCTCTGCTGCCCTTCTCTGAAGTCTCTCCAGTCTCTCAATGTGTTTCCTGTAGTGAGGAGCCCAGAACTCAACACTGGACTTAAGGTGTGGCCACACCAGTGCCAAGTACAGAGGGATACTCACTGCCCCAGCCATGGTGGCCACACTCTTGCTGATCCAGGCCAGGATGCCATTGGCTTTCTTGGCCACCTGGGCACACTCTGGTTCATGTTCAGTGCTGTCAACCAGCACCCCCAGGTCCTTTTCTGCTGGGCAGCTTTCCAGCCACTCTGCCCCAAGCCTCTAACACTGCATGGGGGTGTTGTGACTGGAATACTGAAGTATGACAAGTGAAGCCAGACAAAGAGAGGTCAGTTTGCAGGAGGTGAAAGAAAAAAATGTGACAGCAGAGTAGAGTGGATTAAACAAGTCATTAAGAGTATGTAAGAGGGACGTGCATGAGGTGATGGGTTTCTCTGCTACTCTGCATGCCTCTTACTGCAACTGAACAACACTGGCCCTGAGTTACAAAATTTCATAGGACACATAAAATTCTAATCTGAGTCCTCTGGCCTCATTATGATCTCTGTTGTAAGGGGCCCATCTGCACCTCATCAAAGTCCTCATAAATTTTTGGATAGGTTTGGGATAGATGACTAGATTATTGCTCTAATTTATCCACGTATACTATCAGTAGTTACCTACTTGTTCTTTTAATTAGGCTAAAATTTGCCAAAGCATATGAAAAATTGCTTATCCCACTGAAAACAGAATTGTCTGCTGAGAGCTCACAGCCCATTCTTCAACTTTTGCATAAATATTTTTATTGTATATTTTTATGTTCTGCATTAAAAGTGTGTCAGCGGGGACGTGTGCTGGTTGTGAACACTGTACTTCCCACCAGCACCTGCTTCTTGAGGAGGCTAAATGTGGAAACACATTGTAATGGCTGAGCTGTGCAGACAGCTTAGTCCCTGTTCTGCAGCAGCATGGGTAAAGCAGGAAAATCTGTATCTGTCTGAGTTGACCCAGAGGGAAACCTGACCAAGAGGCTTTACCTTTCAACTGAATTCAGTTGTGTATTGCAGGGAGACTCGTTTGCTTTAGCTTCTGAAAAGTAAGTGTGACTGAATTTAGCCTTGAAAGATCCCGCTGGGATGAAAAATAAAAGGATTTATATTGGAAAATGTCAAAATCAAAAGTAGCAATTTCCTCCTCATTGTTTTATTTTTTTTCCCCTTTTTGCCAGTCACAAATGATAGTCCCAAATGCATTCAGACTTCCCTGATGGCCTGGGTTATGCCATGGTATTGCATTCTTCTGTAAGTCAGCTCCTCATCCCAGATTTGTGGTTTGGCTGTCGAGGATGGCCCTCGGGCACTACAGCCCAGGCGGGAGGGAGGGGAGTTGAGAAGATCCTGTACCAGCAGTGTCCCAACCTGTGTGACGCTGTGACCCTGCAGGCAAAGGGAAAAAAGTCAAACCCTGGTAGCGGTGGGACAAAACTGCTTAGAATCCCCCAGCCATGGGCTGTCTTATTGACCTGCTGATCCAGCAAGAAGGCTTGTCTAATTAATTAGGGAAAAAAAGGTGAATTAATTTGACTTAAGTTCTTGGATGGTGAAATTGACCTAAGCTTTCAAATGTTTGTGCAACAGCTCTCCTTCTGCACATGATGTACAAAGAAATGCCATATTCTCCCAGTTTCAAAATCCTTGCAGAGTTTCAGTTGTGTTTATCCCAACAGAGCCCACGTTGTCGGCATGCTCAGGTTTTGCTGCCATCAATCCTTTCAAGCCCAGCAAAAAGGCATTGGATATTTGAAGTCCATCTCTCTGAAAGCTGCCTCTGCTGGAGGCTGCGTGTGTTTGCTAGCTGATCGAAGATCACCAAGGCAGTCATTGATTGACCCAGCATCTCCCCTCCTCAGGATACATTCAGTGAAGAAACTGTTCTGTGAGGGACAAGGTTTGGTGAAGCCTTGCTATAAGGAGTACAAAACAAGGCTAAATTCCCTTTCTTTTTCCATCACTTATTTACTTATTCCATCACTTCACTTTGGATTTTACTGATATTATAATATCACATACTGGCATAACCTAGAATATGCTGCAGGGAAGCAGCTCCACAGGAAACAAGTTGGTTTCCATCTGGGATCTTTCAGAAGTGGTCTTTTTTTCCTCACTTCTTTTGAACTGGTTAATTAAACATACTGACCACTCATGCCACAGATTTTTTTACACTTACCCATCTTAGAAGGATATTTTTTGTAAACAAAGCTAAAGCAAGATTTCTGTGAATTGGAGGAGGAACCCATTTGCAAAGTCAAAATAATGAAGACTATAAGAGCAATATTAAATGCTTTTGTGTAAAATAATATCTGATGGTTATTTTGGTGAACTATGGCTATTTGAATTGATATTGGAATGCGTGGTGAGATTCTCCTTTAGGCCAAATGTACAGTCAGTATCACATGCCCAGAAGGGCCTTTGAGAGAGACACTGTGCAGACTGATACCTCTTTCTCCACAGAGATGGTATGGGATCACACACTGTTCCTTTTGTCCAGTGCCCATCTCTTCTCATAGCAGAATTCCTCCTTGAAAGGAGAAAAGTTCATTCTTAGTGGTCTGTGGAGTGAGAGCAAATTTTAGTTGTGATATTCTGGACAAACAATACACTTCAAATGGGTTGAAAACCACCACTTCACATATTGCTCCATTTATCATAACTGTAAGGCTATAACAAAGACATTAGATCATGCCCCATGTAGCTCTACGTTCATTACCCACATAGCCATGGGGCAGATTCTTTCATCTGCTGGATTTGGCATCTTTCATTGTCAGATTGTTCTTTTGTCAGGAGGGAGGCCAGAATTGCTTTAGTTCTCATGTGTGTTCACAGAAAAATGTATGTTGAATTCTGAATAAAAATAAAAAAAATAGGAAAACAGCATAGGTATTTTAATGGCTGCATCACACTCCCAAACAGCAACAGGTATCACAAAACTACAGCATATCAGGATGGACGTTCTTATCAAGAGCAAAATTGACCAATTACGCCACAAAGAACACTTTTATGGAAAGTGCTCAGACCAAGCAAGAGCTGCCCATCTGAGCTCACTGTATGTGACAGCCCCACTGTGACATCTGGGTGTGGCTTTGGCAATAACCTCTAGAAAAAAATACAATGCTTCGGCACTTCAGAGAGCAGTACCATACAGAGGGCACTGTGGCAGAACAGAAGCATTTGGGAAATGCTCCCATCACTACCCCTGGTTTCACATCTCTGCAGAATCCTTCTGTCGTACGTGAGCTGAAAACATACTTCAAACATACATCAGCACCTTTCCATTCATTAAGGTATTTATGTAGAGGTAGGATCTGCACTTGAGTCTACCTTGAGGGTGTAATTGTGTGTTGCTAATGTAATGGCTAGAGCTGGTGATCCAAACGGCAGCATATGAAAGGTCAATGTGCAGAATGCAAGGTTGTGCAGAGCAATTGGAGGAAAAATGGAGTCTGATTTAACAGAGGAAGAAGGAAGAGGGAGGGCAAGGGCAGTGAATGAGAGAGTGACAAGATGACTTCTAAAAATGGGCCCTGCAGAGGTGAAAACAAAAGCATTAACTCCATCAGTTATATCCAATGAATGTGTTAAAAGGAAAGATTAAAGATAAAGGAAGAAAGACACAAAACCCAGGAACAGAGCTGGCCATTTAAATTATGTGTATGCAGACTTCAGAGGAGCTGTTTCCACATACATAATCATCATCATCATCATAATCTACATTATATGTATGGCCTCATGGATGTCTTTAAAACATCATAGGCAATGGCATGCCTTAAAAGGCAAGTCAAAGTATAATATTCTGATCTCATATACCCTAGTGAATGTCTAAAAGAGGTTTCTACCAGGAGTCTGCATGGCACAAATGAAAGCAGGACTTAACTCCTATATTCATGTCATGTTTGCCACCATATTTTGCATTCTCTCACATGCTGTCTGACAAACCCATGTGACTCTCAATTCTCCTGACAATCAGAAAATGCTAGAACCTAATCCAGCATTATTACAGGGTTTTATTTATTTCCCACGTATTAAAAATAGTACCATACCTTAAGTAAAAAAAAAAAAAAAATCAGGGTAATCATGTAGACTCATGAGAAACTAATGAGATTCAACAAATCCAAGTGCAAGATGCTGCACCTTGGTTATGGGCAATCCCAGACATGAGGACAGATGGGAGAAGAGCTCTTTGAGAGCAGCCCACAGAGAAGGACTTGGGGGTTCTCATAGATGAAAAGCTGGACATGAGTCAGCACTGAGCACTCCCAATCCAGAAAGCCAGATTATCCTAGAAGGTGATTCTGCTCATATGACCCCACCAGGAGTGCTGCATCAAGGCCTGGGGTCCTCAACACAAGACAGATGTGAACCTGCAGGAATGGGTCCAGAGGAGGGCCAGGAAGATGATCAGAGAGATGGAGCACTTCTCCTATGAGGACAGGCTGAGAGCGCTGAGGTTGTTAAGTCTGGAAAAGACCAGGCTCCAGGAAGCCTCACTGTGGTGTTTCCCTGCTTAAAGTGGACTTACAAAAAAGTGAGTGGGGAACTTTTTATATGGGCACTTTCTATATGGGCAGATAGTGATAGGACAGGAGGGAAGAGCTTTAAACTAAAAGAGGAGAGATTTAAATTAGATGTTAGGGAGAAATTCTTTACTGTGAGCATGGTGAGATACTGGTTCAGGTTTCTCAGAGAAGCTGTGGTTGCCCCATCCCTAGAAGTGTTCAAGGCCAGGTTGAATGGGGCTTTTAACCACCTGGTCTAGTGGTTTGCATCCCTGCTTATGGCAGGGAAGTTGGAACTGGGTGATCTTTAAGGTCTCTTCCAACCCAGGCCATTCTATGGCTCTGTGATTAATTCTCTAGTGATCACTTTTGTGTTGTATCACTTGTTTGAGGTGCTGTCATTCACTTCAATGTAAAATGGCTTGGACATGCTTATAAGGTTTATTTCAGTTTCTGATTAAATACTTCAGTTGCTACATAGCTCTTATCCCCATAATTTGGATGAGTACACCACTTGTTTAGGGCCAACTCCAGTGGAATTAAGAATTTAAATCTCATTAAAATTATGCAACCAAAAAAACAAAAAAGGATCATTTATTTTCTTTGTTGGTTGTTCCCTTGCTTTTCTGCATATGTAAAGTCTCAATTTTGGAAAAGAAAAACTCTATCCAACAGTATTAACCTGATAAAATGACAGCTGTTATAATATACAGTCACAAGTCCGTGTGTTGTGTACTCCAAATTGACTTGAGTTCTGTATCCCTGCAATGTGACAAAGGAGTGCTATGGGTCCATGACAGTGGTAATACCATAACCAAGGAATAGGCAAGTAAAAGAGAAATACAGCTTTGACACTCTCTCCTTGTGCATGCTGCTCCTAATCGTGTCAATTTCCAATGACAAATGGCCGGAAAACCGTCTTACCACACTGGTTTATGTCAGATGAAGATCTGGTCTAGTGTATTACCAGGCATTTCATTGTTGCCATACACTGCCATGGCCTCAGAAGGGCTGGCTGGAGGTGTTTTCATGGACATGGAGTTTTCTGAAGTACTCTGAGTTTCCTCGGGTCACAGTTTTAAGTGCTGCTGCATAAATCTGTTTCTCAGGAGGGAGGCAATTCACAGCAATTATATGGAAATCAAGGTAGAGATGTCAAGCTAAATTCTTGGCATGCCTTGGTCAAATGGAAGTAGTTCTCAGAAAGCCCTATTCCCTTCACAGTTCTGTTATTGTGGTTTCCAGTTAGGGAATTTGTTCTTGGAAGAGATTGTTGCTACAGTGATTTCTAAGGAGCGTTCCAGGAAATATGGGCTGCAGATGTGTCCAGAGGGATCGCAGGCCACCTCGGGGATCCATCACCTGGGACAATGGACCAGTCTGTCCCTTCACAGTCAGAGACCTGATGCTCAGGACAGTGTTTGTATTGTATTTTCAGCATGTGCCTTATCTGATGGTCAACCTTGCTGAACTCTCTGTTCCAAACACTCAGCAAGAGTGCACAGTTGTCAATTCTATTACAAAGTTACCTTTTTACATTTAAGAACAATTTCTGACAAAAAATGTTCTTTCTCACGTGTCTTGAGAAGACTAAGACTCCACTAAGAGCTCCAGTTAACCCTCCTCACTTTTAAATACCTGACAATACTGTGAAGTTGGCACAGCAGTGTTCTACTGGGGCCTCCTTACAGCTCCTCATTTTCCAAGGGGGTGTTTCTTGCATGTACCAAGATTGTCTTTAGGATCAGAGAAAGCGTGAAAAGGATTTTTCGAAGCAAACAAATGAAACAAATTCTGACTGGTCTTTATCCTTTAGCTGGAAGCCACTTCTTCTAAGGGAACCTCATCCAAAAGAGAATAATCATAGCTGTGACACTGAGAGCAAAACAACAAGCAATTTCCTGTACTTTTGTCTTTCCCATTTTCCTCAAGTGCAAATAGCTTCAATTACTTCCTCAAAGTTTGATGAATTCCACAGTGGGGCCAGTGATTAACTGCAAGGGAAATTTTTCTTTCGCTCATTGCACTTCGGTGTTTTTGGTAACCGTTGAGCCATTCCACAGCAGCACTGAACGTCAGTCCTAACTAATCACCTGCTTGGAAACACAAGGGGAAAGGAAGAGGTGATGGCAGGAACAGCCCAGCCAAAATGCTGCAGATGAAAGACTTTCCGCTTGGCCCTTGAGTGTCGTGCATTGAGAACGAGTTGAGTCATGCTCTGAACACCAGAGCATGAGTAAGAAAGCTCAGCCCCCTCTGAAGCTCAGTTTTATTGATGAGCTGACATCAACTCCTGTTGCCAGCCAAGCTCCCCTGAGCTGAGTCTCTGTGACTTCCTCTACACTAGTCCTGTCTGCCAAAATGGGTTTTCTCACCCACCTACAGCCAGAGCCAGCCAGAGCCTTGGTGACTCAACAGAGCAAGGGAAGGGGCCTGTAGGAGTTCTGCCTCACCTTCTCATACAGCATTGCCATGATACAGGACTGACTTCAGGAGCAGTGGGGGAAGAGGAAAGGAAAGTCTTAGGTGTGCTGGCCCCAGTTTTCATGCTGGACTTGTACCACTGGTTGAGAGCCTTTAATTGAGAGGCCTGGTGCTAACTGGTAAACTGGTTCAGGTAACTTGAGAATGACCATGATATAAAATACCTTCAGAGGGTTTTCAGAGGAGGTGAGTTCCTGATGAAGTACATGGGGTAGTGGGCAGTGGGTGCCCTGACACTCGTAGCAGGTTGCAGGTTGGCTGGAGGGAGGAGGCAGACACTGGCCCAAAGTGTGGCTTTCCTACAAAGCCCTGGGTGATGCTGCTCTGAACCAGGTGGATTTGACATTCAGATGAAAACCACCCAGACCACTCTATTTATGGAAGCCACATGTTCTAAGCACGGTGGCAGAAACAACCTTTGGCTCATTTGTTAATGTTCCCATTAAGAAGGTGAAAGTTTTTCATCAGAGTTAGCATTTCTTCAGTCAGTGTAGAAGGAAGACCACCTGTCCAGTCTGTGCTGATTTACACTGCTCTACTACTCATCATGACATCTTTGTCAAGAAACTCCACTGAGGAAAAATAACAAATGGAGCATGTTCAGTCAGTAGTTTGAAATAAGAGTGAGAAGGGATTTCAAGATTCATGAACCAAAGAGAGGGCAGCATTTCCTGAATAGCTTATTCCCTTGGGTCTATTTGCTGTGAGCAAATGTAAAGTGGGGGAAAGGTGATGAGGCCAAATAGACAGGGGTCTACTGAGTGCCAGGGGAATGGCAACAGGTGCTGCAGGCACTTTTCCAGCTTGCTTGACAGCTCTGGGGCCTTAACAAGGGGACCCTGGAGTAAAAACAGCATTGTTACAGACCATGAAAACTTATCCATCCTTACCACCAGCATATGGAAATTCTCTCCTCCTTGATCTAGAGGTGAATTCTTTCTCGAGAGCTCACCTAGCCACTGACCTTTTTGCTGGTACTGTTGGGCAGCAGTTGCTAGACTGGATGATAGGCTTGTGAGGCAGGAGCTCAGGCAAAGCTCTTTTGCCACTCTGTCCCCCTTCCCAACCCCCTAAGTTAAGAAGTTTCTCTAAATGGGAAACCAAGAAGCATAATAATGACAGTGCTACCTCTAAACCTCTCCATCCTATTTCCTTCTGTATGGGTTTACTGAGTGGGTGAGGAAAATGCAGATGCACGGGTTATTTTCCTTGACCTAATGACCCTCTAGGAACTGGTGCAAGCCTTCAGGCTTCCCTGAGCTATATGGAGTATGAGCACAACAGGAAAATGGTACATGATCTCACCCACAGCTCTCCCTCTGCAATGCTTTCATTACTTCCCTTGAAAACCTTTATGCCAAGACCTGGGCTAGGGCTTTACAGAGAACACCCTTTAGAAGTGCATTGGTACACGATGCAGATTTCTTCAAAAGAGATTTTATTGCACACTATCAGTTGTCTGGCACAGAAAGAAAATTAGGTGAATATTCACCTGCCTGGGAACATTGCTTATTTAAATGCAGTTTCAACTGAATAGAAAGTTCTTCACTTCTTGGCCAAATTATTCTGCAGAGTCACTTGCTCTGCAGCTGCTGCAGCCTCCTGCTCCTACATGGCAGCATTTCAGCAGAATTTGGAAGGGAAGCATCTGCCTGTCACAGCATTACGCCGAGCTTTGGGATTCTCCCAAGTGGCACTCATTATATCCGTGTACGGGGATATTATTAGCGTATTTTCATCCAGCAACCATCAATGTCAGATTGCTTCACGATGAGTTCAACAGGCATCAACACTGCAAAAAAACACCAGACAAATGTCTTTTTACTTGACCTCTTTAATGCAGTCATAGATCATTTGTGTCTTTAACATCTCTCAAAACCTTGATGTGCGTGTGCTTACAAAACAGATATCTTCTCACTCCTTATTTTCTTCCTTCAAGTGCCATGAGAAATTATTTAAGGAAGTTTTAATGAAATGCATCTGTCACTTATGAAGATAAATAGCCATAGTATGGCTTTCCATTACTGGAAATGGCAGAATTAAATTAGAAAATTACAATCCTCAGCATCTTCCCTGACTTGTTTCTGCATAATGTGTTAGAAAATATGCCCACATAGGCAGAATGCTGCAATTCCAATGGAGCATGTCATAAAACAAGACCCCCTTTTATGGTTGTTTTGTTAGTTTGCATTGAGGAATTTTTTCCCATGGATGAATTTTGGTCCTGTTTCTGGGCATGGAAGCCAAATTAGTAAAGGGAACCTAACTAGAGTGGCAGATAGATAAAAGTTTCCCTCTCTTCCAAAACCTAAGTTCTGGAATTCATTCTATATTTGCTCCCAAGCCAAATGGGAAGACCACAGTATTATCCAGACTGTATAATTCCTCATTCCCATTTAAAGGGCATCTCCAGTACGTGGAATAAAATTAGTGTACTCATTAAAATCCTCGGGGCAACACTTTGGACAGTAGGAATAAATATTGTACTCTGAGTCTTCATAGACAAAAATATAGCTATTAAAGGAGACATTTAAATGGACAGTGGGATGGTGTGTCTTTTACAATGGAATGGCCACCTTTTAGACCCTCATTAGCAAGCTGGTCTTTTTGTCCTCAGAAGAAGGTTGTTGGTAATTGGTTTTGTCTTTTTACGTGAAGAGTTAGACTTGTTAGAGTTTAGCCCAGTTAGAGTGAGCCAGAATGTGATTTAGCCCTGCCAGTCCTGGATGCAAAGAGGTGGCAATTGAAATAAGAACATAATAGGAAACCTCTTGTGTTTCTCACCTGTGCTTCCAGCTGGTAATGGAGGATGCTTGCAGAATACTTGTGTCCTTCAGCCCTCACACCCACTCCACACCAGCAGGGTATGCTCCTGCTTCCCTGCTCGATTGACGTCTGACTCACCCAGCACCCTTCCACTCATCCTCTTGGTATTTCTCCCTTTCTGTTTTCATGGCATGTGAGTTTTGCATTCTTCGTGGAACCAGAGATGGCTTCAGCAGAGGCAGGAGTACTTTGTCTGTGCCCACTACCCTAACTCAAGTTTCTTTCTAGGTACATTCCTAATGAGCCCTCTTCCCTCAGTTTCTGAATAAATACTTTAACTACTGTGCTTTTATTCCAAGCTGGTCATCACTGCTGCAGTGCCCTCACCAGCTGGCGTGTGGCTGTTCCGCTGCCGTTCCCGCTGAGCCCAGTGCTGCCTGTGCATGTCAGGAACATTCAGCAGAAATGAGGCAGGACTGCCTTGCATCAGGTCTTGGGGGTAGCCAAATACAGATGAAAACGTGTGAGCAGAGAATGTGAGAGCAGAGAATGTGCTTGTAATTAATTATATCATATTGTATCGTATTGTGTCATAGAATGGCTTGGATGTAGAGGATTAAAAAGAGAGAGAAGGAATTTCCCTGTCCTCTCTTAAAAATTATGCTTATTTATTTCCAAATGAAATTAATGTCGTTTTTGTTGTTCCTGGTTATTCCAACCTGCTAAATACCTGAAACATTCCAAAGATGCCTGTGAGGAAAGGCAGTGTGTTTGTGTGTGCCTGTGTGTGTGTGTGTGTCTGTGTGTGTCTGCATGTCTGTGTGTGTGTGCTTCTGTGCAGTAACTGAAGGTCTCAATATATTGAATATATTTTGGGCAATCCCAGGTCTCTCTGAGAACAGGAGGGAGCAGATAAAACATATGGGGCACGAAGATGGTCTTGTTGAGAGATGAGAGCTTTTAAAGTCCCAGCTGCTTTCTTTTCAGCCTCATCTTAATTGAACTGCTTAGATAATAGCAAACCTACATGAAGTAAATGCTGGTTATCCCAGCTTTGACCTTCAGTAATCCTGCAGGAGCGTAGATAGGGAGGCACAACACTTCGCTGTTTCTCTGGCTATATAAAGGAAGAAATACTCAGATTTAAATACCCAGATGAAGAGGAGCAGCATAATTGACAAGTATAAATAGCACCAAGGTCACAGAGAAACAGCATAAGCAGTGGTCAGTTTGGCAAGTGCTCTCCAGCAGGGATCACTATTCAGTTTTTGCAGATGGGAACACACCCCTGTAATGCTCCCAGTGAGTGTGATTTTGTTTGAGCATTTACATCCCAAGGTTAGCATGTCTTGGTGGCTTATCCTAGGAAACTTGGAAATTTCATCACCTCTAAGTTACCTGACACTGTTCTGCATATTATTAATAATCACACAATGACCAAACTTACAAAAACCCAGCCTTATCATTTAGCTCTTTGGCTTTCTCTGTCATTTATTCTACAGACTCATTGCATCCAGTGCAGAGAAGCCTTTTTTTTTTTTTCCTACATGTAATGCCACTTAGTTTCATCAAGTTTTGCTGTTCTCTGCCCCTTCATGCCATCTGACCAGAGGTGGGATGAGCAGCTTCTCTGTGCCTCCTGCCATCTGGAACAGGCTTGTCAGTATTTTTCTGCTTCAGTGGCTTTCCGTGTCATTCCAAGTCTCAGCTGAAAACTCCCTTCTCCCTTACTTCTGTCTTCCTGCAGACCAAGTGGACTTTCTTCTTGGATACATAAAGGGTAAAAATTTTATTTAGAGCATTCCTAATTGGCAATTCTGACATCAATTCCAACTCCCATGGGCTACAAGGATACTGCACCGGAGTATGCTGTCCCACCATCTATATGGGAGCCAGCTGGCCCTGTGTAATTAGCAGATCAAGAAGATAAATGACCAGTGATAAGCTGTAGGAGGCCACAGACCGGTTGTAGGATGGAAATGGTCTTTCATGTCAGATCCTGACCCAGGTCAGGTTAGATGGAAGGAGAGGCTGGCAGTAGTATCCAAAATGGGCTGAAAGGCCAAGGGTTTTTTCAGAGGGAGAGGCAGTACTGAGTTCTGTCTAGGCTTATTTTAAAACTCTGCTTTGCAAGAAGCTTCAGCACGATGGTATTGGGTTGGAAAATGAGCCTTGTAAAAATGCTGGCAAGTAAGGAAAGGAAAATTATAGAGAAAACTGACCCTAAAGTTTGGATGTGGGCTTCCTTTTCGCTTCATACTTCACAGCTGATCTTGGAGGGGGAAGTGCCTGATTGACTATGCAGTAATGATGCAGAATGGTTACTGCCTTGACAAAATACTGACTCTTTTCATGTCTCACCGTGCTAAAAACCCTCAGGATTTTGATTCAGGTTTGGATGCAAGGAACAGGAAATGGCAGCACACATTACGACATGTTGCTCTTTGGCTGTAAGACAAAGGATAAAATGAATGCTGGGCAAGAGGCATTCTTGTAGCAACAGCATCAGCACTTTATCACCTTTTGTGTTTCAAAGTGTCAAGACTCACAGGAGGACCTGTATTCTGATTAGTCAGCCTGAGCACTGTGGAATGACTGTTTGGTCTTACTCCACCAGCCCATTCCCAACACATAATACTTTTCATGCCCAATCAGGAGTCTTAGACTGTCATCAAAGCTTTTCAGCTGCACCCATCATCTAGGACAGGCAGGAAGGAATAGATTGACTTTGTCATTAATATTTTGGGTATAATAATATTCAGGATATGTTAGATTAAATTCTCAGGTGATCTTAGGTGGTGCACAAGCCTATGCCCCTGAGTAAAAACTGAACTAAGAGAAAATTACCCATTGACATTAGATCAGTAGAAACCCAGGTATGTGAACAATTACATTATCAAAGCCACCTGGAAGCTTTTAATATTTTGAAGAATGTCTGTGCATCTACCTCTGTTTCCTCCTGATACTTCAGGGCAAAGAAGGAAATAATGCTCATGTCATGGTTTAACTCCAGTGGGCAGCTGAGCACCACATAGCTGCTCACTTGCTCCACCTGTTCCCCACAGGGTGAGGAATTGGAAAAAAAAAGTAAAACTCATGAGTTAGGAGCAGTTTAATAATTGAAACAAAAATCCCCATAATAATAAAACATAATAAAACCCATAATAATAAAAAATAGTAATAATAATTATAATAATACCACCAACAATAGCAATAACAACAACAATAATAATGGAAAGGAAAAGTAGAGAGAGATAAAACCCAGGAGAAACAAGTGATGCACAACACAATTGCTTACCACCCCCTGACTGATGGCCAGCTCATTCCCTGGCAGCAATTGGTCCCTCCTGGCCAACTGCCCCCAGTTTATACACTGAGCATGACGTTCAGTGTTATGGAATATCCCTGTGGCCAGTTTTTGTCAGCTGTCCTGGCTGTTCTCCCTCCCAGCTTCTTGCTCTCCTCACTGGTAGAGCATGGGAAACTGTAAAGTCCTTGATTTTTAGAGTAAGCCTTCCTAGCAACAACTAAAACATCAGTGTGTTATCAACATTATCCTCATCCTAAATCCAAAACAGCATCACAAGCTACCAAGCAGAAAATTAACTCTATCCCAGCCAAAACCAGTACAGCCTTAGAATCAAAATTATGCATGAAGTGGAAAAAATTCTTTCTGTCCCTGGCAGGTAATCAGTAGAAGCTCCAGAGCATGGAATAAATTTTATGTAAACATATAATGTAGCAACTCCTTTTTTTTTCAAACCCACTTGGTGTTTCAAGGACTCATATCACAAGTTTAAATTAAAGTTTCTGCCCATCACTACTCTATTTGAAAGGCTATTCCAGAATGCCATTCTTCTGATGGTTGGAAACCTTCCCCCATTTCCAGTCCAAATTTATTCATGACCAATTTATATCCATTTGATCTTGTTCCAGCATTATTCTTTAGGTTAAATAATTCTCCTCCCTCCCCAATATTTACTCCTCGATATATCTATATAGAGTCATTTTCTCCCATCTCCAGTCTTGTTTCACTAGGCCAAACAAACCAAGTTCTTTTTTTCTGATTTTGTAAGACAGATCTTCTGTTGCTAAGGAAAGAAACTCTTCTCTTCACTCTGGCTAACTTCAGTTTCTCTTTGTGGAACAGAGGTGGCAGGAACTGTAGTATCAGAAATGAGGCCTTACTAACGCTGTAGGTGGTATTTCCCTGTCTCCACCAACAAAGCCTGGCCTGATGCACCTCAGATCCAGACTGGCTTTTCACCACTGTGCCTCCCTCCCAGCTCCCTGTCATCTGGCACTGGGATAGCAGCACAGCTTTGCAACATTGGCAACATATTATTTCTGCATGATTTGCTTGGATGTCAAAGGATATGTGTATTAGGAAGATGAAAGTTGCACTTTCTTCCATGGCAAATTTGTTCTTTTATGCAGAACAGTTCCCAACAGAAACATTCTAAGGGAAATTCTCAGAGTGGAAATTTCCATTCTCCCTTCACATGAATACAACATGCTCTTAGATTGGAAGCCTAACTCCTAGGAGGACCTAGTAAGCAAACACAAAGAGACAAGGCTATTTTGGACCTTACTTTGGAGAAGTATGGGATTTTCTAACTTGTTTCATTTTAATTAAAGTAACTTTAGAGAAAGATGAAAAACAAAGACTTGTAAGTCTGAAGTGAATGGAAATAAAACAGTCTCAGAAGCCCTAATCTCCAAGGGCCTTGTCTCAGCTTCAGGAGGCAGCTGAGCTTGCTCTACACCTCTCTGGATTAGAGCCTGAGAAAAGCAAGTGCAGAATGCAACAGAAGCTTAAATTGCTTTAAAACAAGCAAATATGTTAGCAAAGTGTGTGATCATTTTTTGGGAATAGTAAGAGAAATAAGTGTGTAGGGAAGCAGGTTTATTTCTGTTGCAGTTGTTTTTGGGAGGATTTTGGTTGGTTTTTGTTGTTAATATTATGAAGCAATCAGGAAGGGATGCACTGAAATGATGCAATTCAACATGTGATTAAAATAGAGTTATTTATTGTTTCAACTGGATTTTCATATTTTCTTGCTTGGACACCTATCCAAGCATTCAGTAGTTGTGCTGAATACTTAATGTGGTTAAGAAATGTCCAAGGAGCTCCCAATACCTCTAATAAACTATGTGAGCATTCTGCATGGCCAGACTTTGCACTGACCTGTGAAAATAAACTTTTTCACACTGGTTGTACTCAAGATGCATAGATGCATAGATGACAGAATTGGACCTTTTCTTCATGCTAAATTTTTGGAAAAGAGGGAACAGATCTCGTTCTTCAAGAGGCTGAAGAGCAGCTGCCAGTTCAGGGTTGGACACTTTTCTGTTTGAATATTGTGCTTCTTGAAAAATGCAGATTTAAGTCAGTCAAAATCTGATTATGAACCGATGTTGGTAAGTGGTTTGTTAACAACAGACATTTCTGACTGAAGGCTAAAATTGTTTATTTGCTGTTTCCCAAAGGAGAATGTTTCACTAAAATATTTTCTCTTATGTTTTGAAATAGAAGGACAAACAAAACCAACCTAAAAACAACCTGACATTTTATTTGGTTGAAATGATTGATGAGAGGAAATGGAAGAGGGGAATAAGAGAGTATTTCATACTGGAAAACTGTTCTCCTTTGTTTAGCTGTTTGTTTCAAGTCTGAATAAATCAAACCACTTTTTGATGTTTTGGTTTGGCCAGCGTTCTTTATCCTCAGGACTGTCAGTCAGTCTCAGAGGACCTGCACAACAATCTCCTGGGACCATACTTATCTGTGCCCAAAGCTGATATCTGAGGGGTTTTTGGGAGGCCACAACTTTCTTTTTAATACACCTGGATGCATTTTTCTGAGAGTTTTATTGCCCTTTGAATCCAACTAAGCCTTTCACATCTTTGCAAAGTATGACACAAATTAGTACTTGCAACAGTCTCTGAACTGTGTACCATGTATACAACAGTGATCTCAGCTCATTTTCAAGATAATTAAGATTCAGTAAGATTAAATGACTGACCCATTGTTACTTCAGTGATTCATTTGTGAAGTGTAAATGATTAATTGGAAGCTCTTGCCTTCCTTTCACCTGGCCAGAATGATTCTATCACAATGTAGGGAATAGACCATAAACAAACCTCTCCATCAGAAGTCTGTAATCTTTTGTTGATGGCTTGCTTGGCAGGCGCTGTGGATACTCTGGGACATCTTCCAAGCAGGGCCCAAAGAAATTAATTGTGTCCTAACCTGTTTTGAAATATAGGTCAGCCTTTCATGGCTTTGCTAAAGCAAAGGGAACCTTAATCATCTAAGACAGTAAAACCTGGAAAAGGGTGGAGGATTTCAGGCTCTCCCATTGAGGACCTTCCAGGACAAAATAACATTCTGACTGCCCTGGAGATAGTCTTACCTTAAGAAAAATATAGAGGGAAGGGAAGGGAAGGGAAGGGAAGGGAAGGGAAGGGAAGGGAAGGGAAGGGAAGGGAAGGGAAGGGAAGGGAAGGGAAGGGAAGGAAGGGAAGGGAAGGGAAGGGAAGGGAAGGGGTGTCCTAAAGCCTGGAACTTCTTTTGTTAGCTTCTCCCACTTTTCAGTTTCTTTCTTCCTAGCTGCCTGTCAATTCTCAGAGTATGAAGCCAGTTTTTAAAACTGGAAACTGAAGCAGAAATGTTAAGTGACTTAATCAGAGAAAAAGTAACATTCAGAAACTCTGGACTTCCCTTCCAACACAGGAATCACCAAATAGCTCCCCTCTGGAGTGATTAAGTCATCGGATGGGATGATGAAGCAGACTCCTGTGGGAGGCTGTTGACGTGGTTCTGATGAAATTTGCTCCTCTTCTGAGGCTATTGATCCTTCTGGCCCCAGCGTGCTGCCTCTGCTCTGCAGGGGAAGCAAAGCCACCCTGATGGGGCACAATATTCCTTTGCAACGTTCTTACAGAGCTCGTTGGCCTCAGACCAGAGACACTGTCTACCAGTGGCTTTCCCACTTAGGCCAGTCACATGTATGAACATGAATGTTTGTCTGCTTGGCTTATTTGCAGAGCATTTTGGAATTAATTTGCTTCTTAGAACACATTCTTCATCATATCAGGGAAACAACGAGTTAATTTTTAACCTTTCCCCACTGAGAGATTTAGTAATTCTTTATCTCCTTGATGCAAATTTACAGTACCAGTGTCAAAAAAGATGATCATCAACACTTATTTCCTGAACGACTACAGAAATATCAAGACAAACTGCACTTATTTAAGGGTACATTTCTCAATGCTCTCAGTCTTTCCTGCTGTCTTAACACCAGCAGCCATTTAACCACTCCCTAAGCTTCCAGTATTTTTCCTAACTTGGTGTAAGCAAATATTGATTGTGACTAAGACAGTAACTGAGTTCATTCATGATAATAGATGGTCCATTGGCCATGCCCATTAAAGCTCCTTTAAAAGCAAGAAACAACTTTAATTGCCTAGGGAGACATGGGATGATATTGCAGCAGATTGAAACCTATTAATAACAGTAAATTCAAGGTTTACCCTAGCTTGTTTGTGCTTGTTAGTATTAAAGCTTCCCATGGAATAGAAAGATGACTAAAAGGGTCATTTCAGACAGAATACCAACCTGATTATGCAGCTTTTATAAAACACACTCTTTAATCACTAAGAATATCATCATACAAAGCTGTAGTACTTTCTCGAAAAGACTCAGTTCTCTATTAAATGGGCTTTTTCTCCATTACCTGAAGGATCTGTAAATTTGGCATTTGTTTTATGCCCTATCATTTGATTTCCCATAGGAACAGAGGACCAGAGGGCATCACTGAATTCCTAGGAATTCCTGCAGAGGAAGGATGCAGAGTTTTTAAACTTCTAGCATCTGTGTCTATTTGAAAACCAGAAGCAATTACAAATATGTCTGCATGTCTCAATGAATAATTTTGGAGGCTTTTATAAGCCAAGACCTTCAAGATATTAACAAAATGGTACTTCAAGCAAATAATAGTGCCTGGCAGACGCATTTCAGGGCCTCTCAAACGTCAGTAAACCTTGGTTCACGTGGTACACAGGCAATGAGTTTCATTTTTGTAGAATCCAAGCAGAAGAAACTTCAGCCAAGAAGAAAGGATTAGTAATCTAAGGATGAGGGCAGGGTTCCTTTATCATATATTAACCCAGAACAGCATGGTCTTCTTTCAGTTCTCAGAATCACCAGTGCTGCCGGCGTGAGAGCTGCTGAACTTCTTCAGGTTTGTCTCGGAGATCTGTGACCCTGCCAGCACAGTTCCTCCTTTCTGTATGTCAAAGCACCGGTGAAACAATACCAAATTAGCACGGTGGGGTTTCACAGCCATGCTGCACCAAGAGAAACACTGAAACAGATCTCTGGCTTCTTCAACCTATTATCTCCCCGGAGAGATAATATATCTCTAATTTATCTGAAACCAACTGCTTCATTAAAATTGGCAGGCATGTGAAGAGGACTCCTGAGGACAGTTTCCATTACACTGTGCAATATACAGAACTTTGATTTTTTTCTGAATTTACAATGAAATTAAATATTGTATTTACTATGAGGTCATTCTATAATTTTGGGGGTTTTTAATAAAAAACCCTCCTGTGTTTGGCAGGGTGTCTCAAGCTGACATCAGCAACATCTGGGAGTGCAGAGTAACACCTCACAGATGCTGAGCAACAATCTCACTGAAGCTAATGGCAAAGACATTTGTTCATTGCGTACAAAAATTAGGCCCCCAGCCAACATTTTCCCATTTGAAGTTAGGCACTGCAGTCGCTACTGAGTACCACAAACATGTTCCAAATGTGCCTGCAACAGCATTACATTTTTCAGAAATGAAAGAAAATCTTCTGCAACTGAGTATTACTGCCCTTTTTATCCAACCTAAAAAGTTTAGAGCAAAGGGAAATGGAAGTCTGACAGATTTGTCACACAGAAAAGCAATATCCCTCCTTATTTCTTCAAGAATTCTTGACACTACCATGCCTTGCCCTCTGCCAACAGCTGAGGGAGACCCTATAGTCACCCCTTCTTGGGTAGTTACTGAGTTTTGGGGAAGGAGTACATTTGGAAATCAATGAGGAATAGCAACTCCTAAGTGCAGTGGGTTCATCTTTCATTTTTAAGCACTTTGCTGATTCTGCTGTCAGCCCTAAATGCCACCTTATCAGCAGACTGAGAAGTCCACTCCCTAAAGTTTCTTGCATATGCACTTACTGTTCATTATTTATCTCACAATGCTCGACTCAGCATTACAGAAGGTAAATAACTGTGAGTATTTTTTGCTTTGAAATGGAAAAAAATCATGCTTCTGTGATAACACAACAAATACCAAACAAAATGGTCGGTTGTATACGCCAGCTGAATTTAAGGTTACCTCTCAGAAAAGGTCATTTTCACTCCATTTGCAATAAGTTAAGATGTGACCTGTGTTCCTAACATAATAATCCAAAGACCTCCAGTGAACTTATTCCATTTCCAGAGAATGAGATACAGGAGCCCTACTGCCTATAAGGAATTCAAAAATTGTTTCAAACCCCACTGAGGTGTCAAGCCATGAGCCTAGAAAGCAGAAAGCCTTTATTCACAGCAATTTTGGGGGGAGCAATGTCTGTTTACTGAGAAGGTGGTCTGGCTGATTCTCTGAAACAGCAAAAGCACGAATACCTGGGATTTACGTGAAATGCATTCCAATGTAGCATGGACACAGAGTTGGATGTTCACAATCCCAGACAGGTGTTTCAAAGTCAGTAGGAGTCTTGAAAGCCACAAAGCACAACAACCTGGACAAAATGCAGAATTTCAGGTCTATGAAATCTGGACAGGAAAGAGGAAGGCATCATGTCCTTCTTGAGAGGGGGACTAGCTAAGGGAGAAGGGATATAGCTACACAAGGGAGGCAGCTTCTGTGTTTCAGAGGAAAAACCATGACCTCAAGAGGACTTCTGAGCATATTAAACACCTGAGAACCTGTGAGAGCAGTAAGGGAAGGGAGACAGAGAAATGTACACAGTAATTTATTATTTCCTTGCGCTGAAAGTAAAAGGAGATTGTGCTTCTATATCTTTCCATAAGTATGTCTGTATGTTTTAGCCATATGCTCAACTAAAACCCTAAAGAAGTGTACTGTACATCCCTGCACCTACAGGGAAAATCCCCTAAGCTATAAAGCTATTTAGTACCAGATCTGGGAACTCAGGGAAGCTGAGCTACAGGTAGCTCTTCCTCTGTAGGGTCCAGAGACAGGGATCCTGTGTCCAAAACTTCACTGGTTCTGTGAAGTCTGAACCAATCTATTCAGATAAATGTCTTTCGGAGAAGGCAAGACCCAACTGGGAGCTGCCTCATGAGTACCTGGGCAGCAAGAGCTCTTGGCAGTGTGTAAGCAAACCCCTCCAAGAGGATTTGTTTCTGTGAACTGTACAGGACCAGGCTTCACACTGGGACATTACATGATGCTGGAATATTTTCCATTTCACAATATAGCTCTTTCAAATTAACGTGATCAGCTGAGTCCTCTTGGAGAAACTCCTTCCCAGATACAGAATTCCCCTGGAAGATCCTTTGGTATCTGTGAAACAGGAATGTTTTAGCTAGCTTGACTGCTTTTAAAATTTCAACCATCACTTCAAATGCCATAAAATTGGCCTTTTCCCTCTTGTGAGCACAATTCACTTGAGGGCATTGAAGCAAGGCAAGATTATATTTGTGCCCGTGTATTGCTCATTCAGGTGATCAGGGAAAAAATCACACTCCATTGGTGATGTGTTGGATCCTACAAGGAATGAAAATCACAACACACACTGCATAGACATGCTGTTTGCCAGCTTCCATCATCTCTGGTCTAACACATGAGCTTCATAACCTCTCATGTGCACACCAGTATCCAAAGGCATGCGAACTGGTGCAGATTTAGAAGCAGATCCCTGCATTTATGCAAGGTGAGGCAAGCAGAATTACAAGACAGGTAATGCTGTCAAATGTTCCCATGGTGTTCTACATAGTGCTACATGTAAGATGAAATCAGATATATATATATATATATATTTTAATGAGAATGGCATTTCCCCCATTATAAACACAGTAATTTATCTTCATTTTTGCCCCAAACCTGCTTTATAGGATGGGGTTTCCTATTTTATAACCTGACACACAGCGTTGATTTGTTTGTTTTTCTTAATGGGCAAAACAGTTGTACTGATGCACCCTGGTGCTGGGTGATATTAACAATCAGTGGTTCATGGCTGACACTTGAAAGCAGGAGCTTTAAGTGATGGATTAAACTTGTCATTCAGAAGCTCCATTCTGCTTTTATCTGTGGCATGCTCTGTCCTTGATAAAGATTCTCACCAAATAAGAAAAAATGCTCAGGGTACTCAATAACAAAAGAGGAAAGATGAATCTGGATGAAAGTGAGAAAATATTTCATACAAGTGGTGACTCATCTATTTTTATTTTCCATGCATAATTCCCGGGATCTGTAGATAGCTGTGGCTAGGGAATAACCTATGAAAAAGAAGCAGCTTGACTGGAATTGAGAACCAAATTTGCAATCAGGCACTTAATTAGAACACAAACACTGTCAAATAGTAACATTATCACCTATAATTGGTCCAACAGAAAGAAACACTAATTGTGACATTAGAGGATAGAATGCTTTCAGGCAGGATCTCTGTTAGAATGCAAACACTAATTGACATGATGAGGAAGACAAAAATCCAAGGTAATAAAAGAGGCTATTATGCTTTATCTTGGCAAATGGAAGGCTACTTTAGAAGCACTCAATAGCTAAAGAAAGGGCAGGTGGCTTAAGCAAAGCAGTAAATGAAATAATGAGCATTGTTGATTCACTGCCTTTGTCTCAGGGAGCCAGAGTGATTACAAAGTGATAAGCAAGAGCCACAATCTACTTTCTGCCTCATTAGTGTAAATCCAAAGTAGCTTCATTGAAGTCAGTACAGTGGATATTTACAAGCTTTCAGGTCTGGCCCCTCAGTTACCAGCTCTGGACTGTGAGCAGCAAGGCAGTGAGTAAGGAATTCAGCCCATTCTTTTCATGAACTGGATGCCAGTTGATCAGCAATTGTTCAGCCTAGCTCTAGTGAGGGAAGATCTCCCAAAGTACAGGCTGGGCTGGCAGCTGGATCCTGGTGGCCCAAGGTGCCTGTCAGGCAGTTTAGCTCAGCAGGCTTAGGGAACAAGACTGCACTACATGGACGGACTAAGGCTGCTTCTCCTTGAAGTCTGCTCTCTTCCTACACAGTCCCAAACAAAATGTGCATCACCAGTCCCATTGCCAGCTCCCTCTGTATTCTCCTTCCAAGCTGACATGTCTAGACACTGAAAATTTTAACTGGAAATAGTCCCCATCCTCAGCTGTCTCTCTGAAATAATTGTGTACAGACACTTTGCCTTGAGGCCTTGCCACTGCACCTTGGATCTAACATCACACCCAGAGTACAGATAACAGATGACTCGTAGTGGGAATTCAGTGGAAGAGAGAAAACATAAATGGCATATCCTCCTACACCACCAGGAGTGCTGATATGCAGAAAGAAGTCACTATTTCTTTCCAAAATCTAGCTGAAAAACATTGTTCCTGCACATGATCTGCTTGCAGATAGCTTGGCTGTGTTCCTTAACAGTATTTTCCTCCTTTTGCTTTGGTGATACTCTAACATGCCCGTCCAAATCAAGATCTCCACATCTGGCTGTGGTGAAGCCTTCCCAAAGCCGTGTTGCCTAAGGAGCTGACTGTTGACATTCTCAGCTAAGTATAAGCAGAAGTGCTAGAGCAAAGCAATTTCTGATGCTTGCTCAGTCTATTATAAACCCATCTTTCACACACAGTATTCCATTTCCAAGAGTCTTCTGACTGATTGTGAGGTTGCATGGTATTGCTCAGGTCTACTACCCCAGTAATAGTTCCCAGGAAGTTCTGGCAAAGGTTTGCTAGAATGTGATATATTAAATTTACTGGGTCTTTTCCAACATCCAAACAGTAGAAATTAGATCCCAAACAGGTAATACATTTTTCCTGTCACTAATATCTTAATGCTTGAGGTTTGTGAGTCTTTTATTAACAGAATGTGCCTTCCATGGGTGTCACACCCTCACCTCTCACACCCCACTGTGCTTCCATGGAAGTCCCCTCTCTGACTTGTTCTCTTTCACTTTTTTGCTGATGCTGAAATTCAGACCTACCAATGTGACTTTTTCCCTCCACAGAAAGGTTAGCACTGTATTTAATCCCCCCCGCATCCTTTGAGACTACCTTGGTTTTCCTCCACTTTTCAAAATTAATTGCCAGCGACAGAGTCAATTCATTAGCTAAATTAAAAACCTGGGAAGCATATTGTCCAGATCTGCTGATCCCAACCTATCACAGAGTTGAACAAAGTATTTCCTTACCTGGCCTTCATTAGCAGTTGTATTGGCCAGGCTTCTATTCCTTTCCAATTGTCCGTACCACTCTCCCTGTTAAAGACCAATTAAAAAAAGGAGATGAAAAAGCAGGCCAGCAACTCAACCACTGGAGATCCCTCATTGATTTCTTTGCCTCCCTTCATGCATTAATGGGTCCATTTTCACATTTTCACTTTCTCTCTTTCAAAGTATTAACAGCTGTTCCTGTGCCATTTAAAGCCTATTAATAAAGACACCTCTTCAGTTTTCAGCTCTGACTTTTTTGTGGTTTGTGGGAATGAAACGAAGTAATATAGTGGGAAAAGTACACATCTACATGCTTTGATGCACTACCTACTTTCCTTGGGACTGGTAAATAACAGTCTGTTAGCTGCCACTAATCTCAGAACACTACTTTTAAAACTTTTGCTCATCAAACACGTGCAGATTATTTCATTGGGTGCCATGTGTGCCTTAGGCATGCAAGTCTGCATCACTACCCAATTGCAGGCAAAGACCACCCTCCCACTGTCTTGTCTCCAGGCACCTCAGGGCTTTTTCTGTATTGTCCTCAGGGAACATCTCCTCTACGGGTGGCAGAGCCATTTAGGTCTGTACAGCACCTGCACTGGTGACACTGACCAGAAACACATTCCCATGTGCCCGAAACAGGCACATCATAAAACCTGCTCCTGATAACAGCTTTTTGGGGGCAAATATAGTAGAGAAGGAAGAAAAAGATTAGAGTAGTTGATGCCACTCCAGGCAACATCAGCCAGAAATATGAAAGGGGAGAGTGGAAGAAGGCTGCAGTGTGCCACCATACATTTTTTATCTAATTCTCAGAAAAGATCAGAGAGCAAAGGCTCCAGTCATGCCAGCCTGACTTATCACTGGGGCCAGCTTTAACTTCCTAGTTAAGAGAGAGGTCAATGAGGTGCCCATATAATTTCCAAAATAAAGAGGAAATTTGAGAAGACATGGTCTATCTCAGCAAGATGTCGAGCATAAAGGAATCAATTAAATTGTTCTGCAACATTATCTGTAACAAATTATTCTGTACATTAGTTGAAAATCTGAACTGTGCCCAGGGTCTACCCAGTTACACTCAATAGGAGACTTACTAATCACTGAAATGAACCTAAGCATTAAGCTCAAATTGATTGAATCCCAGAGGAAAACATTGAGAACTGAAAACTGTAGAAGTCCCACAGCAGTAGCTTCATTTGATGGAAATCTGATTGATCTGTGCAAGCCGGAAAAAAGCCCATAATAAACTGATTGTAGAGATTTTTAGAATGTTCCTGTGGCCAGTGTACAATAATCTGCAGTAACAGACATTTTCACTAGCACGTGATACTGTGGCAGAGGATGAGAGTCCCGAAGAACACGGCAAGAGAGCAGATTTGAGGATGTAGTTCCCAGTCCAGGGTTGTGCATCTGGACTATCCGCTAGAGTAGAAGAGCTGGAATGAAAAGACAGGAGCACAGGATTAATTCAGTCCACTTATCATTTATTTCCAGTAAGTAATCTGAGCTCAAAGGAATAGAAGCATACAGATCGATTTGAAATCCTTCTGTGCTGGATTGTATGTCACAGAACACTTGAATGCACTTCAGTTTGTTCCAGTTGTGGACCAGTGAAGCACCAGGCATCATACAACATTCTGACTGTTGTGTCAAGAAAGCTGTGATTAGAACAGAGGGTCCTGTGGAAGAGGGGCAGGGCTGAACTGAGCCAACTTCCTGATCTGCCTGGACACTCGTGCTCACGTCCCACCCTGGACTCACTCCCTGGAGGAGGGTTCCAAGGGCTGGCTGTGCATGTGTGAACAAAAGGGTGAGAAAAATCTGGTTTAGTTAAGAGACCTGCACCAAGTTAACTATGAAAGGAAGCGGGTCAGAGCCTTTCACTCTCTTTTTTCCCCTCTCTTTCACTCTCACTCTCTTTCTCTCTCACTCTCCATCTCACTCTCACTCTCACTCACTCTCTCACTGTTTGCCCCAGCTCTGGACTATACATAAGCTGGTGATATTCTCCGTTCTCTCTCTTTTCTCCACCATTATTTCTCTCTTCCCTTGCTTTGCTTGGGCAAAGCACGGCTGTCATTTTCTATTCCATACTCCATACTCCATGTTTGTTGTGGTGGTGGGGAGCTCATGAAAATGTGTTGTGACTTGTGAGCCAGCACCTTTGAGAAGTTCCTTTTGAAGACTGGAAAGTTTATGGAAGTGTACAGTACAAAAATTAAAAGCTTGTTAGCCACCACATGTGAAAGTTTATTGCACAAATTTAAGTTAGTCTCAGTACTGGGCTGGTTGCTGGAGTTGAATGACTACACAGTAAAGAGCAAGAGTTCCCTGAGCCATGGCCTGGTGTCTTTGTTCACCCTGGTGAGAATTCATCACAAACATCAGGGCCCTACTGATGGGTCCTGACACATGCCCCTCCCTTCACCCTCTTCTTTAACTAAACAAAGAAAAAAACAAACAAGAAAAAACTTCTTGTATATCTGGTTCCCTGTGCTAATGTTAAGTTTTTATCCCTCTCCAACACCCCCTGGTGCCTCTTCCCCAGGAAAAGTCTTTTACAGGAGAAACCCTCTTTTTCTAGAATGGTTTTTAAGAGAAATGGATACACATGGCACAGTTTGTTCCAGGATGTGCACAGTTGCTGAAAGCTTTCCATGTCCTGGGTCAGTGAATTCCAGGACCAGCTCCTGGGTCCATGTGCACTGAGGCTCCTGACAGCTGTGTTTCATGGAGGTAATTCAGGTTGAATCCTGTGTGCCCTGACTACCCCACAGGCCCAGGAGCACAGACAGTCATGGCGGGCTGGTTTGAGCAGCTGCTGCCCTGAACTGGGGACAAATGTTCTGTCTGCATTGCTGCTCTTTTCTCCCTTCAAGGGCCTGGTCAGGAACACAAGCTGTTTTCCCTGGACATGACCACGGTAGCTGAAGACAGATTCTCCTCACCAGTCAAGCTGTGGGAATTTCTCTGGCAGGCTCACTGTGCCAGCTTTCAATCCCCAAGATGCTGGAATTAAGGCAGGTCCAAGAGAAAGAACAGCTTTTGATTTTGAGTGACTGCTTTAATTGCTGATCCTGAGCAATGCCATGACTAAAGGAGAAGTCATAGTTAAAAACCTGCCCTTTTCACAAAAAATGCAGGAACTCAGAGGCCTTTGAAAAAGTCTCCTTTGGCTCCTTTACACTCCAGCCATTACTGCACTGATGTGGCACTAAAGTAACCACCCAACTTCAGCTCACTGGTAAATATGAAGGATGGAGGAAGATAAATGTCCTGCTTTGAAAGAAATCCCTTTTGTGACTCCTGTAGCTACCAGTGGATGAACTGTCCTGGGCAACTTGTTCTGGGTGAGCCTGCTCAAGCAGAGGAGTTGGACCAGAGGACCTCTACAGATCCCAAAAGCCCATCAGTGGACACTGCTGTGCTGAGCGATGCAACAAGCCAAGCAGGGAGCCGGCAGCTGAACTGTGGGTTTGGCTTGGAGACTCCTGAAAGCTGGCGTGTCACTGGGACAGCCTGTCCCAGTCCCTGCCCTTCTCCAAGCCGTGGGCAGCAGTGGAGGCTCTCTGTGCCCCCAGAACTGTATCCAGTGGCTACCATCCAACAGGTGTCCTTGCTTATCCAGGTAATGTCCTCCCTTGGGGTCCCACACCTGCATGGTGACATTCACAGGACAAGTGAGCACAGCTCAGCTAGAGCACAAGCTTGTCTTTCCTTCCAAAACTCACCTGGTGGGCTGAGTCATCCTCCATTGCCAGACAGGGCCACTGAAGGGCCTTGCTTGGGATCAGCCTGCAAGACCCAAGATGTGCTCACAGAGCAGCCCTGGAGCAGAAAGGACACTGGGGAGCTGCCACCCCGCCCCAGCAGCCTGAGCGTGGCAGAGCTGGGACCCTCTGCCCTCCTGGGCTCTCTGCCCTGCACAACAGCATTTCTCCCAGTGCCAGTGGCAAGGACATGCCGGTGTTCCTGGTGTCTCTCCAATCCTTCTGCTTGCTGAGAGGCACCAGAGACCCTTCCTCCCTCCCACACAGGTTCACTCCACTAGCGACACATCATTGGCACCCCAGCCCAGCCACAGGGCAGCCATTCTCACCTTTGCCAGGTCCTCAGCAGCCTCTCCAGACTCCTGGCACTCAATGTCCTCCACTGTGCAAAAGAGAAGGAGTGGGAGAAGGGGAGCAGTGATGCTCTGCTGCTCAGCTGGGGCAACAGCCCAGAGCAGAGACGCTGCATGGCAGCGGCTCACTTCCTTCTCCAGGGGTTAGATGCTTGCCAGATGGGTCACTTGGGTTCCCTTTGTCCTGTGCAGTGGGAAGGGACAGGGAGAGAGCTGGGTAAGCCCCCAGCTGCATCTCCTCTCTTCTTAGGCAGCTCTGCCCAGCTGGGGAGCTGTGTTCCCCTGTCCAGCTGCTCTTGGAGCATCTCCCAGCTTATCCCTGTAGTGTTCCCAGCTACAGCTCCTTCAGTGCCCGGGAGCTGCAGAAAGAGAGGAGAACCAGTGCCAGGCCCTGCTGCTCCCCCAGCCCAATGTGCCTGCACAGCCCTGCCCCGTGGCAAAGGACACAGGGGCAGGACAAAGGCCCATGGTGGGGGCAGGACAGAGGTGCTGCCCGAGCCGTGGCTCCCTCTGAGCTGCCAGAACAGCAGCTTTTACCCTTCCCTGCTGGGGACCAAAAGGTGACTAGGGGATGTAGGACATGGAAATGCCCCCATCCACTCCCTGCCTGGGGAGGCAGAGACCATTCCCAGGGTGGCGTGTGCATGGTTGGGAACCTGTCCTGCCCTACCATGGGGTGTAGCATCACAGCTAACCCAGAAGTGGCACTGCAGGAACTGGTGGATCAGATGAGGATGATGGAGGTCCCATTCTCATCACTGCCATCCTCCTGCTCCTCCTCTTCCTCTTTTTCTCTGCCACTCCCTCCTTCTTGCTGCTCAGCACCCATAGCTGGCACAGGGCCAAGGAGAGCTGTGGGTACAGGGGGGTGCTTGGCTGCAAAGAGGAGACACAAGCACTGAGCTGCAAGTGGCCTCCTTGATGCCCCCTGGGCACAGCCCTGGTGTAAGCGTTGGGACAGACACTGGACACTGGTGCATCCAGCACTAAGGTGCTGGGACTTATGCCAGGGCATCTCTGCCCTGTCCAGAGCCAGGGACGGCGCCCTACTGGTGGGTCACAATAAGGCCAAGACCCAAAGTCATTAAAACTGAAGAGTGAAGGATTAAGGTTCACATGTTGAGCAAGTTGATCTAGTGAACTGTAAAATAAGAATAGCTGGGGAAAAGCAAGGGTATGTCCAAAGCACTTGCAGCCACAGAAAGACCAACCTCTTGGATGGGCTTTGAATTAGCTCACCTGTAGGAGGCTAAACACAGCACAGAAGTGGCTTTTTTTGTATTAACTCTATTATCTGACTAATCCTTCAGCAATTGCCCTGAAGTTCCTTCCTCAACGCTTCTGTACAGAAAAGATCACGGTTCCCTTTTCTAGCATTGTGCCTGCAATTACACTCTGTGGCATTACAATTATGGAGGCATTACACTGTGGTTCTGCTCCACAATATCTGTATATTAACATTAATTTGATATAAGCACAAGAATAACTGCACGACAGAATAATTGCACTCTAATGATTATATAGTTAAAGTACCTGGATTATAAAAATATACATGCATTAAGTATCAAACTAAAGAGATAATAATAAGTCATTAATTCATATAGGCAACTTCCAGAAATATGAATGAGTTATGATTAGCTATCCTAAGGCACAGCACTAATGTAATTACAGTAATTATATTGTATTTATGAAGGGTAAAAAAGGCGAAATTGTTGCATGAACCTTTCTTAAGGCTGTTGTTTTCATGCTGAAATGGAAGAATTTTGATCAGTTTTTCAGAATGACTTATACTCTAAGATTTCTCCCCCCTACTTCTCACTTCTCATATTTTTATTTTTTCCTTTCTCTACAGAGGAAAGACATGCAGGGTTGTTTTATGTACGGCAGCCTTTGATGAGGTAAGGAAGGAAGCCAGGAAGGAAATGAAGGGAAAAAAGGAAAGGAAGAGAGGAAAAGGAAGGATGGGAAGGGAGAACAGAGTGAAGAAAAGGGAAAAAAGATTTTAAAAGGGAAGAAGAGGGAAGGAAGAAAAGCGGACAGGTCTGTTCATCATTGCCTGCACAGAGAGAAGAGGCGGGGAACGGGACACCAGAGCCCCTCACCACACGGGGGTGGCAGCCGGGCTCGGCGCCCGGTGCCCGCCCCCAGCCCCTCCGGGCCATGTGGAGGTGCGGCTCCAGCCCCGCTCTTGCCGGAGCGCCGGGTCTCCCCCTGCGGGCAGCAAGCGGCCGCTGCCGGCCCCGTTCCCGGCCCCGCGCGTGTCCCAGCCCGGTCCCCGGGGCCCGCGCACCCCCGGCCCGGCTCCCGCGCCCGCCGGGCCATTTTTTTTTCTCAATGAACGCCCCGCCCGCCCCGCCCCCGTGAATTTGCATAATGAGGGCTACCGGGGACGCCATTGGCTGCTGGGGGGCGCGCTCGGGCGTGACGTCAGCGCTCGCTGGGTAATGCCTGCGTTGTGGCGGGTAGTTGGAGCCGGCAAAGCCCGCGCAGCGGCGGCTCCGGGCGGAGCGGCGGCGGCGGCCCCGCGCTCCCTCCGCAGAGCACCGCGCCGGTACCGCGCTCCCCGGGACGGGCCGCCGCCAGCCCCCCGCGGGTCATGGCTGGGGGCAGCCTGCCCGCCCGCCTGCTGGCCGCCGCCTGCCTCGCCTTCAGCTTGGCCCCGGGGGCTGCGGGACCGCGGGATACCCCCGGCCTCTCGCGGCTGCAGAGGAGGAGCCTGGCGATGGACTTCGTCGTGCCCTCGCTGTTTCGCACCTACGTGCGGGAGCTGGTGCTGGGGCCGCCGGGGCGCTCCGCGGTGCGGTGCCGCTTGCGCCTGGACTGCGCGCCTCTGCTCCGCGCCGCCCGCGGAGCGCTGCCGCGGGCCGAGCCGCCCGCCGTCCCCGCCGGGCCCTCCGCGGCCGGGCGGCGGCTGCGGCGCGCCAAGCAGCTGGTGCTGGAGGTGGGCGATGGCACCGTGCGGGACGGCTGCGCCGGCGAGCCGCCGCCGGGCTCCGGCGGGGCGCACCTGGAGTTCAACCTCACCGAGCTCTTCGCCTGGTGGCTCCGCGCCGGCGACGGGCGGCTGCGGGTGCGGCTGATGCCCGAGCGCCGCGGCGCCCTCCCGGGCAGCGAGCGAGGGCTGTCGGCGGCCATCCGCGCCGCCCGCCCCCGCCTCCTCTTCCACGTCTCCGCGGCAGGTGAGCCGTGCGTTGCATGCCGCGCACCGCGCCGGGCAGCGCCCCTCGCCCGCTCCCGCGCAGCCCCGCCGTGTCCCGGCGGTGCGGTGCGCCCTCTCTCTCCGCCGGGACACGCGTCCAGCGCTCCGCTCCGTCCCGGTCACTGACAGCCCCGCGGATGCGGGAAGCGCAGCTCCCCCGAGCAGTCGCGCCTTCCCCTCACGGCTTGTCCCTAAGGGCTGCGCTTTACCAGTGCGAAATGTATCGAGGGGCTTTGGTGGGGCCAGAAGGACTGTTTTGAAAGTGATGAGGGATTTTTACGAAACGCCGAGAGTTCCTATGTGCTAGAAAGCCGCAAGCAAGACCTAAAAGGTTAAAGTGTCATTAGTCAAAGGACAGCAAGATCAGGTTCTTTGAAACTTAAAAAATATCATCCTAAAAAGGGATGCTTCCTCCGAGTGGTGCAAGTGTTTTCAAGGTTATGTGCAAGCAGACCAGGGAACAGCACAAACATCTCCAAAGCTGGGTCTGGCTCCCAATTTTGTACATTAATGCTACTATTTCTATTATTGGCTATTGATATTAATATTATTACTCTTCTTTAAACATAAAATATAAGAGCTGATTGACATTTTAAAACCCCAAAGGATTCTTAGTGAACTGCACTGTATCAGCTGCAGTACAAGAAGTTGTACATCTCAGGAGGCTCATGCAGCACTGGTACTTGTGTGAAGAAAGAACCTGGCTTAGAATTTTGGTTCTGGTGGGTGGTGATTGGCAGTCACGATTTGGGGCAGCTCCTTTATTTCAAATCAGGACTCTGTTTTGGGCCAGTGATCAAGAGAAATTTCCACTCTGTGTGTGCAGTGTACCTTTAACAGAAGCTGTGATTCAGCCTTTCCTACTAGAAGAATATAATGCCTAGAGGACTGCAGGTCTAAATAATTTGTCACAGTGAGTTAAGTTAGGTACCTTTTATGAAGCTTTGTAGAAGTCAATGGTGTGTCCCTGAGTAGCCACCTACTTAATAGACCTGAGAATACACTCAAGTAAATTCACATGAGGAGAGAGCTCACTGCTGAGCTTTGAATACAAAGTTGGACCAACTGATTCTTGGTGCTCATCTGAAAAGATGGGATAGCCATCTGAAGAACTACAAATGGAACCCATCTCCTTCCTTGCTGCCTGAAATGAAAACCAAAGCCGACTGTCAGGGTAGGCTGTGTGTAAGTCCTACAGCTGTGACTGGAGTGAGGTGCCCAGGTCAGCTGTTCCTGTGTTGGAGCTGGCAGGGATAACGCAGAGGTGCTGTCCACCACAAGGTGGCTAGGTGAGGCCAACACCCCCCCACCTTCCAGCAGGTCTTGCCTTGCTACATTGCCGTAAAGAAAGAATAATTAAAAATTAAAGACACCAAAACCTTCTGTCTCCTTTTCTTTCTGTTTGGGGAATTTGTTGTGATTAGGACTTGTTTCCATTTACAGATCTCCTCTGGCACTGACGCCTTAGTTTTGAATGCCATCTTTACACAGGTACTTACAGCAATGATGGAGCTGGAGGACATGCATTTGTCTTAGAGGATGAAGGTGTGTTTTTAACCTGAGGAAAGGGTATGCATAAGAACTAACACGTTCTCTGATGTGATTACAATGCAGATGGAGCTTTAACCAAAGCTAGTAAAACTCACAGGCTTTATTTTGTCTGTTGTCTCACTGTTGAGAAGAAATGCATGTTTTTCCACATCAGTAGGAAGCTATGCCCCTGTAAAATCATGTTGGAGACAAAGCTCTGCTGCTTTTACTGCAACACAGTCGTGCAAAGTCAGTCACAGAGGATGCAGGAAAAGGAGGAGCAGAGGGAAGGAATATGGACCTCCTTTACCTATACTGAAGTGGTAACTTCTCCTTGCAGCTGTTGATAATCTGTAAAAATCCTGGTCTCTCTCTGAATTGCACCATTGTTTTTTCAGCAGCGACACTTTAAAATAGTTACACTGTTCGTGGCTTTGCCCTGCTTTTGTAACGTGCATTTGTTTAACAACATTAGGAAATCCATTCCTCCTGCTTTGCTAAGGTGCTGCCTATGTGAACACCATGTGTCACTGCCAGCCTTAAATTTGTGCTGTGTGGCCGTGCCGACAGCAGGATGTGCTGACACAGTGATAACAGCACGAGCAGCATCCACCCGCCCATCAGATTCCAGCAGTTATTGACACCACTGCAGCTAATGTGTACGGGGCTTAACTAAAGCCCTTCCTAAGGCAACTGAGCCTTTCCTTCTTGCTTAAGCTAATTGGAAATGGATTTCAAACAACACAATCCTCCCATCAACAATAGAAAGCTGCTTCACTTATGTTGGCATACTGGGCTTTTTTTTCTTCTTGTCTGCTGGAGATGCCCAGGGTTGCACTACTTCCCAGAAAAATGTATAATTACCTTGCTAAATTATTTTCACCACATTATCCTCCATGTGAATGGAGAATGAATTATATTTTAGGATGAGAAAAAAAAGGCAAGGGTATGAATTCCTAACTGACTTTAGAGGTGACAACAGAGTCCTCTAAATAATGCTTTATTTTCTTTAACTTATACTCTCATTTGCTGGCTCAAAGATAAATTTAACTGAAGTGAACCTTTTCCTTTTTTAACAGCATGTTTGCACAAAGTGTAAAGCACTTTGTCTCAGTCTGTTACTGAGCAATTAGTAAAGGATGTACTTATGGGCTGCTGTTGTTTAGCAGACAAGCCATAAAGTTCACAGGAATTTCTACTGGGCTCTCCTGCAAATATCCTTGATGCCAGATTTCTTTCACACTCGTCCTTGTGGGAACAGAGCATCCTGCAAGAAGCAGCTTCCATTTAGAGAAATTGTGGTCCTCAGCCCATCTACCATCTCTGTGTCAGCTTGGCCTTTTCAAAATTTGGTACAAGAGAGTTTTCCTCTCTTGGAAATGCTTTCAGACTTGATACTGTCTTCTTAGCCTTCTCCTAGTGCTTCTCTGGGACAAAAAAAAAAATCAAAATTATTTGAATATTTTCTGTATGAAAGACACAAGGAATACAGAGGAAGGGAGAAAGAAGCTTGGACAGGAGTGCAGTCCTGCAGATCTCCTGTATTTGAGGTGAACCTCCCAACTACCAGGTTGCTGTTGACTTTGCTCTCGTTGTCTATGGTTTTGACTGGAAACTCTGCTGTGCTTCCAAGGAAACCTTTCCCAAAAGAATTTGATGAAAACCAGTACATTGCCATGGGGAACTGAACAGTCAGTGTGAACATTACTGTCAGGAGATTTTCAGGCCAGCTTTAGTTCTGGTCTTACAGGATTTGCTGTACAGTGTTGAACCACAGTGGGTCTCTCTAGCAGTGTACTCTGGACAGGTTATTGAGCTTTCTTGGGGGAAATAATCCAAGAGCCCTTCCACCCTAACCCTGCACTGGTATTTGGATTTTTTTCACGTTAATCTCACAGGTAACCAGTTCTCTCACTATAGGGCACCTGAGCCACAAATGTTGCTAAATAGGTTTCTTGTGAGTTTACCCAGGAAATTTAATAAGCTGAAATGGCCATAAAATAACTTCCCATGAAAACTAATTGCTACTTACATATGCAAAGGTGGGAAGCGTATGTTAAGAAGGGGCACACAGGGTTGAAAATGAGTCATTCTTCCCTCTAAAGGTCAATGTACTTTCATTCATGAAATAGATTTAACATTCCAATTATATTTTTTAAATAGCAATGCATAACTTTTCATCCTCTGGCTAGGCAAAATATTACTCCTGCACTGTAGCCTTCATCTAAAATTTTATTAACTTGCCACATGTATTCTCCCTGAAACTGTCTGCATTCACTACATACCAATCCTATTATAATGCTGAGGCAATTAGGCTTTACATCTTTAGGGGATTGCTACCATACACCTGAACTCATTTGTAGGAGGAACCCTTTGCCTAAAGATTAGAAAGAACTTCAGACTAGATAAAAACATGGTTTTGAAAGTGGACATTTTGTAAATGAAAAATCAGAGCTCCAACCTGAAATCTGACTGTGGTAAAGTCCACAGAATTATTTTAGGGGTACCAGCATTTAATCAAGTTCTCTTAGTTATATTTTTCTTGCACTATACTTTGGGTTTGTTTTGCTGTGTTCAAAGTATAGCATTTGGACTTGTGTCGTACTGAGCAGAAAACTGGTAAAAGATATTGGTCACTTTGCAGTTGCTCTCTGGTTTTCTCTCATCCTCAGCTGTGTTCCACACCTGAGATCTGATCTTGCACAAACAGTGACAGAACCTGGTGGATAAGACTGAGGCACTGCCATCAGGCTTCTGAAAGGTTTTGGCTGTAGTGCAAGTGGATTTGCTGTTTGCTGAGGTTTTGTGCTTTGCCTCATCTACCAGGCCAGCTTTGCCAGTCCAAAGCTTAAGGATAGTGTGAATTGCATTTGAGTGTACTCTAGACGTGAACTAGTGCAAAGCAAAGGTTTCCTGTTCTGCCCTTGGGTTGTCAATGGTACCAGTGGGCTGCATGTGGATTACCAGCTGCTAAATCAGTGAACCATGAGTGTGCTTAGAAGCATCTTTCCCAGTCTTTCCTCCCCTATTAGGAATGTAGCACGTCCCTCTGGACCTCCAGTCATCAGTTCTCTCCAGAAATGTGGATTTAGTCAGTTCACAGTGCCTCTTCTTGAACTGGAAATGCTTCTTGAAGAGGAAACCGATTGTTTGGTGATGGGATTTGCCTGGCTTTGTGGGCAGTATGATCCTTGATCCTACTGCTTTCTGCCTGTTCCTGTCCAAGTCACTTTCCTACTTCATCAGCACTAAGAAAACTTGAGAAAACTCATAGCTCATGACTCCTTAGACTCATGATGCCTTGTCCACTTTTCCATGCTGACTGCAGAAATTTGGCTTGCAAAGCCACAAGGCTTTCACAATAAAGCCACCAAGGATTTGCAAATTTATTGCCGGTTATTTGCCAGATGATGTTAGAAATGATGCTCAGTCTTTGAGTGGTTCACGGAAAGTGTGATGTGATCACATGGTTTTGTTTTCCCAGAGTTATGTGATGTTACTGATCCTCACTGGGAGCCAAGATTATGCACAATGTGTTTATGATTTCTAGGTCTGTTTTCTGCAAATTTTGTTTACTTTTAGGCTCATTGTTCTTATGAATGTTCTTATTCATAAGTGTGTTCAGTAAAATAGCCATAAACAAACACCAAAAGGGGCACAACTAACAATTTATTATGTTTGAATGAACATTTATGGCACACTGAAAAAATATGTTTTCTCTAAACTTGCTCTGCTTTTATTTCCACATCCTTAAAAACAGGGAATAAATACCTACAGTAAAGAAGTGCACAGGGAAACTTAAGTGCTTTATTATACAAAAGCAGAGACATTCTTCAAAATCAAAGGCAGTTTTGCAGTGTCTGAGTGAATTGGATCCTGAAGTAATCTGATCATTTGGTTCACTGCACATCTCACCTGAACATTACATGATAGGAAATAAAATGCGTGTTTGTGATGATGTTTGTGAATTAGCCAAAAGAAGTAGAAAAGTTGAGGGGAGATTGGCGGGATTTAGCACTTACAAACTTTCCAACTAAGTGAGCCTTGTCTTAATAAAGAAGACCCCCACCTTTTGTATACATCAGTGCTAACTCACGTGGAGTGATGATGTTTTGAGAGTCCAAGTTGTTTCCCAAACAGCCGCAAATTCCACACTGTGCCTGGACACTTCCTGTCTAAGTGTCACACCAAAGCATCCTCTTGGGCTACCCAGAACTAGAGTACTGTAACTAGATCTACTTTTTTGGCACAAGTGATTTACCTAATAGCAAACAGCAATTCAGGTTGCCTGCTTTCCCGATCTCTTTTATCCACTGAGCAACAGCATCTTTTTCCTGGGAAGCCACTTCTTAGCTCAACATGGTTGCTGAGACTGCAGTGCTGGGCTGAGAAAGGTCCTTTATGAAATATGCCACATTTGTCTTGCTTCTTTAATTCAGAAAGATTTGGTTGGAGAAAAATGTCATGGAAGCATAAATGCAGATTTGATAAGTCTGACCTTTCTTTTCTTGCGAACAATAAATGTCAGAAAGCTTAAAATGACAAGCTGGAATGGCTGGAGGTTATTTATGTGTTTAAATATTTAGGCAAGAAACACATTTTGAGACTAAAGTCTAATTTACATGAGTATTTTGATTTATGACTGAGATGGCCGAGTAGCTTCATGGTAATCACTATCCTGCTTAGTTAGCATGGCTACTCAGAGATTCCCTGTGACAGGATAGGTAGGACTTAGATATCTGCACTTGCAGAAGCTGTGAACTCTGTCAGCTGTAGTGAAGGAGAATCACCTTCCCTTGTTAGTCAAGTAGGATCTGTGGCGTGGTTGAAGTGTTCCAAGTGTATCCAGTAGGAAGAGCTGGTGGCTGGCTTCAAACTGGCTTCAGACTAGTCTCTAACTACAGGCATTTCTTTGGCCAAAGAACTTCAGTAGGTAGCTGCAAGAACTGAGTGTTAGTTCGACTTCCAACTTAGTTATCTTGCAGTACACAGCTCCGGCACTGACATCTTGTGTGACACAAAATACTTCCCTGTGTGGCGGTTACTTCCTTTGCAAAGAAAGGGTAGTTTTGACTGCTTTTGAACTCTGTTGGTAGAAGGTGCTTTTTATTGTGGATTACTAATGCTTTTACTTTCTAAGAACCTGAATAAAGGCAGTAAGGAGCAGTCTGAACTCTCAGCTTTTTAAGGGAAAAGCTAAAAAAGCCAGTATACCATATTGATTTATTCCCATCTCTGCACTGCTAATAGTCAAAAAACTGCTATTTCCTTCATTTCAGTGATAGCAAACTTAGAGTTTTGGTTGATGCTACAAGAAAATCAGTTTCTCTTTTATTTTGAAAAATTATGAGCCCTGCCTTCGACTTACACCACCACCTGTCTTGAAGCCAAATAGTCAAATTTAGATTTGAAATTTGAATACTTTGTGAGTCTTTGGCCAAGATTATTTGTACCCTCATGAAAAGTGAGAATGGGATAGGCTGTGGCCAGCTGCTCATGTGCTTTTGGCAGCTGCAGCTGGGCACCATCTCCATTTGCAGTGAGGAACTGCAGGTGTTGGCTGCTGCTGGCTAATGGGGACTGCTGAGCAAACCTAGCACCCTCTGTCCTGGCTGGGAAGGGAGAGCATTGGGGAGGCAATGGGAGAAGGTGTATCCTTTATGGTTTCTTACTTAAGATATCAGACATTTGCACAGAAGGGGGGATTTGAGATTGTTTAAAACTTCAGTTGATTACCTGATTCTTCCTGGATTACAGATAGCAAAGTGGAGATACTAGGCTGAAACCTTTTAACTAGATGGTTCTAAAAATGTGAGGCATCCCCTTTGCAACTTGTCTCATCACCTTTACAACTCTCCAGCTCAGAGAGAGCTTCCATTGGTATTCCAATGTTTACATCAAAGCAGAAGAACTACCTTTCCTACTCAATCAAGGGCGTATGCTGAATCCATTTTGGACTGAGATTTCCCTGCAGTAATGCACTGTGAAGAAAGAGGTGCAGGCCCTTTCTGCAAGCTTCTCCCCATTTCCTTACTGACAAGCAACTCTCTCTGGTCTCATATCCTACAAAACCTTGTGATGGAAGAAAACCCTGACTCTGTCTTCAAGTTATGAGCTGGGCAAAGGGAGAGACGGAAGCTCTCTGTAAGGTGAAGAGCAGAGAACTCTTGGGTGGTGAGTGGAGGGGAAGAAGCAGGATCCTGCAGTGGGAGGGTGGGAATACAGAAGGAGATGTCCATGTGTGGATTCTTGTGCTATGTATTTCTTGATGTCAGGAAGAGAAAATACTAGTCTCTGTAGACATACTAGAAATGGTGGTTTTTCATATGTCATACTCCTAAGAATTTTATGTCATTGAAGTTTTCTTTCCAGTTCAGTTTTGAAAGCTGGTGTGGTTCTTCTGAACGCAGTTGCTGTAGTGCTTGAGATGTGCAGCTGAGTATCTGTGACTTCACCTACTAGAAATCTGTGGTGATGCTTCAGAGCTCTGCAAGTTGCAGCAGACCTCTAATTGCAACCTGTACATTGGCATTCTCATGCTGTTTCTACTGGCCCATTGAGTAACGAGTTATCTCGGATGCATCAGAGCGTCTGGGCTTTTTATAGCCTCTTTCATGTTGGATTCTCAAAGTTCTTCAAGCCTTATCACCCTAGTGACAATGCTAAGCATTATTATATCTATTTTACAGAGAGATCATAGAAGCCAGGGATGGAAAAAGCATTATTTATGTTAGACTGCGAGTGCTGAACAAAATTTTCTCGTGTACAATATACTATACAGTAAAGTCTCTCTCTTTGCTTCAGCCAAAAGGCCAAGAAAGAACAAGAAGCTGGAGTGCAGAGGCTCACTAGCTTGCTGGAAATACTGCAGCAGTTTTTGGCAAAACTATCTGAGTCTTCTCTGCTCCACACTGTGTTTGTGACACTCCTCTGTAAATAAATCTAGTTTTGTTACATTGCACACCTTTTGCAATACTGTTTTCTTCTAAGTTTTGGGATCATCTGTGATCTGCTGAGCCTCTCCCTATATTCAGACATCACCGTGTGGCCTTACCCTTTGTAGGGCAGTGTATGTCAGCATTACAGACCATGATGCAATGGTTATTTCCAAGGGCTGTTTCATTATTGATGCTAATTAAACTTGAAACTAATGAGAAAGGATTACTTTTCAGGGCTGGAGAGGAGGCCAGAATAGTTATTATAGGTTAATTATTCTTCTGAAAGACTCGTTTTAAGTAACAATTCATTTTGTCAACTTTTTTCTTACATTGTACAAGAGCCTTGTTTGAAGATGTTTCAAAATATAATTGCTGCACTGACCTCATCTAGCTCTCAATCAGTAATCTCCTTCCATCAGCAAAAGGTTAATAAAATCTTTAAGGAAAGGAATTTGGTGCCTTATCTATGTGTAGACGATTTAGAATAGGTCTCCCTGCAAGTATTTCCTATTACCCTTCTGCATGATTTCTTTGGCATACTTTTTATATTTGAAAAATGTTGCATTACATAAAGTTTCCAAATTTAATGGTTGCTTTGCAAAACAGGTGCATTACAGAGGCAGAGAGTGGATCTAGTCAGGGCTGTCTGAGAACTGGCACATAAGTCAGAACACACTTCTTTGTTCTCAAAGATCTTGAGATCTTAAAAATTTGTCCTCACTTTGCAGGATGCTGGGGTGTCTATAACATGATAAGCATTTGCTAAGTAACCAAGGGAGGAGATGAGGCTTGTTTTACACGAGTGCCAAGGTCTCTTTCTGGCTGGGAAGCACTGTGGCTTTAGGAGGGGAGGACACACGTTGGTCCACTTTGCTCCTTCCCAGGTGTCATGTTGAACCTTTCTTCTTCTTGGCTCTTCGCAGAGATGAGTAATTGCTTCAGATTGTTGCAATGTTGCACTACAGAAAGGGAAAGGCAGAGCTGCATTAGTGCTACTGTGAGTGCAGAAAGCTGAATAAAATCATAAAACTGTGTAAATTGGAAAGACCTCTAAGATCACCAAGTCCAACTGTTAACCCAGGACTGCCAAGTCCACCACTAAACCATGTCCCTAAGTGCCACATCTACACAATTTTTGAATGCTTTCAGGGATGGTGATTCCACCATTCCCTGGGCAGCCAGTTCCAATGCTTGATAGTCCTCTCAGTGAAATAATTTTTCCTAATACCCAATCTAAACCTTCCCAGGCACAACTTGAGGCCATTCCCTCTTGTCCTGTCTGTTGTTACCTTGGAGAAGAGACTGAGCCTTACCTGGCTACACCCTGCTTTCAGGTGGTTGTAGAGAGTAATAAGGTCACCCCTGAGCCCCCCCAGCTCCCTCAGCTTCTCCTCATCAGACTCGTGCTCCAGACCCTTCCCCAGCCCCATTGCCCTCTCTGGAGTCTCTCCAGTCTCTCAATGTGTTTCCTGCAGTGAAGGGCCCAGAACTGGACACAGCACTTGAGGTGTGGCCTCACCAGTGCCACATATAGTGGGATGATCCTTTCCCCTGTCCTGCTGGCCACACTCTTGGTGATACAAGCCAGGATGCCATTGGCCTTCTTGGCCACCTGTCAAACAGGTCCTTTTCCTCTGGGCAGCTTTCCAGCTGTGCTTCTGCAATACAGTGCTGCAGGGGGTTGTTGTGACCCAAGAGCTGTGACCTGGCGCTTCACCTTGCTGACTGGTACAGTTGTCTGGGCCCATCAATCCAGCCTATCCAGATCCTCTTTTTCTGTGGACAGGAAGGAAAGCAGTCTTCATTAGCTGTAAATATTAGGGCAGCTTATGTGCTCCGTTGTCAGGTGGCCTGATGCCTTCTGTCAGGGCACCTGCTTTGCATCTTGTGTTCATGTGAGGACTGCGAAGGCAAACACCTGTGAATGAAGGTGATGCTGCGAGCAGCAAGGCTTCAAATGGAATGCATGAAGTTGCAACTTAGAAAAGCCCTCACCTACTAGCTACACATTTCAATCTATCTCAAAAGGACAACGTTCACCAGGCCTGGGTTCAAGAAAAGAGTTACGTCCTCCATCTGGGTGCTGGTATCAAGTTCAAAGATAAAACACCCTCTGTGTAATCATTCTTGCCACTGGGCTCTGCTTAGGCCGGCTCATAGGATTTGGGATAATATTTGAAGTGCTGAGTCCCTTTTGCAATTAAGATTTTAAATCACACAAAGACTGATCAAAAGCTTGATGTTTCCTTCTTTGCCTTACCAGCCTACTGTCCTTTATCTCTTGAAACAAAGCAGCATTAACTTTTAAGATCTGATTCAATAACATTTTATGGATAATAATTATGACTGATATTAAGCCTTCAGCAACCAGTCTGTACAGAGACTTAATGTATTGAGGTTTATTACCAGCGTAACCTATCTTTTTACATTGGTTGTAAAGCACGATCAACTATACTGATAAGAGGAAAAAGAAGCATCAATGAACTGTTTGCCTCTGCTTCTCTGCAGGGTGTTCATATTCTTGCCACTTAATATTGCTGGCACGGTGGGAGTTTGCTGGTGAAGAGTTTTTGTTTACAGAGTCTGTTTGCGCAATTGCTGAATGAATGAATGAGAGAGTGCATGAATGAGCTACAACAATCCTGTGCTGGGGAAAGGAATCTATTACTGGATAGACCCTGGAGACCAATTGATCACACTTCTCTTTTTAATAACGAGTGTGAGAATGCAAAGTTTTTAGACATGATCTCCACAGCTTTCTCTAAAGCTTATCCCAATAATGGAAGCTCTTAAAAATATAAAATTTCTTTAGACACCCCATATTAGTGATTTTTTTTCCCCCAGAAGTTTTACAGCTTCTTTGATCTCATCAGGATATAGTTGTATGCACACATCATAACAATGAATGGAGATGGTCCCTAAACAAAACTGAAGACCAGGCTGAGCTAAAGAAAACTCTGGTTTCTAGGTCTTTAAATGCTGTGCACAGTGGTCTAAATACAAACAACAATATGAAAAAGGAAATTCACCTTAGTTTCCATACTGGGTCTTCAAGGAAAGTTCTCCTGTCGTATTGGCACTGAAAAAGTCACCTGAAGGACCCAGGAGTGGGTCCTTGCTCAGCTGAACTTTGTGATGTTCATGCATCATTAACTGTAGCTGTATTACGTAGTTGCCTTTTTTGCCTTGCTTCTCCTCATAACTTTCTGTATAAGGAAATCTACCTCCCCAGTAAGTTCAAATAAGATGCTGTCTGCTTATGTCCTTTTTGCCTTTTTGATGGGAAAGCAGAAGGGAATTCTAAAGTGCTCTGGGAGCAACATGGAGGCCTTGCTTTGACATCTCTAAATATGTGAGTAATGGGGTACTTAGAACAGATTTTACGTGTGATGGATGCTCAACAATAAGGGATCACAAATTGTGAGCAGCAGAGCTTGGAGAGGAGAGCTGCTCAACAAGATTAATGAGAAGGGAGACCTTTAGTGTAATGAAAGACACAGTTCCAGCTTGAAAACAGACAATGCCACACTAGATCAAGTCTTGAGGATTTGGACAGTCAGGTTTCCTCTGTGCATTTCAGAGTCCCTAGGCAGGGAACACCAAAGAGCTGCAAGAAAAGTGCACTGTAGTTCCCACTTCACCTGCAAGTGAGTACACTGGTTCATCAAGGGAACAGATTGTCCAAGGGATGTCTGTCAAGCTGGGCATAGGGGTTTTGAAGGAAAACTAGGAATTTAATTTTGTTCTAAGACGTGCAAGCCAATAAGAAAAGCAGGATAAGACTGCAGTAGAATGTAGCTGGGTCTGAGCTCTGCAGGGTTTATTTTACAACCATTTTCCTGTGGAGAAATGACCTTAGACAAATCATGCAAGTGAAACCTAATTGGAAGAAAAACCCAGCTTGTGTCTGCATTCAATTAGATAGTAATTATCTTATTATTAGGAGGAATATCAAGATTAAAAGAAAACAAATATCTCCGTACTCAAATAATAAAAAACCCAACAGGTGTAAGTGTAGCTCATCCATCCTTTCCATTGTAAGTTGAAAGCTGCTATTAACTCTGAATATCATGACTAAAGGAGCATGAACAGGGAGCAGAATTAGCTAAATGTTAGTGGAGCTGGCTGCAGGATCATTGTTATGACTGCAACTGTTACTCTCTGTCTCTGACAAGGATAATAGAGTGTGGAAATGAAGCCAGCAAACATGTAAAATACATCTGAATACAGAGGACAAACAGCAAATAATAACTGGACCAGTAATCAGATGCCGAAGGCCTTATCTGTTAATACAGTGGCTTGAAAGATGGCAGTGCTGGTAGATAAACATTAGGAGGACTATGAAGCTGAGGATAAATAGAGCAATATTCTCTAAACAGTAAAGAGCTGAAGCTTAAGACCCTGGAAAGACATTCAGGACTTATTGCTTGAGAAAGATCCCTAAAGCTGTCAAGCAGATGTGCAGCTGGTAAGTAGATGACTTGCTGGGACGTTGACTGAAATGGTAGAAGGAATAAATCAGAGGGGATTGCATTAGTGTAACTGAAGGCAGTACATTACTTTGCTTTGAAGTATAGTGTCCTGTGGAGAAAGCAATGACTGTCATCTTGTAAGAGTGATCAAACTGAGTGGAGACATGTCCCAGATTTAGGCTATAGCATAGTCAGGGGTTTCTCTTCTGAGCAGTCATAATTTTCAGGTTTTCTTGAAGGCTTTGGACTAGACTTTGATGGGAGGCATAAAGGGGCTGATCCTAAGCCTACTGAAGCCAATGGCATCTCCCCATTGTACATCTGCTCCCCTCTCCTGCTCTCAGGTACAGACAGACTGGGCAAGAACCACCTTTTCTGCTCTTTGCTATTGGGCCATCTGCTGTGAGTGCACAGAGAGATACAGCACACCTCATACTTTGTGTTAGAAGATAAAAAATAAAGCTTACTTTCAACTTGAAGTTTTTTGTCAGCGCTTAGTCTAGATGGAAATGCAAAAGGTGGCCTTGGTACTAAGTTTAATGGTTGGAACAGTATTGTCTGTGCTGTCTTTACACAGGTCAGATGAGCATGGGAGATGCTAAGAACTCTTGTTCTTGAATTCTTATGGTTTTGTGGAAAGGGCTTTTGGGCACAGCCATTGCGCTATAGTGTGTGTGTTAGCCATTAAATATCAAACTTCCTGCTGTACCTCACTCTTAGGCCTTTGGCATCGAACGTCTGGGTTTTGAGTTGAATTAAAACAAGGGAAGCATCAACCCAATAAGTGGAATGATGGAGTGAGTGCAAGCAAAGGGGAAAACATCAGCTTTCCAGAGTTCAGTGACAGGAGGAAGGTGCTTGTCGGGCTTACCAGAATATGCCTAAAGAAATAGAAGTTCTGATTGTCACCTCTTAAAATGTTTACATCCACTGTTCATTAAGCATTGCATCCCTGAAGACCTAGTTTCAAGTTCTTTACCTTTATTAAAATGAAATTATGTTTGATTTACCCCAAGGAACTGTACAAAACAAAAAGACCAGGCAGGTCTCCAAACTAAGGGTGAGTACCTTTTGCCTTTTTCACTCTGCCTATGCTACCAGGAAGGTCATGCCTTCATGGTAAGGCACTTTTGCATGGTATCCCAGACTTGAAATTGAAAAAGTTAAAGAGTTTTCCCTTTCTGAAAAAGTTTTTAGTATATGATACTAAAATTATTTCAAATACGCTTTTGTCACTTAAAAGGTTGAAAATAAGTAGTTTTTTTAAATAGGGATAGGGAAGGGGGAAATGACCAATATCTTTTCTGAAAAGAAAAAAACAACTGAATTGAGATGTCCATCTGAAAGGAGAACATGACTTTTTACTCCAGAAGGGATAGAAAATGCCTTGTTCCTACCTCTAAAATCCTTTCCAGTGTAGCTGTGATAGTCAAACCCAACTGCAAAAATAAAGAGCTGAAGTATGATCTTGTCTCTTGACTGGTCTTTTATCATCACTCTCATCTCTTTCCCCAGAAGCACTGGAGGACGGTAGAATGGGGCCCAGATTAAAATACTCAAGGGAAGGAAAAATAATAGGAAGGTCAGACTAGATTATATTAAAGTCATATCAGCGGAATTACCAGAAGGAAGAATGGGCAAAGTACCTTAATGAAAACTCTTATTCAAACTAGCTTGCAACTAACATGGAAGTGTCTTTCAATCTCCTGTGTTATTTCAAGCTAGAGTAACTCAGAACTTTTCTTTCCTAGTCTCTAAACTGGTCCATTGATTGTTTCTGTGGGGTACCATCCTGGGATACATCTGTTTTATTCATAATTTTGATTTCATGGCAAGACCAAGACTTTTCTCATGCGTGCGCTGTGAGCCATCTTAGTATAAATTTGGATTCTGTCTCGGGATTGCCATGAGAAGATAAGCTTTATGTAGCAAGTTTTGAGCTGCTCCACACACAGCCCAGCAATGAAAGCCTAGCTTTCAGGGTGGCTTTGAGAATATGATACTGTCTAAAGCCTTGTCATGGACCTCACAACCCTGGCTTTTCTAAAACCTCTCTGCAGAGCCTCAGGGGCACTTCCATTGTCCTGAAATGGACATTGTGTCTCTTGAAACAGAGTCCCACAAGGTCCGGAAGCAGTTCTGTTTTCTCTGGGTACAACACAGGTATCTCTTGCCTCTCTGTAGCATCTGTTGTTGTTACAGATTGCTGGGGTCACACACGAGGGGCTTCAGATGCTCCTTTCAGTTCCACACTCAAGGAAAGGGAAGGTGCTTGACTTCTGGAGCTGCAGCTCCACAAAGGCTCAGTTTTGCAATTCACCTCTGTAAAAAGCAGGTAAAAGCCCCCAGGATCAGAGCCAAAGCTGGAGCAGCCGCAGCTAGGGCTGAGCTCAGTTCTAATGACCTGAATCTCAAATGCCTTCGATGCAGAGACCAGATGAACTTTATTTTCCAGGAAAATTCCTTTTTTTTGTTTTTGCCATAAGCTTCTCTGTTAAGTCCTTTTTTTTCCTGTCTAAGCAAGCTAGGTTCTGTGTTATGATTCTGTACTACAGCAAACAGAAATCCTTCCCCAAAACAGCCTCTTCCTCCAAAAAGGCTGGTTATAGTGGATGTTGTGCCTTGCTGTGACTGACAGTGTCAGGACTGGATCCTGCACAGATCTGCCTTGATGTGACTTCCTCTACAGGTTCCTTCCCAAGTCCTACTTTTTATATTGCACTCTGAACAAGTAACTCTTCTCATAAAGGCACTTCATAAAATCAGTGTGTGCAGCTCCTCTGAGTAGCACTAAATCTGTGACAAACCTAAGGGAGGTTCCACAGCAAGGTGATAAAATACTGACTTGTCAACTATTTTGCTAGCTAAATGGGAAGTGTGGCCAGCAGCTTTGCCCTTTAAAGTGAAGAGAGATAAAGGCAGTTTCACTGTTTCACAGTCAGCCACAATCATCCCGAAAATGAAGAGCTACTTTGTTTTTCAAACTGATGTCTCAGTAGTGAAAGGATTCCATTTTTCACTAGTATTCATGTTTATTCCTAGGCTATTCAATAACTGAAGATATTCACTAATTAATTAAACAACTATGATTTCACCTGTTAACCATCTTCCTTGAAATAGAGTTTTTAAAAGTGTTTCTATTTGGAGCTGCTGAGGAGGTAAAAACAAGTAAGACTGACACCCAAGAAAATGACAAATTGCTAGAGTTGAGAGATGTGGGAAGTGAAATTCTGTAGCAGTTCCATGGTCTTTCATGATTCTCATTTTTCAATAAAATAATGCCATCGATGATCCTTGTGATGTTGCTGAAGGAAGAAGGGAATAGAAGTGAATTTGGCTTTTTCCCTGAGGTATTATGCTGAATAGGTTGTGCTGTAATCTGAGTCATTGGGAACCATCTCTGATACTGCAGGGAAAATGAGAGATTCTGACCTCCTCTTCTTTGATGTTGGAACACTTCATGAAGTTCACTTTGCTCTTTTCTTCCCCCTTTTTGGTGTCTGATGCGATTTAGTGCTGATGAATGCGTGCTGCTACCCCAGTGAAACCCAGCAGTGAGTCACAGCCTGGTGCCTGCCAGGTCACTGCTTGGCCATGGGTGACAATGGGTGGCAGTGAGCTCCCCCAGGTCACTGCAGCCCTCATGCCTCAGTCAAAATTCTGTGTGTCTGTAATGCAGTGAGCAGAGCCTGAACATCATGGCTTTCCTCCCTACCTGCATGAGAAAGGTGAAGTGCAAACATCTGTACCATTGAATTGGTTAGGAGCTGCAGAGCAGCTTCTTGGCACACCAAAAACTTAAAAAAGTTTTGTCTTTGCAATTCCTAAAGAGGCTCAGAACTCCCTTCCACCCTCAACCATTCTGTGATTCTGTGACTGCAGACATCATCAAATAGAATTTGGCTGGGCTTTTTTAGGGCGGCTTGATCTGTGCTGTGTCACTGTGTGATACATGTTTTTAGCTGTGTTCTGTCTTTCTGTGAATGCCAGCAAACTGAATATATCTGCTTGGAAAATTAGGCTCAGATTTATGGTACTCTGCATACATGATTGCTCACCACACACATCAGCAGAGTAAAGCAGCGCCTCTCATTAGGGAGCTGACAGATTTTTGACAAGATTGTCGAATCCCAAGTCATGCATGAGTTCCCTAACTGCTTTTGGGCATGGCCTGGGTGTCTGCTTGTTACACAGGACTTGTATTTGGCTCACTCAAGAGACAGCAGGTCATCCCATTGACACCTGCCCACTCTGTTAACAGACCAGTGAACCCACTGCTGTCTAATATTTGTATGATAATGCAACACAATTGAGAATTGATTTATAAAATGCAGGTCACTCAGTAGAGGCAGCAGTCAGTGAGGGAGCACAAGGTGACAATGAAACAATTCAGATTAGCAAGTGGGGGCCTCGCAGCTGCTTGTGCTCTAATTGTATCTCTCCAGATGTTCCTGTGATGTGCAGGAGATGCCAAGCAGTCTATGGGCATAACTGTATTTTAGTGTTCAGCTTTCCAAACACTCTTCTGTGGTCTGTAGAGAAGAGAGAATTTAAGGACCCAAGCCTTTTCATCTTCTGTGCTGTCAAATAAGCTCTGTCATTCTGAAGTAATATTTCCTAGGCACTTTTTTTTTTCATAGATTTCTTTTCACATTAAGATCAGCAAAAGCTCTTTCTGAGAAGCTTGATTAAAAATGCAGTTCCTCACAGGAAAGAAAAGAAAATAACATTTTCAGCACCAAAAGAGATCACAAAATTATAATGAAAAAATGAAATGAATTTTTTGAATTTTGTATTGCAGGAAAGTAGGTAGAAGTGACCTCAGGGCTTTCTGCTGTTTGTAAAATAATTTGTGAGTTTTTGTGAATAGACATCTGCTAAGAGTATAGGTGACAAACACTGAGAGACAACAAATGTCCTGTATTTGGATTAGCTTCAAGAAACTGAGAAAGATAGCTAATTTCTTTGTGAAATTTACCCTTGTCTGTATACTAAAAATGAACCAGCAAACAAAAAATTCCCACAAAAAAACCCAAACAAAACACTCCAACAAATATCCTAAGAAACTGCTGTTTCTCTTCAGCTACATGGTGTTAGCATTGTTGGGAATGCAAACACAGGCAGCTTCCAGCTCTGTTGCAGACCTTTGCCTCTTAGGATCAGAGTGGGGCATTAGCAAGTCAGAGTGTGGAATTACAAGCGTTGCTTTCCTATTTTCCTCTTTTGAGCTGGGTTGTTTTCTTCTGGGGTGATACGATTAACCATGTAACTGCTTTCATTCTACTTGGACCTTGACTCTATTAAGAAAAGAGAGAAAATCTCAGGAAAAGAAGAATATTCTGCTTTGGCCTTTTTGATATTGTAGAGGGGGTTTGGAAGAGAGGATTTCAGTGGCTTCAGATGTTACCTTCTATAGTGCTTATGACCAAAATCTTTTCAAACAGTGTCCTTTTTATAAATGTGTTTCCAGTCCACAACAAGAAAGATGGAGAGAGACTATTTACAAGAGCACGTACAAGACAAGGAGGAATGGCTTCAAATTGAAAAAGAGTAGATTTGGGTTAGATGTTAGGAAGAAATTCCAGTGTTGAATTGCAGTGGAACATTACCCAGAGAAGCTGTGGCTGCCCCATCCCTGGAAGTGTTCAAGGCCAGGTTGGATGAAGCTCTGAGCAACCTGGTCTAGTGGAAGGTGCCCTTGCCCATGGCAGTGGGGTTGGAATGAGATGATCTTCAACCAAGCCAGTCTAGTATTTTCTGATTTTTAGAGAAAAATTAATCTAGTAAGATGAACTTCGTTGTGTTTTGACCGCCTGAATTCTTTGCGACACTGTAACATTGAATGCTGCTCCAACTTGTGTAACCTCCATCCCTAACCAACCCCTCTCACACTTCCTCCTCAAACATCCCTTCAGATACACATACATTTCCCAGGAACAGAATATGTGTATTGTTATTAGCTTCCTTGAGGCCCATGTTTTATCAATAACTTTTATTAACTGTGTTTTGCATCCTGAGAGGTGGTCTAGCATTCCAGCTTGGAGCAATGCATTGCGTACCTGGAAGGCAACAGTGACTGTCTTTCCAGTGTCTTTCATCAATCATTCAAGATGAGTTGTGTAAAATCCAACTGACCCTTCTATAATAACTAGGGGAAAATAGCTTTGAATTGTCATTTTGATAAATTTTGGAGTATTGGCAGTGTTCTGGGCTAAGGAGCCAGGCATGCAAGCCTTTCATCTGTCAGTGTCATTATGAAACATCTTAAAAGAACAGGGGGAATAGTGATTCGATAAATCTTATCTCCATGAATAAGTGGATTTTGCGTGGTTTCATAATCTACTGAACTCTAATAGCCTATATCCTTTGCTTCAAAAGTAGCTGTTAGAACAAGGTGTTTGATGAGTGTGTGTACTGTTTCCCTGCAACCCCTTAGATTTGTTTATGTCAATGAAAGACTTTCAGTGGTGAATACCATAGGAAAGATTTGCCTGTGTGTTGTATGCATGGTTTTAACTATTTATTGTGTGGTAAAACCAAATCTTTTACTCTTCCCCACGTTTCTCTGTAGGGTAGAATACCTTTCACAGCAGCATTCCAAGAAAAAATTAAAAACTAGGTGAAATAATTTTTTTTACATGTGGTACCAAATAAAATGCTGGTTTTAGTATCCTGTCTAATGTCTACTACATGGTTGGGGCCTATACTGATAATGTAGTGCAGTCTGAGAACCTCTTGTATTTTTTTGTATTCAGCCTTGACTATGTGTTAGTTTTAGTAGAAATTAGAAGTTGAGTTCATAGCTTCGCATACACCATAGTTTAAATGAAACACAAATAACAATGGTATTTGAAATTAAGACAAGCTTCCATGATAAGAAGGGACACAACTTCCATTTTGCCACTTGTGCTACCATTTCTTTTTTGGGGAGAAGGCAGAAGAGGAGAGGAAGAGTGGAAAGGAGAGAAGGTAGCAGTGCTATCTTGCTATTAGTAAGAGTCAGACTGTCATGCAAGTTCATCTCCCATATATTTTCTGGATATTTCTGGCAAAATATCAAGGGCAGTGCTGCAAATTCCAAAACCCCCAAGTCCATACACAGAAATTCCATGTGAAAAGACCCTGGTTTCTGGCTAAATGGTTTATAGGGTATCCCAATAAGAAACAGACCATTATTTGAATTATCTTAAGCATATCTAACTCTTCTTGACTATTAAGCATTCTCCACAGTTTCATGTTGAGTCATCGTGACCACTCTTCATACTGAGGCCAGAAGAGCAGTGTCTCTATGAGGTATTTTGTCCCAAAGAAGCTGCAGGTGGCAGGCAGGACTTATTGAACAATGCAAGCATCTATGTAAAGACATTGGGAACATATGTGGTAGCACAGGGGTGAGTGACTTGCTGGGCTGCCAAGTGAGAATGACAGTACCTATCTCAGTTTTTGTTTCTTTCCTGTTTGGTGGAGATGATAGAACCAGGGCTTATTAGAACAGATTTCTCATGCTTGTATTTTATGGCTGTGATATGGCCTTGTGCTGTGGATGGCAGAGTTTTCCAAGTGGTGCCTTGTATTTGAGGAATGATCCTGATTTTCCTGAGCACCTCCATGGAGCACTGGCTAAACAGGATTATTATTTTCTACCAAAGATAAGGGTCCCCCATGCTCTGAAAACCTGGACAAGCATAGCATTTCCTCAGTTTGTATCTGGACAAAGCATTAGTATAAAAATTAGAATCTTTGCCAGGAAGGAAAAAAAAAAAGTGCAACAGTATCATTTGAGAGGAGATTCAAGCTGAGTTTTAGTATATAATTATTTAATTTAATTAATATAAACACAACTATGATTTTTTTTTCCCCACTAATTCAGTTTGTTTTTAACTGCCAGCTTACATTTGTGTGACTGTGCTTTCAAAAACGAGGCAGCTTAGTTTGCTGGTGAATTAGAAGTTCATAGAGTAACTTGGTAGAAAAGAGCAAATCGACCTGGTGTTTTGAATACAGTGCAAGGAAAGTCTCGACATGAGAGAAATATGAAGAGGCAGCAGCCGTGTCCTGACAGTGCTGATGAATGGCAGGTGGCCACAAGCCTGACTGCTTCTCCTTGGTTGCTGCTGGTGATTCGCAGGCAGGTGGGTGAGGATGTTAAAGGCCTGACACATGGAGTGACAGATACCCTTAGTGCTCATGTGCACAGTGCACTGGCATGGCTTAAAATAGAGCCAGCTGCATGCATAATTAAGGAGAAATAATTGCAATGCACTTATGTAAATTATCTTGTGGTTCATCTCCCCCCCATCCTCCCATCCCGCTCTGTGTTTCCATCAGGAAGGTCCCGTAGTCAAAGATTCACCTAATCAGTGCATAACACTAAAATATTATATTTGGAGCAACAGAAAATTAGTTTTTTTTCTGTAAGAGAATAAGAACAACGTTGTGTGACAGAAGTATGTGGCTCCAAAGTATGTAAGAGTTGATGCTGGTAATCCAGCAGTTCGTTCTGCAAACAAAAATTAATTTTAGAAACCTGCACGTGAATTTAGTAGTTCTGTCATTCGTGCTGTCTTGTAACTCAGATAAATATCTTATATTTTCTGCTAGCTGAAATTCTGCCTACATAGGCTTTTCCATTCAGTCTGTTAGAATCATTCTGGCAATATATGACTGTGAATTTAACCTCGTTTTTGTTTGTACTAATTATAAGTTATATTGTATTTTTACTTTCTTTGGGAGAAACACAAAAAGTCTATTCCATATGTAATGGTTTTATATATCTCCTGGATGACTGTTCTGGATGCATCTGGTGCATTGTTTTCAATAAAATATTCCTTCACTCCCCTTTGCTCATATTCTCCTTTCTTTATAAATTGAATAAAACTCTGCATATAATTCTAACAAATTACTGTATTTCCAGATCACTTGTGACTGTGTGCATCAGTTTCAAAAACAGTAGTCCAGAAAGTAGGGGATATATTTCATTGCTTGGGAAGTTTGTAGAATGCTCATATTGGCCATTCAGTTTTCTCAGTACATGATTGATCACAGAGCACAGAAGATAACTTTCAAAAGCTCTGATGCACTCTGAATTCCTGAATCCTGGACTCGATTTGCAGAGCTGTAGCACAAGTGTTGGTATGACCAGCTCCTGTGTCTGAGACCTCATTCTTGCTTTTATAGGACTATTTTTAGGAGCAGCAAGGAATTGAGTCACCCTTAGCTCACACAGTCACTGAACTGTGCTGAGACTGCTCTGGAGAGTGCAAGCTGTGGTGTGATGGTCTTAGGGGAACAATTGCCTGTTACGCTTTTCACTCAGTCTCTGTTAGATACTGAGTATGCCACCTGGCCACTATCAGAGGTTGATTGTTTGTAATTATCCTGGGTCTAGTCTGGATGTAAGCTCATACCATGCAGGTTTTTTCCTGACTTTAATTATTCTTCTGGAACGCAACAAGCGTGCAGCAAAAAAGAAACATGGTGACTGCACCACCTCCTTGCAGAAATGCATCTGCTTTCCCCTAGGATGTAATGCAGGAGGTCAAGAAACAGGGAAGGCAGCAAAGCAGAAAAAGTAGCATAAAGCAGGACATGCACATCTGCTCGTTCTGTGCTACATTCTATAATCAAAGCCCCAGAAAAAGTAAAACATCAAGCAGTATATGAAGCATGACCATTGATTTCTATTTCATAGCCTCTACCTTTTTCGCACTTAGGGACAGCTGAATTCAAAATATTTATGGTTGGCTGTACAGCAAATGCTGGAATAAGCTCCTTTTCTGTTGCAGTGTCCTAGCATACAGAACTTGTGAAACTTCAGAATGTGTTTGAAAAAGATATAAGATGTGGTGCAATCATGTGAAACTCTGAGATGGGAAAAGTTCCTCTCATGCAGCAATCATTAGTAAATCTATTCAGTGGTTCATTGACCTCGCTTTAAAGTTAATTATCTCCCCTCAGAACTGGTGGTGGTGGTCTGTACAACTGTTTTTGAATAGAGGGTCCATGGGAAGATATTTTCCTTTGAAAGCTGGCAATATGTTGAAATAATTAAGGCTCTGTGTAAATGGCCAATGCCATATCCATATTGTGGATATGCAGTAGTAAGTCCTGAATTAATACCAAGTATGGAACAGCTGATATCACATTTTAGTACATGGGATAGTGTAAAACATGTCACTTACCAAAAAGACATGGTGTAAAAGCTACTGAAAGGATTAATTTAGATGCAGTGTTTTGAAGAGGCATCTTGCAGCACTCTAATATTATTGGAGCCCAGATCACAGTGCCTATAGAAAATGTTGCCCAAAACTTTCCATTTTTAATGTCCTTTGATTGCTTACAATTTTCAGTCTTTAAAGCATAAGAAAAGAGAATTCTCCATGCTGATCATCTGCCAAAAACTCTTTTCGAGTAGTGTTTTAGCTAGGACATCTTATCCTCTCTCTGAAAAGAAAAAAGCATATTAAGGTATTTTATTATGAGAAAACTTGAATTCTAAAGAAATTGATAACCAAGTCCCTGTACTCTCTTTGAACTGGGAAAGATGGAGCTACTGTTGCAATAGAAGGACTGCTGGGCAATGTCAGCAATAGCAAAATCTCACTACTTGCAAGATATAAATGAAACACTAGGAAAAGTTTGGCCACCTTTGATCTTCCAAAAGGTTGGCAGCGATTTTAAGTCAATGTAGCGACTAAAAGGAATTGCTTGTTCAACAATAAGTAAAATCTGAAAAACTCATATAAACTATGTGCCAAATTTCCCCATCACACATAGAGTGTTAGATCTTCAAAAATAGTTGATCTGGATCTATTTTAGAATAATATAATTGAGATGGAGCCAATTAATTTGACAGCATCAATCAGTCCCTAATATTTGCTTTGTTTTCTGTGTGTATGTTTTCAATGAATGAAGTGAAAGTGTAAAAAACCACCTCTTTTAAGGACATCTGCAAATAACGAGATTAAAATCAATCAGTCTGGTTTAGAAAAAGAAGCCGAGCTTCCATCTGAGAGAGTTTTCTGAGAATTGCAGCTTTGAGCTGCAGTGACCTAACCAGTTTCCTCAGAAGTGATTTTTATGTGTATGCCCACATGCCAGGGTGCCCTGCATGTAACTCTCACACAGAGTGCAGCTTTTTTCCCTCCATTTTTGTTCAGTTAGATCTGACACTGCATTTGCCATGAGCCTATGGACAGCTTATCTTGTGTGTAAGAGCAGACATCAGAAAGTTCACTGCAGCCATGGATGTTGCTTCTTCCCATTTCACATGACATGAATCCATTTGGGGAAGGCAAAGATTCATGAATTGCTTATCAGGAGTTTTTAGTCTGTAGTTCTTAGTTTACCATTTCAAGTCTGATTTATGCTGTACTCTCCATTTTATAATCTATTGAACAGCCCTAATAACTGAAACATCTGAAAGGTTCTGTCCTCACAGTCCCATTGCCTGTTCATGTATTGAATTTGTCTTTAAGAAAATTGGAGCCCTAAGCTAGATACCAGTAAATTAACCCAGTTTCTAATCTTCTTACATCCTTTTAAATAATATATTAGTCCAGAAATTATTTGGGCATAAGTATTAGGCGTTAATGTATAAATTCAGTGTATAATTCATTAATCAGATGAATAATTTCCAAAGTATCAACAGAAGTAAAGAAATTCTTAAGGGATGTGTATTTATATGCATATGGACATTATAATGTATAAAATTATCATCCTAATATCCTATTGTGGCTTGTGTTTGGTACAAATACTGCAGAGAATGCAACCAAACATTTGCCTCTGCTCTCTGTTGCTTTTTTTTTCAATTGAAGCATATGTACATGGCTTAAAATAGGTTGAAGTCTCTAGAGGTTGGAATTAACAGCCATTTAAGATAAACTTTTACAGATCTTCTTGAAGTCAAGGCTAAGTCTGTCTCCCAATAGGTCACTCTTCCTTTTGGGTGTCCTTGTTTTAGTTTGTTTATTTATTTAGCCCAGCTTGCATAACTATGGCCATGTTTTGGGTTTTTTTCTGAACTCTCTGAAATGTTCTTTATTCATGAACCGAAGATACATCTTTCTCATTTGATATATATTTGGACATCCTGAAAGTTCTGTGATGTTCCAAATGACGGTGAATGTTTCTGTATAATTTCCTTTTCTCCTTCTTTGGTGAAATAGCCTTTTTCAAATACCACCTCTACCTCTGGAAAACGATGAACAAATGCAGCCCCTGGAATAGGTACACTGCCTTCTTTATTGCTTAAACAGCTTCTGAATGAGGCCCCTCATTCCACATTTTACTGGTAGGTAGTTGCAGTCTTGAATCACCTACTGAGGTCTTGATCTTGTGACAATTTGGTGATAATTTTCGAAGGTCAGGCCAAGAAAAAACTGGTCAGGTCTTGTGTGATTTTCTTAAAGAAAGGCCTGCAAGTATCTTTCTCTTCCCTGTGGTTTGCTCATAAGCAAACCAACAAAAGGCCCTGCGTCCTGCTGTCCCTGGTAGCTATAAAATGGTAATTTTTTGAAGTGTTGTGAGGCTTCTCTCAAGGTAAACAGAATTATGGAAAAAATTGACTCTAAGCAATACAGAGTGAAAGGTAATGTGGATATGGGAAAGGTAATGTATGGCTAGTCAGAGGATGGCTGAGAAAATTCCCCCAGATGAAGGAAAAGTCCACAGAGATATCTATGAAACATTTCAATGTGAAGAAAAAAATCCCCTAAATAGTTGAAATGAAAACTGGCTTCTCCCACTCTCCTGCACAGATCATACATCCTTCTTTCTGCTTGCACATCTACACTCTGATCCCAGCCTAAACTGGGATTAAGGAGACATGAAGAATTTGGTTCTGTATGATTTATTACAAAGATGACAAATGAAGTTGTGCAAACAAAAGACATAAGGGCAGCCCAGGCTACTGGTGCATGCAAAGATAGCAGCATACATAGGTGCTTGAATGTGTGCTCTGGTGTGAGTGCTTCAGCTCTGCTTTTTGCAAGCTCCTCTGAAGGCATTATTTCCTTCCTGTTGTCCTGCTTACAGAGAGGGCCGGGGTTTAGTGCTCTGTGGGCATGACCAGGGTGTTATTCTATGCCAGCCACATCATCGCTGGGCTCATGGTTTCATCAGGAAAAGCTGCGACACCCTTTTGGAATTTGTCCATCTTGTCTTGGTCTGGGAAGGCATCAGCATCAACATTGCAGAGTCGGTGTCTTCGCTGCCCCACCGGTCATCCCTTCTCCCATTCTCTCCTGAGCAAAAGCACAAACCTTCCCTGCTGAAAGCAACAGAGGCATAAACACGATCTACCACAGCGCTGTAACAACAGTGCCAGCAGGGAAGGACTGGGAGAGGGGGCGAGTCCAGCTGGAGGGAAACATCATCTGTGGGAGCTCCCCGCCACATTGCCTGTGTTCCCGTATCACGCTCATGCAGGAACAGTGTCCATATTGTCTTTGTCAGGAAAGCCCCATGGACATGTCCTGCAGGGAACATTCACCACCTTGTTTTTTGTTCCCAGTGGTGAATACCTTTTTGTGGTAAAACACCTCTTTCGTTGTAGACTTCTGCTATTCGTATCGCTCTTGTGCACATCTTATTCCATTGCTCTGGGCTTTTAGTAAATTGTTACCTCAACCCATAATCTCACTTTTTGTCCCTTCCCTACCAGATCGGATGGGGGAAAGAGAGTGGCTTATTTGGAGTTTAATTTCCTGCTGGTGTGAAAACCAGTTTGCCAGTCTACTGTTTTAGGAAGCTTAGCTGTCATGTGAGGAACTTAGGCCTTTTTCTCAACAGATAAGTTTATTTTCATTTCCATAGGATTCAAAATTTAGATTAGGAACTCTCCAGAAAAAGGGGTGTACTGAAGTTCTGTTAGATATTTAGGTGAATTGAACAAATAATTTTCTTAAGTACTTCTACAATTTTACACCAAAAGCTACTTCTGAAAAGCAATACATAAAACCAAAATTTAAGAAAGGTGGGACAGAGGTCTTTTTCTATGCCCACAGTGATAAAGATTTTGCTAGAAGCAAATTACTAGGGCTCCCAAAAACCGTGAAGGGGAATAATTGAAAGTCAAGTCTGTGCCACAGAAACATGCCAGATAATAAACTGTGTAGAAATTGTCTTCAATCAAATTTGAGTTCAAACAGATTTGCTGTTTTCTGTTGAACTAATGCCAGGCTGTGGATAGCAAATGGAATCTTAATATGTCATAATCTGGCAACCCAGTGACATTATAGATTTCAAATCAGCAGTGAGATCTTGGTCTTCACCCTTCTTTCCATTCTGGGCATGAAATAGAGTTCTGACGGGTGCTTGGCTTAAATACATCCAAGTACTGACCCTGGAGAATAGTATGGGCTTGCAGAAAATAGCCTTAAATGGATTCTTCTACTCTGAAGTATTTAGCATCAACAGATGTTACAAAATTTCACTAGAAGTGGCCTAGAAAAGGGATGGAACCTATCATTTTTATCTCTCATTGCAGTTTGTATAAAATATGGCTGAAATCCAGCTCTTCCCAGGTTGAATTGATTCATTTTCCTTCTGAGATTTGAATATTTGGACTTTTTGATTTGTTCATGTCCTCTGATTGCTCACTTTTGAGCTGGTCTGGAATTAGCAGGGTTAAAGTACTGCAAGAAAAAGCTACTGCTTTAATTCAAGGATCTCAAAACACTTGAAAAATTAATTAATCCTCACTACAGTTCTACTTAGTAGGTGGATTATATAAATGTGTAGACTATGGCTAAGTGACTTACCTCAGATTACTTAGTGGGGCTTTGTAAAGATGAACTTTCCTGTTGCTACTCTTAATTGCACCACCATGTTGCCATCTGATCTCATGGGTTCTGTGGTTCTGACAGAATTTGGTGGGGATGTGGGGTGATGAAATTCATCAGTGAGGTTCTACTGCACCCTCTGCTGAGAGGCGACTGTGGGGAAATCTGGAAGGGAGTCTTTTGGGGCTGGCCTGAACTGCCAAGTCCACTGCAATTCAGAAAACAATGTTTTGATTATTTAGCAAAAATTCAAAAGGTGCAGAACACCTTGGGTGTTAAAAAGGAAATGTTAATGAAATTAGAACAAGTACATTTACATCTGATTTTCTTTCTTTTATTATTATTTTTTTCATTGAATAGGGATTAAATCTTGTTATCTCTTCAGAAAAATGTTTTTTCTCTGTTCATGCACTCTTGTCTTGTCTGATTCTGAAATGCACTAACTAATTGCTTGGATCTCTTATGCTAATTCTCCTGAAAGTTCAAGGATGTTGTGCTTGGATGTCTGCTAATTAATTAAAGGTTATCAGTTGGCTCTTAATCAAGGATTTGTTCTGAAATTCTGAGCCCAAATAAGTGTACAATGTTCCTCATTGAAATGGGCAGGTAACGAGACTCTTAGCACATTAAAATGGATCACCATGGATCTCTGTCTCTGTGATCCAATGGGTGAAATCCAGTGCAAATGTGTACAGAATTGCTTATCAGTGTGTAAAGCTAAGCTTTGTCACCTGGCCCACACCTGGATACTGCTTTGCTTTGTGTGAGTGTTCACCCAGTGAAACAGCACAGCTTTGGGAGACTGCTGGGGGTAACAAACAACAACTTTCAGTTCTGTGACAGATCAAGGCCTGGACTCACCTACATGAAGTACTTTGTACATAAGACGTGTATTTATTTTTTTAATCTATATGTTTTCCCCCTTACTTTAGGTACTGAGTTTAAATAACAGCCTAGCTGAATTTCTTGTTCCCTCAGTCACAGTAGTTTTTTAATAAAATAAGATTTTATTATTCATTGCTGTCTCCTCTGAGGACTATTTTCCTAGTAGTCTAATACTCATTTCCCCCCCGCTTTCTTTCTGGCATAGGAAATGAATGGGTAGAAATTTGCAAAGGAGCACAGAAGGAAAGTGAGGGGGCAAATTTTCCCCTCTTCTCTCCCATGAGCTGCCCCTCACCTTGAACATCAGGTTTTCTTCAGCACTGTCTTGTGATTCCCCTGATATCTCACTTGACAGTTGAACTGTTCAGTCTGAAGTCTGAGTGGCTGGAAACGGGCTCAGAAGATGCTTTTCTATTTATGCATCTGTTTATCTAGGTACAGAATATTAATGGGCTCTTCTCAGTTATACTCAGTAGTATGTAAATTATTTAAATTTAAAAAAAATAGTAACAGGAGGCATCTAATATTATCTTTAAGCAGAAGTTCAGCCCTGAGGATTGTTATCACTAAACCAGTGCCATTTCCTGGTGACCAGAAATGCCCATCAGGTACAGATTCAGAACATACAACACAGGTTAGTATATTAATGTGTCAGATTTCCTCCAAGGAATCACAACCAAGATCAGGCTAGAGATCTGTTTCCATGGGATGGTGTTTCTCATCCAAAGTAATTAGAACCAAGTTACAGGAACTCTCCAGTGTATTGAAAGCCTTTATAGGAGTGGAGTGAGCATTTGTTTATACAGTTATCAGACAGCTACACAGATTTATTTGGCAATTAGGTATTAGTCAGTCATGATCACTCCGTTCATCCCTACTTCATTATTCCTCAGAAAGGTAAAGTACTTATTCTCTTCTCCCTCAAGGAATACAAAAAATGTTAGACCAACCTTTAAAATTGCTTGGTCAGTGGTTCTCAATATCTCATATTTCACCCAACTGCCGAGACTCTATAATTAGGATATTAAGACGTGCTCTTGATTAGACAGATACATCTCATTGTAATTCAGATCCTACTTTCTAGGAATCTGAATGTGCTGTAGTACCTTCTCTTCTTGTGTGCTCCAAAAGAATCAAAGTTCTCTGTAACTAAGCCATAAAATCCCAGCTATCAACCAACTACACGTCTAAATTCATGGCTGAACCATGGTACATTCTCTTCAAAGCTAATACTGGCTAAAACAGATCTCAACTTTGAACTGCAGCTGTCTTACTTTTATCACATAGAGAAACAGCTTAATCATGGTATTACTGCCTTTATTTAATAAGAAAGCATTGCACTCTTGAAAATTTGCATAAATGGTATGCAAAAAAAAATAAATCAGAAGAGTCTTACAGTGTCAAATCACAGATATAATTTATGTGAATACTAGATCTTCTCCACTCACTCTTGTGATCCATACAGCTCAAACCTGCTGTGTTCTGAGCTATTGCAGCACCAGCATTCATGAGCAAAGCTGGACCTTCACCATGCCAGTGCTGGAGATGGTGCCTTGGTATGAGGTCCCCAACCTGTCAGGCACTAGTGCCTTTTGAGCCCTAAAATCAGGAGCCCAACAAGGTTAGGTGATAAAATGCAGTTACCATTTAATGAAGGGTCCCTCAAGTGCACAACATGCTGAAATACAGGCCAGAGATGCACACATGACATAGGGCAAGTACAGTTTTATAAGTTTAACAAATTAGCATAATTGACAAGCATCCCCAATTAGAAACAGGAATAATGAAGTAAGTCCCCCTCTTGGTTCAACCCCTTCTGAAGCCCCCCTGCTTGCTAGCTGTTTATGTCAGTTGCATGGGAAAGTGTCTTGGGAAGGTGTCTTGTCTTTCATTCCTGTAAGAAGAAAGATTAGAACAGGCCTTCAGGAATTTGTCTAATAGGAAAAGTACTGAAGTTAGGAAACTACAGAACTATATAATAACAGTCTACAGAGCAATGAATATATATGAAGAATATATTAAAGCAAAAATCATTTTGGCATCACTGACAGTGAGGCTGGTGTGCTGCCTGCACTGCCTGGCCCTGCTCTGGCCCACGGATGGGTGCTGGGGTGGCTGCTCTGTTGCCTTCTAGCTGATGGATGCTACCCATATATAAATATTCTGCAACTTCACACGGAAGAGAATAACAACCCTTTATAATTACAGCTGCACTTCTGCCAACTCCTGCAATTTTACAGCAAGCCTCACAGTATTTTCTGTCTTTTCTTTAAAAAAACAAAACCAAAACCACAGAACAACCCTCCACTCGTGCAATCAACAGGACTGTTCAGTTTTTCTGGAAAAGCCACCTCCCCGTGGCAAGGTGGGAGGAAGGGAGCAAGTAAAGCAGAGCAAACCCAGCCTCCAATACTCGGGTTTAAAATCAGAAGCTTTCAAAAATATATGAACTTGAATGCTTGCCTGTGAATATTTGGAGAAGTGAACTCCCCTGTGGGGTTGGCATCAGCTCAGCTGCACTGTCCGTGGTGCATCTCAGCTGGGGATACCAACAATCCGTGAGTTTGCCTGACCCAGGAGGTTTAGTGCACTGCATGGGCTGGACTGCAGCAACAAGCAGCACATTGACTTGCTTCAGCTGTTGTGGCTGTCAGCTGCTGTAGCAACGCTTCCAGGTTGGAATCACACCTGGTTTGGCCAGATCTTTTAAAAATAATTTTGATTTTCAGTTTTATGTGAGGTACTGGAAAATGTTCTTTACTCTTCCTACTTCTTTTTTTTTTAGCTAGTTCCTTCCTGTCAAAGGGCAGGGAATAAATAAGGAGAGGAGTTGGCCCCTACTCAAAAAATTTTCTTAAGCATTCAAGGAAGGAAATAGCATTTTGTAGCTGCGTGGACATGTGCATATTGTGGTCCCATGGTGCCTGAAAATGTTGCAGTATATCCTCTGTAAATTCCTAATATGCCATTAACAGGTTTCAGCATCCGCAATGAGCTGCCTATAGTTTTATCTTGCAGTTGCTCTATTTTTGTGTCAATTGTGCTAGCAGCTTAGAGCTCAGCTAATGTACCATTGACAAATGGCCTCCTTTGAAAGGAGGCTGTATATATTATATAAATTCATTTACATTGTATATATTCATTTGGAAATGAAACGCACAAGAGAAAAATCAGTGCTTTTCAAATCAAATATGACAAATTCACCAGTGGAAGATATTTGATTTTCTAGCTTTTAAAAAGCAGACAAGATATTTACCATTCTGATGTATTTTGTTTTAAACGTAAAAAGACTAAAATAGAGCTGAATTTGTTTGATTGGGAAAACTGTTCTTGTGGGCTTTCTTTTTTTTCTTTCACTCCTATTTTCAAGATGAGTTTGAATTCGCAAGGCTGTGTTTTGAACACCTTGATTGAAATGCTGCAACGTTGATATCCTTTGGGCAGTTCTAATGAGACAGGAAGGAAGTACCTAAATGGGCAAATGCCTTCTACCTAGAAATATAAGCTCTTGTATATTATTATTAATTTATGCTAATGCAATTTAGAATTTTCTGGGCTTGGATCCACAAAGGTTCCCAGGCACCTACATTTCACATAAATCTCACTGAGGTAATTCAGTTGAAGACTGAGAGCCCCAAAACTGCTGTCGAGAAGGTTGGGGACCATCTGTGCAGCACCGTCCCACAACCTCTCAAGCTATTTGAGGCATCTCCAAGTGAGACACCCATAGAGGTCCCAACCACTGGGGCTGGCATGCATGTGAACTGTGGTCACAGCACTTCACGGGGCCTGGGAGGGTGTCACAGTACCAGTTCCTACTAAAAATGATTCTTAGTGCCTTGTGCATTGATTGGGAGTTTTATCTGATAATGCTCTAATTGTTTGGGTGTAAACTGATGGAATAAATATTGTTAATTCTATTCTTGAACACTTTGCCTGAGGACCATACAAGATCCCAACTCTGTTGTTCAGCACTGGGTAAAGAGAACAGTTCATTCATCCTCGCCCTGGAGAAATCACTGTCGAATGATACCTCACTGTTCTTCTTGGTTGCACATCTGCAGAATAATTTCTTTGATGAAGAAAGAAATCTGTTTTTCCTTGGAACTACTCACACATTCTGGATATATTAACTTATTAGTTGCAGTAGTAAAAATGTATCGGAAGTTAGGTTTATTAAAATGGCCAGTGGCTTTCTTTTGTGTATTTAACAAACTGGTTAGAGGGGTCACCCAAGGTTTAGAAACTCGGGGTTTAATTTCTTTCTCTGCCTGAAGGAATTTGGACATGCAGCTTCCTCATCAGAGAAGAGAACTAAGCCATGAAGTAGTGCTGCATTCAGTGGGGGAGGGAGGACTGTCTGCATGTCTGTCAGATGCTGCTCCAGTCTGTGCAGAGGTCTTGAATATTGGTTTCAGCAAGAGCTGGCACTCCAGTGCCCCACATGCCAGGGCGATGTATCTCCAGGAGGTCACTGCATCATCTTCTCTCCATTGGACAAGCCATAAACCTTCAAACCTTTTGTACAAAAAGGGACAACTCCAGCAGGAACAACAGAAGGCGATCTCCCTGAGAAGGCCTTGCAACTCTGTGGTTATAGGACATTTTCCTGAGAAGTAGGGCTCAGATGAGCTGTAGTCTTGGACCAGATCAAGGAATATCAGACGCAGAAACATTGTACTGTCTTTCCCGCAGTGACTTCCCCTCCCTGCCATACACATGCTTTCCCAGAACTGCAGAACTGAGAATTCAATTCCTCACATAACATTAATCTGAAAAGAGATGAGATGAGATGAGCAAGTTAGGGCAGAGAAAAGCAGAAAAAAAAGAATGAGAAAACAGCAGATCTTTCTGGAGGGAGTGTTTTTTTGTTGTGGTTTTAGAGCAAGCAGATGAGGTGGTAATAGAAGTGTATTTAGACTGATCTTTAGCTATCTGTGATATTAAATGAGCCAATACTCTGCCTAGAAACAAGGGGGAAACACTGCCAGGTATTTATAGGTGTTAGTTTTCTGCAGCTCTTTTGTTAGACGGAATGAATGCTGCATAGAGTCAAGCCTTTCATTTTCTCCCCTTTTGTGAGACCTTGTGCCTTCAAAGTCTTTCAGAAAAGAATCACTTTTGAGAATCTCTGAAAGTAAACAAGTTAAAAAGGATCAATAATCCTAGCTGGCTGATACATGGAATTCACCACTGGATCAAACAACCAATGCTAATGCATGTTGGGCTGTGTATTGGTGGGAAGTGTCTGACTGGGTTGAAATGAGCAAGTGGAGGCTGTGCTTTTCTGCACAGTGTGAAAACCTCAGGCTGTTCTTGAGGTTATGGGCTGGCTCAGAGCAGGCAGCACAGTGCTGGGTACAAGGCTGCTCACATGGCACTGGGCGGGCTTCAGAGACCACTCTTGAATGTGTTATTTGTAACAAGAACATCAATTAAGGGGGTTTGCAAACACATGCTTTCCACACTGTTAGTGAAGGATGCAAACCCTGCTGTTCTAAATAATAAAGCCTTTTCCAGGTAATTTAAAAAATAGTAAAAGAAAAGAAGGCAATTGAAGTCTCCTTGTGATTATCTCTGAAGGTGGTAGCAGGGGATTAAACAATCCTCTGGTGCCTTGTTAAAGTGCCATTTTGAGAATTGCTGTTCAACCCAGGGGATCCTGCAGGGCCTCTGCTAGTGCATATACAGCTCACCATGCCCATCAGGGGGCCCCCAGTCAAGCATGTCAGAAGCTGTGTGAGGGATGGTCAAACGAAGTGCAGATCATGAATTTTTCAGCTTGGCTTTACCTGAGTTCTAAATCTTTAATAGACAACACATAGTAAGATGTTTAACTTCACAGTTAATGAGGAAATATCATAAAAAGAGCTGATGGAAATGAAGGTAAAGAATTTCTTGGTCATCATCCGGACTGGTGTCAGCATCCAACTTCACCAGGTAGATAAAGTATGCTGCTCAGTGGTGTCAGTGGTGAGATCATGCAGTCCCTTGTGCACATAACCCAAACCTATGACTGAGCTTGACTTCTTTGCTCTGGCCAAAACTGCAGCTAACTGTGAGAGGCAGATGTGAGCTGGGAACCAAAGCTTGTGCTTTGCATACAGTTTAAACGGAGCATTTCTGTAGCAGAGAGGACCAGAAAAGTAATGTGCTGATGAAAACTGCATGGGAGGAAGGTCCGCTGCTTCCATCTGAATGTGGTTCAAGATTCCAAGGGGGTTTGTGAGGAGTACAAACGTTGGCATGAAAACTCCAGAGGGTACAAGGGTAGAGCTCTGCTTATCCCATGTTCTCTTTTTCCAGCCATCTGGGAGTCTGAAACAGTCCCATTCCAGCTGTGCATCCGAGCAAACTGGCCCTCAATATCAGAGTCCCTTCACACAAAGCAGGAGCCTTTCCTGCCTTTTTCCTCTTAGTTTTTATTTCCCTTTTTCAACCTTCTCATGATAGTTTACCATGAAGCAATTCATGTTGCTAAGCCTAGGTACACTGGAGGGGAGATTTTCCCCAGATCCTCTGAAGTTTGCTGCTTACAGCACTTACATCTCATTAAGCAGCAAGTGGTTCTGTAAATTGCCACGTAGATCAAAGTGTCATGCTTTTCTTAGGTGTCTTAATCTTTGTTTCGTGATATACAACTTGACTGCTTTACTTGTAGAAACTAAATTATTTTGAAGAGACAATTTCTTGAAATAAAAGCATGGTCTTTAGCTTATCGATGCATCTGAGCCCACAAAGAAATTCCAAAACACATGCCAAGAGAGGAAGTGGTGGAATGCAAATGGTGCTAATTGAGGTAAAAATTACAGTTCTGGTTAATCATAATGTGGCTCAGAGATCATTGTTTGATTGGAGTAGGGTTTTCTTCTGAGATGTGGAACCTATCTTTTCTTGTTCTCTGCACATTCAGAACTTGTTGTTGCTGCTTAAAGCACAGAGAGGGGTTGCATAAACATTTTAATATTGCATGAGGCTTCTGTAAGCCTGAATGATCTTATGAATGCTAAAACCATGACATACAAGCACAAATGAGAGCAAGCAGCAAAGATTGTGTAGTCTTATCATCCGGATGAACTGATAGATAAGTCAACACACTTTGGTATCTTGTCATGTTTTGGTTTCCCTCCTGGGATAATTCAGCCACAAGCCTTAAAAATCCCCTGCCTCCCATTATTATTATTTTCAGCATTCCCTTAATACTTAACTTCACCTGGCAGAATAGCGGTTACACAGCTGCATATTGTGACTTAAAAAAAAGGATCATGTGTGAACGGGGTCCTTCATTTGGATAAATGTCATTGCATTTCTTTCTGATCTTATTAATCGTACAAGTAGTGCTGGAGACTTCTTCAGTTGTTTTTGCTGATACAGGTTGTATGACTGGAGTAAAATTGCAGAATATCTGAGTAATACAAATTCAGAAATGAGATAAAGATTTTGGTAACCAGCTAAGGCAGCAATCCACAAAGTCGTTGGTGACTTGTATGGTTTGCAGCCTTGTAACAACATCCTCCTTGTAGTAGCTGTACTACAAATCTGACACTGAGACAGACTGATGTTGTAGCTCTGTAGCATTCATTGGTTTTGTGGAATAAGTGGGTGTAATCATCCCTGCTAGCAAATAGATGACATCAGCCAAACACTGAATGTTTATACAGATCAGACCAGGAACCTGACTCTGCCAGTCATCATAACTTAAAAAAAAAAATATATATATATATAATTTTTTTTAACAGTGTAAGAAGAGAGCATGTTTAAAGTGGTACATTCCTTGGTATTATTGTGCTCAAATTTCCAGCAATTTGTAGCACAGGAACTTCTTGAGGTGGAAGTCTCATCAGCACCATCTTGTTGAATAGCTTTTAATGGACTTTTCTTCTAAGGTTTTTTTTCTCATTTCTTGTGGAACTTTTCTTTGTACTTCCATAGAATTTTTGAATCAGAGTGCCACTATTTAATAACTGCATCATTTGAGAAACAATTGCGGTTTAAAAGTTTTTGGATGACACTACTATAAACTTCTAGGTTTTAACTCGTAAAAAATAATTATCATATATTCTGTGCAAGTCATAATTTCATATTCCACTGTTATAAACCACTTCAGTAATCTCTTTTCCAGGATGATGAATTCTAGCCTGTTGAAGTTCTCCAGGTGTGCCATTTGGCTGATCATTTTCCTTGGCTATTGTTGCCTGAAACTTTCCTAGTTTCACTGGAACAGGCTCCCCAGGGCAGTGGTCACAGCTCCAAGCCTGTCTGAGTTCAAGAAGCATTTGGACAGTGCTCTCAGGCAGATGGTGTGACCCTTGGGGTGTTGTGTGCAGGGACAGGAATTGGACCCAATGGTCCTGGTGAGTCCCTTCCAATTCAGCATATTCTGTGATTCTAGTTCTTTTGTGTCTATGTTGAGAATGAGGGGATGAGGTAGGCATCTCAGAGGGGAAAATGGGATCAGAACTGTAAAATCATGACATTTCCTGCATTTTTACAAAAATATTTTCTGATGTTGCCTTTTTGAATTCTGTTGAGATGATATTTTTAGGGAACTATGGACAAGAAGTCCAAAATCTTTCTTCAGAGAAGCACTGGCTAATTTAGTCATTGTTCAATAAATATATTAGGGCAGTTGATCACAATCAAATTAAATCTTTCAGGAAGGAGTACTAATTCTTAAACCGTCATACTAAGCCTAATAAAACCTAGTGTTAGATGTTCTTTGTTGAAGAGGTTAATGGTCTGCTTCTCAGTATTTCTCCTTGTTCCTCAGCCTGTGTTTCATTGTAGTTGTGAGGAAATACAAGTAGAGACTGTATGGTTGAGATCTTGTTTATTTTCTGCAATGATAACTGCCTGAGCAAGCAGGAGTTGGTAGTGGGAGGATAGAAGGTACTGAAGAGAAATATGGATAATTAAGGTAGTTTAGTGTGCTTCAATTATCTCAAAGATCTACTTTTTTCATCTTGCTTTTCTCAGAAATGAAGTGGGCCTCATGTAGATCCTTCTGTTATCTAGCAATTATCAAGCACATGTTCAAAAGGAAGACTAGTTTCTATCACTCTAAGTTATTAATATCATAACATCTGGGTACTTCACAATCTTTTAAGATACTTAGCTTTGAAGTAACCATGTGGAACTAATGGTATTCCAATCTTCAAAACCTTAAATAAAGATTAGGAAACTTCAGCCTGTACCCTGTGGCTGTCTGGACTCACAGAGTCCAGGGGCACATCAGATCCCAAACAAGTCCTGTGGCAGAGAACTGAACCTTGGTCTACAATGGCAATATGGTATTTTCCCTTTTCTCAGCAAACAGCACACGCCTTCTCTGGCTGATTTTTAAACCTCAGCACAAACCCCATGTTTGTCCTGCACTGCAGGGCTACTGCTTTCTCCAGAGCTGTGCACCAGCTTTGTCAGAGAGCCTCACATGGGCTTCTGCTGGCAGCAGGAACAGTGACAGTGCTGGAACCTCCCTCTGTGGTCTGCTTGTCCCTGTGCCGTCCTGTCCATGGGGCTGTGCCTCAGGTAGACAAAAGTATTGTCTCCTCCCACTGCTTGGTATTTTCTAATACATACCCTGAATCTGCCTCTTTGCAGCGACTTATCCAGGACACCTCCTTCCTTCACTGAGTGCCTGAGCAGATCTTGAGCAGCAGCAGTTTTCAGCTGCTACTGTGACCCTCAGTGCAGGCAAGACCAACCCTTACAGCAGCAGCAACACTCGGTCTCTGGTTTGCAGTTCCCTTACCATGGAACTGCTGAGCTGCTAAGAGCCAGGGGTTCTCTGGCTGTGCAGATAATTCTCTGTAGCCTTTGCTTGCTAGGGCATTTGTTTCTGTGCCATCTCAGAGTAGTTTCTCCCAATTTATGCCAGGCTAAAAAACCAATACTTGACTATTGATGCTTTATGACATTTTCAATACAGGCTGTGCTGGGTTTGGCTGGGGTAAAGTTAATTTTCTTCACAGTGGCTGGTATGGGGCTGTGTTTTGGATTTGTGCTAAACACAGTGATGATGATAGAGATATTTTTGTTATTGCTGAGCAGGGCTTACACAGATCCAAGGCCTTTTCACTTGTTTGTACTGTCACACTGCCGAGGAGGCTGGGGTTCACAGGAGGAGGCACAGCTGGGACAGGTGATCCCAACTGACCACAAGGATATTCCAAGCCAGATGGCATCATGGCAGTATATAAAGCTAGGAGAGGAAGGAAGGGGGGGACATTTTGTGTGATGACATTTGTCTTCCCAAGTCACCATTACATGTGAAGGGGCCCTGCTCTCCTGGATATGGTTGGACACCTGCCTGCCCAGGGGAAGCAGTGAACTAATGCCCTGTTTTGCTTTGCCTGTGTGTGTGACTTTTGCTTTCTGCATCAAAGTGCCTTTATCTCAACCCACAAGTCTTCAAGCTTTTACCTTCCAGCTCTCACCAATCATGCCGGTGGGGACGCGAGTGAGCGGCTGTGTGGAGCTTGGCTGCTGATTGGGGTTAAGTCACAGCACGTGCCCAGGGTTAACCTCATATAATAATGACATTAACATGTTCGACTGCATTTCCCCCAGCTTTTCCTTCTTCCCTTTCACAGCCTGGCAGGAAACTCTACACTGTCACCTGGTTCACAATGGACAGGAATGGCAGCACTTGAACTCTACTGTCTTCCTTTTGCTTGATTTGCTTTTTGGTTGCTTGTTCATGCTGTTTTGTGCAGGTCCAAGTACATTTACAGCAATACTAGATGCATTATAAAAGACCAGAAAGAAGGAATATGTGCAGGGTGTCTGTTACAGAGTTCAATGCTTTCCAGGTGTGTGCTACATACATGGTGTTTCTCTGGGAGAAGTACTTAAAGGAAGCCTCTTAGTAGAAGGGCCTTGCATCAATTACTCTGGATGCTATTGATCTTCATGTGAACTGAAGGGCTTCAGAACCTTCCAAGAACAAATTGGAAATGATGGGATTACAATTAACCATTTCCGTGGCCAAAGGGAACATTGCTAACACAGGACTCCAACCATCATCTTGCCTTCCATGACGAAGAAGAGATGCTCTGTACAAAGTCAAGAAAGGATTCTGCAGTTTGCAGAACTATGACAAAACTAATGTAGGAGGAATGATATATACTGGGTCATCATGTTTGCTTCGCCACAGTTTCAGTTGTAACGAGTTAAGATTTTAAAAACCCTTTTAAAAGTAGCCAAGATTCCCTTCTTGCTTCCAATTACTGCTGCAAAAAGGTTACTGCTGGACCTTGTTCCTCTGCTGTTCAGAAGCTTTGTTTTCACTTCCAGGTGTACTTTCTGATCATCGATTTGTATTTGTTTGCTCATATGCCAATAACACTGCTTGGCTTTAATGACTGTTTTTCCATGCTGTTTATCTCCAGACATATTAAAGACAGTACTCCTGTACCTTTTCACCCTGTATTTCTATTTGATATTTGGTCGTCTTCCATTTTTCTGTCCACAGTAATAGCCATGCGTATGATCCAGGCCAAACTCATCCTGCTGGACCTGGACTCAGACTGACAGCTCAGATGTGTCTTATGTTTCATTTTGGCTGATAATCATTGGCTGATAATTACTGTCAATCACTAAATGTATGTCAACATGGGCACTTTCTCCATATTTTGGTGCTTCTATCCAGGATCCAGTTTTTCATCTGAGTCTCTATGCTCCTCCTCCTCTTCCCAGAAGGGTGAGCTGCTGTCATTGTGAATAACACAGAAATAGTCTCTTTCTGTGTGCAGGTAGCTTCCCCAACACTCCTTACAGCTCTCTAATATACAGTTGTTCCAGTGCAGTCTGGAAATCAGCTACAGAGTTTGTAACCAGCAATATTTGCAGGAACAATCTGAAGACTTCTTGTTGTGAGTTCCCCTTTCAGGACAGCCTGTTATCACTGCTTTGCTTTTAGCTACTCCCTTGTTTCTCTCTCAGCTTCCTCACTGACCTTCAGCTTTCCCAGTCTCATAGATTCCCTCCATGGTGCTGTCTCAAATATTTTGTGCAGGGGAATAAAAAGCACTGCTCTTGTTTAGAAAACCAATTACCTTAGCAAATACCTGTATAGGATCCACCAGCTTTTGCTAAACCCAAGACATCTTTCAACTCTTTTTTCTATTCCTCCTCTCTATCCCCATCCAAAATCTTTTACACTTCAGAACATATTCATCCTTGAATTCTACCAGGGCAAGGCTAACAGGTCTGTATGTCTGGATCACTGAACTCTTTACTAAATATAGGTGCTGTATCTCTGGTCATATGGTACCATCACAGACTAAATAGATTTATTAAAAAAAATCTTTGCTGCCGACTTGCAATTACATTTGCCTTGTGGCAGAGAACAGGCCACGAACAGACTGTAATAAATATAGAGCAGACTCTCAGCAGAGAGATTGCTGGACAGGAACAAAATTCTGTGCTTTGTTTCCAGTTCAAGACTGAAACAGCCTCTGTAGTATCTAATGGCATAATTTGGAGGTATCAGGAAATTGTTTTCTGTTTTTCACATGAAATCTCAGTGAAAAAAAGCAATTCACTTTCATTAGGAAAATAGTTCTGAAAATTTTCACTCCATGAAAACCTTGTTCTTTCAGAAGAAAAATAATGTTTTTGTTGTTCTAATCAGAAGCTTACAATAAATGATGGTGTAGGCTTAGAGAGGGATATGGAAGGACTTAGGAAGGAGTGATGGAAATACTGGACCACAATTCTACACCTTGGTGCTTCTGATTTTCATTTTAAAAGCTTTAAAGCTTTGTGGTTTTTCTTTGTTTGTTCTGCCTAATTCATGAAGCAGGCAATAGCTGTAATCTTGGGTTTTGAGGGAAGCTAGATCAAACTGAAGAAATAAGGCAAATTAGGAGAGAAAAGTGTCATTCAAGATGATCCTAAATGGTGTGAGGGCTCTGCACTCTGTCACAAAATCTGCAGTTTGCAGGCTGATAGACATGGACCAGTTTGCCTAAATGCTTTCCCTGTAAACTGGGACTGCTGGTAAAACTTACCTTTTTAACTGAAGTGATTTGAAATCCTTTAATGATAAGTAGTCAATATTAAAAGTACTTACATCTTCAATTCAAATTTGGTGACTGTTCTCACTCTATGGGTTATGCATTTCCTGTACCTGGCTCTTGAAGGTGCAGTGAAATTTCCTGAGCTCAGGGTTGGAGAGGGCAGGAGTGTATTCCTGGCTGTTTCTGGGCTATTTTCTTGTTGTGGCCTTAATCCTGCAGCGCTGGATTAGCACGTCTGTATGTGACATGCTATGGTGCCATCAAATCCTGGGCATGGAAGCTCTCTTGGACCTCAGAAAATGTGTTAAAATACAGTTTTCAGCACAGTATCCACATGCTGCATATAAGTATATCATTTTGCATTCCTTCTATTGCTGTTGGGTGTAAATTTGATGAGATTTCACCCTCTAAGAAGGAAATCTTATCTTTCTTTATGGGAGGGAGGGAGGGAGGGAGGGAGGGAGGGAGGGAGATCCAGTGTTTGGGCCATCAGCAAATTCTCACATTCTGAGGCTGGAAGTGTCAGAAACTGTTTTGACTGTTTCCCCAGGTACTGTGCTCCTGTTAGCGACCGTTTAGCTCACTCAGTACCCCAGTTTTGTTGCATGTGGCTGGAAGACAGAAAGAATAAGGTGACAAGTAGTTGATAATTTCAGTGACACCTGGTTGAAGGGCATTGAGATTTAGAATAGCATGACTGTTTAGGCAGTATTCCCTTATTAATGTCCAGCTCTCCAGGGACATAACTTCTGTCTCTAAAGGCAAAACCTAGTTCTTCTGCTGTTGCTTTCCAAATTCTACTTGGGGACATTTTGTGTGTTGAGCAGATGAAGGACTGCCACTAACGTGTCATTTGCATTCATGAGGAGTACATGGATTTCCAGGGCAATAGCACAAAGAAACGTCTCGGACAAGACTCAGATAGTATTTTTATTCACATGCACACATGTGCCTAAGTACCAAGGCAGGTGGGCACATCAGAGTCTTATTTCTTTAAGAACATCACCAGAGAGCTACCTTCTGAATGATGACATTTATATATTTTAATATAATTCATTGTGGTCAGAGGAATGTCCGATACAGTAATTTGGTACTCTATATCAGTTCTCAGTGAGTGACTAATCCATCAAATTTGTTCAGCACTACAAGTCAGAACAAGATTTCTTTTCTAGCTGTCGATGTGGCTAGCTCACGCAGCTTTTAGAAAAATCAAGTTGTGGGTTTTTTCCATCCTATATATCACCATCTCTGTCCACAGAAAAGAATTTAGAATCAGGGCTTGACTGACTGGCTATTTTTCTCAGAGTTGCATGAGGCAAAGCAGTGTACAGCTTACTCATCCAAACCTATTCAGAGTTTGAAGGTACCCTGTGATACAAATTTACTGAGCAGATAAGAAAACTTGGAAGGCACAAATGGGGCAGATAAGGACGACTGCAAAATCCCATGGATCCTTTCAGAATTGGTTTGAGAGTTTTTGGTGTTTTGCTTTGTTGTCTTTTTCTGGCATTGGTGCAGTGCATTTTTGACAAGCCTCAGCAGTTTTAGAAAAGCATTCTGAAGTTTTTGATGCTCATCTGAACCAATTCCATCTAATCAGAACAAGAGCTGAATGTTACTATTCTCAGGAAGCAATTGTATTCACAGAATTTCATCTTTTCTGATGTCCTCAATTTCTCCTCTGACAGAGGCAACTTTTATTAATCTGTCCTTTCACTGTTATTGATTGGCCGCTTATTATGCCAATGCATCCAACTTATGTTTGCACATAAGCTGTGCAGTGAATCCAGTTGACAGCCATAATTTGAAACTCACATAGATTGAACGGAAGCAACTGTCACATTCATGTCACTTGCCATATTCCATCTTCCAGGGGTGATGGGACAGACTTGTGATTTCAAATGGTAGAGTTCTTTGCATTGTCAGAGTATTCATCTCACATTGCTGCTTTGGGAAGTCCCATGTTAGTACCTTGTACCTTGCCCTTTGGGTGGGCTTTGCAGCATGTGGCGTTTGGATACTGAGAGCTGCTTTGAAGCCAGAACAGTCTGTGTGTGCCTTAGCCTGTAGCTGTTGTGGTACCTGCAAATTTCACACACTGTGACTGGGAGTTCACTAATGAATGCTGAAGTGCGGTAATTTTTACCCAAAGCTCATTAAGGTTGATTGTTAATGCCAGTCTGGGCTAAAGTTGCCAAAGTCGTTGGCTTCTTCCTTTCTACTTGAAGCTGAGCCAGGTGTAAGAGCAGCTCTCAGTGTTACATGCATACCATGTGTGTAAATGGCAAAAGGCAACACACAACCAGACATTTCTTCAGCTCACTATTTTTATTTTGGATCAACAGCATGATGAAGCATGGAATTCAAGGGCACTTTGCCCTGAATAGGCACTGCAGGTGGTCTTTCCTGCAGGTCCTCTTTTCCTTCATGAGACATGGGATTGTGTGCTCTCAGCACGCCAGAAGAGTGACTGCCAAACTAATACCCACAGCAGCAGTCCCTCAAATCACCAGGATTTAAGTAAATTGCACTGCCAACTTATTGGCTGTTTGTACCACGTGACGTGGCTTGTCCAAAGTCATTGAAAGCACAGCTCTGCTGTGTAAGTAGTGCTGCAGTTTTCCCTGCACATCACCTTTCACTGATCTTTGTCATAACTTCTCCCCTCATTACTAAGCTGTTGGCCAGCTCTGCCATTTCTCAAGTTGGTTGCAGTTGGTTTGCTTTTCTGTGCAAGTCTTGGCACCAGTGCTGGAGATGTCTGCTGGTCCCTCCAAAAGTTCATTGATACCTGTTTTCCTCATGTGGACAAGTAGGGAGGGCAGTGCCAGGCACTTGTTCATAGATGCTGTGCAGATGTTGTCGTCAGGAGGTGGCTGCATTGGACCTGCTAGCAGGAAGCTCTGTCCTGTGGGGAGCTCTCTGATGAATGCTTTGCCCAGTGGGGATAGCACAAGGTATTGAGTGCTGCTGCTGCTGCTGCTGCTGCTGCTGCTGACGCTGACATATGATTGGAAAGAGCCCAGGCTTATCCATGGGTTTGTGAGGTGAAAACAGCAATTTATCCAAGATGTACATTGAACAAACAGATGTACATTTGAAATTGGTGAAGTGTTGAGACTGGGGAACCCAATGAAACCATTTCTCTGAGCACAGTTTTGTTAGGTTAAAAATCACAATTTATGTGGCTTGAGCAAGTGCCTCTGAGGTTTTCAAAAAACTACTCTTATTCTTTTTGAATGAACATTTTTCCCTCTGGTTGTATATTCATTTCACTGCCTTGGTGTAAAGGTAAAACTGTTTGATTTCACAGTGGGATTATCTTTTTCCTGTTGATCTCTAGTTTCCTGAGTACCTCATCATAATATCAGATCCAGCTTTGTCTCTGGGTGGTTCCATAACATTTCCCTGTAAGTGATTTCTTAGCTATTCTGAGGTGGGCTGGCAGCGGGACACAGTGGTATGCAGATGATACAAGCCCTCATTGCACAACCTCATAGCTGGGAGAAGGTAAAGGTACAGCTCATACCGCGATGCGTTAGTTGTGTTTGGCTGACAGAGGTTTTTTTCTTGGGGAGTTTGTGCTTATGAGGTTGTTTGCTGAGAGGTTACCTGCAGGGCCTGATGGCAGCTCTTGCAAGGGTGATAAATTAATACTTTGCACACTAATCTCAGAACAGCTACTTGCAAAGTGAAGCACTCATCAACAAGCAAGAAGTTGGCTGCACTGTATGGCTTAGTTAGTTGAGAAAGAAAATAAGACTTGCAATATATTCTTTTCTGTAGGCTCAGGTCTAAGAGTCTGTGTTTCTGTGGACCAGCTTTATTAACTGGGGCTGGTCCTGCAAGGAACTGCTAAATAAGTCCTGAATTTGAGTTATGAATGGCCCTCTGGAGACTGCGGTTGAGAGAGGCAAGACATAATGCTCCACTTGATGAAGTGCTGAGGTGAGGCATGAGCTCTGGAAGAACAAAAAGATAAGGAGATTGCTTGGGCCAAACCTTCTTTATTCTCTTTTTTGTTGTTTTTGTGGTTGTGTTTGTTTGTTTTTTTCCTAATGAAATCAAAAAATCAAATTCTGGGAAAGCTGAAGAGAGGACAGTGTGGAGGCAAGAAGGCATGAGAGTAGGTTAGAGTTGTTAAATGGAACAGATCTGGAAAATTTGAAAGCCATGAGACATATTTGGGCATTTCTAGGATGTGACAATGGTTGTAAATAGCCTCACTGTGGCGTCATCTGTTGGCCTTTATTATCTTTATTTGCTGATGACATTCCTGTTAGTCCTTGAAACATGCTGGGCAATTCTCCATTTCCTTTTGGTTAGCTCCCCAGCACGCTTTGTCAAAACCCTGGTATTACAGCCAGAGCCAGGAGATACACAGTTACTATTCTGCTTGAAAATACATTTTGAATAATGCTGCATATATTTTACAGATTTTATATCCTTTCTGTAATATTCTAACTGCCTCCTTCGCTGATATACAGCCTCCGGATTTGGTCCTATAGTAATGGGAAAAAATACTATATTATTTCCTGGCTCCTCTCTCCTCATTCTCCAATTCTCTCCTTCCTTGAAATATGATCTATTTTGTTCTTTCTATTTCTGTTCCAAACATACATTATACATCCAGATCCCCACATGCACTTGCTATTACTGCTTAGCACTTAATTCAGGGTTATTTGACTTCACTGAAGCTGGCTGGGTAGCTCAACCCTCCTTGTGCCCTCCTTCATTCCCCCTCTTTCACCCCATCCCTGTCTCTCGCTCCCTCCCTCCTTTTCTCACAGAATCACAGAATGTTCTGAGTTGGAAGGGACCCACAAGGATCATTGAGTTGACTCTTAAGTGAACAGTTCATTTTCTCACCTTCTATTCATAGAATGACAGAATCATAGAATGGTCTGCGTTGGAAGGGACCTTAAAGATCATCTCGTTCCAAACTCCCCACAATGGGCACCTTCTACTAGACCAGGATGCTCAGGGGCCCATCCCATTCATCTGCCTGTCTTTGCCTGTTTATTTTATTTGCATGGAATGCTCTCAAGATAAAAATAATATATTTATGAGAAAAGCCTTCTTTCATATTCACTAGAACGACATTGCCAAATATCAGCTGTACAAGTGTTTTGAAAATCTAGTTTCTGTTTTTTAGATGGGAAAAATGGGTGTCTTTAAGCACTGTGCTATGTAAGTATAATTACTTTTAACCATCTATTTTGTGTGTTACTTCATAATTTATTCCCCCAGTGAAATAAGACAAGTGAGTTTTGCTTTTTTTCTTCTGTCAGTCCTGGTTTGCATGCTGGTATCTTGGTTAGATGCTGAGTCTACAAGAACTGCAGAGAATATTTGATTGCTTTGTTCCTTTTCATTGAAAGGAATGAAAGATAAAATGCTAAGAAAGTGAAATTTCTGTATCTCTTCTTCTGTGTAGCTTCTCATCTGTCACTGGAAAAGAAGGAATTTTTTTAAACAAGTATTTATTGTTTATGTTTCTATTTTAAAGCAAGATTTAGAAGTATCAATGCTAGAAACCATTTCTGGAGAGAGAGATCTGTATCATTCCTCACAATGAGGATAGGAATGGATAGGACATTTCCCACACTTTTCTTTTTTGTTTTTTTTAAAAATAAACAAAAGTGGGAGGCAACAAAGACAGCATTCAGCCCCTTGGCCTGGTAAGAAACAAGGGCTGGTTTTAGTGTGGTGCAGATCACCTAACAGGACTTCAGCTGGTAAACCTCTGCCTGGAGGCCTTGGAGAGGGATCAACTCAACATGAAAATAGCTTTTTTTTTTTTGGTTGCTTGGTTTTTTTGTTTTTGTTTTTGATTTTTGTATCTGTATCACTGCCCTTGGAGATGATGCTCTTCAGATACTGGTTCTGCGGACCCTGACTTTTGTGTAGATGTCAGTGGACGCCTTCCCAAACATCGCTCTTAAATCAGTGGGCATTTCGTCCCACCAGCATGGTTTCTAACCAGCCAGAAAATCAGCAGAGAGGCTCTGAGATTTGGTTCTCCTGCAAAACCTCAGCTTACATCTCCCATGTCCCTTTTCCAGAAAGTCACTCCTGCCCTTCCTAAGCCTGGAATTCTTCCCCTCAGTGTGGCTGCAAAATCTGCAGGCATCTCTTGTAGGGGATCTGAGTGCCTGTAGACAGACATCTTGCACCCGAAAAATACTGCCTGCCTGCACGAGGTCTTTGGTATGCTTTTAAAAAGCAGTATCAATTTGCTTCAAAAAGGCTGTCCTGTCCCATTTGTGATGTACTTTCACTTGCATGAAACTCGCTGAAGCAATAATCAGCTTCTTCAAAATTCTCCTCTCTGCTCACTTCTAAACCACTTGAATATTTTACTCTGTCCAGGATTTGAGTAGCTTGCTCCTGTGCCTGATTTCATTTTTTTAAAGTAACTGAGAAGTTTTCATGAACAATGAGCTCATTGAAGCAAAGAGAAATGTTTGGCCAAAAATTCCATCTTTCTATGAACTGACAATATTACAGATTAGCTGCTGAGCTATCTGACTGTAATTCAGAAAAATGCATGACTTCTCTGGCTTTATTACTGCTTCTTGTGTGGGTGAGCCAATCCTACTCCCCTGCATTTTACAGGTCTTGCTGTTCTCCTCATGTTGACTAACATTTTGTACTGCTGAACAGTGCTTTGGTCCCTCATTGGGTGTATTTGATGGCCTCACTGTCTTAAGTAGTGACTGGAACAAAAATTGCAACTGGTTCAGAACTTCTGGAAAAACCCATTTTGTTCCCATTTGAGAGCACTTGTGAACATCTCTGACCTGCAGTTACAGATAAATGGAGAATATAGGCCCATTCTGGTGACTTGTTCTCCAAGAGATTTTTCTTTAATAGCCAGCCTGAGATGGCCAAGGCTATCATGCTTTCAGGATGTCGTTCCATTAATTCTAAGGAGGAAGCATTACTCTGACAAGGGTTTTCCATTTAGTCTCTTGTGTGCTACTGCTCTGAAGCCTTCTTATCAGTTGGACCTCGTGTTTTCCTTCCATGTGCAATGGTGACAATGACTTGCTGCTTATCTCTTTTTGAGATTTAGTAATTCATGGTGATGTAGGAGCTAAACGGGAAAACGGAGCAGCCTTGTATTGCTATTTCCCTTCAGTTCCAGAGGTTTTTATTTCTACAGAGATCAGTCTTCTTTTATTAATCTGAGATGGAAATTAAGATGTAATTTGTCAAACCTATCAAGAACATTGCATAAAGCCAATGGCACATCAGATTTACTTAATGACATGCAGTGGGCCTGATCCTATGGGCTGTGTGCACGTGCACAGCACTGTGAACACCTAAGCATGGCACAAGAGTGATTTTAAGTTTGAGTAGTGTCTGATGCAATGGCTCTCTGGCTCTGATCAGCAGATGGAGATGCCTGAAAAGGCTGTGAGCAGTGTTGTGGGTTATAGCCTCCCAATCCAACTGGCTCCTCTAGGAAACATTTTATTAGTGTTCAGATTCTGCCTCGTCTTTCAATCTGATCCAACAGAGCTTTCTCTGAATTGTAATGTCTGGTGGACCATGCAGGCTGTTATCCAATATTCTGGCTTTATTTTCAATTTGGTGGCAGCACAGTAAGTTCCTCCAAGTAACTGCATAGGATGGATAAAAATAAAGCAATTCCAAAATGCGGAATAAATATGAACAGAACAGAATCTAGAACAGGAAAGTGCATACAGGGAGATTAAGGAAGATGGATGGCTCACTCTCTGAGTGACTGTTGTGGCAGGATTCCACCATGGTTCAGTCATGCATGGAGTCATCACCACTGCTTTCTGCTGCCTGTGTGTAGCCGCTGTTTCAGAGGTACCAGACGCTGCCTTCTTGATTGTGATAGAAAAATCGTGGTGTGACTGAATTGCCCAGGACTATGAGTCCAGTAAAACATAACTCAATCAAGTAGCTCCACAGGCCTGATACCTACCAGGTATCATTTCATAAAAGTAGTCACTTCTCTAGAATCTCAGCCAAAGTCACAGCCTGTTCCTTCTTTTACTAGAACTATTTCCCTTCTACACTACATTGTAATATTACTGTTAACAATAGATGATCTTACTTCTTTCTTCTTGGTACATCTTGACCAAACAGTAGAAAAACTGAACATGGCTACAGAGACTGAAAATAAAGATTTATTACATAGTCTTTAGTGTTGTATCAATGCACAAGCAAAGTGTACATCCTAATCCTTCATTCTTATGGCAAAGAAAGGATTATTCTATATTTCAAATGAAAATGGCATTGAATTAAAATGTTATTTTGTTGAAGGCCATTGTAAAACCCAGGGCTTGCAGAGCAGAGACAAAACCAATTCATCCTTATTATAATTGCAAGGCTCTGATCTTGTTTGCTTAGATGCTATGGTGATAGACTCAAAATTGGCTCTTGGTAAATACAACATACTTTTTGCATAATATTGGTTAAGCTGTTCCAGGAATTTTTCACCTCCGGGTGAAATTGCCTGCTAAAGCAATGTTGAAATTGGCCTTGGTTGTGTGGAAGCTTTGCCTGATGATTTTGTAATAGATCATGGCAAATTTGTTTCATGATCTTATTAAGAAAGGACTAAGGAGACTGAGCATTCATTATAAAATTGCTGTTTGACTGAAGGTTCTTTCACAAGTGCAAATCTGCCTCGTTAATCTTCTGTTTCCTTTACCCTCATTGGTACCATGCCTCACATTTTGTGCTGAGTGCAGATATACAATTTAGCAAGTGTAGAAAACAAAAGCCCTGAAACAATCAATTGTCACTAAAAAGCCCCATCTGATCTCCTGACAACTTTGCCAGGCATGAAGGCTTCACTCTTTGGTGTCTCTAGTGGCAAAGGCAGTTTGATTTTCACCATGTCCACTCATCCCTGCTTATGTCCTTCTGGCTCTCACCCCAGCTGTATCAGCACACTTATTTGAGGCACTTACCTGGAAGACCAAACAATGAAGTGAGCAGGGCTTAAAAAAAAACGACAAACCATTGCTGCAGGAGCGTGTGTGTTCTGCTTCGTTTTGATTGAAGAGAATAGATGCTTAGCCAAAAAATGGGGTTTCAACTACTGAAGTTGTTGGTAAACAGTTTAATAAAATGAAAAATGAAATAAAGATGAAAAATGGTCGACCATTGTATTTTGCTGTAGAGATTCACAAGATGTAGAAACCAAGGAGCTTTGCTTCTCCCTGATATCAACAGAGACATTGTAGTGGTTTGAATTCACCAATCTGAATTTCTGGCCAAACGCCAACACACTTACCAAAATTTACCTAATTTTCTCTGTGAGATAAGGATTAGGAGTAGGCAAAGCAAGCTCAGACTTTAAAGAATGTAAAGAAAGTTTATTAACAGACCTAAAAAGGAAAAAAACAAGAACCAGAACCTTTCCTCCCCTTACCTCTTCATTTCTTTCCCACTGACAACGCAAAAAAACCCAACACTCAGACCTTCAGTCAGTTTACCTCCTCTAAAATAGTCTTTTCTCAGTTCATTTAGGGAGAGAAGTTTTTTCTTGCTGTACCAATGGTGGTTTCCCCACAAGAAATACAGTTCTCTCATGGTTTCCAGCCTCACAACAAGCAGCTGCCTGAGAAGAAATCTGCTTGTTCTGTGGAAGTCCTTACCACACTAGTAGCCTTCCCACAGCTACTATGATGGGCTACTGTGGTTTATGGGGTATATTTTTAAAGATCAGCTGTTCTACTGTAGCAGCAAAAAAAATTCCCCTTCTTCTATTGCTGGCAACATAAGTCCTCGTTCACCATCCCCAGAGCAAGGGATCACAGCTTCTTCTCTGTTTCTGCTCAAGCTTCTCATCAGGTCCGCAATTACTTCAGTATCTACTTATCTCTACATGGGTGCCTTGGCTCACTGGCTGCAGTTAGAACATCACCTCCCCGCATTACCTCAATATGTTACAAGGAATTAGCTTAGTCCATCACCATACTCTCACAAGAGAAGTTTCAGCCTCAAAGTTGGGGCACTCCTCATCTCCTCCCTCTCTGGACATCAACACTGTTTCCTTCACTGACAATACTATGCTGTATTTCTGTAGGTGTCTTCACTCTTTCTCTCTCTGTGCAGGGAAGGGTGGATGTTTGAAGGTTCCATCAGGATATGGAGAGGGTTGATCTCTCTCTCAGGCTTTGCGAAGGTCACAAGGTCTCTGCCCACGTTGTTTGAGTGCAGCATTTCAGCGTTTGAGCTGGAGAAGGGGAGCCCGGCTGCCCTGCCCTCCATCCAAGCCGCGTCAGGGCCCTCTCTTGTGCTGGGCTGCGCCACGGAACCGGCCCGGCCTGGCGGGGCTGGCAGAGCTGGGCTGGCCCAGCCTGGGGTGCAGAGCAAAGCCCTCTCGGCTCAGCTGGAGCCCAGCAGAGCTGACCCAGCTTGCAGCCCACGGGTGCCATGCTGAGCCACGGGCCATCCCGAGCCCCCCATCTCTGGCCAGACACACCACAGCTTCAGACTCCCCTCCCTGCTCCGCACCACTCCGGCCAGCAGCCACGCTGTGCGGCCCGGCCGGCCCTCACCAGGCTCTGGAGGAGGGGGGCAGAATGACCTCTTCTTGCCGCAAGCAGGAAGCACAAAAGAGGAAGTACCTAGAGTCTCTCCTGGTTTTATGAGTTCTGGAGGAGGAAACTGTAATATTCCTTTACTGAATTTCTGAGCCTGATCTCTTTCCTTCTTTACCAGAAACCTCAGTTAAGGTCAACTCATGACAGACATTCATCTAGTAGACTCGTGTTCTGAACTCTGCTCGATTTGGGACACTTTTGTCTCTGACACACACTAAGCCAGACTGCAGGGCATATTTCAGCATTCCCTCTCTCCCTCCCTGCCTCCCTCCCTCCCCCTAAAGCAGTTGAATTTATCATAAAATAATTATGTATTGATTGAGGTGGAGAGCAAATGTAAAGCTGTCCCAGTGGCTGGGCTGTTACATTCCCTGGGCCTTCCCATTTTTGAGCTGGGTAGACTGGAGGCCACAGTTCACCTTCGCTCCATGTCTGAGAGCCCTCACCAGCACCCTATAAATTACACCCTAACCGGGCACTTTTTATCATGGTATACCCATTATCTCACCCCAGACAGATATTTGTTTTCCCTTTGCCCACTTATCTTTGATCTTCTGCTTTTCCTTGCCAAACTGTGAAAATACAGATTGAATGGACTCAAATGACATTGCACTTGACTCAGTGTAACTCATAGATTCTATAATGTCACAAAATTACCGTATTGATCCAGCAGAGTTTAAGACATGTTTGAGGCATTTTATTTTATCCAATATGATATGTATGACAAAGCACTACATAATATTGACCATATTAAGTAAATTAAGCACTTTGAGGTAACAAGATATTGTACAAAGGGAATGTTTTTTCACAGGATTTCCCAGAAACTTCTTGCTACCTAACCTTGCATCAGAGATCTGGAGAAATGGTAAAATTGCAAATTTTGCAAATTAAACAAAGAGCAAGATAAGGTGAACAGCAAGCTTAGTGCTGCTATGCATGAAATAAATTCAAGCAGTATCAAGGTGAGCTCTGGTGAACAACATGCACTGAAGCACTGCCAGGTGTAAACTCAGCTAAAGAAATGGGGCCTTGTCTCATTATCTCATGTAGGATAAGGATACAGCATTTTGCAAAGCCATGGCATTGAAATGGAAATTTCACCTCTGGGGCCCTATCCTTTAGATCATTTCAGCTTTTTTTTTATTGGTGGGTGCTCAGCACAGCTAAGCCCCAGAGCATTTGTAAAGAGCTCAGTGTGAATTGAGTCATCTGACTTTTCAGCTCTTGACTTTGAGCGCTGTGTTTGACTTTTTACTCCAGTGAGGTTGCTGTGATGAGCCAAATGCAAGCAGAGCATACTGCTGACACTGCTCCTGTGAGCAGTAGGAGTGGAGCAAAACATAACATGCATATTTACTTTGCTCATTTAACATGCAACAAATAATTTAAATAAATTAAAATGCTAACACCTTGGTGGGAAATCAATGAATCACTTAATGACAATAGATCCTCCTGTACCTTTTGTGTCTGCATTAATGCTGCATTAAATCAAATTACTTTCATTATGATGGATGTGAGCTGAACTCATTTAGCAACAGGACAACCAGCACTGTCCTACTGCTAGAATCTCCATGTTTCCATGAGAGACTTTGGTTCAGGGAAACATGACAGCTCAAGCTAGGTGTGAGTTTCTGTACTTCAAGCTTCTGCAGAAATACCTTCTACAAGGAGAGTTGAGGTTGAATATGTGCCCAGTGTGCAGTGAATTACAAAAAACCAATAAAAATGAATTGCCAAAATCCCACACAGATTCTTCTTTCCTGAGTATTTTTGCTGTCTGGAAAAAAGGCATGGATGGTTTTTCAGTTGGTCCTGTCATCTCTCTGTCCCTCCCTGCCCTTATCACAAAATCTACTTTTCAATAAACACAATATTAGCAACTTCAGAATAAAAAAATCTTGGACAGCCGATTTTACTTGCAAATTTGTCCTCTTCACAGAAAAATGAAATAATTTATGTGCAAAACTGACCTGATCTTAGAGTTAACCAGAGATATTTGATTCCTGTTTGAAGACTCTGGGTCAGCCCTAAGGGATTGATACCCACCTAAGGAAACCAAGGTCCCCACAATTTTTGTTGTTTACAGTAATCTTGAACAAAATTCCCAGGAAATTCCCTGATTATAAAAGACAGTTCAATTGAGCTACATGTTTCCCAGCCCTCTGCTTTTTCCATTACAAAGATTATGCTAGCATTGTACATTTTATCAGAAGTGATTTTTGTTTCTAAAGTTCCACATGCCATTAGAAAGACGTGCAATGTTCATTCAAGAGGCTTGAACTAGGGACAGCAGGACTGAAGAACCAGACCTTTCCATTAGCTACAGAAACCATTCTGGCATGGAGGAGTAGCAGCTGACCAGCTTCTAGAGAGGCACAATGATGTGCCCTGGGTTCTATATCCCGCATCTGAAATGGATGTTTAGGACATATCCACGTGGATGTGTTTAGGTGGTGTTGTGGTTCAGGAATGGTACTCCCTAGCTGAGTGCTCCCCAGTTTAGACTCTCCAAACCACGCTGCCAGTTGCATACTCCCCTTTCCCCTCTCCCTGCCCCCCTGCACTGAGCTGGAGAGGAGAATTGAAAGCCCAAAAAGCAAAGATCATGGGTTGAGGTAAGAACAATTTACCGGAAACAGAATGAGATAAGAAAACAAACACTAACAGCAACAATATTAATAACAAAAGTGTACAAAAGAGGGAGTGATTCACCTGCAAAAATGCTCACCAGGAGCTCGACCTGACCACAGCCACACCAGCCTGACCAGTCCCACTGGCTTGGAACTGGCATCATCCAGCCACTCCTTCTGGCTCAGGACCAGCACCACTCTTACCCAACCCCTTCTCCCTGGAAGAAAGTGCCTTTCCTCACCCCTGTCAAGGTGAGGTGGTATAGAATAGCTTCCATGTCCTAGCCATGCCCTCTCCTGACTACTGCAAAAAATTAACCCTATCATAGCTGGAATCAGGACGGACATCCTGGAACTAACTCTGCCTGTATTTGGCATCATCTTATAGCAGCAGTGTGAGAAATCCAATGTATCCCACTGGCAAGGCATGCTCAGAAAGAATAGACTATTACCTGTTGTACTGCTGGATAAGATGTGCACAGGAATTCGGGAGTGGCTATTGCATTGTAAATCCACATGCTAGCTTATCCTCCCATACTACATCCGTCTAGTCAGATCCTTAAATTTATTAAATGAATTCTGGATTAGAGCTGTTGTAGTATGTATAAGGACATTTGACTGCGTCAAGAAGTCCTGCATGAAATTCACAGCCCAGTACCAAACCTAAATTTACATCAGTGGAACTTGGATGTTACTTTTTATTTGCATCTGAATCCTGAGAGGTGAACTTCTGCTGTTAGATAGGCTGATATTTACTGAACTTCTGCTTTTCACTTGTCTCTGTCACATTGCAAGCCATTTAAAAGACATCCTTTCTGCATTTCTGAGCACAGGAGCAAGTGCTGCAGCTTCATGCATTATTGAAAAGTGTGGCCTCAGCTCATACAATATAGCAGGGATCCAAATTATCTCCAGACTCAAGCTTTTTATATACACACAGGCAGGTCAAAAATGAGGTTCCAGAAAGGTAAGAGTGAAAGGATGGAAAGCAAATGCAGAACATAAATAAAAACTTGGGCTTATGCAAAAATGAACAAATTTTTACTGGGGAGGCAGCAGATGAAAATATCAGGCTTTAGAAGTTCAAGTGACCTGTAAATCCATTTTTGTGATAATCTCACAGGCCGGCCAGGCACTCATTATCTCACTCTCTCTCTCTCTCAACTTCTTCTCTGGCAGTTATTTTGTTCTATGTATAACTATTGAATATTCTTTGAAGCAGAACCTCAATAATCCATTTCCTGGTTGAATGCTCTCACCTGAAGGTCATATTTAGTCATCTATTCCCTTCACCTGACCTGTACCACAATGAAGAAAAGCCTGAAAAGTTATTTAATAGCCGATGGAAATGTTTCAGTGTGAGAGAATTGTAGGGCTTGGCACCTTAGGAAAAGATCAAGGTGACACTTTGGGAGACTTTATGTCCTGTTTTTCTCCTTCTGGTACCACTTACGGATGTTAATCCAACAAAGTGAGGTAGGAAAAGGACCTGTCTGTGCAAAGTGACAAATCCCAACATGAAAGACAGATTTGTGTCAAGAGGAGGGGGTAATGAAAATGTAACAGCAAATCCTTCCCCTTCAGGTCATGACTGGATGCCTTCTCTGGAAGTTCTGTTTTAAACAGAAGAGATGGGGCTTAATAAAGGGGCAATTGAGTGAAATGTAGGGGCCAGTACTATGGAAGAGCTCAGATTAGATCTAAAGCTATGTCAGTGAATTCATGACAGAGTTTGCTTCCAGGTGTTACTTCATGTCAGACAAGTGTGTGCATTTGAGATTTTGGAAATATTCTGTTTTCCTGAGAAAGAATGGATTTTTGAAAATTTGTTTTTACTTTTCTCTTCCCATTAAGAGCAAACAAACAAATAAAAGCACCCAAACCCAGAACTAACTCTGGTCTACTCCAGCAGCTAGACCAAGTTCTTTCCCTCTCCAAGATTTTCCAAATGCGTGTTCCCTCATGAGGTTCTCCTTTCTTGTGCATCAGCTTGAGCACTGATACAGCCACATACTGTGCTGTTCACTCATTTGTTGGTATAGGAATGTTCCTTGGGTTTGTAGTAACTCAGGGGTCACTGAAAATTCTCTTCACAACTCTGTCTATTTGTCTTTCCTTGTGTTTTTGCTAATTGGGCCTGGAAAAATACCATCTACAGGCATACTGCTGTATACCTATAAAATATTCATACTAAGATTGGCAAGTGAATGTAGCTGGGACCTAAGTTAAGCCAGTAACACCCTTTTAAGATTCTGGTAAATATACCAGGGGCTTTTGTTATCTGCTTTGTTTTTTCCAAGTATTAGTTCTACACACATATGAGATGGGTAAGCCAGACTTTTTGTTTAAGATGTTACTAAATTATTTCCATAAATCTTATATTGTTGGCTGTTTAAATTATTATGAGCCAAGGTCCCTGGCACTAGAGGCTACACAACACAATGAAACGTGTTCATATTTTCTGTGTTTATGAATCTAAATTATGACAGGGTACTTTTTTCTCTTCTGTCGCATGCTTTTTCTCTTCAGAGCACTCCACTGTGGATATTCACAGATGGGCTAATAACAATTGCAATGGTTGCCTATTTGTCACCCTGTCATGGGTTGCCAGAGATTCTTTATTTGTGCTATTAAAAACATACAAATAAAAAACACCTTTTAGTTGTCTGATGGTCGTCCTTGAAGGCCTATTTAGTTTCCAGAGAGAAGCATTGAAAAATCAAGTTTTTAATACTTATAAAGAATGAGAAAGAAACTTCTTTCCTTCTTAATTGGAACTGATCTAGATCTGCTTTCTGCAGACCTGCCACTCATAGCACTTATGCTTAGTGTATTTCCTTCCTTTATCCAAAGATAGGATACAAGGGAAGTTCAGATCACAATCAAGCAATGAAGAGCAAGTGACACAATGTGCTCACCAGTTTGACAGTAGCTTTATCTACATCACCTGTGTGTTACAGGATTTTCTTATTCTCAGCTTTTTTAGAGCAAAAGTTTTTCCTACTTTTGTCAACCAGGTGGCTTTGCCTTTTTTTCTCACACATTTCCAGCAATTCATCTCCCACTTTTACCATTGAAACAATGACTTTCAGGTCCTAAAATAGAAACCAGTTCCTAATTGAAAGGAACATGTACCCAGCCGTTGCAAGACAAGGTGTAATGCTGCATGTGAAATCACAGGTAAAAAACCTGAGTATGTGGCCTCAGCCAATTCTTCCAAACAGGACCTACTCGGCAGCCTGTGCTTCACATCCTAGTTTGCTCAAAAACATCCCAAGAGACTCTTACAGATTAGAAGTTGTGAAAACTTTGCTCTCATACCCCTGGTGCTGATATGTGTAGCACCACACTCATACCTGTATGCCGAGCCTGGGTATTTGCTTGGCAAGTGTCTTCAAAATACCTGTGCAGCAAGATCCAGTCCTCTCCCTGCCAGCACACGTCTCCTGTGGCTTTCTTCAGAGCACAAAGGAAGTTTTTAGGGCAGGAAATATATTCTTCTTTGTTTTCACACCACATGTAGAAAAATGGAGCTGACCTTGGCTGAAGGTGATTGGTCAGGTCATGCCAGAAGCAGGAAATGCTTGTAGTGGTGACCAGTGTAATTCTCCTCCCCTGTGGCTGGACTTTACAGAAAGCTTCAAAGTTTTTCCACAGTGCCGTCTTCTAGGATCCTAATAAATTATGCACACTTGCTGGAGTTGGCTATCTGATACTCTCCCTTCCGGTGCTCTCTCTTACAAAATTACTTCCTCTGGGAACCTTTAGTAATGGAAGGCATGGCCAAGATGAAGTGGGAGCTTGCTAATTGGTAGTGATAATCTATTGAAGCATTAAGTAATCTTACTTTATACTGTTTTTCTCAGATCTCGTTTTTGTCTAAATCTGTTGTGTCTCCTGCTGGAAAACAGAGCTCATCTCAAAGAAGATGCACTTTTCCCACGTTCTGTGACTGATCACTCATTGTAATAAATATGTGCAGCACACTTTCACAGTTCTGTCCCTGTTACAGTCTGCTGTCCACATTCACACTAATGTGGCCATTTTGCTTAGGGTTTGCTGTGTGCAAGTGATAAAAGACATTAATGGTTCCCTGGAGTAGCTAATGGGCTCTTTCATAATTTGCATGCTCCCTGTTGGCATTGGCTGACTTGTAGTCCAGGATGGGCACTTCTTCAGCTTCACAAGAGGCATAATATTATTTTGCTAAATATAATGACACTAAGGGGACTAAGTATTTTGGAGCTGAGATTCCACAGAATTATAAAAGCTAATCACCAGTTAGGGATGTCAATCCTGACATGTAAAAAAGGGCGAAAGACAGGTGAGCACCCTCAATCTTGCACATGAAAGAACAAGCTGGTAAATGTGGAGCATAGTCCTGCAGACTCAATCCTAAACTGTTTCACACTGCTGAACCAACCCAGCTAATGAGCAGCTGTCCCAGCCCTGCCAAGTGCTGCCCCCAGACCAGGGACACCCTGGAGGCCTCAGCTTGTACTGAAATGCTTCAGACCCTTATGCAGACCAGACAGACCTGAAAAATGAGGTGGCTGCTCCTTTGAGGATCAAAAACCCATGGTTTCTTTTATAGACATTAGTCATAGTTGTTCTGTTGCACATGGTTAGTAAGTTCAGTAATAACAGACAAATGGCTGATGTGTCCTGTGGTGGTTGTCCTTGGTATATATTTACTTTTGACATTCAGGATAATCTTAAGCATGTTTTAAATGTCAGAAAAAGAGGTACCATGTCAAAACAGTTCATCTATAGCTTAACTCTTTTATTAATTTCAAATGCTTTCATCCTACTGTAATGATCTTTTATTCACTTCATCTTACTTTTCTGTCCATCAGAAATTACCTTTGCTTAGCAACAATTATTTTTATATGCTTGAAATTTTTAGTCTTAGCATCATTTGGGAGCTGGCCTGTGTGGGCACAGCACTGAGTGTGTGTGCACATGTGAACTGCTGTAGCTCAGGGACACCCTCAAATGGGAATAACTCGAAGTTAGTTGGGTAGTGAAGGCTGCAGCAGTTTCTGCTAATACAGGGCTACTTGTAAGGCTTCCCTAAACCTCAGTGGGGCTAAGGAATCACTGAGTAGTTATGAATTGCAGTGCAGGATTTGCTGCCCAGTGTAATATGCTTTTCTGCTTCTCGGCCTGCTGCTCTTCAGCTTCTTTCCCCATGCTTTCTTGTCTGTCTTTTCAATCAATCTGGGTTTTTATTCTTCCTTGCTGCTCTCCAGCTCCCAAGATATTGTCTGTATTTTCCTCCACAAGAGGCTTGGACAAAGACTACAATGGGGTTTATATTTCTAGAGAGACTAGTTTATGGAAGCCTGTGCTGTAAAGATGCATAGTCTCTACTGAAGCACTGTGTGTGCCAGAGATAGGAGTAGTTTCTCTTGGGTGAGCAATATTGGGTGCAGCTGAGTTTTTCTTTGTTAGCAATGAACTAGTATTTCTGTTGTTTAACATTGTTTCGTCTATGATATGAGACATTATACCACCCTTTAGGCCTTAAGTTCAGAGGTTCAATTGCAGAAGATTTTTTTATTTGCTGAAAAGAAACCGTTCACTGTTCTAGATTTAATGGTAAATAGCCTTTTAAACTTTGAATTGGCACTGGGGAGAGGTGGTGTATTAAACTCATCACAGCATGGTGATTGTAAATGACCAGGCAGGATCTCAGGCACCAAAAATATTCCAGTATCCACAATATTCATCCAGCCATGTGCATGTCTCCCTGGGGGAAAGTGGTGATGCTGTCCTGAGAGCTCTCCTTGGTTTGCCCAGGCAGAGTGATGGAGAAGAGCTCATGCCCTTATGGGCTGGATGGGGAATGTGGGACTCACAGTGGTGTGTGTGGAAGGGCAGGTTGTGCATTGGAAGCCAGAGAGAGGGAAGGGGAGTATCAAACAAAGGGAGTTGCAAGTTCCCACCAGTAGCAGGTCCCAGGGCTCCAGGGGAGTGAGACTGACTGAAAGGAAGAGTGAGGAAGAGAGAAAGAGAATTGCATCTTCCTGCAGCACAGCAAAATCCGTGTCCTACAGAATAAACGGAGTTGTGATACTTGGTGGAGGCACAGTCCAAAACCAGTCTGATGGTTTCACCAAGCAGTAGATGATGTTGTGTTCCACCCATTACTTCTCATCGTGGTTCTCACTGTGTGTTCAGAGATATTCACTAGAGGGATCAGCTTCTTGATGCATCATTGCTTTTTAGGGATGCTTCAGTGGGACTGAAACAGAATTCCTTGACTTATTCTACAGCAGTGTGTCTATGTCATAAGTAGGGAAGAGATGCCCGTGAGACACTATTATACTCACCTTGCAGGTGATGGATTGGTTATTCCAGCCACAAGGCCCATTGAAGGGAGATCAGAAGATAATTGACTGTCAAGCTTTTGAGCAATGTTAAGGTCAGTTGCTGCAGAGGTCAGTTTATTTGAACAATGGACCCGTTTTCAAAGGGTTACAGAATGCTAATAATAATTTTTGTTTTAATGGAAGTTCTAATCATTGTCAAGAGAGAATTAACTTTTAAATGTTAAACTTGAATATTATTTTGAAATCTGAAGGCTCTTGATCTGAGAACCATTTTTCCCATTGCAATGAATGTGAAAGATTTGAGAAAAATATTCTATGGAAAATGCCAAAAGTCAATGCTTTGATTGCATGCCAAAAAATATTGATTTTTACCTACCGTCAGTCAGCTGAATTGCGAGTGTGTGCATTTATATATCATACATATATGTATTTTTTTTCAAATTTCTCAAGGATTGAGAAAATAACTTGATGGCAATATGTAGAAACATGACTGAGGGAAGTAACATGACTGGATTAACAGTGTGGAAAAAATTTTAATAGTAAACAGAAAAGAAGTTAAACTACTCAAATTCCTGAGGCTTCTGTCCTGAATAGCCATCAGATCTGAGGCTCAGGACACTGCTGGTCAGGCTCTGGAACAGACTGGAGCAGCTGGAGTCAGAATAAGACCTTAATTTTTTTTCCCTGTGGGACTCACTGTACCTTAAAAAAAAAGAAAAAAATTTTTAAAAAAGAGAACATTCCTTAAGTTATTTTTGCCCACTTCATGTATGTGTAATTAACAGGAAAGCTGTAAGACCACCGAGAACCAAAATGTTGTCTACTGCATATATTAGCTGTTCATACTTCCTTTCTGTTTTCAAATCAAGTGTAGTGCTTAGTATCAGTGAGATTTCTGGTAAAAATCATCAAGATTTTAAGGTTGATCCATTTTTTAAGTTCACAGAAAATGTTCTCTCTATGACTCAAAGTCTTTAGAAAAATCTCATAGTCCTGCTTTCAGTAAAATGTTGGAAAGCACTAATTTTGACACATGCACACTTGCTGAGCCTCCCTACTTCTCTGGCTAGTGGGAGTCTGGAAGGAGGAGGAAAGCTCTTAAAAACACACACAGAAATTAGTCTTCATTTTTAGTTTATTTTTGTTTCTATATGGAATGACACAAGGAAACAGCTCTGATGGGAGCCCTCATGTCTCTAAGCCCACCTGTTCTGCAAGAACTCTTTCTTCTTTATCTGTTATTAATAAATTTTGTTGAGGGCTCAGTTGAGCTAACATGATTTTCAGGGAGAGCTGCCACCAGGACACCCCTTTGCTGCACACGAGCTCAATTCTAAAGGTGCCAGTTCCTTTTGTTACTATGGCAATAGCTTACAGTCTTGTGGAGCACTGGGGAGCATTGAACCTGCATGCTACTGTACCTGCTGTAGCCAAAACTGGACCTTCAGAGGGAAGAGAGATGCTCAAGAAACTTGAGGAAAATTGCAGGTTTATTAGGAAGAAAACAAATCAGGTCTTTTTCCTTTGGTGGACAGAGTTGGTGTCCAATAGAGCTTTGAACAGCTTACAGAGGAGTGACTGTGGGACTGTGTCTGGTGGTAGGAAGTACGAGGTTCCTTCAAGGCCTCCATGATATTTTGCAGGCAGAGGAGAGGGGTGTACTTAATCTGCTGGTGGTTCCAGGACCATGGGAAAGCTGTACCCATGCAGAGCTGCTGTGCCGTGCTGAAAGAGGGAATATTCACCTGGCATGGCCCTGGAAGCTCAGCTTCTGTCCGTTCCGTCTGGCCTGCTGTGGAGCATGCAAGGCAAGGTGGGCTTGCAGAGCAAGTTCACATCTCCTGCAGAACACCAGAAAACCAAATACTTGAATGGATCTTGTCTGTTTAAGAAATATGAAAACCTCCTGGGTTTCTAGCCCTCTTCTGCCATCCAAGTGGTTTAAAGAGGTGGTAAAACACATGAAAATCCCTTTCTTCTAATTAATCACTACACTTGGAAACAAGAAGATTGAATTAGTTCCCTAATATCCCTGAGCAAAGGGAACAATCTATAAACCTTTGATTTTTACATAAGTCTTCATTCTTTTCCTGTCCAACATTTCAGTCGGAGCATTCTGACCTACACACTTCAGTTTTATTGCTTTTCTTTCTTTATGATATTTGTTCAAGCTAAAACAACTTTAGGAAGGTAAATAGTACCTCCATATAACTGTTTTGTTTTCTGGTTCTCATGTGCTAACATGCCCCTGTTGTTTGTGGTGCATTTTCCTTAAAGGAAATCTTTACTGCTCGGCTTCTGGCACAAAAAAGTGAGATCCTAAGAAACCTGGAGTTTTCCAGAAGAGCTTAGCTGCATACATGTAATTACACGACTGGAGAAAATGTTCAAGTGCTATCCCTATGCCATATTTGTATGAAGGATCCCATATAACTGCTTCAGAGAATCTGGTGAGGAGCTGCCTGTGATCCCTTTTTATGTGAGTGCCACCCGAATAATGGCAATGAAAAGGCGAATGTGCCCAGTGGGTGTAAAGCATACGAGGACTAAGTCCATGTTAGTCACCTGCTGAAGCAGAAACATTGTACTATCCACTGCTTCAAGGGAATCTGTGGCATGAACAAAGCCAACTCTGTTTGGATTCCTCTGAAAATCCACACCTCAGCCAGAAAAAAAAGCATGGCTCCCATATGAATCCAGGTCTGTGCAAGATTCCTGGTAGACTGGAGTTCAAGTCTTTATGTGTAGTGAGAGGTGGTCAAGGGAAGGGGGAGGAAGAAACATCGAGAATATGCTGTAATGCAAATCATGCTGTGAGTTTGGTTAAAGCAGTAGCAGCACATTGCTGAGTGTTGCTGCATCTGCTCCAGTTCACCCATCTCTACTTAATAGCTTTTTGGTTTGTGTCTGTTAACACACTTACAAAATATTACTTATCTGATGATTCTCTTATTACTTACCTGATCATTCTCTGTATGTTCAGATTTTTTAAATGTTTTGCTGTATTCTAGTTTGTAAACTAACACATTATGAGCATATGCATATCAAGTAGTGTAAGGAAAAAGTACATTTAGCATATCCTCTTTAGCTTTCACATGCTTAAATGATGACACAAAATACCAAAAGAGAAACAAGGTTTAGATGGTTACATGATTTATAGAAAGTCACCACAGGCAGAAACAGAAGTGAAAGACAGAACTTGGGATATGATAAGTGCAGGAGTCTTGTTCCCAAGTCCTTAAGCAAGTTTGTCTAGGAAGAGATGAATTTACCTTGACTAAGTTCTGATTACACATTGGAAGATAGAGTAAGTTTCTATCACATTTATCATATTTGAGGTCGGATTTTTTAATTTATTTTTTTAATCAGGTTGTTAACTGTTGTCCCACTGTGTCTCTCTGGTGAACTATTGCTCACACTCTTAGGAGTGGTGGATGTCTTGTACACAGGGATGAGCAAACAACTGTAGCAGTGGCTCCTTACTTACAGGCAGTGAAACATTGTGATGCTCATTGCAGTACAAATACACAAGCCTGTTCATCACATTGGACAACACTAATGCATTTATATGGCTACAAATTCCATTACTTTGTGCAACTGAAAGGACCGAGGACTTTGCCAGATAAGGGAGAAATCCCAGAGCACTCTTATGAAGAACCTGATGTCAGTCCAGAAAGGGATGATGTATCTTGTTTTAAACATTCAAAAACCAAAGCTGAAAGAGAATCAAACTCGAGATGGTTTAAGTTCTGCTTCTGGGCATAGGCAGACTGCCATAGAATGGTAGGGGAGTAACTGTCTGCTAAGCAGACTTCATCTCTGAAACAGGCATAACTTCTTCAAAAAATAATGATACGAAACTCAGACTATTCTTCTACTCACTGAAGAATGAGAAATCTTATATACTGCAGGAGGTTGTTCTAGAGGTAGTTTTATTGAAAATAAGCTTTCAAAATATTCCTATAAATTTTTTTTAAGACAGTCAAGTGGAGCCTAGAATTTTTCTATGGTAGTATTCATTTTAAAGTATCACTAAAATCAGAGGGCATAGATTTGCCAGTCTCACGGTGTTCTGATGGCAAAGACTTAGCTGTGTTCAGTGTTTAGAGGAAAGACTTTCCTAGAAGCCTTCTGTTCCAGAGGCTGATCCAGTCCTGGCCATGACCAAGGGTGACTCCTATGGACTGTGGATGTGAAGGAGGTAGCTATTTCACCTGCCTGGAAGATCTCAGGTAGGGTAATACTGAATCTAAAGGCAGCTGGATCTGAGCAGAATCAGTCAGCAACACAGAGTCAGGGGGACTGGAGCAGGGACAAGGAGCTTTGGAAAGGCAATTTTAGAGATCTTTGTGCAGACAGTTTTCTGTAAGCTAAAGCTGGTGCCTCTCAACATGATCACAAGGGTGCTGCTCTCACTATGCCAGTTAGAGGTCTGAGTTCCTCAGCCTGCCTTTACCCAAGCTCTGCTGCGAATATACATGCAGGTGTAGTGTTTTGCAATTCCTCCAAATGACTCATGAGCCAGAGATGGGGTAGCGTGGGGGGAAAGGACAAAGAGGGAAGCAAGTTAAAAGGGTGGCTTAGAATCGAGAGGGCGTTGTGTAACCAAAAATAGGAATATTGTACTTCTTTTCTTGTTTCTCAACTGGAACACAGTCACAACCCAGTGGAGCCAAAGTTGTCAAAGCCCCTCTGAAAATGCTTCTGGGTACCCACGGCATCACTAGGTAATTATTGACACCCAGGGACACTTTGGCACCTCTGCCTTGCTGCAGATGACATGGAGTCACTTCTGAAAAATCCCTTCTTTGTGAGTGAAAATAGAGACTAAGACAGTGATTTAATTTGTGTCTTTATTTTCCTGGTTGGTAAAGAGAAGCCTTGAAAGAGACTCGAGAGTGAAGCAGAATAATCAAGCAACTCATTGATCTAAAGTTAATCTGCTGCAACTGCCTCAGCAAATGCTAAAAATGGCCTCCTTTGCTGCTTTCTATAACTGAGGAAATGGCTTCTGCCAATATCCCTCTAACACCAGCAGCCCTTGGCACTTTTGTCAAACACGCTCTGTGTTTGAACAGATCAAATGAAACTCATTTGTTGTTATTGTTTAATATTAAGCTGTACTTATGGAAATACCGTGGCATTATTAAGCCCGTTTCCTAGAACACAAAGAGAATGAAAAATAAAAATTGAAGAGGAAATTCTGTTTATTTTTTGTTTTAGAACTCAGTACTGAGCTTTGAGTTTCTGCTGTTCTCAGTTGTGAATTATACAACATCGTATTCTTCAAAGAAGCACCAAGAAATTACCTTAAAAACATTATAATTGTTATATAAAGGTTCTAGGTAATATACAAAGCATCCAAAATGTTTCCAAAATGCTTAGAAGGTGAGTTTCTGGTGAAAAATAAGATTTTTAGCTCTGGGCTCTGATATGGAATCTGTACAAGCATGAGCAGGTCACTTAAACGGACTATCTACTGCTCCATCTGCAAAATGAAGCTTTTGAGTGCATCAAACTACCCAGGGAAGCCAGAAAATATATCTGTAGGCAAAATATTTGGTGCTGACCTGCTGGGATTTATGCAAGCTGAATTTTCTTTTGTGCTTTCACTGATGGAAAGCATTTCTGCCAAGCCATCAGAAGCCATAATTTTCTTAAATGAAAACTCATCAGTCCTCTAAGTCATCTTGAAAATGTGCTGTGGCTCACAACTAGTGTTTTCACAGAACTTTAGAGCAATTCAGGTTGGAAGGGAACATGGAAGGTTTCTAGTCCAGCTTCCTGCTTAAAGCAGGGCCAACAGTGAATTCAGAGTACACTCCTCAGGGCCTTGTCCAGAGAGAGACTGAAAACCTACACATCCTGTCTTGGCTCCTGTCCCACTGTCGTGTCGTTCTTACAGGGATTTCCCACCCCTCATACACACCTTACATCCAGTCAGAGCCTTACCAGCTCCAATTTGTGCCCATGTCTGTTGTTCTCCCACTGCACATTTCTGCAACAAGCTCATCTCCACCTCTCAGTCACTTTTCCCCAGGTTCTAGGGGCTGCTCTTAGGTCTCTCCAAGACTCCCCTTCCCAAGGCTGAAGAAGACGCAATCCCACACCCTGTTCCTGTAGGGCAAATGCTCCTGCCCCAACCAGCTTGGAGGCCCCTGCTGTGCTCCCTCCAGTCAATTGCTGTTTTTCTTGTACTGAGTATCCTGAACTGGCCCCAGTGGCCACACACTTGCTGTGTAACAGGGACTAATCACTTCCTTGCATCTGCTGGCTATGCCTGCCTGGATTCAGGGGTGTTGTCTGTGGTCCCTGCGGCCCAGGATGTTGTCTGTGGTCTGTGCAGCCCTGCTGGCCCTTGCCCAGCCTGCTGCACTGCGGGGCCCTTGCAGCAGCGCTGCTGCCCAGGCAGGCAGTGCCCAGCCTGTATCGCTCCAGGTGTGGGGCTTCACATTTGTCCCAGCTGGATATCACAAGATTCCCACTGGCCCATTTCCCCAGCCTGGCCTTGTCCCTCTGGATGGCAGCCCTGCCCTCTGGCATACCAGCTGCACCCCTCGGTTCACTGACATCCACATTCTTGATTTTAAAACAAAACTTATTTTAAATTGAAAAGTAAATCTAAGCGCCAAGGATTTCTATTAATCCTTCCATTTCATTCCACTAATTTTGGTGAATTTAACAAGACTTCAGAAATGTTTTGCAAGGAAAGTATTCCTTGTTTGAGGAAATTGACTGGCCTGCAAACCTCTCCTGTCTTTGTGTTCAGCGGTGAGAAAACTTCTCTAGCTCCCTTAGACCATGTATACCTGGAGATCAAAACTTTCTTCAGAACAAAGAGAAAAGTTGAAAAATAGCACATTCCTCCCTACCCACTCCCACTTCAGTTTGAAGTTAAGTTCCAAAGAATATTTGTTGTAAAAAAAAATGAGACTAGTCTGGAAAAATCAATACATTGACAGAGGAAACTTTTTTCTCTGACTCTGCCAGAGGATGCTATTAGGTTGTATCCCGCTTGGGTTTAGGTTTTCTGCTAGTTCTGTATTGCCTGGAGCTTATCCACTAGTAAGATACTGGTAGAGGTAATTCTTTAACCACACAGAGGATTTTCTTGTATTTCTTCAGTAAAGGATATCCCTGGTGCTTAGCCACTGCAGGGGAGCTTTACATATTAGCACAATCTTCAGCTTTTGAGCCCACAATAGCTGTGGATTGTGCTGACTTTTGTTTCCACATCCAACCAACCATGCAGGCAGATGTTGTAGGATATTTAGCTCTTACTGCAGGACTGGAGCATGCTAAAGTTGTGAATGCCAAAGCATCCTGATGAACTCTGCAAATGAATGTAATTCACTACCAATATTAAAATGCTATTCTACTCTAGAGAATGACTATTCAAAAAAGGTCCTAATTTAATCAATAGAGTAACTCCCCGTGTACATTCAGACACATATAAAATCTGTTAGTGACAACCTGATGGGTTTTATTGCTTTTTAGTTCTATTAGCAATGCAGAACCAATTCTGCTTTGAGCAAGCTGGAATCTCTGCTTTCCTGCATTATATCCCCTGAAAATAATAGCTGGCACAGCACAGAGGCTCTCAGCACTTGAGTGCTATCAATAATGGTGCTGTTAACCCAGCTTCTGGTGAGTAACCTACCCTGACCACTGAAAGCACTGGGACTGGACCAGTTTTACTGTGACCATAATTTTAGTTTACAGAGGGGTTGCTACTGGGTACATTGTACGAGGACAGAAGAAACCTATCTCAATTCTGACCTCAGGATGTCTTTGGAGGTTAGGAAATTATTGTATTTTTCATTGTCCATCTGAGTACTGTCCCTGCATTAGTAGAAATCCCCATTATAATATTTTTACACAGCTGATTCCTGTGCAGTAGAGTTATGTTAAAAGCTGGGGAGGGTCTCATTCAATTTAGGTGAGGAAGCAATCATTTGAATACTGACCTCCAACACCTGCAAAACTGGGTGAAATAAAAGGAGAACCTGTGTGCCTGCAGCATTCTGATCTGTTTCTGTGGCTGGTAAGAATACAGCTTGAATCTATATTACTGGAAAAGTATGATTGCCTAGAAGATAGAAAAAAAATGAAAAAAAATCTGTATTATCTTAAAAAGTTTAGAAGAAATTCTGAGCAATCTCACCTATTTCATCCCATATCAGTTCTGATTGTGCAATGTCAAGTTTCCACAAAAACAGGTTTAAAAGTGGCAGTTTGAATTTTGATTACAGCACTGTGATTGACCTATCAATGGTGATAGGTCTGCGATAAATCCTTTTTAGACTACGGGAGAATTGGCATCATACTCTGCAGTTACTGAATGTGGAGTGATACAGATCCCTCCTGGCCAGGGTTCCAGGCTGGATTCTGATGCTACACACCTCAACATCCAGGAGAGTTTACATTAGTTCCACTTTTAGTAGATGCACTGTGGGAAGCTTCCCACTGTAGCTGGTAATAATGGAAATGCAGGTTGAGTGCTGCTGTAGACACAGAGAGCAGTGCCCTGACAAAGCAGGACAGGCAGCATTTCAGAACAGGGAACAGAGAGGAAGGAGGGAAAGCTCTTGATGTTCCCACATGCAGCCCAGGGTGTGATGGTCAGAAAGCAGAAGAACTAGCGGCAGATTAAAACCTAGAGCCATGAAAGTGAATTTGCAGCCCAGGCAGTCTGTACAAGGAGATAATGATGCTAATTCCTGTGAGTAGTGAGCTGGATTTTGATCAACCCTGAGTAAGCAGGTGTACTCCAGAGATAGCAAGGAGCAGAAAAACAGGTTAATTACTATTTTTAGCAATATAATAAGGACAGGCTGGGCAAGTTAGTAATGTTTCCCTGATAAATATTAGATTGTGGGTTCTCAGGGAGCACAAGCATCTGAGATGGTAACTGCTAATAGAAAACTCTGTAGGAACTGAGCAGAGGCAGGTTTCATCCACAGAAGAACATACTCAGCTCCTCACTGTGAGAATCAGGCTGCTCCTATACCCTGCCATCCCTTCAATGTCCCCCAGGTGCTCCAGAGCAATACGTGCCCTCGTGAGAGGCTCCTGGCTGTAAAACGCCAGGGAAGACCTCCCCTCAGATCCAGTGCTACCTCTGGTACTCACTCCCAGAGCCAAGAAAGCAGTTACCTCTCAATGCCACGAGAAATCCTATGCCTCCCAAGCTCAGTCATGGGTCAGGAGCAGGGATATAGAAAAAAACAGAGGGCAAAGAGAGAGCCTGTCCCTTCTACCTTCCTCAAGTAGAGGAGGGGAAGAAATAAGGCAAAATTGAAGCAGATATATATGCCCAATTCCTGAAAACTGCTTCTAGCAGTCCAGCAGATTGGCTATAGGACACCAATGAGCAGGAAGACACAGTGGCTTAGGGACACTTCAGGGAGTGACAGACATGCACTGAGGAGAACTTGGGTGAGGGGCTTCAGTATTAAAATATGTGGGCTAAGTGTCCTCAAGAAAACAAGACCCTGACCACTGACTGAATTGGAGTTGTGGCCAGACAGTGAGCTAGTGGTAAAGATCCCCTAACCATGCTCTGTTCTTTTGCATCTTCTGGTCACCTCTGTATAATTGAGACGCTATTAAGAATTATTCATATCCTCACTCTGCACATTGCAATGCATCTGGAGGATGATGATGTCTTCCTCTATTACCTGTTTGTCTTTTCAGTCTTAAGACACCCTGCTGAACCAGGGTCTTTCCTGAAATCAAGTTATCATGGGAGAAAAGCATGCTCCCTGGTTTTCTTTTTGCCTGGATTTCTTTTAGTAAATGGGAAAGAAGGCTGCTTATCTTCACAAAGTACTTCTTTGCTTAGAGAGAAATAAATAAGCTTTGTGACTCTAACACATCATCTGAGTGGGTTGATCCCGAGGTACCTTTTGCCACGTGCAATGCAGGGCAGTCTCTGTTCGTGTCTGGAGCCCACACAGTCACCTCCACAGCTCACAGATTAGTGGGGGGAGGATGCTCTGAGACAGTGTTGTCGCACACAGCAAATCTTTTAAGGCAGGATAACTCTCTACAACAGAATTTAATAACAAGTTACTTAGTACGAGTGCTTTATTCCTCATATAATTTTATAGCTTCCAAGAATGTCTCAAGCTGTAGTCCTGGCTAATTCATAGTCAGTTCAATAGCAAGCTCTGACGGGCTGACTGCTAAGGTGATATTGGCTTCTGTTTGACAAGAGCCTTTAAAATACCCCAAATATTCACCTGATGGTTTCTGTGCTTCCTTATACAGAGGAATGTTAGGCAGGCCTTGAAAGAAGTTTGGAAACCTGATTGTTTCAAAAGACTTCTAATTTGAAACTAGTAATTATAAAAGTCTGAATGCTCTTGCCTCCCTGATGGGATTCAAACTTGCAGAGAGGCTCTCAGCAGCTCCACAGTGCCAGTTCATCTTAATGTCCTCAGTGATGGATCAGCTGCCTGCACTGCCAGACAGCCAAAGGTGTGACTGCGACTGCAGGCGTGGGCAGCTGGTAAACAGAAAGGCCAGGATTTTTTTGCAAAGGAAAGGAGAAGGGCTGTTTTCCATCCTGCAGCTGCCTGACAGTGTTATTGGAGCAGGATATGGATATAAGGAGCAGTGCATCATTCTGGTGGGGATTCAGTCTGTTGTTGTAATTCCCACAGTGTGTTGTGCTGCCTCTGACGTGCAGTTCCCTCTCTGTCAATAAAAATAAATATCTGCCTGAAGTTTGTTGCCAATAGAGATTTTGTTTAATATGAATTTCTTATGCATTTACCATAGCTGTGCTCATTCTGTTTTGCTCTTTACTAAATTTTCTAAAAGACCTTGTTGACTCTCCATAAGTGTTTTTCTGAGTGGCTTTTCCAGCTCAAGGTCCCTATCAAGGGACTCTCAGAGAGATGCTTTGGCAGCAGAATAGCTAACTCTTATCATGTCAGATGCATAAGAATTAGAATTACTTAAGTTGTTTTCTAATGGCAGTTTTTCCATCAAGAAATATCATTTTGAAAAGTAGACTTCCTATGGGAATATGTTAATTTACACAAAATGCCAAGGTCTTTTTCAGTCTGGGAGAAAATCAAAATGAAGTATTTTGGCCTTACTATGATGAAGCAGTGCTATAATTTACTTCATTTGCAACTATACTGTGGTATATTTTACTGTAAAATTGACATGAAACACTTTAATTTTAATTCCTGTACACAGAAGCATTTGCTCCCCAGCTGTTTTCCTACATAAGATTTTATTTTGAGGAAACTTCTATTTTATTCTTGTTCATTATAACACATGAATTGGAAAGAAAAAGAAATCATGGAGTTTCCTGCAAAGCAGAAATTCATAATGCTGTTCTGATCCAGCACCTATTGTGTGCCACAGGCATTTGAAAGACCAACTGGTGCATGACTGGAGTACCACACAAAGTAAACAAACAAAAAACCCCAAGGGCTGAAATCTGTTCCCAGTAAATATTTGAGTAATTTGAAAGTATTCATCAACTACATTTTGCCCACGAACAATTTGCAAACAGCCCACAAGTGCCAGATTTCACAGGCAAACTGTTCACTGCAAAGAGTTTGCCTCTTCACTGTGACAGAGATGTGTGTTACTAAGAAGCCAACTGTGCTTCTTACACAAGTTTTTAACCATAGCCATAGTAAAAACTGTATGTGTGAGGAGCAGGACAGTAGAGTTTTAGGGAAATTATATTTTGAAAATCTTGCTTAAATATTTCTTCATAAAAATATTTACTGCCTTTTATTCAAAGATTTCCAAACCCAGTGAGCATCATTACTTCCATTTTAGTAACAGAATAAAAAGGCAAAAGGAGAAGCTACATAATTGATCTTAGATCCCATTGCAGATAAGATGAGGTGGGAATGGAACTAGCTCTTGAGATCCAATTCACAAAACAGTATCTATGAGATGATAAATTGGCCTTTATTTATAATGGGTGTTAGTGTGGTCTTCACCACAGAAGGTGTTCATCACTGTATAACTCAAATAAATTCAGCTTTGCAGCTTCCACAGCAGGTGTACAATAGAGCATATACTCTTTCTGTTCTAGATGTGGAAAATGAGGTATAGATTACAAATTGCTGTGCAGCATTTGGGGCTGGCAGTGGAAAAGTAACGGGAGGCTCACAGTGCTGCCTCAGCCTTTTCAGGCCTCCTGTCTCTTAATTTGTCTCTCTTATCGTCATCTCTAAATTCACCTTTAGAGCAACTGCCAAAACTACTTTGATTTGAAGACGTGCACACAGATAAAAGATTCCAAGCTCAGAGACTAAAAAAACCTCCAAAAAAACAACAAACCCCATCATGGAAGCAGCTCATGAGGGCAGCTGGTGATGATTCCTCCTTGATTATTGCTTAAGGACCACTATTTGCAAGCACCTCATCCCAGGAGACTTTCTTGGGGAAAAGTCATGGGAGGAAGCGTTCCTGAAGAGGTGTCATCTGTCATGACAAGTTGCCTGTCCTGATGAGCCTGGTGCTGAGATCGCATTATGATGACTGATGAGACCGTCTGTAGCAGTTAACTCGGCCATTTGTAATCATTTCTCTTACAGGGCTTTAGGTAATCACTTTGGGAAATTCTTATTTGAACAGTGCAGGTTCTGAGGGGAAGGAAAGCAAAGCTATTTCTCTGTTGCAGGGAAGGATTTAGGTAGACATAAACCTGGGGAGAAATGAAAAACAAAAAATCAGCATAAAGTATCTTCCTGTTCTTTTAGATATTTCTGCAAAGCTATTTTGTTCTATTTTTGTGTAGCTCACAGCCCCATCCACACACCGGCTCTGTTCCAAATGCTCAGAATTCCCTTTCACAAGGTAGGGTGAAGCCATTTGAGAGAGACAGTCTGGGCCACCAGAAGCGGGGACTTCTGAGAACAAGCAAACAGTGAAAGTTGTTTTCTTTTCTAAACTGTACTACTGCTTTGCAGTGTGAATTTGAGCAGCTCATTTAATCCCATGGTTTCTTAGTATCCTTACACATAAGAAGTATGTAATTTATATGCCTGCTTTTACCATGTACTTCATGTTTTCTACAAGTTGTTTTACAGCTCCTTAAGGGCCAGCTTTTCAGCCCAGCCCACCTCACTAGTTTTTCCCCAAAAGGAAGGCTGTAGCAGCATATAGGAATATGTAAGAGAGAGACCAGAAAGCTCCTCCTCTGTGTGACAGGAGATGATGATAACCTACCTCTTTCTACTCACCTTAGACTGTGTTTTGTTGGGTATTCGAATGGTTGTCTTTATACCAGAGGCCAAATATGAGTCTGAGTAGAGCATCACAGCAGTATGATTTGCACCAACAGAGAGAAGCTGGGCCATCCTGCCCCACACACAAGGTCGTACCTTGAACCAGAGCACCTTCTTTTGTGTCACATAACTGATCTGCCCTGGTGCCACCCCGCAGGGAATGGTGGTGGCTGGTGGCATCAGCTGCTTTACATCCCTCACTGCTCTTTCGGGAATGCTGAGAATCAGTTAAGATCTTTGGAAAGCAGCTATGCAGAATAAAATTGTGCCAAGGAACCCAAAACATCCTACAGAACTCAGGGTATCTTCAGAGATACTGCTTCTTATTTTAATTCAGCACCTGAAAAGCAGAATGACAAGCAATTTCCACTTTACAATCTTTACTCATAGTCAATTTGGAGTTGTCTGTGTGAATGAAGACAGGAGTTTCTGATGCCTTGCTCAGATGCTTTATGGCCTTCATTTTGGCAGCACTTGCAGAACTTCCTTGAGCAGTACTTTCACATCTAAATACCCCACAGTTGTAGTCAGAGATGCTGTCCTTTACCTTAAGCAAAATTAAATGCTGCAGTGAAAATAGACAATATAAGCACATTGGCATCCTTCCCAGTAAAGGGAATATGAAGTAGTTTTTATTGTTCCTGCCAAGACAGCTGTGTTTTAGATTGAAACAGTCATCACACTCTTTTCTATTTCTAGAAATAATGCAGCTTGCCTACCAATAACAAATGTCTTGTATTTTCTCTAGTTCCAAAACACCCTGCACTTTTGCTGCAACTCTGCAACACTATAGCTTAACAGAAGTACCAAATGCAGCAAATAAATGGGTTTAGCCATGCAAATGGCAGGAAATTAATAACTGTCACTTCTTCACAGTTTGTGACTGTTGTACACATGTAGAGCTGTCCTGGCTTAGGGCAAATTTTAGGAGGAAACTTTTGAGGGGGTCTCGTCTAGAAGAGTCAATTCCAGTCGCCCCTCCCCAAACCAGTTTGGGAAAGTATTTCTTTAGAGAAAAGTGGAAAAAATGGTTTATTTAACAAGTAAAGTATTTATAAGCACGAGAAAATGAATAATATAAACAATGAAACTTCTCTTTGCCCTGAAGAGAGAGCAAATTCAGAGAGTCCTGTGGTGTGGTTCTGTGAGCCTCAGTTTCTCCAGGGCTCAGGCCAGTGCCCAGGTCTGGCTGCCGAGTTGGGGGTCCCCTAGGGGATTGTCCTGATGTTCTGGACTGGAGAGATGCTGAACAGTCCCAGAAGAAAAAAAACAGCAAAAAAACCCCATTAAGTCTCTCTCTTTCTCTCTCTGCAAAAGCCAAGAGAACTCTGAGAGCACTGCTGTGAGCTCTGAGAGAGCACAGCACACAGAACCTTATTTCTCTTTTCTGTCCCAGCTCGGTGCACAGTCCCAGAAGGAATTTCAGGGGAGTAAGGTGAAACGCCTGTAGACAAACTGTGAGTGTGTTCTCTCCTCCTGCGTCGCATTCTCTGTCTTTCTGGGCTTAGTTTAAAGCTACAGAACTCAATATCCAGCATAAGTAGAACAGACGATTGAGGATACAAGCATCATACAGTCACCCCAGGACAAGGGCTACATCTGGTTCCTTGGAGCATTCATTTTATGTTTTGATACGGTAGGCATATTTTAGAAGTTTCTGCTTTTAAAATGCCATGATAGGACTCCAAGATTTCAGAACGGTTCCCTCTGCTAAAGGTGGACAAGGCCTCTGCAGCTGTAGCAACCTTTCCAAAGGTGTTCCATCTGTCTTCATACGTTTCTATGGGAAACATCACTTCAGGATTTCTGCCTCTACTGTACAGGAAATCTCCAGATTTTACCTGAAGTTGCTGTATTTTATTTCCTTTGTTTGTGGGCTGTTTTAAATGTGAAGGGGTGGGGATGTCTGATTCAAAAAACAAAAAAGAAAAGCCCCTGGATTTGTATTTCTATATGAAGAGCCGTTATTGAGCCTTTTGCCAACATTAACTTGCACATGTACTTGTGCAGTAGGCACAGAATTCCCCTCCTTTCACAGAAGCAATAATAGTAATAATGATAATAACAAGGAAAAATAAGGCTGACTTATGCCACTGCTGTTGCTTTCTTCCAAATACCCGGTATTTACTGGCTGCCATTTGCAGCTGGCATTGCTGAATGGTTCCAGGCAGCAAAACAAGGCCAGCTTGCACCTAAGCAGGGTTTATGCCAGGTGGTGGATGAGAGACTGTTCTGGACATAGTCCCAAGCTCATTGAGGAAGAAGGATGGTGCACACCTTCAAAAAGCTTTTTTTTTTTTTCACAAAGGAAGTTTCTGTAGCAGTATTATGGGATACAGGGAATGAGGGTTCCCAGGCAAATCCAGGCAAATCAGATGGAGCAAAGTAAAGACACTTCCCAAATTAAATCAGGCTGAACTTGGACCTTTAAACTGCAACGAATAAAAGTTTGGTTTTCCCTTGATAAGCAGTAGGTGTGTGAAACTGAACTGCGTTTCCTCTCTCCCCACTATCCAAGCTCAATGCTGCAGTGCAGTCAAAGAGAGGGCTGTAAACGCTCAGGTCATGTGTCACTGTAGATGACTTTGACAGGGAATGGAGACATTTAGATGTTGTATATGAAAGGGAAAATAAATGTTCCCTAAACTTCATTACGAGTGTCTCCAGAGCCAGAGGTACTGACATGGCATGAAAGTGTGGGAGGAGAAGTGAATTACTACCTTTTTCATCCTGATCAAAGAAGTCTTTAAAAGGTGATGCAGGCTGCCTGCTCTGAGGGTGAAAACCCTCCTGCAGACCACAAAGATTTAGATCTGCACTGCAACCTTCAAATAGTCATTTCCCCAGCATTTAAATGTTTGAGGAATTTTTACGTGTGTTTTTGTCCATTGACAAGAAATACAGAGATGAAAATAAGTGAGCATTGAATGTCAAATCTTAAAGCATGAGATGTAGATTCAAAATGCAGATGTTGAGAAAAATATGAGCCTGTATTAAAATTTGCAGTGGCTGTGGGCCACTGAATATCTAAATGTCTGCAGTTGTGTTAAAGTGGTAGCTGCTTAATGGTGTAAGTTTGTTTGTGTATTCTGATTTAGAATGCAGTTGATGTAGCACAAAAAAAGGCTTTACGTGTATAAAGAGCAAGGGGCTCTTTCTGGGTTTGTTTCTTTCTGTTTCTTTAATCCCACTATTTGAAATTATTTAGGAAGTGTGAGGATCTGATGGGACTCCAACTGTGTGTCTGTGTACCCATGCAGGAATCCAGGGCGAAGGCACTAAACGGTTTGAAGTCAGTGTGTGTAATGAATTATTAAAACACTGTCAAAACAACTATTTCTTGTGCTTGAAAGTCTGGCCACTGTGGTTCCAGAGGTTATGTTAGCTGGGTACAGAGTAGGGGAAAGCACAGAGTGCAGAGAGGTGATACGAGACATGCAAAGAGATGAACATTGGCAACACGTGGGATCAGGACCCCAGTCCAAAAGATGAGAACCATATTGGTATAGCAGATATACCAGCATAGTGGCCATTTTGGTATAGTCTGGTATGTGTGTGTATATATGTATATATATCTTTATATATATCTAATCTGTATCTATCTATACATATATATATGTATATAATGGTCTGTGTATATGCATCATGTATATAATGTATATGTGTGTATACTGGTAAGCAACTGCTCAAAATCCTTTGGATGAGGAACTCTTCAAGGAACGGGCCAGTGCAGCAGGCACTAGAAGGGCTCCCAAAGACTGAATGGAGGAACTCTCTAATGTTGACACACGTACCAAACATTAATTCTGTCTCTCAGTGGTTCCTCTGGAAGTTTTTCTAAGCTACAGCACACAAATACCCCAGATGACGGTGGAAGGATCACTTTCTTTCCATGTGTACAGAAAAAATTCAGACATCTGTAACCTGAAGTACTTTAGTGTGCCTGAGTAGAAAGGTTACCAAGTCTGCAGATTTCTACCTGGCATTTTCCTACTGGCTGCAGTGTCTGGAGGTCTGTCTTTGCTGCAGAAAATAGCCAGACATAATACCTTTTGGTTTTAACTGCATATCTGGTCAATAATTCAGATGCATTTGTTATCAGTCCAAAGACAAGGACAAGTATAGCCGTGTGTTGAAATACCACAGCCCTACAAAATCATGACTCCAATACTCCTTTTCCAGTTTGACCCTAAAATGTCTAAAAGCTGGCACAAAGCACAGGCATACAAAATTCAGGAGATGTGTTTGTACATGGAGCTATGCTGCTGCAGAGCTTTTCCCCCTGTTTAGCTAAGCTGCAGTCTAGGCAAGCCAGAGAAGAGCATCCCTTGACAAAGTCCTGCCAGCAGCCTCAGCTTTGGAGACTCTGAACCAGAGTTAAGAGCAGTTCAATTACTAACACTCAGTCTTTGTTTTCTCTGTGTTGCCCACAGAGGTGCTTAATTGTGCTGTAAAAGATTATTACAGCAAAACTCGGTCTGCAGTTGGATTTTTAAAGGTTTCTTGTGTGCACACAGATGAATAACAACAATAAGCCATTCTTAGCCTGGTCTGTAATTGAGGCCCTGAGCTCTTTATCAGTGAATCATGGCTGTTTTGTGGCATCTTACTGGGCAGGTCTTCGGCAGCTGCAGAGCACCTGAGATGCAGTAGTGTGCTCCAGGTGGCAGTACATTTTTAAACCATATTAGTTATTGTAAGCTTGGTCATCTTAATTGGTTTATTTTAATGCTCTTTGTATGGAAAATGAAGATTATTTCTTTTCCTGTAATGAGCAGCAGCACATTATACCTAGTTAATATTTCCCTATTGCAATGTCTTGATGAAATCTCAATTTGGGTGTTTTGTGTTCCTCTTCTTCCAGCTCCAAGGTCCACTGATCAGAACACATCTCCCAGACTTAGCACAGACTCTCCTTGCGTCAATAAATGTTTATGGGTTATAGTAGTTAGAGGAACTGCCTTGTCAGTAGAAAAAGAATGGGGCTGTGAAGTACCTACTTGCTGATTAATCAGTTATGATGCATTTGGGTTTTTTTGAATCAAAAGTTAATATTCCAGTTGCAAAGGAGATGGGAAAAAGTACATGGCTAATAGAAAGGATTTAAAAGAAAAATATTAAAAAAGCTTACAAAGGGAAAAACAAAGTAGTCAGGGTCAGAAGGATAACCCAGTGGTTGAGTTAATACAGTTCTATTAGAGATACATGCTTTATATACAGGAAGTGTACACTATTCCCAAATTTACTCAAGCACCTGCCAGTCAGCATTGTTTATCACTCCTATGCCTCATGCAGACTGAATTCACTATCCACAGGTCTGCTACAGCCCACTAAATGCAAATTTCCTCCCTGTAGCTATCCAGCAGAGTTTTTGTGACACACACACGCTATAGTTTATTTGCACTCATCAGGCTTTCAATATGACATAAAATCATTGTAACATAATGCATTATTAAATATATTTTCCAGCTGAAAAAGATAAACTTGACAGACTGTCAGTGAACATTTTCATACTGTAGAAAAGGTTAGTGAAAAAAAACCTGGAGTACATACACCCATTAGAGTAAAAATAATTCACCAACTACTCAGGGCAAGAAACTGCATGGAAAGAGCTTGCCCTCTGCCTTGTTCTCCATCAGGACCATGAACAGAATTTGAATTTTACTGCTAAATTTCATTTAGGCAATGATTTGTATGAGCATGGTTGAGTGTATGGATTTTTCACAAAGCATTTACTTGGGCAGTTTGTTGAGTTTGTTGTTGCTTGGTCACCTTGATAAAATATGTTTTTTGCACTTTCATGGGTGACTGAGTATGTTTGTAGATGGGAAGAGGGGGAAAAATGAAAACTTCTAAGTGGTGGGAGTACTATTAATGTGATTGTGAGGATCAGTTCTGAATTTGAGAGGGAATTCCCAGGAGCTCTTTTCCCTCCAGTTAGCATACTGGAGGGTAATGGGGCCTGGAAGGATACCCTCCAAAAAACAAAAGCCAAGAACTTCTGTGGAACTAGGAGCTCAGCAATCCTTTATCAAGGGCCTCTGGAGTTTACACTTCCAGCAGGACAGTGGCAAGCCTGAACACTCTGCTGGGCACAGCCAGCCAAGGCTTCCTAAAGGCAGGGTCCTGAGAGCTCTGTTGCAAGATCAAGGTGTTCGGCTTCAGGATCCTGCAGTGCTGGATCTGCCTCTTCCCAGGGATGCCTTCGGCCTGCCTCTGGTTCATAGGAGAAGTCTACAGAGGTTTCCTTACCTGGGGCAGTCTCTGTAACTTTTTGTTTTAAGGAAATGAAGTTGCCTTGGTTCTGAATAGTTTAGTCATTTTTCTTAATAGTGGAAAGATAACTGCATATTATCCTTTCTGTGGAAAATTGCTGCCTTTTACTTAGAACTGGAATAACCTTTTCTGAAATGTCAGGCTTTCCCAGAGACTGGAAAATCCAGATCTTAATGTCGTAATAGCCTTTCCATGGAAAATCACTGCCTTTTTCTTAGAGCTGGAAGAACCTTTCCTGAAATGTCAGGTTTTCCCAGAGAATGGAAAATCCAGATCTTAATGGTGGCTGTTTCTAAACACATTATTGTTATAATCACTAATAACTACTCTATTGATGGCTGTTATAAATCAGAGCCACAAATATTACTAATGTTGACTTTGGATTTCCACACAAACAAACATGAGTGATTTTGAGATATTTTTTAGATGTAGATTTAGCTGGAAGTACATGTTGATCTCAGTTATTATCTTACACATCTGTACCAATTCTGAAATCTGGAGGACAGGTACATGGTGGTCTGTCACCTCAGATTTACCACTGAGAAACTGCAAATAATACAGCTCAGCACAGTGAGAGAGCTGAGTAATCATGCAATACCCAAAGGTAGCAATAAGTAATATTTGGTTATGTGGAGGAACATTTTTTTGGTTAAAGAAGGCTTGAGTGTTTTGTTAAAAATCCATTTACATTTCTACACTGCATGGACCTTTAGAAAATTACATATGGTAATTGCTGGAGGTATTTCTTCTTTCTTCCAGAAAAGACAAAAAAGGGAGGAAATCCTGTTTGTTTTAAAATGACCCACGTAGAAAGCTTTTCTTGTTTCATTTTTAAGTGAACATGCAGGGTTGTTCTATTAAAGAGGTATTTTTCATTAAAATAATACATAAATATTTTATTTAATGAATTTGTAGCCTTAAGGCTTGACTTCAGCACACATGAGCCATTTTCTATTTTTTTCCCCGAAACTCCTGGTGAACTGACTGAATTTCACATCCCCTAAGGAGATACCTTTGGACAAGTTTAAAAAACAGAAATGTCAAATGTTCTCTTCAGGTGCATGTTTCTTGCTGTGATGGAGCACCTAGGGCCAGGATTTGGCCCTGGATATGTCTTCAGGCAGGAATATCAAAGAAACCTCTCTTGTACCTCACCATAAGTCTGGCTACTAAAAATGGAGTTGTCAGCTTCCAGTTGCCAATCCATTAATTTTTTTTAAAGGTTAGGGTTACTTTTTGACAAGTGACAGAGTACCCTGATACAAACAACTGGAATTGGAGGTTAGCATATCTAAAAAGAAGGAGACAAATTTTCTCAGTGCCTTTTGGCTTAAATTGAATTATTTTGGAGAGGGAAAAACTCCTTTATTTTGTAAAAGGGCTAGAGCGTGGTCTAGGTTTGCATTACCCTTGCTGCACAAGAAGAATTTATTTAGCTGAAATGGTCTCCTATTATTATCTTTCTGGATGTAAAATGCCCTGAAGGTGGAAGAGGAAAGGTCTCTCCTTTTCCTAACCTACAGCTGATGCTTAAATCAAATCATTTCTCACTGCAAGAGTAGCCTCTTGGCTATACAAAAACCTTTTACCCAGCATCTTTCGCGGGAGATAACTTAATTGAGAAAGATTCATAACTTCTGATACAATCTTCTTGTCTTCAAGTTCAGACCAATAGCCCAAGCAAATCATTTGAGATGAAGTTCCAAAATTAACCCTATAGAATATGGGGGAAAATAGTTCTAAGGTTAAAATGAATTGAACAGAAACTGTTCCATTCTTTAAAAATAGAGGAAAAACTTCCAATTTTTGGTATTATCTCTTATTGACCTCTTGCTGCTGAGGACAAGTTCAGGTACCTGGACTGCCTTGTCTTCTCTGCTCAGATGTTCAACTTTATTTTTTATCACAATTTACTGCATCTATTCGTGCAAGAGGGAACATTTCCACTTAGCTGAGGCTGAAAGTAGGCAGGATTTTTGAAGAATGCAATATGGAGAGGCATTTTTTGGAATGTGAGAAGTGCCAGGGAATTTGGAGTACTGCAGCTGATAGCTGTGGTGCTGATTCCTGTGGTAATGATTCCCAGGGAAGGCTGGTCAGGATAGTTGAAGAGTTTTAATTTAAAGTTCTGTGACTGAAGCATTGGGGAAGGAAATGCACCTCAGTGACTCTCTCAGATTATTTTGCCATGGGAACAGAGGTGGGAAGCAGGTCAGTTTTTAAGGTTTTTGTGAAGTTTACAGAGGACTGCAACTCAAGGTCTTGGCTCTCTGATAGCACTAAATGAATGACATCTGCATGCATTTGGGTGTGTTTGGGGTAAATGAGCCCTAGAGTTCTTGTCTGGGGGAGATCCATGATCTGTGATCAGGATATTAAATCATTCCTCCTTTTGCAGAGTCACTGGGTACAGATGTTATATAACAGGGATATTGATACTCATCAGACATCTCACATCAGGCAAAACACACATGGCTTTGAAAAGCAGCTTGTTTCAGGGGCTCATTTTTTATTAATATTCTTCTTTTATTTATTATTTTATAGTAGCATCAAAGAGAAGCACATTTGTAGGGAAAAAAACCCCTACTTTTAACAGCTATTATAGCTGTTGTAATGAAACTTGACATCATTTTCCACAACCAGCTTTATCAGGGGCTACTGGAAGACCTATCTTGATGATAGGGAGGAAAAGCCAATTAAAGATTATTCCAAGGTTACCTATCACTTCATCAATGACAGCTGCAGGCAGGACACCAGGTTTGCTACCTCCCTTCACAAATCACTGGCCCAATCTTCTGTGTAGCCACATTCTAGACAGCAATAGAGGGTATTTAGTTATTGCACTGTAACTTAGTATAGAGACCAGGTTCAATTGGGCCATTAGGGATATTAACTTTTGCCACTCAAGAATGTCTTACAATACAGTGTGAAGTCCATTTTTATCTTGAAGATTATTGCTCTAAGCAAGGAGTAAGAGTTACTGCTCTTACATAAGAGTGGTTATTTTTCTCTTGGTTGTGCTGTAGTTACTCAGTTACAAGAGTGTGCTAAAAATGAGACTGCACTGAGAACGAGGTAGGGCACAACTAACACCTGGTGTTTAAGCTTCTGACAAATCTCTCTGAAATCTTCCAGTTCTCCTTTGTTGGAGGAGGGAAGTCGGGCTAAGCAGAGCTTTTACAAAATCAAAGCAGTGTTTTCCCCAAGACTTCAGCCATTTACCTTGTATATTATCATTCTCTTAAATGTGTCCTTTTTTATGGCTTCTGTAGAGAAATCAGAAATCCAGAGGTTTATTTTTTTTTCCATCAATCAAATCTCCCAAACACAATTTTTTCCTGCCTGTATTCCTACACAGCTGAATCCTACCTTTCATCTGAGGATCTCAAAAACTGACATCAAGATCCTGATATCTTCAGAAAACCCAACTTAAACATTCACACGGAAAATTTGTACTTTCAAAGCTTGCAGTACCCCACTTTGCTCATTGATCTTGTGTGTTATTTCAGAAACTTTCTCTTTATACCTCTAATGTCATCATTGTCTTGCAGAGTTAGTGCAGGTTTGTCCAGAACTCACCTGGGTCACTGTAGTACTTGAATCACCGAAACCACCTTTGAGATGCATTGGGTTGTTGAACACAAGTTGGGTACATGTTTGCCTTTTCCATGTACGAGGTCTCCTTATGCTAGCAGAACTTAATAAAAAATAAATTGGGGGACTGAAAGGTCAAAGAGAACTTAGAATCAGTGTGAGATGAAGCTTGACAAATTCTCTTGGTGATTTTGCACTGTAAAGCAATGACTCTCCTGTGTTCCTGGGCATGCATGCATAAGGAAGGAAGAACCAATCAAGAAGTGGTTGAAAATTGGTGCTTATTGCATATGATCAATAAAGCTGCTTAAGTTCTTTGCACTTGATGTGTAGCATACAAACATCTACCTCATACCTAATAGGCTTTTCTTTCTTGGCTTTCTTTTGTTTTTCATGAAAGGTCTGAGCCCTTCAGATCACCCAGCAAGGAGCCCTTCTCTTCCTCCTGGTTACTCTGCTTGGAACTTGACCTGGGTCATGAGAGATACATCCCCTTTCTTCCCCCACAGAGGACGACACAGTGAGTAGCATGAATATTATCCTCATGGGGCTGCATCTACCTGCCTAAGGTTTTGGTGTAATACTGGAGTAAAGCAACACAAGTCAAATGTTTCATGGTAAAACATCTATACTGGCAGCATCTGTGGGGACAAGTAAGCCTTAATGCCCCTTACCAGCTGCCCCTGGGCCTTCCCACACCATGCCCAAGGCCCCAGGATTCCCATTTCAGCCCAGCCCAGCCTGAGGTCATTGTCATCTCTATGGAGGTGCCTCGTGACCTGGGCTACCCCAGCCTGCCCTGCTCCCTCAAAAACAAGGACTGTAATATTTGAGTAGTATGTTGAAATCCACCAATATTACAAAGAGAGGAGCTATGTACTGAACTTTTTCCTTTCTATCTCCTTTTCTAACACCCATCCCTTCCAAAATCTGGGAATGTGTTTCCATCTGTTCTCTGGTATGACCTGTTTATTGGCTATCCATGGCCATTCCACTGTGAAGTACGATGGCCATAGTTAGGACTGGACTGCACAAGGCAATATCTAACATGCAATCCAGAAAGTGACTGCAGTGGAATATATCTACTATATATCTACTACCAGTCTCTATGCAGGGAGATAAGGTGCTGAGAGGCTAATAAGATTTACTCACCCCAAGCCTGTAATTATCTGCTTGAGGGAAAAGTTTGACCTACCTATATGAAGGAGCCCCATATTTCTTCAAATTTATGTTGCAGCCTTTTATGTGTGCAATATATATTCTTTCCACTGGCATACAATATCTGCTCCTAGCTGTTGTATCTGCTTGAGTGATGAGGACACACCAATTTCATTTTGGAAGCAACAGTAGTACAATCTTTTTTCCCTTACTTGGTTTTCTCAGAAGTTGCAAGAATGATTTTTAATTTATCCTTTATTACTTCTTCCTAAACTCTTTCAGTTTCTCAGTAATAGTATTCTAAGGGAAGGCTTTGTTCTTAAAACCCAAGAGCACTGATTCCATCTGACAGCATCACATGGAGATAAATGTACTGCCTCTCAACAGAAATGATTTATGATGATTTTAGTTGATTGCACAAGACCAAATTCTACCATATTCCAACCATCTGTTTTGCAAGGAAAGGGAGGAGTCTGATGAGGTGTTACACAAAATACAATATTCACTCAGGACAGGTCTAGACTGTTTTCTCCCTCAGCAGGTGTAATTTAGAACATGCACCTTGAAATTTCTGAAGAATCTTGAAGAGAGGCAGGAATAATTTGCTTTTTCTAGCTTTGCAATTTTAACGTTTACAAAAAATTTAATTAAAGGGTAATAGCCCTGGAAGCCACGCATTTCAGGCTGGAACACCCCATAGAATCACTGCGCAGACACTTCCTGCCACGTGAGATTTGCAGTCCACAGAGGACTGATGTGTGTATGTGCAGCAGAGCCTGTAGGCATAGCCCAAGGCTAAGAGGACACTTCTTTAAACTTCTGTTCCTCTGCATACCTTCATCTTATAGCCACAGGAATGTTTATTAGTAAACTTCCCAGGGAGCTGGATTTCTGTTCAGAGCTGCTCCATGCATGACAGGGAGGACAGTTCCTTCCACTGGCTGATTACTGGCCCTGGATCTACGCGCCTCTGTGAAGGTCGTGCAGGGACTTAGCAGAGTGAGGAAGAAGACAAAGTTGGATCTTCCAAGCTCTAGGCGAGTACTCTTGTCCCAGGACCCAGCCTTCTGATTAGTGGTTAATCCAAAATCACACAATAAATCATAAGCAGAAATAAAACCCTGCAGCATTTTACTACTAGAGTGTTCTTCTGTCAGCTTTCCTTACTGTTCCCAGTGTGGCTGATTACAGGGTGCTCCATAAAACTTCTGTCAAAACTTTGTTTGCCTAATCATCTGATGGGACCCATCTAATTAACTGGCTGACATTGCTGGAGTGGAGCAATATTAGTTGTCTTAATTACACGTTCTCTGTGTTTTGCTACTGGAGAAATCTCTGATTGAAAGAGTGAGTAAATTGATACGTGGTGTCCTTCTTCCTCTGCCAAACTAATTTCTCTTTTGCTCAGAATTAAAAATTCTGACAGACTCTTTCTGGTAGTTCTGGCAGGAACAGTGCCTGATGGTATCTTTGAAACCACATGCAGCAATCTCCAAAGATAATCGCTGGCACAAGATACTTGAGTGGTGCATTCACAAGACTTTTTTCTATTTTTCTTGAGATTTTTTTAGATTTGCCTCAATCCTAGCATTGACTAATCATCAGTCATCTCAGAGATGCAAAATCCACCTGTCTTTCAGAAAATAAAGAGGAAAAATTGCACATGAAGTCAAAATACTCTGGGAATTCAACCTCTGAGGCAGAAAGAGACTTTAAATCTCCAAATTTTTTATATCCTTTTGTTCTCATGAGGTACTCTCAGACTACTTCCTATGGCTAGAACAAATTTTAATGCATTCTGCATATGTGGACTTATGTTAGCGTATTAATCTCCCATTTGCAGATCTGATGGATCTCTGTCCTGAGGCTTACATGATTAACTGCACCCAGCCACATATTTCATTTCTTGTCCTGGCTGGTTGAATGTTAATTTTCTCTTCTGTACAGGTATTCTATAAGAAATCAATTGTCCACGGCAAAAAATCTTATAAGCTTGTGTAACAGGAGTTCCAGATGACAGCTGCCCCTCCGGACCTTCATGCAGTTAACACTCCCCTCTCTGCCCCAGCCTCTCCCTCTCCCTGGACCAGCCAACAGCCCTGCCCCTTGAGCATGATCCTGGCAGGGTGTGGTGGCAACTGTGGAAAGTACTATTAATTGGAGCAAAAATCAAATGCAATTCAACCCACCTAAATTCTGCTTTGAAAGGAGAACGTATTTCATGAGAATAACAGGCCTAAGGTTGCCATGCTGGACTGTTGGAATTGGCTTTTTCTTTTGAACTGTTCTTATATTACTGTGCTGGCTTTTGTTCAGTAGCAGCTGAACTCCTTGGCTGCTCTGAACCAGCACTGGGCAAAATACTGAAGTACCTCTCTCAGGTAAAATAATTTACAGATTTCTTTTTGGGCCCCCTAAAGTTTAGGAAATAGTGGTGTTTGGATGGCAAAGTCAGCTGGGACTAAAACTCAGGATGAGAGAAAATGTGGCTACCTAGTCACTATTGTGCTTAAAAACATCTAGAAAAGGTGAGTTCAGCAGAGGAGGAACACACATCTACAAGAATGCATAATTATTCACAGCTTTGATTTAATAGGTACTAAAAGCCTAATCCACAGGGTGGCCTCTATTAACAACTTATTAATAATTTCACTCAGCTCTGTGTCTTCAGAAAACTAATTTGACAGGGTTGTTGGGGTTTTTTTAACACTTCCTATTGGAATGTCATCTGTGATGAGTTGCTAATTTCCTGGATTTGGTTTGCTGACTGAAAAATAAAAATGCATCGGACTAATTTTACTGTGGGATAATTTGGGGTCATTCTTGCTGCGTGTTTGATGCTCAGTGGCGTGGCAGTTGCTCAGCAAGGTGTCAGATGATTAAATTTTTTTCTCTGGTAGGTCATATGCACCATTTCATTCATGTCAGTTGGGTACCAGGTAGATACTGCTGCCACGAAACTCAGTGAGTCTGAACATCGAACGGAAGGGAAGATGGAGAGAAACAGGGCACCAGCCAGATGAATTCATGTCACAGTTAGCTTCCTATGACTTCTTGTTTGATAATTCTACAACAAATCAGTCTACTACTGACATCTTCAGAATGATAAAGCTGTTGTGATTCTTGGCTCAGCGTGGCGTAGTGAGATGTATGAATACAAGCTGATTGTTACAGCAAGATCCTGTTCGGAGGTGAGATAAAGTCAGGAGAGGAACAAGGAGAATGCTACTTCAACCCAGAGGAAAACTGAATCAATGCTTTCTTAGTAAAGATACTGGGAAAGTGATGTATCATCTTCATTCAAACACATCCTTTTTGCAATCTTGCAAGTATTCTAATGTAGTTTGGAAATAGCATTATGAATGGAATAGGACAAGGCTTCAATTAACAGCAGTTACTTGCACCACATTAACAGAATTGCTCCATATAAAATAGCAGGTGCTGTGACCCCGTATACATTTGCAGGAATTCTTCTTTAACAATTAGGTTGTATTTTGGTCATGTGCAGTGGTGCTGAAATCCAAAGGGAGGAAAGTCAGGAAAAGCAGCATCTGCCTAGCTAAACTGAAGGCTGTGCTAAGTGAGAAGGAAGAAAAAAATCTTATTATGGAGAAATTTTAACTTTATTTTCCTTATATCGTCTTTCATCTGCAGATAATATGTCTATGACAGCTCAACATTTTTCAATAATAAAATATCACACAGTAAGACAACAAATGTCTTTTCTCCCCATCTCTCAAGTATTCAAGTTCTCTAGAGGTCTTTTGAAATTCATGCAAGTGGTTCCTTGTATGAATTGTCAAAATATGACAGTTCATCCAACCACTGTTTTGTGCCAACTGGAGCATGTTTTCTAACAAGTGCTGTTAGTCAGTACTTTGGTTTTTTTGGCCAGAATTGGCATTAGAAATGCACTTTCATGTATTGTTTTTGCTGCATGCATGGGAGACTTGGTGGACAAATATTTCTTGTGTGGAGAATGAGCTCTGACACTTCTTGGAGCAGGAGGAATGAAAACGAGAGCTGTTGCTAGTTGTTCTCCCAACACCCCTCCCTCACACTTCTCTCTCTGTAGCTGTCTTGAAAGACTGTGCTTATAATTGATTGATGAAGGAGTCCTGGCCCTTTCTTTGTAGTTTGATTTTTACTGAACAAAGCAGCTGTCAGAGATTTTGGTGATTCAGTCCCAGGTGCACGCTGAGGAGCTGGGTGGATATAAAGTAGATGCTGTCATTTTTATGATTCTCTTAACAAATAAATGAATAGCTGCATTATTGCTGTTTTCTCTAAGCAGTGGCCCATCCACCGTGGCTCACTCCCCAGAGGATTAATTTAAATCATCTGGCATGAGGAGAGCTCTGGGCTCCACAGGGAGGCAGGCAGCTCACTCTGTGCTGGGCATCCAGGCCCAAGCACCCTTCCCAGGATGTTGCTGGAATATTCCCCGTGGTGTTGCTCCACTAAAACTTTTTCTTCAGATGCAATCTAACCTTAAAGCACCTTCCAAAGGAAACCCAAGTGTTTTTCCTTCAAGGTGGATATCAAAGGGATGAGCAGTGCTGGTGCTACCAGCCTTCATGCTGCCCAGCAGGCACCACCCCTGGGTGCTAGGAAGAAACTGGCCCCACTGAACTCTTCCTTGCAGGCAGCAAGCTCTGAAGAGCCCTTGAAGCCCTGTGAGGGCACAGCAGCAGCTTTGTCAGTAATTTCAAGGTCAGAGACCTGCTGGTGTGGAGGAAGGACACAGAGAGCGATAAGCTAACTTGTGCTAAGTAGCTTGAAATTAAAAGCAGGTCCCTGGTGAACACAGGCTGCTTCTCAGGGCAGGGAGAGGAGCTGGCGTGGTGCCCAGCTGATCTCACTGCTGCCCTTGCAGGTGACTGAGGTTCATCAGATGGGATGGACCCCAAAGCTGTGCTGAATGGAGCGATGCCAGGGGGCTCCTCGGGTGCCTCCCCAGCTCCCCACATCCCCTGTCAGGCTCTGCTGCTCTCACATTTGTCAGCTCCTGGAGCAGCAGCCCAAGGAGCCGGCAGTGATTGCTGGCACAGGCATTTGCTAAGGGTAGTAAGACCCAGGGCACCTGGAAGGGACATGTGTGACATAAGCATCCCTTAAAATGTGCAGTTTGCCCTTTCTCAGGGCTAGGCAATGGAAGGAAATGGGTGAAAATGTCCCTTCAGACTTGCTTGCTCAGCAGGAAAAAGGCATTTAAACCCTGCAATTGTTTTTGCTCTTGAATTTGTGTGACTGCCAACACCTTTTCCCTTTCCCTTTGGGCTTTTCTTCCTGTGCCCTTCCATCCTGTGGTAGATTCCCTTATTTTAAATTGCTGCCATGCTTCCAGTTGCACAGCTGAAATATAGCACCATGAATTCATTTGCAAGAAGTTTCACCTATTCTTTGTGCCAGTAAGACAATGCTCACTTCCAAGGACCTGGCCTGTATTTGGGTCCTCCTGGGTGTTCAGCAGGTAGGTGAGCCAGAGAGCACAGTGTCCCCCATTAATGTTCTATTTTCAGGGACAAATACTCATCTCTGCAGACTTCTTTGTGGCACCCCACATGTGCACCCTGGTTTGGGGAATAGAAATTCAGAAAGGCCTGATGAGGCAATTGAAATCTTAGATTGAATGTCCTGTGCCCTTTTGTACTCAGAGGGAATGGAAAGGCTTTAGGAAGTGGCTCTGTCACTAGGATTAATAACTGGAAAATCAATTTGTCATTTCCCTGTCATAAATTAAAAGCTTATAGGCCTTATAACATGAGTAAAATAGAGGTTAGTGGGTATTGATGGAGGTCTCAAAGCTCACTCAGCAGAGCAGATCTCTACTACACAATTTAAATTATGTCTCCTCCACAGGGAATATCTGTCAATATTTGTATTGAAAAAAGACATCCAGTGCAAGAATATTTTATCTGTTTCTACACTGCTACTGCGATTGTTGCTGCTGAAAGAGTTCTTGAGGGAGATTGTGGTCCTGACTTGATCGGTGTGAGTGACCTTTACATTGTGCATTTGTCTGTAGATGTAGTATAAATTAGTCATGTGCAAGCTGATGAGGTGCCAGCGAGGATGTAGCTCACTAAGCTGGTCCCAATGAGAGCAGAGAACCTCTCTCTGCTCCCTTGGCTCTGGCAATGCAGTGAGAAAGCAACCACACCCTTTCAAAGGGGTGCCCAGCTGAGAGTAATTGAGGAGTGATTTGTAAGAGTCAGCAGTCCAGGAGGGGAAAGGACCTTTTAAAGTCAGATCCTTGTAGTGCTAGAAAGGAGTAGTCTAAAAGGAAACTACCTGCTGGTAAGATTTTTGTAGTTGAAAGAAGTGTTTTAGATTAAATAATCTTTTATTGGGCAGCTGAAGAAAGGATAATCAGGATAGTTTCTTAACAAGAACAGGTTTTTTTAATTTATCTCTCTATATTAGGTTATCTTTGTTCTAAATAAGGTATGTTTCTGTGATGTGTGGTTACACAAATGATCCAAGGTGACCCCAAAGGGAATCCATAATTTGACATGCTGGAATGCAAAAAAGTACTTCCCACAGATTACTGTGTTTTGGTGTGTTACTTATACTACTATTTTAAGACATTTGTTTATTAGAAAACTCTAATCAGTTTAATTGAAACAGATGTGGTTGGCAGATATTTTAATTATCTGTGCACAAATGATTGTTGTTAGGTATGTTGATAAAAAAATAAAATGGAACACTCACAAGACTCTAACATAATCAGACATACACAGATTCCAGTGTCTTTTCAATTGAATAGTATCTTAATTGGCTTTTCAGTCTTTGGTTAATATTCTGTATCTTTTTACATAGCAGAAGCTGAACTGATTTATGTCTACAGCCTTTCTTAAACAGTTTTTTTAAAAATTATTTTTATTGTAAGCATCACTTTTGTTTTCTCTTTGAAGGCATAATGGAGATGAAATAGACTTCTACTAAAGTATCTGTTCTGCCTCTCTCATGCCCAGCGGCTGCAGATAAAAGATTTCTGGATAAAGAGTTGTTTGTTCTGTGTTGGGGTTTGTTTATTTATTATTTTAAAAGATACTTTTTTGGTTTTTTTCTATATGGAACTTAAACTCCTATAGAGCATTTAGGATCTGCGTCAATATAGTTCTGACATAATTGCCTGTACTTGGTTTAAATCTCTTTGACATCTCTCTTAGAAAATCACCAGAAATCACTAAAAATCACCCCACTTTACTGACCAGGTATTCAAGTCCAAAAGCTCTGTATTTAGTCAATTTATATTGATACTGGATTTAAAAAAATAATCTCTCGAGGTTGTGTTAGTTTTAATTGCCTTTCCTGCAGTGTTTGGTTTTTCAGTAAAAGGGAGAAAGGCCTTTATCCAGCTTCCAAAGGTACAAACTACTGCTTTCTGTGCTTAGCTGGGCAAGAAAACAATAAACTTGGTGTAGCCTTTAAACAGTAAGACAAAAGTGAAAAAGGAAGGAGAAACATTATTTTTTTATGCAGAGGTGTAAAAAAATGGCAGGTGATTTGTGGCAGCAATTCAAGTATTATGAAGGTTTTGTATTTGCAAGTGTGGCTTATGTGGTCTTGTAATAGCTACCACACCAAGATCAGCTGCTCAGTGAAAAAAAAGTATTGTATATAATTCTTTTTTTATGAGGTATATTACGTTGTCGATAGTGAAGGACATTGTGAAAGAAGGAAAGCCTGAGGGTGGGAAGTTAATGTTAGCCTTGGAAGGCAGGATGCTGTTTGCATAGATTTTTCTGTGTCCCATCAGATAGCATTTCTTTGTCATCATTTCTTTGTACTGAATAGGATAATAGCACTGAAATTTGTGTCTGATACAGGACTAATTTAAATAGGAGCCTATGAAAAGTACCGATATTCTGGTGATGTGAGGGGACTATTGTATCATGTAAAAGTTGCAAGTGTGTTTCCACTGAATCACACTGTCGGATGTGTGAGTCCAAGTAACCTCCCTCTCTTCCAAGGAACAACCTGTTGTGAAGGACGTTCAGTGTGACCACAGCAGGCATGTCAGATCATGCCCACTCTCTATGGGCTGTTCACTGCAAGGGAAGGAAACAGCATTACTGCTTGCCTTTTCTTCCTTTGCTTTCCCCTCTTCAGGCAGAGGCTTCAGCTGTCTGCTGGGGTCACAACACTGTTTGTCACCAGTGACTGGTATTTAATCACATACCCCAATTATGCTGTACCAGTTGTAGGTCAGAGGCCTGCTGTGTTAAGGGCTCCACAACTGATGGATGGCTCTCTTTTGAGATGGGGGCTCTGGAAAGTGAGAGCAAAGTGGGGAGCAGAGCTGGCTATTGAGGGCTTGTGGCACCACAATCAGACAGTCAGGGGGACTGGAGGAGGAGAATGAGAGTGCCTTGTGGATATCCATGGAGGGCCTCTCTGCTTGGGTCAAGAGGGTTAGAGAGCACAAAGGCTTCTGTTCCGAGCCGCAGGGCAGGAGAGGAGGGGAAGCAAGCGGCAACTGCTGGAAAGCTGAAAGAAGAAGAAAATACGAGATTGATCGGGAAGAGAAGTGCACAAAGAATGAAATAGTTGATTCGAAATGATTGTTCTTGCCATGTGTGGTCCTTGGCCTGGACTTTCCCATTTGTCATCCAGTGAGCTCCATCAAAAAAAATCCTTGTATGAGCTCTGTTTCTTCCCTCCATATTTTTTTTGACACCACCTTAAAACACACCGCTCAAGGTGTTCCCTGTGACTGGTAACGGTAATAGATGTTCTCTAGTCTGTTTTTGAGTGTTTGGTTGCTCTTTTGTCCATCTGGCCTTAGGTACAAAGTTTAACAGATGACTAAAACTTCATAGAGTTAAAAAAATATTGGGTTTTGGTTGGGTTTTTTTTGTTTGTTTTTTTTTTTTTTATAAAAACCATCTAAGGGACTAGAAATAAGTGGTCTGAGGTTTGGATAAGATATTGCAGTATAAACTGCATGAATATATCCACAGTTCCCTGCTGCCTAAATTGAAGTGTGCTTCATGTTTCATGAAATTTATATTGATAACTTAGAGGCCTGAAGAGAGTAGGGGCTTATGCATTTGGATTTACGGAAATGTGTGTAATCCTTGCTGCTGCTGCTGCTTGTGGTGTAAATGGACTCCTTATGTTGTATGGTTTCCCTGGTGCTGTGAAGTATTTAAAATGCTGAGTGAATTATAAAGCACCTGATAAAGAAAATCAAACATAAACTGGGAAAAAGACTCTGTTCTTTCCATCTTGCTGTTAAAAAGGGAAATTAGCCAGGAAAAGTATAGCAAGAGGGCAGCAGTATTAACCTTCAGATTAGAAAATATTTTATCACCAGGAGAATAGGCTTAACTACATAAATCTGTGCCCACAAAGGAGAAATTAGATGTTTAACAGAGAATGTAATTGAAGTTTAAAAAAAATCAGTTAATTTCACTAATGTAAATTCAGATTATTTGTTTCACCTGCACAGTGTGGCAAGACAGAAAGTGCAGAAGACTCCAAAGAGCAGCTGTATTTTTTTCCTTGGGCTTTTAAAAATTGATCTAGGCTGCTCAGAAACACTGAGTTAGTTGAGAAATCATTTATTTCTCTTACTGAATATTCTGTTGCGTGCTGACTGTGGTGACAAAAGCAAATGTATATTGGGAATTCCAGAAAATTTAATGATCTTGAGGATTTAAAGTAAAATCCTTGCAGGTTGTCACTGCACGTCGTGTTAAGCAACTTGAACTACAGTGTGATGGTAAACTGGACACTGGGAAGTGAATCGTCGTTGTACCAGCAGGGTAATGGGTTTCTCTAGAGAAACAGCTAAAAAAGAGAAACCTCTCTTGGAGGCAGTTGCTGGCTGTGCTACCTGGAGGCTGAAGTTCTGCAGCAGCAAGTCAGGTTTCTGCTGTTTCTGTTGTCTCAGGAAAGAGTTTCAAACCCAGGGGGTCAGAATGTCACTTCCCAGGGTACAGTCCCTATGGCTTCCAGCACATTCCGTATGCCCAGGATATATGACTTTCTTTTTAGAAACCTGTGCTCACTGAGGTGGAACATGGGTATGAATCACGTTAGGAGTCTTTGCTCTCTAATGGTTCTAGTTGAATTTGGAGCGGCATCCCAGAAGAGATTGGCTTTCTGTCCCATTCTATCCATTGACCAAGCCATTTTCCTTTCAGTCCAGATGATGCTTTTCCCCACTTTACCCTGAGCTGCCCTTTCACCTGTCCTGACAGGGCATTACTGGCTCTTGGGCATTCCTCTTGATTTGCTGCTGCCTTCATAATGATCCTCCCTGTGCAGCCCATTTCAGGCCCATTTTTTCTATCTATTTATGGAATTCCCTATTTCTTTCTACCTCATTATGGAAAAAATCAAGCCCTGACTTACTGAAGTATAAAATGAGTGTGCTTACACATGTATGTACACTTCGAGCACAGAAGACACCAAATTTAATTAACCTGGTATGTTTCATGTTCATTTTCTTTTTCCAGTATTTGACTGCAACTTTGAATCTCCTTGTGAGCTGGAATATTCCTTTACCTCAAAAGATCAGGAAACCCCCAACAATGCCTGGGTCAGACTGAGTGCAGAGGAAATCTCTCAGCTAAACCTCCCAGATGGGCCAGAGAGAGACCACTCTGAGAGCACACCCAAAGGTAAGATGAATACGGCTGTGTAATGCCATCACTAGGAGTTAGTTTTAAAATAAAAACACCTTCCTTCCACCCCTTTGCTTCCACCCCCCAAAATGACCCTAACAGAAAAACCCAAAACCCCACCCAAACAAACATGTCCACCTGAAGTGCTAAAGACATCTATAATCCCTTTGCTTCAGCGGATAATGAGTGAAAACAAAATGACAAACAAAAGGGCGTCATTCTGCACAGGAGAGATCTGTTTTCATCTACAGGCAGGCTTCATCATGTATCTGGGAAATAAAGTATCATATACAGTCTTGTATGCCATGGATGATATTTTGATGAGAACTGTACCATGGTGCCCATGTTTAAGGTCATTCAGTGTTTGGAAGAGTCTGGCCTTATCTTTGCTCTAGGTCCTGTTTACCACTTGTGTGTTTGCAGACCATTTTAGGCAACATCCTTTTGTCCAGGGCTTAGGTTCTCTGTTTGGTAAGAAAACAAAGATGGGCTTTGTCCTTAATGTAAGAAAAAAGAGTCTGTCTCTAAAGAGAGCTAGGAGGTCCCTAAAGATGGGATTGCAACAGACTTTTTTCTTTTCTAGGAAAAAATTTGGTTTGTTGGAATTACTTTTCCTGCTTATCACCATACCTGCAAACAGCAATATTTTTCATTAAGATTGTAAGTTCTGAAAAGATTTTTAGATATATTTGCGCTCTTCTAATCCCAGGGAAGCAGAAAGATTCCTAACATCCTTTCAGCTGCTAGTGACGCTTGGAATCTCTCTGGAAGGTGGTGTTGATGAGAATGGGCCTACAAAAATAGAAACGGGGGAGTTAGAGCTACAAACTTTATCCAGCAAAACAAACAGGTGTCAGGAAGGACAACAAAAATTACAAGGGATATAGAACATTTTCCCTAGTAGGAAAAACTAGACAGACAAAGATTCTCTATTCAGTCTCTAATGGCAGGGATTAGAGGTCTTGAAAATGCAGATTGAAGAGCATTGGAAAGCAGCTGTTAAGTTGGTGGGTTCCAGGTTTGGAACAAGAAAGCAGAGACATTTTTCATGTAGTACCTGAATAGACAGTGTTAATAAAATACATGAATTAGTGTTATGGGGCCAGAAGTGTGCATAAGTTTAAAGAAAGATTAGATGAATTCTTGCAGCATACATTCATCACTGGATGTTTAATTCAATAGTCTGTTTAGTGACTGGAAACCTCTTATACAAAAGGCTGCAAGTGAAAGGATTCTTTTCTTAGTAGGCAGTGTTAGGGACAGAATTTGACTTTGCAGAGCTGCAGTCTGACTGCTCGTAACAGTTCTTATGTTCAGGCAAACTCTGAGGAAATTTTCTGTGCTGCTTTCATTCATATTCTGTTTTCTCATCCATATCAATAGTATGGTACTTTTCCCCAGATAGCCATTATAAATTAACTTTTAAGGCCCATTGATTCATCAGCAGGCCAAATAATTTTGGTGTGATCTGTGTCGTGTGTAAAGCAGATGGACCACATTTGTGCTGCATGCAAATATTCTAATTTCCACATCAACGAACATCCGCACACATACTGAATTTCTTGCTACAAAGATACAGTTCAGGGAAAGCTTGAGGTAAATCAGAATGTCTGTTTTGTTCTTCTTTTTCTTAAATTCTAGTACAAGCTGGCTGCCCCTGAAATTTAGGAGTTAAAACCTTGTTTTGAATTGAGAAGAATAACTGTCGCTTTTCTGGAGTGGGGGAAAAATGGGGAAAACCCACAAGGAAGTAAATGTGTTGTTCCAGGTAAAAAGCCTGGCCAGGTCCCCGTGGTGCTACACATTCTCCATGTATGGTTCTTTTGGATTCCTTTCAGTAAAATTATAGCTTTGTCTGTACTTGGCTTTATTTACCTGTCAAAGCAGAAGGTAGGGAGACTGTTGGCTGACCTTGCGGCCCAAAATCAAAGGTGGTATTGGTTGATGATTTCCAATTACCTATTGGGTTAAAATTATATTTCTAAGCCCAAAGTTTGGGGGTTCTCATCTGGAATACAGGTGATTTAGGCTGAAACTTGTGTTCTGCTGTTTTCTTCTATTCTGATTGGCAGGTAACCAGTGTCAAATTGATTGTGTGGATTTAGATTTATGGGGCATTAGGGTGGATTATTTTGTGTGGTTTATTTGCTTGTGTATATGTGCTTCCTTTTTAAGTTACCAGGCATGTTTGACATAGTGGTATTTTTTCTCACTAGAGCTGTAGGTCTGCAACTCATCGATGACTCTAACTCTTGCATGTATAAAGACTCATTTGAAAATCAACACTTGGAGCTAGCATCTCTCTATTTTAAATCACTTTAATTACAGCTGTTTGGCACAGATAGTTGTGTGGTCTGTTTCGATCTGAAATAATTAAGCACAGTAGTTCCAACCCCCACTGTTTCCTGCAAATTGTACTTGCAATTATCTCAATCTCATTTCATCTCCTTTGCAGACAGTAATGCACAGAGATAAACAGATAGCTTAACTAGATTTTGAGAAGGTTTAGCTCATCCTTGTCACTTGGTTATCAAGTCATGGCAAGACATTGATAGAAACGAATGCCTCTGGTATGATGCATTAGGCTTCACATGAGTTTCTGTAAAAGGTTCAGTAGAAAATCATTGGTAGATCTCCCAAAGAGAGGCATTGGAAGAATTTCTGTATTTTTGCTCCTGTCCTAGCAGCATGATACGGCTCAGTGTCAAGAAATCAGAAGTCAGCATGGATTAAACCTCCTAGAGGTAGAGCTAGCTTCTGGTGTCTCAGCATCTGGTTACAGTCACAGCTGAGCAATCAACTCATTTGGCATGTTCAGCATGTAGTGTCACACAAATCATTGATCTTCTGGATAGGAATAGATGGTGAGGTGGCAGAGTTTGATATTAAATTATTCAGGGTAAAAGATTGAAGGTCTAGTTTGCAAGGAATTGAAAAGGGATGCTTAACCAGCTAATAGTGGCAGGTGAAATTTAGTGCAGATTATTTGAATTGAGGTGGTGGCGGAGACAATCAGAGTTTGGCACATATGCAGACAGATTAGGAGCTGGTTACTGTCACTTAAGCTGATTCAGGGGTAAGAGTAGAGCTGTGAAAGCATCACCTCAGTAGCAGTCACAAAATAAATGGGATTTGAAGGCTTACTGGGAAGGAAGTGGAAAATAGGAACAGTATGCTGCAGTATAAATGTGTGGGGCAGTTGTATTTAGAACTCAGTCTTCTGTTCTAGATCCCATGCATCAAAAATCTTTTAGTACAGCTGGGAGAATTTTTAAAAGAATGGAAACAAAAATGATAAAGTACGTAATGGCTGTCTTCTAGAAACACTTGAATTAACTAGGATTATCCTGCCTGCTAGAGGTATCTAAAGGAATACATGCAGGGTAGTATAGAAATTACAGAAATGTATAAAATCTTTATAAAATATGTATAAAGGTTTCTAAGCTCCCAAGGGTTTGTAAAGCACTGAAAGGATGAGTACAGAAGGAATATTTGATATTTCTTCTAATGCAGTATTGGACAGCATCAGGCAAAATGATTAGACATCAGGCAAAACAAAAGGAGATCCTTCAGTATTTAACAAACAGTGAAACTGTGGAACTTTCTTCCCAGGGTACTGTTGCTGGAACCTTCTGTGGGTGTACAAATTGACAGGCTATGTGCAGGGAAGAGAGACAGTTACAGCTACTAAATTCTCTACAGAACCTTTTCTGGCTCAGAAAGTCCTTGTGTGACCAGTCCCTGAAGGCCAAGGGTGGTGAGGGACAACTGTTTGATCTCCCTGTTCACACATCCTTTTTCATTTTCTATTTTTGTTCTCAGAGCCAAATGTTTAAAGTTAATGGATCTTTGGTCTGGTAGGGTTGATGTGGTGGTGTGTCCCTCCCTCACCTCCCAGCTCAGGTTTAGATTCCCTTTCAAAAAGGATAGAAATGCACTAACAGTTTTAGATCAATTTAGAAAGTCAGAGAAAAGTTGCTATTTAAACATTTACTATTATTTGCTCTTCTGTTAAAGCCTTCAGTATGCTATCAAACCTGGCAAAAATATTGAGTATTTGGTAGGAAGAACTGCAGGACTGTTTGCCTATAGAAGTGTGGATTAGGGAGGCTATCAAGGTTTTGATTTCTTAAATTTGTGCTAAAATGCTTCCCTCTCCTCCATTCCCCCCATCTTGTAAGCAGACCAGTAAATGACAGAATCACTGGTGTATCTGCCAGCTGGGCCCCTGGAGATCTGCTGGAGTTACTCACATTTCCAAGTCTAACTTATGTAACTTTCTGCTGGATCAGAGATTTAAGGTTAAAATTCCACTGATGTGCTAAAGACTGACAGGAAAACCTCCAGTGCTGGGATCTGAATTGGGCCTGTACATGCTGTAATGAGTAGGCAATCCATTGTGGATTACCACACTTCTTTTAATTCATGAATAAGCCAAAAGATGCTATAAAAAATTCAAGCATTCTGCATCACTGACTGCATTTATTTATTTTGACAAGTGTGATTAATTTTTAATTATTCATGATCCTTCATAATATATTATACCAGCAAATGCACTGCAGTCTATCGTAGTGAAATATGAAGAATTGGAGATCTTGCAACTGTGGCAGTATTTCCTAAGGAGGCAGGTGAGACAGCCCAGCCTGTGGTTAGAAGGAAGGAGTTTGTAGACCAAGGAAGTTGCACTTTCAGTTGTGGGGATATCTGTTTTTGTCATGCTCAAGGCAGAGAGTCATTTGCCTCTCTGATAAACCTGGAATGGGTTAAACCAGCCATAAATTCTATGCCTCTCAACTGGAGTAAAATCCAGGGTTTTGTGTACTATGGGGGTCTGTATGATACAGCACTGAGTTTGACATCCATCAGGGATGGTTTAAGAGCCATCAGCAAGTGGGACTTTTCAGAATTCAACTCTTTTGTTGCCTTATTGCAGTGCTGGTATCTTCCTTCCTCCACAGAAGCACTGGCTCAGCCTCCTGCAAAACCATGTTGGCCAGGGGCTTTGGTGGGCAGTAATTGTGATCCCTGATCTGAGACCACAGTGGGGGCTTCATTCTGGGTCAAATCTTACATGGAAGGGAGAGGAGCACTAGTACAAAATTAATCCTTTGTATTTAAGGAGGCAGGACCAGTAGCAGCTGGATGCAAAACAGCGCCATGAAAACTGAGTCCAGGTCTGATCAAATATCAGTGTGATCTGTTTCTAACCATAAATGCAATTTTAAATGGGAAGGATTAGAGTCTTGACCACTCCTGACTATGGTTATGCAAGTGGGTTGCCTGCTCCTCTTTTAAATGTTGAGATTCTAGATCAAGTAAGTGAATTTCTGCTTCTGTGATTTGGAGATTTCAGGGCAAGGAGAATATGCAGCTGCTTGATAAAAATTTCAGATGAAGAGAAGTTGTGGAGGTATGACCACCATTCCAAATAAAAATCAAAAAAGTAATAAGCCATTCTGCAAATGTGAACACCAGTTGAGACAACTTCCTAATGGAAAATGTAGATTAAACTTTCATGAAGGATGGCAGGGGAAATGGGAGATGAATGAGGACAGTGCCCTAACCAGTCACTGATTAGTTGAAAAGCTCTTATGTAAGTTCTAAAACAAGAAGTATCTGCATATTGTGTTAATGTGGTTTTAATTTTTGTAATTATTACTAAAGAAATGGAGCAAGGCTAAGGCACTGAGCATATTAGCAAATGGGAGATAATGAACTGCAGGATTATAAAATGGCTGTTGACTTTAATTTATGATTCCTCAGACAAAGAAGAATGAGGCGGATAATAAAAGATAATAAATAATATTTTGTTTCAGATTATCACTTTATTAACAAAACAGTAGAGTATAAATCAATGTGGGCTTGCAAGAAATAAGGAGGTGATAAGTTATTTTTCATGTAAAGCTCAAGCAGAAAAAATACTTGTATCACTTAAAATTCCATAATAAAGGGGGGAAATTCTCTCAGAAAAAGATGGCTATTTATGAGGGGAAAGAATAAAGAGTGAAGAGAGTAGCTGGGTTCACACTAGACAGACAAGTTTTCCCTTTACATTAATTCTTATACTGGTTTGAGGATATGCCTTGATCTCGTAGAATTGATCCAGCTTATGTATCATTTGAACAAGATATCAGAGGTATTTCTTATTTAGTAAATCACTGCATGGAGTTTGAGATCTTGACACCTTAGGCCTGGAAAAAGAAACAACAAACCAAGAATTGTTTTCTCGGGAGAATTTCTATTTGGAAGAAAAATGTTTCTGAACCTATCACAACTTTTTGACAAAAAACTTTCAGATCTGAATGTTTACTGCATCCCTCTCTCCAATGCTGGAGAAAAGTATGGATCATCCTGGTTCAATCCAGATGGCTGAATAATCCTTAAAAAGATACTGCTGTGATATGATGCCACCCTGGTTTGATTATTTGTATGCCTTCAAATAAACTGCAGGTATCCCGTGAAGATTTGTGAACTTTTGTACTTTTGTACTTTCATGTAGTTCAAGTGGGATTCAGTTTCCTATTAGTTATTTTCCTCTTTTAAGATTTAGTCAGTGACACAGTGAAAATAATTGTTATTTGTGAGCTGAAGGATCAGCTACATACCAGAAGTGAAACAGTTGAAGAATTAAGTGAGGACTGGAAGCAACGCTGACTGAAAATTATTCATCAATCTTATTGCAAATGAGAGATTTATGGATTTGTAGGGATGACTGTCATGTTCTTTGTATACAAAGATGAGGGTTAAAATAAAAAATACTATTTACAGTGGATAGTTCTGGCTGTTCTAGATGAGATTTAGATTTTGATACTCAATATGGCAACATAAATGTGTTACAACACATACCCATAGGAATTTATGCAACATTAAGACACTAATGCAAACCAAACTTGCTTCCAGAGTCCACTGGGCTGTGGAGAAGGAAAAATACAATGTTTTTATAAGGATCAGAGTCCAGCTCTTGCTCTGTCAGTACAAAAAATGGACCAGGTGTTCCTAGCATTTTGCAGCTTGCTCTTCTCATTAAGACTACACTTGTGCTTTGTTATTGCAAAATTATTTCCCTTTAATGAGCCTGTTCTAAAGAGGCAAATGATTGTCTTGCTGTAGGACAGTGTGTTTGTTTATAGAGTAGGTATGTATTTATACAGACCATGCAGAAGCACGTGGGTTTGTTGATTTTAGAAATCTTGTTTGTTCATTCCTTAATTCAGTGAAGACTTGCGTGCAACTCAACATCCAGCAGTCTGCTCCCCAAGCTGAAGAAGAAAAATTAATTTCAGTGTGCATCAGATGTTAGTATGCTCTAATGGCTTGCTGCATACCTGTGACTAATGTACTCCAACAAGTATCTCCAGAAAAGGCAGAGACAATGAAGAATAAATGGGTTGTAAAACGGTCTCTTTCTCACTCCTAATGATGGTTTCTCCTTGGCAAGATGAGAGGCATATTAAAAGGACAGCTGGAGGGAAGTGTGTCCGGCTCTTGGCTGTGTTTGACCTTTTTATAGGAAAAGACTACTGGATTAACATGCTTGTGTAATTTTTTTCCCTCTGTAATGTGGGGACAATGTCTTTTATCACCAAGTGCTTGTGTATGTCCATGCACACGTTGTGTTCAGAGGGTTTCTAAAGTGGAACTTTTTAAGCATAGAAAGCTCACATTTGCACAAAAATTTCAATGGATCAATAAGTTATTTGGTGGTTTCGATTTCTTTCTAGCCTACCTGCTGCTTCTGTTTTCTGTGTGTTTATTTTTTTTACCATGCCAATGACAGCTCACACATATGGCTCTGTACACAAACATACAATTATGGTAAGGCAAGACCCTGTGAGCCTGGCAGCCCCTCAGCTGCATTTTGGCAATCCTTACCAAGCATGGTCTAACTATATCCATTGCCAAATACTGCAATTCCCTGTGCTTCTTCAGCACCTCACCTGGGAGGCTCTGGGAATACTCTACTAAATAAGGCACTTCCTATGGTTTTGAAGAGTTGGAAGAAGGGTTTCTCCCTGTTGTCAGGGAGAAACTAAAGCCCAGTGTGGTTAAACCAGTAGCCCAAGGTGAGTGGTGTTCCCCGCTGTGCCAAACTTGTCTCCCTTGCACCTTAACCAGTACTAACAATTGTTGGTCCCCAGTGTTTTCTTCATGAAGTTGACTTGCTCCACCAGAAATGAACAGATGTTGTCATGTGGGATTTTCTACACAACTCTTCCGTGAGATTATGTTAAAAACATCATCAAATTGACAAGAACTGAGGTATTTGTGCTGTCGTTCTTCATATCAACGATAAAGTGTCTGTTGTATTACAGTACATATCTCACACACCTATGCTTGGGTGAATACATTAAAGAGTCACAGAACTTTAAAAGCTAAGAGTTTTTACTGCTGTGACTCTTGCCAAGAACAAAGTCCAGCTAATTAATCAGAGATAAGAAATTGTTAATTTGGAACTGTGATAGAGAAAATATCATGACTTAGTCAGGATCTTAGCGTGAATGAAGCTAAACCCGAGTACAGTTTAACCATTTTGCCACATAAATTTGGGTAAAGAGAAGGTTGATTTTCAGTATTTCTGTCCTTGGTTTTCTGATGACATTTGGGTTGTTTAGATGTAACTCTGTAAAGGATATGTTGGTACCAATGCTTTTGTAATACCTCATTTTTGGGAAGACACAATTACATGTACTAATTCGGAGGTGTTGCAAGAAGTGTTCCCCTAGCTGTGCCTTCAGAGGTTAAATCTTACAGAAATTGTTAAAGCTCACCAAAGTAGTTTTATTTACCTTTACCTTGAAGGGGGTGGGACCTCTGAGCTTAGTTGTTTTCTATTATAGTAGCTTTAACTCAGCATGCTTATTTTATCCCACTCAAAATACCCAAAGAAGATTGCAGAGTTAAAGGCAAGCTACTGAATGAGAATTCTATTTTCTGTGTTTAAAAAATAAATTTCATAACACCATGTGATGCCTCTTTTGGTGGCCCCAAGCAACTTGCTTAGATTCTAATGAATAATCATCCTTTCAATTATGAGCTAGAAGCAATCCCTGAAGTTTCATCTGTTTTCTTTGTTTGCTTGTTTTGAGAGCACAGTGATTAAACAGATGGTATAATGCACAAAGATGAGAATGGCCATACTGGGAGAGCAGGAGAGGGAAGAAAACTGATGGCTGGACTTCCCCAGGTGTTCCCTCACTCTGCAGACAGACTGTGCCAGACACTGTGAGCTGAGGGGAGCAATAAAGCATAGCCCTCCATGATGTGTTCTAACTCTGCTGGGGAACATACTACAGTATCTCCTTGTTGATTTGGGATCTCCAATCCTGGACCCTGTTCCTGTGTTGAGCAACACTTCCTGTCTGTGCAATAAATTACATTTGTCCTGCCCGTGGTATGGAAATCGCTTTCTCTAAATCCTCATGAGTCCCTTTAGTCTCAACAGCTCAGGCTTTCTCATCTATCAAATACAAGTAATTTAGAAATGCTTGGCCTTCATCTTTCACCTTCCCCAACTGAACAGGATTTTATAAAAGTTAAATACGAGTGGCTATCTTTTGTTAAGATTAAACAAAAGTGTTTAATGTGTTTTAAAATGTGTTTTAAAAAAATCATTTATAATTCACATTAATGGTTCCTATCAGTTGTAAAGTCAGATGAAAGTCAGCTTTGTTAGCTGAATGCTCCAGTGTCACAACAGAGATGAGAGAAGCAAGGACCACTTACTTCTAAATGGCATTTCCTTAAGAATTCCAGAAATGTAATAGTGGGCTTTTGGCCATTGTTCTGCATTTTTACTTTTTTCTATTCTATATCTGTGAGCAGATATAACCACTCTTCTGGGAAAGGCTGTCTTTTTAAATTATCTGGTGAAAACACAAGTAAAAAAGGTGATGAGTAGATTTCTCCGCATTTGAAAAGATATTCAAACAGCAGAGGCAGAAGATTTGTTACTTGACACTGCCTGTGTTAAAAGGATAAACCTGATGAAGGACTGACTACAATAATTCACCTTGTGTCTTGCTTTTAGTGGGGGACATGCTGCTGCTTTCTTGTGCTTCCAGGGAGGGAAGCGGGAAGGTCAGGCACTGAAGGGAAGCATTTTGCTGTGTACCACAGATAGGAATCTCTGGCAGTCATTTAGGACATTGCAAGGCACATAAACAGCATAATAAAGGTTAGATCACAACTCCTTTTCACCTGTTGCAGTAGGTTTGTTTATCAGAGAAAAACCCAAGCTGCAGAGCTTCAGTATTGATTTTGAGCAGAGGGTTCAAGGATGTTCTGCTTTCAAGGTGTTTATTCAGAGCATGGAAGAAACAAAAAGTTCTTGTTAAAACATTATGATGCAAGTTTATTTCCACTCTCTGTGTTTTTCCTGAAGGTGTGAAAGTATTTGAGGAGGAGACAGAGGTTGTTTTATATTTGTCTGCTCTAAAAATTACAGCTTTTCAGACTACCAGGTATTGATAGGGCAGGGTCTGCCTGCCTGCCTGAGTTTGATCCTACATGTCAACAAGGTCACTTCATTAGAGGTGAAAGTTTGCTGTGACATACAGCTTGGAATTTTACATACTGAACTTTCATAGATTGGGGAAAAGAAAATATAATTTTGGTGGCCTCAATGCCCCATAGTAGGGAAAGCTGTTTTATTTCTGTAGTCATTGGTTTACCTATGCAGTTATCTCAGGGCAATATATTCAGTGTCATCATGTTATGAACAAATCAAGGTTTCTGAGAAACTAATAGCTTGGATAGTTAATCTTTGCTTTATCATTAATTAGGAATAAAAAGGAAGAATATGAAAAGGTATTATAATAACATGTAACAACTCAGAAACTGAGGCTTACACCCAAAATAATGAGCTTCTCAACGACTAACCAAGGCAAAGGAGTATCTGTTAAGCAAGGATAGGTTCTAAAATCAACTACTTAGTAAAGATGCCAGGCCATCTGCAATTGGTGGCAATACCTGAGTGAACAGCAACAATTAACATTTTCAATAGCAAGTTTCTTTAAGGACATTTGTTTAGGTATGACTACCAGTGTAGCATATGTAGCTGGTTGTCTTATCTGTCAATGGAGAAAGGTGAATAAGGTGTGGAAGGAATTTTGATCTTTGAAGGATTTGATCACCTAATTAAAGAACAGAAAATTTAGATCCCAGTTACACTGAAAAAATCCAGTGATAATTGTTATGGCTTTGAAGCAAGGGATGATTAAAATATACTGCAGGCCTTTTCAGGGCTGGTGTTTGACTTGCTGCAGGCAGTTCTGTCTGTGGTCACCTTGCAAAATGGGTGGTTAATGGCAGATATTTGCTGTCCAAGAAGTGTTTTTATTATATGTAAGGCTAAATTGAATATGGAGACTTCTGAAATACTTGGGGTGCTTGGATGGAGCAGTATTATTCCCAATTGCCTTCAAATTAAAGAATACTCAAGTACTAAAAGTTAAAATGCCGACTATTTAGAAACTGAACATTGGCTTCCATTAGTGCTAAACTTCTTGTTCTGTTGGACAGTGGGCTTTTGGCAGGTGACAGGAATAAGGGGTGTTTCACTGCAGATGAAACTTTGGAAATTGGTGTTCAGGTTTTCCTTGCAGTGAGGAGAAATAGCCTTGCAAAATTATCTCAGAGCTAGCATGCTTCCAATAATATTGGTGTTGTGCATGTGCTTAGATGAATGTATGTGTAATACATGAGTGTTGTGTGAAGCTGAGCGCTTCCATTGCTTTCCACTGATTTACAGGGGAAGGTGCCTGTCTGGACAGGTGAGGGCAGCCCTGAGAATATGCTGGAGTGGGGTCAGTGCTTGGGTGGTTGTTGGCCTGTACTGTCATTACAGAGTGAGTGAAAAAGAGTAATTGAAATTGAAACTGAGTAAATTGAAACTAAGCTCCAGCCGGCTGAGGGACCTCACCTGGGTGTAAGGCACTGCTTAACTTGGGGGAAGAGCTTTTGCTGGGATGTCCCTGAATTAAGAGACAGGAATGGACTGTAAGGAAAAGAGATGCATTAGAGACGATGCCTTTAACTGCTCTCTACTGTGTTTTGGGGTTTTTTATTTTATTTGAATGAAACGATACATTTCAGAGTGCTTTGTAGGTGGGCAGGTAAAATGGACTTCATTACAGCTACAAATTGATTGCCCTCTGCCTCATCAATGGTCTATCCATTAACTCTTCCAGAGGGCGTGGCACCAAAACTGACTCTGAGTGCGAACCTGATAATGGGTATTGCATCAGGAAGGACCTAAACAACTTCCAAAAATTAACAGATTTGTTGGTTACTTGACTGGTTACTAGTACACTGCTTTTATCAGCAAGCTAAACTTTTTAAAAATGAAACTGAGTTACTGAACAGTTGCTTGTTGCTGCAACAACTGTTGGTAACACAAACTGCAGAAACTTGAGTGAACTACAGATTAGCCTCTTTCCTGCCTAAATGTAACCAAAGCCCCTTGTTCATTTGTATGTGGCTTGTGTTTTGCCAGGGGACTTTTTTTGCTAGTTTTTTTTCAGAAAATGTTTACTTAATAGCACCTTCCTCCTCTGTTCCCCTTGTCTGATTGTTATCAGGTATTGTCCTTTGCAAGTATCTTCGGGATTGCCGGATGTAGGGGTACAGACTGCAGGAAGTGGCATTTTGCTAACCCAGGTTTTTAATAAGCCTATTTGTGAAATTGCTGAAGATGCTCCTAGTTTCTTATCATCAGGCTAAAGTCTGGGATGGTTTTTAAAGCCTGACACTGTCACGAGGTGATACAAATGTGTCACTGGAAGCCTTGCTGCAGGTATGGGAGCAAGCATAGCAGCAGCTGTTTTAGCTTGGGGTTTTTTTTTAATTTATTATTTTCTGGTGTTTTTTGCTGCTATGTTTGGTTTTTTTTGTTTTGTGGGAGGTTTTTTGAGTTTTGGGGTTTTTGTCTGGGTTGTTGTTGAGTTTTTTTGTTTTCTTTATTTTGTTTTTTTGTTAGTTTGGTTTGGTGTGCCATTGTGGGGGTTTGTTTGTTGTTTTTTGGCTGGTTGGTTTATTTTTAAACATGGGGTTAAATGCCTTTCTTACCTTACAGATGCCAGCTGGGGTGTCAGTGTCAGGAGTTAATGTTGTGCTACTTTTTCCCACCTCTGCATAATTTGTACACTTGAGGGAAATCGGTGTTTGTTAACAGTGTGACTGTTCTGCACTTGCTGCATGGGATGGGGGACAGAGGAAAGGCCAGAGTGACATTTGCCTCTGCATGGAGCATTTCTGAGAGAGAGAGCCAGGTGATCTTTGATCCCTTGCAGGGTTGGTATTAGACCAGCAACTTAATGGAACAGCATCTTGACTATGTGTAATTCAAGCTGGTGAAACAGGTTTGTGAAGGGAAGAAAGGTATTTTGTGAACTCTTCTGCCATTTGAAAAACTACATTAGAGGGAAGTGGGACTCAGTTTTATTTCTCTTAGAATTAAATCCTAAGGCAATGGTGTGTAGCTCAGGGAGGAGGGTAACTAGGAGAATAGCAAAGGGGATGTGTCTTGTAGAAACAGTAGCATATCTGGTTACTGGAAAAACTGCTGCTGGTTTAGGGTCAGTTAAAGACCAGTATCTGCTGTGTGACAATAAAACATGCAAAGAACTTCTCTGTTTCTTAGGACTGCTCAAATACTTACAGAATTTGCTTAAAGTCTTGGTTAGATTGAAATGCAAGGCTTTTCTCTGCAGGATTGGGTCCTACACAAGGCTGTTTGTTCTCCTTTTCAGGACAAGACCATAAGATTTTCTCTTCTGCACTCCCTTTGGTCTACAAAGTACTAGCACTGAGAAAAGGAGATAATTTATCACCTTTTACATATTACCAGATGTCTCTTTAATTGATGGGAATCTTTTTACAATCACTTTAAAGAAAAAAATTGCTTTTGAGGAATTTTTCCCTCAATTGACAGCAACTTAATGAGGGGTTGTGACTTTGTAATCAATTTTAATTATTGTGTAGTTAATACTGCTAAAAATAACAACTTTAGCTTTGATACTGGATGATTGATTTGTGAAGCAACTTGTAAATAATTGATCTCTTCTTCCCTAATGGTTTTTCTGTTAAAGCTTTTTAAAGTAAAAAAGAAAGAAAAAATCAGGCAAACATTTCAGTAGCTAAAGCAGAGATAATGTAATGTCATAGTAACCACTGCTACCAAAACTGCAGTTTTATACACTGAGAGGTGTGTGTTTTAATAGCTAAACCATGAAACAAAATTAGTATTTCTAGGTGTTTTTCCCATTCAATCAATGACTCTGTAGGAATGTGATCACACACAGAAGCCGCTTTGTCTTTCAGTTTGCCAACTTTAAAATAGTGAGCAGACTCTGTCACATGTTGTAATGCTAATTAGGATCAGTTCTGGTAAGATTATTCTACAAAAGACAGTAAAACCCTGCAACATCCTGTTATTTTCAGAATACATGTGCTCAGTTTAGAGATGACAAGATGGCTCTTTTTCTCCACTGGTAGCTGGTAGTCCAAAAGACCAGTTTCTTTTGGATTTTTCCATGCTGTCAGTACTACAGGGTCTCTGACTAGGCCTTATGGCAGCCTTCTCCTCTGTTGCTATTGAGAATTTTAATATTTGAAATGAAGGAGCACCATTCTTCACATCCAGCACTTGTCAGCCTTGTGGCATCAGAGATTTAAATGACCTGTTAGAACAAGGCTGTTTGCATGCACATATTTTAAATAAGGTGAGACACACCAACCTATTTGGGTCCTTGTTTAGAGTAGGGTGACGTTCTGCATGTTTGCAAAGTACTCTGAGTTCCTTCAGAGGGAAGGTGCTGTCAGTGAATATTGCTGTTCTGAGTACAAGTGACTGTGGGCTGCTGGCAGTAATGGGACTGTGAAAATGGATTATCATTAATGTCAGCAAATACAGTTTTAATCACGTTAAAACCATATCTTTGTGAAACTAAATGAGATTTCTCATAACACAGCTACTTATTTGTATTCGCCATGCATTGCACAGACTACCTCACTATTCTTAAAGCAACTACCAATCACCACAAGGAGTCAAGCAGACGCTGCATTCTCCATAATTACAAGCAATTTTCCAATTGAATTATCCCATGATTTAATTCCTTACCTTGCATCTGGAGAGCATCAGCAATGTGCAGCTGTTTTGGCTTTGAGAATTAATTGTTGCTAAATGCATTAAGAGTGGTCTTGCTGCAATGATTTCAGAAAAGAGTTAAATCCTAGCTCATTTCTGGATTAAACTTTTATTTCTTATTTCCTGTTCTCTTGACTCAAGATCATGATACGGGCCATGAGTTTACCAGCATTTGCCTTGGCTAGCTGTGAATCTTAATTCAAAATAAATACATTTAGTGACTGATTCGAAATCATATTACAATGAGACACAAAGTTTAATAGAACATGCCAGAGTCAGTAAAGACTGGAGGGCTGGGGATTAATGATAAATTATGTTAATTTATCCTGCTGGTATGACTGCATAGCTATAGCAAAAAAAAGAAGATATGGTAACTTTACAAAGTAGAAAATATACCCAGTGCAATAGGTACGATTTTTCACATCGTAGGGGTTTTTTAGGCAGGCCAAGTACTTCAAATACAGGAAGAGGTGTCTTAGTCATTTGTCCTTGAGGGAAGAATGGACAGGTATTTAGACTGGGAGTAGCATGTGGTTTATTTCTGAAAGTAGAAAAAGAATTGGAAGAAATATTGAGTTTTGTGAGGTTGAGATTGGCATCAGGGATTTCCAGAGTCTATTAGATTCCAGTGAGAATGGAATTTTTTAAATCTGGAGTCCTGCTTTTTTTTTTTTCAGTAAGTACAAAGACTGTAGCTAAGGGCCTTAGAAATCTTAAAATACAGAGGCATGGTTTCATAACTCTTGCAGGTTAATGAGAATGTTCTTGAAATGCACTTAGTTAAATAATGATACGAAGATGCATTTACTGCTGGGTTTCCTTGACTGCAGCAAAGTGTGCTATGTTGAATCAAATTTACAAAGAAATAGAGAGTCCAGGATTTTATCTTTTGTGCCTTGCAATAGCAGAAGGGGCTGCTATAAACACTGTGCTTTTCAAACACTTTACAATGATAAGAACAGGTAGGTTCTGATTATATCTGAATAATATAAACATTATTGAGTTTGCCTAATGATTGTCTGGCTCATGATTTCTCCTTCCAACGAGAATCATATTGTGCAGGTTTAACATAACCAGGGCACTAAGTCGACAAGCAATTGAATTAGCTGCTTCTTGCAAAACTTTCCTTTGTTCTCACCCAGAAAGCATCTTTCTTGAAGGGCTTGTCTGATTAAGAATTTCACACTGTTATTTTTATTCCTTTAAGAAAGGTTTAACTTAGGAACATGGACAAGTAGCAAATGCCCTGAAATAGCTTCCTTCTCTTGAAAGCCAGATAATTTTTATCAGTTCTATTCTATGGCTGGAGATGTCTTATCTTGTTCCTATACAAACAAATTGTAGTTGCCTTTGGAAAGCCTCTGGGGGCATCTGTGGGTTTCTCACAAGCTGGAGAGAAAGTCCTAAGGAGGAGCAGTGAGAAAGGCACAGGATTGTTGGAGCAACTGATACAAGAATTTATGAGTCATTGCCTCTAGACAGTGGAGGAAACACAGAAGCAGTGGAATAAATGTGGCCACATGGGTTTGAAAGGCATTGCTAATATAATAGTGGAATAAAGTAAGGAAGAATGTGATGCCTCTAGGACTGGAATCCTGGAGGCAATAACTGTAGCAGAAAATGAAAAATCTTGTACGTGGAGCAGAGTAAGAATTTGTGTTCCAAGCAGGGATTATTGGCTGTAAGTGAAAGCTGTAAGAGTTTAGAGTGTCTGTTAATTGCCACAGCAGTCAGCTACAAGACTACTGAAGATTTTTCTGGAAGAGAGAAGAATATTCTGTTGCCATTGCATAAAACAGTAGCAGAGCCCAATGCAGAGTGCTGCATACTAGTCTGCCTTGCTCTGCTTGAGAAAAAGGAAATGTGAAATCAGAATAGGTGTTGAAAAGGGCTCCTAGAAAGGATCTTGCCACAGCAGGTGAGATTACAAAATAGCCCTTTTCAGTCTACTGACATGAGAAATAGATGCTGATGTTTATAACTATATTCAAAGAAAGAAAGACAAATGTTAGAAGTCTAGCTGAAGGAAAAGGAAGTGCTGACCAAGGAACATGTGAACAAGTAAATACAGGCCACAAATGCTTTTAGCATGGAAATAAGACAAAGATAATGAAGTATCAGAGCTGTGAATTAGCCTTCCAGTGAAGGGAGCTGGTAATCTAGATAGTTTTGCTGTGGCACTTCATGTTGTCCATCAAGAGATGGAAGAACTGATGTTATTGTTATGTGTACCCCTTGCTGTAATGTACCAACAGTGGTAACTTCTGAATTATCCGTGACACAGATATTAGGACAGGGTGAGGCTGCATCCATACATTGATGGGCTGAAAACTTCTGTTGCTCAGACCATAGAGATCCTGTACTAAATTCCCAGCCTGCAACAGCAGCCACACCAGAGAGCTGTCAGTTCAGCCACCAGTGCTGTTTCGTATCAGTATATGGGCTCTGACTTGCCATTGCTGACAGGATGCTGTGTTTCCTCTGCCTTTCAAAAGTCCTGGGTTTATGGTTTTGTTTTCCAGTAGATTTAGATGTCCTGAAATACAGTTTCTTTGCTGAATTTCTTTTCACACCTCAGAATGAAAGGGCTTCCCACAGGAGAGCAGGGGCTCAGTAAGCCACCCGTGCTGTTTGCTGTGCTCTGCTGTGAAGAAGGAAAAGCTGGCACTTGGCAGCTGCCTTGGTTCCCCCAAGTCCTCTGCCAGTCAAGCACTGCGTGCTGCACCGTTTACGTTTGGTAACTGAGCAATTAAGGATTTTGTATTCTAATTACCTGGCCAATTATGTGCAGTGCAAAATTCCCTGCTAGTGCTGCTGTGATAGCCTGAACTGCAGACAGTCTTGTGATTAAACTGTCCCTCGATGATGAAGTCGATAATTAACAAGAAGGCATTTTGCTGAGTAGTGAACAAAGTCAAAGAAAGAACAGAATCGAGTTTTCAATGCTTTAATATGGTTTTAATGGTGCTCTTCTCAGGGACAAGAACTTCTCTGACCTCCCCTGAAATTAGGAATGCATACCCACGTGCAAAAATGCAGACCTAATTTCTTTACAAAGAGCGTAATATTGATGATCTAAGGGCTGGGCAACCTATGCTATGAGGGAAGACTGAAGGAATTAGGTCTTTTCTCCCAGGAGAAGGGAAGGTTCAGGGGAAACCTCACTGCAGTATTTCAGTACTTACAGGGCAGCTACAAAGAGTACACACTCTTTTCACGAGGAATCACAAAAAAAAGGGGCACATTGGGTGAAGTTTCGTCAAGATGCAAGCAAAATGACTTTTTTGTGGTAACAATCATTTACTAGAAGAACTTCACTGCTGGGGGTTTTCAGGGTGACAGTGGATAGGGGGTTCGGTAATCTCCTCTAGGCTCTCATTTCCATGGAAGGTTGGACCAGATGATCCTTTGAGGCCTCTCCCACTCTGGGCTGTTCTATGATTTGAATTTTAACTGGGAAAAGTATCTTAACAACGTCTTTTTCTGTGATACTTTCATCGCAGTACAAACCTGTGCAGCCCATGCCAATTCTAATGGTGTTTGTAGCTGAGTGTCCTGTGTGGAGTTCTGTGCTTTCAGCCCTGAAAGTTTGAGTGTCACTTTCAAGTGATAACCGAAGATGAAGCTTTTATTGTTCACTCGTCCTACAATCCCAAAGTAATTAGACATTTAGTCCTCACAGTGTTAAGTGATGTATGAACATGCAGTAAACAGGACAGAAAGTCACGTAGCTCATCAATGTCAGCCTGGCATGTGCTATGAGACAGGCAGGCAGAAAAAGCTATTCCATGTTACAGCATTTTACTTGAGCTGGTTTTTCTCTGAATGTCTGCTTGAGCAGAAACTCATCCAAATTCTCTTTGGAACGTATTAGCTTTTATTGAGGGCTATCCACTTAAAAAATTTAATCCCTGTGAAGATGTCAGCTGAGAAAAATTGAAATACTCAAGCAAATGTGTTTTTCTCCCTTAAAAAATTCGAAATGTTGACAGAAGTAATTATCCTGAGTGAGCAAATCTTACAATTACAAGTTATCCTTAACATTGTGAATATAATTAAATTATGGTAACTGATTTATATGAAATAAAGCTGGATTTTTTTTTTTTTTATTCTTGTTCAAAGTTGTATCAAGACAACTGAAAAATATAAATGAGTTTGTATAAATATCCTTTGGTCTGATAGAAGTTAATTTTGTACATGGAAGAAGATATTTTCCTTAGAAGAAACTTCTGAAAAAGACCTTTTGAAGACAAGAACAAGTCAAATCAAGGGCTCTGCTCCTCCTGATATAGTTCATATACCCAGCAATCATCATTTGGTAAATTAGTGCCTGAAAATGGGTTAACAAACATAGGAACCTGGCACCCACAGACCTCATGCAATTACCCCATTATACTTTCTATGTCATAGCAATTTTCAGCTAAATCAAATCTGAGCAGTTTTGTTTCAGCTGGTTTTTCTTCTTTAATTTTGTGCTTAGATTCTGAAAGAGCTCCTCATGGTTAAACATGGTACCATCTTCTGTAAAAGAGGACTGTGTCGTCCTCTGGTGTGTTTTGAGAAATACTTATCCTTAGAACAAGTAGTTTGTGAGGTCTTGTGTGTGGAAGCTTCTATTTCACTGGTTTTAATGGTGTAAAAGGCACAGAAGCTTGTGTGGGATCTCTCTAAGGCAAGTCTTACTATGTCATTCATCACCTTAATGAGATTAATGGAAATAGCAAAGCTAAAGAGAGCTCCATCTGTTACAGCCAATATACTGGCAAGCTCAACTTTCCTTTAACCAAAAGAAAATAGCAGTAACTTCTCTTAACATCTTTGGTGTTTGTTCATGTCAACCAACCATATTATATGTGACATCAAAACTGAGCTGGACTTCCATAAAGGAATACTTATCATGCAGTTTGCATTGTCAAACCTGGCTGCAAGTCCTGAAATGTGATAACATGTTCCTGTTCAATTCCATTTTCCTTTCCTGTGTTTAACTTGGAACAGGAACATGCAAATGTAAAATATATTAGCTCTGTTTGATAGATATTCATGCTTTTCTCTGGAAGTGTATGACAATTTGCAGAAGAAATCAGCACTTCTTCAGTTCTAGGATATTTCTCTCACAGAATTTCATCAAAGCATAAAAAAATTGAAACTTGTTTTTATGTTTTGGTCCTTGTAAGAATATATATTAGGTATCTGATAGAGAAGCTTTGTAAAATGACTTATCTGCCTCTGTAAATTGTCGGGAATGAAACCAGAATCCCCTACAGGTGCTAATTCTTAAGAAGTTAATGATGACCTCTGATGAACTAACCCTTGGGGAAAACCTACTTTGGAAATGATAATGATAACATTTCTAATTTTGTTTGAGACTGAAGGTGAGAGCTCCCATGCCATGAAACCAGAATTTCAGCATGTCTGAGATATTTTTGCAGATACTGGTACTGTATCATACCCTTTGAGGGACTGATGCAAGGAGTACTCTAATGTGTAGGTATGGAATGGGCACCTAAACCAACTTCCATGTTTGATCTCTATAAAAAGATGGATCTTTCCTTTTTTAATTTTCTTCTTTTTTTTTTTAAATGCCAGCTTTCATTGTCTTCAATACTTTATTGCAATGAGTATCAGAAGCTAAGGGTGTGCTCTGTTAAAGGTTTTCCTTTTATCAGTTTTCAAACTGATGAACTTACATGGCTATTCTTCACTTCATCACCACTACTTCAGTAGTGTTAGTACTGATCTATTTAACGTCCAGAAAATTATCTTGGTTTAAAGACAAACAAAAAGGAATGTTAGATTTATTGAATTATTTTTTTCAGAAGCTTCCAGAACCTGATTCTGCTTTATCTCCATGGGATTGAGATACATGGGCACAGTTATGTACTTTACAGCCTGTAAAAAATCTGTCTATAGCAGATGTGTGCTATTTATTTCTGGCTTTTCTTTAAACCTTGCCAGACTATAATTAGAATGTTTTATACAAATGGGACTTTTTTATCTGAACAAGTCATTTCACTGATTTGGTGGTCTTCTTGCATAGTTTGCAGAGTGATTTGTGCTTCCCTTTTGAGTGAGACTTAGCAAATCTCCTAAAAGTTGTTATCATAATAATTTAATGTGTATGAATATACTTCAAATCTGTGGTTCTCGAGAAGCTTGTTATTGAAGCAGCCTGGCTTAATTCACTTCTCAGGAAAAATACCATATTACTCTTAGATCATCTTTATTCACCAGCTTTCAAAGAATGCATATAAAGACCATTAATTATTTTTTATCAATAATGTCAGTTTAGCAGGTCACACTGATTATGCAGCTGGTACACAATTTTAAAATGGACTGTATTTTTCTAACAGCTACACAAAACTTGTTTGCAATTGGGAAAGACCAGAGGCAAGTGTAAGGAGTCCTCAAGTTACAAAACGGCCCTGGGGAGCTGAGTTCCTGGAAAGTTAAACCAGTATCTTCCCATTATCCTGTACAAAATGCACTTGGAAGGCACTAATGAGAGGGGAGGGACAAGGCTGCTGCTACATAGCTGTAGACAGACTCCCACTGGTGCAGTAATTCTGGCTTCACAACTTAAGGGTTTCTCCATGGCTTCACAAAATGGGGAGATGGAAGGAGGGCTGACAAGATAAGTAATTATTTTGGTCTGATTGTCTTATTTTGATCTTAGTGATTGAAAGGACATTCAGAAATTCTGAGGGATGCTTCTAAAGCAGAAACCAATAGCTCTGGTGGCATCAAGGTAAAACCAACTCCTGTGCCCAGCACTCGGGTATATTCTTTTCAGACTGCCAGGAGTCACAAAACTTGGCATTCAGTTGCTATAATTTTATCTGGTGGTTAGGAGCAGACTCATTACACTGGGACCACAGAGAGGAATGAATCAACAATGAGCCTTGTAAGAGACAAGTAACTAAGTTGCTGGGGAAACTGGGAATTGTTCCTAGTAATCTTGTTTACTAGTAAATGCTGTAGTCTGTAAAAGCAGAAATGTTTTCCTCTGCCAATACAAATTCATTAGTTTGCAATTTACAGTCTAAGTTGATACAAAGCCAAATTCTACAAGAGCAAAGTTTTATCTGCAAAGAGACTGTGCTGTTGGTATAGTAGTCAATTGACTGGAAAATGTATTCTCTCTTCCTTTGAAATTTAGTTTAAAAACATAAATGCGTGTGGATTTGTCTAAATAATAAATTTCATAAATGATAAAAACCAGAGAAGGTGGCAACACTTCTCCTCACTCTAATGTGAGACCAAACTGTATTTCTCTAGAGCTGCTCGAGGAGAGGAGGAAGCCTGGAGAGCCACAGGCAGATGTTGGTTGGAATCACAACCTGTGGAGTGCTGTATGTGCTGCCACAGCATGGAGCAACATTGTCAGGGGGCTGAGCAGCTGTGGTGACAGGCGGATTTACTGCAGGGGAAATGGCCTTTAGCATAAGAGCTATGAATGTGCAAAGGTCAGGGCAGTGCAAATGGAAAATGGGGTGAGACCTCTCCCTTCAGTGGCACAAAATGAGGGCAGTGAGTGCAAATGAGCTCTTATCAAAACTCTTTTGTGGGAAACTTCCCTGGTGTGCCTTAGGATACATACAAATATGCACACAACCTTGGACTACTGTCCTTTTGTACTTAAAATGTCTCAGGAAGTATGTTGTTTCTTCAATAAAACAATATGCCAGGGCTCGGAGTTAGGGTGAAGAGACTCAGAGAACGTTAGATTCTAAAATCTGAAGTAAAAATGGCTGGTTTTGAAGCATTGTCTTTTCAGGAAACCAGTACAAAAAACAATTGGCATGAATGATTGAGAGGGCTTAGGGTCTATATTAAGAACAGAAGTGTTTGAAACCTCTGCTTGTAAATATTCTTACCTTTCATGTCCTTAGTTACCTCCTAAAAAACCACCATGTAACTTCTGTGTATGATGTATAAACTTAAATGGCACAGCAAGAGAAGGTTTCTAAATTATTTTATATTAAATCAGTATAAAATGGCAGAGACTCAACCAATTCTTTGTTGGAGATTCAAGAGGAGTTGTCAGTTACATGGTTTTATTTTTGATGGAGGTGAAACTTGTTTAGGCAGTGCAATCTACATCCTGCAGACCAAATTGTTGGGGTTTTGTTTGCTTGTTTAATTCTACAAAGTATTCCTGTATTTTCCTTGCAGAAATATCCCTCAGGGTTTCAGAGAAAAGCCTTTTTCTCACATGGGGTTTCTTAGCAGTCACTGGTAGAAATGCCATTAACTGGTACCTTTCACAGGGCTTGGATTGACTTGTAGTCTTTCTTCACTAAAGAGATGTTTATGATTTAACTATTCCAAAAGCAGAGGGAGGAAAAAAAACATTCCCCCCCCCCCCCCCTTTTTTTTTAGGACTAGCAATCCCATCCCTGGTAGAGAGGCCTTATCAGTGAAGCATTTAAGCATGGGAAGCATCCTGGTTTCCAAACGATCGCATATTTCAGTTGGCTTCAATAGTTTCATTGAAGGAACGGGGATCAGTCCTACTTTGGACTGCCCTGGGGCATCGTGGGCACTTCCAAGTAGTCTCCTGCTCTGTCTCTGCAACTGGCTCTCTTTTTCTGTAATGCATTCATCATTGTTCCTTTTTTTTGCTTATAATGGCAATTACCTCTTCTTGAGTGGAACTGTATTTGCAACTGAATAAAAATTTCCAATCATCTTCGATAGTTTAGATAACTGGATAGTTTCTGAGAGAAATTACATTAAAATACTTTAAAAACATATCCTTTTTCAAAAGAGAAGTGGTCTTTTCTTAGAGGATTCTGTATACTTTACTGTACTGAGGAAGTGCTATTAAAGGGAATGATTGGACATGTTTTTATTAATAATTCAGAAGGATACAATCCCACTTCTATTTGTAGTCCTGCCCAGCAAATCAGTGTCACATTTGTAACTCTGTATTTCAGCTCAGTGTCCTCAAAGTAAGAATGTATGTGCTGGCATGGTATTGATATTACAAGACTAAACTTGGAAAAAAACCAAAAATCTTTTCATCAGCATTAATTCAAGAAGCAGAGCACTCATGTAATATTAATTCTTTTCAGGAAATAATTGTATTGTTTCTTAATTTTCTCCATATTTTCTAATGGTTTCTTTTCAGTCTGGAAGTAGCACACTTGCATGGACTTTGTATTCTCATAAATCTGGGCAGTATTCCTTCAAAGCGTTCTTTTCCCAGATGTGGGGACTCTCTGGCAAGCTGTTGCCAGCCAGCACCCAGCCAGGCTTCACAGGGCTGGTGGGACTGAACACAGTTTTAAGTAAGACTGAGCTGTGAGACTTCTCTCCCCTACTGTGCTGCTACAGATATGACCATATTAAGAAATCAAACCAAAATAAAATCTTTTGGGATGATTGTTAGGGTTTTCTTAATGAGGAGGCCATTCTTCAAAGTTCCTTTTAGGAGTGAATGCTATTTGTTTCTTTGGTGGTGGTGGTGGGTATGTTTTTTTGTTGGCTTTGTTTGTTTAGGGTTTTATTTGTTGGTTTTTATTTCCTTTCCTACAATACAGGTATAAAATCACTTGCCTTTGTAGTCTGCCAGTCCCCTGTCTCCTTTGGCTGGGAGGTCCATAAAGCCTGAGAGCTGTAGTAGGAGCCTTACCCATTGCTGGGGGAGCACTTGCAGTATGTTCAAGTCAGCCTCCAGAGATTGCATTTGCAGGCTTGTTTTAAGCTTGGGGAAAGCTTTTGAGTGATATGATTGACTTGACATTTGATTTAATGCACGACGTTCTTAAAAATGTTACAAGTAGTTAAAGATGGTGGATAGGATAAAACTGAATTGACCCCATCACGTGCAGCAGCAGCAGGGCAGCATTTCCCTGCTAAGGTGGCTTCTCTGCCCTTGCTTTGTGCAGGGGGGTAGACTGTGAAGACTGTTCTTCTTGGAGTCATGTTTGGTCATCTGTGGGAAACAAATCTGTTAATAGATTTTAAGGCCAAAGGAGACCATTAGATCATCTGACCTCCTGTGTACATAGTGGATAGAAATTGATCTAGTGATCTTTGTATTGATTCCAGCAAGTTATTTATTAAAAATATCCCTTGATGTGAGGTGGCTACCATTTTCTTTGCTTGCTGTGTTGAGCGGCAGTGTGCAAGGCACACTTAACTTTGTCAAAGCTTTTCATTGGTTCAGTTGTTTGAAGCAAGAGGATGCAAATATCAAGTTTCTGATAAAGGCAGTAGATTGCACTTGTAATTTATGTGGGAATCTCAGGAGACTGAAATATAGGAAAATTGTTTTGAGGGTAGAGAGGTCATGTTCAGTTTATCCTTTATACAGTAGTTATCCTGAAAATTTATTCATTACTTGGCTAAAAATGTTTATTTTTTACCATATGAAAGAACTGCTTTAAAAGATGCCAAGGTCAAGACCTATCTGGCTGTAGTCAAACTTCTTCCAGGCTCTGCTTCCTTTCACAGCCTGACCCAAAGCCATGCCACTGGTACTGAGAGCTGTAGCCAGGCATCAGCTTCCTGAAATTTCTGCCGATGCTCGAAGTCCAGTTAATGGTGATGTCAGAGCAGCAAAGGCCGGACCTCCCACCACAGGTGGTGGCAGTGCCTGACTGCAGTCCCAAGTTCAGCTGGAACCATCCTTTTATGTGTCACTGCCAAAACAAGTGTCTTCCTACAGCCACTATTGCCTTGATTTTCTTCCTGCATGTCACTTGACACTGAGCTTTGTCACCGTACAGGTTGCTTGTACTATCCTTTCTATTTATCAATGATTTGACCTTTTATTTATTTGTGATTACCCTACCTTTATGAGAGTTGAAGTCTTTGTTGCCTTTGTGTCCTTCTCAGTGTATATTACGTAGCAAGGCTCACTCTCCTCTCCTCTCTCTTATGAAAGTATTTCCTTAGCACTCAGCTCCTCTCTATCTTGTTGTAAGACTCATTTCTCAGCTCTGAAGCCATTTAACTTGTCCCATGTTGATTCTCTGGTGCTCAGAATGTCAGGAAAACCTCTTTAATCCTTTAAAAATACTGGTTTAATGCTGAGTTTCTCTTTGAAATTCACTGTTATTCTTAGAGTTATTAAACATAAAACCTCTAATATTTTAGATAACTCCTTTAGCCATGTCTTTCAGAATATGCCAGTGTTACCCCAGAGTAGGCCAACTGTGTTCAAAAGAACCCAAAATGGACAAAAAAGGCAAGTGTTTAATGAACGGTAATTTGCTCAAAGCTGTGCAAAGTCACAAGTACAAATACAATGTCTGTGAATAATAACCAGCCACTGATGAAATGTTAAAACAGTTGCAAACAATTAGCAAGCACTCTTTTTGTACCTCTTGTACCTGTTTTGTCACCTTAAAAAACCCCTAAGATTGCAGCTGCTGCAGGTATCTCCTGAATCAGCACTGAAGATGTTGGTTTTCCAGCAGCCAAGAATCCAAAGAATGGGGAACAGGGCTTTTGGCTTGCCAGCATTCAAGTCAGTCAGCTGAACACTGTCTTGGCAAGAGGTTTTCCATTTCCAAAGCAGTCAAGACTACGATCAAGCAGTTCAGCTGCAACCAAGTGAAATGTGATCTGGGCCTCTGACTGCTGCTGTGAACCAGAAATAGCTTGGCTGCTCATTTGAGTTGAATTTATTTTAATAATGTATTGTGCTTTTAAAATGCAGGACTGCAGTGGGTCAGTCTGAGCAGGAAAGGTATTTCTACAGTGCTCAGCAGAACCTTAGTTGAACTCACACTGGAGTGTGTCTTCTGATGGCAGAAACTCAGTTTTAAGTGATTGCAGAATAGTTGGATAGACATCAAGTGAGTCTGCTCTTTAATTTCAGTCTGAGGGCATTAACAATTTATATACAATCGTAGAGTAAATGGTGAGTATGGAGTTTGGTTGGCCTATTGGGGTTTTTTTAACATATTGTGATTGTTTGTATGAGGTTCATGTATCCTCCTAAAAGTAAATTACATTTGTTTATACATCACTGACGTCTAAGAGCAGAATTTTAATATTTTCAGTTATTTTATACTATTTCTGGCTTTAAGAAAACATCTGTTTCATAAAATATTAGTGTTAAATTCTTGTAGTATTTGTCTAGGGGTTTCAGACACACCATACTTTAAAGGTATGTTGCTAAGCCAACAGATGTTCTTATATTAATTATGATACAGTTCTTCCTTTTTTTCTGGCCTTCTTGCTTTATTCTACTTCTTCCAGAACCATGGTGAAGGGTAGGATACTTCACTATTTCATCTGATGGAGTGAAATAAATGCGTTCTGAAAGCTTTCAGCATTTTAATTAAACATGCAGATAGCTGAGGAGCAGTATAGATTACATTTTTTTATTAAAAACATGGATAAGGTACAACGTTAATCAGTGAAAAAGATCTTGCCCTTGCTTTTCTTAATGGATTATATTAGTCATTAGATCATTAGAATGAGTTCAAAGCGCTCCCTCTTCGTCTCATACTGTCACTTTGCTAATACCACTCTCTTATGAGTCACCTTCCCTTTTAGGCAGTAATAAATTTTACCTCTCCTCCTCTCTTCTTTGCTTCCCAGCACCCACTTATTTGATTTGTTGTGTAACTTTCAAGGAAAGGCCATGCTACCTGGCTGAGGAGATTGAGAAAGATGCAGCAGAAATGAAACAGTGAACCAGCTCGGCTGGTTCATATTCTGCTTTGATTTATACTCTTTCGAATGCTTTTGAAGCACAAAACACGTGCTGATCTCTGGAAATGAACACCTCATCTCCTCTGTCCCCTCCCCCAAGACTGACATTAGCTACTTATGCAAAATCTGATTTATGCAGTGGGCCAAGGCTTCTGTCCAATGCCTCCATTGCTTCCCAAGTGGGGAATTTGAAATAAAAACAGTCTTTGGAGAAGTGCTCTTTGCTCCCCTACCTGGCACAGGTGTGCTCAGGAACAGCAGGCTGGTAGGAACAGCTCTCTGTCTTCACAGCAATCAACAACACCAGTGAGACAGGAGATTGGTAATGGGTGTAGGATCTTTTCAGATTTGGGTCACTGGTTCAAATTCAGCCAGTCACCAGGTGCTGAAAGTCATTGCTGTCTGCAGGGAGCTTGGTGGTCAGCCAAATGTGCTGGAGAACTCTGTCTTTTCCATCAAAGCACTGTCCACAGGAGCTGGCACTAATTGGCCACCCCTGTTGGTGGTTTCAGCAGTAAAACCAAAGATTCTGAGCTACCCTGTCAGTCAGTCCTTAGAACGCATTCACACCGTGGTAGCAAGGTAATATGTTGGGAAGATGTTCTTAAATTCTGAGCTATATACTTGTTCTAAGAAAATCACCGATTTTTCACATTTTGGGCTAGGAAATTGGCTGTGAATACTGAATTTATTCCAATCTCTTCCCAAAAAATAAAGGGCAACAGTTTTCAAAAACTTTCTTTTCCTTTGATGCAAGGGAAAAATGCACCAACCCCCACCCACCCTGCTACCATGCCCAAGGAATTGTGAGAGCAACTAAAACTTACAGCTCATAGCTGACTCATGGGACTAAATCCATAGCAGATCATGGAGTGTTTTGTAGGATCCTGGTAAGGGGAATTTTTAAGAAAAGCCTGTTGAGCAGGATCAGATCAGCATTTTGCACCCTGACTCTGGTGAAGAAAAGATCTCCAGTAATAAGATGGCCATCATGTAATGAGAAGTGTCTTACCTGAGGAATGTAGGATTGAATGCTTTTACAAACACTGTCTTAAGCATGTTGCTTGCTCATCCAAGTAGCTCTGTTTGAAAAAGCTTATTTGGATTACAGCTTAATTGTCTCCTCCTGTGTGACTCTTCTTAGGAGTGAACTGCATCTTTTATATTTTCTTGGTTAGCACAGAAGTGCTGCACTCAGTCAGTCCTAGGAAGGAGTGTTGCCTCTTAAGAGTTAATGCTCATCCAGTCAGAGGGTGTGTTTGCATTTCAGTGCAAACATAAAAGTTCAAACAGTGAATTAAGAATGACTTCTCTAAAACACATACTTCCTAAGCAGTTGAAGAGCGATTTATATTGCACACAAAGAACCCTGCAAATAATTTCCAGGGGAAAAAAAAGTGTTTGTAGAACTTTCCATCTGTTTGCAGATTATTCACGGCTAAATTAATAGAATATTCCTACATTATTCAGTTATGGCAATGTGCACCTTAGAAATGCCTTGATAAGGTGTGCTACAAAGACCATCCATATTTAAAATAGAGCAGAACAAGAGCTGCCTGATCTGGTGGTACATCAGAGGGATATTTCATGATTCATATTATTTGTAGTATAGTGGTTTCCAGGATCTGCATTTCTGGTGAAGGTAAGGTCATTTACAAAACCCCTTCTGTTGTAGAAGATTAAATGGAAAAGGCTATCTCAAAGCTTCCTGAAGCTAATAAGAAGACTACAAACCCCAGGTGCTGAAATGGAAAATTTCAGTGTCTTTTGGATGAGACCAAGTATTTATTTCTTATTACAAGATTGCATTTATTTATCAGGAAATACTTCTGATTGCCTTTCACTGTTTTCTTGTATTATAAAGTTTTTAAAAGAAAGCCTAGTTCTGATTTTCACAAATGAAATACAGGAGCAAAAAGAAAAGTCTCACCAAAGTCCACAAAGTGCTGGATGCAGAGACCTGAACTTTATGGTAGCTGTGCTTCCTTAAAGGCAGTGTTTGCTGCTGACTCTCTTGTGCTGATAGCCAGATTTGTTTGAGTTATGGCCTTGGCTTCTACACGCTTTATTCTGCATTTATTAGGCTTGTAGCATAGCTTGGTCCCAGAGATAAATTTGGGCAGTTGTCTGATATTTCATGATGTTTTCTCTCTTTTTTTCCCCCTTCAGTTTCCCTCATTACAAGCAATGTAACATGCAGCTGTGATAAATTTAATCTGGTGACAATATGTATGTCTGGTATCTGATTCATCTTTGATTTCATGGCTGAATCCCAAAGAAGGGAGAGAGGGAGGAAATTGGGGGATTATAGTGGCAAGCAGGATTTAGATGCTGGTAGAGGTGATGAAGTATCAGCAACACTTCCTCAAGCAGAGAAGTAGCAAAAGAGAAACCAGAGTGCTCAGGTGGAAAAATACTAAAACTGGAGATAAGAAAAATGCAAAATTAATATCAATGATTTAAGAATGAGTGTGTAAGGCCATCAAGAAAGCTGCTGGATGCTTGTCACTAGAGCAGAGAGATACATCCAGGAACTGACACTGAGTGCAGGAATTCGCCCATCCAGTTCCATCAGCAAAGTTCATTCAGTCATCCCCTTTACCTCTCCTAGACCACTTCACAGAATACAAATACCTTTGCTACTGCCACTGCTGAATGCCAAATAAATAAGTTAATCCTCTAATAAAATTTAGACATGAAATAAATAGGTCAATCCATTTATTCTCTAACTAGGGTTCAGAAGGATAATGAGGTTTGGCTGGAGGCGGCACAGTGCCCTGGCAGCATATTGCTGCTTAGCCTGCTAATGATTGTGGTATGCTTAATCCTAATTCATTTTAAGGCATCCTTTTGTTTAGACTTTGAAAAATTTAGCCTAACAAAACACTGAAAAACAATATTTTGAGACACAAGCCCACCAACAGGCCAAACTTTAATGTCATGTGCTTCTGCTTAGAGTAAGTATAAATTGCTGTGATCTTGATCCTGTCTTGTTCTCTAGGTACTCGCCTTGGCTCCTCTCATCACTGCTTCACTACCTTTGTAGTTCAGCTGTACAAAGTCCTCAGAGAGGTTACATGTTCGTATCTGTGTGCCAGACACTTCCATTTCTGTTCAGCTGCTCTGTTGGTTTTGTAGGTGGTTACATTTCTGAAGAAAATCTCTGAGCAGTCACAGTAGTGACTGTGGCTCTGTAGCATTCTGAATGATCAATGTAGTAACATTTTGTTTCATTTCCATCTTTCTCCCCAAAGCAAAATGCGTCAGTCTGTAAGCCAGGGTATATGGTATTTGCCATAATGAGGACATGATTCAAGGAGGTGGCAAAATGCAAGGGTATTCCCCCTTTTTGACGATTTGTAATCTAACTTTTGTGAGAGTGCAAAAGAGTCTTTTTTCTTTTTTTATTGTGGTAAAGGACAGTTGTGGATACCAGCTGAGGTCTTGAAATGGGGCTATATGTGTTCCTCTCTTTAGATGTGACTTGGTTGGATAAGAGCTGCTTCATTTGTTATCCTATTTCATGGGGTTACCTGGTACCATTAAAAGCTTGCTGGCCTTTTCTTAAAATGTGCTGCCTTTCTGGGCAAGTAAATTAAATCCCTATGTGACATTTGCTTACGTGAGAATTAATCTGTTATGAATCACATTTTAAAGCTCAGATGGAAAGTGCTACAGAAATGCAAAATATTTATTATGTTTTTTATGAACAATTGTCTTGTCATGTATGCATATTCACCGCAAATTCATATTGACGTTTATTGTCCAAAAATGTTCTGCCTTTTTTGCTGTTATTGTTGTAGGATTGATTTCAGCATAGTCTATTTTTTGAAAGGCTTTCTTTTTTGAACTGTAATATGCAAATCACAGCAATAGGAGAATCTTCAACTTCTTTTCCCTTTAATTAAATTTAGCAATTACAGTGCCATGGCACCTATGTGAACCACCATATGTTATTCATCTTTCTTATTGTTCTCAATTAGGGTGTTGTCTGGTATGGGGTTTTTTGTCTGCTTCTTCTGCAGTGATTAATATAATAGAGTTATAATCTCACTTATAATCAAACTTTCAGGAAAGGTTATTGGATTTGAGGTGACTTGTATGCAAGCAATTTCCCAGCAGCCAAACTGAATGCTTGCAATTTATGGGTTGTCAAACCTTTATCATTTCATGGCCAGATTATTACTACATCTAATAGACAGGTTTCTGGATTGTTGAGTTTTGTTTTTTTGGTTTTCTTTCCATTTTAGGGGCAGTATCTGTGCTTCATTAACTGCAGTGTAATTTTATAGGAGGCCATATTTTTCAGATACTTTGTAATTGGCTTGTTATCGAGGCAGCACAAAGCAATCCCGTCACCATGAGTGTACCGTGCATGGTGAGGTGTAAGCAGAGCTGACTGGAAAAAATTATTTACTTTCAAGAAAAAAACACAGATTTCTTCTTTCAAACTATATATCCTCTTATGTATTAGGGAGATTAAATGTATAGATATATTTATATTTAGAAACTACTGTTGCAAGGAGCAGGAGAAGCACTCAGAACCAGTACACACACATCCTCTAGATGGGATTTTCTTGTTCTCTCCTTGCACTAAATGCTATGTGCACATGAGGAGTGATGTAGTCACTAGGCTCGGTACCCTGGGAGTGCTAAAAGAGGGAGAGGAGAAGTGTGGAATAGTTCCTTTGCTTATAGAAGATAAAGATTTATTTTATTCATGGCTGAAGTAAGTAATTTTCTAGCCATAGGAGAATAAATGTTGGGCTAAAAGTATCTTTGTTTTCTCACTATATAAAAGTTTTAGTTTCAACTGGGCCATCATACTAAGGAACTATGACAGACATTAGAGCATTTTCCCCCCAAAATGACAGTTCTCTTATAATTGAGATCATCCTAAGTCTCACCTGATATGCTGAGTTCTAAGGCAGGACAGATCTTTCTAATCTATCTGAAATAATAACTGCAAAATTGAAGGAAGTGCCAGCACCCATGAGAGGGTACATCATTGACAAAATAGAAAGTCAGATATGATTTGGTTTCTTTGAAGCTGCTGGCTAGGGAGGAAGGGCACTACATTAAAAGTATCTGAATTATAAAGGCCAACATTTACCAGCTCTGAAGGTTTTAGGGTGATCTCCATTAAATAAATGGCAGCTGCAACTCTGTTTCTGACTGAGCAGGTATCCACGTGCCAGAAAGCCTCTGTCATAAATTGATAGCCCTGCTGGAAATCTAGAGGCCAAAGAACAAATTGCCAGTATTATTTCTATGAACCCAAGATTATTCTGTATGCTATAGTGTAGGTGGTGCTAGCTTTACCCAATACTTAAGCCCCCTAGAAAATATAAAATATTTTTATTCTTTTGAGTGCTGCTGTATTTCAAAATGGTTTATGTTCCAATTGTTCATGAACCGTGATCCTTGATCAGCCTTCATTTTTTCCACACAAGGTATTCAAATCTGCAAATAGAAGGCTGTTATCAAACCCTTGAACACACTTTAATATTTCAAGCAATAGCATCAAGTTGTGTTTTCTGTATATTGCTCTCTTCAAGGATTGCAGGCTGAGCTATATAGGACCGTGGAGATTGTTTTTTATGGCTTTATGTATCATTTTTCACCACCCTATTTGGTGTCATTTGGGTCTTGTACACTTCATTTACTACAAAGTAGATGCTTTTACCTTAATACAAGGTGGTATCTGATTTCCATCCAGCTGTACCAGGTTAGTATTTCCTCAAAAGAGCATTTTATTGGCTTTGTGGGCTGTGCAGTGATGTAAAATGGTTCAAAAATACCAAGCTCTAGTTGTCTGCTGTTTCCAAATGAAGACAATCTTCCATTTAATGGCATTCTGCAATTTGGATTTGAAATGTTCAAAAGTGGTAAAACTTATACAGCATTTCAAAGGAGAAAAGCATATGTACAATATTATTCATGATTAGGCTCTGGGAGACTCAGTGGCCTCCCAGTTCTTAAAGGGGGCCTACATAAGAGATGGAGAGTGACTTCTTCAGGTAAAGCAGTGGTAGGATGAGTCGTAATGGTTTTAAATTGACAGAGCAGGTGGAGATTATTTAGTAGGAAAAAATTATTTCCTCTGTGTGTGAAGAGGCACTGGCACAGGTTGCACAGAGAAAATGTAAGCTGCCTCATCCCTGGAAATGCTCAAGATGTGTTTGATTGGGATTTTGAGCACCCTGGCCTAGTGGAAGATGTCTCTGCCCATGGCATGAGGGTTGGAACCGGATGATCTTGAAAGTCCCTTCCAATCCAAACCACTCTATGATTATATGCTGATTTGTTTCAGAGTCACTCGTAAAGCATCTGTGGATTTGCATTAGTTTATTTGCAAAATCAGTCAAATGTACCATGTAATTTTTTCAAATAATGCCTCTCATACTCACTAGACAAGCAGCAATGAAAACTTTATTTACCATTCAAACTTGTTGCCAGCAACCATCCTTAGAGTATCCACTGCATCTTTGTCTTAGAAACAGTGTCAGCAAGAGATCCCAGATAAGAGTCACAGCAAAAAGAGCTGGTAGAATTGCCAGGTCTCATTTAAACTTTCTAAATATGATATCCAGTGCTCATATTTACTTCAGTTCTGTCTTCTATGCAAATTGAAAACTTGTATGAAAACTCACTGACACGTTTGTAAACATTTGGTTTGGAAGGGACCAGTGTATAAAGGGTAGCAGGAGATGCCCTTGTATAAATCAGGCCTGTCATTTTTGGCTATCTTATCAGTGTTTAGTTCCTGGCAGAGGTTTGAACATCAGGTATCTCAAAGGTTCAAATATTCCACATTTCATTGGTCTGTGCTTGACTGCTGAATTTTAGCTTTGAAGAAAGGATGCTGGTTTCATGCACCTCACCAAATTTCTTCTTGTCTCCATCTCCTTCTCTTCAGAGTTCCAAATTAGTTAATTTTCCTACAAGAATGCCAAAAGCTGAAAGTGACTGCTGTACCTTTCCTCCTAATGTAAGAGTCATGTTGGTAGGTGGATGATTACATTTAATGGGAAAAATGGGATTCCTCTGAACAACAGTAAATTCAGTAAAATTCAGTCCTTGTTCAGTATTGAAGGTCACCAAAAGAACACAGTTTTTCTGTTTCAGCAGTTCTGTTTGCTTCCTTTTACACATTTCTCCTAAAGGAAAAAGCCTATCAACCATATCTAGAACAAGGGCTACATCCATACTGAGACTTAACTAAATTAAATACCCTGATAGCTCATCTTCAAAGATGGAAATGGTTCAAAAGTTTTCTCAGTCAACAAGTCTCCGCCATGTTCCTTTCAGGATCAGTTCCATGTTTGTAATGAACAGAAAAGACATGTTGTTTTCCCATTAAAAAAAAAAAAAATCTGACCAGAAAACCATTAGAACCTTGCCAGTTGGGATGAGAAATGCTGCCTGCAGGAGTTGTGAGAGAGCATTCTGTCAGATGTGACATATATGCATGAACACCTATGGGCTTATTACAGCCTCCACAGTGGTGTGCTGTCAGCAATGTATTTCTGCTGCATATGACCTTGCAATATTTATTTTTATCTAAAAGGCAAAGAAGGAGGGAGCATTATTCAGTGGAGCTTGGGTATCTCCTGTAACCTTTATGGAGTCTCTGCCAACCACTTCGTAACAGTCTGTAGCACATTGACTCTGTGTAGGACTTGGGTTATTGAAAAGCCATAGCGGTAAATCCTATGTGGCTGGATGTCACTGGAAATAGGAGAATTCTTTGCTCTTCACTGTTGTATTACAGCTTACAAGTCTGCTGTCTCCACCAGCTTATTCCTAGGGGAGTTTATTTTCCACCCTTAAAAGAAGGCTGCCAGGCTGATTTAAGGCCAGAAGTGATGCTTTCAGAAAAACATGGGTCTGTTGAACCTTGGATCATTTGACAGGTGGTCATAAGGTTTTGTTTGAAGTCAAAGAAAGCTGAATCTTGTCTGGTTTTAAATAACATCCCTTGCCACAAGATTTGGCAGCCTTGTGCTAATGCCTCCAATTAGGAAAGGAAGGCAGTGGAGCCGTGAAAAGAAAAGTGACCTACAGGTGAAATGCAAAATGTAGGCAAATTATGTGAATGGTGTAAAAGTGAAATAACAGGTAAAATCTCTCCTCTCTTAATAATATGGTGTTTTACAGTATGGGCTTTTAAAAGCAGTCTTATTAAAACTAAGGCCTAAGCTGCTTTCCTTACTGTCCTGTAGAACACCAGTGACCTTTGTAAATTTAAGGACAACACGAGTGGTTTCCTGGTAGTACCTTAAATTCACTCAGCTTGCTTTTGAATTCCATCTATACCAAGTTGCATAAAATACTGCACCGGTTACCATAATGCATCAGTTTATGAAATGAAGTGTTTCCACTCCTTCACTTGCAGGAAAGTCATCTGTCACCAGAGTGGGAAGTGGAGAGCAAGGATAGTGTGTTAGAGAAAGCTGTCCCCACTCACATGCCAGATCTCTTTGGGCTCCTGAATCACCTCTGTCCCTCCTGCATGTGCTGTCTGATGTATCTGCTCATTCCTGAAGTAACATTAACTGGGGTTTTGCTCCACAGGGTTAAGCACTGGGAGGCACTTTGGGCTCTGCAGACAGAACGAGACAGCACTGAGGTCAAAATCCACTGTGTGTCTGCAGTACAGGAACCACACAAGTTTCATTTACACAGCTTACCACTGAGATGTTTCACTGTGGTACTGATAATGGTAATGGCTTTGTGGTGGGGACTCACTGAAACCATCAGCTGCAATCTCTCTGTTGGGCAGAGCCAGCTTCTAAACTCTTGAGTGTCATTCTGGGCTGTGTAAAATCCATACTATGAGCCACAATCCATTTCCAATTCACCCTGCCATCCATTCCTTGTTCTGTTATCTCCGGGCTAAAACTAGAGTAGAGAGATAGTCTTTTAATAAGACAGTAGTTCTTTCATTCTGCAGCTAACAAAAACCAAATAAAATGGGATTTCTCATTTATGCTATATCTTATGGAAGTGAAAAGAGCATGGAATAATTGTAACCAAGATAAATACACAAGTCATAACCTTTCTAGCATAACTATGCCTGTTCCTAGAAAATTAGAATGTCATGAGCTAAAGGCAATTTGTTCAGGATGCCAACAGAATGATAAGTCTGACTACTTGATTTTTTTTTCTCATTAGATAGTTTTAGTAAGGCTGAAAAGTGAATGCAGCTGGTTGGAAGAGCTTTGTACATCTTTGAAGATACACCTCGACCCACCTTTCCCCTGACAATTTATATGGCAGTTTGTTTTTTGAGGCAGTGATGCTTAGTTAGGGCTGTGGTGACATTTCAGAGACATTTAAGTATTCTTTTTGGAAGAAGAAAACTCATATGATGTATCATGGTTAGTTCTGTTTAGTTGAATTTCATGTAACATTTCTCCATTATAGTTAGGCTTTGTGCTGTCGAAACTTATTATTTTTTTAGGATAAACATTTGTCTCTTGAGACAAAGAATTGATTTATAAGGCATGCTGAAAGTAGGACTGCAACATGTGAGATGATTGGCATGCCCCATTCAGTGGGCAGATCCCCTGTGGCCATGCTTTTTGTTTTTAGAGCAAAAGAGCTGTACAGTCTTTCATCCATAATGTGCATCGAGAGCTTGAACTTTTACAATTTGTACTCATGTGAAACCCACATTGCAGCCCCATGGGTATTTGCTTGCATGAAGAGTGGAGGCTTTTTCCAGCTCTTTCACTGCTGGAAAAAGTAGTGTCCTTATTATTTCAGTCAGTTCACAGCATTCAGAGCCCAAAAGTGTGATAGGCAGTTTGCAAAACAAGTAAAGAAAAAATGGCTCTTCCTCAGCAGAAACGTAATTTTCAAGTGAATTGCAGTGCAATCACAATAAGAAAAGCCAACCGAGGAGACAAGGCACAGAAATTATGGTTTGGCATCGTAGCAAAAATCTTTTGGGCTACATGTGCTTCAGTGGTCACTGTTGACATGACTGAAGCTCCTCTTTGTTTCCATGCATGCTGCTGTCACTGTCTGTCTCTTTGTAGCTGCCAGCTGTCTTTTCCCTCATTCTCCTGGACTCTGGAGCAGTGACTCTCTAAGGTTGGCCCTGTAAAGAGGTCTGGCCTTCAGTGAGTCCCCCTAGGCCCTGTGGGGGAATAAAGTGTTTTAAATAATACATTCATCTTCCTTGGTACACGTTAAAGCAATTTTATTGACAGATGATACTGGAAACATGAAGTTCAGTGGATTTCTTTGCCTTTACAGGTCAAGACAACCCCCAGACCTCAGCACGTAGCAGCATGAGTTCAAGAAAAGGGTGGCAAGGATTGGGAGAGTCTACTGGGGCTGGTAGTGCGCAGTATTCTCAGCCATGACCTAGAAAATGAGACACTGGTCACATTTGTAGATGATCCTCAACTGAAAGGAGAGGGGACTGCTGATGCAGTGAATGGCAGAACTTTGCTCCAGAGGGGCCTTGGTAAACTTGGGGAACAGTTTAACAGGAGCCTTGTGGAACCACCAGAAGTGATAAGCTCTGTTCTTGCACCAGGATCTGCCATCAAACAAATGTTGCCATCATAAATAAGATTGTTGGCAATTGAGCAGTTTAGACTACTACTTCTGTATGAAGCCTGATTTTACCATATAAATGAGGCAAGCCCCTCACTTTTGTATTGTGCTTTCCAATTTGGAAAATGGATTTTTAGCATCCTGAGGTTTGATAATTTAATATTACTGCAATGTTTTGAATGTATAGTGCTATCTAAGTGAAGTTTACCTGTGTTGTTGGAGAACACACAAGTTATCGAAGGCCCAGGCAACAGAAACTGTGTAAGCTGATGGAATCCTCTTCTGTCATTGATTGCCTCAGCGTTTTTCAGTATGTCTATCAACATTCAGAGAAGTTCTAAGTCATTGACAGACCTAGAGGTAAGGTCATTGTCCCCTCATTTGTCTGCTCATTGACAACTGGTATGTGGGTGAGGCTTGCTTTTTTTCTCATACATGAATGTCAAGTGGGTATTTGAATGAGCAGAAGGAAAACCAGCAGCGAGTACAGCTTTCACAATTGAGCAGAGTCCTCAAAAGGTTTCTGCCATCTGCATTTCTTTCCATCCTCTAACTGGTGTAACTGGTGTGCTAAGGCACTCTCCTTCCTATTCATCCTTGCAGCAATGACTTAGGAAGGCACAGAAAGTATGAGGAAGCTCTATGGCTAAAAGCTGAGTGAAAAGGGGTCTGCCATACAAAACTGACACATAGAACTGATACCTGAGTTACTGACAGGCAGGTGGATGGAAGTGGTGTGGACTAGAGCTGGAGGAAGGATGGCTGAACCTCAGGATGGGCAGGGATTTGGTGACAGATGCTTTATGCTATGAGGCTTTTAACAAGCTCTGGATAGGATCATCATATTTCCCACTACTTACAGTGACACTGGCCAGCTAATAGACTCCTGGCACTGTGTGCATGGATGTACATGCATGTACGTGGAGAAGATGATGACAACAACAAACTGAAATGTATGAGACATTAAAATGCATCATCTTGTCATGATTTATCTTATTTATGTTATCTGTGGACCAATTTCATGATTCTCCAATGGTCTGAGTTATGACTCTTGTGCACTTAAAGCTGACATAATGGCAGCTTCTGTGCAATGAGTTTAATCCTGACACAGAATGTAAAAGGAGAAGGGCTACACCAAAGACATTTAATTAGGTGCTTTCTTTCTAGTTCTTCAGAGGACTAACTTGCAGTACTAACTACTTGTTTAACGTGTTCTCTGACGTTACTGAGCTGTGAGTGGCTGCAATTCTGTTCCAGGCACATTTCTATTGAGGTACTTGTGCGTCACAACATTGCTGAACTTCTTAATTTTTAAGCTTCCAGCCTCCTGAGTGTAATCAAATAAGCACACTCGAGGGCAAAACAGCAACTAGAGGCACAGTACTAGGCTTCCTTTCTCACCCTCCCCTTAACTACTGCACACACTGAGCTTCTGAACAGGCATTCTGCCTCTGTTTTTACTGACAGGACCAGCTTCATCTTAGCTTTTCCTTTAGGTCTGCCTTGCTCATGATGACAGAAAATTCTCCCATCCTCTAGTGTCAGAACAGGCATCTCAAAAGCAACTTGCTGTTCGCCTCTGTCAGCAGCAAAACAGAAGATGTATATTGGTTAATCAGCTGTGCAAGGCTGAATTATTTAAAGAGTCTTCTGTCATTCTCTAGGAAAGATTTTCATTTCAGCATTGAATTTTAAGTTTTTAATTACCTAACTACTTTTTTCAGTTCAGTGCTCTTTAGCTGGAAGCAAACATTGCGGAGTCATTTAGGAATTGGGCTGTAACAGCATCTGTCTCTAGCTCTGGTTACAGAAGGCAATACCTGGAGCTTTTAATTGTTTTCTTCTTCTTTCATCTGATTTTCCTTTTGAAAATCTGAATCTAAACTGCTTTGTGAGAAAAACATCTTATATTTTTGCCTGTCTAAAGAGTACTGTGATGAGATCCAGCTTTTCCTTATGGATATGCTAGGGATTATTGGAATTTAAACTGACAAATAGTAATAAATCTTTAAAGTTCGTTTGGACTTCAGCTCAGGCACTGCACCTGAGCATAGGGAAGTGACAGGGGAAATCTGTGAAAGAATTGTGTGAAGGTCACTGCTAGGAGACTCCTCCCTCTGTGTGCAAGGCTTCAATGTTGCTTCCAAGAGAATGGTTAAAATAATAAAGACAATTTCTGGGACTGGAGTATGAGAAAAGGAAGGTTCCTGTCTTTCCTAACTTCAAGTCACATTTCTGTAACACTGCTGCAGTTCCCAAGGGTGGTAGTGAACCCTGGTTTTTTGAGGGACAAGGTTTATATGAGTGAAGCCATTGAATTTATGAGAAATCATATGGGGCAAATCAAATTTGCTTGATGCCACAGTAACGGGACAAAATTTTACTTTATTTTGCTTTGATGGATTATTGGCCTTTCCCTTTATACTTAGGAAATGAAAAATACTTGAATAGGAGGTAATTCTTAAAGAGTTTTGACTTGCAGATCTCAGCTCTGATACCAATCTTGGCTGCATGCTGTTTGCAGTTGTTTAATGTCTGCCCTAACTTGTCCATTTGTAAAATGTATGACATGCCCACAAGAGTTAGTATGAATTCATTAGTGCTTCTGAATTGCTCTTGCATCATCCAGAGAAACGTGCTCACCCTCCTGCTCAGTATTAGAAGTGAAATCCCCATTCTATTTCAGCTAATGGCTGGAACTCTGATCGACTTCCAAAGAGGTAAGATATCATCCAATTACCATAATTAGATTGTTAAGAATTGTTCAGCTCCAAATTTTGTAATAATTCAAAGGCTGTTACCTTCATGAATTTTAAGTCAGATGCAAGTATAGCAGGTTGCAAATCTTCTGGTGCTTATGCAGTCACATTGCACTCAGCACTGGAGACCATTCACATTCTTCACATTCAGCACATTTTGGAACCTTGATGAGCCAATTAGAAAATCTGTGTATATAAGCCCAGAAAAAGTGTAACAGAATCTTTTCTTTAATGTTGTCACTCAGGTAATGCCCAGTTCTTTCATGGCTTTTGCCAACTATTGAGCTCCTGCTTCCAGAGTTTTGCTTGAATAGTTAATTTGAAAGTCAAGTGTGAAATGAAGAATGCAAAGACCAGCTCTGTGGGATGTTTTGTGATACTAGTGGAAATGTTCTCTCCAGTCAGCATCTCTAAAGACTATAAAACTTGATTTAAATATTTTTTTCTACTGTACAGTCCCCAACAGACATTGACTGTTAATAGTTTTTACAGCTCTGATTTAATCTGGTAGAGTATTGAACTTGTATGTGAAAGGTAATAAAATCCTTTTAGTAGGAAGATGGAGTTTATGTTCAGAATAACAATCTATCAGTTTTGCAGATTGTTAAATTGCTGCCTTACAAGTGTGATCAGATTAAGTCAGCCTAGCTGCATTTTGAGTCTTGCTTTTCACAGAATCACAGAATTTTTAGGGTTGGAAGGGACTTCTGGAAATCATCCAGTACTGGCCAAGTCCCTACCAAGGCAGGGTCACCTGGAGCAGGTGCCACAGGAGCGTGTCCAGGTGGGGTTTGAAAGTCTGCAGGGAGGGAGACTCCACAAGCTCCCTGGGCAGCTCTTGCAGTGCTCTGCCACTCTCAATGCAAGGAAATTCTTCCTCGTGCAGAGGTGGAATTTCTTGTCTTTTAGTTTATGGACATGGCTCCTTGTCACTGAAAAGAGTCTGGCACCACCCCCTTGGCACTTTGAGAAATTTGCATGCATTGATAAGATCCCCTCTCAGTCTTCTCTTCCCCAGACTAAACAGGACCTGTTGTCCTGCAGTCTCTTCTCACAAAAGAGAGAAATCCTGGATCATCTTTGTGGCCTCAGCTGGACTCTCTCCCACAGCTCCTTGTCTATCTTGTACTAAGGAGCCCAGAACTGGACACAGCTCCAGATGTGGCCTCACTAGGGCCAAGTAGAGGGGCAGGATCAGCTCCATTGCCCTGTTGGCCACACTCCTCCTGAGGTGTTCCAGGATCCTATTGGCCCTCCTGGCCACAAGGATACACTGCTGGCTCACAGTCAACTTGTCACCACCAAGACTCCCTCGTCCTTCTCTGCAGAGCTGCTCTTTTGTAGGTCAGCCCCATCACATGCTGGAAATCCTAGACCTCAGCTGCAAGTTGAGGAGTTGCCTCCATGTATTTGCTCCAGAAGAGCTGGTGGCTGTTTTCTGCCATGAACGCTTTGCTGAGGACTCCTGTTTCCTAGTGTGACTTCTCAGGTTGCTGTCTTTTTGGGCTGCGCCCATCTTTCCTGGGCTGCTGCCTCAGAAAGCTCCAAGGTTGCAATGGGGTTGCACTGACCTCACTGAGCATCACGAGGTTGTTGAGCAGAAAAACCTGACCTAGCTCTGTCCATGGTTTTCCCCAAGACTGGCCAGGAAAGATTGAGGATATGAGCAGTTAGCAGGGTGCATCCAAAGCTATTGGGTAGCTGTTGGATGACTGTCTTTTCAAAGGGCTTGCAATAGGATTCCAAGTTTAGCCTGTTCCTAGGGCCAAAGGAATGGCTGTGTCTTGAGAACGTCTCAGGGCTGCCTCAGCATTCCCTGGCATGAGTTTCAGATGGTTTTTGCATCCATGTCAGATAAGGATGTTGGGCCAGAGATTGTGGGAATGGGTTTCCTTGCTGATGTGGGTTTAAGTTGTAGGCTTACCAGTTTGCAATTCTTAATTTGAAAACTTTTTTGGCCAGGTGCTTTGTTCATAGTGTGTCTGTGCATGCATAGTACTTTAACATCAGTTTTCTTGTTTATAAATAATCTATTACCTCATTGGTCCTGAACAGTAGAACTTGAAGCTGTCTTCATCACCTCAAAAACATCTTGCTACTAAGCTGATAAACCATCCTTCCCTTTGTGTGACATGAATGTTAAAATGTTGTAAACAAGTTTCCAAAGGATCAACAGCAATTTTTCATGCAGGATATATTAATTTGTCTTGTAATATTCCTTTTATGTCAACTGCAATAATCTACTGTGCTTAAAGCATAAATGTATTTTCATGTGTGTTTGTCTGAAGTGACAGCAAGTTGCCAGAGATGTTATCAGACACAACATATGAGGATGAGTAACACTGTGGCTTTATGACTGCAGGTTTTTAAAAGGCAGGGGAAAATACCATTAGAAGCTGAATATTATTGGTAGGTTTATCACACAATATGTGAATGTTTAGAGGGAATATGAAAAATAAAGTATTTGCATTTAGGCCAGCACTTTCTGGAACACCACAGAGCAGTATCAGCCTGTAGGGTTTCTGTCACATAATGCAAACATGGGTGTATTGGGAGCAAAATACTGACTGCTGCTCCATCTGCAAACTGTGGGTTCTGTGTGATGATGACGATGATGAATGAGCTCAGCATCCCAGAAGTGCTAAGTGCCTGGGTCTGTGGGTGTATATGTAGTTACAATTTGATTATTTTAACTGCATCTCTTCAATATCAGCATTGCATCGTGCAGCCAGGGTCCAATTAAACACTTGTTGCGAAAGACTTCTGCAATGACTCATTGGTGAAGATCTTTGTGATGAGTAACAGACCCTTCTGAGTCCTGAGCAGCAGAGTGTGACACTGGCAGCATGAACCATGATGGGACCTCTTATCTCAGCTTTTGTCCCCTGGTATCTAAATGGCAGCAGAAGTTTGGTGGAAGCTACGGGGCTTTTTCTAGCTATTCAACCAGGGGTGTTCTAAGAGTCTTACTAGAGCTGCAAGCCAATAGGAGAAAATAAGTGCAAGGAAATTCTAGCTGGAGCCTTAGAGTCTTACAGTTCACAGAATGATCTCAAAGCATGCCACATGGATTCCCCTGTGGGGAAATACAGGTGAACAGGTAGCTTCTTGTTTTGCTGAGAAAGTCTCTTGCTGTGAAATAGAATATTCTTGTATCCCTTGGCATGGATGTGGAATCGATCTCCAGGTGATCCCTTAGCTCTAAGTAGCAGTCTCTAGGCTGATGCTGGAAATCGTGGTTGTACTGATCCTGTGGGGGGGCACTGCAGGAAACAGTGTCAAGCAGTGCTTGAGAGATTGTGCTTTTGAGGGAAGGGAGAAGCATAGGCATTGATGTTCAAAATGTGTAATTTCTCAAATCAGATACATTAATTATTCCTTTGTGGGTGCCATGGCTTAATCCCAGAATCCTCAAATTCTGCTGTATAAGAAAATGTCTGTGGTGTTAAAGCAAATACCCCCATTTCAACTTTGGAAACTGTTCCCGTTATACCAGAACTAAATGATGCTCTGATAGTTCCTTGATTGGCACTTAGAAATGAAAAGAACAGTAAGAGTAAAAAGAGAACACTGCTGCAGACAAGGAAGTCACCCATGAAGTAGCTGAACTTTCGAAAACAAGAACAAAGCTGTATTTATCCTCTCCTTTTTAAAAATAAAATAAACATGTATATATATATATATAATACAATCTCTCATAGCTCTTGTATTAACCCAGATACGTGATCTCTCCAAAAGCATGCACTGGGAGGATATTTCTGACAAGACTGGGTTGGTGGTGAGGCCACCACAGTGTAATCCATTATGGAGCCATGTCCTCTGCAATGATTTTCTAGGCACCACTTCACAGCATCTGGTGTGGGGCTGTTCCTCCTGGGAAAGCACCCTGGGAGAGTGTGCTGGGGTAACCCCACCATGGCAAAATTGTACTCTTTTTAGCAATATAAATCAATAGGTACCACTGGCCATGTGATGAGTAATAAGCTACAACTTCACAGTGTGAGCCCTGCAGACAGAAAGTGGAAATAAAAAAGTCAGAACAAAGGAGATTCGTGACTGTCTCACAAATTTGCTGTAGCAGCTACCCTGGTCTACTACTGGACTTCATTGATGTTTCAAATCTGACCTCAAGTCAGGGCATAAGAGGGACTATCCTTGGCAGCTCCATTGATTTAGAACCACTGCAAGAAAAGAAGGAATGAGAGCTGCCTTTGTTTGTTATTTTTAAAATCTGACTCCCTGTTGCAAGGCAGTAAGATGAGCAAATGGCTCTTGCACCTGGCAAGTTACCATCAGCAATTATTGCAACACTTAGTGTCTTTCTGCCACCAGTAGAAATCTCTTTGCTCCCTTTCATGTCAGAGATTTCATTGTTCTTATGGGGATGGTAAAATTAAAGCCACAAGATTTACTGCTCTAATTCTCTTTTGTTTGCAACAAAAGGGAGAGACAGGGAAGGATGATACATGGAACTGGATTTTGTTTTGTTGGGGTTTTTTCTCTTTTACTGACCAACAAAAATAAGTGACAAAAACTGTTTGTTTAAACTCATCAAACAATTCCATTAGCAATTGTATTAAAGACTATTATTTAGATATAGGAATCTTGTTATTAAGAAACAAAAGCTGTGACTACATTTCACTCTTTTCTGTTCACAAACCTTGACATCTGAGCAGGCTGTACTTTATGTATTTCTTCATGTTTCTTTCAGTACAAATATTTGCTAGTTTTAGGTATGTCATAAATGTGGTGTAAATGTCAAGAACGCTGTTTTTGGCAAATATGTCAAAAATACTGTTTAAGATAAGTGTATGGGCGGGAAACAGTGTTTGACAGGAATCCAGTTTTCATTTGTAGCCCTTCCATTATTGTCCTGTGTGTGTGACCTGAGATGATTTGCCAAATCAGACTTTTTCAAAGGGGACATCTGTGAACATAAGTGCAATTCCCATGTTCTAAGCCAGCATCTGACAGTAAGCTATTTGAACCCTCAGTTGAGTGGAGAGAAATGAGAACAATGAAATAAAGACAATTCACCAGATGCCTCATGGAAAAAGGTGAACTGCTGCAGGAGCTTAGAGTGGCTGCTTTGCACCTCGTGGTCCAGAGCTTACACACTGAGGTGAAAACAAGAAGGATTCATATGTAGCTCCTCAACAGTGTTTCTTAGACACCCTGGATCTCATGTGACCCATGCTCAGTGATGTTGGAATTCATTTCTCTGAAGCTTCAACCTTGGCATTTTCAAAAACAAGCTTCTGCTGTGGTTAAAATTCATGCACATATAAAAATAAGTTTCAATTACAGCCCTGTTGAGCCTTAATTTCTCTCAATGAAATTAAACTCTTCACCAGACCTGCATGTTTTCAGTATTAACAGACAGGCTGTATTTATGAATGCTCCAGGTAATCAAGACAATGAGCTTTCATTACCTGATCAGTCTTGCAAGAATTTGTGGAATATCATACTTTTTCTTGCTTCAAGGGTTGGTCCCTTTCATTTGCCAACTACAGGCCCCAGCGTGCTTGTTCTGTGGACAAACTGATAAATTAGTCGGCTGCCGAAAGGGAGTCATTTGACTCACCTGAAATGAGCAGCAATGGGATGAAAATACATTACCTCTGTCCCACTGGATAAGCCTCAGATTGTATTGAAATGGAATTAGGCCGAGGGAGTCAATGTAGTGGATAATAATGAAATGTTTAATGTGGATTAGCTGCATATAAAATTAATACATTAGAATGAATTGCTGAAGAAATGAAACTGTGTCAGTCCTTTATCCTGTCTCTAATATTAGGCTTAAAACTGCTGCAGTCTTCTGTTCATAGAAGAGCAAAAGAAAAGCTATTGAATTTGTGTTCTTTATTTGGATGAGAGGACTAGATACAGTATAAAATATCATAAATAAGCATGTATGTACCAGAGCTATCAAATCAGGGTCCTACTGAACCAATGTTAATATATTTGGGTCTGGACCGGACCTGAGGTGTTACAGACAAGGATCTGAATCTAAAACTCCTTAATGTCCTGTGTGGGCTTTTTTTTCTTCTGGGAGTGAAATCTAAATGTAATATTTGTCTTGGACCATTCAAAGGTGAGTTGAAGTGTTGCTTTAATATTAATAGGTTTAATACAAAATGGACAAACTTCCCAAACTAACTGGCAAATATAATCTTTGCTTGTGAGGTGTGGAAAGGCTGCAGAATGAGCTGAGAAATAAAACTTGGAAGTATTCATCTGTAATATGTAAAAAGAGGCTTTTGGGTTTTTCTAATTTTTAAAGCTTTCTTGCTCCATCCTCCCTTCTAGGTTCTTTTCTGTTTCTCAATGCATCAGAGAGGCCAAGCCCCACCATCCTGAGTCCTTGGCTGAGGAGCAACAGTGATCAATGTGTAGTTCAAGTGGCTGTGTACAAGTTTTACCAGCAGATGGAGAATATATTGCTCGTGTCCATCCCATTGATGAGAGCAGCAGTGAAATCCTGTCGGAGGAGAGTCCAGAGAAACATGGGTAAGTCTCATCCCCTTGTTTGACTCACAGCTTGAATTGAGAAAAATCACTCGATTGTGTAGTAATATAGCCACAAAATGCATGCTGCAGGACACCACACTGAGGAGATGCTTGTCTTGCACAGGTCTAAAACATCGCAGAAGGTGGAGATTGGTGCTTATTTTATTATACAAAGCACTAGCAAACTTCTGGATCCGTGTAACTGAGTCTCTAAGTTGACATCACATTTATTCTCAGTGCTTGCAGGAACACATAGAGTGTGGATACTCATCCTCAGATTAAAGCTTTTCTGCCTAATTCTCTCTGTGTGATTGCTTTTTACTACTTCTTAACTCACGTATACTATTGGACTTAGAATATCTACTGAGTCTTTGCAGCTTCATGTGCTTGCATACATTTTAAGTTTTGTCTTCGCTTCTGGTTTTTTGCCAATAAAGCTGTTCAGAACTACTGGCAGGGGAGGAAAGCTTTTGATCTTTCAAGGATGCAACTGTTTGAAATGTTTTATCCTCTTTGTGCAATTAATCTTGATGATGTTTTAATTTGTCAGACATCCTGTGTATTCTTTTAAATTTTTATAAGCAGCAAAACAGCAGGAGATGAACACAGTAAATATTTCAAGATGATGTAGGAGCAGAGTAACTCGTAATTTAATTTGGATATATGTGAGGTTAATGTTCTACCTGCTCTATACACTGACTTTTTAAAAATTTTTATTTCTTACCTTTGTTGTAAAATCTGTTAAGAGGTGTCATTTTTACCAAACATCTCAAATGTTCTTTGTTTTGATGTGACAGATTAGAGAGTTTCTAATAACAAATCCTGCTGGCTTGTGCTCGTAACAAGATGTGATTATCTGATTACTGTCTACAGCAAATTCTGTATCTTCCAGTAGCAAAAGGAGAATGTGCAATAAAAAGCCTTGCAGGAGATAACCTAACTCATAGAAACAGTTTGAATAGTTGTAATTCTCATATAACACATGGCAAATAAAAGTGAGGAGGAGAGCTTGTGTGTGGATCTAGATCATACTTAGTTCCAGCAACATCATCCAAATTGTAAATTGCTGTTGATGTCTGGGGAGAGGTAATTAGAGGAGCCACAGCAGCTGTCTTCTTCCTTAGCTCTTTGCAAATGCTGTGCTCTGTGTCACAGCTAATAAACATGCTTTGTGCAAAGTGCCTCCTGTGTTGGCACTGCCACTGCTCCTTGGCACTCACAGGGAATATTGCTGTGTGTAAAATGCTCTGGTCTGCTGCATGGAGGAGCTCCAGCTTGGATCTGTGGGTGGGCAGAACTCACCAGGAGCACAGGCAAGTGCCAAATGTAAGGAGCCTTGAAGAGAAGGGAAAGATGGCTTTAAGTATGATAGCAAATTCCTGCCTTTGCCATCTGCTGGAGATAACATGGATGGCTCAGCTGTGTGCTGCAGATGGGGATCGTCACCATGGTAAAGAGGGTTTGTGCTTTTATAGAAAGTGGCTTTGGTTATAGCTTGACTGTCCCATATGCTTGCCAGAAGTGCAGCTTGCTCCCCAACAGCATCTCTGTGGTGCATGAAGGGATGAGGATGTGCCTGTGGATTTCATGGGTTTGTATGTCTGACTCCTTCCTACTCTGTGTGCTGGAAAACTCCAGTTGGAGCAACCAGCTGGTTCATTTTCCCCTCCTCCTTTGGTCCTGCTCCTTCACTACAAGAGGCAGTAACTCTTCTCCTGGCTCAGCAATGCAGAAAAACTCTGCTACTGTTACCACATATATGTCATACAGGGATAGTTAAACAGCTTCTCCCAGCCACAGATGAGAAGGTAGCAATTTGTCACCATTTGCCCTGAATCTTCTTTCCAGAATTTGAGTGCCTCTCCTTTGTTTGGAGAGGTAGTATTATCTATTCTAGTTCTAGTTACAAAATATGTAGGTCTCACTTTTTAACGCATTTTTTTTCCTTTAAATACAAAACCAGTATAGCTGATCGAAAGTCAAGAATAACTCAATGGAGTTCCTAAATGAACTAGCAATCCTACAGTGGAAATCTCTTCTGTTCAATATTTTATTTTGTCTTGGAAATTGCAAACAATTGTGTTCTTTTATAATGAGTTCTTTGACCATGCTATAACCAAATAATTTCTAAAATTTTATAAGGATTTTAGCTCTAGGCACTAAGTAATTGAATTCCTCAATGATGAGTCTGTGCTAGAAATAAAAACACTTTCAAGTTTCACAGCTGACACTTCTTTGATTCTACACACTTTATATATTGTTTTGCAAACAAGAAGCGTAAAGTGTGTGTAGCTGTCAGTGACTTTGTATGTGCAGTAGTGAGTCCATGCCATTTCTTGAAATCAAGCTCACAGTGGGAAGAAGGTTTTATTGAAACAAATGCATCTGAAGGGTGATAAAGCAAGGAGTTAATTCCAGGGTGGATTTTCTCATATCTTGAACTATGCACAGCACTAATATCTTCTTTACATTTTTTTTCTTTTTAAATTGCATAACCTGAATTATACATATTAAGATCTTACAAGGTCTTCACAGTTCACCTACATTTATAAGAGAAAAAAGCAGATGCTGTCAGGTATTACTATTTCATTCAGGATGAAACCAGGCAAGCCAAGGTTTTGGTTGACAGCACTTGAAGGTGGTTTTAAGTAGAATATATGTAAAGCTATGAAATTGTATTAGGTAAAGACAGCATGGCACCCAATGTTTATTTGTTACCAGAGCTCATCCGTGTTGTCTTTGTGTGTCAATTACCAGGTGGGATTATGCATAAAGACTCTGAAAGCAGAACTATGGATGTTCTGTTTGCTCCTCTGGTCTCATTCTCTAGGGAAAAAATAGCCCTAGCCTGTGGACCAGAGTTGTATCAGTTCCATAACGAGCCAGAGGGATTATAGAAATCATTGTGTGGAAGACACATGTTTGTTTTATAGTCTTACCTGACACATTTCACTGCAGCTGATGTATTGCTTGCAGGAAGAAAGGTGGCTAAGTTAAGATGCATCTCACTGCAGTAGGGTGGGGCAGATGGAACACACTTCAGGAACAGAATGGAAGCAGTGATGGCTGGGAATGGTTCCTGAGTGATGAAACACCAGAGGCTGGCAAAGGGATTCTTGATTTGTCTTACACAGAAACCCTGCCAAATACAGTCATAACTTTTATACATAATATTTACAAGAATGCTTGCTACTCAGAAGGTAACTATGTCCTCGTTTAGGAGTTCAGCAGAATTGTATACCTTTAAAATTATTATTGTTTTTGAGGAGCAGAAAGGTCTTACTGCAATTTAACCTGTGGGTTTTGGAACACCTTTGGTTAGACCTTCCTAATTTAGCTCCTAAGCGATCAGTAGGACTCCTCTATGGGGAGCAACATATCACTGTGTTCTGTTAGAGTTAGATTTGTTGCATGGAAGTGTTTCTACCCGCTCTGACTCTGTGGATGTGTTTTTGATGTGGTTAGTCTCTTCTGACATCTCTTGCAATTCTGTTGGGTTTTACAAGCACACACAGATGATACAGGGAGAGAACCAGCACAGTGCTATTGATCCTTTGTAGTGGCAAAAGAGTTGTTGTAATTCCTGCCATGGAGCACAGCACTCTGATTTATCTCAAATGACACCAGATGTGGGTACTATCTTTTGCCATTTTTCTGCTCCCGTGGTGCTGTATACAATCCTTTCTTGCTATTTAATGGAGTTCCCCTTTTTTTTTTCTGGAGGTGAGGAGACATTAAGTATGTTTATGTTGTATATTGGAAATTTAGCAAAGCAGAATTGCTGCCACAGTTTGAATGTTAACTTCTGGTTGCTTGTCAGACTGTCAATGTGGCCACTGATTTCATTTCACCTCTCATCTGTTTTCCCATGTGTTAAGTTTATAATTATAAAGCAAGATTGTAAGTGTGCTTAGTAGAGTGGAGAAAACACAAAGGAAATCAAGGAAATCTTGCCAGCAAGGTTAGACTTTGTAATAAAGGATTGATTTTCATTTCTTTAGATCTGTGTATTTTGGAGAAATTGGAATTGGGCAAGGACAAAATTATCACGGTTCATTTTAATTACCATTATTGCTTTACACCTCTACTTGCACTATTAATGGTGAGTTGCAGTATTATATACTATATATCAAACCAAACCTTTTATAAGCCCTTTGCAAATGACACCTAATTTCAATGTGGGCTTTTATTGTAGACCTCCCTCATCACCAAGCTTGAGATTCATCTGAAGACTTCTGTGTAAACATGTGAAGTTGAAGGTGTTTCTTAAATAAAATGTGAAATGTGAACATTCATGCATGAGAAAGGAAGTCATAAAACACTAATACTTCACACAGCCAGTACGTCAGTAGGTACATCTTGGAATATTAGTGCACAGAGCACTTCCAACAGTGAAAGTTCACCTGTTTCTGAAGGTTGCTGCAAATCATGATAGGCTATTCCCTTTCTGGCATCTACAACTTCACTTAAGATTGATTGCATTGATAGATGTCAGGGAAAATATATGAAGGAATCAGTAGCATCTGTCACATTTGACCTTGGGGCTTGAAATCTGAAGGTTATTTCTTGTACTAGTCTTGTTCCTTTTCTTTCTTTCTTACCAGTACCTTCAATAGCCTATCTCAGAGACCAGAGGCTTAATAAAAGGATTTTTTTGTTTGTTTTTAAAATTCTTTTTGTGAGGATTTGAAATGTTTTTTCCTTCTCCTTGGAAAACTTGACAAAATTCAAGCCTTTGTTTTGCAAACACCTGGGCTACGACATAAAAAGAATGAAGACCAAAGTCTTAGTGTGTATTTGGGGCATTTAACCTTATTTTTAAGCATCAAAATATGTCTCAAAATTTACAGGACATTTTTGCTCTCAGAGAATTCTAAATCAGGAGTTTAAGTGATTCAGTTCAAACTATGCTTTTGAGAAATTCAGGTAATCCTGGGAAATAATTTGGATTTATGGATTCATTAGAAACTAAGCTCTCTCACCCTGATGGCCAGGCATCACTAATCCTTAATTTTAGAGAGATAACTTCAGTTGTTCTAGACAGAAAATTAGCACTCCAGCTTTTTCTGTGCTATTACCCACTAGCCAACTTTTAGTCCCTTTCAGTCTCTGAAATTAAGTGCAAAAAAAGGAAAAAAAGGGGAAAGAAAAGTGAAGACAAAGTTGGTGTTGCTGTCCCCCCATCCCTTTTCAAAGGTTACTGTATTCAATACCTAGGAAGAATCAGTCTCTTTGATAACTAATGCTTCTGTGTGGAAAAAAGATTTTCTTCACCTAATAAACCTTTAGTTTTTTCAGTATCTCAAGTATAGACCTGAGCAAAGCTTTAACTCTGTTGGTCATGGCACCTTGAGGAGTTTGTTGCTATTTAGTTTTCAGTTTGTGCAGCATCACAGAATAAATTAGGCTGGAAAAGACCTCTGAGATCATGGAGTCCAACCTTTGTCCAAACACCACTGTGTGTGTCAACTAGACTATGGCACCAAGTGCCGTGTCCAGTGTTTTCTTTAACACCTCCAGAGATGGTGATTCCACCACCTCCCTGGGCAGCCCATTCCAATGGCCAATCACTCTTTCTATGAAGAAATTCCCCCTAATGTCCAGCCTCAAACCTCTCCCAGGGCAGCTTGAGGCCATTTCCTGTTGTTCTGTCACTGGAAGGAGAGACCAATCCCCACCTGGCTACACCCTGCTTTCAGGGAGTTGTAGAGAGTGATAAGGTCTCCCCTGAGCCTCCTTTTCTCCAGGCTAAACACCCCCAGCTCTCTCAACTACTCCTCACAGGACCAGTGCTCCAGACTCTTCACCAGCTCCATTACCCTTCTCTGGACACAATCCAGCACCTTCATGTGTTTCCTGTAGCAAGGGTCCCAGAACCAGACACACGATTTGATGTGTGGCCTCACCAGTTTCAAGTACAGGAGGACAACAGTGTCCTGGTCCTGCTGGTCACACTCTTGCTGATTCGGACCCCTGGCTGTTTTGGCCACCTGGGCACACATTGGCTCATGCTCAGTGCTGCCAACCAGCACCTCCTGGTCCTTCTCTGCTGGGCAGCTTTTGCCACTCTGCCCCCCACATGCAGTGTTAAAGGCCATTGTTGTGGTCAAAGTGTAGGCCCCAGCACTTGGCCTTGTTGAACTTTCTGCCGCTGGGGAGATTTAAATTGAAACTATTCAGGATGTGTAAGGTAACACAGGAACTAGAGCACTTCAAAGTTTTAGGCAATAGTATGAATCTGATATACAAATGTCTGCATACGTGGGAAGACCATTTTCCCATTCCACTTGGACATGAGATTATTTGGCTCAAGTTGTCACTTTTGCACTAGAGTGAAGTAAATGTCTGTACACTTTTGGTTGAAATGTCTTGGTAGTTTTGCTGCTGCTGAAGTTCTCTTTTATTACTTGAGATAAATGTGGGTCCTTCTTGGAGGTGTTTTTTTTTTTTTTTTTACTTTACAGCACGCCTTATTTTTCCATGTACCCTTACGTACAACAAAGCAGTGGCTTCAAAGTGCTCCAGAAAGGTTTGCTGTGTTATCAACTGAGATTGAGCTGTAACACCTTATTTCTTCTTACATCTCTATGGAAGTGAACTATTTATTAGGTTTAATAATATATTAATATTACCAGAAACTGAATTTTGAGTGCCATTCACTATTGTGGCAGATCAAATTGTGGAGGAACAATATCGTATGACCTCTTGGACCAACTAAAGCCAACCAAGTTAATTCAGTAGTGAGTAATTGCAATTACTTTTTTTAGCAGTCTATTACAGTCCCAATCAAACTGATGGAAAATCAGTTTGGGACAATGCGGGGGGAAGTGCTCTTTCTTTTCTTTTAATATATGTTATCAGACAGTTATTAGCTGGTAGTGCTGCTTTTTATCAATGTTTGCTACATTCATGCAAATGGGAAGGCCAAAGTTGTGTAGTATGCCTCCAATTACAATGATGAAACAGGAAAGGAGAAAAAAATTAAAGTTGAAATAAAGTAGAAAATGAGAAGTGTGTCAAACATGAAAATTTTGCTTACTACAGAAGCAAATTACTTACTGTGTAGAGAATGGGAATAAGATAAAAGAAAAAATAAAAGACTTTTTACCAAGTGGAATAGGCTTTTCTGCTGCTTTGAATGTAGTGCTGAACACACTGTAGTGTAGGAGGACTGGGGTGGAAAGCTGGATTGCCAGTATACCTTGGCACAAGGATCCTTGTGACATCCCAAATAATTACAGGACCTGTTGGTGACCTTTGACCCTGGGAGCTACTTCTGTGCAAGAAACCCCAGTCTGGCACATCTGACTCTGTAGAAATGATGCCTAACTGTGACCACGCTAAGAGACTTCAGCCACCCTTTGTTTGCCTGGTTTGGATATTTGTTCTTTGAAACCAAAGAGGCCTTAATATAAATAATTTCTTACAGGGCTAAAACAATTTCTTCAGACCACTCTGAGGAACCTAATCCAACTTTTATACTGTTTAAGTCCTGGGCACAAGAATTTGTCATCTTAAACTTTTGCACCTTGTATCCTTCAGAATTATTTCCAGCTTCCTCTTCTCTGTTTGTTTGCTATTCTCACTCTCCAAAGTATGGGTTGGCTTTTTTCCTCCATTCTTTCATTCTTGTTTCCTTGTTTTATGGATCTTGGGTTTTCTTCTCTACACAAAGGCTTCTACTTCAATTTTTAAAAGTCATCCTAAACTAATCTTCACAACCTCATGTTGTTGATGTTAGCACATGCTGTACTTCCCATCAGTTTGGGCATGTCAGGATGAATTGAATTTTGATAAAACCTAAAGAAGCAAACCACCTGCCACACATCCACACACCGCCCAACCTCATCTTCCCAAGTCTGCACAAACACTTCTCTTTGTCATCTTTTTCTTTGTTTAGGTGTCCTCTCTGCTATATGAAATTGCAACAGTCTTTTTAGGATCCTTTACCGTGTCCAAATATCTGTGCCCATAGCCAAATGCTTCCGACATTTGTTACCAGAGATTGGCAATTAATATTGCCAGCCTTGTTCCTAAGTTATTTTTTCACTCCCCTTGAGCTAAACTCTCTGTCATTCTGCTGTTGGCCAAGTTTTATAACAAGCCTGTGGTGTAATTGCTTTCTGTATCTCCTACTTACTTTTGACCTTAAAATCCATCTGAGTTCGATGCAACCTCCTCTGTGGCTGTCCCATTTTGGAGCATGGCTTTGTCATTGTGTGCAATTTCCTTGGGGCTTTCTCTGCTAATGCTTCAGAATCTCCTTCTTATCCAAGGCAAATCTACCCTGCTGTAGAAAATACTGTAGAAGATTTGCAAGGTAATATTCCTGCTTTCAATTTCAAAGAGAAATTAACTTGGTGCTGATAATTTTGCAGGACTTAAAAATTATGTCCTTGACCCATCCAGCTGCTAAAAGCGTTCCTATAGTGGGAATGCAGTTGATTCTGCATTCTGAGTCAGGTTATTCTGCATTCTAAGTCAGGTTCTTGGCTACCCCCCTGAAATTCTCAGTGGTGTTCCATGATTTGCAGCACAGGGTTCAAGTTTAGTGGGACAGCTTTGCACCCTGGCTTTAAAGAGCACTGTCTATATTGCAGCTCACTGAAAATGTTACCTATTATTCTCAAGTGCTGGTAAATTGCGTGTTTTCCACACAAGAAAAAAGAGAGCTTTGATAAAATTGACCTCTAACTTACAATTTGCTTCTGCAAATTAAAAAAAAATCAAAGACTTATTCAACAGGAATTAGGAAGCTAATTCTCAATAAATTCCCACAAGGGGAATTGAACGATGGCTTAGAAATTGTTTAGATTCTGATGCGTGCTGCAGCGGCAGAGGCAGCAGCTTGAAATTCTTTTCAGTGATTGAGGAAAACACTGCACGACTTTCCACAGGGATGTGGTGAGGACTGAGCTGTATGACACCAGTGTGAAGCACTTTGAACAGCTTTTAATTTAAAACTCATGTACCATATTTGTTAAATAGTATTGCTCCTGCCTGAAAGCATTTTTCTGTCAAATAGCTACCTTTGTTTTGTTTTGAATTTTATTACTTTCTATAGTACACATCTGGTACAGTAGAAATTATATTCCTTTAATAAAATACTTTTTTGAGGGCTCTTTTTTGTACTAGCAGGGCAAACCATTACTGTCAGCAACTACTCTGGCAAAAACATGGGGTTTAGGTTGACACCAACACCAAAGGCACAGGTTTCAGACAGCCTTGTCAGATCTATTTTAAATAGTGCTTCAATCAGGTTATTTCTTTACTTGTGCACTGTTGTAGAAGGCTTTCCCCACACTGTGCTGGTTGTTCTTCAATACAGTGAAGCCATGAACTTTCATGGCTTGCACAGTAGCATTTTGGCATCTCATCTACAGAAATGAAATGAGCCCTCCCCATCACATTTAGAAGTGCTGGACTTATCCTTTTCTTCTTTTTTTCTCGAAGGGTTGTGTCTTACTTTATAGATATTGAGTTCCCTGAGTCATCAGGAACAATTGCCAGCTTTTTATAAACATCAATCCATAACCTTATGGTATTTGTTGTGTCTCAGATCAAGCTGACTAAATACGATTTTCTGTTGGGAATAGCAGCTATGAAGTTTGTCTACTGAATGTAATAGGAGCTCTTCCTGGTCATCCCTGGCTTGGTGTGCCATTTGTGCTGATGGATTGAGGCCACAAAGATGCCTAATAAAGTTCCTTTGGACAAGGCAAAGATATTCCAAGTTGGGACTTGAACCAGCAGTACATCTGCCACCCTTGGTGAACTCCATATGAGAATAAGATTGCAGAAGATTGGCACAAGTCTAAATTTTTTACAAGGCAATGAAGTTTTTATGACTCTGCTTTATCTAGCAAGGAATACAAGCAGTAGAATAAATGTGAAAAAGTCAATGAGAAAAAGCCTCTCATATTCAGATCACTGACCAGTTATTATGATGCCTTTATAATAGAACAAAATTACACTAAGGGGGAGATTTTATCAAAATATTTGCATTGAAATACTTTCTAATTAAGAAACCAAATAATCTGATTTTCTTCAGCAGAAGAAAATTCCAAAGTGTGGAAGTTTCCCTGTGCAGTGTCCTTGCTCAGAGATGTTAAGATAATTTTAGTTAGATAATTGTTGTCAGCACATTAAGTGCAACAGATGACCTGATTATTTTTAGGATGTTAAACATGCTAAGAGCACCTAGCTAAATTTACTGCCACACCAGAAAATAAAACCATGAGATGATCTGTCCGGGTATTGTCTTAGTTTAAATGTGTTCTCAACTTGGACTCCTTTCATTCCTTCAGACAACTCCTGCAGGTCAGGGCTGGGACATGTGTGTGGTCTCTTTGAAAGGGCATTGACTGCTCTTAGTTTCTGTTTTAGATGGGGCATTTTGATTGCTGGTATCAAGGCAGTTGTAGCTGTCAGTAAAACAGCTGCTCTCAGACAATGGGAGATACCATCAACTTCAACATTGAGCAACAATCAGACCACTATCAATATAATATTTTTTTCAATAATATCTTGCTTTCTTTTTGCTTATTGCCTTCCACAACTATTCTATGAAAGTGGGAAAAATATCCTATAAAATTTTACTGACCTCTTTCCTTAATAATTCAAAAATTGAGAGATTGGTGTGGTATTGGCCAACAGAATTTCTGTCTTCCCATCAGTGCCTTTATCTGTTCTTGATATTCCCAGGGATCACTTCTCCCCTGTTCCCTCTATCTCAACACTCCTTGTTCTAGTTTTCTCTTCCAGGCTTTTCTTCTAAACAGGTTTCCAAACCCTCAACAGGGTCTTGTTTCCTCTCTCATTTCATCTGCACTCCCTCTCTCTTGCTCCTACATTGCTTGTCTTTGACTTGGATATACTTCTTCACCACAAATTCTGGGTCCAAAAGCTGGGGGAATATCATAGTTTAACTGTGAAGAAAATTAACTCTACCCCAGCCCAAACCAGCACAGGGAGGCACTGAGCAGCTGATTTTGTGTGCCCAGCTCCGGTACTGCCTCTTGCAGCTGAGGGTGTGCACTGGACACCTTCCCTTGTGCAATTCAGCTGCTGCTTTTGTAGGAAAATCTCTGCTAAGAGGGCACAAACATCAGCTTCTCAGAGCTTGCAGACTGGCCTCAGTGAGGTTAATTTTCACAGCAAGGGACATATAAATAAAGCAAGTGATTCTATAGCTCTCCAGCAACACTTCCATCAAGTGATCTCAAGTATTCTTAATAACACTAAGACCCAGCTGAAGGAGGTGGCACTATACGGTGGACACAGTCAAACATTTAAGAGCTGTTCTAGCAGAGCATTAGTGAGGTTGGTATTCAATAGATGTGTGACTGAGTAGCACTGCATTTATGGTATTTTTAACTAGAAGAGTGCAGGTTTTAATGGAGAAAGATGATGTTGATGCCTGGGTTTTCAGAGTCAAAGGAGTTGATTCCAGTGGAGATGTTAATGTGTGTCTCCTCTGCCTCATCTGAGTGGCCCAATACAGTTTGGAGAATGGGCATTAATTCACTGAATTTCAGCATGAGCACAAAATCTAGATTTTGCATTTGTTGCAATGCAAAAACATTTGTAGGGGCAAAGTTAAGAGAAAGAAATAATTGTTCATAGGCTAGGATTAGTCTAGTTCTGCATCTGTCCCCAAGTCCTCATCATGAGCAGCACTTGGCAGATACATACCCCCTCTGAGACAGGCACTGCAAGTACTCTTCCCATAGTCTCTTCCCTCTGCTCCTCCCAGCTCTCCTCAGTGCATTAAAGTCCCCATTCCTGAGATATGGATGCCTGATTTGTGTCTGTCTCTCTAAATTGTGAATGTTTTTTTCCGCAAATTAATCACTACCCAATCCCAATTTCATGTGCCTTTGATGCCTGGTTTTAATTGCCTTAAAGTAGAAAGCTTCAATGAGCAGAAAAATTAAAATTGCAAAATCCTGATGGCTTTCTGTAGCTGAGTTATTTGCCTTCAACATCAACCTGAAGAGTATGTTTTTCGCTTGAGTTTTTTCTCTTTTTTTCCTTAAGTGAGTGAATGTCTTATTAGTTTTCCATTTCTGACAGAGCCGCAGGCTTAACTGCAGTGGATAGAAAACATTTTAGCTCCAGAACACGAAACAAGTTCTGGGTTCCTTGATTCTGAAAGAGATCTTGCCAAGTCAGTGAAATAAGCTCTCCCCTTCCTTTGAAGCAGGACTAGACTTAGGAACAAAACTGCTGTTTGGAAAGATTGAAACCACTAATATATAGCAGAGTTTCAGGGATTTCATGAAGGGGATAAAAGTGGGAATGAAGCACATTGTATCCGACTGAAAAACCAGAAATAATTTAGGACAATTGCACGGTTTCTTTTATCCAGAAAATGTGTCATCCATGAAATCAGGAGTTTTCCCATGAAAAAACTTTATGTTTTTCCCATATTGGTTTCTTGGACCGACCCCAAATGCCTTCTTAGCTCTCTGCTCAGGATTACAGTGGCTGTCAGTTTGCTGCCTGAGTTCACAAACAGCAAAGTTTGTCCTTTTTCACAGGGATTGTTCTTTATTCCTCTGAGACAGCACGTCTTTTCCAGCCACTCTGTGGCATGTCATGGAAGTGACATGACCAGCAGAGCATCATAAGAATGCTGCTGGGAAAACTCTTTACACAGGGAATCAGAGCACTGGAGTGTCTTTCTATCAGTGCTGTGCAGCAGCATGGCTTCATAAGAGAGTGCAGTTGAATGATGAATCTGCTCAAACACTGCAGATTACATATGTAAAGCAAAGTAAAGCATGCTGATAAATGAATATCCTTTTTTTTGTTTGCTTTAAAAATGACAGAAATATGCTTCTGCTTTACAAATTGTTTGGGCTTATAGAACTTAATGAAGTGTAATAGCAGAGCCGAAGGGTCCCGTGTTTTCTCAGGCTGAAGAGTAAAGTTACTTTGTGAAGAAAAACCCCCCTGGTGTAGAACAAGTTAATTAATTATTGAGTGGAAAAGAAGCTGTCTGTCAAATTGCTAGATTTCAAATTTGTTGCCTTTTATCCACTTGGGGTTTTTTTCTGGAACTGATATAACTGTTTCTCCCTGTATTGACTTTTTCTTAATCACTTCTGCTTGTAGTCTTCCGTAATAATTTACGCCATGATCATGCTCAGCTATTATCTGCTGACTGATAATAGAGTTTGTTTTACGAACAGCATTTATTTTAATGTAACTGTTCAGTACTGGCACAGCAAGCCATGGTAATAAATTCTGCAGGTTAATGTCATTCTTTACTCAGCTTTTCCTCAGTTATCCATCAGAAAGTATTTTATTTTCTCTCCCTTGCTCATGACAGCCGTAGTGAGAGTTGTTTGGGTTAGGGGTTTTTTTCAGCATTTAGGTGTAGAAGTGATTTTGATGCCTTTTTACCTCTGAAATGTATTTTAAACATCCTATTGGAATGCTCAGGACTGTTTTGAGGGGCAAAGACATAGCCTATATTGACTGTCTTTTTATACAGTTACCCTTTTTGACTGTAATAGTTATTTAGATTGAAGATCCACAGGTTGCCTTTGGAAGGTATAAAAGTTGGCAGTGGCACCGAAGCCGAAATGATTTTTGCTTTGTCTTTTATGTACTTTTTGCACAGTTCTATGTATCCACAAGTATTAGCATGCATACTTGTAATTCTCTAAGTCTGATAACTTAGCCTGGTTTTAGTGTCCTGTAGGCCAGGAGAAAAAACACCCCAGAACTGTATAGCCAGGAAGACCAAACATTCTACTATCTTGAGAAGCCAAGATCCCCTAGTAGGACAGATTCTGTAAACTAGAGGTTAGCCCACCCCAGCCCTTTAGTGGGCCCTCTTGTTAGATATGCTAATATGTAATGTCTTTAATTGTGTACGCAATTGAGGGTGGGTGTGCATTGTGATGTGTTCCACCTGGGTGAAGCGATGCATCCAATGGGATCCTATTAAAATGCCGAGGTAAACAACCCCCAACCCTCTAACCCTGTCTGGCTTTCATTTCCTAAGACCAGGCCAAGGCATCAGTACCAAAGGTTTTGATCATCCTGTTGATTTGAAAGTCTTGTGTTCTTAAAAATGGGGGATACCAAACAGCACAAAAACCTGTTGTTCACAGCTCATGTAGCCCAGAAGCCTCTTAGTCTTGTTTCTGGGCCACTCTCAGTTCCTACTGAGATGTTTGTTCTTTTTTCCTACTGTCTGATATTTACTCTTTTCTGAATATGATATTCCTGAGTTTCTTCCTTGTGTCTTTCCCTCATATATTCATTATACCGTATACAGGAGCTAGGCTTTTCTCTCTCACTCCCTAAAAATTTACTTTTTTTTCCCTCTTTTTGCTTGACTTTATGAAGAATGAGGGGGTTTTGGTTTATGTGCTGGGCACTGCTTGTGTAGGTAGTTTGTGTGTGTGTGCACGAGGAAGACTTGCTGAATGTGATACTGTCTATTCTTAATCCTTCATCCTGGAATGACTGCTGAAGGGTGGCTTTGTGGATCCTTATTCCCTCTTGGAAAAGCCATCATTGTTATGTCAGTCTCATCCATCTTTTAGGGAATGCAGGTATAAAATTATTTGATGCATAAGCTCAGTACGTTTTCTACCACAGAAGGAGAAGGAAGGGAGGGAGTGTTCCTCCAGCTCATTAATCAAAATGAGAAGGAGAAATTGTAACAACTTCCCAGTCATTTGCAATTTGCTACAAAGTAAATCTGTCTAAATATTAGTGCAGTGGTGATAGTAAAAAAAAAAGGGGGGGTAGGGGGGGTGGGGGGGGTGGTGAGGAAGTGGGCAGGAAAAGAACCTTGTCATTAGTTTGTCACACGCTGTACATGGTGGACCAAAGATATATGTGCTGTGGCATCTCTGTAATGAAAACTTGAGCAATAAAAATAGTTTCTACCATGTTCTGGAACAGGAACTCTCTGAGGAAACACATTAACAGTATTTCACATTACAAATTATTATTGCATATTCAGCTATTGTTTGAAATGAGAATTGTGTGTATTACACGGCAAGGGAAGGAAGATGGAGTTAGTGTTTCTTCTGTAAGCAGAATTAAGATTTTATGCCTCTGGCTATGTCAATTCTGGCCTATAAATTTAAAGTAATACTTTAACAGAATAATGAGTTTGTTGTACCTAGGATGCTTGATGGACTTACCCATGTAGTTCAGGATACACTGGTAGTGGCTGGATATGTGAATCTCTTCACTTTCACTGTACCTAGACAGAAGTATTGTAGTGTGAAAATGAGATTTGTTGGATGTATCTGTTAAGGAGTCATCTCCCACGTTGAATGTAGAGACCTCATGTTGCAGAGGTTGCATATTACCAAATAACACTATTCTATGCAAACAGTGGGTTTTCTGCCATGCCTAAAATTTTTGAATTAATTAAATGCTTTGTTTCATGCACTCCCCTCTCTCCACTCAGGAGGGTATGTGTTTGAAAAGCCGGTCATCCTCATTACCTGCTTATTTTCTAGTTAATTGTATGACCTTGCACAGGAGGTCACCATTGTCTTCACAACAATTTGGAAGAAATTTTTAAACATCACTGAGGGTTTCTGTATTAACATGCTGCCAGCAGAAAGCTAGCTAGTTGTTAAAATGCTGATTTTTCTCTTCCTCCAGCCTCCTTTCTAGAGGAAGAACTTTCCTACCTCTTCTACCCTTTATGATGCTGAGAAACAGCCTCCAGCCCTTCTCTCTGAGTTGTGTGTCCTTGGCTCTGACTGAATAGTTCAGCTTCCATTGTTTGATTTGTGAATTAAGTGATTGATACATGCTTGCACTTTGAAATTTAACTTCAAATATGTGTAAAAGCGAGAGAGAGGAAAAACTATTTGCTTAGTGTATACAAATTCTTAGAGTATATAAATTAAAATGTCTTTGAGAAAACAGTTGTTCCAGACATGGTAGGCAACCAAAGTTTATAGTTCTTTCTGTGCCCTATTAAGCATCAGAAAACTGAATCTAGGGGAAACTGGGTCCTCTTTCCAATTTCTGCACTAGCTTATATAAAAGACAGGAGAAAAAAGTGGTGTTTTATTTTAAGGTCCTTCAGTTTGCTGTGAAGCTGGCCTGAGATTAAATGGGGTGAAAGTAGCACCTGTACGCTTTGATGAATCACTCCGAACTTAGAAAAGACCCAGGCTGGTGTTAACAGAAACCAAGAGAAACAAACCAAAGTATACAGTTAACATTGATTTCATTCTACTGTTATAATTACTGCGTTCTGGAGACGCAGCAGTGTCTTACCCTGCTCACCTTTGTTGTGGCCCAGCAGGGTGGGATGCTGGACACAGCTGCCTTGGAGAAGGCTCCAAAGGAGCATTGGATAAAGCTTTCGTTTTTAATCTCATGTGCTGCTCATATTTGTGCCTTAATGATGCTGCATCAGGACAGTAGGATGTCTAATCCATATCAGCAATGCATTTATATTTACATTAAACTCATGCTAACAGTATCATTAACTTCTTAGTGATATTATAGTATAGCCTTCTGAGTGTAATTTCAAAATGCTTCTTGTTGAAAGAGATTTGTGAAGTACTTTATTGCTAGCCAGAAATGGTTCTAGCAAACCAGTGAAATGCTCTCTAAGTAAATGAAAGTAGTTAATTTTCCTTTTTCTTCCACTGAGATTGCAAGCCACAGTGGTACCCACAGATACCCTGCCTCTGTACTCAAAATGACAGTGAGCTGCTTTCCTCTTCACAAGAGCCTGGCAGAAGATCTGAGCTATTCAATTTACTTGCAGTCCCACATGCTGTCAGGTACAAGCCTGAAAAGTTCTGGGAGGTGAGAGTGAGGCACTGTTGCAGAATGAGTTACTGAAGTGTTGATTTGCCATGAAGTTGCCCATCTGAGGCAGGTTAATCTTGCAGCTCAGGTGTGGATGAGGGCATCTTAATTAACGCTGCACTGAAGACATACTCTGACAAAACTATAATTTTGTAGAGGAAACATGACTGGCCAATATATAATTTACTGTATGTTACACAGGTGTTCATCAGTGTCCAGCAGACTAGAAATAAAGCAGCTCAACTCAGAAGATAATATAAAAGGTTTTTGTATTTTCTCCTTCATTTTCTTCTCTATTTCTAGTCTTTAGAAGTTATGTTTTTCCTGTGGTGTTCATAACTCTTAAGAAACAAGAGAGATCAAAGTGGGCTTTGTTACGAATACTGGGTTGTATCTTAATATTTCTCTTCCATAAACATTTGTAGTGTTAAATGTGTTTATAATGATATTTGCAGGAAACACACATGGAGCGGGTACAGTCTGAATCAAACCAAACTAACTTTAAAAGGTCAAATGCCTGCAGAAAACATCCTTGTTGCTTTCTTACATAAATGAAAACCTGTCAAGTATGGGTGCCATAATACTGAATTCAACCGTGTGTGTAAAACAAAGAGCTGGCAAGAGGAAGAGTGTCATCAGGTGTGCATAGCAGCAATTAAGTGGAGCATGAGCATCTTAATGTTTAGATAAATGGGTGTCTTATGGTGTGTGTCTTCAGCAAAGTAACATCAAAATTTTGCAGTGCCTATTTCAAGCTTTCTTGATCAGGAATCTGTCCACAGAGTTTAGTAGTCTTTCAGTCAAGTCTTAAATCAGCAGCCAGGAGTACAGCCCTGATTTAGATGTGATTTATGTTTCTAATATGCTTGGAAATATTTTCAATCAGGGGCTGCATCTATGGAGTGTTTTTGCATCTTTCTGTTTTAATATATGCAATGTGTTGCAAATAAGTTTGGTGAAAGAAATATGTGGAAGTATCTCAGCAAGTAAATGTCACTCCCTGCCCGCTTTTTTTTTTTTTTTAATTTAAAAAAAGAGAAATTGTGCCCAGATCTCCCTTGCAATTTGTATCTTCTGACTAAAATTTCAGAAAGTAAATTTCAATACGTCAGTTTCAAGCAGCAACAGTCAGGCAAGTAAATTGTGGATATGAATGTTGATTTTAAGTACTCTGAATGCTGACTGCTAACAGACTTTATCTTGGATATTGGGGTAGAGAGTGGGAGCAGTTCCCTAAGGCAGAAAGACAAAACTGCTAGAGGAACAAAGAAGTTATGCTAATAATACATGCCATGGTTTAGCCATATGTAATTTAATGCTTTGCCCTTCAGCAACACCTTTCAAGTAAAAATCTGCTAGACTTTATCAAATAATAAGTTTTTTATGACATCTTTTCTGTTGTCCCACAGATAGCTGATTGGAAGAAATGTTAAGAGACTCATCACAGCTCTGCATTCAGAGCCCTGCAGTCTTGTGTCACAGTTGTGTGTGGTGTTGTTAGAATTCTTAATTTTTGAGCCTATGTCCTGCTGAATGCTTGCTCTGAACCTTAAAGAATTTTTGTCATCACACTGTTTATACTGACCCTTTTTTAAGGTTGTTTTCTGTTGTTGTTGTTGTTCTCTGTGAGCACTGTTTCTTAATCACATAATTGGACCGTAAGTGGGATCCCATCCCTCAGCTGCCTTAGTGCTAAAAGCAAAATTTTAGTGAGGGATTTTCATGGCTTTAGCCTGATAATATAGAGTAATAGATGGAATCAATTCAGTGTTCAGGTTAGACTGTGGCCCAGAGCAGGTAAGATATCTTAAAATGCCTCCCGGAGTTCACTGGGATATAGTAACAGAGACATTTGTCTGTGTGAAATGAAATCTGCTCTAAATTGTGCATGTTGGGCAAAGCTTGACATTTGGAGAGATAGCAACATTTTTGATTCCTACAGAGGGAGTGTAGTACTCTATACCACCACCACCACGGTGGCTGGAGGTGTTTTCTGCCTTCACACAGGGTAGAAGAAGCTGAAAGACACACCTGTGACAACATCATATTTCATTATTATTATTGTTATTATTTATCTCTTTTGTTACAGTGAGTGTTATTCTATCAACAGTCAGTGGTGGTGATAGTGGTGGGCTCTTACCACATGGATACAGTATTTTCCTGTTAGTTGGAAAGGTTCACTTGACCTGCTGGGTGGAATGTGCCTGACCTTGCACTGTTCACAACCTTTGCTGTTGCCTTGTAGGAGAAGGTTTTTGTCAGATATTGATACCTAACAATTTTACAGCATAGGGAGAGTTAGGTCAGACTGGAGACTCCTGCCCAGCCCTGTGTCCCTGTTGTTCACTTTTGTGCTCCTCCTTCTCCTGTCAACTTTTTTTTACCCTCTCAGAATAACAAAACAAATTAGTATCTAAATTTAAGAGCCCAATCCTAAACATTCTAAGAGTAGAGTCTCCTGCTATAAAGATTCTAATATTAACCCAAATCTCATTATAACAGCCATCGACATTAGTCTCTCTCAGAAATTGTTAATATAAGTGTGAGATCAAACCACACTTCCTTGAGTAGGACAAGTGTCAGGAAAGCCCTGTTCTGGAAACATAAGCAATTCCAGTGGTGCAGAGGTAGAGCTGGAAGGAATGAAAATTTGAAATCTGCTGAGCTCTCTTTTTATTCTTTAGCTCTTCACACACCATTATGCATTTTCTTCAGCATACTTCAGCATAAGTTGAATCTTCACAACACAGAGTGCTGGTGTTGAAAACTTTGGTGTCCTTAGGTTACATACAGTTTCATCAAAAGTCAAATGGTCTTTGAAAATGCATTCATTTCGTGCTCCTGACTGAATCAATGGCGATGTGCTCATTTGGAATCTGCTTAATTAGGTAACCTTTCTTTTTTACCATTTCCTTTGTCGTTTCTAGAGTACAGTTTACAGATCTTCCCATGGCATTCCATCAGAAATGCACACAGCAGCTTGCAGGGCATTCAGCCTTCTGTATCACACTCTGCAGGCTGCTGACATCTCGTGATGCATCCAAGCACCCAGGTGGGGGGATTGTGTTCATGTGTAATGTGGCTTGCCCTGTTTTTTCCATGTGGACTTGGAGAGTAGGTCAAACATGATGTAAAAACTGACCTTGGGCTTTGAGAGCTATTAAGAACACAGGTTAGATCGGAACTTTCTTGGGCTAATATTTGGTTTCCAGGAATGGAATAGGCTTTTCAAAAAACTTTATTTTGATGCTGGATTATCTGCCTTTCTACATCTTAGATTTTATCTTATTTTTTAAGCTAGTATTTTTTATAGCAATAAACTGCCTTAGGCTTTGAAAGACTAGGTTAATAAAAGAACACATTAGGAAGTTTTTTTGTCATTAGTTCTTTTTTTAACTTTAATTGTTCTATGTTGTAAGAAAGCCAGCACCTTTTCAAGGGGTGGGTGTGTGTTTCCTTGTCAGGCCCCTCTCTTCTGTCGTGTAGAACAGCTTGGAATATATCCTGCTGCACAAGGTAGACCCACAGCTTGGACCACTCATTTCCCTATGAATATCAGCATTGTTCTGTCTGCCTCCTCGCTGGTATTTTCCTATTGCAGGTGTGCTTGGGGTGAGGTGAGTATTGATCTGTCTTTCTGGAGAAACAGAATTTCCAGATGAAACAGAAATTCCACCATGAAATGAAAACATTTTTGAGATAGAAGTATAACTGAGGTTGGTTTATTTCCATCAATTTTTTTTCCATTACATTTTCATTTTCAGATGGAAATACCTTTAGTCAGAAATTGTCAAGGAATCATAGAATCATAGCACAATTTGTATTGGAAGGGACCTCACAGACCATCTAGTTCTAACCACACTGCTATGGGCAGGGACACCTCCCACTAGACCAGATTGCTCCAAGCCCCATCCAGCCTGGCCTTGAACATTTCCAGAGATGAGGCATCTGCAGCTTCTCTGGTCAGCCTGTGCCAGTGCCTCACCACCCTCACTATAAAGAATTTCTGTCTAAATCTACCCTCTGTCAGCCTAAAGCCATTCCCCTTGTCCTATCACCCCACACCTTTGTAAGCATTCTTACAGTCCCCTCCAGGTACTGGAAGGTGCTGTTGAGGTCTCCCCATAGCCTTCTCCTCCAGGCTGAACACTCCCAATTCTCTCTGCCTTTCCCCACAGGAGAGTGCTCCATCCCTCTGATCATCTTAGTGGCCTCCTCTGGACTCATTTTGACAGGTCCATGTCCTTCTCAGGGGGTCCCAGAGCTGGGTGCAGCACTCCAGGTGGGGTCCCACAAGGACAGAGTAGAGGGGCAGGGTCCCCTCCCTTGCCCAACTGGCCACGCTGCTTTTGGTGCAGCCCAGGATTCAGGGCTGCAAGTACACATTGCCAGGTCATGTCAAGTTGCTTACAAGATTCCCAACAGTGTCTTGTTAACAAATCCTTCTTAATAATTTTAACATTAAGTGATGTTACAAAGATCTAATCCTTTTCTGACCAGGTAGTTTGAATGCCATGTGTTACAACTGACAGCTTGTTCATTAGCATTACTTGCCTTGCAGCTTGTAATGTTTGGGAGTATGAATAATCATCATTACTGTGGAAGAACGCTTTGACAACTATTTGTGACAACTATTATAGCTGTGTGCTGATTTTATGAGGAGTGAGTAAGTGTCTGCAAGTGAGTTAACAGCTTAATCTGCTCCCTTTCTCCCAACATGACTCACTTGAGCATTTCTGTATGCACTGCTGCCACCTCTCTCCCCAGTTGCTGCTTGATTGACAATAATCTGATCTCTCCACATGTGTTACCCTCTCTGTGCCATACAACTTTTGTCACAGTGCTGATGCCACTGACTTTCAGATTCTCATGTGAGATTCCCCTGCAAAAGAGGATCTGACTCACAGGCTCCTCCTGAGATCCATTTAACACACTGAATTAAATTCAAGTAGCTCTTGCTTCTTGTTAGCATGTTCTGGCTGACTGACTGGGACCTTACTCCTTAGTCTTGAGATTGTTTGTAATATTCGATGTGTACATTTCTGTATCACAGATTTATGTCACTCCAGGGTCCCAATTGCTTTTTATTTTGGGGTGTTTTTTGCTGACTGTGAAGAGCTACAGAATACGTGGTCTCACTTCAGAGCATGTCCTTAGTGTGCAAATATTTCTCCACTTGCTTTCTTAGCAATTTTTCTTTTTGTAATAATATATTGTGCCCTCCTCTGCGCATACAAACAAAGAATTTTAGTGCCATTAACTGAGCAGAGAACAAAGGGCTGTGTCCAGCTCAGCTGTTGAACTACCGAATGATCCTAAGCAAGGTTTTGTCTTGATTTCCTTAGCCTGGAGATCCATCAGGACCTTGTTAAAGAGGATTTGGGTGTTGCACCATCCAAACTAGAAATATTTGGCTGCTGTGTCTTTTGGAAATGATAAAGCGCTCATGTGTAGTTTTGAAATAAGGCCTTAGTTAGGACTTACTTTCTTTGTTTCATTCTCTTGTGGTGCTTTAAACCATGTCTTTTTGTCTGCTAAGTCTGCCCGAGTTTTTGGTTGGCCAGCTAGCAATGCCATGGGGGATTTTTCACACCACTTCCACAGGCTCCAACCTCACTATCCATTGCCTGTTCCAATGGCTTAAGTTCCTCACAGAGATCCCCCAAGTTATATCCTAAACATGTGTCAGTTCTTACCTTCAAGTCAAATTATCAACCCAAAATAGTGAGCATTTGTGAAAATGCTGACCTGGGTAATTTTTGCTGAATTGTATCTAAGCCCAGCTGAAGATGAATGGGTAGCAAACATCAAAGCTAACAAGAAGGCACTCCACTAGTACAAGGAAATTCTGCAGAAATGTTTGTCTGTTGTTAAAAGAAAAAGCCAAAAGTAGAGGATATTCTTTTTAACTTGAGTCTTCATGAGCAAAGCCTGATCTGAAATCTGTTTGCATATTCTAACAGCTTGGGAAGGGGAAGTGCCGCCAACATTAGAGCAGCAACACGTCACGGACTCTTTATAAAGGTGAATGTGATCAAATCCACGTCCTGGATGTGCCCAAGGGGCCTGAAAAAGTAGGTTGATGTGTTTGTGGTTGGTATATGATGTTTATGACAAATTATGGGGACTGGGAAGGAGGCTGGCAAATTTCTGATAACTGAAAACAGCAGGTGTTGTATCAGTTTCTTGAAAAGGCATGGAAGTGGGGTCCTTTGGATCTCATCAACCTCATTCCCATCCCTGGAAAGGGCCTAGTGCACATCAGCTTAGAGTCAGTTGGGCTAAATGACTTCCAACCAACGTTTTTATGGTTCTATTATCTGAAAATGGAACCCTGATCTCTGATTTTCATCTCTTCATTTCAGCTACAGCTCTGTTTCTCATCCCCAGCTGTGTTCTACTAAATGTTGTATACTCCTGATGGGCCTCATATTGATGTTTTTCAGAATCAGAATTCCTGTGAACTTTCAGGATTGTTAAGGTCAGGTCTGAAGCTACACGTTGCAGCTTACACAGCTTGTACTTGGTCTTTATTATCCTTAGCAAATCAATATTCAAAAGGGAATTTCTCTCTTTCTGTGAGATCTTTGGATTTGGGTTCATCTAATCCCTGGGAAGAGAAGAAATGCAGGGAATTTCATGTCTTGCAGAGGTCAGGGAAGATTGATCTCTTTTCAGTTAACCGTGCTGTAACAATTATTTACTGTGTTTAAGCACTGCTGTTTTTCCTGTCTTTCCCAAGTATTGTGCAGTGGCTGTGTGCTGGAGGCAGGCTGCAGAGCTGGGGGGATCAATAGTCTGGCACACCTAGCACTCAGGTGATATGCAAGCAGAAAAACCCATACTGCACTTCCAGAGCACAGTGCAAGCTTCTGCAGGCTTATTTATTACTGCTTTAGGTATAAAAATATTAAGTTTCATTTTTGCAATTACACGGTACAGTTCTATCTTGTTAAAATATTTTAAAAGGGACTTAGGGATTAGTAGCTCTGAAATGAGGAGAGACTTCTCAGTTTAATGAGAAGGACATTTTTATTGCTGTTTGTACGCTTTGATTAAATAGAAGATACAGAAATTTAAGTCTGATTATATTTTCAGGATAACATAATTTAAAATAATATGCTCTTTTCCTAATCCTGAACTGAATGCATTTGAGAGATGGTATTTGTGAAATGTCAGTGTTCTCAACGAAATGAAGACTGCGTAATCATGCCCAAAAGTGAACCTCACATTCCAGACCGGTTTGCATTGACACCAAACTGCTGCCCCAACAATCTCGTGCTGCACTTGCTGAGCCCCTGTGTCTTACACACATCTTTTACTGCCCTGTGGAACATCAGGGCACACAGCAAGGTGGGGGCTCCTGCCAGCAATGTCAGAGAGACCCAGCCCCGGACAAATCGACCTGCACGAGAAATGAAAGCAATTAGTACTGGGAGGTAGAAATTAGCTGCAAAAGTTGGTGCCAATGCTGATTTTCATTCTTACACTTCCTACTCCTCCTATGCCCTTGCAAGTGCCTTCCTGGTGTTGTGCATTAGCGCTGACCTTGGTGTGCTCAGAGCAGACAGATGGACGGTCTGGGTCCTGCACTGGCCGTGCCAGGGCTGCCACTGCTCTGGGGATGGATGCCATGCATGGCACAGCACCAGTCTCCCTAGGACACCCAGCTGAGGGGACAGGACTCTGCACAAGGGCCTGCAAAGGAGGGCTGGTGGCACCAAGGAGGGGTTTGCATGTGATGTGGCTGTGGCCCAGAGCACATGAAGCTACCTCTGAATTGTAGGTGTGCTTGTTCCCTGAGAGCATGGCTGGGACAGGACTCTCGTGGGAGTTATTGCACTAGATTTGTGCCATGTCTTGACTGGGAATTACCCAGACTATCCAATTCCAGAAACAAAGCTGCTGCAGGAGAGGAAAGGTATTATTTCCCTGCCTTCTGTGCAACTTCAGTGAGAGGGTAGCTTTATTTTTTGATAATAAAAACCCCCAAGAAAACAGAATAAAAATGCCAGCAGATCTGTGCTCTTATTGATCAGCTTCAGTGTGATACCAGTGCTGCTGGCTCTGTATTTATGATACCCCCCTACCCCATACATTGCAATTCTATCAACAAGAGTGATCTGTGAGGATGGAGACAGGGAGAAAATACCCACAGGGTCAGCATGTCATTGTGAAGGAGAAGGAATCATTGTGTTTTATCAAGTCCTCAACAGTTTGATCTGCTGGGGATAAATGTTTTTCCCTTACTGCTCTTTGGAATCCTTGTATTCTTCATCCAGCATGATCCCATGGTGTGCAATTGAATTGAGAATCACATGGAGTGGATTGCCATCACAAAAGCGTATTTGAGGAGAATTGCCTGAACAACTTGCCATCTGAAGGGAGATGTTTACAGGACAAATGCTTTCTCCAGCCTCAATTACCTTCAAAAATAAGTCAAAGGTTGACATATCAAATATACCAAACTGTGCTGGGTAAATGCCAGAGTATCAGCGATCTCCTTGGCCCCACAGGCAGGACTGGCCACACCAGCCGTGATTCAGGGAGGGCCTGCCTTGATTTAGTTGTGCTTCTTCCTAAACAGCCTTGGGGACACGCTTTAACTACAGGTGCTCTAGGACTGTAAATCAGTGTCCTTTGCACTGCCTTCTGCTGCAAACATCTTTTCAGGGATGGTGGCAGAGTTTAGTTTTTAATCTCATGCCATTACAGAAGTGATCAGATTTGGGACATTAAATGAAAGCAAAGTGAATTCTCACACTGGCTTTTTAAGGAGCATATTATCCTTCACATGCTTCACTAGCACATTTCAATTTGCAGCTCTGGAATAAGGAAGGGTAGGCGTTACCCCATCTAACTAATAACTATTGCCTTCCTGTGTTGGGGGTCAATAATCAGATTGCCTTAAAATATCTGTTAATTTATAATTGTTAATGGGAGAGTAAGGCTCTGGTTTGGATTCTTCTATATGATTATCTGCTCAAATTCTTTATTTTGTGTACCTAGTACCCTTAAGTAGACCATGAACTTTATAGAGCATACCTTTTGAATAAAATTTTATTTTTATTAGTCATATTTCCACTCCTTTATATTCATAAACCATGCATCTGGCTTGAAATGAGTAGTACTGGCAAGTGCTATTAATTTACCTCAAACTTTTAAAGCTTTACCTCACATTTTTAAATGTTTTTTCCCCAAAGTGATGAAGACCAGAAACTTTCAAAGATAACTAGTTATTTGACATTGAGAAAGACATCAAATAAAGGAAGACTTGTAATGAATTCATGGTGAGGCAGAGCACTTTGGAGACGTGGATGTCTACACACCTATTACATCCACTTTTCTAAATTATTAGTAAGTAGCTGTGTACAGAAAGTGTCACTCAGTTGTTGCTCATTTTCACATTGAAGCATCTGTCTTGCTCATAGCCCAAGGGCTGTGTTTTGGATACAAATGAGCCTGGCTGAAATGGATCATGGGATCAAGCACAAAATTTCCTCCCTGTAACAGAAACCATTTGTACTTAGTGCCCTCTCTGTTGCTTGCGCTTTTCTGCTGGAAAACCAAACATATTAAATGACCAACAAAATTATGTTTGTACCCTCTCACTGCTGGGCTGGCTGCTCCTCTTGATGTGCACACACTGTGGTGGTCACACCTTGTGCCACATGTCACTGCCACAGCACAGCCCAACATTTCATCCCTGATACTGCTGCTGACACGTGGCCACATCTGCAAAGACCTAATGTGAAGTTTTAACAGTGTGCTTCATTTCTGTGCTAGTGCATAAGGCAGGTACATGCATATAAACCTGATGAAAGTGGTGATCCTTCTCCATCTAGATCTCAAAAGTCTGGGATAATGGGGGAGGAGGAGTAGTGTCTTAATACAGTGCTGTGTCTTGAAGGTGCTGTGGCAATAGAAATCCTAATAATTGTTTCAGTGATTAGGCTGAGGTTTATGGTTGTTTTGTGTGCTGTGTAAGGACTTACAAATTTAAGGACAATTTGCATTTTGTTTTCCAGCCATCTGTCCATTTATATGGTTCAAAGTTCAAGGAAATCTTGAAAAGTAATTAACCTCTCAATATGAAATGCAGCCTTTTTGATGCTCTGGGGTGGTTTTTTTTGGTTGGGGTCTTTTTAACAAAGGCATGATAAGTGCCTTTATTCTTGATGCAAGACTGAGTTTAACTTGTTTTCTATTAACAGCAGAGGAAAGCAAAATTAGGCTTGTTCTCTTATTCTCTGCACTTTGCAGCCCTTACACTGTTTATAGTTTCTAACTGTACAGTGTTTTACTCTTCCTATATTTAATTTTAGCTTTAAAAATACCCAAATACCTTACTCCCAGGAGAAAGAAAATTCTGTGTAAACATCTGCAATCGAGAAGACGTGGTATTAAATGTGATACATGAAATACATCATTCTGATATAAAAATATTCTTTGCTTACTGGCTTTAATATGGTATTAGGCTACAGCGTCAGCAAAACCTTTGCTTTTTCATTTAATGCATTATCTCCTGTCTCACAATGCAGCCTGGTTCAGGCTGTAATGCCTGAGCAAGCTATCTAAAAATCTGCTGACTCTGGTTATAAACACAAATGGTGTGTGATTTAAAACTAACAGGAACTGTTGGGCTTTCCATCCCTCCAAATAACCATTGAAATGCTCAGTTTGTGTCTAGGTACCACAACAGTATAAGGCTTAGAACCATCCTAGCCACCTTCTGCAAACACCAGAAACCAAGGGGCAAAGAGCAGAGGCAATTTCCTAAGGCTCCTACACGCCTGAATCACAACACCAGATTTGACTGTGGTTTTTTTTAAGCTGGTTCTCCTCTCATATGTCTGCTTATCTTTACCTGTGTTTTTTATTTAGTTGTCTCTTCAATAACAACTTTTTCTTCTTCAGAAATTGCTCGAGGTAGTGATCAGGTTTCGAAATCTTGGATCCAACCACTTGAACACATCAGTATCAGGATATTGAATGACTCTGAATTCCCCTTTAATGGGTCAAATCTTCACGATCAATGTGAACATCTCACACTCTTTGATTGTATTTCTATTTGTATTCTGATCAGATGGCTGGCCATTTGAATCCATCTACAGTCAGAGCTGATTTGAAAGAAACATCAAGTACACATGTCCAATTAAACTGAAGGCATCGTGCAGCATATAAATTGCAATCCAGCATTCTTTTCAGCCTTCCTAAAATTCACTGGCTGTATTTAATTCAGAGCAGCTATCTTTGTGATTTAGGAATGTACAACAGTAGGGCAGAGGAGGAATGAGCACAGCTCTCTGGGGTGCTTAGCCTTGGTGGTCTCAAAATGGGTCTCAACATATTTCTGGCCAGCTTAGCAGTGGAATGGGCAGCACATCAGTTCTTTGCCCTGCTTTCCTGCTGTAACCATGCCCTATCAGCCTAGGGCTGCTTCCCTGGGCTCTGATGGACACGCCTGTCCTTGCCTGCACTACATTCTGCTGCCTTTATAGGTCATATTTTGTATACACCCCAGGATATAAAGTGAAATCGGTACCTAATTTAAAATGTCATTTCAGCAGCTTCTTTGCACTGCTTGCTTATGGTCAGTGGCTTCTCTGGTAAGCATTCCAAAAACAGATGTTTATTCTGTTTTTTAATAGGTGTTTTCTGTAAAAAGAGGATGAAGGGGAGATTATGTGAATCAAGCCATGTTAATGTGAACCCAGCTTGGAGGGGAGGCCTATGAACTATTATAGTCTGTGCTCACCTGTGAGGACAAGGAAGGAAGCTGATTCCACCCCATGTTCATATTCCTTTTTTGTATGTATACCCCAAATGCCTTTACCATCTTGTTTCATTTAATAGTACTATATCCTAATAATTATGCAGAAACATACAGATTTCTAAAAATATCCATCTTATTCAAATTGTTAGGCTGCACAGTCATGATAGAATTCACACAGTCACCTGTTGAGAGGGAGTTTAATCAGAACAAAAAGCTAAATTTTTCCTCCTGTCCTGTTGCTAATGTATCCCATGGCTGAGCTTTTAGTGTGCAGCAAAGTCCTCTAAAACACAAGGATTAGAGAGCTTGCTTTAAGGAGAAGTCTCAGTAGAAACTACTCCCCAGTTTGTAAGTGAGAAGTTCTGGCTCCAGTGGCCTGATTCATTGTAGTGTTTATAAATAGTGCCTTAAGCAAAGTAAAAAATAGGAATTTTAGCTGTCCTAACATTTTTCATCAGCATGTTTAAGACAACAAACTGGGGCTAAGAAATATGTAAAATGCTTTCTAATTAAAGTAGTTCAATATACTAAAGCTTCCTAGTGCTGTAACTTTAAGGTACAATATGTATTTAATTATCCCCAAGGCAAAAATTATTTTCAAAGTGGTGTAGTTCTCTCCATACAGAAAATAATATGGTTTACTGAACTGGACCAGGTTTTAGCAGGGCCTGCAGCAGCAGTGATTTTTAGTGGCTCCTTGGAGATTACAGAGTAAACATTTTAAAATCTCATTTATAGGAAATGCTTTATTATGGCTTTGGTCAAGCCTAATTTATTGTTAACAGGATTATAAGTGATATAAACTGAGGGTTGTTCCTGCTGGGTATTACGTACCCTCTACTCCCAGTAAGGTGGACCAAAATTCAGCATCGTCATTTCACTACCTCATGCAGATTGATAATGTTCTCTCAAAAATAATACTTACTTATCTAGCTCTCCCATAAATATAACATTTTATCCCAAACTAGCCCACCTCTTGTTTGTTAGATTTTTTTTGTTTGTTTGTTTGTTTTGCCTTGAAATCAGAGCTAAGCAAGGTGTGGAACACATAAAACTGTCTAATAGCAGTCATTGTTTGGTTTACTGTTACAACTCTCCTTTAAAAGTCAATTGATTTTTTTTCTCCATCAGCATTTATTAATCAAACATCCTAAGTTTTTTTCAGGAACAGGGTCTAAGTGTTTTCATAAACTTCTGAGCAAATTTTAGCTTTGTTTTCTAGTTTAACTGCCAAAATCCAGGCACAATATTTGGATTTCTCAAATTCAGTTTGTACTGTTGAAACATTTCCTTTTTTAAACAAAGAATCTGAATCTGGTTAAATGTTAGATTCCTGCTGTATATTTCTGGGCTTTGTCCTTGTGTACAATGACCTACAAAGCTATATTGACTGAAGATGTGCAGAGCCCAGAGCAAAGACCTTATTTTGAAATATCTTAGTACTGCCTTAAAATGACCACTAGATTCATTGAGGGACATCAAAATGTTCCGCGTGCTGTATTTCTCATTTACTCCTTGCAATTTAATTAAGGAAGGGGGAAGAAACAGGGGGAGGGATTTCTGAAGATATGGTTCCCCAGAGCTTGGGAATTGGAGATGTGTAGTGGCTGCTGCTGTCACTGTCAGATTGAAGTGGTTGTAGCTGAAGGGGGCCAGGGTCAGGTCAGATGTAAGAAACTTGAGGGCAAACTCAACCCTATATTTTGCAGAAGTTCAGGGTTTGTAGCTGACTCTTTTTTAGAGAAAGTAAAGTTTTACTTTTTGTGTTTCTGATTCCTTCTGTGACCAGGAATTGAAGAACTCTGAGCTAGGATTTGGAAGAGTTTCTCCAGAAATTTCCATCTCCATTTTACAAGCAGAAATACTTACACATATTTACACACTTCTCAGAAGTCTTTGCTTTAAATCTTGAAGCTGTGATATTTTTTTTAAGCTATTGGTGTTATGGGAAATGTTTTGGAGATCAAGCCAAACTGTAGCAAGTTCTAAGCTCTGTGAATTACATCATCCAAGATATTTTCTCAAAATGTTGTGCAGTTTGTCTATGAGTTCCTCTCTGACCATCCTTTGGAAATGATCAGTAAGGAACGGGTTACACTGGGTAGTGGAGGTTTCTTTTCTGTCTTGACTTCCTTCTGAAAGTTTGTGTAGCTATTTGGATACTATCTGTTGTTTAAAAGGAAAAATAGTGGGAAATTAGGTTAATCAAGCTATTTGCTACTTCTCTTTTCATTTACACAAGCTATTAATTCATTACTTTTCCAAATCAATGGAGTTAGCTTAGTTGAAGGAATTAGGGGTTTGCTTGTGGTGCTATGGAATAGAGCTACCAGAAGTTCTTGGAAATAAGAGTTTCTTTCTTCAGGATTTGTCTGCTGAATTCATATCAGATGTTCAAGGAGGTCCCACCTGAGAGCTTGGTCAATCCTCTGTTTCTTCACTCTTACTGATAGAGAAGATGCTCAAGAATTGAACTTTAATGTTTGAATTCTAGTCAGTTGTGGTATGTAAAAAGCAGTTCTTTTTTTTCCCTGGCAGGAGGAAAGGAAAACAGCAACAAAACCCACTTGTGCTTATCCTAGCGTTAAATAGATTATAAAATCCTGATACTAAACTGACGATTATTTCCAAATCTGTAGAACAGCTTAGTAAAGTACTTGCTCTTGTTTATGTTCATATCATAAATTTGAAAAAGATTAATTTTCCAACTCACTGTCTCTTAAATCAACTAATCATCAACTATGGAAAATTGTGCAGAGCTCTTTGACTGTGCTGCTGATGTTGTTTTTATATTTTGTGCGGAAAGTTCATCACCTCTTCTCTTGCATCAGGAAGAACCCCTGTGCACACAAATACATACAAGCAAAAGTAAGAAGTGATTGTGATTTTTTTTTTTTCTGTGAAATATTCAGAATTTTGTGCAGGGTCAGTATATCAAGGGAGAAAAAAAAGCATATGACATCTTTTGTTCCCAAGTACTCTGGGTACGAAAATAATGTATACAATTAACTAAAGTCTCCCTGGGTTTGCATGGATAAACCCCAGTTCTGCATATCTCAGATTGATTCTCTTGGTTTATGCAATGATTAGTAGAACATCTATGCAGTTGGTGATGTTACTGGTCTAATGAAAATGGATAAATGTTAACCTTGAGAATGCAACAAATGAACAGGTCAGACAAAAAGCGGATCTCCAGCCTCTCATTTCATTTATGCAGTGACATTTAATTTGAAGCATGTCTTCTGCATTTCATTCTCTATCTGTACCAGGTATTTACCCCTCTCTGAATTTGTCTCTTAATTAACTGCAGATATATCTCAAGTTCTGTCTTTTGAGTGCTCCTTAGCCTGTTATGAAGGAATGCAAAAGCATCTGGTATGCCAGTTTTAGACTCCTGGTGCCAGTGGGCCTCCATGAGCAGGTCAGTGCATTTGATGCTCTCCTGGATTGAGGGCATTCTGTAGCCAAATGCCCAACCTTTGGACCAAGTGCCCTCTCTTTGAACCTCTCAAAGAATGGACATAATCCTCAGCATGCCAGTGAAGGTTCGGTCACTTGTGGCTCAACCATTTCTGCAGAAAGCAATAGAGAGTACCTAATGCACACAGAAATTGCCTGTGAGCAGGGTTTCTGAGCATGCGCAGCCTTTAAGAAGTTAAGGAATGCTTTGCCAGGTGGAAGCAAGACTGTGAACCTGCTGGAGTTTTGTCCAGTGCCTGGGAGTCAGAGCATGGCTCAGCTCTGCCAGGCAGGGTGCTGCCCTGACCACTGCAGCAGCATTTCCCACAGCTGTCACTCATGAAAATGAGGGCAGAGCTATCACTGCTTTGTCTTCTATCGGTTCAAGGCTCTCCCTGTGTGAGACTGGCCTGCCTTTGTGAGTTGTGCCATGCTTAAGCCGTGTCCTACTGATGGGTCAGTTGTGTTTTGCAGGAGACAGGCTTTGGCTCGCAAGATCTGAAGGCAACCTCTGCCTCATACTGCTAAGTACCCGAATGATCAGAAGAACATAAAATCCTCTTAAACTTTGTCTGCTGAAAGAAAGGGATCACTGTGGAGGTTTCATCTTAGTGCACTGTTTCCAGAGGAAGACACAAATATAGTCTGGAGCTAAAAGTTGTGGTTTTTATTAGCGCTGCTCGATTTTGACAGAAAATTTTAAAAGTTTGTAGAAGCTTTCAAAAAACCTGGGTACTGTTTTTTGACTACCTGTAATTTGTGTTTAGACTAATACCATGCATTTTTATAACTTTGGGGCGTTTTTCTGTAGCCCAAAACATTTAGAGGCATTTAAAGAGAAAATTTTAAAAGCATACCTAACAGAAAGGAGTGTGCTTCAGATCTTGTTTGAGCAGAAACAGGTAAGTAATGAGGTGTGGCTGCATGAGATGTGTCCCAAACAACAAACCAGAAAAAATAATTAACCTGTGATTTTTTGTGTATGTGCTTGGCCTATGACAACTATTTAACATGGGAAAACTCAAATTGGATGGGAATCTATCCCCAAAATTCCACAGAACTTAAATTTAGGAAAGTAGAATCTATATTCACAGTTATTGTAAGATGTTATTATTAGATTCTCGTGAATACAGGCATTTCAGAAGTGCCATGTATCATTCTTTACCTGAGCTCTTGTCCTGTGAGTCTGTCATTCCACAGTTTCATTTTACTGTGTCTTTTCTTTTTTTTTTTTTTTTTTTTTTTTTTTGGTGGGGAGCAGGGAGAAAGGGAATTTTCTTCAGAACAGCTTCTGCTAGAATCTAAATTTTCCAGCTGAACAATATGTTCATAGGAAAAACTCTTGCTTAAACAGAACAGCATTTCTTGAAAATAAATTATTTTGTATGAAGATCTTGGCTGGCTGTATTGTGGAGTTCATTTGAGCAGCAGTTCAGTAGACAGGACTTGAGGAAGCACCAGGGACACCTCTTGTACCTCTATCATTTTCTTATTTTTTTAATTGGCTGATTGAGATCACATCTGTGAACTGTTCCACTCTAATTTTGGCATTGTAACTCATGATTTGATTTCAAGAAAATGGTTACTTACCTTCTCCTTCACATGAAATTGACTGCTGACACGGTGAGCAGTTAATTCTTTGTCCTTATGAAAAAATGCACTGGCCCGATTGCGATCATTCTGCTTTAAATGTAGGTGTGAAAGTCATTAAATATCTTGAAAGAGATGAAAGTCATTAAATATCTTGAAAGACAGGATATTCAGAACTACATGAGATTTTTCTCTGAGGTGATTCCTGCTTTTCCTAGAGATGTGTGGAAGAAGTTTGTGCTTATATGCTAAATGCTACAGCTTCTGCTTAGGCAAAACACTCAACTCAACAGCTTGGTATAAAACAGTTTTCATTTGTAAGATCTTATCTTTCTTAAATGTGGAAAAACAAGTCTCTTTTTAAATGACAGCAAGAACAAATCATGCTGATAATTTTTCATTCTATTTCCATTGTGTGATTTTTCAATTTAGGGGTGCTATATTTTTAAGTCCAGCTATTCTGTCATTGCTCTGTATGTTGTTAAACATCTCTAAACCCAGATAGAAGCAGTTATGGTTGTTGGACTTTTTTTTAATTGTTAGTATGATTCAAAGCAGAATCTGTCATGCTTAATGCATGGTAAGGCCAAACTAGAAGCCTTTATTCAATGTTTAAGGCTCCAACAATAGAAACAGAAGGCATGTTAGATTTAGAGTTAGATTAGATTAAATTAGATTAGATCAGTTTAGAGTTTAGATTAGATTAAAGCTCTCCCTATACATTTAGGACTGCAAAACTGAGGCATTTTGGAGGTGTCTGTAATTTTTCTCAATTCTGTATTCTCAATTTTTTAAAATTCTGTACTGCTACTTTTAATTTGTAGACTTCCAAAGCAGGATTTTTCAGCTTTTCAGCACTAAAATCCTAAACCCTGGTTTGTCTAAGGACTGCTGAGGACCTTTGTACATCCTTTTTGCCCCAGGTGTGTATATACTGACCTTATATTACTATGAGCTAATTTGTACTGTTGGAAGTTCTGCCTTATCCATACTCCCTCATCTAGAATTTTTCTAGACAAATAAAGAAACGGAGAGTTTTAAAAAGTTAGAAATCAATCAGCATTAACAAGTCCTGCCTTGGTTTTCAGAAACAAGTGATAATTCTGACCACCCAGATGCTGATCTAAGCCTCATCCTGTGGCCTGTATGTTGTCATCCTTTCAGAACTCAATGGTGGGGGTGAACAAGACTCAGCAACTTTCCAGAATTCTGGTGCTCTGAGCAAGATCAAATGACATCTATCAGCAGAAAAAGGCTGGTTGCAGTCCATCTCAGTGGAGTCCCTCTATATATATAACTGGGGATGAATTTGTTGTTTGTGTGTGCAAAGAGGAATTGATGAAGGTGTCATCTGTGGCAGAGGACAGATTACTCTGACCTATAAATATGGCAATCCCCTATCCTATATTTCCTGTGTTCTTCTTCTTTTTGTCTTAACTTCTATTATCAGTTGGTAACGTTTCCTTCATTGGCAACTTCATGATAATACCAAAGACTCTGAGGGTGTTAAAGTAGAACACTCCACATGGGAGAATTCAGCAATTTAGATTTTGCTAACATGTTCAAGGAGAAGGTCAAGTGGTGGTATAAATTGCACTGGTTTTGACAGCCTCTGGGCTTTCTTTGTGTTTAGATCAGTTTCTGACTTTCCCTGTGTACCAGGAACTATTCTTTCCTGGTACTCAAGTCTGTCATGCAAAAGGAGTTTAATGATATCCTAAGAGAGACTGATCTACACCTTCTCTAAGCCCGTGTTTCCCAGACAACATGGTGCTGTAATCAAAGCAGCTGAAACATTTCATTTCTGTTTAGGCTGGATGCAGAATCATTTTCTCAGGAGTTGAAAAGTTCAGAAGGAGAATGAATAAGATCATTTTCCCTCTATACTTTACAAAATCCTACAAAGTAGGCTAGACCTCCTTGCTCTCACATCATTACATGTAGAGAAATGTTAGGGCTTTCTTTGCAGACTTGGTCTAGGCACATTGTGTGAACTCCAGAAGAATATATGCTTGAAATTGTCCAGCACACTTTTCAGGAGAGAATGGCAAGAACAGCAAGGAACTAGTACAAACTTGAGCAAATACTGAAATAATGAGTGTCTCTCTGTGTTGTAAAAGCTCAGAAGGAGATTGAAATCATCACTCTTTGCTTCACAGCCCCCATCCTTAATGTCTCTTCATTTCACCTGCATCTACACAGTGATCTGTGCTACTTCAAGAAAGGACATGAGCAGAGAACTAATAACTCTGACAAAATATGTGGGGTGTACTCTTGGGCTGATCCTCTTCAGAGTTACAGAACTTGAACTGGATCCAAAAAGCGAGGAGAGTGAGCATTGGGTATCATCTCTGTCCCACGCAAATTTGGAGGTGCTACAGGCACAAGTGGTGTGAAGAGAATCTGAGGCTCTCCTGAGGGCTGCTCTTCCTTCCCAGGGCTCCCCTGTGCTTGCCTACATGCAGCTCATGTTGCTGCTGAAGTCTCCCTTCCAATCACCAATTTGGCATGAGGATTTTTGTCACTGCCATGTTGACAACAACTCCCTCCTGATCTCTTGGGACTTCTCTGCCTTCATTGCATCACCTCAGCAGCACCCAGGGATCACGGCAGGCATAGAATCAGCTCAGCTTCTCAAAGGTGATGAGTGCAGAAAATGTGTTGCCTAGGTTCGCTACTTTAAAGGGGAATTTCATTTTCCCACCCTTCCCTCCTGACACTTTATAAAGGCAGGGATAGGATTGTATTTTTCATAAAACCAAATTTTTCTTTGTTTTGGTTTGGAGGAATCTCCTTATCATAGTTTCCACAGCTGCAGCTTCTTCAGCCTTCAGATGAATAGCAAGGCCATTTTTGCAAAGTGATTTTTTTCTAAACCTTGTTTCTCAGGAATTGAAAACAAATGTTGTGTCTTAATATTCCCTCAGGGTTGCTTGTACAGAAAGGTTATGGCTTTTGTGGAGTGATAACCTACCATCTAATGAGTCTTCCAGCACAAGGAAAGGTCTGATCTCCTTGTAATGAAAGACAGGCAATGAGAGGAGAAAGAAAAAAAAAATCCTTGAATAAAAACCTTCTGTATTTTCTCTGTTCCTCACAGAGAGATGAATCTGTGACCAAACTTTTGCTTTCAAGCTTTTAGCTGTTGGATGAAGAGCATGACAAAGGCAAAGTCATAATTATATTTTAATTAAAAGTAACAATGTTGGAAGACAATTTTATTGCCTGATTGTACCGAAGTGTTGATCCAGTTCTCTTCTTCATCACACCATCAGCACTGGGGAAAGAGAAGACCAGGAAAACGCTGAAGAAGAGAGGGACAGAAATAAAACTGCTTCTGACAACCAGCAGCATTTTCATGAGTTACAATCTGTGTGATTTGATGGGGCAAAACTCAGCTTGAGTTTTAGAGCTCTCACAGTCAGTGCTGTGTGTCTTGGAACCAGCTCTGAGTAACCAATACTGAAGGCTGGCTGAGTCAGGAACTGGGGACTTCCAGGTGAATTTCCCAATCAACAGGGCCTGTCTCACCTTCTTGCTTGCTTTGTCCTTGCACATATTTAGTATGTTATGTAGAAGCATGTGCCACAGACAAATGAGTTTTGGAATGACATCATGCTGATGGTTGAGGTGGGATTTTGATTTGACCTCCCAAACAGAAAAAAGGGGGTTTCAACTCAAGTGCCCATCTTTTTAGCCAGACTGCTCTTGCCATTCAACAGTAGAGTTTTGCAGAGTTTGGGCTAGACAAATTTTTGAAAAACCCTTTCTACCAGCACATTTGGGATCTCAGGGAGCCTTGGTATAGTGGTATAGGAGAGACTCATTTTGGACCACAATTTAGCATCATTTCATGTTTTTATTTCCAGTTTTCCCTAACCCTGAGCCATTAAATTCACAAACAGTAAGTAGAAATGCATCTGTTAACATGATTAATTTAAAGATTTACTTATAAACTAAGATCTTTTCTTCTAGGGTAACCTCCCTTAGGCATTTAATTTGTACAGTATATTTTTCTAGGTTTTTCTTTGTAGAACTTAAAATGCCAATTGTGCATTTGGCTGTATGGCTGCTGGCAGAATTGGGAAAATAATGTAAGCATTCAGTCCCATCCTCTTGCTCCAAAAATCTAAAAATCCAGTAACAACTACTTTTATTCTACTGTGTTATGTTCTTGCTATACTGTGGGAGATCTTGCCCTTAAAACCACAGAATATCTTCTACATTGAATTTTTCAGTACTTTCTTCTTCCTGTTTCACAATCAAACTGAAGGTAATAGTACATTTTTACTAGAGGGAAAACTGTTTCCCTTGGAGGAAAGATTATTTTTAAGAATTCTTCAAAACATGTTGCTTATTCTGAGGGAAGAAAAGATGTAAAAATTTCATGAAGTAATCAAGAGTTGAAAAGAGCAGAGAGGCATTGCCCGATCAATGGCTTCAAGGGCTGTGTTTGCCAGCACATTCACTCACTAACTGAGTTTGACACTCAAAGCATCACATTTCTGGTTTTAGTTCACTGCCCTGAGGTTTTAAGCAAGATGTGTTACAGAAAGACATGTTCTAATGCTTTGTAAAGTGACAAAATTTGCTTTCATTCTGTCAATTTATAGTACTGTGAGCATTAACTAACTTGGGGTATTGGGGTGGATCCATGTGCATCAGACAACAGGATTACACCAGGATTATCAGAGGTCATGCCCTCTACTGAAACTTTGTATGACTCCCAGAGCTGTGCTTTGCAGCATGAAACACCAATTACTGCCAGAGAGATTGGTGATCAGTGCTGATTAACAGCAGAAGGTTTTTTGAACACAGAACTGTTTGGAGGGAAACATGCCCAGCAGGTGCCCTCTCTGGTATTTAATGATGAGAGAACCTGATGGAGAGAGGTGTTTACAGGACTGGCTCTGGATTACCTGCAAGGCCTTTCTCGCAGAAAAGATTTAAAAGAAAGCGCACAGTGGTGTCAGGCACAGGTTAGAACACCAGCTCAATTAGAGCTAATTAATGTCCTGTGAGCTCTTTGCTGTTTCAGCCATGTTGCATAACATCATGTGTGGTGCTTCACTCCACGAGTGGTGCTTTTAGCTGTGGGCTGGAAAAGTCTGATTCTTAAGTGTCTGAAATAAAAGAGCTCCAAGATGCTGCTACTGGAAGTCATAGTTTGCAAATGAACTTTGGAGGATTTAAGTGTCAAGGCTATGACCAACGTTGATTTTCTGTGTGTGTGAGTGGGTGCTTAAGTGCCAAATAGATATCTGAGGTACTGCAGTTAATGGGTCGACTTGATTGATCATGGGTGTTTTGGTGAAGTTCAGGATCAGCTGGTGTGCTGTTCCCTGGAGAACTAGGGTAGAGTAGGCAGAAGTTAAATAGAAAATTGAAATGATTTTGTGTGAAGAAAACTGAAATATTTTGAGCACTTGGTCATTTGTTGCACAGATCAAAAATTATTTTTTGTCAAAATCTCTTCAGTTTATTTTGAAATTAGTTGGTAAATTGGCATAACTCTTAATGGACCCAGCTGGCAGGAATGTTTGTCTGACTCTTGTCCCAGTGAAGCAGGTGTGCATTCATCCCTGATTTTGCCTGGAGTGAAGTTCAATCACTTCTCAGTGCCTACTTTTGAGATGCTTGTGTTTGGTGCCCAGATCTCAGAGATCTCCCTCACACCTGACAGTACCTGGAGTTCTTGTTTGCAGTGCTGGTGGGTAGGATGAGGATTAAAGAGATGCTGGATACCAGCCTTGCTTTCTACTTCTTAATAAAAAGTTGCTGTAAAGGTCGTGGGTAGGTCAGGCTGATGGGCAATGAGCAAACATTGCAGTGCTGCCTCTAGTCCATAATTCTCTGAAGAGAACAGAGCCAGGCATCAGTCCAGCACAGCCAAGGTAAAGGTGACCACGACGGGCTGAGAATATTGTACAGAGCTTAAGCATAAAGCCTTCTCTAAGTGAAACTTTGCAAATTATTTTCTTCTTTCAAAAGAAAAAACCCTCGGGAAATAGGAGCATCAGTTTGAATAAGTTTTCAAATTGGAACAGACTGGCTGATGAAAATGTGAGAAGTTGCAGTGCCAGTACCTGCTTTCTGACAGTCATGGATTGTGAGAGAGTGGAGGCTGCAGCCTTTCCTCAGCTCCTCCAAACAGTTCAAGTACTTTGGGGCAGGTTTATCCTCACAGTGTCTCTACCAAGGCTTCCACACAGAGGAGTCTCTGGTTTGGTGAGACCATTGAGGTGTTACCATGCTCTTAGTGGAAATTAATACTTTTCACCCTCTTTTTCTGTCTCCTTGTTTTGAAGATGATTTAAGATGTCTTTTGAGGTAGCTGTGAATTCAGAATCTTTTGCATGTTGCATGTATTTGTCTGGAGACAGACAATGCACCCGCTTAATCTTCAAAATTGTGTTATGATAAATACACATTTAATATTTTTCAGTATTTTGTTCTGTCACTTTTTGCAGTCTCTAACAGTTTACGCAATTTAACATTGCCGTCATTCACTGAGTCACCCAAAAGTACAGGACACATACATTTAGTCTTGAATGACTGAAATATTTGTGTGTGTGTGTATATTCAGTGGTCTCAAGTCTTGCACAGTTAAAGTACAATGGGTATCATCTTGGCAAGTTGGCAAATGATTCTGTGGCTTTCCACATTACTTTTTTGTTAAAGGAGAAGTCAGTGATCTGGAGCCTGAATTTATGCTCAGAAAATTACTTTTCATCCTACAGCATGGGTTCTTGAGCAGAGGCAGGCTCAAACAATATGTTGAAAATTATCTTTTCACAGAACTTTGATCAAAGTACAAATGTCCTTGCCTCAGGAAGCAGTTTGTTTTCCCTTGAGAAGTGATGCTGGAAAAATCAAAGAGAGCAAAGTCTGCTTGCTGGCCAAAATTCATCTATGAATAAATTGCATCACAAAGCTACCGGCAACATAATGTTTTCAAAGACTGTTTCATGGTATTGCTATAAGAAAAGTGATTTGGATGGGAACTCTTGCCATAGCAATATTACTAGAAACTATTATTGTTTATAATGCAATAGAGTATACTCATCTAATGATATTTCTGATTTAGTGGAATCCAGATGTAAACCAGTTTTTACCAGTTTCATGATTTACCTGCTTAGGAGGTTTCTTTCTGTGAAATTATTTTAAAGCCTTTTGTAGAAAAATACCTATATTAGTCATCTGTTGTTTCCAATACCAAAACAAAATAAAAATTTTAATTACTAGATCTCATTTGACTCCTAAAGGATCCAAAGGAATGATCTAAATAATGATAAATATCGACTGATGTATCATTTTACATCTTTTAATTTTGCTTGTTTGTTCCAAAGCTGAGATTCAAGGCTTCTTTTTTGCTTCTTAATACAAATTTTTGGTACCTGGGAATCCTCATGTGTCGGGAGCCTCTGAATAACTGTTTATGACATGCAGTTTTACTTTGCTTTTAGAATTTCTCTTTTACTGAAAATACTTGCTTTTAATTCTCATATATGCAGTGACACAGTTCTAAATAGAGAAGTTATGTTGAAAAGTTATTCTGTTTACTACATCGTTTTTGTGCCCCAATATTAGTTTCATGTGTTTTCACATGCTTTGCAAGATGAGAATTCCTTTTTCCATCCAGACTCTGTCTTTAAAGAGACATCTGCGCTGCCAGAGGAGTTTCAGCTCAACTTTCCTTTGTGGTGCCCTGAAAAGAAGAATGTATCTGCAGCTGAGACTTTTAATGTGACTGGTTGAAAGATAGAATTATTTTGGTAATGGTGAATTCATCTCTAATTTCACACCAGACTGTGAGGTTGAGCAATACTGTTGGAATGCTTTCCCCATTAATTGGTCAGTGGAATCCCTAGTGGGTCAGGGGTGGGCTTGTTAAAGGAAAACTTTTCAAACGTGTGTTAAGTTTTGCTGCTGGCAGTTTTTGCTGAATGTTTCAAGTTGTGGTGTCTAGCACAGGCTGGACACAGCTGCTGTGCAATGTCAGTTTGTGCACACTATTTTAGCAGTCTTAGCTGAAAGAACATCTCAAAGTGCTGCTCAGGCCACCTGTTGCTTTCATGGATTATTCCCGCACCTCTGTGGAATATAAATGATTCAGCTCCAGTTCTCTGTTCTATGCAAGTGAAGAGAGATGAAGAAAATGTGCATAGGAAAAACAACTTAAGAAAAAACTGTGTCATGGCACTCAAAGGCCCCGTCAAGAAAATGTCTTTGCATGACAGCTAAGGATAGGTAAATCTATCCAGATGAAAAAGAATAATTTAGATAGGAATCTGAACCATGATGGAAAATTTGTACAAATACTTGCAAGTTTCTCATTACCCCACTCATGTTGGCTAGTGAAATAGAGTGTAGCTGGTGGTAATCCTAGATTTGGTCAGGAGCAGAGTCCTGCCCATTTTCATTACTCCTCAGGCATGATTCCAAAGACTGCAGACATTTAGTATCCTTCTGGTGGTTTTTTTAGCTGGTTTAAATGCATTAAGTGGAACCAGCCTCTTTGGAGACTAACTGTCCCATTTATTCAGAGGTGTCTTCCTGCAATGTCTTCCTGCCAGTATGTTTAAACCACAAGCTACAGAAAGACTTTTAGTAGCAAGAAAAGAAGGATTTAGACTTCACAGTCTGCACAAACTCCCAGCAGAATGTTCAAGATAGCCTCACCCTGAAATGAGGAAGGAATAGCTAAAGGGTGAAAACATGAATCATCAGCTTTTGTACTTCAGCAGATATCATGTAAATATGAATAGAGCATCCTTGTATATTGCAATTGGGTCTGTGTCTGTCCCATGTTCCTGCCCCTCGAAGTTCTCCTTATCTCTGTGCCTCAGCTGACTTCTTTTCACTGTCACTCCAGCTGCCCTGGCCCCTACACACCTTTCTGTTGACACCTTGACTTCATTGTTGAAGCATAATCCTCATATTGACATAATTTTTCTTTAGGATAAGTTTAGAAATGTGTGATTGTTGAACTCCAATAAATTTTGTAGTTATTTGCATAAAAATAGAGAGGTTTTTTTAATTTAGCAGGTGTCTTTCAGTAGAATTTAGAGATGCTACTGAAGCAATAGTCCAACACTGAATTTCAGTTTGTCCTCAGAGGTGATGACCTCTAAGATATCAGGGATGGTAATCTAGAGACTTGACAGTTCCAGAAGAAAAAAGAAAAAGAAAGGGGGGGGATAAGGCTTTGACCCTGCTGAACTCTTTGAACCTAAAAGGCTGTTTGCTTCTAATAGCTTTTGATTACTATCAGCTTTTGCCTGAGTAACACACATGACTTGAAGTTAGGAACATAAGACTGGGAAAAATCAGTAGGATTGTAAGAGCTGCAGCATTAGTCTGTGCCTTTCTGGTCTCTCTGCTGTAATGGAATTTTTTTTTTCCTCTCTGCAAATGTCCTGAAGTTCACTAGTCTCACCCATTTGTGCAGAGATTGCTTATTTCAGGAGTCTGTGTCCTGTCTTTAATCTGCTGTCTTCACCCTGTCCCCATTCTTTCTTATTTTCCTTTCTCATGAGTCCTCATCTTCATCTCCTCATTTCCCAGTAAATTATGTTGAAAGTCACTATTAAAACTCTTTTAAAGTGTTTTTTCCTCAGGCAGTTTTAGATAGACTTTCTGATTCACACCTTTAAGTTTCAGTTATGTGCTCTTTCTGATATTACCAGATATTTCTGTGAGGTTTGTAACTACACGATTACTCATAAAGATTATACCGGGGAAAGAACAACAGCTGAGGTCTCTTCTGGACTGTAATTTGTGCAGCTCAGTTTACCACCCTAGAAAAATCACTCTTTTTTCAGTGGTTTTCTTCCTGAAATGTTGCCTTGTGTCCTTTAGAGAATGTTGAATAGCACACTGCTTTGCTTTTGGTTCATGGCTGTACCCTGACCTCCCAAGGGCAGAAGGAAAGGGAAAACAAAACAAGGCTGAGACAGGAGTTTATGTAGTGAAAGAGTCAATCCATGCTGGCATTTAAGTATTTAAATGCCCTGGTTTGTTTGGCTCCCGCTAGGCTCTTGTTTTGGACAGTTGAACAGAAGGGTTCAAAGAGCACCTGTTCTCCCATCTCATGTAAACCACAAACTACAACTGCAGTGAGAATGTGGTCACAGTTCTGGCTGCCTCTGGGGCATTGTGCCAGCTGGCCAAGGGAGAGGATTGTCCTGCTCTGCTCTGCACTGATGTGACCTCACCTCGAGACCTGTGAGCAGTTTTGGGAACCACAGTATGAGATTCTAAACTATTACAGAGTGTCCAAAGGACGGACACGAAGATGAAGGGCCTTGAGGGGAAGCTGTACGAGGTCATTTGGTTTGTTCAGCCTGGAGGAGATTGAGGGGAGACCTCGTTGCAGTTACAACTTCCTCCTGAGGGGAAGAGAAGGGGCAGGCACTGATCTCTTCTCTGTGGTGACCAGGGACAGGACACAAGGGAATGGCCTGAAGCTGTGTCAGGAGAGATTTACATTGGGTATTAGGAAAAGGTTCTTCACCCGGGGGGTGTTTGGCTACTGGAACAGCTCCCTAGGGCAGTGGTCACAGCACCAAGCCTGACAGAGCTCAAGAAGCATTTGAACAGTGCTCTCAGGCACATGGTCTGACCCTTGGGGTGTTCTGTGCAGGGCCAGGAGCTGGGCTCGATGAACCTGGTGGGTCCCTTCCAACTCAGCATATTCTGGGATTCTGTGTCTGAGACAGCTAGTACTGTGACATATATTTTGGCTTTCTCTTATCCACAGACAGTCTGTACTCTGCCTCATTCCTTGCTAGTGCTGTTCTTTTCCATCTCTCCCTCTATCCTTTTCCCTGGCTCCTGCTCTTTGACCCACTCACCAAGAGATGAATTTCCTGGCCCGGATATGAACTGCCCATGTTCTCTAGTGCTGTGTTTATGAGAACGTGTATGTATTTCAGAGTTTTGAATGTTGACCTTTGCTAGCACAAAGGAACAAGAAGAAATAACCTTTTTTCCTTTCTTCCTTCCTGTTTGTTTATAGACAATTGTGACCAGAAAAAAAAAACCAACAAAGATAAACCAAGTACAGAGCAGGATGTCTAATAGGGCTTAAAGAGCTGCCCTCCAGGGAGCAGCTGCTTGAGACTTACTAACTTTTGCATATTTTACAGGAAAATGATTCTTTTACTCAGAAATTGGTTTCAGAGGGGAAAAGGGTCTGAAACATTTGACAGAGCTTCATTAATAGCTCTTGATGTTCTTCTAGCTCTTTGCGTTTTCAAACCCTCCATCAACAGGAACAAAGCACAGATTACTTCAATAAGCTGATAATAATATGCATTTTCTTATTCATGTATCCTGTTTCAGTGCACGTTAGGTTCATTCAAGTGAAACTCTGAGTCTATAGCTGAAAAGGAAAAATTGAAGATGTGGCCACTATTGACCCTCCAGTAGCATTGATCCGGGAGCATCAGTAATTCAGCATGCTTTGTTAAAGAAATCAATAGTGAAGACAAAGATCTTTAGCCAGTGGAACATCTTCTACCTGTGCAGGGTCACAGAATGGTTGAGGTTGAAGGGCACCTCTAGAAATCATTTAGTCCAGCCCCTTTGCTGAAGGCAGAGCCAAACCAGGGTATTAGTACATAATGATAAGAGCTACCTGAGCCTCCTCTTCTCCAGGCTAAACAATCCCAATTCTCTTGGCCTCTCCTTGTATGTCAGTAGCTCCAGGCCATACTGGCCATTATCTAAGCTATTCATCTAACATCCTCTTATCAAAGTACCTGGAAGTATTCCTCCTGTAGGGTTGAGAAATGTCTCTTCTACTGGCATAATTCATGTCTAAGTTACCTGAAGTGGGATGTTTATGTAGACAGAGTTCAGGGCTTCTGGTGGAGGAGGGGCCTTGTCCCATCCAGCAGTCCTGGAACGAGTGTTGCTGCTCACACAGGTTGCCACGTTCTCTGCTCTGACCTCTGGCTGCAGTTTCTGGGAGCCTTTAGCAGACTCTTGTGGTGCATTCCTGTGTATTGCATCTTTGCTTCACCCCTTTCATAACAAGTGGACTTGTTGAAGCTTTATTTAGTGGTGTATTGGGGATTTCATGATGTCTTTCCCTGGCACTTCATATTCAAGCTCAGGAGACTACCTTATGCAATACTGCTCTCCTAAAATACTGGCAGTTCTTGTTCCAGAAGTAACTATGTTATGCTCATATATATCAGTATGGTCAAAGGAATAAACCTGACTTTTTTGTTTAGTCAGAATTCAGTAAAATTGAATTTACTTTGTTTGTCCACTCAGTGGCATGTAGTTGAACAGAAATTCCCAAGAGAAGAATCTTTCTCTGTGTTTTTGAGCCAATTCCATTATTTTCTGTATAATCATTGCTGCCTGAGAACTTAGATGTCTAACTAAAAAAACTTAGAAGGCAAGTTCTTGAATTTACACAGTTTGCATAAGCAGGCATGAAATATAAAATATAGATTCACCATTTCCTTTATTGCGGTGGGGTGATGATTTACATGGGACATTACCTGCTTGGAAATGAATATTTTGCAGCCACTAAGGGCCTCAGGATATAAACTTGTCCCTGTCAAAGTAGAAGGGGAGAGGAGATGCCCGAATTTTAATTTTTTTTCCCCCCCACTCAGTAGAAACTGCAATACATATAAACAGCAGGATGGGATTGTTGGAGTTCCTTGTACTTGGCATGCTCTGAAAGGGGTTTGTTCACATTTGCAAAACAAAAACAAAAATCTGGAAGGCTGAAACAGAAAATGACCAACTGCAACCAAAGCATTTGCTGCCTGTTTGTTCTGAATGTGCAATTGGCCTTGGTCTTTTAATTATAATCCGTAGAGATGGCTCTGTTCCCTACCCACCCTTGGGCTTCCAGGAGCACTGAGTGCTTAGGGCTTGGGCTGCTAATGCTATAATTGAAACAGCTGCTCTGCTTTCTAAATACTTTATTCATTCACCTTCTAAAATGTTGATGGATCTGTGGCAAGTTCCAGGCCTTTTCTGTAGATATGAATCTCAAACACAGCCACTTGCTAGATAGAACTACTGAAGAGCATTTGCCACAGCTTTTAGTGTGCTATCTCAGTTTTCAAAGGGGGAAGAGAATGGGAGGAGGTGACAAGAAGGCTGCTCTGAGGCCTTAGTGGTCTTTGGACTGAATTCACTTCACCTACCAGAATTAAGACCAGATGTCTTAATTCCCTATTATTCTCAATGACTTAAACTGAAAGTGAATGTAAAATATTACTAGGCCAAAAGGTCATTATTTTTACATTCTACACTGATTTTTAAATTAGCTCACACAGAGAAATGCCTCTTGGAATCGTGCTGTAAATGAGCAGAGCATTGTGAGGGCCTGGCACTAATTCACCCCAGGCCAGGGGTTGCTCTGCAGCCCCTCCTTTCTCTCTTGCCTTGGGACAGCAGTGACCAGGCTAAGTTGTTGTTGAAGTCCTTGATAAAGTTTGAAAACTTCATGCAGCCAATAGAAGCTGACGTATACCCATGGTCTTTCTTCATACACCTTCCTTTACCCACTGTTTTTCCTTATCCTTGCATGCAGCTCAATTCTGAATTGCTGTCTAGAAAAGGAGAGTTTAGTCATCATGTCAGATGAATTCCACTTAATTGGTGGAAATTCATCCTAGCGTGGGCTGATGGCAAAGCTGGTATGAGGCTGGCAGTGGCTAACATGGACATATTCAGTAGCAGAAATGGAGTTATAGACTAAAACACAGTCACTTGACTGCTCTGATGGAGCTTTAGCATAATTTCAACTTCCTTCAGACCACTGCTCAGCATATCCTATGGACTTAGGCAACTTTGACCTTCTTGAGACCCGAATTCAGTATATGCTGAGGCAATTTACCCAAGCAAAAAGGGTGCAGGAGCATTTGGATTTGAAGTCTTTATTTCATCAGGAGCTGGTTCACCCAAGAACAAGCTGAAACTGCATAAAATCTTTGAGCTAGGCAGAAATAGGGGCTGCTATGGTCCATAGTGTGGTTTTTATTGAACTGTATTGATTGTTCTTGGCAGATATGGAGCCTGAGAGCTTTGTGGTTATGCCTGTTAGGGAAAATTAGAGGTCATTGTAAGACTTTGAGAGTCAATAAAACTAAATTTTGATGAAAAAAGCAAAATCCTGCTTTGAAGTAGGCAACTCATGTAGAAAAGCAATGAGGGAGGAAAGAAAGAGTAGAAATTCTACTGTATTTTGTATCAGCACACAGAACTTGGATTATTGTTGTATTCTGCTCAGGAGAGGAAGAACAGCAAGGAAATAGTTCTAGAAAAATCCTCTTGATGTGGCATGAAACAGATAATTAACATTAAGAAATGCAGTCTTGGTGTTGCTCCCCAGTTTATGCTCTCTGTAGGTGACCTGACAATATGTACCCTTGCATACGGATATTTTGCATACCTGCAGCCTGAGCTGCCTGAAGTGCTCAAAGGTTGTTGCAGGTTCATAGTGGAAAACTCATCCTTGTTCAGAGTTTAATTTCCATGTTATATTCAAAAGAGGATTTAAGTCAGAGGGTAGGAATAGTACCTCAAGTTGTTTGGCCTTTTTCACTGAGCTGGATATTAACTTAATCAAGCCTTACAATACCCTCAGGCATTGAGCATACCTTTTTATACTGATGTTCATAGAAATGTCACAGTGTTTCTAAAGTCACACTGAAATATCATGGCAAGGATCTTTTCCCTCATTTTTGCCCTGTAAGGGAACTGTGGAATAGTTTTCTTTCCATCCTTTGCCCAATACAAGTGAGCTTGTGAGACTTGCTCTTTGAGGCTAAGCTCATATTTCTGTGCCCCTGGGCTTTCCAGGATGCTGCAGTGCATGGTCTTCTTCCAAGAGGGGTGTCTAAAGGCAAGAGCTATCCCAGAAAATATAATTGAATTGCAATTTCTGATGTTGTTAGAAAAAAGAACTACTTGAATTTGAAAAACAACTTAATGTGATGCTGAGATGAACAGCATTGTCAGGACTGCTATTTTTAGAATGCAGGAAAAGGCCTAGGTATTTTCTTTATCAGTAAATACTAAAGACAGTCATCATGTTTTTGTGTGCTTTTAAAATCACGGTTGAAAAACACCCTTAATGTCATTGGCAATATTAACCCAAGGAAATGAGCTTTCTGGTTTGGGAACCTTTTTATTTGATTGTGAGGAGCCAGTCTATTATACTGGAACATCTTGTGGAGTCTGTTTTCTAAGCATGTTTCTTGTCAAGACTTTTCTTATTTATGCTCAAAGGAAGTGTGTGTGCCAAATGTTGAGACTAACAGGCAAACGTACATGGAGCTAAATAAAACATCTCCTTGCTCCAGGTTCTGGGAAGATGGGAAACCAGACACTGGCTTGAACTCATATCTGCAGGCAGTGACAGATGCAGTTGGCTACTCCTGATCCCCTTCTGGATGTTCAGCATGGCTTGCTCTGATTTTCTTTCAGAAATACCTAATACTAAATGGGGGGGATTTAGATCAGTGGGACAGAAACAACATGTGTGGAACTAGACTTCACTGTTGGTAGTGTTTTTGGACCTACCCAGCAGATGTTACTGGTGTATATATTACAAATGTGGTAAGATGCTGCAGATGTTGTTAGCTCTGGACATTGCTGTGGCTGCTGTCATGTTGAAAGCTGCGCAAACCTCACTTGGGTGGTATTTCTGTCCCTTTAAAGTTGACATTTCAGTTGTTAAGCGGTATGATCTGTCTGACTTCTGAAGTGTAATTTCCTCTGAAGAGCAGGCACCAGCCTCTCAAGTTCCTTGTCTTTGAGGACACTGACAAAGTGACTGTTTTAGTCACTCTGCTTTTTATTTTTACTTCCTTCTCCATTCAAAATTGAGACATACAATTCGAAGGCCACTTTCCCCAACAGGGTAACTCTTACAATACCTGCTACATAAACAGTAATGGACAAAACCTTTCTGCATTCCAAGCCTCCTCTTTCCCAATTCACATCCTTCCTAACGAATAATTTTTTTCAAAGCTCTATCTGAAGGAAGTAAATTAAATTGGAAGAGGAAGTTTTTCATCAGGAAATACAACTTTTATTTTCACATCTGCAATTTCCTTTCATGTTACCACTCACATTGCTTGTGCATAGATATCCTCTGTATTGTACTGTTATATGGGAAACATTGCACTTCTCTTTGTTCTGCACTATGTTTTATTCTTATTTACTTATCTATTTTGCATTTCATATGGCACACACTCTGCCCAATGAAATCATATGCTACCTTTGTGCTGCAGGCAAAGACTGGAAACAGCTGAAGTTATGGGAAAGGTGGTATTTGCTGAAGATTATCTGCCAGCCTTTTTTGTTTCTGGGAAACTCTATTACCCAGTCAGACTATCTTTTCTCTCTAACCAGACAGCTTTTTATGGGGTTTGACCTGATGAAATGGGTTTTAGGAGCCTCTTAGAGGAGGTTAGGGACTGTCTTGTAGTGGGCAGTAATGCCTAGAGTAGATGTTCTGTAAATCCTTCTGAGCCTAATGATTCAAACGGTTCTTTATCTAGTCTTTAATCTTTCTTTGGCTATATTGATATCTGATTTTCAAGTCTAAGTTATTACAGCTGCCAGGTAATTGCAGCATATTCATAAAGGATGCACAGTTAAGCACAGCTGTTCTCTTAAGTGAAATCTTCTCTCTCATTCACTCTTCAAACGTTACTTTGAACCTAAAATCTTTCATGGCTTTATTTCCACCAGATAGGTGGTGAGCAGACACAATATTCCTACTTCCCTTTACCTGTGCCATGAAAAGCCATTGCTGAGTGTGGAGGTAAAAATCCCGGCTTAATTGGTCTCCCAGACACATCTGTGGAGAACTAAGTTATTTCAGAATATGTTGCCACTACTGTTCCTTTTGTAAAGACATCCTGTCTTTTTGAAGCCTCGACTGTATTTGGCTGTAATTAGGATTAGATTGTTTTACTTTCAATATTTAAATAAAAAATGAAAACTACTCTTTGGCACACCTAAACAGTGTTGTAGAGTGTGTTGAAAGGATGGAGTTTTCTTCTGATCCTCAAAGACAATTAAGTTACTCCCTGAAGCATGAAATTTAATTACCCTCATCAGAAGCAGCACGATGCCGTGGATTAGGACGTAGGAATAAGAATCAGGAACTTTTATCTCTGATCCTAGTTCTATCTAGCTACTGACTAAATTAATCACATAACCTTGCTGTGCCTCCTTTTCGCCCACCTGAAAAATGAGGTGTTTGATTTCTTTGCTGAGGTGCTGTGAGGTCTGTTAAACCACCTAAAGATATCATGGTTTGTATGAATGCTCAATGTTCCTGGGATTCCCTGGGCTTACATGTTGCCAACAGTTATTGCAACTTGATTTCATACTATGAAATTTCATTTTTTGGCAGTGTTACTTTCATTAAAGTAGGTATAATCAAGCTGATATGCAAATAGGGAGAGGGCTACAAGAGGAGGTGACACTAAAGAGCCATTGTGCACCAGAAAAGTCTGCTGAGCTGTTCTTTTCACATCAGTTTTGGTGCTACATCTCAGATATGATAACTAATTTTTGCATCCCAGGAGTGCCTCCAGCTATGTACTGCTCAAGAGGCAGAAGAAAGTTCCATCGTGCATGGTTTAACTGGGGAATGTAAAGGAAAGTTCAGGGCCAGATGAACACATTCCTCTGAGCAAGTTGTTGAGCTCTACCATACTTGCAATTGCAGAAGTCACTGGAGTGATTAGCCATGTCATGTCCATGGGGAGCTCACACTAAAAACCTCAGGACTGTTTATTGGATGTGATGAAGTACCTAATTAAAATAATTGGTTCTGTCATTTAAAAAACCAACAATGCTTTCTCATGTCTCAACCACTCTTGTCTGATACAGTCTTTGATTTGATGAGTTTCCTAGCATGTCTGAAGCACTAAGTTTACATTTTGGAGTGGTCAGTAGCAGAAATTGTCCTATAAGAACCTGGATTACTCATTCCACAGACTTTTTTAAAAGATTAGCTGAATTAATAATGACCCTGCCATTTATTTAGTGGGTTACATTCCAGGGGAAAGTTGATTGCTCTCTTGGAAGGAGGTTTGCCCTCCACTGCACGGCATAAATTCATCGTCAGACTTTGAATCCCTCTGCAGTTCCTCTGTTCTTTGTTCCAGGGCTGAGTCAGTATTAAATTCCATTAAAAGTTTCTCATCTGTAATCACAAGAATAAGATTTACTTGTGAGTGTGCAATTCTTCAGTCAGTTACCTGTTCCAGCTCTTCACAGTGCTCAAATATAAGTCTTCAAATTTTCAGAGCAGGGGAATTTTCTTTAAGCAGGTTAGGAAGGCAAAATCTTTGTAACAGTGATTTTTCTAAGAGTATTCAGGAAAGAGATTTTTAAAAATATTATTTTAATTCTGTGGAAGTTAACAAGAACAGATTTTTTTTTTCTGTAGGTTTTATCTTCTGCCATTTTAATAATTTTTCCCATGTAGAGTAGTTGTGTTGTGGTTGTATAGCATGCTCTCTGCACAGGAAAAGAGACTACTACCAAAGAAACTGTAGTGGCTTAATTGCAAACTTCCACTGTGGGCCAGGAATAAGTAGAACATAAAAAAATATCCTTTATTGGCAATTTGTGTTTCACTGAAGCCTAAAGCACTTTCTGCCATATTGCAATATCTCCCTGGCTGTACAGTTCTCAGTAGAGCAGCTGTACGAAGGAGCCCAGCATTGCAATCCTAGAAGGAGGGGGTAGATTTAACCTCCTTCCCAGCATTCATGAGGGGATATCATTGTATTTTAGAGTCAAAATCTTGTTGGCCTCCTGTTCTAGGCAAGGTAGTTACTCAATACTTGACTTATTGGTCAAACCAAGCACAATTGCAGCAGATTTTTCTGGGAGGAGGTGGCAGTGTTTGTAGTTTCATCTTAAAAGTACTAAAAGAGTAGCAGGAAAGAAAGTATTTATAATTTTCTTTTCATGGGAAAACTTTTGTGAAAGTATCTTGTAAAGGAATTTTGAGGAAAGTGCAAGGAAGCATTTTTGGAACCACTCACAGGGATGTTAAAGGTCTGATCCAGTGACACTAATAAAGGACTCAACTGTATTTAACCTACCAGTCACAGCTATGTCTTGCTTATGCAAAAGGCCAAAGAAAAGGGTAGAAAGACAATCGGCATTAAATCAATAGAGGAAAAGGTATATAATCTTTCTTTCTCTGATAAAGTTATCCCATTTTTCTTGCTCTTATGAAGTAAAATTAGCAGTGAGCAGAAAAGTTAACACTCCAAACTTCATGTTGTTAATGCTAAATAGTCTCTTGCATTATTATACAGTATCTTTATTTGTTGCCATTTTTCAAGACTATGATCATGCTTCAAATTCTGGATCTGGTGTTAAGTAATTTTAAGGTCAGTAAACTGAAGTTACTTTAAAGTTGATAATTAAAAAGAATTACAAGGCAATATGTTCTATTTTTTGAATTAATGAGAAAATAGTTTACCCAGACTCCTACAGGTGATTTTATTTTTAATTCTTTGTCTCTATAAATGTTAGTGGCATCCTCTTGAAAATATTTTTTTGTTTTCTGTTGGCTGGAGCCTGGAAAGGTCTAATCTTGTTCTTCTTTTTAGCAGTGCCCAGTAATTGCTGAAGCAAAGGAAAGTCTGAAGCAGTGTGGGGACAAGATTAAAACCTATTATGAACTTCTGCATAATTATGCAGGGGCATGCAGGATGGAAAAAGTTATGTTCTTTCCCCTATTTATCCATTAAAGAGAAAAAAATTCTCTTTTGGACTCCTACTGCTAATTTTAATTCTGCCCTTAACAAGGTTTCATTCTCAAAAATCACCTTCTAATTTTTTCACTGCTGCAGGTAGATTTTGATATGAAATACTCTGACATAGGTGCTATTATTTCTGATTAATTTTGTAATTCCCAAAAGTTTGCAGAACCTTTTTACCAAAGGGATAAAATCTAAACCCTTGCCAAGGTACGTTGCATTTTCCTCACAGCGATACCATGATAATTGCTGGTAGCAATAGGAGGATTTTAGATGAGAGCCTGGACCCAAAGAAACAAAATCACACTGTCACTCGATTAAGCTATGAGAAGTCTGTTAAATTCCACAATTTTTGTTCTGGGGAAGTGGAGATGAGAGAGCAGAATACAGCTTAAATTCACAGAACTTTTTTCTCAAGGAGAGGGGATAGTCAAAAGTTTTTGTGTTCCTTCATCCTGCTATTAATTGTTGCTGGGAGCACATGAGCTGATTCATGACCCTTGGAGGGCCCATGCAGCTCTTCATTCCCCACAACACAGTTCAAGTGCAGTTAAGCCCTGATTTACTAGGATTTAAGCACTGGTTCTTTGGGGCTTTTTGCTAATAATTTCCATATTTTTCTTATAAGTTGAAGACTTGCTTTCAAATTTTCTCTAAAAGTGAGAAAGCAGTGGGTCTGTCAGAGCTAGGACAGTATTCTGAGTGAAACTAAACTTCTGTCTTTAGACCAGTGCAAACTGCACTCCACTGAAGACATAGGTGGTGACACAGGTGGCAACACAGGTGTCAGGCTGGCTGACAGCACAGAAATTAATTCTTTCTTCCAGAATTAGTTGGAAGTCTGGGGAATGATCAGAAAGATGACTGGGATGTCAAAACTGGAGTCCCAAAGCTTGCTGCAATCAGGCATTTTGAAACTCCTTTTTAACAGGATGAAAGAGTATGTGAGTGTTAATTGGATTCAAAATAATTTAGCCATGAAGGCAGATAAATGCAGGATTGCAAGTATTCTGGCTTGAGACTTTACTTGGGAGTTCTAGCACTTCTGTTTTTTAATGCACTGCCTCTAAGAGATCATCCTGACTTGCACTTGCAATTAATCAGTGCTGGCATTACCCAGAGGAGCATGCAAAACGGCATTAGTATATTGATTAGAATTAATCAGGAAAGTGTTTCTTCTGAAGCTACCTGCTGCATGAACAACCAGAGTGTCTAAACTACTGCTCTTAAGTTTCCATGACAACTGGATTGTGGCTTCTGAAACCTAGAACCTGGCCAACTGAGACATGGATGCAGAGCTTAAGAAAAGTTGGGTTACAGAGAAGTCCTTTGGCTTATTTGGGATCTAGCACTGCACCCTTGCAGGGCTGGGAGAGGCCAAAGGTGGTATCCAGCACACCTTCACATTAAGGAGTGTGAGTGAGTATGAAGAAGCCATTTGAAAAATCAGCCCTTGTACTCCTGTGTAAACCTGGGCTCAGGTTCTGTCAGCAGCATTTTCTGTTTTGGAGAAGAGCCTTCTAAGGAATCTCTGGATGCTGCCCAGGGTTTCTTTAAGCCACAAATTCTTCCTAGGTGACATATCCAGGTCTGAACTTATCTAAAGTCTGAAAATATTTGTATCTAGGATTTTGGGTTACTCTGTCACTGAATACCACAGTGTTATTAGTCTCTGTCTACATTGATGTACATGGCAGATTTTAGATATCTGAGCCAAATCCTTTCTTACTGCAGCTTCAGTGAAAGACCTGATGGATCTGACTTCTTGTATCAAGACACTGAGCAGTGCTTAAACAATACAATGTAGTGTGTTGCTTTGCAGCATAAAGGTTTAAATTAAAATGTTAAACTGCAGACTTTTTTATTGCTTGAGGCAGTATCCAGAGATCTCATCATGGTTATTATGGCCACTGTTGTGGCAGAAATAGGCAGTGAAGTTGAAGGCTGTGTGATGATGGCTCTGGGTACAGTAAGTGATGCCTTTGTCCTTGAAGTTGTCAGCTTACTGGGCTGATTCATCACTCTGTAGAGTGCTTGGAGGTCATGCAGAGAATAACAGGAGTAATCTGTAACCTGCTGTTGTTTGCTTTTGGGACCTATGTTTCACAAATGCAGAATGGTTGAGGTTGGAAGGGAGCCCTGAGACTGAGTAGTCCAACTTCCCTCTTAATGCAGGATGAGCTAAAGCAGGTTACCCAGAGCTACATCCACTCCCATTTTAAATATCTGGAAATAGAGACTCTGTAAGTTTTCTGGGCAACTTGTTCCAGTGTTCAGTCACCCTTTGAGTAAGTAAGCTTTCTGTTGTATTTTAATGGAATTTCTGGTCTTCCAGTCCAAGAAAAGTGCCTTGTGCTTGCCTGTTGTCCTTTCGCTGGATACCGCTGTCCAAATCTGTCTCCTTTTTGTTCACCCATAATATACCAACACAGATAAGATCCTTCATTAGCCTCCTGTTCTCCAGGCTAAGGAATCCACATTTTCTCAGCCTTCTCTTGTATGTCAGATACTCCAGTCCCTAAATCATCTCTGTGACTGTTTGTTGGACTGCCTTCTGTAACTCACGTCTGTCTTGTACTGGAAAGTGCTGCACTGGATCCAGTCCTCCAGAAGTGTCTCTCCAGAGTTGAAGAGTGAGGAAGAATTACCCCTTTGATCTGTGGTTCCCAGTGCAGCCCGGGAAGCTGTTGGCCTTTCTTGTCACTGGGGACACATTTCTAGCGTAGGCTTAGCATTTTTACACCAGGATCCACAGGCTGTCTTCTGCAAAGCCACTTTCTGGCCTGTGCTGGTGCATGAGTTTGTTCCTCCACAAAGGCAGCTCTTTGCATTTCCTTTTCTTGAACTTCATGAGGTTCCTGTTGACCCAAATTTCTAGCCTGTCAATGCCCCTCTCAGTGGCAGCCCGACTGTCCTGTGTATCAATTGCTTCTCCCAGTCTTGCTGGAAGGTTGTTGATAGTGCAGACTGGGTCATTAACCAGCTCATTAATGAAGACCAAAGCCACTATGAAACCAGAGGAGTACCCCTTGTGACTGGCTTCCAGCTGGGCTTGGTACTACTGATGCTGATCCTCTAAGCCAGTCCACCTCACTGCCTACTCATAATCTGTGCTTCCATCAGTCAGTGAGAATGGGATGGGAGACAGTACCTGGAAACCTTATTAAGGTCAAGATAAGCAACATCCACTGCTCTCCTCCTCCAGCAAGCCTATCATCTCAGCAGAGAAACCTGTCATGTTGGTAAACTGTGACTCCAGTATGAGGAGGTTTCATACACGGTGTTTCCCCACCTATCCCAAAAGATTACTGAAGTAGCTTTCTGTTACCTTGCTAAAATGCTTTCTAAAATTAGATTCATAACATGTAGACCACTGATAGAAATTTAATAAAGCTACTGTGAATTAACATCTAATACATATTGGTTATGCTGAAGTAGATCTTGCTGATGCTGCTGCCAGGCAGCCTATATATAGCACAGGATTTGCAAATGAGTATGGGTCTGTGTAATACAGTGTGCTGTGTAAAAGGTCTGGGGATCAGAGTCCCAAATCTGCCATGGAATGATGGCAGAACTGATTCCTATCAGAATTTGCCCACAGGGGCCTCTGCTGACCCTGTAGGTCTTTTAGCAACCCCAATAAATCCACCAGTTAATGTCATCTTTGTCTCCAAAGTAAGAGGCTGATACTTGGTATTTCTTTTCACATGAATCTTTGAATCTCAGGTAACCTATTGTAGGAATTTGTACCACAAAGTATGAATATATTTTGTAATGAATCTGGGCTTGAGTGAGTCTGCCTTTTCCAGTCTTGCATGTGGTGATATAAAACACCTGCTTGGCAACAGCTCTGGGAGTTAATAAAGTTTCTGTGGTAAACTATGAGAGGCCTGAGAATCTCAAACTAAAGTTATTGCACCAGTAACTCAAAAAAGCAATTCCTAAAACTCCTGACACATTTATCCAGAGGGTTAGCAGTAACACAGAAATGGAAATCATTGTTGAGAGCCACTGCGTACTTGGAATTAAAATCCATCAGTCTTCTGAAGCTGAGGAAAACAATTTTCATGACATACAGATGCTTTTGTATTTCATAATCAAAATTAATCTAGGGTCAATTTTGACTCTATTTGTAGGGAAATTCGTGTCCTGTAATCCTTATAATATACCTAAGTTGAGATGACATCAGAAGAAATAACTCACACACAAGCTAGGCATTTAAAATACTCTCATTGCTTTATTCTATTTAATTTCGGCAAAAGCAGATTTATCTCTTGGGGGAGTGGGACAGAAAAAGACTGAGAACGCCAACATCATCCTTTCAAGTGGGAGCCTGGAGCACAGAAGGTGGAAGATGAGATGTGGAAATGAAAATAACTGTAAACAAAAAATGAAATTTAGCAGTCTATTTTCACTCTTCTTGATGGAAAAAGAGAGAGGAGGGCACCTAGTAAATCATTAAAAAGCTGTGTTTGCTTTTCTGAGTTGCATGTTGAACAGCAATAGCTGCCAGCCGAGTCCTTCTGCAGCCTTTGCTTAGGACTTTTCTTTAGGTCCTTCACAGGTCCTTGGCAGCTTCCTTGCCTGCTGGGAATTTTGTTTAGTTCAGTGGAGCATAATGACACCATTGTGCCCCTGAGGAGACAAACAATCTGCCTCTGGAACCAAGGAAAGTCTCCTAGCTTTTGTCAGAGTGTAGGGTCTGCAATTTGGGATTGGTCCATGCTCATAGCAGGCACAAGTGATGGTCAGTTGGATGCAAATGTCACACACACACGTTGTTATATTTCCTTTCAGTAGCGTGTCTTAACTTCATAACATCCAAATTTTGGCATGGTTCTGGAGAAAGATTCTTATAATGGATGCCAGATAAGGTGTGTAGCTTCTTGTGCTCAGAAGATCTGTACCAGAGGGTTCCCTTCCCCAAAAAATATGTGTTCTTTTTCATAGCTCATGGACAAGCACAAACACATGCAAGGAAATAATGGGGGTACTTGATGAGGAAATATTTTTGTAAGAGCAATAAAAAATGTGGGGTTTTGTCTAAAGAGCAATAAAAAATTTCTGACAACTAAGAATAGTTACAGTTTTCCCCTAAAATGCTAAATACAATATTTAAAAACAACTTAAGGAAAAACAACAAGTTTTCGTTCCCATCTTTTAGAAGTTGCAGCTGGAGCTGCATTTCCTACTAGGCTTTGTTAGGCCCTGTTGACTTGTTAGACTCCAGTGACCACTTACAGTATGCTACAAAGAGACATTTTCCTCCATGCTGGATTTTTCCTGTAACAGAAGAGAAATGTGAAAAAGTGAATTAGTAGTGGCTGGGTGACTTTACAGAATCTCCTGTCTCTGGTCACGTTCATGGTTAGTGAGCAGACCCTGATAAACTGGAGTGAAACTGGGGAAGGGGTCCATATCACTGCTGAGGTAACACATGCCTCTTGGGAAGCAGCTCTTCACAAATGGTGTCAGGTGGTTTTACTGGCAGCCCGTGCCCAAGGATGAAAAGGGAGATGGGGCAGACCATGTTGTTGTACAAGTATTTAATTCCTTAAAGTTTTCCTTGCAGAATTCCAGTGTATCGGCAAAAAGAGATACTTGTGTTTTTACTGCCTGCCTTTAGACTTGTCTTGTGGGATACAGAATTGGAATCATGGGTCTAGGAATAGTTCTTGTGCTCTCTGGCTGGGAGTTATATCAGGTAAAGCAGCAGACCCAGCTGATCAGAGGGGAGGAGGTGGACATTTAAAGACAGTGAGGCATTGATATCTTCTAGCATCTCAGGGAATAAATTAGGCTCATACAGGCTTTTTGTTCTCATTTACTCTTGGCAACAAGCAGACTAAGTTGAAGCACTCTTGAAGTGCGGATGTCAGTCTCCAGGGCTGTTAATTCACTTCCTTGATTTACTTGCTGGGAATTTTTGACATTTGGGAGGGAGATAAGTAGGAAAAGAGGGACAGGAAATGGAGGAGGAGAAATGGCATGTTTTAGTTGTGTTGCTTCGCGTACAGGTAGACGTTCCAGCCAAGTGCTTTAGAAGCAAAGTGTGTTACCTCAACCAGTGATGCAGTGCTGGGAATTACAGCTATTGTACAGCCCTGGAGACTGCCTTATTTCCTGAGTGACTAAGAGACTTTCTGGTGAAACTCAGGAATGATATTTAAAGGGGGTGTGCATGTGTGCTACAGATTTCGCAGCTTGTTTTGCACAGAGAGTTAAGCTTCCTTTAAACAGCAGGCAGACATCTGGGGGTACAGAAGTGTGACAGAAGAGAGCAATAAGCTATTTAGTTGGGTTTCCACATCTTATCTGGGTGGAAATCTCGGTGCTTAGAATCTTGATTTTGCAAAATCCATGGGAGGGAAAGGCCCTGACCATGGGGCAGTGTGAGGGAAGTGAGGACTGGGGTAGGAGGCACGGTGTGACCAGCCATAAGTGGAGCTGCTCCTTTGTGGGATTTGGTGCTTGTAAAGTAGCCTTTCTTACAGCTCTTCTCCTTTGTTCTTTCCTCTTGTTGTATGATGAGACCAGATGGGTGTTGCTTCAGAGGAGAGTTGGACACCTGGAGAAACCATTTCGGATCTCACTGGAGTATATTCCTAACGGGAACAAGAGCGTGGCAGCCGTGGATTCCTTCGCCATGAAGAACTGCAGTTCAGGTAACAGAGTATTTTATTGCTTCTAGCTCATAGTTCTTTGATGCCTTTTTGGAAAGAAGCATGATTTCTAACTGCTGCAGAAACCACAGAATGAAAGGTCCTTGTCAAATAAATAACTTAAATTAAAAAAAAAAAAAAATAGGGTCCCTTTCAGAGAAGGATCTTTTTTAATGTTGCATTGAAAGTTTCCTTCAAGGAACTTCCTTCAAGTTTGGTTTTTTGGTTTTTGGTTTTGGGTTTTTTTTTTTTCCATTTGGAAAGAATAGCTATGAAAATCTAATTTTGGGAGAAAAGAAGCAGTATTCATCCTGGCTTGCCAGATGCATATCCTGACAACTTCACTTTTCTGCAGCAGAAAGTAGAAGAGATGAGGGGTTCCTAGACAGACATCTTGCAAGCCATCTTTTTTTATGTTTGTGGTTACAAATTTCGGGGTTGTTTCTTAAACAACTGTGGAAAACTTGCTTCTGATAAAGTATGCCTTTCTTTGGCAACATTCCAAAGTGGATATTGCTGAGCAGCCCCTAATAGCTCCATGTAATGTGTGGAATTCTAATAATGGGCAACCTAAATGGGGGTTACTTTTTAAAATACAAGCTATGTAATCAATCCAAGTATGTAAATTCAGTGCTCTATGCCAGAAGCAGCTGCATATTAGTTCTACCAGCTTTATGGACTCTGTGAATCATACTGAAATCTTTAGGTGGCATGTCAGTGAAGAATATTACTACTTATAGCTCTTAACACATTACTTTTTGTCCATTTTATTTATTTGGAGTAGTGCTGAGTTGAGCTGCTTGTCCTTCTTTTCAACCTCTCTAGGACAGGGAAATGTGCTGCAGAACATACATTATTTTAGTCATTTACCTTGCTCTCCACAAAGGCCAGTTGTATTAAAGGATTTATTGCACTGTTTGTACATAAAGGTGCTCTCTAAGCTCCAACAAGGAGCAGCCTGACACTGTGCTGGAAGCACAGACATGTTCAGACAGAAGGTGCCTGTCCTGCTGCTGGTGTTAAGACACAAGTCATCCACAGTGCCTTGGGAATTCAGTGCAACAGATGGTGGGCACAGGAACTTCTCTCTTGGGTGCACTCAAGGGTGAGCCAGAGGTGCTGGGCTGTGAGTTCTTACCAATACCAGGCACTGCTCTGCAGCTGACGGATGTCGAGCACTGAGGCTATTAAGACACATTCTGATTAAAAGAAGGAACAAATCTCTCATTTTGCCTGCAGATTTGTAGCAAACAGCTACTCCTCTGCCACCCTTACAGGATACAGTGTATGAACAATACCACTAGAGAATAAAATTACTTGTTCTTTCATTTTCAGTTGGTTTAGGTTGCTAAGCCTTTTGTGCGCAGCTGAAGATGCTTTTACAAGGAAAGAGGTGGTGATGAGCAGCTGAAGGTGACACCTTAAGCTTGGAGAAAATAGGGAAAGCAATAAGAAAAGATTAATCTAAATCTAATTTTTCTGCAGCTGTTAGAAGCCTTTGGGCAGCTTAGCTACTTGGATACCTTAATGCCACTGGAGCATATAAAGCATGGGTGAATTTGAAAAAGAAACATCTGAGAAATAGAAGCATGCCTTCAGCCTGATTTTTCTAAGCCTTTTGAAGACCATAAACACAATTTAAAAATAAATTAAGGTGTACATACAATCTTAGGAAGTTAGGCTACCATTTCCATACGTGCAGACATAGAATCACAGAATAAGCTGAGCTGGAAAGGGCCCATCAGGATCATTGTATCAAAATCCCAGCCCTGCACAGGACGCTACAAAAGCCACACCATGTACCTGAGAGCATTGCCCAAAGCCCTGAATTCTGTCAGGCTGGTGCTGTGACCACTGCCCTGGGAAGCCTGTTCCACTGCCCAGTCACTCTCTGGATGAAAAACAGCAAGGGCTTGAAGAGGGTTAAAGTTTGAGGTTGGAATTTGCTTTTGCATGTTGGCGATTACATTTTTTTTCTTAATCATAGAAAAGATTTTGCATAGAAAAAAATATCATATCTGAACTGAAAAAAATAAAAGTTTATGTGGGATTGAATGGGAAATTAAAATTAAAAACTTAAATAGATTTGGATGCTGATGAAATTCTGAATTTTTAAAAAATACTAAATTTAAAAATTCTAGTTACTTGTCACTTGAATATCTCCACATTTCCCAATTCCCATAATAGAAGGAAAGCTCTTAAAGTTTTTTCTCAACTTTAGGATTAGAATCTGATCAGAGAAACCCTACAGTCAATACAAAGACTGCTTGTACTTCTATAGGTTTTATCTCAGTACAACTAACAGGTAGCATTGCCCAGACTGCTACAACCAATTGACTTTCAATTACTGATTTAAATGTGAAGCAAATTGTGTTTGTCAGTGTGTAAAACCTAAGCTATTGATTGCCCAATTCTCGTTCTTACAACTTACTATTTAAATAAGTGCAGTAGCCAAGGCAAAAAAAAATACAAATTGCAGAGAAGTAATGTATTAATTTAATAACATCAGTTAAGAAATTTGTTACTTATACAAGTAAAGTAATTGGTACAGTGGCATTTTATAGTTGATGGTAATTTCTAGTAATAAAAACAGAGTTCATTTCCTAAGTAATGTATTGACTTATTTATGATATTTAATGGGTTTCTCACTGATTTTTTTATTGCAGTTGTAAATTAATTAATTTGCTCACTTATTTCCAAAAGTCTTAATTAAAGTACGTATTAACAGGTACAAGTAAATGATAAGACATTGTTTTACTTAGCGATGTTCGATTTACCAATTCTAAGTAAATTTTTACCTAAGGGGCGTGGAGACCAAGTGCTTCTGAAATGTGTTAAAGGTTTAATGATGCTCCAGGGCTGTTAAAAGCAGTTATTTCAGACACTCAGCCTGTCCAAGAGGAAGCACTTAGCTTTCAAGTTTTCAAGCTCAGTAAGCAACATAAAAACCATTTATTTTGGAGAGGAGAGAGACCGTGTGTTGTTGATTAAGTTAATGCTTCTGTCCACTCAGCAACAGTCTTTTTTCAGTAAATACTGAAAGTACACAGAAACACACATTACCTTCGGAGCTGGTAGGCAGTTAGTTCTGTAACGATCTGATGGGTGTCATATGTATGCAAATTTCTGAAAGTTGGAGTTAAGGTTGTACTAAAGGCAAAATCCTTGATCTGAAGCACAGGACCTCTCAGGAAAGGAAAAAATTTTGAAGATCAGGAGGTGATTTTACTGAAAGAAGAGATAGCAAGGGAAGAGTAAAAATACAGACTTACAACGCATCTGAAGAAATATGACCAACTGGCAGATAGAATTTTTCATGATTCCATTTGATAAATATTCTAGCAACAGATGTATGAATCAGCTGCAGGAGATCAATAAGGGCCTTCTCCAGACAGGATTGCTTATGCATCTGAATCATTACTAAAATGATGTTTTTGTGCATTCGGACAAAACCTGGATATGTATCATTTCAGTTTTCCAACATGCTCTCTTTTTGCAGTTTGTCTTATAAATTAATTTGATGACAGGATGTTGTGGTTAACTGAACTTAATGAAATACCAGTGAGCCCCTTTTCAAAATGAGTTCTTGGTGCTTCCTGCTGGAAAATTGCCTAGAAAAGTTAACCTCATCCAAACAGAAAACTGAGATTATATGAGTGTATGAGAGAGAATCACAGAACAGGCCAGATTGGAAGGAACCTCAAAAGAGAATCTGGCACAACCTTTTGTGTGAAAGAGAGTCTAGGTGAGGTTATCTGGAGCCCTGACCAGCTGCATCTTCAAAACCTCCAGTGATGGGGACTGTATCACATCCCTGGGGAGTTGCTCCATCAACTGCATCTTCTCACTGTAAAAAAAATTTAACAGACATTTCAAATTGAAGTCCCACATGACACGCAGCTCGTTTAGATGTTAATAATTAATTTTTTAAAACTGCATAACATTTAAGTAATTTTCACTTGTGTAGAATTGCAAGATATTTACAGAAAATTTATTAAACCACTAGATTAATTGCAACAATATTTTATGTTTCGTTATTTGCTTGGTTGTATTTATGGGGTGGAGGAGAAAAGATATGAACCTTTAGTAGAATCAGGCATGTCATCTTATATGGTCTGGAGATCCACCTCTGTCCAGAAATTCAGGGGAATGGATGAGCAGGGCAATGAGCAGTCAATTTGCCATTTTAATAAAACTGAAAAATAAAAATTATTAAAAAAAGATAAGTAGTCAGAATTTCAGAAGCAGCTGTCTCTATCCAAGGTTTAGGGTTAACATTTACCATAATATTACTTGGCCTATCCAGGTAATTTTTGTGTAAAAGAAGCTGGATAATTTCCTTTGGCATTAATGCCATGGTTAAGAAACTTACCAAGCCAGAGAAAAGATCCAGAGCTAACTGAAATTAGCAGGGTTATTCAGTATGTTTGTATTATGTTTCTTCATTTAAAAAAATAAAATTAGGCAGGTTGGCTGCATTTTCCATCAAGTAGCCCATGCTGTTTATACAGTTCAATTGGTCTGGTTTTCCAGTGGGTCTAATTTCACAAAGTAGACATTTGGAAAAGCCTTACTGTTTTAAGAATATTTGCTTCCAAATGCTTTGGCAACCACCTTCTTCCCCATTCACCTCTGTTCCCCCATGAGCTGTGACTGATTATTCTGACTTCAGCTTGTGTGCCAAAAACTATCCCTAACCTGCTTGTGTTTTAATCCTGTAGGGATCTTGTGTTGGAGAAAATACTGCTTTGCAGATGAGGGTGGTGGCTGTAGTGAAGTTAAATAATTTTAAAGTCATTCTAAAGTGAAAGTTATTTCACTTGTGGTTTGTGCCAATTTAAGTAAAATAAATTTAATGAACTTGTTATGGGGCTTATCTTTGTTTTCACTTTCATCTTTTAAAAATGAAGCTATTGTAACGCTAGGGATAAAAAAATTAAGCAAATTTAGTTTTAATATTGCTTCCAGAAAAGGCACAGTAACTCAATTAGTGGTAGAGTAGCTTCTTGCAGTAATGAATTAGTGATTATGCATTTCTGTTCCTGGCTGTGAACACCTACTTCTTGCAGAGCCAGATTTAGACAGTGGTGATTATGTTGAATAATTTAATCTATTTAGAACCTTCATGTGCTCTTCAAAGGAGTAGCAGGGGGAAGCAACCCTGAATATCTAGAGAATTTGGCTTTCATAGGTCTGCCATGCCAGCTTGGTGATGAATGGGACTGTGTCCTATTGTTTTATTTAGTAATCAACTGGCCATATATTTGGGGTTATAAGATATAGAGGAGGGAGATATAAAGAAATGCTTTAGGTGGTGTAATAATGCACTTAAAACTCATCTTTGTAATAGATGTTTTCATGCAGAAGGTGGAAAGGCTTGAATCTGCCACAGGAGCTCCAAATAGGTGTGCCTTACCAGAGTGAGCAGGTTAATCCACTCTAACTCACAAAAGGTGAGGGGACTTGGGTTGAGAAAGAGAATTGAGAAATCTCAGGCTTTAAAATCCAAAGCTTTAATAATCCAGAGAAAACGACCTGCTCATAAGAGGTACTAGGAACTGCTCAAGAGACATTGCAAATGTTGGCACTTGTGGGTCTTAAGTACTTTTTAACACCTTGAAGAATTGGCCAATACATTATCTTTTTAATGCTGTATATGATTTTTATCCTGACCTTCTCCTTTAATTAAGGCTTATTTCAACAAGGGAGCCGTTGATTCAGTGAAAGAAAATGAACTCTGTAATCTGCTTTCCCCAAATTGAACTTATTTTTATTACTATTAATTGCTGCCACTTAGTTCTTGTGATGTTTTAACTGCTTGGATTTATTAAAACAATCATAGGATTTGCTATTATCACTGGAGAAATGGGAAGGACAATGATGATTTACGGATGACCCAATGATTTTAAGCTGGTGTTACTCCAGATTCAAAGATTTATGCAGTCTGACTCCACTGTGTAAGTAGATGACAGTCTCACTCTCCCTTTTTCTCTCCATAATAAACCTCTAAGTTTTCAAAGGACTGCTAGCCTGTAAGAGAGGGTGTGGAGATCCTTGATTTTGCAAAAGAAAGAATCAGGGATAGTTTTTCTCTGAGTTTTGTTTTACACCCATAAAGTCCCCTATGAGCTGTAGAAAAGTTTTGTTGGTTTCAATAGGATTGGTGTTTGAAGTTCTTAAGACTTGACTATGCAACTTGATTCATGTTTGTGAAGAATTGCAGTGGTCTTTGTGAAGAACTGGGAGACAGTGGGGAAGCTTAGAAAGTCAGAAGAGAGGAGGGAGATGATCAAGCAGAGAGGAAATGAGTCAGACTGAGTCAGCAAAAGAAGAGAAACACAGACTCCCAAAATGGTTTGGGTTGGAAGGGATATTAAAGATCCTCTAGTCCAATTCCCCTACCATGGAGAGGGACACCTCCCACTAGATCAGGCTCCTCAGAGCCCTATCCAACCTGGCCTGGAACACTTCCAGGGAAGGGGCATCCTCAGCTTCTCTGGGTGACCTGTTCCTGTGTCTTACCACAGTGAAGAATTTCTTCATAATATCTGATCTGAACATCCTCTCTCTGTTTGAAGCCATTCCCTCTTATCCTGTCACTAGATGCTCCTAGTGAATAGTGTCTGTCCATCTTTCTTGTAGGATCCCTTCAGGTAATAGAGAGGAAGAGATGAGGAAGGGAGAGAGGGTGATAAACCGCTAACACTGAAAACAAATGACAGGATATCAGGCAGGAATAATTTGTCTAGATGGTGGAAATGATTAAAAAGCTTGACCAGTTAGAAAGTGATTGGAAGAAACATTTACAATCCAATTAATTAACTAGAGCAATCAAGCTTAATCAGATAGTCACTCAATCAACCAGACTGCACTAACTAGGTGGATAATCTGTTGAACCGGCAAAGAAACCAAATGAGGGAAATGCAGTGAATTGTCAAAATTTAATGAAATGTGCAAGAATTAATCAATTAACATTTAAAATTATCAAAAGCAAAGATAAGTACGTAGGATGTTCAGATGGAAACTAGTCCCTTTTTGTGGCACATCTCACCAGAGCCTCAGAGGCATTAATAACCAAAATAGGTTTTGGAAGACGAAGAACAAGAATGAGGAGAAGATGGCACAATAAGGAAAGAAGATATTCTGTGTTTGCTTGAAAATGAAATAATGCCAACAGCATGAACCTTAATTTTTCTATAAGCCTGCCTAAGTGTTACACATGCAAATGGTGGCTACTGAGGTGAATACCACTTCTCTGTAGTAGTGCAGTGCATACAATATTGAAAAAAGGTATCATTCCTTCTCTTTCTTCACAGTCATTTCAATTTTGGCTCAGGGCACTTCTATACCTCAGGGCTTATCCTCTGAAATGTTCAAATCCAGCTTGGCTTCTGTGTCTGAGAGGCCTCACTGTAAATGTGCCCCAGTTGTGCTATAAGACCCTGTCCAGGTCTTCCCTCTTTTTGTCCAGAGCCTTTCCCTTTCTGCCTCCGGAGCCATGCTTGCTTTGTCCTGCTGTTCTGTTTCTGCCAGGTCTGCTGCAGTCAGCTTTCTGAGCAAACCAGTTGCTACACCAGGGACATTGTTAAACACAGTCCTGCACTGCATCCAGCATGGGAGAGGTGTGGCACCTTGGTGCCAACACTGTTGGATAAGTGACAGTCTGCAATAGAACAACTGAAACCAAAAAGCCTCGACCTTGTCATTCCAAATCAAATCCGTTATCCATAAATAGAAATTACAACTGGCTAAAACTACTGTATTGGGAATTTTTTCCCCTGCAAAGTTTAAGAATCTGTAAAGGGAGACTGAAGTTTTCTGAAAAGCAGTGCATGCCCTTTCAACAAATGAAAGTCCTTTATGCTGTATTTGGAAACTCACAACCAGGGGCTGCCCATCAGAGTCTCAGTATCATTAAGCCTGTGTGTTGCAGTTCTTTTACTCTGAAATAGTGAAAAACATGGGGAGAGAGAGGACATTTTAAAAGATGCCAAGTGATTTAGGAGCACAAATTAATGGGAACCACACTCCTTAATCCCCTAGGAGTTCTCAAAAATGCCATCATTACTGTCTGGCACTGAGGCATGCCTTCCATCATGAGGATGAGAAGGGACAGAGTGTGCACTGTGCCTCCACGGAGGCAGCTTTACCCAGTGCCTCCATAAATGAGGTGTACAGGGCTTTTATGAATCGAGCCTTTGAAAGCCCTGCTAGCAAGGCTTATTGATCTGGAAGTCACACGTGGATGGCAAGATCTTAAATTGCAGTCAGTTTTTATTACATGAAAGAAATTTTAAGAACGTACCTTTTCCCCTCCCTCCCTTTTTAAAATTACTGCCTGCTGAAGTTTTCTATAGCTGGGAGGTTGCAAGCAATTAAATGAGTCAGCTGGATCCTGGGTTCAATTCCAGACTGAAGTGTACTGTTCATGGAACATGATTGATGGAGTATCAGTGAATTTGTAAGCATAGGAAGAGGTTTGGAAATGTTTTTCAGATGTACAAGAAAATACAATTTAGTCAACTCTGTAAGAAACATTTATCATGTTCCAAAAATATCATCAGTGGTAGATCTTTCATTTGATGTGAATACAGATGAACAATGCAGCTATTTGGATACCTAAAAACTTTGAGAGCTGAGAAGCAATCTGTCTGGTTCTGTGAGATGATGGGTTGTGCCATACTGGGATCTAAGCTATTTTGGTGGAATTATGTGCAGCACAATCTAGAGTAAAAGATTTCTTTGAGACTACAGGATACTCCCTGCACTTAAGCCCAAATGTTGGACCAGATTAAATAAAAAAAAGGAAGAAAGAAAATTATGAAATTTCAATATTTCTTTAATATTATCAGTGTTGCTGTTGATTTCTATTGTTGCTATTGATAAAAAGACACAGACACTGTTGCCTCTTTAAGCTCCTCGTGGAATAACAGTATGTAGGTATTCATGAATACCAGTTAATGAAACATTAACAAAAATAAAACAATTGCTGTAAGATCAGAAACATTAAGTGCAAAGTTTTAGCAACAGTGTTTACTCATCCCTCCAGTGTACTCTTGTTGTACACATCAGTAACAAAGCAATAGCAAAATGACTCACCTGCCTGCAAATATTACCAAGTGGCTTAGACAGCCAAGTAAAGGAACTATTTCTTGCATGGGAGCTATTTCCCAAAGCAAAGGAAGTGAGTAACTATGCAGTTACCAGTGAAATTACTAAAGCACGTTGCGCTTCATCCCAATAATTGTTGGAGCTTTAGCTGTTTGCACCAGCTGAAGATTTGCCTGTATATATTTATCAAAGCTTTTGAAAAAGGAGGAGCCTAACAAGAGGTTTGATAGTAACGTTGCTGATTTGGACTTCAGTTTCTTTGTCATTGCTCATCTCTTCACAGCCAAGAGAAGAGTTAGGTTTAAGTTACAGCTGTTCTTTCCATGCAGATAAAGGAGGCTGAAGCTGACACGTGATTTGAAATGATACATATTACTGTACAGTTATATACATTTTTAAATTATTTTTTTAATTAGTTAAGACAACTGAGAACTGCAAATAACCTTTTCTATTTTATGTTGGAAAAGTTCTACTCCAAGAGATGTTTACCCTGTTCACGTTTGCACAGAGTGCTTTGCTGTGGTCTTCCATATTTATGGTGTTTATCTTCTGTATTCTTCTAACTTCATCTTTGAAGCACCTCCAGCTTCCTCTGTTCCCAAGTGAAATCAGGCAATTCCTCTCATTTGGACAAGCCTATTTCTCCTCTTTCCCTTTAGTCATAAAAACATTCCTGCCTGTCTAATCTAATCACAAAACGTTTAGGGCAATTTTTATTCCATTATAAGTTTATATTGTATCAAGTAGTCTTCATCTTAATTGTTGATTTGTAGAATATGGACTAATTTGTGACTTCATGTAGCTCCCCTCAAATTATAATAAATGTGCTTCTTCTTGCTGCTTCTGTTCTTAGCAGTACCAGGCATCAGCAGTAATGCATTACAGTTGTCTTTCTCAGAGCATTTCTCCCTGGTTCATATTACTTTTTTTGATTTTCAAGCAAACAGTGCCTTCCTTTCCTGGACAATTAGGGTAATTGCTGAAATGAGACCAAAGTGTCATGACAAGGCAGATGCCACCAAATGTTAATCAGTCATGCAAAATAACTCTTCCTCCACTGCAAGCCCACCCAGATACTGTTCTGCAAAGACTACAGAGAAGTTTATTGCTGTTTCCATTTATTCATATTGCTATACCATCCCAAAACAGTAGTGTCAGATGAAATGAAGACAGTTTCTTTTCCAGTTTACAAAGCCAAGCAATGGACTTATCCCCTTCTCCTTATTTCTCTGTCTTAATAGCATATAGGAGACCTTTTTTTTAGCACAGCTACATTCTGCTGATGTTGCCTTCTTTTTTCAGTGTTTGAACAAAGGCCAGAAAATATTTTCAGTGGATAGAAGAAAAAAAAAATCTTCCCCTAAACACCAACTTGCAAAGCTAATTCAGTTTGCAATTCTCAGTCTAGACCGCAGCTGAACTGTCAGGGAATAAAATCTGTATAATAAACCAGTCATCTAATTCACAATATCACAAGATTCAATCTCCCCAGGCAAGATTTAGTTCAGACATTCAGGTGCTTTGTTGTATGAAGTTAAGACAAGATGGTATTCATCTTTTGTGACTTCAGCTATCTGAAAGTTAGGCATCATGTCAAAGCTGGTCTCCAGGGTCCCTCTGTAGTCAACAGAGAGAAAAAGAGGCACTTCAGAGGGCAATTCATTCCACCTTTAACATCATCACATCATCAGAGTGTCAGAAAGGGGACAATGCTTTGGTTGAAGAATTGTTGTCTGGGATTTTAACAGCACTATCCTTTTAAAGCCAGTGGGTGCTTTAATACTTGAAATCTATAAAGTCTGCCCACCAATTCCTCACTTGTGAATGAATAGTGTCAGGCAAGGAGTCTTTAACAAACAGGTTCTCTATTGAACATTCTCAACACTTACTGGTTACCATGCCAGATCAATCATTTTAGAGTAATTATTTTGCAGGAGTTTATTCAGAGTCTGTTAGAATAAACCCTGAAAAAAATTAAATGACTGTTGAGTGCAAGATTAATGGTGCTATCCAGGCATACTTTACAAAGCCAGCATTACCAAAACAAGCTTCATTCGTGCAGCTTTTACAGGGTGCTTCGAGTCAGACCTAGAAGCTTCTCTGCACTGGGAAACCTGTGTGAATTATAAACCAGAAATCAGCCCTGTGTTTTTCAGCCTCTCTAGGTATTTTATGAATGGGTCTAGAAATGAAGGCATATTTCTGAAAAATAACAAACACAGTTCTTTCACAGGGAAGAACATTCAGATACAGAAGTGGTTTGTGAACAGTAAAGTGGTTGTTGGTAGCAGCAGAGCTACAACCCAGAGCCTCCTAATGGAATCCTGTAGATCATATTTGAGGCCTCAATGAAGGCTTTTTGAAAAATCTACTTAAATTGAGTTGCAATTGGAGATTGGATCCCTTGCTGCTTTCCAAAGAACGGTAATAGAAGATCCACATTAATTTTTCACTTGCTCCTTACCAGGAGGTGCAATTCCTTCTATTGCATTATCTTGTTTATTTTTATTACCCTTGTGAATGACTCTGTCACTTCTGTTTAAGCAGAAGCAGTAACTCAATCCCTTAATTCAGCCTTAAACAACGTTGCTTTTAAATGAGGTTAAGATCTATATTATACGCAGCATTTGTCTTGAACCTTAATTCAGCCTGCTTCTGAAAGGATATCTTGTTACATTCAGGAGTAAGTAATTTCAGATCCAGTTCCTGGTGATCATTGAGTTCTAGACTAAATTTCAACTGACAGGACTTAGGCATGATGCACTATTAAGATGCATGTCAGGGAATTTCTGTTCCATTATATTAATGTAATCAATGTTTCTTCTTTACCAGGAAAATTTAAACCAAAGTCTTTTTCTGAAGATAAATTGTACCAAGTGTGCTGTTCTTTGGGGTTTTTTGTTATATGTGAATTGTGTTTTAATAATAGTAAATACTATTAAAAAATTAAAAAGCTGCAATAATTTCCTGTACATAACCCCATCCCTTTATTTCCATCTTTGATTTAAAGAGAGGTCCCTCTTGTGCAGTTCTAAATTCAGACACAGTTTCCTCTGAGCTTGACCATACTTGCAGTTTCTTTTTTCCCATTCTTCTTGGTTTAGAAGCAGACTTGATCTGAATATCTCAGAAAAAGACCAAGCTGTGTTTAAGTTTTCCCAAAGCTGCAAAAGTAATGGGAGTTAGCAACCTGATGTTCCAAAGTATGCCCTCTTAAAAAGGGAAAGGGAAATACTCCCTCTTCCACAAAGTGCTTTGCATGGGTTAGTAAGAACATTATCATGTATCAGAATGATCTCACGTATCAGAGTGATGGTTTTTAAAAGGAGCTGAAGAACAGCCTTTCAGCAGGTCACATGAGTCTGGGAGATGCCTCAACGCAGCCCAGAGAGCAGCTGTCGCTAGGAAATGAGAGAGGGTCACATAAAATCCTTGAGTAGGTAAGAATTGTTGTTCTGGTGTCACCTGTCTGACTTTGCCTGAAATAAATTAGGGAGTACTTGCACATGCTGCTTCATCAGGGGATCAGGAGGGAAAGTGGTGGTGAACAGATGGAGGCAATAACCTCTCCTGCCAATGCAGCTGGGGAAGGATGCCTACCTGCAACCAGAGGGACTTACCTGTACACCACAGCTACAAATAACTCCAGGATCTCAGCACGGGCCCCTTTAACTCATTAGTGCTGACAGCTGTGAGCTGAAGTGTTGCTGCTAAGGCTGGAGCCTTGCACTGCCAGGGATTTGTGGAGGGGGATCTCATCACCTTGTGAATTTGTGACAGTGGATTTGAAAGCGCTTGGAGTCTGTTGATTTGCAGTGAGCAACAGCCACAGAAAAGCATAAGAGACCCTGCCTTGTTTACAGTACTTGGGCCAAACGATCTCAGGGCTCTTCTGGGGCATTTCATGCTGCAATTTCTTCAAGCAGGAACTCTGTATTTTACCATATATCAGTAAAATTCAGAGACGGGTGTTTCATGAAAGTACCATTTTGGAGAAATAAATCATGTTTGTAAAGCATCTCTCTACCTTCAAATGCATATGTCCACTTAAAAGAAATTTGGGTCCACACTTGGTACTGGTAGGTTTCTTTTGCTATTTTCCACTACAATGAAAAGCAATTTCCCCTTGAATTTTGGAAATCTAAACAGTTCTAATAGTATCAAGTAACTTTGATCAGAAGTTGAAAGTGTCTTTTCATAATCTCATCCTAAAACTGTAACAGATATTCAGTGCTTCATCTACAGAAAATTTAATAACTTAGCCAGCATCAAAAATTGTTTGACACCAAATATGCATTGCTGAGTGAAGGCAGTGATTTATAACATTGCATGAGAGATGTTAGTATCTAATTTACTGCATTAATCAGTGAATGCCAGATCAGTTTGCAGATTGCATGTAGATCAGTTTAATCTGTCATCTTAATTGTCAGTGAAATTTTTAATGTTGAGTTTACTTTAACTGTTTTCCATGCCGCTTCTCACTGAGACGGAAATAGCAGTGTAATAACTCTACAGTGCCCACGTGAGACTGTGCAGGCCTCATGGCTGGTTTTTTACTACTTTCCACATCTGAGGTTCCCTCAGCTAAACCTGAGTTTTGCTAATATTTGCGTGGTTTGATGTGTGCCAGATGAAGAGAGTTGTCAGTGCTGATATGGTAAGCAGTTGTCTCTTTGGTGCTCTGAGTGAGGAGATTGCAGGGGACAGGACTGAGCTGAAATGACCCAGAGCTTTCTCAGACAGATGCTGCATTAGCATGTGGCAATGACTGCAGTGGTTCTGTCACCCTCTGTGCTTGTGATTAGCATTTGGTGACACACTCGGGATCGCCTCCCACTTGAGAGCCTCTGTGTGTTACATGGGGTAAGCAGCGTGTTCCTTTTTATTCCAGCTTGTTAAAAAAAGCAACCTGGTGGGACAAAGCTATTCAAAGTGCAAACTTAATATGTGTTTTGGCAAAGTACAACAAAAAAATTAATGGAAGAAACCAAGTTTGCACACCTTTTCCCTGGATTCTAGGAGGTTTTTATAATGGGAAATTTGTTAAAAAGCAGGAAAAAAGCATGAAATATATGAACTGAAAAAAATTTTGAACAATAGCAAGTTTCCTGGAGCTAACCAATGTTTTATTTCAGGTCAAATAAAACCTTTCGAAGTACTGCTGAGCAAACATTTTCCTCTACAGGGGACATTTTCATTTTAGATAGCTCTTAAAAATGGGATTTTTTTCTGTGAAAAAAAATTAGGCTATTCTAAAAAGTAGCAAGGCCATATATTCCCCATAAAATGGTTTTCTAGGGTTTTTTTCTGTCACACCAAAAAGAGACTTATCCAAGGTCTTTGTCAAGCAAAGAGGCTCATCCAAGGTCACAACATAAGAACTATTTTGGAAATCCTGACCATCAGATTCCTGTCTGGACAGGCAGCATTTCTGGAGGTGATTTGCTAGCAGTGCAAGGCCCCTGCACACATAGATGGAGTCTGGTTTGAAGGACCCCAAGAAATGATGCTGGGCTGCTGTGTTTGGGCTGGTTTGTGCCCAGTCCTTGATTGTTTAGTTCTTCCTTCATTTCATTGAGTACTGGGGAAAGGATGCCAGGTTTTTTATTTCCAAGAACACCCTGGGTGACCCACAACTTGGATTTGGCACCCTGTTTTTGCCAGGTCTCAGTTTCCTTAGCTGCCCCACTGCTCTGCTGTACAGAGAATTCGCCTGCTGCTGCTGTGGGCCCAGAGGCTCTGAGCTTTCTGGCTCTGTCACCACCCATGGCAACTTGGATCATTGGCTTTATCCACATTAGATGCTAGGGCAAGGCACTTTTATCATCTTTGTGATACCTCATTGACAGACTGTTTAAAATTATATTGCTCACTAAAAAGCAGCAGTAATGACCTGTGGGATGGGAAGGAAGGGCATGGTCCAAGTGGAGTTGACAGCCTTTGCTGTAACTACAGCTGCATAAGAGTCCTAGTGCTGTCTCTCAAGAAATCCTGGCAAAGGAGGCAAGGCATTTTTTGTGATGCAAGGAGCAGGGCAGCTATTTTGTTGCTGGTATTTCAGTAAACTTTCTCATGTAGGTTCCCTGCATCCTATGAGTTGCATTCCCAGCTTTGAGATACTGCAGTGATATAAGCAGTTAGCCAGTGACATTCTTTATGGCTGGTGAACTGCATCCACATCCCATTAAGTTAAAGCCCTGGGAGAGCTGGAAGCCAGGTATTTTAACTCTTCTCTTTGTAAAAAATATATAGTGGACATATAACACCTTTGCACTCGGTATAACTTTACTGTAGCACAGAGAGGACCATGGGCAGCTTAAGGTGAATGGCAGTACAAATACAGTGACCAGTGGGGCAGAGTAAGAAACAGGGAGAGTTTCTGTCCCCTCACATGGCTGCCCTTGTCCAGATAGCCACTGCCAGAGAGAATTCTGAATGAAATGTGTACAAAAATTAATGTTAATGATTACTTAGTCTTTTAAATTGATACTTCAAGATCAAATGTAGACACATGCAAAGTAGCTTCTAGGTCTTCCCTAGTCTATTTTATGGCCAAAAGAAAGTTTGGTGGTTCTTTTTTTCTTATTCAGTGTGTTTGTGCACTCTGTACTGTCAAGTGAATCCTGTCCAGTACAGCTTGCTTACTGTAACCCTCTCCTAAACTGGTGGTGTTATTTGCCAATACCTTCTTGGAAACTGCACAATGATCCAATAGATGTTTGGTGGAGTCTATACATAATTTCATTGATTCCTGTAGCTGCTAAATTGGTTTATGTTGCTCTTTTCTTAGTTCCTGGTAAACCTAATTATTTCTTGGTTGCCAGTCATTTGAAATACTGTTCATGTATGGCTGGGCATTTGAGGGTACTCTACTACCCCTGCCTGCCACAAGACCAGACTAACCCCATTTACTTTGCCTTGGGGCTACCATTTCATATGCTCTTTTTATCACTTGTTTTTTTACCAAAATGTTTATGTTTGCTAGGACTTGATAGAGAGCTCCGTGTCCTCCTAATTCTTTATTTCGTATAACGAATTGCTGAGCACTTCTAAAGGATTTGCCTGCCAGGAAGAGGTACATTTGCATTTTATAAATAGATTTATCTAAAGTCAACAAGGTGTTACGCTTTGCTGAAACCTACCCAGCTGGGAGGAGCATTTTGCATAATAACAGTTTGTTAGAATTGGATACTACTGCTGACAGTAATTAAGTGATTAATTAATGGCCATCTGAATCAGTTAGCAAAATGGGGGGGGAACACAGGTTGGAAAAATCTTGAAGGGGAGCTTGCACTCAACAGAAAGCTTACTGACAAAAAGGATATAAAGAGATGCTTTGGGTAGGTATATGCTTTAAGGTGCTGAATTTGAAGATGAAAATTGCTAAGAAAATGACAGCTCATCCTCAGTAATTGTATAAAGTCTTCTAAGAGCTGATTGCACAATCTATTCATTGTAGAGTAAAGACCTTAGAGAAAACCTGGTCAGAGAGAAAGGGAGAAGACATGTTCTTCTTGAACTGTCATTACGCGTGGCAACTGTTTGTTAAAATTCCTGTATCTGTATTTAAAATAAGTTAAAAAGCCATTTTAATATTATTTAACTATTCCACTATTAGTCTAACTGTTCTACTGTGACTGGCAGACTAAAGGCATCTCAAACTCAGGGCATGGTTATTCTCTCTGTTCATATTGGTCAACTCTTGCAACCCTCTCTGCATCTCCATATACTTTTGGAAAGTGATCTCACATGGAAAGCATTAATCAGAGTCTTCCAGCATGTCACAAGAGAGTAGAGTGTGTGCCTGAAACCAGGGTGGGAATGTGGAATTGTAATGTTATCCTTTCTTCCATTTTCCCCTGATATCTTCAGTATGTATCTTGGCTTACACAGAGCTAATCACTGTGTTATTCACCAACATCTATTTTTTTATTAGTAAGCATTTCCAATTTTTCAGAAGTTTGTGCACGTTCAGACATTAGTAGAGGTCCTTGGGCAGAGATGTGGACTCCAGAAAGGAGTCCTTCTCCAGGCTTTTTTTGATTTTGAGGGCCATTGACCTTCAGCAGCTTTGCTCCTGGGATAATGTCACTCAAGCGTAGCAAGGCCTTGAAGCAGAGCCTGGAACACAAGAGCCCAGAACGGCGCTGGCCCTCCATCCCTCTGGAGTGGCTTCAGAGCACCGAGATGTTGGCAGTTGTTGGTGCATCCAGCTGGAAGAGTGACCCGTGAGTCACTGCATCCATCACTTCCTGGTGATCAGCCATGTGTGGAGGTAGGGTGACACGGAGAGTTTCCCTTTGCTTCCCCAGAGCTAAAAGCTGGAAGCATCCATGCTCATGGAGTCCCTCCCAGTGGCAAACCTGTTGTATGTAGCTACTGCTCTCCCTCACAGTGAGTGTTCACATGCTATTTCATTTTGCTTATTATTTGTGGGTTTGAGGTATTGTTGCTCACTTTTCAAGCAAAGTGGAAATCAGCTGCTTGATGACAACTTGTTGCCTTTACACAGCTGCAGAGGTTTGCACAGTGGAAAGGGGCACAACAGGAAACTTTCTTCCCCAGGCAAGCTTCTGCTTCTACCTGGGACAACAATTGCTCTTCCACTGTGGGGCCACTGCTTTGCACAGTAAGGGATTGGCTGTGGTGTGAGGATGAGTCCCTGCACTCTGCTGAGAGGGACCACGTGTGCATGCTCAGGGTTGTGCTGATTTGTGATATTCCACCCACCACGCCCAGCAACCCATCTGTAGTAGGGCCAAAAACCTTAATACTGCTGGCAGCTAAAGCAGATATACAGCTTAAAACAGTTACAGAAAGAGAATTGCATTTTAGGAAACAAAAACCTGGTTGCTATCTAAAATGCTGTTTGGGTACTGTTAAGTCTCATGCCTTTATTTGTGTTTTTCATGACCAGGCATATGAATATACCTCTCTTGTTGACTGGATTGGCAATGCTACAAGAGAGCTTGCTGAGGCGCTGCTATTACAGGGTTGAGAGAGAGGTTGTATCTGACTTGTGTGGAATGGCTCTTGATGAGCCATGAAAATATTCTTCAGTCTCTTCTTTTTCCTTGAATCTGGTCATCTTCAGTCCTACTGGTACAGGAACTGAGAGAAATTGTCTGGTTTGGGCAAGTTACAGACTCATTTACGTGATTGAAATTGGTTGACAAGTACCTCAGTCTCCACCTCAGTCTCCTCATCTTTAAAATGTTGTTGATGTTTGTGGTTTTCTTGCTGGCCTGTTTTTAAGAGCCAAGAACTGAAAAAAAAATCTGCTGTGTACGGTGGCAGTGTCAGTTGTGCTTGGAACTGCAGAACTGGCAGAGGCAAAGATAACACTTAGTTTAATAATTGAAAACAGATTTGAACTAAGCCTCCTAAGAAGCAAAATGTGGGGAATTGAGTGTATTTCCTATCTAATCAGTTCTTACCGTTTCCTCAAGAGGCACACATGAGGTTTGGAAGCAAAAATTTAATGTCCTTTCTCCAGCAGCCTTGTTTTATTTCACATTCAGTTCTGTGCCTGATGCTGAGGTAGGACCTGCACTAAATCTGCTCCTGTTGTCTTTAAATAAACTTAGAGATCTCAACCACCTCATGATTTTGTCAGTGCTGGCCGCATGTGGCAAGCAGCATTCATCTTTCAGTGAGCCAGCAATCAGTCTGCTGGTGTTTCCCATGGAAAAGACTGCTCCTTGATAAGAGCTGGTCTCCAAGCCTATTCAGACCCAGAGAGGCCTGATGGGAATAGCAGAGCTGATAATAAAAGTTGGACGTTTTTATTTTCCCTCTACAGGGTATGAATTTTGAAAAATTCACAGGAAGTCACAGAAAAAGGGAGGTTTTGCCTTTGTTTTTGTGGGGTTTTTTCAAGTTTTTTCTTTTAACCAGTTGTTACAAATAAATGGTATTCACTTATTTTAGGAGCAACATGAATCCTAGGGGAGAGGGTTTTTTGTTGCTGTTTTTTTTTTAATCTTACAAAGATGCAGTGGTACCTAGAAAGATGCAATGGTGCCTGAGAGAAAAGGGAATCAAACAGAAAATGCAGTCTGATATTGAAACAAGGACAGTGAAAAGCAACCAAGAGAAATTATATTTGGGATTTTAATAAAATTACTCTATCCCACTGGATTATTCTAAGTCAGAATGTTCACATTTATGGATGAAAGCCTTAAAGATCTACTGTGTTAGATGAAATTTAAAAATGGTCCAATGACTATGTATGCACAGTATTTCATACAGTAAGTATTCTCTGTCTCTTTTGGCCCTTTTCAATTTAGTAGATGCCACAGAATATGTAGGTATCACTGTATGATGGAAAATCACACTTTCATTATAAAGTTCACTGCTGCTGTGTACTTGTTTGCTGTTAATTTTTGGATGCAGCTGGAGCTGCTTATTGACTGGTAAACAAATCACCAGAAAAAATGCATATGTTACCACGAGCCCTAACAAAAAAACAAAAGAAGCAGCTAGATTTTGTGCAAGATTAATAGGGGAAAACATTATCATGTCATTTACTGCACTCAACGATTTTTTTGTTGTCTCAGAAACTATTTAGTCCCTCAGCCAACTTTCCTAATTGAAAATTGAGGAAGTGTGAAATCCATCTAACCTTCTCTTTCCACATTCTTATTTCATTATAGTTTTTTAAGGAAGCTACTTTTCTCTGTAAATTCAGGGAAGATGCATCACACCAACGTTATTGTTGGGAATTCATTCAGTCAAATGGTAGGAAAAGCAGCTAGATCTGGACAAAAACATTTCTGAGAGAACACAGAGGGCATGGATAATCTGAATGCTGCACAACTCTGGAGAGAGTTCTTGCTACTGAAATGTGGCAGTGAGCAAGTGCCAGCTCCTCAGGTGTGCTGAGAGCTCTCTTCTGTGTAAGCAGTCCTGCTGGCATTAGGCAATGCTGGAGGAGCAGATGTTTAAAATTTGTATACTCAACACAGCCTCCCTATTTTGAAGCAGCAGAGAGGGAAAGCACATTAGAACTGAGCTGGCTGAATTACTGGCATGAGTGTGTTCCAAACCAGTAAAGTTCCCTCTTGAGTTTGCTGCCCAACATTTTATTTTTGTCTTAATTCAAGTGTTTTCAAATTTTGGGGGTTTATAAGAGTATTAGTCATGTGTTAAAATCTCTTAAGTTTCTAACCTAGAATTGATTTGAATCTTTTGTTCCATGAGAACTTTGGGCATTTTTATTTTCTGGTTAGATACATTTTGAAATGCTGACAATGTCTTTGAGATGAAAACTCTGTACACAGCTCTTATGAGCAAGTTTCCTCACCTTGCAGTAGCTCACTGTGGGAATGCTGGACCCTTGGAGTGCAGGGCAGGGGGTGCATCCTCAATGGGAAGTTATTTGCTGCCTTCTGTCCTGCCTGTTCATTTTATACTGTAAATTTTTCAAACTGCACTGTGAAGGCAGAGTAAATTATTTCCTTACAGGTTTCTTCATGCCTGTTATCATAGCATCTGAGTTGCTTACAAATGTTAATGAAATGAACATCACAGAGCTCTTGTGATGAGTTTATTCCTATTTATGCTTAGGAAGTGAAGTAAGAAGATTAAAGGCAGTTTATGTAACTGGGAAAATGGGTGAGCTTTCAGGCATATACAAACACGGGCTGTTTTTTCTGCCTGTAGCAGGCAGTCTAATAAAAAAGAGAACACTTCCTCCTACAAATGCAGCTTCACTTGCATCCTTAGGCAATGACTGTTGCCTCTTCCCCCAATCTGGAAAAGAAACTCGCGATCATTTTAGCAAGGAGGTAACATAAAAGGGGATCTTTAGTTTTAAGGCCTTCAGGGCAGTCATGGAAAGGTGTCCACAAAACCCACCCCCTCCAGGGGTGAGTACATATTTACAGGTTTTAGGAAATTAGCATAATTGATTAAAAGCACCAATTAGGAGGACAAGTGGTGAAGCAAATCCCCCCCAGGTCCAGTCCCTTCTCTGGAGTCCCCCTCTCAGCACTGGCTGTACTTTGTTTATGAAAATGTATATCAAAGAGTTGTTCTCAACCTTGGTTCACAGGAATAACCAAGATAGCACTGGGGCTTTGTACCCTTGGGGCTTGGAGTTCTGGAATTTGTTTTGTCTTTCTGCCTAGGGAAAGACAATGGAAAAGTACAGGGAAAACTACTCACTAATACAATAGGCTACAGAGCAACAAATGTATGTGCAAAGAGTGCAGGGAACATAGAAAAGGAAAAAGGCAAAAAAACAAGTAGCATCATGACACTAACAATAGCAATGCTGTTACAAATATTAAAGTCAGAAATTATGATGTGTTGACCAATTTTGAGTGCCTGGTGTGAGAAACATGGAACCCAATCTCTTTTTTCAAAGCATTTTTTGAGGACAATGCATTTTTCAAGTATTTCTCTCACTGGGCTCATTTGCAGCTGCATCTACTTGGATTCCTTGCTGATCTGGATACAGGTGTCCTGGGATAGGTGGCTGGAAAATGAGACCATCACTCCCCTCAAATATGGACTTATCTTTTGATTCTCTCACTTTCTTTCCTCCTTTAATTCATACCTTCCAACTTCTCTAATGGTGAAAGCATGGGTATTGGTGACTTGTATCAATAGCAAATTTACTTTGTCCTGGAATATGGCTATCCTCAGCACAAAGTGAGCCAGCAGCCTTTGAATGTCTGTGCTGCTGGAGGGTTGGAGTTAAAGAGTGAGGAAATACATAGCCACCAGAAAGGGCAAGTCATGGAAAAATCAATAACCAGAAACTCCCCCAAATTCTCACTATCCTTTTATAGCTAGACAGCAGCTTTTCTTTTTTTCACACAACCTTTCAATCCCCCAAGTAATGTTTTTATAAACATCTGAGTTGAAGCTTTGAACTCAAGGCAAAGGAGGGGCAGGTGAAACTGAGAAGTTAGACGAACTGCTGTGACAGACACGCATCATCAACAAGTTTGTACAGTTCCAGATTTTACTGACATTTGGTGGAGCCAGATTAGGCTGCAGCACTAGCCCATTGGAAAACATTTTTAAAAGATATCATTAAATAACAGGAAACTCTGTTTTGAGAGGGAACACATACGGTTAGATTAAAATAGCGGACTTCCATGGATAGGTGTTTTTTCCTACATATATGCAATTAAAAATGGAAGTTTTTCACCTTGTGGCCATACAGGGTCTTGAGAACTACTGAAATCAACTCAACTCTGTACAGTGGGGTTTCTCAAGGACAGACCAGAGAGAAGCTGCTTGCTGGTAAAATGTGACAAGGCTATACACTTATCCCAGCTCTTTGGAATTTTTGTGGAGTACAAATGAGGCAGTTTTTAAACAGTAGCCAGTACTGTCCTGTTAAACTCTCCTGTTTGAATGTGTGCTGGGCAGGAGTGCTTCACCTGACTATGTCTGTCCCAAAAGCTTTCGGTAGAATTAAAAATTATGGTCTAAGAAGTTGAATGTAGCATGTGAAGGTATAATTATGTTCAGCTTCATTAAACCCTGCATGATAATTAGCAGTGTAGACAGTTTGCCAGATAAGAGATATTTTTGTGGATGCCTGAAAGAATTTCTTTCATCCCACCTGGCCAAGTGTGGTGGCAGGAAGTCAAAGTTTCCCATTTTGCAGTTCCTCAGAGACAGACTAGCCAGAGCTTGCCAGCACACTGTGATCTCTCTGCTGGTCAGGGGACAGGGAGGGAGAGAAGAGAAAACCCCAGTCAGAGAAAATCTGTTGAGAATTGAAATACATCCCATCGGGTCCCACAGTCTGAGCAGTAAGTTGCTGATCCTGCATAGGCTAAGCCACATGATTTTCCTCTTTCCATCCTGATATATGTAAACCAAGTCCAAAAGCATGGGCAGTAAAGATCCCAGGCTGTCACTTGTGTCCGGGGTCTGCTACCGAATTTGAACACTGCCAGGGCTGGACTGTGTTAAGAAGCAGGACCTGTGAGTTACAAAGTCAGCACTTGCTCCCCAAGGAGTTCTTTCTACTTTCAATTTAGAGCCTGAAATGCCATTTATTTAATGCTGCTGTTTAAATAATGATTTATAAGCCTCCAAGCCAGCCTTGGTACAGCTTAATTACTGCTGTAATTTATGGATGCCACTGGCTACATAAACACTGCTGTAAATATAAAGGATGTCTCCCACAAATTTTACTCTGATACTTATTTGATACCATTCATTTTCCTTTCCTTACACGTCTTCTGTGTGTGAGTTGAGGCCACTTCACTCAGTGATCCAGGTCATTGTGGTTCACTTTGCCAGGAGTAATTGGGGCTGGGAACTGGAAAGATCAAACGTCTGTTTTTCTTACAAAGTATTTTAATTAAAATTTGAGTTTCCTTGAGCTTGGATGCAAACATCTGCATTAAGTGGCCCATTAAAAGGATTATTTGTATTTGGGCTTTTTTTGGTTATCTGTTTGTTTTACTAGTTAATCATCTCCTTTCTCCAATTCATTTTGCCTTTGTGCGCACAGTAAGCAAGCAAACAAGACAGGAATAAATCATGCACTGTAACAGAGCCCAGCCATTCCCTGGGCTGCAGCTTTGCTATTGGTGTTCTCTAACCTATACAAGGAGCATTGGTCTAATGCAAATCTGAGCTAATTCAAGCCCCGTCTCCACAGAGATGAATGAGCATGCAAATCTGCTGCTTTATTTTGGAGGAATAGCTCCTGGAATTGCCCGATTCCCAGTCGCAACTGACATATTTCAAATACTACAGTCAGTTGGCTTCAGGAGATTTGTGCCTCCAGGCTGCAGCAAAAAACACCTGGGAAGACAAGTAGGTTCTCTTGAATGCCTTGGTTCCATTATAATTAGTGTTAATGCAGTTGTGGGCTTGGAAAAGTGAGTGCCTTTAAAAAGTTATAATGAATTGAGTAAACAGAACAACCCCATTGCCTATAATAACCACTCCTCTGGATCTCTGTGTATCTCTGCAGCTGCTGGGATAAAACATGGACATTGCTGAAATGATTGCAGATAAACTGAGTGGGACATGAAAGTGGGTAATAAACATGCGGTTCAAAACCATCTGTGGGGTAATTCAGAGAGACAAGAGTACTTCTGAATTTCAGTAGAACTTCAGGATGTTTTAAGAGTGTCATGATGTTGCTAATTCATGGGAGTGCTCTGGGACATGTCTCCTAACTTTTCTTCAGGTGGTACTTCCAACAACGGCGTGCTGTGCAGGCTCATTGCACACCCCCAGGAGAAGGGATCACCTCCTGAATTACCGGAGTCACTTCTTACAGCTCTGTAGTGCCTCTTTGCACACTGACCTGAGCCCACTGTGTCTGGCTTGTGGCAAGTGAAGAGCTTTGCACCTCACACAGGGAAGGCTTTCAGCAGTGTCTCTGAAAGTGCATTTTTTGTAGGAATTCAGCAAAGCCAAGGGAGATGCCATCTCACTGCCTTAAATCCTCACCAAGGAGAACACAGAAATTGTCAGCAGCCAGCTCCAGGTTACTTGGTCTATTTTTCCTGCAAAGATTCTCCTCTGTAGTCATGCCTTGACCCTGACTGAAATACAAGGGCATTGTGCAGCCTGTATGTGGCAAGCCAGAATTGCTCTAAGGAAGGGAAAAAAATTGACCTGACAATAACACAGAGCACCCTTTTCAGGAGCCACGGTCCTTTATTAAAAAGGTTTGGCATGTATTCCCCCCACTCCTGAATGATTTGCACCATAAAATAAGCTGGAAGAGAAATAGTGGTTGTTTTCCTCCATGCTTCATTAATTTTTAGTTTTGGCAGGCAATATAAATAAAAATATCAAGCGCACATCTAATTGAATCGCCAGTGATTTCCAACTCCCTGTAGTACCAGAGAACATGATGTAGCTGCACTGTTTAGTGAGCACGGATGAGTTAGGCAAACAATGGCTCTGTCTGCCCAGAGGCTTGGGTTTAATCTGGAGCATTTACCCATTTAATAGGAGACAGGGCAGTTATTGCTGCAGTGGGGAATTCACTGCAGCAACACAGATCTCTGTGTTCTTCCAGGCTTGTCTTCCAGCAGTGACTGGAAGCACATCTTGGCAGAGTCAGGAAGGCATCAGTGGACTGCATCCACACTCAGATCTTTGTGGAAGGAACTCTGGCATTTCTCAAGCTTAGCCTCCTCCAAACACACTGACTTCAGGATGCTGCTGAATTAATTCCTGCCTCCTTCAGGTGTCTGATCTACAGCATGGGCCTCTTAATGAAAAATTAAATTAAAAAAGAAGGCCTTGTCCTAAGTATAATCACAAAGGATTTGGAATGAGAGAATTCCTACAGTAAGGAAAATGATACCTGTCAGGCTACTTACTATCTGACTGTCTCAGCTGTCAAGGGAATCAAGAGCCTCCAGAAAAGGATGATTCTTAGGGAAAATTACTCAGGATAATTTCTGAATGGATGACACTGACCTCTAATTGTACTGTTTGATAACCTCAATTCATAAGAGATGACTTCTTTGCACATTGCTGGATGTCTTTTGCTGCTTAACACAGGTGAAAGGAACAGGCAACTTCTGTCTCTTGGTAGATGTAGTACAGTGGGCAGACTCAGTGAGCTTCGTGACTCAAGGGAGTGCAGGATGCAAGGGTAGGTAGAAAAGAGAAAGAAAACGACAAGTAGAGACTGAACTGTTTTCTCTCCTGCAGAGAATATGATGACACAATACACCCAAAGCAAAGGTAATGCAATGGTGCCAGGAAAGCATGATGAAAGCTTATGCTCTTTCTCAACCCTGTAGCCATGTTACTCCTGAGCTAGACAGAGAGGATATCAGCCTTCAGGACTGTCAGTGCAGCAGTAAGTTCACACACAATTAAAAACCTATCATGTGTATTGTGTTGCTCTTGAGAAATACCAGAGGAGGCTGCAGAATTTAAGCCCTCCAGAGCTCAAAGCTGCCTTCCATATTATAGCACCAGAAAGGCCTTGGGAACTGAAATTCTCTATTAGGTGGTCCATTAGACATTTGACAAGATTAAACATGTCAAAAAAAGTAATTATCAAGTAAACTCTGAGCTGAGAAGATTTCACAAGGTGTTCGCCTCTCTGGTGTCATGCAGCATTCTGTGACTCGTTGATTGAAAGGAAGGCAGTTTTGTTATCTGAAGTGTTTTTGTTGGTTTTTTTCTTTCTCTCTAGGATCTGCTTCTCTCTCAAAAATGGCTCTGGAGGGTTCCTTCAGCTGCTGGAATGGAACTACAATCAGGCTGGGGCAGGCATGTGACTTCATCCAGGACTGTGCTGAGGGAGAAGATGAGGGAGATATGTGCAGTAAGTAAATCCTAACCCCAAGGTTGGATCATCCTTTTCCAGAAGCACTGATTGGTTTCAACTTTAATGTCTGATACTTCAGCACTAAAGGACTCATTTGGTACTATCAAAAGACCTGTATCCCCCATAACAGATCCCATTTCTCTGTGTGTCTGCCTGGAGTGCACCATTTGATATTTCAGGGCTCACCTACATCAGTTCTGCAGCAGCTCCTTAACATGCTCTCAGTGCTTCATCACTTCCAATGTCCTCATCAAAAATGCAAAGGAAGTGTAGCCTGGATATCTAGATGCCTTACAGAATTATGAAATGTGTAGTTGCTTAGAGCCTTTAATCAAAATGTAGTGCAGCATGTGGTAGAGGGGGAGAGGAAGGAGAAAACTTCTGAGATGAAAAATGAGTAGAGGCAGTACCTTGTCTTTGACCAACTCCTGTGTCTTTGTAATTCCTCTGGTTTTCTGCCCTCTCTTCAGGAGTCAATAGCCCAATAGCATACAGCAGAAGATAGATAGCAGCCTGAGTTTTCTAAAAACTTGCTGTGCCTGAGTACTTTCTAAAATGTGCTGTGGAACTTTAGGACCATCTTTTAACAATCTTGAAGGTGCCTTATCACGCTTTCTGTACCTCTGTACATTCTACTTACAGTATCCTCCCATCTGCCAGTCTACAAATAGTTAGGAGTGATGGATTATCAGCTGTATGGCTGTCTACAGAGCAAATGTATCAAGAGAAATAAATATTGAGAGTTCATTATTCAAAGTGTATGTGCCACAGCTGATCCAGCCTATGGCCCGTTACAATAGAACTGTGTTGATTTGGGTTGCAGAAAACATATTTCCTTTTTTTAAGTAAAAACTTAACGTGAGTGATATACAACTTCTAGCAGATTTCACTTCTTTGCTGCTAATAAAGAAACAAAGTTCCACACTTAATTGGTGTGGAGAACATTGGTTTGACTTGGGATCATCTAGTAAACTAGTTAAAAGCTTGAAATTACATGGTCTTCCATCATTTTAGACATCGTTACAATTTGAAATTATATTCTTTAATGACACACTGAGTTGACATTCAATTCATAGGAACAGTGTCAGGACTGTGGACTTGCAGCTTCTTGGAACCAATAATGCTTCCTATTAGTAATATTGAAACCTTATTTCCACCTAAGAGCTTTAAAATAGAGCTCTAAAACCCCATAATGGCATTTCTGTTGTGTCCTACTCTATAATTAAGAAAAGGTTGAATGCATTTTCATTTCATTGGAAGTAGAGAAACATTATTTACCCTCAATTATATGTTCAGACACACTTTGGTGCCTGTGTGCCATAAATGGCTCTGCCTTGTGGGAGTAATCCTGTCTATACTGGGGGAAGAGCAGAGCTCACAAGGTGGAGTTATATCGATCATGGATGCAAACTAAACACCACCATGGGATGGGACAGGCCTAGAGGAACATACTTGCCTGCTTTTTCAGATGTTGGGTGTACTGTGGCAGGTCTGTTGTTCATATTCACCTGGCAGGAGGCTGGCTCTGCTTTTGCCCTTGCTGCCACCCTGTACCCCATGGTGAGCCCAGTGGAAAAGCAGCCAATCCCTCTCTGGCACAGGTTATCCACAGGGCTTGCTTTGGTTGTCTTTTCTCCCTCCATTCATCTGTAGCTGTTTCCACAAGGCAATATGGCACTTGCAGCTGTGTTGGCAAAGGAATGGACTGAGAATGTCAGTGAGAAAACGTGAAATGCAGAAGATATTTAGCCAGCTGTTTAGCAGAGCATCACTCCCTAGCTTGAGGAGAAAACTACATGGCATGCCTTCACCCATAGATACTGGAAATGAGAGTTCTTGCTTCCAGCCAAAAGGTCCAAAAAGCACTACCTTCCACTCAAGGAACAAAAAAGTATGGCTTGCAAGAGCCAGGACTGTGGATGTGCCTGCTTATCCACCTACAAACCTGCTCAGTTCTATGCCTGATTCTTCTGCTTTTGCTTCTTTACAGTGTTGAATATTGTTGGCATAAGGCTTCTTACACAAAACAGAGAAGTGATCTAATGTTTGAGGTGTCAGATATATCTGCATGGCAGCCTAACACAAAACATATGTCATCTTTCGGCATTTTAGTTGTCATTTTACTCCTGAACAACCCGGATATTTTCATCAGCTTTTTGCAAGTGTGGTAAAAAGTGATTCAGATTTATCAAGCAGAGAAAAGGGTTTCCCAAATGGTTCTGCTTACACAAAAGAGCTGTCAGAAAAAGATGAGCAATGCTCAAAACTGAGGCAAGAGGTTTTAAAGATGCCATTATCAAAGGCTTGTATCTTTGAGTTTCAAGGAAATGCTGGAGTTTTTTGCCTTTCACAGTTTTTAGCTTTACAAGTACTGTTTGGTTTTATTATGATTTTAGGGTTTTTTTTCCTATTCATTTGATTTTTATTCCTTTCTTAGCTGAAAAAGATCTCTCCAAAGCCTGCTGTTTGCTAACATCTCTTTACTTATTAATGGCCAATGAAACGTCACAGTGCTCGGTCTGCTTTGCAACCAATTAGTCTGTGTAGGAATTGTAAAATCAGACAGGGATGACCCCTAGAGAAAAGCCTGTTGCTGTTTGAGTCATAATCAGATATCCTTGCAGGAGTAAAAGACAGCTTCAAAGAGGCAGATGTGGGATGAGATGCCAACCTGTGCGTGTGTGTTGACTCAGGATCAGACACACAGATTGACCAGCCTGATGGAAGTGTCATGCTAGAGATTACTTTGCAGAGCACACACTGCAGACACGCATTAATACTTCAGACAGCACTGGTGGTGTCTGTGCTAGTAAATTCATGACTTTCCAGATAAGGAAATTACATGTGCCAGCCACCGTGGCAAGCTTTGATTCCAGGTTTCTGCTGAATTCATAAAGATAGATTCCTCTATAAAAGTACTTTTTTTTTTTTAATGGTATAATAGCTGGAGCTGGGTGCCTCTGAAGAGGAACCTTGAACAAAGAAGTTCCTGGTTGATTATACCCAAACAATCTGAATTCCCCAGTATTCATGTGACTGTTTAGCCCAGTTGTCCCCCATATGAGGCTTTGGGAGTTCTTCCCATTTTTCATTGTGTCCCTTGCTTGCCTCTAGGTAGGATGTTTCTTATTTCTAACGTTGTAGCTTCTGTTAATGAATTCATTATCTTCTGTCTTGAGCCGGCTCTGAAGCCTTCCCTTATCTGACTGAGTGGAAAGTTCAGCATATCTGGTGAAAGTTCACAGCTTGTGCCTTAAGCTTCAGCAAATTTATCTATTAATGCTAAGCAATGAATTCTATAAAACTGGTTTACCAAATCACTCAACATTTGCATGGAACTTACTGCAAAAAGCCCCAACATCCTTTCTCTTATTGTAGTAATCACATGTAATATACCTTGTATGGTACAAGACAGATATGAAAACTCAAATTATTTACTAATACAGATTGACAGGACTCTGCTTTACTGAAAGAGTGAATTCATTTTAGCAGAGTTCTACTTCTCTTTTTAGTTAACACAATCTGGGATTTTGGTTCAATAATCTTTCATTGCAGGACAGCAAGTCAGGGTAATAGTTAAATTTTTACTGCAAAAAGGTGCATATAGTTCTGGCTAATCCAAAACTATTTTACTTTCTGTCAAAAATTCACCAAAAAAATCATCCTGAGAAAATATTGGTTAATCAGTCCAAGTATGTGATGTAAGTAATGGGTATATTTTAAAAAAACAGTAACATTTTAAATAATGGAGGTGCCAGTAGAGTATCTATTGTCTAGAGACTCAGAATTTAGAGGATTCACTCAGTATACAACTAACCCAGGACTGGTTCTTCTGCTTAAGTGAATTTGAACCAATATTTCCTATTTCCATAAAGAGTTTCCAAGCTTGTGGTCTGGAGTTCTGGTCTGGTTCAGAAGGAAATGGTTACTCAAGTCTCTCCTGAGGTTGCACTTCCACATTTTATGAATTTTAACTGGAACAGAAAGTAATGTCCTTGCTATCTTTCAAATAAATCTCATAATCACTGGGTTATGGGGTAGTTTTCAGTCTGCTTCATTGAATATTTAAGGATGTTAAACACCTTAGGAGGTGAGATAAGGAAGGCAAGTGATTCCTGAAAGGAGTGACTCAGGCTGTGCTACGTGGTTGGAGGACTGCATGCACACATCTGTCAAAAGACCAGATGGCTGCTAGAATAGGAACCTATGAAGTTTGATTTTCTGATAACATGGATGAGTGACCAAAAAAACATTGATAATCAGTTCTCCAAGGGCCAGTTTACTTTCCAGACAAAAATGTGTGAAAAAATTTTGGGACTCATTTTTATCCAGATAATGCCCAGCAGAGTCTTCCTGCAAGCAAAATGATGAAGTAGCAACCTGTTGCCATGCTGTGCTCTTAAGGTTCCTGTCCTGCACACACTAATCCTTCTGTTCCCTTCTGTTTCTTTCTCTATCAAAAGCTGTACTTGTAGAAACAAATTCTAACCTCTGGCAGTTCTGAGCTCAGCAAAGCCATCTGGCATTAAAGGATAACTGCTGACTGTTGAAAAATGTTTTTTCTTTTTATGCTTCAGTTCTGGTAGAGTTTGGCTGGCCAACTTTGTTACCATAGAAGCAGTCTTTGAAACAAGCTCATGTTTAAGATTCATGTGATTCTTTAAATTGAGTAGCTGATCTGTTTGACTTCTGAGATTTCCTCCTAAACTTGGTACAAGTCCATACATACAGAGTAGCCTTTCACGCTTTTGTTCTTTATAATATCAGTTTGGAATTTCACCCGAAAGTTTAAACTGTAGTATCTGGTTGATTTACACCTAGTTTGAAGCAAGAGATGACTCCATCTGCTTCAAAAGTTATATCAGTTACTAATTCTCGTGTTATTAATGGATGCAAAATCTGAATAAAACAAAAAGAACTTACTTAGATTTTTCTTGAAAGGTATTTAATTCTGAAGGCTTGAATATATTTGATTAAGAACAAGTTTAACATCCAACAGCTTTTCCCTACTTCATCACCCACATAAAAGGAGAGCCTCTTACATTTTCAGAGTGCTTCAGTTTCACTGGACTACTCTGTTCTCCATCCCATACCCACAAGTAGTATCTTAATCTTACTAAGGCCTAAATCTCCTGAGGGTTCTGTCACTGATGTTAATATCCAAAATGGCAGGTTTCAGTAGGAGTAAACCCTGCCCCTTCATTGCCTTGTTTTTCCAATAAAGTCGGATCAGCTTCCCCTCATCTGTGCAGTGTCTGTGCTAATGTGAGTTTCAATCACAAACACATGGAATGGAGAAGTACAGCTTGGCAGAGAAGCAGCAGCCAAAGAGGTCTCTGTGGAGTACCAATACATGGAATCACAGGTGCTGTACATATTCAAAGTAAGAAAGAGCAGCAAAGAAAATGCATCCAGGGCATGGGACATCTGAAAACTCATAAAACATTAATTTGGGAAAAGGGAATGAAATATTCTGTGAAAGTAATAGCTTCTTATTTATGCCCTTACTTGTTCATCGACAGTGAGCTTTTCCTGGCCTCCGGGCAGGGATTGCTACTTAGATGACTCCTCCTGCTGCTCTGACTTGTTTACATCATCCTAGACAGCAAATGGCCATGACATGAATTCAGTTGGACACCGAGCCAAACTGTTTCAGTGGGAATTCAGGGCACATTATAATTTGTCATTTTCTTTGTATCCCAGCCTCAGGCTGGGCAATGAAATATAATCAAGTTCTGCAGAGGGGTGAAACACAGGGAAGTAACTCTCTGCTTAACAGCTTCACATTTAAAGACCAGGCTGAATGAATTCAGAGATTTTTAAAAGGAAAAGCTTGAAAAAGCCTTAGCTTCAGTACAAGTTTTGTTTTTTTCATAACAGGTTTAAATGCTTGTACAAAATACTACTAAAATGTGGCTCTTGCCTCGATGTCAAGTTCCAGGTCCAAAACTAGCCCTACTAAAAAGCTACAGATAGAGAATTTATTTCACTTTCCTCTAACAAGTGAGTTGTGATTCAGGCTCCCAGAAAATCAAATATTTGTGGTCTAGATGCTGCTCTTGTTGTGTTCCATAGTTACTTTGTCTGTGTACACCAAGGGACATCTGCACATGCCAATGACAGTCAATTGCCTTTTGAGATGTGTGAGTCAAAGCTGGGGCCCTGTGAGCAGGTATTTTATGGATCTGAAACCTCAGCCAGGGGGATCTGCTCATATTTAAACATTTTGAATTATCTGGAAGTTGAATACTGGTGCCTCATTTTCTGACAGCCACTTTATAGATACACAATTTCAGGGGGAAAGGGAATTAATAATCACAACAAAATATATGTTCAAGAACCTCTTCTTCTCATAGAGGAGCTAATGAAATTACTGGTATCACTTGACCAGAAGATTCTCTTGTTTTTAGAAGTTTGTGGTCTATCCTACTGCTTGTAAGTGAAGAAATTTTTATTCTGATTTTATCAAGCAGCCAAAAGTAAAAAAAAAAATCCTGGATATGTGTTTGCACATGAAATTTCATTTTTATCTTGCAATTTTAAACATATTTCACGTATCATTCTCCTTTCTTGGAACAAAAGGAGCAATTCTTTGCACCCTTTGTAAGAATAATTTGCAGTTGTTGATAGAGAAGTAAATGGAAAGCATGAGATTACCTTCTGCTTTGAATGAGATGACTACTGCTTTAAAGCTGGCAAATTTCAAGGCAAAAAGCTGATGGAGCTCTATTGTTTGGAGCTGGGAACTGAAATCCTAAGCCAGTGTCAGAATGAGTGGGCTTCAAAGCCTGAAAGTATGGATTAAAATAAACTATCCTCTTTTCAGCCATTCATCTTACTGAAGGGACTCACAGGTGAAAAAACTGAGGCACAAAAGGATTCAGTGCTTTATGTGAGGCCCATCAGTGCTCACAGAAAGAAGAGATCATGTTGCTGAGCTGGGCTGGGTAGAAATCTGGACTGTAAGGGAGGGAATCTGTTTAGGAAATTATCCCTCTCCAAGTTTTCCCTCTGTGGGGCTGCAGAAGCAGTGCTTAGGAAAGTCATCTCCAAGATGTAACCTTGAGCGAGCTGATACCTGCAGAGTTGAGAGCACCCCATGGTGTGTAGTGAGATGTGTCCTCTCACTTGGGTTTGTCAGAGTGTGTGGGGAGCCACTTAGCCACATGCTGAGGGTTGTTTCCCTCTGCTCCTCCCTCTCCATGGTGCAGGATTCCACACAAAAGGACTCAGTAGCTGGGAGTCCCTGGGCAAACCGGGTTGGAATGGTCACTGCAGCTCCTGTGTGAGCCCAGGAGCCTCCTCCTCAGCTCACCTGAGTTCTTCTGTCTGTGTGTCTTTCCCTCTTGCAGGAAGGCTTCCCTCTGGCTTTTACTGTTCATTTGAAGAAGGGGATTGTGGCTGGATGCCAGGCTCCTCTGCATCCCATCCCTCTCCATGGCGGATTGGAAGCCCGGAACACAACCGCCTCCCTTCGATAGAAGGTGTGTGAGAGTAAACAGTAAGTGTGGAGCATGAACACAGAGAGCAAAAATGACACACACGGGGTGAGGAGAGGGAATGAAACACAGGCAGGTTTTCCTGTGTGCTTACATATTCAGCCTCCAGTGAAACAAATCCCAGCTTTCTACTCTCAAATCCCATCTTTCCACTCGAAGTGCTTTGAGCGAAAGGCTGCCCTGCTCTCTTTTTCTCTTGAGGGTACAGAGTGGTACCTCAGTCTCCACCACTGACAACAGATACAGATCTTGACCCTTTCTAAACAACTTCATACTAAATCTTCATCTGCCTAACCCTCTACCATACTGATCTGGTTTTTTTCTTTCTGATTTTCCTATTTACGTTCTCCATTTTTCTGTACTGCTGCTTTTTCCCCCCCTGCTCACATCCTAATTTTTCTTCTCTTTGCTGCATGATCCCTTGAGTTGCACTTTTATATACAATTACTATGTACTTCGTTCTCCTGCCTAAATGCCAGTCATTTCTGATCCTTCTCATACAAACAGCTGAAGTTTTCTTTCTTCAGTTCTCTTTTGAGAGAAAACCCACTACTGCCCTTGTTCCTCTTGTTTACAGCAAATTATTCAAGTAACAAAGAGCTATAGCTGTATTTTTGTTTAGTTGTGGTCAAGAGAAATGCTTTTCTTCCAAGTTGCTTTTTGTTCATAAAATATACACTTTATTATTTGCCCTTGCAGAGAGGATGAATTTGAAGTCATGGAGCAACAGAAGGTAGCAGTGGGGGGAAGGTAGATTCCTTAAATGTGGTTAGGAGTAGTGTTGGGTAGGAGAAGCTGCATCTCTAAGAAATGGAAAAAGCCTTCTGCTCCCTGGAATTCTGCTGTGGTAGGAGCCAGGTAACATCGGCTTGGGGCAGGTTTCACAAACGCTGACACCAGAAGGTGGGTGCTGCAGTTTTACCTTCTTCCTTCTCTTTCATCCAGGCTGTGCACTCCTCCTGAACACCAGCAAAGCACCGGCAGTAGCAAAGACTGTCATGACCAGCACGACATTTCCAGCTCCTTTGAGGAACTCCCCCTGTGAGGCAAGTCATAATATTTTCTTTTCTTTTGCAGTTTACAGAACTTTTTTGTGTATTTGACTCAGATTTTCAAATATAGGTACTAGGTCAGTAGCAAGGCAACCACTATCTTTGGTTTTATTTTCTGTAATACATACTTATTTATGCCCACTGTGCAGGGGAAAGATATGGTTATCTGCTTGAATGCCACAAAATGTGCTTTGAAAAACCTATCATATCCTGTCCTCATTGCATCACATGATGTATTAAAATCTTCATAATTAGGTGTGCATGCTGTAAGAGTAGGGCAGCCAAAGTTACATAAACACAGAGAGGAAGAATCTTACTGCATGAACAAGCATTTTATTTGCAACATCCAAGAAAGAATAGGCTTCAGGACTGCCCCTGAGCCATTCTGAAAAGGGAGTACATGCTTTCTCTGGCACAGCTGGGATTTGGGCTGGCAGCTCTTCATGCTGCTGCACTTCAAACCTACCAATCCCCGTGTAGGCCACGTTCATAGGAGTGCTGAAGTTAGCAGCAGCAAGGAGAAATTCATGCAGAATGGAACCAGGCTCATATTCAAGCAGAAAAGCTATTGACAGTCATAAGACATCAACTTAAGCAAGTACATCAAGGCTTGCCAGACAGCCTTGCTCACTGTTGTCATTTCTGAGTCAGTAGCATTTAACCCTTAAAGTGCACCTTCAGAAGGATGACCTGTCTGCATCTTCGTATTCTGTAGCTTCACAGATTGTAGAATCTCTGATAGGATTTATTTCTGACTTATGACTTTGAACCATGCCTAGTGACGTAAAGCATTTCACATCTTCATGGTCACTCAGAAATCTCACATAAGCTTCTGGATCCTGGAGCAGAGGGATTTGGGAAAACTGATACTAACGAAGTGCAGCTGTTTGTTGGTTGAACACTGAACAGACAAAACAATCTGTTCCAGATTGTTAAAATGCAGAAAGGACAAGAAGGGATGTGTTAGAAAGTTCTCTGGAATGAAACTACACAGAAGAAGGTGTCTTTGCCTTAAAGTTTGTTTTGGTTCACTTCTGTTGGAAATCTCAGTTCATACAGCAAACCACCTCTGGTTTTGCTCTCTTGATATATTCATGTTCTCTGTCTTTGAAATATATTCTACCTTGTTTTTCCTCCCATCTGTGACAAAGGCGTACGCAGGTTCTGAATATTTTAAGACCTTGCTCTGCCATGGACCGGCAAGAGCGAGAGTTTTTCATAATCCACCTGACACAGGAATCACAGTGAATGATTTCCCAATATCTGTGTATTTTTTCCTTGTGTATACAACACTGCAAATAATTAAACTTGCCGTCGGGGGAGAAGCTGCCATGTATTTCATCTGCTCACATGCCATCCCACCTCTGTCACTCCCCTTGGCACTTAAAAGGCATCCGGACGCATCCAGCGTTGCAGCTGTCGGTAATAAAGAGTGAAGGAGTTTTGGCAAGGGTTTTGTCTCTTGCCTTTTCATATAGTGTAAAAGCTTCTCTTCTCAGTGGGTCCCTGGTGGCTTCAAATTCTATTTTACTGGAACAATCTGTCTGTGCACAGAATAATTTAATTCCACTTCTCAACACAACAGAAGAGGAAAAAGGAGATATGCATCCCTGTGCACTTATTCCTCCAAAAGGTGCCAACAAATTTCCTAATAGCGAAATTATAGTCAGAAAAGAGGTTGTGAAAATACTGTAATGCCGTCCTGTATTTATTCACCCTCAACCACTTCTTGATTGAACTGGCTCAAGTTCAGGCACTAAAAGATGAGTTTTCTTTTACCTGTCACTGCTGACAGCTCTACCTGGCATGTCACATCCAGGACAGCTGAAATCCCACAGAAAATACTCACTCATAATTCATGTTGCAAAGGGATCTCAGCAAGTGTGCGTGTGAATTAGACACATTTATTCTTCCACCATCAGATCCAGCCATAAATCTGTCCTTCCTCTTGTATTTGATCCAGCTCTTATGATCCTTTAGATACCTACTTGCTCTCTTGAGAGCAAGAAGGAGGTCAGCAGACATCCCCAGTTTGATAATTTTGACTCCCCTCTCTTCTCTCCCTGCTACATGGAAGCTCTGGGGCAGTACAAGACATGTTGTTCAACAAAGCTATTATTTTTTCCCCTTATGCCCTAATTTTCTTTTATCCAGTCATATTAGAGCAATCACACCCACCACACCAGAAGGTGACACCCTGCTTTTTAGCCTGAGGTGTTCGTAGGAATTAATTACTTCAGGCTCAGCCTGAGGAACATTACCTGCCACAGTGCTGTTTAGGATTCTGGGTTGTGGCCAGGATGTCCATGGAACCAGGACTCAAAGCTGATAAGGAAACAGCCAAGCAGTCCACAGTAGGTGCCAGCCACAAAGAGTTTCTAATGCTTCAAGCTTGTTTTTCCTCCCTGAGCCTGGCTGTTGAATCTTACGCCATGGAAGACTGGAAAAGGACTTGGTCCAAAGACTTTCCCTGCTGAGGTTCTGGGCAGCTGTTTGCAGTGGTGTTAGTGTTAGCGCTTGTAAACACCACAGCATGGCTGAGCTTGGCATATGAATTGTGACTGAGTGCAGGACTCGTGTGACTCTCCATCTTTGTGCTCTCTCCAGCCTGAGCTCAGTCACCAGGAGCACGCAGGGCTGCCTGCCCTTTCCATGCCCTGCAGGAGGCTCCTTGTTAACTCAGGATGGGAAACCTCAGCCTCACCTACTCTGTACTGCCCCACATGCATCAAAAGATGAGAAAAGAATAAAAATGCAGGCAGGAGATACTGTAACAAACACAGCCTGTACTTTCCCACGCATTTGGAATTGCCCTTAATGTGCCTTACGCTTTGTGTATAGCTTTGTATTGCACTTCACTCCTATTTGTTTTGAGCAGCCTTATATTTTCATTTTCTTTGTTCTTCAGTGCTTTTGGCAGGTCAGAGCAGTCAGTTTGTGATGCTGCCCTTTGTTCTTGGTTCAGTTAGTTTTTCTCTTTTCTTTTGTTGTTTTATTAAATCTTGGCTGGAGTATCCTGGCTTCAAAGAATCTCTCTGCTTTGCAGTCCAGACAGCCTTTGTTATCTTTTTCATGTTGCACTTTCAGTAGAGCCCTTTGCTTGTTGACCCCTTTAAGTCTGTGTTTAAAATTCACTCTGTATGGAAGAGGGAAACTGTGGCACTTCTACTAAATCTTGAGTGAATGCAGGAAGTGGTTCACATAGTCTGTGAAGAGATGCCCCATTACCCTGAAGTAGCCAGAGAGAGGAGATGCAACAAAAAGCTCAGGAAGTGCTTCTGGAACCAAACAGTCACAGTAATCAAGAGTGAAAATCTTTTAACCCACATGTAAAAGTTCACGGGAAGCAAAGCACATGTAATTGAGCATAGGAATGCACAGAAAGTGCAAAGAATTAAGCCAAACAGTGGCCTGATTTAAAGGCAGAGTTTTTAGAGCTCAAGCAGTTGATGCCTTTTTCTGGTTTTAGGAAATAAAGGCTCAGACATGGTTAGAGGGTTGGGGGTTGTTTACCTCGGTATTTTAATAGGATCCCATTCAATGGCTTCTGCCGTCCAGGTAGAACCCGTCACAAAAGCCCCGTCCCCCCCAGTCGAGTATACAATTAAAGACTCTACACATTAGCATATCTACCAGGAGGGCCCAATAAGGGGCCTGGGTGGGCTAACTTCTAGTTTACAAAATCTGTTCTACTAGGAGACCTTGAGGGCCCACGAAAACAGAGTGTTTGGTCTTCTAACTCTACGTGGTTTCAGGGGTGTTTAGTCTACCGGCTTACTAAACACCATGAAACCGGGTTAAGTTATCACCTAAAGCATCACAAGTATGCATGCTAATACTTGTGAATATAGGGAACAGTGTAAGAAATATTCAGAAGAAAAGCAGAAAAATCCTTCAGGCGTCACAGTAAAGCACAGCATTATTCACCCCTTCTGTCACACTGAGACTCCCCTCCTCTGAGTGGGAATCAGCTGGCATGTACAAGGCTGACAGGGCAAAGAGGATCATGGGGTGGGTAGGCATTTCCACATTTTGGAGAAATCCATATACATGTCATTAGTAGCTGCACTGGTGTCTGGGGATCTAGGAAACCACATTGCAATTAAATCCAAGGGAAGTGCTGTCATCTCAGACACCACCCATGGCAAAACTAATTGCTTTGCCACACTTGGTAGCCCCGAGGTGTGCACAGTTTCCAAACTGCCATGGCCACCTACTTCTCAGTACTTTGCAAAGTCAGAGAGCTGACAAAAGTGTTGCAGGTGCCCAGGGATTATTCACCTTTGTGTGGAAGCTGGAGACTCAGTTCTGACCCCCCATGTCTTGACAACAAGGCAATCCCATCTCCTCAGTCCCTGCATTATTGCTGTGAGGTGCAGGCACATGTGCTGATTTGCTTTTCCTTCCATTTTTTCGAGATGCTCCCTGATGCCTGCATCCTCAGGCCTTGAAGGATGTTGTGTAGATCATTAGAAACATGCCTGTGTCTTCCCAAAGTGTGTGGGTTTCTCTCATAAGGACATGCAAGACCATCTCCCAAGTACTGCATTCTGTGAGGCTGGTCCAGTTGTACCTGTCTGGGCTGTGGTCTTGCATCTATCCTGCAAGATTTCATTTTGTGGTGGCTTGAACCTACTCCCTCTGTTTGGAAGTCACTCCAGTAACACGAGCAGTCTGGAGAATGATCTTTAGAAATGCTGTGCTTTGCTCAGCTCAAGGGAATCTGTGCCAGAATCTCAGTGCCATGCCTGATAAGTAGAAGCTGAGCGTGCAGCTCTGGTGTGGGCTGTCATAGAGAGGGAGAGTAACAGCAGAGCTGCTGTTGCCTGCGTGGGGGTGAATTTGAAATTAGCCTTAAATGTTATTGCATGCACCTCCATAGAGAAAGGTGACCCTGCAAGAGGGACTGATTTGTGATTAGAAACCAGATTATTTCATTTTCCTGGTAGGCCCTGGGTCAAACTTTTTAAAGGGTATAGCTGTGCAGGAAAACAATGAAAACAGATTCCCGTGGTGGTAAATGTGCTTTGTGCTTTTGGCTGTGTTTAAAATAATGAAAATATTTTTCGGATGCTATTTTGACATTTCAACTAGCTGTTTCTTGAAAGCCACCATTATGTTATGCAAGTTAGTACTAAACTGAGCCAGATTTCTTTAACACTTGAAATTACTTTTCGAATGTAAATGTGCTCTCTCTCAAAAATAAATATAACATGTTGATGTAGAACAGTATAGTTGAAGTTTGCCTTCTCAGTCAGGTTTACAGATATAAAGAGGTTTTCATCCTTTCTGATTATTAATTCAGTTCTCTTTTCTATGCAGAAGTGTTGCATTTTTTCAAGGCATGTAAGTCAATAATATAAATCATTCCTTGAGTGCATTCTGAGCCACATGCTTACACCTGCAGAGTCTCCTTTTCTCCTCTACTCCCTGAGCTTTAAATAACTTAGAAGAGTACATGGTAATAACATTGATGCTGAAAATTTACGAGCATGAAAAATGCAACATAGATACACCTCTAGCTCAGACTTTCATGTGCTTTATTTGGCAGAATATTCTTAGCATACTTTTTTATTTCAAAATATTGTTTTTAAAATCTGTACATCTTATTCACTATGATCTGTATTCTCTTGCTTCCTTTCCCAACCGGCTTCTGTATCATTGGATTGGAAGATCTATAGCATCTGAAATCTCTTGAATGCTGGTCATTCCACAGGGCTCTGACAGCAAAATTTGGAGCACTTTCTCTTTTGTTTTTGCTTTTATTTTTCTCTTCATCTGTTTTCTGAAATAAAGTAAGAAATAATGTGAGAGTAAATAGTGGGAGAATGTGTTCATATAAAACATGAGCTTCTCCTGCCTGCCTAGGTATTTTAAAGCTACATAATCAGTTCAGTTAATTATAATTCTATCATTTACAGAAGGTTTTTGCTTGCACACCTGAGTCCTAATCTAAAGCAGAAGTGTCTGCAGACTATAAGAGAGTCTGATCATGCATTGTTGTAGATCTGGCCAAAAACCAGGAATAAGACCTTTTGATCCTCTTTATTATTCATAAGAGTCCAAGTCTGAATTGCTGAACAGTACTAATAGATGTCTTTGCTTGTACTGTTGTGTGCAACCATTTCTCTTTTCAAGTAAGAAAAAAAATATCGTCAGTGTGATAAACTTCACATGTCAAAGGTAGCTCATATTCTTGTACAAAGCTTACTGAGACTTGGCAAAGGTGTCTGCAGCTAATGCCTAATTCTGTGTAAATCATATTCCAGCTTGCAGCTTCAGTTTCTCCTTGACAATGAGATGTTTTCCAAGCTTCTTTAATACCTGAGTTACATTTACTGGGTCAGTGCATTCACAGCTGAAAACAATTTCTACTGTTTCCTTTCCAGTGAAGAAGACCCAAGAAAGCAGTAATGTTTTTCAGGAAAATAAATGTCTGCATTTCAAGAATCCACTGTTCCTTGTCAGGCAAATTTTGAGCAATTCCTTTGAGCAAGTATCATGGAAGGGGAGCAAGGACTTGGGGGCAAGAGAACTAAGTAATGTGCTGTCTCACAAGAGAAAAACCTGTGGTGCAGAGTTGAGGTGTTGCTGGCCAGAGAGCCACCAAAGAGATCCAATTACTGCAGTTCCTTGGGAGAAAAATACCTGTAGACACTTCTTTGACTTCTTAAAAATACCTCACTGCAAGCCCTGTTTGAAGTATGTTTTTCTTTTCCAGTTTCTTTTTTCACTTGTGTTAAAGATGGCCACGTAGCTTTTCCTTCCATAATGCTAATAGTCAGCATCATTGCCACGCAGAAAGAGAGGAAAAAGAAACAGCAGCACTCCAGGGTGTCACTGCAGAATGTTTTATTTATGCTGCTGTGAGTATGTGTCATTGGTCCTCGGTCAGGCATCTCAGAGATAGTTTATGCTGGAATGTTCCTAGCCATTAAAGTAGACTCACAGGTGTCAGCAAGTTCAAACTTCACCCAGAAGGTTCTTGGTATTTTATTTCTCTTTTTTTGTATAAGGAAATAAAATGCAAGTCCAGTTCTCAAGTGGTCTTGGAATTATTCCGCTTCAGCTGGAAAATCTACCTTCCTTGTTTTTCTTCACCTGCCAAGACCTGTTGATATTGATAAGGATTCGTTTTTTGGGTTTTTTTATTTTTTCTTTCTGGGATGAATTGTGTCTCCTGTTTGAGACTCAGTTCAGAGAGCAGTTCAGAAGCTCCATCAACTCAGAGGCTAAGGGGATTCTCAGAAGGCATCTTTCCAGATGGTGTTTGCAGTATAGTGCCTGTAGCCATCTGACCTGAGTTTTGCCTCAATATGCTGTGTATTTACCATGGGCTCTTCCTCCCGTTAATTTTCACTAGATCAGTTCAGACTATTTCATTTACTGAGTCAGTGGGTTTGCATATGAACAGCTGATCACCAGCTCTGGAGGGTTCTAAAGCCAGAAAGCAAGGTGCTGTTGAGCCACTGCCTACCTTCCATGTTTAATTAATTTCTCAGTGATGTTTCTAGCTACTGAATATTTTGCAGCTAGTTTAACACAGAGGGAGATGTTTGATGCATAATGTTGGGGTATTCCACCAACAGCCCAGATTCAGATTTTTCCAAATGTGTCACTGCTCTGCTTGCAGGACTCACTGTGTATGCAGTGCCATCTGCCATCATTGATGCTGTATTCTACAGAATAAATGCCAGCCCCATTCAGAAGTCTTTACTATGGTATCCAGCTCATCATCTGCTCTGGTTCACTTCAGCAGGTGTGAAAAGACCTGGACTGCCCTGCTGTGAAGCTTAGAAACCATGGAAATCACAGCCAAAAATGCCCATTTGGACACAGTGCCAGTCGATTCACTCAGAGCCAGTTCATTAGAGTTTGCATATTGCACTTTGCCAATGAGCTGATCTCCCACATCCATTGCCAGCTACTTCTTTCCTTCAAACAGCTGACATGTGTGCAAAGGCATTCATTCCAATTCATCAATTGCTTCAGCTTTTGCTCTAGTGTTATGTTCACAGCTATCAAAGGCTCACTCTTCCCTCACTTCTCATCGGGTAGATGTTGCCTCTTACCTTCTGGCAGGTCTCCAGAAGAGACAGAGGTCTGAAAGCTTCTGCCTAGTGGGAGCTTCAGGGCCTCTCAAATTTTAAACTACCAAAATGGCACAGTGAAGTTGCTCCAACTCACCTGTATTAAAAATGTCTTCTAGTGTATTGCATAGGGAGTTGGCACTAGGGTCCTAAAAGTGGACATGGGGACTCTCAGTAAGAGGAGTTGCTTTTCCTGGTTAAGTGAAGGGTTTTAAATATCCACTGGCATTCCAAACTTATTAAAACGAATAGTTTCATGCTGATCAGTTTTCTCAAGGGAAATTACTTTATTGGATGTGATAGGTATGATTTTTCACTTTAAATTCACACTAAAAAATGCCTCACTTTGTAGGCATTTGAAAATATAGAATACCCAACAAGTTCTTTCATCTTGATTGTCCCCTGTTAGGAGTAGCCTTGCAGACACCAAGTTTGAAGGCATTAGCCTCCTATACCATGAACATGTGCCAGCAGCCTCTCTCACCATTGTTGGTTCTGGTTGTTGGGTGTGAACTCAGCCCTCCTCAGCTGCCTCCTTGGCTGTCATGTTCTGAATCTGAAATAGTTCCTGGCCATCCTGCTCGACTCTGCTTTTTTTCTCTGGTGTCTGGGAGGTGAAAATCCTCACACATAATGCTGTGGTTTTCACTGTCAGACACTGCGGAAATAGCCATGGGACTCCATGAGTCCTTTCCCAGAACTGGGATGGGAGTGAGCTGGAAGTTAGACTTGACCACTGTCCAGACTTGACCAGCTTGTCCCCAGAAGTGCTGTGGGCACCTGTGATGGTTTCCTGAACCACTCAAAATCTTCCACAGCAATTTTGGATGTACGGCCAAAATAATGTAAGAAAATTGTTAAACAGATCTAAACTGGCATGTCTGTTTGTACATTTATCAATCCTTGGGTCATTCAGTACAATGGATTCCAGGCAAGTCCAGTGATTTTTGGACGGTAGAGAGAGAAGAGCCCCATCTAGATTATTCAGCCTCTGTCACAGTTCTGCAGGATAAAGTCACTTCTTTCTTTGTAGCTTTGGAGACAGGCAGATGAACTGTAGTGTTTATCCAAATTCAGTACTGATAATTAATACAATGGATATCCAGAATTTTGTTCCACCCACCCTAAAACTGTGATCATAAACTAAGAATAATAGCAACACTTCTGTCATTTTGATGCCTGCATCTGGTTTTACTGTCAGAACAAACTTACACCATGATAAAGGAACAGCCAGCAAAATTTAAGAGTTTTGTTTTATGCTGAGAAATGGATATGAATGTTCTGTGCTATCAAAGCAAGGAAGTAAGTAATGTTATCAGGTGTTCCTTTGTAAAATACAAACTTAATTCTGAGCCTCCTGACTTTGGTGTTGGCTTTGAAGTGCTAAAAAATAGAGTGCTTTGTTTAATATGTATGGATACCAGAGACTGTGCTGAACACTTTTTTTGTGTCCAAAACATCCATCGTTAATGTAGCTTTAATAAACTCATTCCTTCAGCATTCTCACCTCTACTGGTTGTTGAGATGAGACCCAGCTTCTGAATACAATATGTGTGTGTAATTTATGCTTTTTATCAACAAAGGGCTAGCTCCTCTTCTTTTTCCCAAGAAAATAAGAAGACCATGTTTGTATACTATGGATTGTGAAACTAGCCTGATGTGGAAAGAATTGTTTTTCTTTTTATACAATGAGAGAGAGAAAGTCATAAAATGAGAAAACTACATGAAATAATTTTACATACAGGGATAAATGCATAGAAATGGATTCAGTTACATTATCATAACAAAAATGTTAGAAAAATGGTTCCCTAAAGTATTTTAATTAATAAAAACCCCACCAAATTATTACTGAACTTTAATTGGAAAATCTGTAGAAACTTGGGTGGAAAGTAAAAACTGATTTTTTTAAAAGAGTATCTGGGGGATGAGGATGTGATTACTAGTGGTGCCTGCTTATTGCAGTCTTTTCCCTGTGTTTTTTGCTGCTACTGCTGCTGGAATATAAAAGTTTATTACTGAATAAGTTGTTAGTCTTAACTTGAATCTCTTAGGTGGCATCTTAGGGGAGTGTAGACCTTGTACTGCACAAAATAGAGGCATAGTCTTATCCCTGTAAAATTAGACACATGTGAAAGCTAAACCAGATGGTTTAGACTCAGCTTTACAAATAAAAAAAAGGCCAGTAATTTCAATGTTTAATAGTTTAGTATACTAAGCATTACAGGCTTCCAAATCTGTGGAGTTTCCTGAAGGGATGACATGAGTATAAGGATGAGAGAATCAACTTTTCCGTGATTAGAAAGCAAAGAAATAAGAATTGAGAACTTTGTTAACTTTTGAATAATGTTTGTGATGTTTAATCTCTTGTATTCTATATCTTCTAGCTGCGAATGTCATGGCTCATCCATGGTGCCTTGCTGGGAAATGTATCTCTGGTGCTGGTCGAGAACAAGACAGGGAAGGAGCAGAGCTGGACGTTCTGGCATTCAGAGAACAGCGAAGGTTTGGGAATATGGCAGTGGATGATCTTACCTCTCCCAGAGATACTGGACAGGTATGAATCTTCTCATTCTCCTGTGTGGTGATCAATCCTGTCAGCCCTAGCTGCCTGGCCATGAAAATGGCCAGCATTTCTCGTGGAAGCTGTTCCCTTGGGTAGAAGTGCTTTGTCCCCCAAGAGGCGTCTTCTGTTAGAAGCAGACAATGAGAATACCTGAGTACTTTGAGCAAGGCACACCATTTTGCAACTCGCACCTCAAAGTTCTCGTTCAAAAAGTTCAAAGTTCTGGGTCAATGGGTAGACTACAGCGAGGTGCTTAAACCTCCATGTCTCCCTTTCATCAACTGGGAGCCACACTCTGCATACTGTTCTAAGTTTCCTGTTTGGTGCTCTCTCATGGTCTGCTGGAGTTGGATGTGAGCTCCATAGCTGGTATTCTTTCTGAGTACAAAAGCCCCTGGTGTTCAATGTGCCTAGATCTGAGGATGAAGAGGTGGGAAAAGAGCCTGCTGCCAAATCAGACAAGAATCTATCTGAACACCTTTGTGTTAGCTGTAGCAGAAGGCTCACCTTAAAGGGCTGTACCTGTCATGGCTCTATTCTGGCTTTAAGCATATCTGGTAGCATATGCTTATTTAGAGTGATGTTTTAGCTGTTTCTTACCAGTCAGCTTTAAGGGAACACTCTTTTTCATTGTTTACTCTCAATGGGTGGTGTTTCCAGACATACTTCACCTCCTGCTGCCCTGGCCCTTAGGCTGCAAGATGTATCTACCATCTGTGTCATGAGCACTGGTGTCCCTTGTCTTTTTTGCAAACCTGTGCCCTAGAAATAATGGATTTCATTAAGGGGTAGTTTGCCTTATAAGAACTTTGAACAAACATTATATGAATATGTCTTTTATCTTACTGGCACTTGGGGATGCACGTAGGCTGCAAATACAACAAGGACACTGCCAGCACTTTGGTCCTGAATGTATAATTAATATGTGTGCGTCAAAGATTTAAAAAATGTCAGCATTAAGCTTATTGTGCAGTCACTGGTGAAGCACCATTTGTAAAAATACCTGGTTGCTTCGTTCCCTTCAGCTGTGTTTCCTTTGAAGAATGGTATATTTTGCCATTATTATTTATGTGATTTATTTCCTAATGTTGCCAGGGGAATGTTTTGTACCTGAATTATTCTGTACCCTTGTACTATTGCTTTCCTTTAAATTCTCTCTGGCTGTACAGTCAGGCAAAGAACACTTTGATCTTAGGAGCTGGGCTAGCAGTGGTTCATGAGAAATCATGAATTCAGCTGATGACACTGTGCTGACTATTATGTATAAGGTGCTGACATGCTGACTTCCCCATTGCTTACAGAGAAAGATAGATGGGTTCCCTGAAGGAAGGGAGTTTGTTGGAGGTTAAGACATAAGCAAGGAAAACTTTGAAGTTTTGGTGTCTCTTGAAAAGTTTTTGTCCTTATTTATTCACAGAAACTGCACTATGTTAATGAATTTTTCTTCTAAGATTGATTTAATTGAAACCAATCCTTCCTGGGAAGAAAGAAGTCTCCTGTGAGACTTGGAAATACTGCAAGCATCTTTCTTACCATCTCAAAACCTGTTTCTTAGGAAATCTAGACTGCTGTACAGATTAGGAAGGAACGCTATGGAAGTATACATCAAAATGGTACTGGTGAGACTCCAGTATACACATGGAGATAAATGACAGTTTTATAGTACTTTAAGAATTGCTTAATTGATGTAAACCCAGTGCTGGTGCTGCTGAAAGCTTACTGTGTCTGTCTTTTTGTAGTTGGTTTCTGTGTCAGAGGCTGTGAGGGTCTGTGTTAGAACCACAATATTGCAGATATTCCTACAGGAGGAGCTGGAAGTTTAAATCACCTCACAGAAACAAAGCTCTCGAGTAAAGCACACCAGTGTACCAGTTTCACACAAAATTAAAGCACATTCCATTATGTTTGGGAAGCTGAATGGAAACTGTTATTAATAACAAGATAATATGCTCTAAAACTGCTCAAAAGCATGCTTGTTTAAAAGCTGCTTAGCCATAATTTCCATGTTTGGCTTACAGCACTTCAAAGAATCATTAGGAAGACTTCCAAGAAATTAGATCAGCTCTATCTTTAGAAACGGACTATTCTTAAATGTTTGATATCCCTCAGGCTGTTGGGAGAAATTATACTTTGGCAGAAAATCACAGCTAGAATATTTCAGGTGAATTGACAATAACAGAAAGGAGGGAGGCATAAGGCAAAGAAGTTCAATTGTGACTGAGGGATGGTAGATTTCTAGTTGTGTTAGCCTGGTCAACCTTGGACACAGGCAATTGCAATTCCACCCTGTGTGAGGTCTTACCTCTTCTGTATGGACTTGAAAGAAGCCGAAGTGCTGGCACTTTACATCTTCCTGAAGTTATCTACCCACTTTTGTTCTGGGAGATTTCAGCAGAGCAATCCTGAGAGCTCATGTGTTGTGTTGATTAACAGAGTTGATGAGCAGAGTTGGAACCCAATTCCAAATGCTCAGTATCCTCTGTGCATGGGGGTGGAAGGGCCAAGGGTCTGGTCAAGGATGTGTCATCAGAGCAGCTACAATTAAAGAAGCCAGTTGTGGGTAAGAGCTCCTTAAATTGTTGGATGAACAGGTTGTGCCTACCAGAGGCAAAAGGCAGCACCTCCAGAGGTACTGTATTTTAAGCTGCCAGTGAGATACACTCAACATGAACCAACAATCCTTGCTGTGATTTGTTATCCCCTGTAGAGCCACTTACCTCTCTCTGAAGCATCACTATCTGCAAGTGAAATTATCTGCACAGATTAGTGAAAGCTAGAGAAATGGTTACTTTTACTTACTGGAATTTACACATTAGTGCAATACTACAACATTTGGATTGAGAGTAGAGAATCACCTTATTGTAAGATTGTTTTACTTGATGGAAAATTACTATTTGTTTTCCAGTGAAAAGTCATGAGCCTGTCAAGGACTGTTCTTTTTTAAATTCACAGAAAAGGAAGTAGGAATTAGCCTTGAAAACTGTGTCGTAGCTGGTAGTTTGGACTTGCTATTTTTATATATTTGCTTTTAGTTAGTACATGCGAATTTAAATTTTAGTAATGATAATGTTGTGGGAATGTGACAGCAAGAGCAAACAGAAGCCCGATGTAATTGAAGATGAGTGATTCGTGTTGCTAAGAATTAGACATTCTGTTAGTTAAACAGTGTGGTCAAGGTACAGCACATAGATAAAATACAACCACGTGTTACTAAGTGATTCTCTGGAGCTTGCAGTAGGCTAATGCTCATTATCACCAACGCTTAGCAACTGTTTGCTGCACAGTGTGAGAGGTGGAAAAGGATTAACTCTAATAGGCTGAAGCCTGACTGGAAAATTAACGTTTTAAGAAACAAACTCTAAAGCTCTTGATTTTTGCTCCCTTGATGAAGCTGAGGCCAGCCATGTGGAGCAGCATGTAGACTAAAAGTTCTCTGGGTCCCTCTACCACCTGGCTGAAGTTGCCTGGGAGTGGATTCCATGTGAGCCAGCCCAGCCCAGCTCTGGACTTTTAAGGCCTATATCCTCTGCTAACCCTGTCCTTTTCATTAAGTATTTCACTGTAACCTCTGTGATGGGACTCTGGTAAAAATGGCTAATATTAATAGTAACCTGTCCCACCTCAGTTCAGTCTCATGACAGAAGAAGAAATATAAAAGGAATTGAAATGTGTTTACTGGTTAGGAGAGTTTCTTTGGTTTCCTTTCTTCTTAAGTTTAATTTTTTTGACATTACAACATCTAAACTTTTAGCCAGTCTTTATTAGTAGTGGCCAGATGGAGGAAGGAATGAGAGGAGTTTACTTGATGTCCCTAGAAATTAAATTTTCAGTCATGAATAGCAGCACCATTTGCCTTGTCACTGATAGCAAAGCCAGGCCATGTCCTTCTAGCAGGGAAGCATGTTCAGAAAGTGAAAAACCAATTTTATTTTGGTCCCATAGTGCTCAGAGAGCTTCAAAATTATTTTCTTGCTGATGACCTTCCCCTGAACACAGACTGAGAATTTTATTATGTTGGAAGAGATCAGTAAGGTGACTTATCTGGAAGGCTGGGTAAGGATGAGAGCTTCCTGAGGAAGAAAGCAGAAAGGCCTGCAGGCAGCAGTTACTTCAGGGGGTGATATTCTATTGGAACAAGTCAGAACTCATGTCCCAACAACTGCACTTTCTATTTTTTTTAACTGACTTGATTACCTATTCTGATTTTGCTGACTTGCTGGATTTTTACAAACTACACTGGTTCTCATTAGGTTTTGGTCTCTATATCTGTGTGGGGCTCCCTGTCAGTCCATGGGAGTGAGAATGTCTGTTCTGTCTGGCTGCTTCAGCCACTCTGGTCTCAATGGAAGCCACAGCACCTGGGGAACCTCTCACATTGCAGCAGTAAAAAGAAATTGTCTCATGTCATGCCCCTGTACCTCCACCACCTGTGGCCAAGCACTCTTCTTGTCCAGTGATTTTTCTTGCATTGCTCTGTCTCTCTCTCACTCTCCTTTCAAAATTTGTTTATAAGAAGTTTCTGAGTGGCAGGTTTCCCATTAATGAAAAGGAAGGTTCTTGGCAACATTTTTGACCCAGAGGCCTGTTTTTCTCATGTTATTCCTAAATTTTCTTCCCGTTCTCTAAGAAAAAACAGGGACCCTCCATACAAGCTATCAGTATGTCTGCCTACACATTATGACATGTATATTAATTAGTTACTTCTGCAGCCAGATCTCTTTAGTCTGTCCTACATCCACCCAACAAGCCTAGGCTGTGTTGCCCTGAGGTGGCCACACATTTCTTTGTTAAAAGCAGTGAGACCTTAACAACCAGGTCACTGCTCTTCTGCTCTCCAGCATTAATTATATCTGTCTGCTACTGTCCTCCTTCTGAAAGAGTTATTCTGCAAATGCTGTTCTGTGCATCTGAAAAGGGGGTTTTGGTGGCAATGTGTGCAGAGTACCTGTGATAGATTTTGTATATGCATGGTTGTCTTTAATAACACCTTTGAATCTCAGTCTTTATTACTAGCTATTAAGTAACTTCCTGCATGGCAATTCTGTCACTGTAACTGAGTTTGGTTGACATGCTTATATTTCTCAAATAATCTTATTCCATCTAAATGAGTCTTTTATCCCAAATAGTAAGTATTCCTTTGTGAAGTGAGCTAACAATGCATCATTTGTAACAGAGAAGTTAATGGGAACCTGAATGTAATAAGGGTTACTGACCTGAAATTTCTCCATTCTGTGAATACCTCGGTCTCAAGCAGGTACAGCCATAATTATTTTAGCTAGGTAGAGAAAGAAATCAGTTCCATCAGAGGCAAAACATTACCAGTTATGAAATGAGATCTGTACGTATAGACACGCTGTGTTCATGTCACTGCATGGGGGATTGAGTACAGAGGAGATTAATGTTCAATCTTGGTTAATAATCCCTGTCTTTTATGATAAAAAGAAAAAAAAATAATGATTATGAGCCTTTCTAAAATAATGGCAGGACGGCAGCTGCCTGAGTCTGGATAATGAAAACCTGAACAGTCTGTATGAGCCAGGGACAATATTTAGGTGGAATTCAGAGTAGTTGCTGAAGGGAGGGAGCTGCAGAATTTGCACAAAATCAGCTTGCAGAGGTCTTCAGTGCAATGAGTATGGGTTTTTTATTTCCCCTCCATCACAAGAAGATTGAATACATGTAAAAGCTAACATTTCTATGTAATGAAAATCTAAGGATAGATGATGTAAGCAAGAGAGTTTGTCCTCATGGAGGCTATACCAACATAGCTCTAAATATATCGTCACACTTTCAGTTCTGAATTTCCCTCTCTAATAAGCCCCAGATGTTTTGGAGAGAACCAGTCTTCTGTGAGGATCAAGAAAAAAATAAGAAATCAAAAAGAACAAACTGAACAGAAAACCCAGGGTGATATGACGAAGCTCAAGTACTGACCACACTGAAATAAAACCCAAGACCCAAAAAGCCTGAGGGATGGGAAAGGTTACATAGAAAAAGCTTTAATGTTATCCTTTTTCGGTGAGATTTAACTCAGTTAAAATATGCTTTCAAATAACTGTTCCTCTGGATTGATATTTCACAGATTGGGCCAAAGAAACAAACCAATAAACACTCATTTTGTGCCATTTCTTATCTGTGACTCTGAAATATTTGAGCAATGGTCACCCTTGAGTGGTTTTTGAATTGTTGTAAAATTTGTGTCCTTCAAACAGAGGAGCTGATGTTCCCCAGAGAAGAGATGGAAATGGTGGGGGGGAGGGTGTCCCCCTGCTGCAGCATTTCCTATTTGCCTCAGACAGAAATTTTTTTAATAAAGGCCTTTGCTTTTACAGCTCAGCTAATACTCAGCTCTTCAGGGTGTAACTTGTACTTCCCAGTTGTCATACAGCTAAGGGACCCTTTTTCTAGCTGTGCTTCAGGTTGAGTAGGGCAAAAGGAGACAATTAAGAAGTAATTTTCACCAGTCTTCAAGTAATAATTTTTCTAATATCCAAGTCATTGAAGTGTTTCATAGCTGCCATACTTTCATTCCTATGAATAAATCTAGCTTACAAACACAGACTTATCTGATGAGGACTTGGCTTCCATGAGAAGAAGTTCCTGGGATTTATTAAGCAACAAAGGACAAACTTGCCAGCTCTGATTTTGTTGCTCTGTATAATTGCCTTCAGGAACATTCTTTCCCGGCCATTCACTGCAGCATCTCTGTTTGCAGTGGGTGTGTCTGTGCACGGTTGTGGTCCAGTTTGTGTGCTGTGCTGGGGCCAGTGGAGGCACTGGGTGTGCAGTCAGCATTTCCCCTCTTTGATCTGTGCAGAAACACCAGTGGGATGTTGTCACCTCCAGCGTTGTTCTGAGTCACTGCAGTAACGTCTGCTGCTGCTGCTGCTGCTGCAGAATCATCTCCCACCAAAGTCAGAGGGAGTTAATTCATTGATTTCAGGGATCAAACGGAAAGGAAAAAAAGAGAGGGAGCAAGGGAATGAGATTGTCTGTGGGGTATTTTCCATCTCACTGATGTGTGACATTTCCATCTTCAGTTTTGATTAAATTTCCCTTAATTAGCCCATTAAGCTAAAGCCACCAAAGCTAATGATTGAAATGTTGGTTAACTGATGATCTTGTTTCAATGGAATTTGAAAGACATCATATTTCTAAATTAATAGTGGCATTAAACTAGAGAAGATAAAATGATGAACTATTTGTTGCAGAAATGCTGGTCTCAAGAGAAGGTTTGTACTGAAACTGCTTTCATGTTAGAAAAAAATAAGATTAATAGGCAACCAAAGCAGCACTGATGGTCCTAATAGTGTTTAACATTTACAGAACTTTTGTATTTTTGAGGAATTTCTTAATTTTTTTTTTCCATCCCTGGTGAACTTGTGGAAATTTCTCGAGTTCTGATCCCAGTGTTTCTGCAGGTGAAATCAGCAAGGCTGTCTCTTAACTTGAATGAACTGTAAATAAAAGTGAAAAGCAATCTATTGCATTCTGATATGGACATGTTCCATGGCACTCCCTTCAACAACAAAAATACTGGTTTATATCATGCCTTCAAGGTCTTAGGAGCTGAACATTTGATAATTCTCATAATAACAACCCTTTATTGTCTGAAGAGACACGACATGAAAAGTGCATCAAAGCATAACACTTTGGGGCACGAACCTTAGGTTCTGCCAGAGAAATTGCCTGAAGATATTTTTTGAAGTGCTTCATTGCCTGGAGGCAGGAAGAAGGTGCAGCGTTGTCTTTGCAGAAGTATCTGTCTCTTATGCTCCCTGAGTTAAAGTCTGCAGTACTGGAGGGAAAAGCTGACAGAGAGGAATTGCTTATTTGTCTTTGTAATTAATTTCGCAGCCTCAGTTAAGCACCTTGCAAACATAAATTCACATCAAAGTGTCCCTGTCTCCAAGCGCCATTTAGTGTGCATCCCAAGGGAACAGGCTGAGGCTCAAATGCACCAGACTTGGTCCCTTCAATGCAGCACCAAGGGTCACTGTGTGCAGGGCACTGATTTTCACACAGAGCCATCTGAAAGATGTGCAGCTGAACTAGCTTCCAGCCTACCTCTTCTGGGCATTTCAGCAGCATATAACAGGGAAGGAGAAGCTTCTGCTGAGCTACAGTCTGTGTTTTACAGCCTGAGGTAGGTGTTGGTTCTCCATAAAATACCCAGACCATGACCTGTGGTGCTTTAGGACCTGTTTCACACACAGTTCAGTCATCTCTGCTGCTGGCACAGTGACTTGCAGGAAAAAGTAGATCAGAGCCCACTGTGTCTGTCCAACAGCTTTTATTTAAGTCTTGTATGGCATGTCTCAAACTGAACAGCTTATGTTTATGCTAGAGCTTGTAATTTCATTTGAAGTGTTGTGGGATGTCAGCTGTAGAGCAAATGAGGGGGGCAGGGCAGCCAATTCAGTTGGAAGCCAATTTAATATCCAAGGATCTTATGTTCATTTCTGTTCTCCTCCTAGACATACCCACAAGGGGTTTCAGGTATCCCAGCTAAGAACTGCGAGACTGCTGGCAGCATCAGACTGCAGTTGCACTTCTTATGGATTTGGGAAGTCTAAAAATACACTTTTGTGATATTCAGACTTCTATGGATGGAGCTGTCACCTTTTGAGCTGATAAAGATGGATCATTTAGCAAGGAAAATCGTGTCTTGCAATTTGGAATTCCCTTTGATGCTAGGGATACACTTCCTTCACCACAAACATTATTATTCATGTCAGTCACCTGCTCTTTGATGGCAGCTGCTCTTGTCTTTAGAAAATAGGAAGTCAGTTTTAGAGAAGTCTCTCTATATGTGCAATGCATATCTCTAAGGAGTGAGGAATTTTAGTGTTGGAGCATAGTTGCGTTTCTTTACCAGAAATAAAGAAGGAGGAACACAGTAACTATATAAATCTTTCTTGTAGTAAATGAGCTGTGGTCTGCTCTAAATGCTTTGCACCTCTCAGAGGCTGCCAGGATTTTTTCTGTTTTGAGTTTTTGCTTTGGTTGTGTCAGCTTTTCTGACTCTGTCCCCAGCTGTAGCTTAACAAGAACACCAGTTGCAGAAGATGATGACACTCCAAACTACCTATCCTCAAAGTCACATATATCCCTGGGGCTGGTTTGAGCTTCTGCCAGACCTCACTGTCCCCTCTGGAAAGCTGCCCTGTGTTTGAGAACAACATGGAAGTTGGTTACATTTGCTAGGAGAGTCAGGATCCACATTCAAAACACAGGAATATGCTGTCCCACAGTAAATATGCATATGACCAGGGCAACTTCACTGGAATTTTGGTTTTGAGGTTGGCCTGCTGGTAAAGGAAAGGTAATATTTAAAAACAGTAGAAACCACCAAGACTAATGCAAGAATACTAACAACATATACAGAGCTAAGAGAAAATATTTTAGACCCAGTGTGATGCAGAAAGAACTAGAGTCTGTGAGAAGAAAAAAAATTCTGGCACTGTTTAGATCCTTGTTGCAAGGAAGAGACAGGATTTCTAAAGCCTTTCTACATAAATAGGGCTGCTCCTCAAAAATACCTTGTTGTGTCATCATTTTCTTGTCTGAACAGAAACACCTGCAAGAATTCACATTCTGACTGAATATTTATCTCTAAAAGATAGAGCAGGAAGCACCAGCAACAGATCTACATTAAAGAGACCCATGAACTTCTGCTGGTGTAAAACATCAAGATACAACAGGGAATTAAGCCTAAACAATATTTCATATTCACTTGCAGCTTGTTCTACATCATGTGATAGTTTCATGTTTTTATAGTCTCGATGCAACCTCTGAGCATTGTATCTGACTGCTGAGCCATGCTTGGCTGCTTTCAGAAATTGTTCTCTTTCCTAAGCAGAGTATTATGATTTTATGTGGCAGATATGCACTGAGAGAACATGAACTTGCTAAGAGAAAACCTAAATCCATGAGCACACAAAATTAACGCATGGTCAATATACTGTCAGATTTGAAGTATTTGGTTGTGGGTAATTTTTGCTCTTCCTGTTGACTTGTAATATCACTGAGGGTGAATTTACAGTGATCTTTCTGTAAGTAAGAGTGGCATAACTTCCCAGCAAAAACCAGCTTTCCTTAAATCAGGAAGTGATTTAAGGCAAACCTCCTCAGCTTCTCTAAGGAGATAATGAGTTCTGCTCTTCCTGTGGACTACCCAGTGTCAGTTCCTCTCTTTTTTGACTGCCAGGGCTGTTAGATATCCTTTGCTTCCTACAGAGCACATCAACACCAACTACTTTCTAAAATGGTTTCAGCCTTTTATTGCCAGTTCCTTTTAGGAACTCCAGATTATTTCAGGAGCCCTGCCTACTTATTTTTCTTAACATTTGAGGGTGTAAATCACTTGTGAGAATAAAATCACGTAGGGGTCTGTTTGGTTGGTTGGTTTTTTATTTTTGCCAGAATCCAGGGGACTTTGTTTTCTGACTACACACATATACACACTCCTGCTTCCTTCAGGCTGTTTGTTTCTGGAGGGAAGAGGGGCAATATTCTCTTGTTCTGTCTACCTGCATTATTGTATAACTCCCCTCCTAAAGTCATCTTTCCTTGTTAGGAGTGAGGAAACTTTCTCTATCAATTTAATATTTTTATACGTGAAAAGTTTTTCTCCACCATTCAAAAACTGCTTTAATTGTGAAGAGCTCTGAATTTCATGTTCTTTAGCTGAATTTAATCCCATTTTTTCCAATCTGTGCAGGTTTTGGTTTCAGATCACTGCTTCATGGGAAGAAGGCTCTGATGCAATTATTGCTTTTGACAATGTCTCCCTTAGTCTGGGCTGCTATTTAACAAGTAAGTTTTCCTTTTATCTGCAAGTGACTTGTCTTTTATATGCCATGTAATTGAAATTTGGAAACTGGGGAAGGGGCTGGGTGTCATTATCTTCAAATGAAAGGTAAAGGTCTGTGTCAGAAATCACAGTGCTTAGGCAGAGGACCCTGTTTGGGTGCACTCCTTACTGGTGGAGCCGAGCAGGGAATGGGTTCCCAGTTTGGCATAAGTGGACAGTGAGACATTCAGTGTGGGAGAGCAGCTTCCAGTTGAGGCAGAACCATCACCTATCCACCCAGGCCAATGCAGAAACCCCAGTCTGTGATCATAGCTTTCCACATGACCTGGTTTGCTCTGTGACAGTTATCAAAATGAATGACAACTGGACTCTGGCTGGGAAAAGACAGGCATCCTGTGATTGACACTAACTTTGCAATAACATTGGGCATGATGCTCCAGTTAAATTAGAACAAGGTTATTTTATTTAGACTGACATGCATTTAAGTCTGAACCAGAAACTAGGATCTTCACACTCTACTGCTCTGGGGAAAAATTTGGATTCTGATCCTGGCTTTGTGATTGACTGGCCTCTAGAATATGCCCAGTCTATACCTCTGATGCCAGATTTCACCACATGTAGATTTTTATTAAACATTTGTGTCTGACTCATCTTTCATATTCTCATGCATAGTGAATTGCTTAATTTGTAAATGTGTTCAATGATCTGTCACTCTGTACCTCGGACCAACAACTTACATGGGGGCTGGAGAATTGCTGCTCTGAACAAATTAAACTTCTGCCTTGGGCAGAGCAGCAGAACTCAAGTGTGTCCTTTCTTCTCCTAGGCTTGAAACTGCGACCTCTGTAGCTCTGTTCAGACTGAAAATCTCTAAACCACTTCTGCAGTCAGAATGTTTCATCTTCTTTGTGTTATGTTAATTTGCATTGCCTAGGGCATGAGTCTCTCCATTTATGCAGTAATACCTCTTGGTTTCTATGCATAAGTGCAATATACCTCAGGTTCCAGTATTCAGAGAGATCTTAAAATTAGGATAGAATTAAAGAAAATTTCTCATACTTTTACTGGCTAAAAAAAATTTTTAACAGTTGCTAAAAATTTTATCCTGTATTTCTGCTTTGTGTCTTCATTCACTCACTGTTTTGCCTATCACTCATTCATGTTCATTTTCCTTTTGTCTCAGTTTCATAACAACAATGGAAAGTAAATCTGTCCATCTTTTAATAATGTTATATCCTGTGACTGCAGGCTCTTACTCTCAGCACAGACGTCTGCAGCCCTTATTTTAGCTTCAATTTTGCATTACATGCTGACTCAGTCCCCCTCAGCCATAAACCAATCTGTGATTTCTTGTTTTCTAGTCAGTGGAGAGAAGGCACCTCGAGGTACCACTCCAGACTCAAGCAATTTGCTCACCAGTAGAGGTGGCCAGAAGAAGTTTGGATGGGAACAAAAGCTCCTGGGAAATCTCCAGCTCAGCAGTGCCCCCTTTTCTGATCCAGCAGGTAATTGTCAAGTCTGAGAAGCATCATCAGATAGGAGAGACTTCCAACTAGCACAGATTTTATTTGGATGGGGCTAAATGCAATTTTTTCCCCCAAAGACCTTGTTTAGAGCTTTTCCCAAGTCCCTCACAAACAAAACAAAATGAGCACTAGAAAGAAAATACTTTTAGCTGCTAATCATAATTTGGATTTAACTGTAATAGACTGCAAGCTGGTGAAAGAATCAGAGGAGGCCTCTTCTTGAAGTAGAACATGGTTTTGAATGGTAAGATAGTTGTGTTTGGTGTCACAGTCTTCTAAAAATTGTCAGGAATCAAAGTGAAGTGTCCAAATTGACTGAGTTCAGAATTTGCTAACCTGAGCACCCAACTCTACTTAATACAGACTTGGTTTGAACCAGCATAGCCTCAGGTTTCAGTAAAATATTCATTATGCATTTGAAACAGTACAGCATTGGACTTTGCTTTAAAAATATTGTTTTTATTTAGTTAGAAATATCAGTCTAGTATGTTCATGCTACTTTATTCTCCCCTACTCTTCAGCTCTTCTTTCCAACCTAACTCTAATGGTGTGGGCCAAATAGATGCAAGAGTTCCCTTCCTTGCCTTCGCCCTCCCGTTGCTGTGTCCCAAATGTTTCCCTCTCTCCTCTCCCACGCTTTACCACATATTCACAATATCTGTTTTGGGCTTCAAATGGGCATTTCCATTTGAATCTGCTTCTTTTCCTCCTCATTGCCAGCCTCTCTTTCTGAACTGATTCAAGCAGCCACAACCTCCTGCCTACCTGGGGCAGCAGGGCTGACCATGGAAGTGAGGGGTTGCTACAGGAGAGACAAGCGCTTGTTACAACTGCAAACCTCAGCAGCTGTTTCTCCTCTCTTAGGGCCAGCTATTTACCTGCCAATTTGAAATACCACCCCTCTTAAGTAAGAGAGCAGGGTTGATATATGCCTCCTTTGCTCTGTCAGTAAACCTAGGGATTTGTTCCTGCTGCCTCCTTCTCTCCTGTTCTTCCACCTGAGAAGAACTCTTTGCATCTGTTCTAGTCTAGGCTGTATTTCACTTTTCTGCCTGCAGTGTTCTGTTGAGGTGCATGAACCAGTGGTGTTAGCTCTGATGCTGACAGAAGTCTGGTCAGTGTGGCCAAAAGCCCCACACTGCCTTCAAAGCCTCCCTGGAAAGCTGGGTCCATGAGCCCGCTCTGTGCAGCCACAACAGGGCTGCTGCTGCTGCTGCCTGAGCCCTCTTGTGAAGCGAGCTCTGGCAGCAGGGTCTGAGGGACAGCCTGCAGGGTAGGCTGAGTTACCATCACATGGACTTCACTGATATTTTATGTCCTGAGCGTCACATAGCAAAAAAAAGTGCAGAAGCACTGCCAGGAGCCTCAAGGGAGTGAGCCAGAGGCAATGAGCCTGTATGAGAGGATGCTGGGCTGGCTGAACCTGCACTTCAGCTCTAAAGGTCGTGTTTAGCTCTATTACAGATGTTGTGTGCGAGCTTGGGCTGTCACAAAGGTATAATTTCCGAAAGTATCTTTATATGTTCTCTTTGAAGATCCTTTGAAGTCCTCCCTTCAATATCTGTATCTCTGTTTCCTGCCTGTAAGTGGAGTTGTCTTTTAAGTGCTCTCAGCATTGCCCTTGGGTCAGTGATCTTGAGGTAGGATCGGTAGGCAGGTGTAGATTATGGATTTCTGGCTGACTTTCTGTAGGTGGTGATGCAGTTTCCTAAGGAAGCTGTATATTTCCTTCCTTCCTACTGTTTCAGCAACAGAAAAAAAAATTAGATTTTAGATGCAAAGTTTATGTAAAGTGTGTGTGGGCTAGAAATCCTGTGGCTGTAAATTTCTTTGAGAATTTTATTATTTCCAACTTCTCACTAGACCTGACGTCATCTAACTCTTCTGCTCCCTATGCTATCTGAGGAATTCAATTTAAAGAAAGGCTTGGGTAGTAGAAATAAAGGGAATCAAATTGCATGAGGGTAGAAGGGAAGGTCACTGAGGTACTTTGAGCAATTAAAATAATTTGTGATGACCTTGGGGTGAAAATTCAAGGCAATTCCAGTCTAAAAGAGCTTGCCTATTTTCTGGGCTTTATCCTTGGTCCTGTTCATATTCTGTCTAAAATTGTCTTTAGCCCTTGGGGTTTGAAATCACTTCTACAGCAATTTTCTCCCCTCGAGCCCTCAGAGTAGACAGGGCAGAAATGGAGAAGCTGAGTGGCACCTTCTTGCAGTGAGATGTCATTGCATTTCTGAGGGTCTCTCAGCACCAAATCCCCTTTTCCCTTTGTGTTGCTGAGCCCCTGCTTGCTGTCAGGAAACACTCCAGATGCTTGTTTGGTCCCTGGGCTATGCGCTTTACCCGGCTTTAATCTTGTTTCTTTCTGCATCCCATAATGCATTTAAGAAACCCCAGGCTGAGCCTGTCAAGGCCCTTCCTTTGATGGGCACATATTTACTGTTGTGTGAGTGAACCAACAGCATCAGCACCACCCTGAAGTCCCAAGGACTGCACTGACCAATATGAGCTCAGCTAAAAGTAATTACAGCTAATAGGATCCTTGACTTGTGTGATGGATCACATACTATAATATTTCCTTCTTAAGAAATCATTCTAAAACAAAGAACTGTGTTCCTAAAGCTGTTGAGACAACAGGATAATAAAATGCCCTCCCTAAGTCCCCAAGCAAGCTGAGCCGTAGCAGCAGGAGCTACAGTCTGAAAGACAGGTACCACTTTGTTTAGACAACATTAAATCCAAAGAAGCTCAATTGTTTTCAAAGGATTGGCCCTCCACTTGCTCCTTTGTATCTGAGCACAACCTCTTATACACACCTGCTGCTTTTGCTTTTCAGCAGAAGTGATGGTCAGTACCACCAGCCTCCCTGTCCCCTCTGTTCTCACGCCCTGTACCTACTGAGCTGCTTCTTCAGCCTTGATGCTGCTTGTCATGGCTCAGAATTCCTCCAGGTCATGCACACTGGAGATTCAAAATCCTCAATACCAGCACACTCTGAAAGATCTTAAAGCTTCCAGAAATCTGTTACCCACTGCAGTGTGTCATGCCTGGGACAATGAACACACTGGGTAGAATAAGACCTGAAATGTCCACAGCTAATGTGGTGCTGTTACTCTCTCAAGTTTCTTGATGACCAGGACCAGCACAGAAAAATTCCTGTGGTTTCCAAGTCACACAGTTACTTGCAGTGCAAGGTGGCCATTAGATAGATGTTCACAGAGCAGTGCAAATGCTTGCCTTTTCAATTAACTAATGATGTGTTATTTGCTGGAATACTGGCTTCTTGCTGCAAGGTTGTAGGTGAAACTTGATTCCAGAAGCAGCCTGGAAAAAAAGTTGTCTGCATATGCCAGAAGATTGAAACAGCTTTAATGGAACCAGGATTTTTCATTGAGATGGTTAAATCTGTACAAAAGGCTGAGTGCTGTTTATTCTGTTGTAAACCCAGGCTTACTTTGGCTTTGCTTTGAAATTGGTTAGGTATTAGTTTAAGTAAAACTGAGAGCTGCTCAAACCACACTATCATTCAACTACCATTAAAAAGTCAATTTATATCAAACCAATGCAATTTCCTTTTATACACAAGGCTAGAATATGGAAAATTCGGGCATATAAAGATACAGTGAGCAATAATGAGGAACTCGAGGTAAACAAATTACTATCACAGAAACTGAAGGAGACAAAATAGGATTCTCAGTAGGCAAGAGGAGATAACAAGACACAGAGCAATCAAGCTTTAATTAAAGATTTCTGGTGCTTCTGAATAGGCTTCAAATACCATGGGGATAGACTCTCTTTTGATGTTTCAGCTTCTCTTCTGTCCCACTGACAACTTATTTGTGTCAGGGCACACAGTACAAAAATGGCATGTTGTGTAACGTGCAAAAATATTAACCTTTTTTCCCTTGGAATCTTGTATTGTTTTGTCCCTTCTGCTCTGCATACCCTGCAGCCATTGTGCAGCCCTGTTTCCCTGAATGGAAACTGCCATCAAATCATTTTCTCACCCAGACTCTGTTACTGTTTTCCTCCAGGCTCTTCCCCACAGCATTTAGTGGTTGCACAGATTTTGTGTTTTCCATCAGGGAGAGTCCTGTTTTGAGTACTTCCGTGGCTGTTTCTCGGAAGAACTCTCAGTCACATTAGTTAATCAGATGAAGGAGCTGAAAGGAACAGCGGAGCAAGTATTAAGTAAAAGAAAATTACATTTGGTTGCTCTTTCTGTGCAATTATACTAACTGAACTGTTGGTATAATGTAATAAAGGTATCTGCAGAATTGTATTTTTGTATTATGCATCAATTAACACAGTGAATAACAGCCCAGTGCCCTCCCTCCTGAAAAAGTAACATTCTGAACAGTGATGGAAATGTTTGGACACAACAGATCTGGGATCTCAGAATATGTAGGTATGAATTTCTTTATTGCAGTGTTTACAGTTGCTTTCTCTGTAGAATTGAAAGTAGCAACGATGCAATACTGAAAATCAGCATGCAACCAGATACAACCTAGCAAAGTTGAATTGGCATAATTGCTCTCTAGAGTTAATCATGCACTTGAAATAAACAGGGCAATTCACAGGTTTCAGACCTAAATGTTGAAGTTGCTCACTCTGAATAATAGCAGTTTAAATTGTACAGCAACTGCTATAAATCTCAGAAAAGGTTTTGAAATAATTTTTCCACCTCCACCCAACTTGGTCTTTGTTATCTAATGGGCATTTCTACCATCCTTTGTAATTATGAACAAAAAGAAATTGCAAAAAGTTGGTAGCATGTATCACTTACCACGCTTTATGGAAGACTCTTTGTGAAACGTAAAAGGGAAAAGAAATTAGTTTTCTTCATGCTGCTTTGTTAATGTCTGGTTTCAGAAGGTGGCAAGAAACAAGGCATTCTCATTGCTGTTCAAAGTCAGTAGTGTTCTTACCCTCTTACACTGACCACAATTTCCTACAAGGATGCCCTGATATTGTTCCCTATTTATAAACACTTAAGAAAAATATAAAGCATAAATCAAGCTTTTGATTATTTCTTTGAAATGATACTCAGGATTGATCTGGCATACATTTGTCATCACAGCAGATGCTCTTTCTGTTGAACTGAAAAACATATTCAAGACCAAGTCTTCCACTGCTGTCCTCATTTAGAAAATAAAGACAGAAATAGTAACTCCAGAAAGTGTGGGAAAGCCGACCTCTCTTAGTCTAGGCACACCTCTGTAACTGGTTCTCATATTGCTGGCAAGACTCACTAATTTCTATGATCATTTTATATCCCCTTAATGCCATTTTGTAGACACACTTAACAGGTATGGGACTGTGATTGTGAGCACAACCTAGTTCTGCCATTTACCATCATCTTTCAGCCTCCTGCCCCATTAATCTCTGGCAAATTCAATCCTGGGAAAGGTAATAACCTCCAATTACTGCTCAAAGAACACTGTTAAATGGCAGAACCCAAAGCAAAATTGAAATCCTTACCTCACTGAGCATGTTTCTTATATATGCTTGTAATGTAGTTTTGCCTACAGCCTTCCAGCACAGACCAACCCTGGAATTACTGGTAATGCATAACAGAGATTGTTCATGCACTGAGTAAAATCTACAACTCTCCACACAGCCCATGGTGCCAGTGGCAGCCAAATGTTAGTGAAGATTACGGTGGGCACTTTTCTGTAAACCTCTGATTTTCCATATTTGCCAAATGTTCCCAAGCAAGGGAAGCTTAAGGAAGATTTTAAAAATAGATGAAGCAAACTTTCCACTTGTTCATGGCATCAAGCTTGGTGACATCTGCCTGAGAAGAAGAGGTAAAATGAACTCTTTGAGGAAGAATTAACTGCATCCACAAGTTTAGCCACTGGGGTTCTTATGCTGCTGAAACATGAGAATTTATAGCCCTTATTAATGTGGATTTTTACTGTGTTGGAAGTAGGAATAGCCTTTTGATCTGAATAGCAGTTGTCACAGCAAGTTCCACAAAGTGTCTACACATTGTTGTAAAGCACTGATGCACTTCACCAGCATCCTACTCTAGATTCCAAAGCAAGCCAAGTACCATGGTGCCTGGTTGGCAGTTTGTTCAAATCACTGAAGTTTTGGTCGGTAATGAGCTTAAACTAGGTTCAAACCAGCTTGATTTGACAAATGCCAGTTAATACATTTAGGCCCTTGAGGTACAGCCAAAATGCCTCTGTCTGTTTTGTGGTGTGGAGTTTGTGTGCTGTACATGTGCCAATGAAATTGCTTTCTATGTTAGAAGTACAAATGTGCCTTAGGCTTTGCTCCACGGTTTTCTCTTCAGGGTTGCTGGTTGTTATTTGCAGCAGTGCCTGCAGCAGCATTGCCTCAGGCTGCTAGTAGTATCAGAGCTTCAAACAAATTAGTCATTTGAAGTCTTGTGGGGTTTTGTTCATTTTGTTTTCCAAGAGCAGGACATCACTTCCCTTTTGTTGTGGCTGAAATCCAGCAAGTTGACTGCTGTGCATTTCATGTATCTAGACAAACTGTGTGAAACCTAGAATGTCTGCTGTGCAAAAGGATGAGTGACTGTGTGTGTAAATAAATCAATCAGTGAATTCATTATGGAAAGAAAAGTTATGAAGGAAGAAATTTTTTAAATTGTTTTAATAGAGCCATAATGACATTTTTTGCAAAATGTTGCTTCTGGGACCTTGCCAATGTGTTGGGGAGCTTGTCAGGGAGCCTGAGGAGGGCACGTGAGTGGGTGAACAGGCAGAAACTTAATATTTCCTCTGCCATGTTTCTTTTAAAAGAGAGGATTCTATCAAATTGAACTGATGTATAAATGATTCACTGAAATGTAGTACCCCAATCTGAATCTCACTGTGATCTTCACTTCTTTTTTTTCCCCACTTCAAACTGAGATTTCCAGTTTTTAAACCCAGGTAGCATCTTGCAGCTACCAATGGCAGAATACATAGGGACCCTACATTAAACTACTTGTTGGTTTTTGTCATGGGAATGCTCTGCACTTCCTGGAAACTGGGTGTATGTACCTTATGTGAAGCTGGGTGGAATTCCACAACCTGCTAGTTTTTTGGGGAGGTTTAGCCTAGAGAGTCCTGATGTTTTTCCCCTGGTGTGAGTGTGAGGTGCTGGCAGTGTTGTCCTGCCACTCACTGCAGAAGGAAGGAGGGATGTGCTGTGTACAGTGCAACAGACCACAGTTATTCACGGATGGAAAAAATCTATGCTTCTCACCAAGCTTCTTAAGGATTTTCAATTCAGTGCTGCTGCTTTAGTCTTTGGAGATCAAAATAATGCTTCAAACTGAATTACTGTAAACTGCTGTGGCATGCAGCAACCTGTAGAAATGCTCTTTCCAAGATCATAAGACATGCTGCAGTCATTTCTAGAATCAAGAGAAAATCAATGCTTTGCAGGGAGTGAAATCTTACTTTTAAATAAGAAGTGGTGGGTTATTAATGCAGGCAGTGCTCTGTACTGCTACTGGGTTAGTGGTTTCAGATCTTGGGCTGCTGTTACATCTGCACACAGAGGGTTGGCTTTGTGAGACGTGTGAGAGGGGGTGGGGGGGTTTAGTCTGTATCCAGAATTGTAACTCAGATCCATCTGTCCTAATTATCTTGAAATGAGAAGCAACTTCTTCCTGTGTTGTATTATGTCCCATTTAATTCAGTGACAAAGCTGTCCCATGTTGGACTGGCTTCCAGTACTTATACACAGGAGTAAGGCTGTTTGCACATCAGTGCAGCAATGACAAATGAGGAGATCATGCAACACCTGGCTGTATGTTTTACTAAAATCCCTGCTGGTTTAAACCAGGTGCAGTCTCCCCATGGACTTCACTTGGGCCAGACTTCCTCCTGCAATGTTTTGGACAAAGATACTATCCAGCTCTGCTAGATGTGAAAGAATTCTTTTCCTATTCTTGTCTACCATCTACCTGAATAAAGCAAGTAAATATTCTTGCTAGCACTGGCTGCAGCAGCTGCAGAACCTGGGAGGGTTTACAAACAGTCTTGCATACAGCACTGTGTCCATTACAGCAGGACCACTTTTAAAATCCAGGATAGAGCCTCCTGTGCTCAGTCATCTCCAGGTTCCTTACATCGTATTCCCTGGCATAACATATCTATGGTTTTTCATTCCCCATCCTCTCAAGCTCTGAAAAACCAGATTCTAAGATCTTAGTGCAGATTGACTAATCTCAAATTACCAGCAGTGTTTACCCTTACTCTGATACTGCCTCTGCACTGGAAGTGAGCCCCCTCTAGCCTGCTCTAAAGGCAGAGAATACAAAAGCTGTTCTGTTTGCTTCAGTTCAGAGTCTGAAGGCATAAGGTTTCCAGCAGAAGGACAGTCTCTTTCTGTTCCTCCAGGGCTTTTAGGAACCACGGGACTGTTTCAAAACATTTTGGAATAAGATGTAGCTCATAGATTCCCAGTCCCTGAAACCAAGTGGGAGCCAAGGGCAGCCAGTTTCAGGTCCAGCTGTGCTGTGTGTAACATGAGGAATTGTCTAGAAATAGGTTTGCCAAGGTCAGGTTGGCAGATACCTAAGGAACAAATTTTATTTCAAGGGACTAAATCAGAAATGTAAAGCTTAATCATAGCAGCAGTCTGCACATGCTGTGGTCTGTCCCAGGTTTTATCACCTCCAGTGTTCCATTTTGATTCTCTCATGTTCTGGGCTTATTGTCCCCTTGAAGGTCACCCGCATCTACCTTTGGTAACATGTTTGATATTTCACTGGAGACATCCAAATGCTTTCTTATTGTTCCACTTACCTGCCTGCTTTACTAAACATATGTTTCAGTGCAGGTGGCTGAGCCCACTGGGGTATTGCAATGTTAAATCACTGTGATAGCTGACAGAATGAGTCTCTCATCTTCCACTTAGTGTGAGATTTTCCTTTGGGTTTGGGGTGGGTTTTGCAAGGATAAACACAAGTAACTTCTGGTGCCAAAGTGTTCAGAGGTACTGAAGCATTTTGCTTTAGAAAATTCTAGACCTTTCTTCCTTAGATGCCACTCTTACCTGTTCTTTCAGGGGTTTGGGGGGGTTACATGGGAAGCAAAGGAGTAGAGGGGAATTTTTCTGTTAGCTATCTAATGATTTTAGGACTTTATTACAGCCACCTATTGCAGAGGGACTGGAGAAATAAGTGAAATTAGTATGTAAATGAAACCAGTAACAGTGGCAAAATCTGTAGAGGACCCTTTCAGGAGAGTTTTGAGAAGGGGTGGTATAGATAGAAGGGATTATTCTCTCAGCAGTACTTAGATTGGGAAATTTACTGAAAGAGTGATAGTTTTGCACAACACTGTATTACCAACATAATGTTTTTCAGAAACACCAGTATCTTTATTTCTTAAAGTCCTGCTAAATTCTTCGATCCATTTCATTCACTGAATTTTCTGTAAGAAGGAATTTAGCTCATCTCCAGGATTAGTTTGTGAAAAGGTAATTCGGACATTTTTTCTGGCTAAATGTTTTACAATGTGTTTTCTTGTATTTCTGGAGGGTGAACCCCTCCAGTAACAGTAACAGTAGAAATTTTGGCCTCACTCTTCCAGACACATGCAGAACATCATTTCTAGACCACATAAGCTTAGACAATAACTCTGAATCCCAAGAAGCAGGTCAAGCTAATCATAGAACATCCTAAATTGGAAGGGATCTGCAAGGATCATTGAGTCCAGGTCCTGGACATTGAGCTCAATTAATGCCCCATCTGAACTAATTAGTATCACCGCTGAAGGAGTCTGCATGTGTGGCATTGTTTTTGTGGAAGCTGGTGGGAAAATGTTGCCCTTTGAGAAGGCCATGTGGAAGGCTGACTGGACTGACATAATTTGTAGAAAAAACTTCAGATGTATTCCAAATCTTTTAACTTTAATGGCAGTAGAGCTACCTAATGGAGTTTATTAGATTTTGTAAATTATATTATTAATAAGAACATTTGATAAATCATGTCATGTTCACCAAAAAAATGCTTAGTCCACTTATTCACCATCTAGATCTTAGTTTTGATTATTTATGAAGTATTTCCTGATATACTAGAAAATAGTTTAAGGTGTGTTTTACAAAACCACTGTGGTCTTGGGACTGCACTGCCCCTAAAATGAATCTTTAAGGAAGAGGATGTAATTTTCAGTGTCGTGTATTCAAATTTTTTTAATTAGAATTTTTTGTGACACAAATTACCAAAGCCTTGTTCTAGAAATCTATTTGTACAAGATTAGTACTTCCAATGGATGGAAATGGCTGTAATAGGGATGCATTTGGACCCACAGATCTGGCCTAGGATATGCAAAGCTGGATGCTGGTTTTACAGGCCTCAGCCAGGTGTTTTGCTTAATTTTAATCTCCTGTGAGTACATAATTATTCAAAATGCAATTAATCTATTGTTAAGTTTTAATCACTGTGATGATGTTGTATTTACAGGTTTTTATCTAATTAACAGTTACTTTCCCATCTAAAATAAATTCAATAACCAAATGTCTCTAGAAACTGAAAGGGTTAGAATGCACCAATTTTGAGATTATGAATGAGCACTTAACAGCCCAAAGAGCAGAGCCTGAAACCGGGTGGACTCTGTCATATTTTTCTCTACTCTGTGCTCTTTGCCTTTTTGAGCCTCAGGAAAAATAAAACTATGTTTATTGTTGTGATAGATTTCAGGAGGTGTGGATGAGAAGCTGTTAAATACGGAGATACACAGCACTATGAGTCTTTTTAAAGAATTCTGTGATTTGTTTGGGTTAAAACCTCAGGGCCAGGCTCTGCTCTTGGTCCAACAAACAGGGCAGATAAAGAGCAAAACAACTCCTTGATCTTTGGACGTTGGGGTCATGCTTTGCATATGTTCTCCTTTCAGATCAGTGGTATTTCACAACCTGTGGTGCCAGTGGACCCTATGGCCCCACACAGAGCCAGTGCAATGATGCCTACAGGAACTCCAAGCTCAGAGTGGTGGTGGGAGCTGAAGGAATTCTCCAAGGCATTCAGATCTGGAGAGTACCAGCAACCAACACATACAGGTGAGGGAACTGTCTCTGATTGTCGTGAGGGATCTGAGTTTGAAACTATCCGTGCTGCAGATACGTGCTTTTTGAGGCATTTTTGAAGTATTATGCTCAGAAGTTTGGCTACGTCTGCTGGGGTTTTACTTATCACTGAGCCTGCAATTTCCAGTCTCTCCCATCTCTGATTTGTTCCCTGTAAGATGCAACTTTTTTTGGTGAATGAGAAGAAACTTTCAGAGGCAGGCAAGTGGTTATCCTAAACTTTTACAGGTTGGGAGAGCTCTATCAGTATCTGAAAATGAAGCCTCTCCTCTGAAAGAATTTTTACCTCTCCAGACCAAGAGGAATACATGTCCCATATGTCATTCATTGAGCTCTGGGATCAGAGTGAGTTTTTCCCACCCTTCACCTGGCATTGAAGGTACAGTCATGTGTCAGCATTTCTTACAGGACAGCTTGCATCAACCTCTGCTCAGTATCTTCACCTTTTTGAATCTAGACACAGCAAGTCGAGCTTGTAAGCCTGGTTTACCACAGTAGAATTGATTTTGGAAGCCAGCCACCTAAATGGTAGGCTCTGTGATACTGAGGGTTCTAACACTTAAATCCCCCTGTGGAGTTATTTTCAAAGAGAGATGATCAGATACGGTTCAATGCTACTTAATCAGATTTTTACCAATAATTTTTTTCTTTTTGCTCTTGCTGGGGAAAGAAGTACAATCAAAGTGTAGTTCACTGTATCTGAATGGTAACATGAAGCCACTACATACATCACTTTTTAAGCAGAACTGTCAGTTTGAACCAGTGACTGTCTAGTGGTGTTTTTTTAATGCAGCATTCCATATTGAAACCAATGATGGTATCTTGGATTTCAAAGCAAAACATTCAGTTGAAGGCTTTGAACAAATTTCTGCTACAATTTTCTGATCCCATCTTTTTTTCTTTTTTTTTCTCCCTTTATATTGAAAAAGAATGTTAATGTTAAGGCTAGATGTCAGTCTCTGACAGAGGTCTAGGGCAAAGCAGTTTTGAGAAACTGGCTAGGCTAAGGCACAAGTTCTGCCTGAGTGCCTATTCCTACAAGGATTGATGGTAATGCAAAAAGCATTAGTGATATTTTACCCAGCTATCAACAAGGAATTGCCTGAGGTGAATAGAATTTTTCAGAACTAGCATCCAGTAAATATGGTTATAAAGTACAGCCCAAAAATGAACAGGCAAAACAGCCCAAAACCTTACAGCACTGTCATTTCTTTAATGCCAGAGTCCAAGAAGAGCCAGAATTTCTGTGCAACTGTGGGCTGATTTTTTGCTGCCCAATACAAACCCTGGGCCCTGCAGTGTTGGCCTGTCTATTTAAATCCTATAAATGTCCTAAGAGACTTTTAGTTTCTGTATAGATAATAGATGTATAATGTCGTACATAACATATATATATAAAGGGATGGCATTCTCTTCTGCACCTCTTAAGGCTATAGTAGAAAATTCACAGCCTGGGGAAAGCAGGAGGCAATTGTGGGCTTAAATTAACTTGACATCTTCCTGATTCTGGTCTGCTGAAGGGGCAGCAGAATTCGCCAGCATAGCATAGCCCTAGGAAAATGTCAAGTTGCAATATCAATTCCAGGGCTTCCCAGAGTCTGGATTTACTGCCTGTGTTTAGCTCTGCCCTGTGGTCCTGCTGCAGTGTGGGTCCTGTAAGTTCTCCTGCTGAGCACTGCTGAAACACCTGACGCAGAGAGAAAACCCTCCTGCTGGCTGCTGGGCTCCCAAGAAAGCTGGTGCTCTGCCATAGCAGTGTGTTTTACACTGTGTAATGCACACTTCTGGTAATTTCACAAGAAGAATATCAATTTTGTGAACATGAGACACAGTAAAATACAGACAGCTCAATTTTGCACAAAACTCTGCCAGCACAAACCAACCACACCCAGAAAACCCCACCACCTGTGGAGGCCTGGGTAGGCTGCCACACACTGTAGTGCCCCATTTGAAAACTGGAGTTTTACATGCTCTGGTTCATTACCATGGGACAAATCCATTGTATAACAATGAAGTTAAACATTATAAAAGAATATTTTTTTGTTTCAGATTTCCCTGTAAGCATTCAGAAGGTCTGGTCATTGTGACCAAATATGAGAGAAGTGAACTGTAATAAATTACACATTACCATCCGTTATCCAACTTCTCTCCATTTTTAAAGGAAGAGGTTTTGGTCCATTTTGCTGAGTGCCCCAGTGTGGTCACTTCCACTGTCCTCTCTTCCCTATGGTCCCTTCATGTAAGGTGGCACAAGAACACAGACCAGTGGTGTGCAAAAAGGTGTCATTCTGAGTCAGCCAGCCTGGGCACAGCACATTTTCAAACTCTCAAGACTAGCTCCAGTGTTTCGCATAACCTCGATGTTATGGTTCATGTTTTCTCTCCAGCCCTGGTTTGCACAGCCTGGTTTGCATTCTGCACATCCTGATGCCTTCTGAAGGTGTAGGTTTCTTTTGCAGATCCTACAAGTGTCATAGTAAAAGAAAGAAGGCAGGCAGTGGAAGGTACTTTGTGTTCTTGCTCTGGGTGGGCTGAGCCTTTCTTCAGGGCCAATATGGTTAAAAGGATTCTTCCTGTGAAAGAAAGTTGTTCCTAATGAAAGGGATCCTGTTAAGGTTTGAAGTCAAGATAACTGTTTAAATAGTGACACCCATTTTGAATAGGGAATGACTGTCACCTGAATCTACTGGGTTTTGTTTGTCTTGCAGCCTTTGAATGAGGCCAAACTGGGTTCCCTGAACTTTCTGACATCACTGCTTGTATGCAAAATCTGTTCTTACATGGAGAAGTATGGCCCCTACTGGCAGCCAGCTTGCTGTGTCTGGTAGTGCACCTCATTAGCCATTGCAAAATTCTACAGCAAATCAACTCAGTCTTCAGATTCATGCAGCATCTGTTCAGGGTGGCCCAGTGCTGTGTCCATCACTTTTTCTGCTGGCTCCGGTACAGCCTAACTGAGGACTGATTGCTTTGGTTATCGGCAGTGGCATGAACATAATCATGTCACATTGCCAGCATCTAATAGACTTTATGAGACACTGCCTGTTTGCAGGCAGGACTGTGCTGGGCAGAGAGCAGCCAGGTGCTGGAGGAAAGGAGGTGTTAAAGCACAGCACCTACGCTGTGCCTGGTAGGAAGCTGAGAGCAATTTTTGAGTTCTCATTCCTGCAGCCTCTGGTTACATACTCCAGGTGGAATTTTGCTCTAACAGAAATAGATGGAAAGCTTCTAATGTCAGTGGAGAACTACCTGCTTATTTGAGATCTAAACTGAATTTCTGTACCATCATTTACCTGCTCAGAAAGTTGAGTATCTCTGTGTTTTGTTGCAGCACAAATGTGTGTTTTATCATGGTCTTTAAACAGTACTTTGAAATCCTTTGCTAAAAGCTGCTTTAAGTATGTCCATTGTTAGAAAGGGAGAGGGAGGAGCTGAGCAATGCAGTGTTACAGCCACATCTTTGGGTACATCAGCAACAGTAAGCACCTCTGAATCTTGACTGCTTGAACTAAAAATCCCAGAGCCTTAACTGAGACTGCAGCAGCCTGTGTGTAACCTGCCCACTCCCAGCTGGAGACAGTGAGATGTTCTGGCCACCATCAGTTTGGCCAGGGGGCTTTTGCCTTCCTTGTTTACAGCAGGTAGTGTCATCTCCATCTACTCTTCTTTCTGTATTCCTCTGGTCCTGGGAATAAGAGAGCTGTTTTCCATCTGGTCCATGCTACCAGGACCAGTTATTGCTGTCTGCTTTCTCAAATCTCCCTCTGTCAATCTCATGCTTAATGTTCTCTTTAGCCATATGTCCTGTTTTTACCAGTTCTCCTGCTTCTGTTCTTTCTCTTCCTTACTGCAAATCTCTCAAGGAGGTGCCTTCTGGGAAACAAGATGTATTTCATATATTAAAGCTGGGAACTATAGGGACTTGCTCACTCTGTTCTCAGCAGTGTTTTCCTGAGAATCGATGTGAAAGAATCTGTTTTGTAGCTACCCAAGCTCACAGATTCAAACAGAGCAGAAAACCAGACTTCAAGCTTTGGGTTTAGGTTTATTTAGAATGCCAGGACTTTGGGGCACAGCTCTGTGACACCATGTTCAGGTGTGCAAAATGCTCAGTGCTCAGAAGTGGTTTGTGCTTCCTTCACCTGTCTGGAACAACTCAGGTGCCAGCCTCTTGTTTTCTTTTCTCTGCAGCATCTCAGGCTATGGAGCTGCTGGTGGGAAAGGAGGGAAGAACACCATGGTGCGGTCCCACGGAGTGTCTGTACTGGGAATTTTTGACCTCCAGAAGGATGATACACTTTATATCTTGGTGGGACAGCAAGGAGAAGATGCTTGTCCTAGTGTAAGTGATTGCCTTTCTGTTTTGCCTTCATCCCTTCTACCAATCCATGAAGTTTTGTCTTCTCACACAGAAAAATATTGTCCTCAAGGGGTTTGGGGCTATAAGAGTTGAGGAATAGGTACAGCTTTACTGGGAGAGCATGAGAAGGTAAAGCACCTTGACCCTGTGCTCGCTTCTCTTCAACATTTGGGCCCCATTGATAATACACAACAGGTTCCTGACTGATCTGAGTATCTCAGAGTACCTGTGTGGGGGTTTGGAGACAATAGACAGCCCTGCCTTCTGTTCCTCTGGAGATCAGTCTTCAAGGCTGACTTTGCAGGGTTTTGCCCTTGCTCTGCTATTGAGCCCAGCCCTGCCATTACCATATACTCTGTACCTCTGGAGACACCCCCTTCACAGAGCCTGCTTGGTTATTCTCCGTATGGAAATAGGAAAGACAAATCAATCATGGCTGATTTTTGTGCTACCAACCCTTGCTGCAAATTCTCTTGTCTTGGCAGAAAGGTGGGCACTATTTGCATGCACAGTAGTTTATTTATTGGTTAGTATTCTTTGGAGGAGGATGGGGGAACAGGACATTCTCATGGAGCAAACTAAGCATTATCTGATGAAACTTCACCTACAGATTTGAGCTGGACATTTAAATTATGTGCATTTCTCAACTGTTAATGGCTGGCATCCAAGAGATGAAAGCTTAGCAGTCTGTTAGAGCAGAGAAAGGTTGAAGGATATAGACAAGAGGAGTTCTCAAGGCTGGCTGCTGAAGTAAATAATGTTAAAACTAGAATTACACATATCTGCAAACAAACCATTAATATAAAGCCTTTTTGAAATGAGAAATGGCCTAACTCAAACGTCCATCCAACGTCTTTAACTAGGACATTCCAGCAGAGTGTAATATATGGACTCATTAAATTGCAGGCCACTGTAATCTTAGTGAGAATTTATTGAGTGCTAATGTAATTCTTTCATTGAGGCAAAGAGATTGCATTGACTCGCAGAGGGGACTTTTACTAGATTGGATTGTAATCAGTTATGTCTTTGCCATGAAGGATTATTTTTTTTGTAATCTAGTGGTTCCTTTGGGTCATTGACTTTGTCATTTTATTAATCATTCCCACCCAACTCCAAATCAATTAAGGAGAGGGGAAAAAACAGGGAAAGGAGGATTGTTTAGTTCTTTAGGCGAGTCCGCACACACAAAATGGATGCCACTCATTCTCTGGGATAACTTGGAACATATTTTGTGGTCAGCAGAATAATCTGTAATTGGAGTATGCTTTTATCAGGTTCTTCTTCCAAAAGAAAACATATACGTGGTAGCAGAAGGTCAATCCTACTATAACAAATGTTTGTGCATTTTCCCCTGAAAGTGTTGTTGGTTTAGTAAGTTCAGTGTGCAATAGAACAAGATATATGCATATGTGCAATATAACAGGATAATGTTACTGAGACAAAACCTGTGAAGTAAAATAAGCTAGAAGCAAAGATTGCAACTTGAAAACGCTCACAGCAGGGCCCTGGTTGTCATGCACTTTAATACTCCAATTTTAAACCAAAAAACTAGTTAGGTCATAGTCCTGAAGTAGGTATTAGTGGTGGTTTAATGTTGTGAGTTAAATCAGTTCATAAATTCAGGGATTTGCCTAATACAGAGAGCTCACTGTGTTTGGTGCTAATTGATGGAAGGGAAAAAAATGCTAAGTAGGAAATGTGGAGGCTTTTTAGCGAGGTATTTTCATTAACATCAAGGGAACATTGCAATCAAAGGTGGGATTGCTGCTGTTTTGGTAGGCACTCGTAGTTGCAGTAAAATTGCTACTAACATCAAGAGAGATGCACATTGGCTGCTTGGCCCCAACCAACAGGAGACTGGAAATGGGGTAAACAAACTTGGGTTCTCTCTGTGTCCCTGCTATTTGGCTGTTGTGTGACATGGGACAAGGCACATCCTTGCTGAGTTACTCCCTTCCTCCACTTGGGAAATACAGACTGTTAATGCTGGGAAACATTTGCAGCAAATTCTGCCACATTTTATACATTAAAAGTTTATGGAGCAGCTTTACATGATAATAGGTATCAGTTTCAAAATAATTCAATTTAAAATGGCAACAAATTATTCTGATGAAGGTTGAGGCAAAAAGCCAGATTCTTCTAGAATAGCATTCACTTGGTTCTGCTCATGTAGTTTCACTGGAGGACAATTTTTTGCTTTGGGACAGTGAAGGATTCACAAGGCCTTGGTGTGTACAAGGGCACAGAGGCTTCTTACCTGAATTCAGACCTGGTCTGTTTGCAGACTAATGATGTTATCCAGAAAGTCTGCATCGGAGAGAACAACGTGATCGAAGAAGAGATTCGTGTGAACAGAAGTGTCACTGAATGGGCAGGAGGAGGTGGAGGCGGGGGCGGTGCCACGTACATATTTAAGGTATGGAAACACGGTCCCCATGCACCTCTAGCATCAGCACATCCTGCCACCTGCCTCTGAAAAATCCTTTATGCACCTCAGGGAGAGGGTCCGCAGAGTGAGCTCTGGGTATCCTTAATTTCCACCTGAGAGATGTAGGGATCTGAGCTGGCCCTCCACACTTCTTTGAGCTGCTGTGCAATGTGGCCACTCTTGCTTCAGTGGCTTGGGGTACTGTTTGCAAATACAATGGGTTGAACTGGTTTTTCTTTTGATAAAAACTGAGATGCTGAAGCACAATTCTACAGCAAAGGGCAAGTTCTGCAGGACTTCATTCAACTCTGTCATTGTAGAACAGGAGACTTGAGTTATACATTTGGCCAGACAAGAGAAGTTGAGGATAGCCTGTATGTTTTCTGTTGGCAGTTCTGTAGCTGTGGCTCACTGATGTTTCCTGTCCTGGCTAGTTGAGACTATATTCATTCCAAACACTGGTTTCAGGTAGTCCTTTGCCAGTGAAGACACTGTTGCACTGCACAGAGCAGTGCTCCTCAGCTGTTTCATTTGATGAGTCATCACATGGGACATTACAGGCTTTCTAAGAGCCATCACCATGGTAGATACAATTCACGGAGCTGCTGACACTGCTGTTTCCTGTAGCAGAACTTGGTAGGACTAGTGCTGTTTATTAATTTTCTGGGTGTGGGTGCATAAATAATGCAATATTGTGCAGTGCTGAGCAGCCCTAGATGCCTGCTTGGTGCAACATGCAGTAACTATCATGTGTCTGAACTTCCATTGACATGTCTGACTCAGTTTGAACATTGCTTTTATTTCTGAATTTGTTAAGATGGAGAATGGAGAACCGGTCCCCTTGATAATTGCAGCAGGGGGTGGTGGCAGGGCCTACAGAGCCAAAACGGACACATTTCATCCAGAAAGATTGGAGAATGATTCCTCTATTCCAGGGTTGAATGGAAATTCAGGAGCTGCAGGTGAGGAAAGTTTATTCCTTTTAAGAAAACCTTTGTGAATATGTGGCACTCACAGAGTCCTCCTCCTCACAAGAAGGTGAGGCAAAACTCATGAAACACAGTTCAGGGGGAACAGAGAATTATAACAGATGCAAATAGAAGGTCCCCACAATGCTGGATACTTGGCATAAATAAGGGTATCAGAGATGGCATAGCCATAGCAATGGCACCATCCTCCCAGAATAACGCAGTACCTCTCATAAACAAAACTGTTTGATTTTTGATGTGGGAGTTTACAGTGCCAGTGTGGCCATCCTGCTCCCTGCACTGTTTTGTGCTGTGTGGACACGCTCACAGTTCCCCTGGCTTATGCAGAAAGAGCATAATTGCACCATGGCTAAAAGTCTCTGTGAAGAGACCTTGGACTGAGCAACCAGCAGAGCTGAAAGTGAGTCACTGATGAGTATGTCGTGTGGAGAGCAGGACTGGTATGTGTTTTCACACCCCTTTCACTAAATTCCTTTTGTTCTACTTTAGAACCGACCCTGGTTTTTTTTCAAACGTGTTTTTGTCAAAGAGAAGGGGAAGACTCTGTAAATCAGAAATGAGTGGTTGGAGAGTACGTAGGAATATCTTTTTACATTTTCCATAGAAAATACTCATCCTTGTGTATGGTAGGTGGAAAGTGGTGCAGATGATGACTTTCAGCTGAGGTGTTTTGAATGGGTGCTTGTCCTGCAGATCCCTGCAGTGTTTTTTACACAAAAAATAACCCCCAGCTGTGCCTTTTCTCTTCTCTCAACTGCAGGTGGTGGAGGTGGCTGGAATGATAACACTTCCTTCCTGTGGTCAGGAAAATCCTTGCTGGAAGGTGCTACTGGAGGAAGATCCTGCCCCCAGGCCATGAAGAAGTGGGGGTGGGAGACAAGAGGGGGTTTCGGAGGGGGTGGAGGGGGGTGCTCCTCAGGTGGAGGAGGCGGAGGATATATAGGTAAAGTGGCTTCGTGTTCAAGGTGTCCCTTCCCCTCCTTTAGTGCTAATGCTCAGCAAAATGCTGATGATAACTCTCCTGTAGCTAGCATATTTGACTGTTATGTACTAGTATGTCTGTGTGTTGCCTTTTTAGCACTAGGTGAACTTGCAGCATTTAGTCTTTGAGCAAAGAGCCAGATGCCAGGCCTTCAGCTGCAACCCTGGCTCTGCAAAATGTGACATTGAGATCCTGCTGTGATTCCTGAGCCTTTCATGTTGGGGTGACAGTGCTGGAGAAGGAGGAGCCATAGCTATGTGCTCCCCTTGCCAGCTCCTGTGTTTGGAGGACTTTGGTCCTGGAGACTGGCGGCCAGGCTTTATGCCAGGGGAAAGACACGGCTTCTCCCCTGCCCTGCTGGGGGTGGCCTTGGTCCTGCACAGGTGGTCTCTGGGGGCAGAGGCTCAGGCTGCCAGCCAGCACCCCTCTTAATACGACTTCAGTCAACAAGGAGCTAATTTCATGTGCCCCTGTGTCTCAGGGCAGCTGTCAGATGGCATTATGTTGATTACAACTGGTGTGGGCCAGATTCAAGATCTCTGCTAACCCATGGTCTCCTGGGCCACATGGTTTCTGCAGCCATCTGCGCTGTGGTGGACTCTTTAACCCCTGGTTCTCCACAGTTTAAATTAAGTATATGGTAGACTAGAAATCTTGAGAGGAAGCAATGAGTTTAAATGATTAAGTGCATGTTTTGTACCAATGTTACTGTGTAATGCTTCTTTTTCCAACAGAATGACTCGCATTACTTTTTTTGTTTCACTGAAGACAATTAAAGGGAAAAAACTATTTATGGGTGGGGTGGGGGAATCGTTGCATGCTTGAAGTACAAAATATATGGCCCGTACTGTGTTTCTAATATTTGTTACGTATGGCCCATACTTTGCTTCTAGTGTGTTCCATATGCTCAAGCACAAATGAGCAACTCATAAATTCCTTCAGTCCCCACTCCTGGTGGACCACCCTGCTTTCAGGGTGCAAAGAACAGGAAGGATATCAGGTTATTCATTCCCTCTGCTGACACAGTACATACCTTGATCAGCAAGGGTACCAACTTAGCCCTTGAGTACTGGTGCTTTCCAGTCTCTTGGTTACATAAATTTTAAGAAGGGCTTGAATGTTTCACAGCATCCAAATGGTTAAAGATGAAGTTTGTGCCTTAGTTTGCACCAGTCTACTAAACAGAGCTAATTAAATTGTCACAAGCTTCTGTTATTAAACTGAAGTTCTGGAGATAAAGCCCATGGTTCATACCACAACTTGCTAAATATTCCCTATATATTAAATGTTTTAATTTTTCTCTTTTCTCATTTGGATGCTTCCCTAAATATACTGAATTTATGCATGTTGTCATGTTTATCTGTGTTTTATTCCTTTATGAGCCTCAGTCTGTTAAGGTAACTTCTGGTTTGACATAGGTGGCAATGCTGCAGTGGACAATGACCCAGAGATGGATGGGGAGGATGGTGTGTCCTTTATTAATCCAATTGGTACTTTATACACTCCAGCACTTAAAGGTATTCATACTGGTCAGAAGTCTTCTAGTGGGCTTATTTCACTTTAGAAATAGTAGGACACTCTACAACCTTTTGGTATAACTCACTCTCATGGACATGAGGAGGCAGAATGTGAATAAAGCACAGTGGAGAATAGGCAGAGGTAGCAGGGAAAAAACAGGGAGAGGGAGCACCAAGCCTGTTAGGAAACACTCCCAACAGTACAGTCTACCAGCCTACAGAATAATTTTGGACTAGGAAAGTGATAACAGAAACTCATAGCTCAGATACTTTAGGAAAGAAACAGACAAAACACCTGACTATTCACTAGCAAGTAAGTTCCTTAGAGCATCCCTTGGTAAAATATCCAGATGCTGCTCAGCAGTGCATGGGAGTGATAAATACTGCCACTCCAGCCTGTGTTTTCCCAGAAGTCAGTGTCTTTAACATATTTGCAATGTGTTCAGAAAACAACAACAACAAAAAAAATCTACTTGTTAAAAAAATATTTGCTTTAGAACAGCTAGAAGTATTTTCAGATACAGATGCATTCTAACTTGGTAGATTAAGCCAGGAAGTTTTGAAGCCATTGCAGTGATTGATCCTGGAGGGAGTAAAGGCCAGTAAAGAAAAGGGTGAGCCCAAGGAAATTATAAGAATGGTCTTTACAGTAATTAACTCAGCTTCTTCATCCACTCCCTAGTGACAGAGGGGCACGGAGAGGTGGAAATTAGGCTGCACCTTAACTGCAGTCACTGTGAGATGGACGAGTGCCATGTTGATCTTGAGACTCAAAAAGTCATTTGCTTTTGTGAGCCAGGCACAGAGTTGGCTGAGGATGGTGTGTCTTGCACAGGTAAGTAGGTGTGTGGGGTACTGCTACCATGTGGGACAGAAAATGCTTGGCTGTAGTTTGGACTGTAAGACATCCTGAAAGTGCTATCTAATCTCTCTTAAACCTGGCTTCAGCTGAATGGTACCTTCTTTCCTGCTGCTATGTGCTGCAGAGTTCTTTTGCCAGGACATAGCCACATCAGTGCTGGGGACTGGGGCACTGAGCAGCATTACTGCTTTGCTCTTTGCTCTGTGTATGGCATGCTGGACAGCTCTGAGCAGAGTTAAATTTTATATCTCCTTGTGCTGGTTCTCTGAAATCATGAGAGTTTGCTCACTGAAAGAATTTTCCAGCTGAATTTAAATTCCAGCCCAGTTCCCTACAGAACAAAACAAAAAAAAGTGCTTGGTGAAGGAAAATATGATTCCTGTGGATTTGGACATTTAAGGTAAAAGTTCAGAAACTGTACGAAATTCTGTGCAAGATTTCTCTAACAAAAACTAAATACAGTGCCTTTACTTGCTTTTTTTTCAAAACCAGGTGCTCAAAGCCCCATTATTAGGTTTGCTTCACATTCTTGTGCAGCAGTTAGAGCAGGTCACTCCAGGGGTTTGGGATCCTGCTTTCAACTTTGTCAATGGCATGGGAAAATTGTTGTGTTTTTACCATTCCTGCCTGTAAGACGAGTAAAAAGTATGGTCATTTTGTCAAGGTGAAGTAAACTTTAATAGCATGATCCTACATGAGGATGCAGCTTCACTACACTGTTATCAGGTTTTTCTGCCTGGATTACATGCATTTAGGAGATGATATATTTCAGTCTTCCTCCTGCTTTTGCTGTGATTTGGCTTTGATAGCAGCACTTTAACCCTGACAATATAATGTTCTTTCCACCTCCCCAACCTCCTGCCCCTGGTTTTTATGGTTTTGTTTTCACACCCAGGGAGTTCACATGTTAATTCATTGATAGTGAACCATCTGTTTTAATGGCTTGATATTAATTGAGGAAAGTGAAACAATGAGGGATGAGAAGTCATAGATCCTGAGACCTGGTCATGCCAGAGGTTGCTCCTACACTATAGGAGCTGCAGATGAGTAAATGGAAGGAAGAGCAGAAAAAAATTTGACTGCAAAAAAAGTGGCTCCTGTGAAATAATTTCAAACATGTAATTCCTTCTTCTCCTTTCTGTTGCAGCTGAGCCAGTGGTTCGTCTCCCATTCTCCTTGGTCTTGTCTGTAGTGACTTCAGCATTGGTGGCTGCTTTAATTTTGGCTTTTTCGGGAATCATGATAGGTGAGTGTCTCTCTGCAAAAGATATTTTCATATGAGGGCTGAATCTGAGCCAGGAATAATTGGGCCCTGAGAGGCAAAAAGACTCAGGTTTTCAGCTACTGCTGTGTTTAGTGACACCTTCCCACACACATCGTAACTTCAGATTTTTTTGTTGTTTCAAACCACAATGACCAGTTCGAGGAGGCTTCAGTTACTGACTGCATCTCAAAAGAGACATTATTGTTAGTGTTGTACTGTGAAGCTGCCAGAAAACAGCTGCTTCTGGTTTTGTGAGATCTGGTGCTGTTTAATGCCTAAAAGCTTCTTTATTTGTGTGCCTATGTGCAGATTTCACCTCTTAATATATGACATTTAAGATTAGACTCTCACATAGTTTCCCTTCTCACAAGCTGCTACTTAGTAGGATGTGGGTATTGTTGGCATTTTTATTTGAAATTATAAAAGGTATTTTTCACCTTTTCATGTTCTTATTTTAAACAGTCACTTACCTGCATTTGGTGCATGCAGAATAGATTTGAATCAATGTAAAGCAGTCAGGGATTCAAACCACGGCTTTGCCACCTTTCTTTGTCCACACTGTGTATGGTCTGGGGGGAGGAGAGGGATGTACCTGGAGAGGAAATTGGATTTGCACAGCTGTTTCAGTTTTAAGAATTTCAGGAGTTATCAGTTGCACACACATGGTCCTACATCTATGATTTCTGTCCTGACAGTACCTTTTTACAATGACTAAATACTTCTCAGGAGTGGAAGAGTAATCCTCTTTCCATCCAACGAGCCTATCATTTCCATCTCAGGAAAGGGCAACGATTTAAAAAATCAAAGCAAAGGCAATGAGGAGGAAAATGGAGGACAGGAAGGGTTTGTGGATAGGTCATTACATCCATCTGCCTTTGCAAGTGCATGTTTACCCCTTAAATTTTTCCCCTGAGCAACATCTGCTGGAGAAGATGCAATAACTATTATCGTCACAGTCTTTGGGCTCAATCCAGCTCCCACAGAAATCAATAGTGATTTAACCTGCTCATGATTGTCATCTTTCTTTGGAAAAAATCCTGCAGTATCAGTTACTATTTAAAAGAATATCCTCAGGATGTCTTCTTTCAAGGTGTTGCTTTTAATGATGTTGCAGAAGTAACAGTGAAGCGATGCAAGGAATGTAATATACCATAAACTGACTTCAAATGTAGTCCTACTCTGTTGTTTAGAAACAGAGGCAGTTTTGAAAAATCAGCTAAGTTTTGTGTACAATGTGTTTATTCTGAGGAAGCAGCTTAGGCTATCCATTTTGAACAACATGATGCAATAATTCATTTCAGACTTTGGTCACTTCTATGTGATTTAGGAAAGTTTGTTATACCCCAACTCCCTCAAGTTTCAAACCACACCTGTGTTTGGAAGGTCTGGTTAAACTAAATAGAGCAGAACAAAAACATCAGAACTGTGAACTCTGAGATCTCTTCAAGTGAAATTCATTTGACTTTTTCCAGACAGTCCATGAGCAAGCATGTTTCTTCATTAGATGTGTAAATCAAAGGTTCCTGGATATCTTCAGATCCCGTTTTCAATCTGTAATTATTTGACGTACAGAAATATGCCAGTGTCACTGGCTGGTTTGATTCCCTGAAGTCTGGCCGCACCACAGCAAATCCCAGTGGGAATTCTGTCCCAAATCCAGTCCCTGTACGTGGCTAACAGTGTTCTCCGTGTTTAGTGTATCGCCGCAAGCACCAGGAGCTGCAAGCCATGCAGATGGAGCTGCAGAGCCCAGAATACAAACTGAGCAAGCTGCGTACCTCCACCATCATGACAGACTACAACCCCAACTACTGCTTTGCAGGAAAGACCACATCCATTAGTGACCTCAAAGAGGTGCCTCGAAAAAACATCTCCCTCATCCGGTAAATTCATCTTTGCCTTCCCTGTCCTTCACTCCATACTCCCACATATCCTGGCTCTCCTAGAGAGGTGTGAACACACAGCTTTGTGCAGGCACATGCAAATTCTTCCACACATTCAGACTCATACCACTTTCCATAAAATATAAAGCTGCAGTGGTTAGGCTCATGAGGAGGGGACTAGATTTTGGCATTCGCTTTGACTTTCTACAGGTGCAGTGTTTATCTCCTGGGATTGTGAGGAGAACTGAATAATCATCACCAGGAATTCAGATACATCTTTTACAGGCTATGCAGTGAATGGCCCATTGCCATGAGCTGATGAAATTCTGGGATGGCTGAGGCTTGTAGGAGGCTCTTTTAAATCTTTGGTAAAGACAATGACATCCTTAAGCACAATAGCAAGGAAAGCAATGGGTTTGAAAATGCAAGGCAGTATTAAAAAGATGGGGATACAAAGCCAGCAGGATAATCACATCTAGATGAGAATTTCTGGAAAGCTTAAAAGCATCTCCTAAGAAAAATTTGAAAATTCAGAGTTCTTACACATTTTGCTCTACTGCAGAATAGTTGTGAATCTGACAGTACCCTGGTACCATGCAGTGTTACACAAAAAAACAAGTGGAAGCAGGAGCCCTTGGAAAACTGGGAAGCTTAAGGTGCTAAAAAACTTGATGCTCAGAGCAGTCTATGCAGTCTGCAATGTTTTGCTGTCTCTTATCTCATTCCCCCTTACCTACACATCTTGCTGGACTGCATCTGGAAGTTTCCAGTGTACCCTATGCTGCTGCTTCCTTTGTCACTTGGACTTTGAAAGGATTTTTGAAGTATGGCAAGCAGATAGCAGAGGATGCAGCTGGGAATTGACAAGGGTGGGGAAAGTGGACTTTTTGGAAGGAAGGTGAGTTGTGAGCTGTAAAGATCTGGTTTTTCCCCCTCAGTTTGTAATAGGTTGGTCAGGCAAAGCCAAGAATGATGTCTCAAGCTGATACCTACAAAATGTTATTACATAAAGTGCTTGAGTCACAAGCAACATGAGTCCTCAGTGTGGTTTCACTGCCCAGACTGGTTCTATCCTGGCAAAACTACAGACAGAGCTTATGCAACAGCAGAGCAGATTGTTCTTCCTTGTTTGTATGGACAGGAGGGCAACAGCCCATGCGAAAGCAGTCCAGTGATGCAGCAGAGAACAGAATCAATGCGGCTCTCAGCCCAGACCTGGCTCTAACAGGAGAGTGCATGTTGAAGCAGAGAGCTTTATTGAGAGCCTTTTACTCAGATTCAGATGCAGAAATGGCTCTTAGAGGCTCAAAACTCTACTGCTCAAAGTGCAGCCCATGCAGGGTTAAGAGAGACTAAGGATTTGGGGTGCAGCCTCATCCTCTGCCGTATTTCACTGTGTCATTATGACAGGCCACTGATGTGAAAGAGTTATTGTTGTACCAGGTGACTTAACATTAAGAAAATGAGCACTGAATAGACAGGTATGCAAAATCTGTATCACAAGGACATGGGACAGGATCTATTGTATGATTACTCTTATTTCTTTCTCTTTTTCTTGTAATCTTATTCAAAATAAAACTGTAAGTTTCATAATGCGATCACTGCCAGAAACAATTCTCAGCACAAATTCCTAGAGCTGAGTGCTTTACAAAGCACTGTCATCACCATTTACTGGCTAAGGTACTTGCCCAGAATCACACAATAAATCAGGAAAAGTTATTTGGTTTAGAATTCAGGTCTTTTGAGAATCATTTTGCCTCCTAGTTTCTTGCTCAATGTTTTGTTTAATGGTGATGCAGAAATATCACGGGAACTGTTAACGTGTTTGGGGTGTGTAAACACCAAGACTAAAGTCTTGTCTTTATTGATCTGTTTTGGAGCACCCACTGCTAAGCACTGATACCAAAGCCATAGATGAATGCTCTCTGTTATGTGCTGCAATGTCAGCAGCTTGATTTCACTGGGGACTGTTCACTTCCATGGATTGCTTTCCCTTCCAATTAAATATAATGTAGGTCCGTGAAAGACCTCACCAAGGTCTGGTCCCCTGCATATTATCAATACCCAGTTCTCCCTGTTACACTGCCATGAAAATTGTGAGCCCATTCTGTGAGCTGTGTCCACAGTGTTATAATGTGTGTTCTCTGTAGTAAAACCTTCTTGTCTTCTCTGGTCTGTCCAGGGGTTTGGGCCACGGAGCCTTTGGTGAGGTATATGAAGGTCAGGTGACAGGGATCCCCAGCGACCCCACTCCCTTGCAGGTGGCTGTGAAAGTAAGTGACAGTGTATGAGTTATCATGATGGTTTCATGCACCTTTCACCCAAGAGTCCCAATGCATTATAACAATGAAGATGAATGAAGCATTGCTATAAGTACTGGAGGATGTGGCTAGGAATGCTGCTGCTCTGTTGCAACACTTTAATCCATCACAGCAATGGTCCAGCTTGTAGCATATGGGCATGTGAGACTACTAAAAGAGGTCTGTGAATAGTAAATAGGTAAAGATTTCCTACAGAGCTAGAGCAGACTGCAGGAATGAGAACTAAATCCATCCTTTGTCCATCCTCCCCATACTACACCTGGTTGGTAATCTGTCCAAAGACTTGTGAGTCAGAGGCCAAAAGCTGCTGGCACATACATCAAAGACCCTGTAAGTAGTAGATGGTTGGTTTTCCAGGGATCTCACCACTCCCTTACAGGATGGATATGCATTGAATGTGAAGCTAAATCCTAAGAGACTCAGGTAGAATTCTCCAGGCCTTCAGCAGCCTAGCTGGCTTGTTTCCTCCTAGAGATTACATAGCAGCACAGTCCTGATGCTGGTTTTAGATCCCAGTCTTGCTGGAAGGTAGGATCATTGAACTGCAGAGAACTCAGGAACTATGATCTCATTCCTCATCCTCTGCACAGCAGAGTCCCATATGTTGAACACTTTCCTGTGCACTCTGGGCTATTTCCTTTGCTGGGAGGAGGATGACAGCGCCGTTGATGGGCCAGGTGTTGTGATATTTGCTTTTCAACAGGCTTCACAGTCTAGTTTAGCAATGCTCTAATGGTTGTCTTAGAGTGACGTTTCTTTTAGAGAAAGAAGGATTGCTGCAGACAATGTTAGTGCCAGGTGTTCTACACCTGTAAGTTGAAGTATCTTCTCCTTGTCAACCTGTTCTTTCCTTTCCAGACATTGCCAGAAGTGTGTTCAGAGCAAGATGAGCTCGACTTCCTCATGGAAGCTCTCATTATTAGGTGTGTATGAATCACATGAACACCACTCCTGTAGGCTTGCAAAGCCCAACAAAATAAAGAATAAAGGTTCTTTATGGGTGGTGTCCTCACAGCACATCTATACAGTAGTTTTAGCAAAGACTATAGGCATTACCATCCTTTTCTGTTCTTCTTACAAATGAAGAGGCACCAAATGATTAAAGGCTAAATTTTCAAAAGGATCCACAGTGGTTTTCATTAGCCAAAGTGAAAAATATAGGGCCTAGATTTTAGAATTGATAATAGGATTTTTTTATTTCTCTTAGATAGGAGAATGTACCTTAGGAATTTGGGTTTGACTAGTCAAAGTTAACAGATGCATTGACTATGCTGTTGTCATGTCATGTGTCAGTATCTGAATCCCAGAATCCATGGAACTACTTTCCCATCACAGTTGAGAGGTGGAGAAATAAGGAAGTATTAGAGACTAGACCTTGAGGGATATCCTCTACAACCAGATCCCCTTGTCAGTGTGTTACTTGGAACAACACTGCCCTAACCTAACTTCTGCTTCTTGGATGGGGAAAATTAAGAGCAGACTTTTCTCTGTTCTGTTTCCTATGCCCCACAAGTCTTGCTGTAGCCCAAAAAGAATGCAGAAAATTGGGAGAGGAAAAACAGCCAAAAGCCACTGCTTCCCCACCCCTGTCTGTGCCTGCATTGTGCAGACAGACACAGAATGCAGGGGTAGTGCTTTAGCTTTATTCAGTTGCCCTACCTTTGAGATTTGTTACTTTATGGGTGAAAAAAAAAAAACAAAAACAAAACATTCCCTGCAGCAAAAAGGTTTGAATTTTTCTGCTACTGTGCTCTTTGGATCAAAGTTGCTGCACAGCTGAGTGTCCCTGTCTCCACAGCAAGTTCAACCACCAGAACATCGTGCGCTGTATTGGGGTGAGCTTGCAGGCCCTGCCCCGCTTCATCCTGCTGGAGCTCATGGCTGGAGGAGACCTGAAATCCTTCCTGAGGGAGACACGGCCCAGACCGGTAAGGAAAGAGTCAATTGGGTTTTGTTTAGAGAGTTGCTGCCACAAGACAAACACTTAGCTATAAAAGAGGTGATCTAGGCAGGTGCTATTTCCCAGCATTTTAGATGGTCACAAAATTTCTGTTGCTGTAGGACCACAGAGGAGGCAGGAGAGCAGGGAACAGGTGCTGCTGGGGCTATGCAGAGCTGCCTCATCTCTGGACTTTGCTAGATATCATTGCAGATAATACCTAAAGACCAAAATCAAAGTCTAAAAAAATTGAAGTTAAACTCAGCTCTTACCTTCTTCTCACCAGCTGGGGGCAGACTGGGGGAAAGTGTTGAGCTAGTAATATTAAAAAAATAAACCCATTATTTAAATTGCTGATCAGATGCATTTCTGCAGGTATCTGTCCGTTCAAATTTGACATAGGCAAGGAGATAATCCAGCCTGGATCTCTTCACTTAATAGCAAATATCTTTAGTCCAGAGTTTTAAAGATTTTCCCCACTGAAATCAGTATCTATAGGAAAAGACAGTGGAAGAAATAAATTATGACTTCTAGAAAGAATTCAGTATTTCAGAAGAATGAAGTTTTCTCTGGGTCAGAAATTCACACAGATATTGCTGAAGTTTAAGACCAGGGCCCAGCTTTCATGCTTTGACTTTAAGTTTGACAGAGGACAAAATGCTGCATTTTATCAGTACAAGAGAGACACAAATTCGCTCTAACAGATGTCATTAAGATTCTTCCTTGAGGCATCTGGAAACAGATCAACTTTTTATTTTTTCCATGCAGTGTGGTTTTCAGACATATAAAATGGTCTGTCAGACTCAGAAGCACTGCAGTCTTGAATAGGTTGCAATAAAGTGGCTCCTTCCTGGATAAGGAGGCTAAACACCCAGAAAGGAAAGTCTGAAATCTGAGCAAGCAGACTTTTTAAATACAGGTTATTTTTCTGAAGCACCTAGAGATGCTCATACAAATGGGCTGAACTTGGTGGTTGGTGAATGGAGAAGTTCATGTTTTGCAACGTGTGCTCCATTCTCACCCAATGCAGTGTGAAATGGCACGGGCAAGATACACTGCCAGGTAAGTGCTTTGTTCAAAACTGTCTGGCCAAGCTGTGCTAGATGGGGGAAGGGGCAGGTGAAGCAGGATGGTGTTTGGCTCCTTAAATTAGAGAAGCCAGCTCAGTGATGGTACAGATCTTGTGAGGAACTACCAAGAACACTAGTCCTGCCCAGCAGGAATTTTTACCTACTTGCAGTAAAATGAGTCAACTGCTTTTCTAGATGAAAAGCCCTTAATCTTGACAGGATGCAGTCATGGGAGCCTTCTGATCTGAGGGGTTTTTTTCTGTTTGGCCCTACTCCAGTCATGAGTGCTTCCTTGCCACGACTTCTGTTCCTGTCAGCAGTAGCTCTGTGCAATCCTTGTGAAAGCTCACATCAGAAGAGGCTGTTGGTTCACTCCATTGGTTCCTCAATATTTCTCTTTCTGTCTTTACAGTCGCTCCTTCCATTCCTCTTCTTTCCTTGTCTTTCCTGACCTGTTTCATGTTATCTGAGACTGACTATAACAACTACTATGCACAAGGCCTGTTCCTGTCAGCTCAAAGCTTTTCCCTGGTTTCTGCATTTAACTTGCTCCCTGGAGTGAAGCAGACCTTGGTTTGACGCCTCTGTTTTCTGCTCAGTCCCATGTCTTCCACACTTTGGGAAAGCTGAGCTTCAAATGCAGATGGGTAGTTGCAAGCTGAAACTAATTCAGAAAAGCAGTTTCCATTCCCTCTTTAACAGCTGGGTGAATGTAGACAGCCTGACTCTGTGCAGACACAGATCCACATGAGTTTGCTCCACTTTAATACCTTCTTTCCCTTTGCCTTGCCCTGCTTCTGCAACCATCCCATGTGGTGTCTGCCACAAGAATGACAGGGTAATCCATTATCTGGCTGCTGGGGCAGCTTCTGAGGGGCCAATGGCACCTGTGAGTGCTGAGAAATCAGCCTCTGGTGCGTTTTTGACTGCTGGCTCACAGACTACGAGGCAAGGAGACTGTGACAGATGAGAGATGAGACGTGCTCTGTGAAGTATGGGATCCTGCCCTGGAAGTGGATTTACCCTCTGCATACACTCGAGGTCTCTGTACACAAGGCCTGTGGCTCAGTGCTTGTGGATGTATCTTTGCACTGCTCTTAATGAACCCTGAGCTGCTTTGTTCTTGCTATATCTCATTCAGGGAAGACAGGCAGAAGGTAGGCATAGCAGGCTGGATGTCCAGCTTTTCAGGCCCATTAAAGGAAGGGAAAGACAAGGGACAGTGCAGAGTAAAGAGGTTTTGATGAGCTTTGCTTCCAAAAGGAATTAATTGAACACACAAGCCCTATCTGACTGGGTGGCAGAGGTGCACAGCTTACTTTGCAGTAAGCACCATATGAATTACTGCTTTTACCCTTATTTCTTTCCACTTTTGTATTTTCTAGATAATTTCTTTTACTACCTTGTCTTTCCCACCTACTTTTGCTTTCAGCCTAATAACAAAAAAGAGATTTACATGTTCAGTCTCTACCTTCATCCCCCAGTTGCTCTTTGCACTGCCTTGCCAGTAACATAAAATTCATTTGCTAGATTTGGATAGACTTTATAGAGATGTGAAAGACATTAACTTGGCACTAATTCCAAGGTTTCTGGAGAAAGAAAGCACCATGCTAGAGAGACCACCTTTTGCCACTGGCCAGCTATGACCTGTGTGACTTGGAGGAGCACATGCAGCATCCTACATGCACTCAGACACTGAAAAGCAGGAAAGGGAGCAGAGATAATGATGAAAGAGAAGGTGAATGAAGGGAAGGGGGGACTTAAGGCATTGCAAGGGACACGAAGTGGAAAGCTGAAGCAACTGCAGGAGGTATCAGAACACAGGATCTAACTTAATGAGAGATGGAGATGCTGCCAGCACTGCTGCATGTTGTCCATCTGTGTTCTTCACATAAACAATGCGGTTTCAGTTCAGCCAACACATAATGATTTTTCTGGACTCTAAGCAAGAATGATCATGTCTCCATCCAACATCATTGATACAATACCAGTGATTCCTGTGGAATATGTTAATTTATGCCAGTTAAGTCCACTCCATAACATTCAGACTCATAATTCCCCATGAGTCCATGGCTGACAGCCTTGAAGGCTTTTGCTGTTCCATTTCAAATAGAGTTTCACATCTATTACAGGATTACCTCTTCCTCCTCCTCTGCAGAGAGGCAACCTGGTAGATTCAGAGACACCTGGAATTGGAGCCTTTGCTCAGTGAGAGCATTGCAGAATTGCCCGTTCTGGGAGGTTCAGTGCTGATCTTTCTCACACACAGCACAGCAGCCAAAGCACAGCTCTGGGAGAGAAATCATATATGGATAAATGATTCCTCTCCTTTGTGCTGTGCAGCCTGTTGCACAGAGCAGTGATTACACTGAACAATACACAGAATTTCATTCACCTTTAGCAAGATTCAGCCTCACCTGGGAGGTGTCACACCAGTGCTTCCAGCCTGCCCACTGCCCTGAGCAGTGGAGCATTGCAGCTGGCATCATCCATTCATCTGGGGAGCAAAAGCTGTAAAGCGAATCCTTTGGTGTGTCTCAAGGCTGCCCCCTTGCAAAATGAATCCCAAACCTCCATTTTTCAAACAAATTACATGGCTAAATTGTCCTTGGCTGGGCAGTCACATCTGTTTTAGGATTATATTTAGCCAAATAAAAGGTGGAAGGGATTCATCCAAGGAGGGAAAGGAAAACAAAAAAAAAAAGGGGGAAAAGAGAAAAAAGCTATGCAGTTCAAATCAGCTTGTGGCTTCAGCCTACTGACTGCTTTGCAGCATAGCTTGAGTCTGAAATCGATTGTAGGGTAAAGAATTGGGCTTTTTACTCAGTTTTCACTTCAGGTTTCTGACCCTTGCTCAGAAGAGTAGGGAATGGGTAGATTGAGATATTAATTTCCCCTTGGTTATGCCCTGCAAGGGAAAAAGAAGACGTGCACTCTTTTTTACTGTAGCCATCTTGTGTAGCTGGTGAGTCACTTTAATGCACAGAGGTAAAAGAGATTATTCCCCCTTCCTCACAAAATGGCAGGGAAAGAGCTGCTTTATGTTTGCAGAAAATACTTATTCTGTAAAGAGGAAGGTTTAAGGGGAGATGTAGTCCTGTGTTTTAAAGAATCAGTTAAGTATATATATGCAATGAACTATACTGTGTAAATAATAAAATATAGGCATGTGGAACAAGGTCACATTTTGGTTTATGGCCCTGCATTGAACAAAACAGGCTTTGCTCACACAGAGATGCACCATTTTTCAATTATTTCATTAGTCAAGTATTGAGGACAGGTATTTTTCTAATATCTTCAGAGGACATTAAGATTTTTTTAAAGTTTTTTTTTTTTTTTTTAGTTTTACCAGCCAATGACCACTGTTTAACTACTGGCTGCTGCAGAGCTATTTCCAGTCCCAGTTTGCAGTGGTTTAGATCAGGTGGGATGGCCACCACAGCATTACACCCGTCTGGAGACACGTTTCATTACAACAGATGGGTTGGAGAGCCAGCAGTCCCTGTCTCTGGAGAAGCTGTGCCAATTTGTGCACTGGTGTGAGAGTCCCAAGGGCAGGTGTGCCTTTTGGGGACTGGGCAGCGTGGTTGGTGTCATAAGGAGGAGCTAAGGAGTGTGATAAGCTTGTTTGGTCCAATAACTAAAGCTGATAAACACTTAGCTATCAAATGGTTATTTGTGGCATGAGCAGTCACTGCCACCCAGTTGTTCCTCATCACTCTGCTGGCAGCAGCATTTTGTTCCTCCCCCACAGGACTGACCCCAGGGATCACTGAATCTCACCACAGGAATCACTGATTCACACCTCAGGCATCACTGCTTCACACCTCAGGGCAGCAGCTGATGGTTTGGCTTCAGGGGCTGAGAAGCACCGGTGCAAATCCTGCCCTTTCCACTAAAGCATCTGGCTCCTCCTGGCAAGGGCTGTGGGCTCCATCGGAGAGGCTGGAACAAGGAGTTGGCAGCCTCAGTCTTCCATAGCCATTGGCTACACAAAATTGTGTCAGTGCTCTAAGGGGCAAGATAAAACCTACACAGATGTGGAGGAGGGAAAGAGCAAATGTGACTCATGCCATTGTACAAAATGTCATTCTTGTGGTTCAAGGTGACTTTAGAGAGGAGCTGGCAATAATACAAAGAAACTCAGTGAAGAACAGGCTACAGATCTCAAAAGTTGTGCTGAAAATTCAGAATAATCTGCCATGAGAACTGGGGGAAATTTTTACAGGGGGATCCCAATGGAGCTGGAAAGTCAGATCCAGCTGATTCTGTCTGTTCTGATTCTGTCTCTGGGGTCTGTATGACATTGTGTCTGCACATCCTTTCCACAATTCATGGGTATGAACTCTCTCTTGAGCATTTTCCTAATCCCTTTGTGTATTAACATCAGAGGAACGTCACTTGTTGGACAGCTCCCAGCGCTGTATCAGCGACAGCTCACACAATGTTTCTGCTTTTAACCCGTGTATGTCTCTTGTCTTTTGGTAGAATCAACCCTCCTCCCTTTCCATGCTGGACTTGCTGCACGTGGCCCGTGACATTGCTTGTGGGTGTCAGTACCTGGAGGAGAATCACTTCATTCACAGGTGGGTGAGCACAGCCTGGGCAGGACTTCCAGACACTGGCTCGTAATGCCCTGCTCCGTATGTTTATGTCCTGCTGCACTCTAGTGGCTGGACACCTTTCAACAAGGTGGACAAAATCACAATCATAGAAGCAATAAAGAGAGGAGCTGCTATAAATCAGGCTGGCAAAGGTCTGTAATTTTGCCAAAGATCCTGAGCCCTGTCTCAGGGCCTGCACTTGTGCAGCCTATTTGGCTACTCTGCAAATGGACACAGTCTTGTGACAGAAGTCTTTAAAGCTCTTCCTGTCGTGAATTCTATTTTGTGCCTGGCTGTCTTTTCTTCTCCTTCTCGAAGAACAACTGTACAAGCACAGCCAGAAGGGCAACATCAGGTGACCATTGCTCCTGCAGAACAGGGTGTTTGACAAGCATCTAAAATCCTGTATGTCAAGTAGAGACCAGTAGAGAGGTGGCAGTTCACAGTTGTGAGAGTCACCCACGAGTTGTGCCACTGTGTTATCCTCATCTCAAGGTTTACTCCAGCCCAGCAGAGGTGGAGCTTGGAGCTTTACCTGCATACACAGATTCAGGCCCACAGCTTCAGTATTCAGAGCAACACCTGCACATTGTTGTTCTACCTGCCTCTGACAGTACAACAGCCTTTTGAGAACACTTGAACAAGCACAGCAGGAACAGATCAGTGGATCATTCCCCAGACAGCTTGATGTTGGGACTAGTACACTGCTGAAATCAAGTCCTCTTCTTGCACCCCTCAGAGACATAAAAATAGCTCCTGTGGTGAAGGGAGGCTCACAGGGCACCCACCCTTTCAACTGGAAGATGTTATGTGAAGTTTAAAGAGAAAATGTTAAAGAACAAAACTGTTCCTGCTGTGGGGTTAGATTGGAATTTGGGACATTGCAGTTATCCACAAACACTGACTTCTCTGGCTGTTGTAGGTTCTCTGCAGCTCAGGAAAGTAGACACTATTTTTTGTTTTCTTTTTGACTTGCAAAACTGTCAAATAATAAGTGGTTCTTCTCTTTCTGTGTCTTTTCTTCCCTTTCCTCTTAGGGATATTGCTGCCAGGAACTGCCTCCTTACCTGTCGAGGGCCTGGGAGAGTGGCTAAGATTGGAGACTTTGGAATGGCCCGGGATATATACAGGTAGCAGAGCCAAGCCCAGGGTACTTGCAAGTGGAAGCTCACTGGAATGAGGGAGGAGCAGAGTTTGTGGAGCCTCTTATGCTGCTCTGTGTAACCCTAGTGAGGCAAGAGTGGAGAGATCCCAGCTGATGCCTTTCTGGTGTTTGCCTTAGGCTGTATTCTGGAGACTTTTCCCACTCCTGACAGTTTTCTCCTGGGCAGTGAAGTCTAATGATCATGGAAGGTGTTTTTCCTCCCTCGTAGACTCTGTCCTCAGTTTCCTTCCTCTACGTTCTCCACACTGAATGGCATTGATGTGCCCTTTTGTTTTGTGATCCCAAATCATTCTGAGTTTAATCTCTCTCCTTGATGCTACCCCTGTACCTTTGGTTTGGTGTCATCAGTAAATCTCCTCAATTTACTGCAGCTAAAGGAGGAAAGTGCAGAAGGTCAGGAAAATGTAATCACCCAAACTGGAATTCAGCCAGGACACGGGGTTAACTACCTCTACTCTTGCAAGAAGTGCCAGAAAATCTTTAATGACTATAAGCAGTCAGGGCTGCAGTTTGATGTCTCATCTTCCATACAGCACCTCTAGAAGTGCAGCTCCATATCCTGCTGTGCTGAGGAATTGATTTGCCCTGACTCAGAAGAAGGAATGCCTTGTGCTCAGTCACCTGCACTGTTTATTCCAGTGCCTTGCCTTCTTTTTTTTCCTGTTCGGGGATTTTCCTGTGCAATTACTAAGCCAGGCTTGGCTCTGCTTAGCTGGAGACCTGACAGTATCACAGCCTGAGGTGATGCAGAGTGCTGCCTTCAAAAACCCAAGTGTATCAGAGCTGCTTGGTTGCTTTTTCCCTCCACAAAGAGCCCCCATGCTGCCCCACTGTCTGATAGGGCTCTGCAGGGACAAAGCAGCATCTGTCACCCTCACACAATCAGCACAACCAACTGCCAAGATGAACACTTTGGTGCTGAGCTTTCAAAGGTGCCTTTGAAGCCTGCCTATGTTTCTTTGTCCAGGAATGCCCTTTGGATTCTTAGGCTGTGCAGTTATGATCAGTGATACCAGCTTGCATGAGCAGCCTCCTGAAACTGCCAGATGGGGTTTGGGGCTTGCAGGTTTCATTTTAAATGACAGTGACTCTAAAGGACTGGTGTAATTCCTGTCTCAGGAACATTTTTGTGCTACTGTCCCAGATCTAATGGCCAGGCAACCTCCTCAACAAGCTCCTTGTTCTTCCAAAGGGGTTTGGATTTTACTCAGTGCTTTAGACTGGGTACATATGGGATAGGTTTGGTTTATTCTTGCTGGGTGTGCCCAAAATGACCATGTGTGAGATGAGGTGAGGAGATCTTGCTGTGATTGAAAAAGGCAGGAGGAGGCTCTGCCAGCAGCAGCTGCTGTGTTAGTAATTCCCTAGGAAGGTGAGGATAACTGGTTCACCACATCAGGCCTGAAGTGATGTAGATTAAACTGCACTTCCATAGTTTGCTCTTTTCCATTACCTTTATAAGAAGAATCAGGTCATTTCAGCACTTAATTGTTCCACCTAAATTAGTCTCTCCTCTGGTTTGTAATTTTAACATTTGTAATTATAAAAAGGCACATATTAATGGCATTTTCTGAATTCTTGGCTGACTCTTTTGTTTTGTTTGTTCTTTGCAGAGCCAGCTACTATCGTAAGGGCGGGTGTGCAATGTTGCCTGTCAAATGGATGCCTCCTGAGGCTTTCATGGAAGGGATATTTACATCAAAAACAGACACATGGTGCGCTTCCTTTCCTCCTCTCTCCGGTCTGTGTTGTAACCCCTTTTGTAAATTGTGAATATTTTGTAAAAAATGCACGTTCTTGTTCACTTCTCACATACTAAAAGGACAAGCTGGGGTCTTTTAGAGCCAGCAGAGCTGGAGGAGACAAGGGAACAGAAGGGTTGGGAGTGGGTTCTGCAGTGTAGGTGAGTGGGCAAGGAAAGGAGATCAAAGCAGATGCAGGTGCTGCTCCAGGGAGAAAAGCATCAGTCCCACACTGAGGAAAGCAGCACAGGAAGCTGCAGGCACAATCCATCCTGCCAGTCAGGGAAAAGGGTGTTGTACATTGTGGGTTTTGCATTTTTCCTGGCCTAGAGCAGCACCTGGAGCTCCTGAGTGGCCAAAGGTGGGGAGGAAAATCAGGTGAGTGGGAGGAAAATCAGGTGAGCAGGAGGCAAGAGCTCAGGGTGTGTATGGAGGGGAAGGGGCTGGTGGCCAGGGCACAGCTCCTGAGCAAGCCCCAGCAGAGGGGTGAGGTCCACACTGTTGTAAAGCTGAGCTCTGCCTGTCTCAGCACCAAGCAGAGGAGTTTCCCATTGCTGCATGTCTCTTTACAATTTTAACCAACAAGGTTGTGATTTCCAAGCCACTGACCAGGTGATTGCTTTGGAGGGGGTCCTGTCCCAGCCGCTGTCCCGAGGGCTTTGCAGACCACAGTACCCAGGCCAAGAGCTGTGTTTGCTAGGGAGTGTTTTTATTGTACCCTGAGTAACTGGTGGGGCCTGTGGGGCTCAGAGCATCAGTGGAGATTCACTGGCATGATATTTCATGCAGGGTAGCTATTCAGAAGAAAAATTTGTCTTAATTCCTGTCTTCAGCAGTGGTCAGAAAAGGATAACCTGACTTGCATTTTTGTTACCTCCAGTTGAGCAGTGCTGAGTACAACAGCAAAGCCACCATATTTACCTACCTACATCACAGGCTTCACTCACTTAACAGTCAACTGCTGGTATTTGTTAAAAGTTTTAAAGTTCACTGCTAGAACTGTGCAGCGTATTTACGTCTGATCCTATAGCAGGATTTCCACCAGCTGCCTGCTAAAAGGTTGCAAAGAGCAATGCTGATGGTACTGAACCTAGGGGCATTGGTGATGGTCATTCCAATATCCCTCACTTTATTTTCCTTTGCTTCTGTACTCAGGTCCTTCGGCGTATTGCTGTGGGAGATATTCTCTTTGGGATACATGCCCTACCCCAGCAAAAGCAACCAGGAGGTTCTGGAGTTTGTCACCAATGGAGGAAGGATGGATCCACCTAAAAACTGCCCTGGCCCTGTGTATGAGATTTTAACTTCAATATATTCATGCAACTAAATTTCTGTTTCAAATGTTTTTTCTCTAGTCAAAAGTTAATGACATTTAAGATCGACCTAATCACGGCTAATCTGCCTTATTAAACTTTAGTGCCAGTGATTTCTCTAATATTAAATTTTTCTGTTCTTTTGGAGAATAATTCAGGGCCTATTTGAGAAGTCCTGGCTACTGCTTGTTTGGTCAAAGATGACAAAATATTTCTGTATCTTTGGTTAGCTATGAAACTTCAATGTATCAGGCTGTTCACAGGCAGGGAAAACTGGGCTCCTTTATATGTAGCACTGCCTATCTTTAGTGTATTGTCCAAGGGATTTCAGGGGGATGAGTAATTTCTCTGAAAGACTGTGGATTTCACCCCGCTGGTGGTCACATTCCTGTGGTTACCAGTACATCAGTTGTCCGACTCCAGGGAAGGCAGAGAGCTCTCATTTGTTAGAAGCAAGAGTGGTGATGAATGTCTATGGTTCCCAAGCTGCCATGAGTAGTTGTCACATCCCACGGGATCTGCCGTTCATGACCGTCTCCTGTTCTGCCCTTCCAGCTACCGCATAATGACCCAGTGCTGGCAGCACCAGCCTGAAGACCGGCCAAACTTTGCCATAATCCTGGAGAGGATTGAGTACTGCACTCAGGTATTGCTCTTCATTCACCTTGGATGAGAGGGGTGGAGAGGGCTCATCTTGAGGACCTGTCTAGACAGCCAGGCCACGAGATGAGGAGGCAGCACTGCAGTCAGCAGGGAGACTGGTGTCAGCCTGAGACCCCTGGCAGGGATATTCACCTCATCAGGTGCTTGATCCTTCCTGTCTTTCGCTGCTGAAAGGCACAGGCTTACACAGCTTTACAAAGAGCACACCTGTAGCTCTGCTTCTGCTTATAGAGGCACAGATTCCAACAAGCAAAAGAGCAAAGGCAGGCCAGCACCTGCACTGCTGTCACGTGCCTCATCGCAGCCACTCCATCCCACTGTTTACCCTTAAGGCATAGTCAGCACTGAACAGAAATGGTCGCAGCTCAGCACATCCTTTGCAGGTGGTTTCAGCAGCTGTTGGCAATTTTTTTGAATCTGACAGCACTGAAAAGGCAGCTGGAGATGGCCAGGCTAAAGGAGCGGTGATTCTTAGGCTGGGCAATAGGGAATAGATGTGGCCAAAATCTGATTTACTGATTTTTTACGACCAGTTGAGCTTGTGAGGAGTAGAGCAGTTTGGAAAATGTTCTCCCGCCTGCATCAGCGCAGGCTCCTTGTATGATCTCACTGTTGTTTGCCTCAGTCAGTTTGCTTTCCCTTGCAGTTTGGGAAGCTTGAGCTGTTTTTTTATGTGTGTTTGGATCCTGGGATTGGGAGGCATTTTTTTCTGCTATCTGTAGCTTGCCATGGCATCTAGCAATAAGTAAAGGTTGCCAGGATCACTGCATTTTGTCTCAGTTTAATTTTCAAAGCTGCTTAAATAGCTCAGAACCACGGTCCCTGTAGATTCAGGCTTCAAGGGGTCTGCCAGTATTGTCTTCTCTCTGCATTCCCATTCCTCCCTTGTGTGAAGGCAATACTTTCATGGCTCCAACTTTCTCAATATTATCTGAGAGTGTTATGAACTCTGAGATGATATAGATTCCAAAAAACATTCCCACAGGAAATTTTGCTGGACATAAAAAATTATTTCATTGGTTTTGTGCCTCTGCTGTTCTATGGTGAGTTTAAGGGTTACTTTTTTTTAAAGAGTTGGATTTTAAGGATATCCCATTGCATCTCACAACTAACTGCACTTCGTCTGCATCCCCTCTTTATGGAATGTGGGCTCTGGGTGGTGGGATGTGTTGAGATCATAGCATGACAGCTGCTGGATGTGTCATTCAATGGCTGCAGACTTTGAGAAGCTCCCGTTGTTCCCTCTGGCAGGATCCCGATGTCATCAACACCGCCTTGCCGGTAGAATACGGCCCATTGGCTGAGGAGGAGGAGAAGGTGGCGATGCGCCCCGACGATCCAGAGGGAATTCCTCCTCTCTTGGTCTCAACACACCAAGACAGAAAGGATGACAAGCAAACCCTGCCATCTCCACCACCCCTGCCATCAGCCATGACTGCGGGAAAATCTCTAGGGAAAGTGGGAGCCTTGGAACAGCCAGTGCCAAGCAAGGTGCAGTCAGCCACAGGGGGGGGACACATCAACATGGCCTATGCCCAGTCCAATCCCCCTTCCGAGCTGCACAAAAGCCGGGGCTCCAGAAACAAGCCCACCAACCTCTGGAATCCAACCTACGGTTCCTGGTTTGCAGAGAAGCAGGTCAGCAAAAACAGTTCTCTGCTGGAGAAGGAGAGGCCTGAGAGGGAGAATTTGGGGCAGGAAGGAAACTGTACTGTGGGGCCCAACATTGTGACTGGCAGGCTGCCAGGCTCCTCCCTGCTCTTAGAGCCATCTTCCCTGACCGCAAGCGTTAAAGAAGTGCCTCTCTTTAGGCTCCGCCACTTCCCCTGTGGGAATGTCAACTACGGATACCAACAGCAGGGCTTACCCTTGGAAAACTCCACACCACCTTGCGCTAGCAGTTATGAGGACCCCATCCTTAGAAACAAGAGCCACATAACCCAGCAGGGGCCCTGAGAGCCCTCAACCCTCTCTTGACTTTTCCCCCCTGTGGCCCCTGAGCCTTGAAGAGATGTCCTGTTACCCAACACACCACGAGCAAGGCATCTGACAGCAACACCTCCTATTTTGTGCAAAACTTGCTCCAAAAGTGCCACCCTTGATGCTGTAACTTCTACAAACCAGAGAGGCTTCAAACCACCGGAGCCCCAGTAGAGTCAAAGGAACAAGGGGGAGGGAGGATGCAGGGAACTGTTGTTAACTGCAAGGCCCAGCTGCTGTTGCATCAACTCATCCGCATGGTTGTCGTCATGCCCTTCCTGTGAGCTTTTCCCAGTTGTGCGTCCTCTGCTTCCGTGTCAAGCCGCGGCTCACTGCCATGAGTGTTTCATGTCTGGGCTCTTCTGTGCCAAACTTGTCGTTGCTGTGGAAGACTTGGAGGTCTCCTGCTGCTGGCAGAGCTTGTAGTGGGTTTGGGAAGAGCGCCCTTTATCCAAACCAAAAAAAAAAAAATACGACAGCGCTGAATGGTGACGCGATGGCACATTCTCAAGTCTTGTTCCAGCTACAATCCTGTCTTCGAAAGTCTTCAATGCACAGTGTTGTGGGGGTCCTGGCAGGGCAGTGGAAAGACCCTGGTCACACTGCATCACTTGAAGGGGAGAGGAGATGAAGCAGAGGATGGGTGTAGATGCTATGAGGCATTCAGGGGGTGGGCATTGTTTGGCTGGAGTTTTCTTTGGTTTGTTTTTTTTACCTGTGCTTAAACACCAGAACCGAGTAAGGCCCTTTAAAATTCCTTCTGTCCTACAAAAGTAGGAATGCCCTTCATCAGGAACTTGTGCGTGTCAAGTGAAATCAAGGTGAAGCTTTAAAGGACCATGGTCATGAGAGAGACTTTCACCATGCCCTGAAAATGGCCAGCCACCTGCATACCTCAGAGGTTTGAAATAGCCTTTGATGTACCCTTTACGAACAACACCATAAAGGCAGAAGACTACATCGTGCCACTGTCTGGAAGCCAGATACTGTCTGTATTGAAGGGTTTAGAGCCCTTTCTCCTTCAACAAAATACGTGTATGATAGTGGTTTAAGGACAAACACTCCATTGACTCACTTTGTACACCCCGTGCATGAAAAATATTCCGGTTAAGTGTATTGTCAAAACATAGATGTAGGAAATAATTCATGTGTAAAGATGTGCATTAGTAACTTCAGCTTAGGGTTGGGAGGAGCTGTTTTAGCATGAATGCTATCCAAAAAAGGGGTGCTTATTTCCAAGGAAATGGGAGTACTGGAGCATCTGCAAAGGAGTGGGAAGGTGTTCTTCAGTCTGAGACTCTTTGTTTCAGTGAAGTGACCCTGAGTCTTGCCCTGGATCCAAATGTTAAGGTAAGCTTCCTGTCTTCATAAGGGAGCCAACCAGAATCCCTGCATGCATACTCCTAAACTTTGGGATGTGCAGATTGAAATTGGAGTGCTTGGCTGTGGCCACCCCCCTTGTAAAAACCACATTGTGGGGGGAGCAGTAGTGTGCTCTCCTAATCTAATTCTTTGATGTCTCTGATATGCAGAATTAAATCCTTTTTTTAGACCAAAGCCAAAAGCAGGTGTGGTGGCTGGTTTACAGGCTGTGCTCGTATGTTGGGAAGCTTGGGTCAGGGACTGCTCTGCATTTCATGTTCATCTGCTAGAGATCCATCCCACTGCTGCTCCATGGGTTAGGAGGGATAACAAGGGTCACACTTACAGGCTTCTTTAGGTTGAGCTAAGAGGGTATTTGTCATCTCCAAGGTTATTAAGCTCACAGCTCTTGCTGTGAAATAGCCACTGGGGAGGGATTCTGTCTAGCTTAGGACTGTGTTAGTGTCACACCAGTCTCTCTCTCTCTAGCTCAGTAAACTCAGTGGGGCAGTTTCCTGAGTCTCAGGAAAGCTGATTAATTCAGGAGGCGAGCACTATCCGAATAATTTATTACACTAGTACATTATTCACATATAATAGCAATTTCCATGTAAGTATTCCAGGTTTCTCATTTTCAGAAGAGCAGAAGCTCCTCGTTGTTTTCTTTAGCTTTTCTTTGCAAAGGAGCACACTCTTGAGTTTTTGCTGCCTTACAAAGTTACTGAGGGCAGAAGCTGACCTGTTTACTGATGAGTGTTTTCAAAAGAATGCACAAGAACAAAAAGTTGCTAAGTTAATGATCTTTGACTAGCTGAAATTATTCATTCTTGGATCTGGGGCAGCAGCTTCGATGCTGCACAAATGCAGATAAGCTGCCAGGTTATCATGTTAAAGGTGGCATTTCTAAAGAAGCTTAAAAAGCACAAGCACCAAGAGATGATCTTAAGTCTGTAGATGTGAAAGGCAAGCTCTCCCAGCCATGGTGAGAGTGTGGTTACTGCTGTGGACTTGTGCTGTGCAGTTACTTCATTGTAGAATTTCTACTAAAATACTCTTACAGACTGGGAGTCGTAAAAAAATGAAGGAGCTAAACACATTCCTGCTTCTCAGCTATGGAATATGTTGAAAGATAATTCTGATCAGGAAAAATGGTGAATTACTACTGAAATTCTCCAGTCTGCTGAGTACAGAGCATTGAGACAAATACTGTTCAGGACTGGCAGTTGTTTTTAAGTAAGCTCCCCTCTAGTGTCTCCAGTGCAAAATGCTTTCTTGTGGGTTTTTTCATTGGTTGGGCTTTCGGGGTTTGTTTTTATTGTTGGTTTGGGGTTTTTTTTTTAATCCCTCCCTCTTAACTCTTGGAATTCAGAAATCCAGTATGGGCTTATTTTAATGTTAAAGCCACACCATCTCAGAGCTCTTCCACAGCAAACATTTAGTTTGGCACCCCTGTGTGCTATCCAAGCACAGTACCCCAGGTTGCAAAAATTGTTGTGTAAATATTGGTGCTAATCAAATCTTCTCACCTAGAAACAAGGACTGGAACGTTTGCCTGTCCTATTTCTTAGAAAACAAATGCTACCACTAATTGCTTGGACCAAAGGGTGCTCTTTTACTTGTGTGCAGGCTGCAGTTACCATGAGCATTCTGTCCTGTCATGAACCAGAAATTTTAATTTCTGGTCTAGGACAATTCACCTGTTCAGTACTCAGAGCTGCAGGGACCAGAAGGGATTTAAGTCACCATGGGCTCACCAGACCAAAGCACTCTGTAAATCCCAAATTCCTCTATCAAACCCCTCCATGCTAGGAGAAAAACAAATGCAAGTTATTTTAACCCTCTTTCCCATTTTTGTCTATGACTTATTTTTTATAGTTTATTGACACACTGTATGTTTTTTTAGGAACTGGTTTTACAACTGTTAATCTTTCATGTTGATAACAATGATGTTCTGATTTATGTCTTCCTCATTCTACAGTGGAAAAGCGGGAAGCAGTACGATCTACAGGATGCAAAGCACAACTGGGAAAAACCCTCTTTTGCTCTGAAAATGGCGTATTTCCATGTGGAAGTTACCTGGTTTCCTATAAAGATAAGTAGGTTTCTGATTCCGTGAGCTGCTGGAGGTAACCTAGGTTTGGTTGCCTGTCTCTCTACCTTTCCAGTTGTCCCATCATCTTCCCTTTTTGCCACTGAACCTCGTTTCTCCACCACGTGCCTGGGAATGAAGTGAGGGCAGGAGCATGGGTGGTTCTGCTCCCCCGAGGTGCAGTGAGGGAGAGGGGCTTGGCCACAGCGGGAGGAGGTGCAGGGACCGCAGGAGGGAAGCCCCAGGGCCGAGCCAGCCCCGGCCAGCTCTGTGTGAGCGTGGGTGCAGCTGCAGCATGGCACAGCAGGGCTGGAACAGGGAATGACAGGTGCCACTTTGCATGTCTGCTCCTGGTACTGTGCCTGGTTTCTGGGGGATGAGAACCTTGACATGGGAATAGCATAAAACAGCCTTCCACAGCAGCAAAGACATCGCCGTCCGTCCGTCCCAGAGTTAAACCCATCCCAGGGCAATGTCCCAAGTGTCCCCATCTGGCTTCTTTTAGTACCGAGCTTCATTCTAGGAGTGTCTGTCTCATGTACAGCCGTTTATGCAACATTGTTTATAAAGGAAGGGCCTGTGCACTTCAGGGATGCTATGAAGAAAAATACTAATATATGGTCATTGAGTATTTTGTATTGAATAGTGTATTTGTATTGTAAACAAGTGTAGTGAACCACAAGGCATGAAGACAAATAAAGTGACAGTAGCTGGCTCTCTCCGTGTTGGGCTGTGCAATGATTGGATCATCGTCCAAGGGAAGTCTCTGCACATGCATTTTTACTAGGCAAAGCTGCAGAAGTATTAAGGTGATGAACACCCAAAGAAGCAGGTTTAGTGGTACCCCAAGCCACCTTTTGGGCTCTCAGCAGCTGTCCTCTGCAGCTGTCTGAGCTGGCTTCTTTGCATTGCAAATGTTACACACCAAGTTTCTTACAGGGAAAGGTGCCCTTCCTTCCATCACAAACAACCAAGGCTGGCTTTTACCCACAGCAAACTGCCCAGCATAAAAAGAGAACAAAGGATATGGCTGAAGATAGCATTTGGGTGTTTTCCTAAATGTATATATCTTAATAAGACAGCCTTTGAGTCTGGACCGTGGGTAGGTGTACCTGTAAGCTGCATTTTAATACAGTGGAGTGACAGTACTGAATCTTGTGGCAATTCTAGGAAGAGGTAGCTCCTGCCCTGAAACACTCACTTTTTATCCCTTCCCTCTATGACGGCTATGGCCCAGGTAGTGCATTCTCAAGAAATGGTCCTTGAAATTAGGACTGACTTACCACAAACTTTCTCCTTCACATTCTCATTCTACTGCAGGATGGTGCTGTGGTTTGGTTAACAAGACTTTTTCAGTAGGCACCTCTCCCCTCCCTCCATTTCCCCCACACTTTGGTTCTCTCCCCATCTTAACTCAAAAAGGAGTTCTTCTGTGCTGTTCCAGGAGAAGGCTGGTCAGCATCCAGCCACCACAGCCTGGTTTGGATCTGGCACTGCTGTAATTCCTCTTTCTTCCAGTTGTCTGTCTGCAGTGAGGCAGAAAAAGGATACAGGTGAGTGCTCTGCTATGTGGCTTTCCTGGACAGTTTCAGTTTCCACCTGGTCCTTGACAAGGCTTCTGCAAACTCTGAACTCTGAAAATGCCATGACAGAAATGTTGGATTTGCCACGTCTCAGATAACAGAGCTGACTTGTCAGAGGAACTAGGCTGTGTCTTGCAGATCTGCAGAGCCAGTCTTGGATCCATGTGCCTCAGACGTTGCTGACCAGCAGCACTCAAAGCACAGGCTTCCTGCCCAGGAAACCATTACTGTCACCTGCTAAACAGCCACCGAGTCCAGCTGAGATGAACTCCCTAGAAATTAATTCCCCATCCTTGGATACCTCAAGAGTTATTATCCTCCTGTCATGTGCACCTGTGGTCTCCCCAGTCAGTGCAAGAAAACTTGAAAGATTTAATTGCTAAGAGTACTGAGGAAGGACATTTTCTTTAACTGGACCTGAGACGTGCTGTGGGACAACAACTGGCCTCAGTCTGCACAGACAGCACAGAATTGCTGGGGACCATCTGTTTATTTATTTATGCACTACAGATAATATTTTATTTATATAGTTTATCAGGACTTTGAGGATCATTTGGCTTTTTTTCTAACCAGTCAGGGGCTGTGATAGTTCAGTCCTCTGCCCAGCACCTAATTTCAAACTTCACTGCCACTTATTTTCAGAATTTTTTTTATGACACAGTGTCCTCCTGCAAGAGTTGGAGTAAGGGATTATGGCAACTTACCTTGGATTTAGGAAAGCACAAATCCCTTCCCATCACCACCTTGAAGAGAGCCATCAGTAATCCTTTCTGGAATGGACTGATTTATTTCTGTTTCTGACAGCATAAATTTACAGTACTTCTTGCTTCCTGGCAGAAGATTCTGAGAGCTACCGAAAACAGCTCTGTCCTCTTAACAGTGAGCCTTGCTCCTCTAAGCTACAGTGCTCAAGCCAATTCCAGCCAGAGCTTCCAGGAGAGATGTGCTGCTGGCTGAAGCTGAAATGGAAGGTAGAGCACAATGCACCAGTGCCAGATGGGATCTGTGCCCTCTCCTGCACCCATCAGGCAGCTTCAGTGAGGCCCAGGCCACTGAGACCCAACTTCCAGCAGAACTGTGTGGAGCTACAGAGCTGTGGAGGGTGCAGCCTGACACCCTTGCATGACAAACAAGCTCCCACTGAATCATCTGTGCAAGACAGAGCACACAGAAGTGATGTGACCTAACAAGCTGCCCCAGCTTGCTGCCTCACCCACACACTTGTTCCCATATCCCCCCTCCTGGAGAACTCCAGCTACCCCTCAGATAAAGCAGTTCCACCCATTCCATTTGGTCGGGCAGGAAAAAGAGCATTCCTGACAATGAGTGTCTCCTCACAGAAGCTCCAGTGCTTGCCCAGGAGCACCAGGCTCTGACAGAACGTGCTGTGCAAAGGCTTTGTTTGGAACTGGCAGTTCTGTGCTGAACAGCCAGGAGAGAGAAAAGCTCCTGGTTCACAGTTGCTGTTCCACACTGAACCCCCTGCACTTACTTTGAACAGAAGAACAGAAGGAAGAAATACACATTCTGTAAGGACCCAATGAAAATTCTTTTTGCTCTACTATTTAACAGGGTTTCATTTTATTAATACCAGTAAGAAACAGATATTAGCAAAGTAAAGTTGTCACTGAATATCTGCATCTCTAAATATAAGCATTACTTTTTTTTTACATTCAAAATTTACAGCTTTTGTATTCAATTAGAAATTCCCATAAGTTAGAATACAATATTCATTATTTTAAATACAGATCAGGAAAAATAGCTACAGCAACATTTAAAAGAAGGTTACAGCAGCAGGATTCTGTCTAAAAATAGGATATTACAATTTAAAGTGTCACTTCTTCAAGTAGGCAAGAGCAAGCAAATCATTTAAGAGTAAAATGACTGTTCTAGAACACAAACTCATCCAGTTAATGTTTACATATGCTGAGCAATTAAAATACATTCTATGTTTAAAACATGGATTAGATTAGCTGTTCTAAAAGGCTGATATGCAAATGATGTCACATAAAGGCTCATTACAATGCTGTACCTAAAACTATCCTTAATTTATCATAAGACTCTCACAAAAAAATTATACTGGAAACTGTTCCAAAGCAAACAAAAAGAAACATCACAAACTAATCATATAATGGCAAGAGCTTGCTTGAAAACCCTGTATCTGTTCCATACCATTGGCAGGAATTACCTTGCTGTATTTATACAGACTCAGTATTTATGATGAGAGTTATTACATATTCCACTACAGGTTTATTTGCATTTTACAACTGTGGTACTCATCACCTGCAGCACCCCAAACAAAAATATAGTCTCTAAAACTGAGGGAAAGCTCTCCAGGAGAGTGCAAAGTGCATTATTTTAACGAGTGCATCTTATATGTAGTTCCTTCTACAAATGCAGAACAAAAAGTGCTTGTTACTGTACAGACTGACATGCAGCATATTTGTGCTTTTTAAAGGCTTTTTATTTAATTGCTGCTCTTCAGTAGGAGAGGGGCAAATGCTTGTAATTATCAGCCCTTTTGCATTATGGAGAGGACAAGAGGAGGGGGAAAGAAGAGGAGGGATCTGAATGATAAAATGTAAAAATACTCCACAACTGTTTGAAAGGGGGGGGGGGGGTCATCTTTTTTTTTTTTTTTCCTCCTTTCTTATTGCTAGCAGCTGGTATTGGAATTGACAAAGTGCCCAGGAACCAGGCTAATGTCACCCATCAACCACATCCACTGTCAAAAGCGGGCAGTGCACAAACATTTCCAGTTCATTACTACATGGAGAAAAACCCTTTAAATACTGCATGAACCACACAGGAACTTTAGAGAACACTGCAGACACTCTGTTCTCCAACTGGAACGGTTTTCAAATGATGCAGCATCTTCAACCCAAGATGCTTCTGTACTAACCTTCCAGGCAAGGGTCATTAAAGTGAGAGAAACTCAACAGTGGTTTTACTTCTTAACGTGACTAAACTCTTTTTTATCTATTTTATATATATTTTTATATAAAATATATATATTATATACACACACATACATATACACTTATATATGTAAAATGCAAACGCAGATTGAACAATTCCGAAACGAGTCTGCATTCTAGGCAGGGTTGTTTTGTGCTTTAAAATACTCGCCCCCCACTCTGTGACTCAGCAGATGTCATCCACCAGCTTTGCCCCGTTGATGCCACGGTAGGTGACCCTGCTGGGCCGCACCAGGACGCCGTGGTTCAGCTTGCAGGTGAAGTAGCGCTTCTCCCCCACGGAGCCGTCGTTCCTGCCCTTGGCGCTGCGCAGCTCCAGCCCCAGCCACACCCCTGGGGCAAAGTCCGTGGGACCGATGTACCTGATGGTGCCCATCTCATTGGAGCTGGTCAGGAGAACCTGGGAGCCCTCGTGCAGCTTCACGGGCCCCTCGGAGGGAGCCGTGCTGCTGCTCCAGCTGCGCCGCAGCACAGAGCTCTTGGATCTGGTGAGAGAAGAAAGGGAAAGAAGAAAAAAGGCTTGGATTTTTTTTTCTATAAAATATCCAGGGCAAATCTGTAATTCAAGGAAGTGCATAGGGGGGAAAAACAACACCCTCAAATCCCTTTTCAGAAAAACTGGGTTCGATCTCATGTCACTAACAAACCATGAAATAACAGTAACAGGCTGCTACACTCGGCAGTCTGAAGTATTGGAAAAGCAATTTCCTTCACCCGACGCTAGGATCTACAATATTTACAGCAGGTGATGGTACTGGTAAATTAAGCCATACAAAACATTTTATTTGGGGCTTAAAACAGTTTAACTAAAGCAACTTTTAATATACAAGTGTAAGTCAGGATCACCAGGACAATGTGAAGTCCTTAAACAAGAGCCTCTGAACTTCACCCAGCTGTGTGAAAACACAAGCACATTTGGAGACTATGCAGTGATTAATGTTTAGAAATGGGAAAACAGTGTACTACTGGTCCATTTTGGAAGGAAAAAAATGAACATGTAAAACTCTAGATATCCTATATGCATGAAGGGGTTTCTTTTAGCAAAGCTAACAGCCAGCTCACCCAAGCACTTGAAACTCATAACACTCACCTAACAAAGGCATTTCTTCTGTTTATCTCCTTTTGTGAAGATGCAGAAGTGGTGCTTAAACTGCGCCTAAAACCTGAGTGGAAAGATTAATAAGCTGTGTAGGACTTCTTAAGAAAAAAAAAAACCTTTATGAACACATATTCTTTGTGTTTTCTTTATACCACTTCCACTACATTTGCTGCACATTCTCCCTGCTCATTTGGAAATTAAATGATGAAACTTCCCATGAATGTATATGCCACTATTATGTTTGGCTTTTCAGAGGGAACAGAAATTAAATTAAACAAACCAAACACGGGTAATTTGAAGGTCTTTTCATGAAAAGCTGAAGTAGAGGAAAAGAAAAACAACCACTTCAAGTACCTCACACAAGTTTTAGTAATTTCATAGGCACGTCCCTCTACTGATCCCTTCATCAATCTCAATTTGTAGTAAGGAGCAGGTCCCATTTCCCTTTCTCTCTGATTAGAATGCAGTATTAGCAATAAGGGAAAACTGCCAACAATTGTAACTGACATAATTCTTTCTGCCAGTAGAAAGAGCATTAAGAACAATATAGTATTCCACAGAGTTCCTTCTGCAGGCTACATTTTTAGGAAGGGAGCAGCCAGACTATTGGCTAGCATTTGGGGTCCCTGAAAATCTCTTGTGCTTCTGGAGAAGTTGGCTTTGTGCAGATGGTTTTGGCTGCAGAGCAGGGCCTGTGGGGGCTGCCTCACCCAAATCCCTGTGTCTCACACTCCTACCTGGAAAAGTGTGAGTTACTTTACTCCATGAAGTCTCTGTGAGAGAATCCAGAGAACCCGTTAGTCTGAAAAGCAATAACACAATAGAGAAGTCATTTCAGCTCAACTCTGAACAAACCTACTGGCTTCTTGTCAAATATTGATGAAGTTCTGATTCTTTCCTTCTCTATCTGCCCCCAAGAGACACCAACATTCCTTCTGCACTCAGGCTAGTATGCAAGAAGTGCCTGGAGCAAATCAGTGTATTTGAGTTACTTGCCTCTTACTCATTGAGACAGCAGGGATGATTCTGACGAAAGTTCCCAACAGCTTGCCTGAGCTGGCTTATTCAGAGAAATAAAAGCAAGAATGTGTCTGGCAGAGTAACTACATACAAATATAGGAGGAAAGAGTACAGAACTCTCGGGATGCTCTTCCTGGAACCTAAGGAAGAGACTACAAGCAAGTAGTGCATGCTTTGGATCCGCTGTGCAGTTAGCTGAGATAAAAAGAGCACTTCCAGTCATGTCCAAGGGCAATTTCCTTTTATAAATGAATTTAGCAGAACACATCAGGATTGGGTCATGAAAGTAAGGTTTAATGAACACAGACTATCAGAGGCCCTGGAATAAAAATACTTCAGGCAAGAGAAACGGGGAGATGCACTTCCCATTTTACATTCTGCTTTCAAAAAGCTGATCTAAAACCAACAGATTTTTAATGGAGGTTACAAACTTCCATTTGCAGAAAACATCTGTATCTTCTGTATCTGTTCAAAATTTTGCTTCACACTGGAAATGTATGAAGAAATCATTTGGCAACCCAAACATTATAAGAGGTTCAGTGCTCACCTCTGCACACGAGATGGGGGTGCAAAAATGCCATATCTGGGAAGGCAACTGAAGTACTGCACTCCTCCCACAGATCCATCGTTCTTCCCATGGGGCTTGTCCAATTCAATTCCACACCAGAACCCTACATTGGAAAACAGTAAAATCAGGGCATTTTGAACAAAACACTACAAACTTTTCTTCGTCCAAACCACTGGCATAGTTGGCATTCACCCAGATCAAGGAAAACAGTTTCTAGTCAGAAAATGTCAAGATGATAGTAATAAATACATATATTATAAAATGGTTATTTATGTAATTATGCAAAAAGTATACCCTAATAAATCTAATTATCTCAGCATTTTTATATGCTTTCAATAAAATCACTGACATTTTAATTAAAACAAAAAAGGTAAAATATTTGAGGAATATATATCCATGTATCTATACATACTAAAGTCCAATAGAACGTTACTGAACATAACTGGCTGTTGGACAACAAGGAGACAGGAAAGAGCAGCACTGTTGTTCCATGTTTCCCTCTTCAGTCCTCTGACCACATGGTTTATGCCTCATCTGAGATCATGAACAGTAAAATTTAAGTTTTGATATTAATTCATTCTTTCTCTCCATCTAGCAAGTTATAATTAATACAAATTGCAAGGCTGGTTGTATGATATCAAGAGAAGGGTGTAAGAATTAGAACTAGCCATCAATTAATCTCATACAGAACACTGAATAGGCAGCAAGATGTTAATGAGCTTGATCATTCATAACCTGTGATAAATGTGAGCTAATTACATAAAGGTGCTAAATTTCATACTCCATTAGTAGTCCTTATGCTATCCATCCCCAGAAGATTCAGAATTTAATTCAAGTCACTTGGTACTAAGGCATTGGATAAAACTGTAATTCTAATTATCAGCTCAAGAAACTCAGGAATGACAGCTTATGAATTAGAAGGGCGCAGTATATAAGAAGTTCTCCCCTTCCCATTTTTAGAATTAAATAAAGATCTGCATTGCAGCAAAAGGAACAAACCTTGGATAACTTCCAGAGCTTTAATACACATTATAACTGAAATACTTAAACATGCATCTGTTACATTTTCTATAAATTACTGGGTTAGCAAATGGTGATGATTTGTCATCTTCCTATCCTCACGTCTTACAATAGCATGTTTTCCTCCAAAAAATTATGTTCCTGATTTAAAGCAGAGAGGAAGAAGACTTAACACCGTCAAACAGCTTTCTGATTTCACAGTTGTCAGTGTTTGTGGGAAACAGTCCTTTTCTCACTGATCACTTTGTCAGCAACAACACAAAGAGTGCTGACATTGAAGTGGCCCTCAGGTCAGTGCCTGAGCAAGGGCTGCCTACAGTGAAACTGGGGAACAGGGCAGGGATGACACAGCTACAGAGGTTGTACCACATCCTTGCATCCTGACAGGTTTTTTAAATGCTGATGCCACCCACTGCCATGACAGAGTATTGCCAATCAACTTCTAATCACGGCCCTCACCCAGACCAGGTACTCACACCAACACTTACCAACTGCTTCTGCAGTACTCTTGCAATAAGATTAGAGACAGGGCCATAGAAGAAGATAAATTTGGTTACAATATAGGAGTCAGTCCACAACTGGCTGCCTTTGACAGCACTTGGCTTCACTGCAAAGTGTTTTTTAGCAAGGGGAAGAGAGAAGCTGAAAGGGAAAAATCGGTGGTAGGGGTTGGGGTTTTTGAGATATTTGTAGCTTTATTGATCTTGTGACCTAAAAGTTTGTTAGTTACAATTTTCATGTTCACAATTACCATCTTAAAGATGACAAATTAAGAAATGAGACTGGTACATGATGTAAGAGTGCCACTATTGAAAGAGACAAGCTGTGTCAAGAAGCATTAACACAAAAAGTAAGGAGTAAATGCATGTGATTTCAATACACTATATAGCCCTTTGGAGACTAATCTGAGGATTTTCAGAAAGTTTTGTTAAGAGTTCGACTCGATGATCCTTGTGGGTCCCCTCCAACTCAAGAGTATTTTGTGATTCTGTAACACCTACAACTCCAACATTGAAGTATTTCTCCTAATGAAGTTATGGTACTGGACAAATAAAAGTCACATTTTAAACCACTATTTTTTCCTGACAGTTGTATTGAAGTAAAAAAAAAGTCAGTAAAACATAGGAGGGAGAGAGAGAGAGAGAGAACTTGGAAACAAACCAATTTAAATTTGGAAATTTTTTTGGAAGGAGTGAGGGAAAAGACTGATTTCTCTTCATGTGCTCACATGTAAACTATTCCATACTGATTTGACAACATACACAAAGCATTGCACATACCTGGAGCAAATTTTGTTGTCCCACAAAATCTAACGGTGCCTGTTCTCTGTCCCACCACCAGTACTCTGTCTCCAACCTGGATTTCTCCATCAAGAGCATTTTTCCTTGTGGTTGGGGAACTATACAGCCCTGGTCAAGAGAAGAACAAGATATTAAATTAGTGACATTAAATCCTTAATAAAGCTTTCAATAGCAAGGCAGCTGATTAGTAAACTCTAACACAGTGTACCTTCAACACATAGCAACACAAATTTTGCTTAGACAAAGACTTGCTTTGTGCCAGCCTAAAAACTGGACTACAGCCTTTTCTCTGCTCTGAAAATCTACAATGACCAAGTATAAAATCACTTTGCATCTTGAAGATGTTACAAAAATATTTCTAAAAGTTGCCAAACTTAGGTTTATGGTTGAACTACTTCCCAAATGTCCTTCTCGAAATATCTCAGATTTTGAAACAACACAAGTAGTTCTACATAAGTACTCAATGCTGCAGTGAACTCCCCCCTGTGAAAATACACCTCAATAAAACAAACCATACCAGCACTAATCTTAGATGAGGCAGAAGACACTCTAGTCAGGGCCTTTTTATTGCTGCTTGGTGAGTTCTGCTTCTTGGAGTAATTCCGTTTGCCTTCCAAGGAGGCAGTGGAAGAGGAAGAGCTGCTGTACCCAGGAAAACCTAAAGACATAAATGAAAACTGTCCTTCAGGAATCGTATTTTGGAAAAGGACAGATTAAGCAGAAAGGAAAGCTTTGGTAATATGTAAGTTATCTGCTCTCAGTGGAGGGCAGAATACAAAGTAAGGAGCCGAAGTTAGAACTGGTTACTCAGCATTTACAACACCTGTAAGGAATGACATGGGTGCAAGTGGCCTGCCGTGGCAATACGATGATAGCTGAGTGCTAGAAAGTCTCCAAAAACCCATCTTTATTACTCTATGAGAGTTCATCTAAACAGTCCCAAGTATATTTATAAAAATATATGAGCTTTAGTAATAAGATCTTACCACCAGCCTTTCAGCATCCAGCCTAGTAAAGATTTGATGAGAAGTGGAAGGAAGGTGATATTATGTGAGTGAATTATTGCCTGGATTAAAGCCTACTATATTCCATTACATACTGTATTAATATTAAAATCTGTACTATAAAACAAGAATGGGGAATAAATCACTTTTATCTCCATTTGCAAACCCTAAAGTCTAAGCTGTCCAATAAGACTTACGTTCATCTTTCCTGCTTCCTTTCCAAGGCCTTCCCTCTTGTCCCATTTTCCTAACCCCTTCTGCCCAAAATGAGGCAGGGTACAGCAAGACACACCTATGCCTCAGCTTATCAATGTGAAAAATTAAGATGATATTGCTTATCAAACTTTCCAGACTTTTGAAAGGCTTAATCCATTAGTTTTTGCAAACAGCTTGATATCGTTGCAGCGTTAGTTTGTTCAGTGTCATTTAATTCTCCAGTTTTGCAAAACAGGAAAGAACTGCAAATGCAGTGGGTCCAAACAAAAGCTGAGGACAGAAATCTGAAGACTCTGAGATACTCACTGCAGCTCTCCTACAATGAAGAAAATGCAAATTCCTGACTAAATAGTGACTGAACAGGCAAACTTCAGCTCCATGTCTGAGGCACAAACACACATGTGCATTTACAAACACATGCTACAAGTCCTTATTTAGACACCAGTCCAGGAATGGATTCACTGGAGGTCAGACCACCATTTTTACAGGGATGCAACAGAAACTGCTCCAACCAAACCTGTCATCAGGATACTTCATTTTGTGGGAAATCACAGGGTGGAAGAAGGAAGAGCAAAAAGGACTTCAGCAGGTCCTATAATTGATTCCTTTTCGTTCAGGCAGAACAATTATTTGTTATAACACTCCTGACAGGTGAGTATTTGGCCTGTTCTTAAAAACCTCCCATCAAGGAGATCTCAAGACTTCCTCAGTAGTGTATTTCACCACATAATTATCTCTAGTGTTACAGGGCTTTTTACCCCCCCCAACAAATATAAAACTTCAATCACCACCAGTTTAGGTCAAGGATTTTTACTCCCACTGCACATGCAGAGTGGGTTATACTATTTCTTGTATTCCAAAGCTTCCAGTTTTATGCCTTTCATCTTCTATCTTTTTAAACACATAATCACAAATTTCAAGTCTTTATTCCTAAGTCATGTTTTATTCATCCAGTTATTGTCATGTCTTTCTGAATTCTCTCTGAATTCACAACTGCTCACTCACAGAAGCTATAAAAAGATGCTTTCCCTCACAGACCTGCTGGAGAAAGTCAGAGGCCATGAAGATGTTCAGAGGGATTAAGCACCTCTCCTATGTGGAAAGGCTGAGAAAGTTGGGGTTGGTCAGCCCCAGAGAGGCCTAATTGTGGCCTTTCAGTGCCTGGTGGGGGCCTACAGGAAAGATGGACAAAGTTTTCACAAGTGCATGCAGTGACAAGATAAGGGATAGAGGCTTCAAACTGACAGAAGGGAGGCTTAGATCACTCATCAGGAAGAAATTCTTTACTGTGAGGGTGGGAGGCACTGGAACAGGTCACCCAGAGAAGCTGTGGATGCCCCTCAATGATCTTTGAGGTCCCTTCCAAGTCAAACTACTCTGTGATTCTATGACTTAAAGCATATTCAAATTCACACTTCACATTATTCCAAAGAAATACTGCTTTTACCAACACATGATTTTATACAGAAAACCTCAAAAGAGACACAACTTTTACGGTTTGTTCAAGACAGCTCAAAGTGAGGTCCCTTTGTGCTTCAAGTTCAGCAAACAAAGTACTGCTGTGGTAGAACTTTTTACCCAATTGTGAAACAAGGTAATTGCAGAGAATGATTCCCATGCAAAAGGCACTCTTGAAAAGCTGGTTTCATTTTTCATATTTGAAGCCTGTTATTGTGAGTCTGCCATGATACGACGCCAAGACTGTTAAGCCCTATCGGATGTAACACTTTATTACAGAAGCACGAACATACAGATAGAGAAGCCAAGAGAGAAAAAAAATGCCAACAGAAATATTAAAATCTAGACAGCTACAATACAGGGCAAAAGGTCTCCCTCAGACACCTCAGCTGGTAATTCTGCAGATCCTCTGCAAGATCATTTACTAAGAGCCAGCTTTAAGGACTTGCCTATGTTCCTGCCCAAGAATTCAGACAGAAGTGGTTACCAAACCAACACAGCACACCAGCCAAACATCCACACAAATTTGTTCCTAGAAAACTAAATGCCTACAGCCTGCTTGGGACTTTAATAAAAACAAGCAAGGCAACCTTTTTTTATAGTGTAGACACAGGGCTTTTACAGAGGTAGGACAGCGGTAATACTCCCTCTGTCATACACAGAATTTTTCTTAAGATGTTAAAAAAAATTGAAAATGAGTTAATTACCATCTTTTGCAGGTACAGTTTTTCCCCTGTTAGCAGTCATGACATTGTTTTCAGAAGCACTGTCTCTTTTTGCCATATGTAGACCTATAAAAAGAATATATACCATTAAATATATACACCCTATCAAATAACAGTAATTTTACAGGACAGTCATGTACAAAACCAATTTGACAGATTTGCAGATTACTGGATGCATGGAAAATGGATAAAACTGTACAATTCCTTAGACACTTGATAAATGGGTAAAATGAGAATCGCACAATTGTTTTGATGGATAAGCACAGATATTAAACCCCTTAACAAATTAAACCAGTTCAAACTATCTTACCAAACAATAAAAAAATAGTCTATAAAACACTAATTTTTATATTGAAGGAGTTTTATTTAAGTATTTCAAACATTTATATCTATAACATTCACTTTTATAGTACTTAAGATCTACTATTCACCAGTATTAATTTCACAGTTTCTGCTTTAAAGATAAAGGTTTTGAGAGAGATTTGAGGTCAAATCTTTATTCAAACTACAAATAATGACATAGGCATGCCAGTATTATTTTTCAGAACCTAACTCTCAGAGCAATGTTGTGATAGGTGTAGGAACTCGTACTCTTACCTAAGTTACGGTTTGCAAACAGTCATTTTGCATTTCTGACAGTTTCCTACCCTAACTCAATGAAGAACAAGCTTATCTATTATTTATCTCCTCCCTGTCATGAAAGAAAAATCACATTTTTTTTATTTAACTACATCTCTCATCTTAAATAAGCCACAGGGACTGAAACAGTTTGTGAATGCCGTGTATTTCCCAAAATTTTATGGCTTAGCCATTAAGGCATCAGATCAAAAAACCAGTTGGTTGTGACTGATAACATGTTATTTAATTTTATCTCAGTAATCCTTTTCCTAGGAACTTGAAAAAGATCTTTTCTCATCAATCTGATGGATTATTCAAATCCAGTAGGACCAAATAAAATTTCAAAACCCCTACACAATATTATGAGTATATTTTACTTTGCAGCTTATAACCTTATCTACAAAAAGCACATTAATTTTTCTTGAATCATTACAAACCAATGTATTGCAGGGAGAAAGTTCAAAGGAAAGAAACGTGACCCGGTGATGCACATAAACACTGCAAACCCAAACTGTGCCTCTGCAGCCTTGTCCTTCCCCCACTGCAGCCAGTGAATCAGCCAGGCACATTAATTCCAATGGACCTTTCTGTGCAAGGACTCCCTGCACACAGCAGCTTGCAGACACCTACACCCAGTGGAGGTAAGCTCTCCTGGGCAGATGATGCTTAACTCACTCTGATCTCTACCTTAAAGCAAGGTATCAAATGTTTAAATTTTACAAAGACACAACTGCACCTCTGTGAGAGAAAGGGTGAGTTATGACTAAACTGTCTGCAATGAAGCTGTTTGTGACAAAGGAAAAATCCCTTCCATTGTAGTCTAATGGGTTACAAACAGGTCACAGCAAAGTGAATCTAACACTGGAAAATATTTAACAGAAGTCAGCAGCTTGGATCTGCTCCTGAGCAATACTCCTAACAAACTGCTTATCTCAAGAAGCTTTTTATGCAAGATGGTAATTTATAAATAGCTTGGATCTTGTGCTAATTGTAAATACAGACACTTAAAACTTCCTCCCCCCTCAATTTATGCAGAGAAAAGTTACATAAGTCATCCCAAAAGCTGTCAAAATGCATCTCTTCCTGGCATCAGCCTGGTGCATTGTTTCTATACCCTGCATATTATGGGTAAAGTGTGCAGTGTTTTAGGGTGCTTAGGTAAATTCAATGAGAATGTGTGTTATCTTCCATCCTTTAAGCTGTCAGTCACTTTAGTGTGAGCCACCTAAACAGGGCTCAAAAGGCAAAAGAAATGCTAATGAAATATTTAATGACATTATTAAGTAGCCAGCCAAACACAGGGGAGGGAAAGGGGGGCCAGATTATGCATGGCCAGCACTGCACACAGCAGGGAAGGGCCTGTTCTCCAAACAACTTGGAACCTGAACAGTCAGAAATCATGGATCATTCACTCCACAGGGAGGGAACTTACACAGAAGGATTAAGTAATTTGAGCAAATTACTAAGAAACTAAACCAGAGCCAGAGACTGAGCCCGTAACTCCCATCAGTAGACTGAGGCCTTATTACAAGGACAACCCTTCTCTTCTAATTTGGCACTGGTTTTACTTAGATAATTTAATTAGAAGATAAAACACAATGAGTTAAATAGCTCCTTGATCATATTGCCAGAAAATAAATCCCCTCAATTTCTAGACATAAAGGTGTCTAGATTATTTACTAGATTTTCATTCCTTGCAAATTCTTCAGGAATATCTTAGTAAATGGAACCTCATTAAGTTGAGACACTTAACTGGTATCACAGCCAATTAGAAATTACTTTAATGGCTCAAGAATAAATGTTGTGGTGGGAGGTTTTCTTTATAGAGTATGTAAGGAGCAGAAACTGTCACAGTACATCAGATCACTGTAATCACTCCACAGCTAGACACAACATCCTTCCAGTACCAGGAAGTCACAGGCCAGTGAACTTCCAACCACAACACCATGGAGTCAATAAATACCCTATCACCTCATCCCAGATTATGAACTAATTCCAAACAAGTATTTTAATACCAAGATTTACTAATTCTTGAAGATTAGTATCGCTCCATCCTGTGCAAGAAAACACTCACCAGAATTCACTTTGGAAGTTATGTGTGTCACATCTACTTTCTTGGATTTGACCAAAGGTGAAGACCGCACTGAAGAGCTTCGTACAGAGCCTTTTTTGTGATCTGAAGCCTTGCTGATTTTGGAAAGGGGTGCAAAGATACCTGGAGACAAAATTGTATGTGGCAACAAAGAGGCATGGATAATATTACTGTAACAAAACTTTGCAGCTGTTCTCCCTCACATCAATTAATTCAGGGTTTTTTTAGCCACAATCATAACTTGCTATGCTGACAAAGCACTTGCACAGTAGAAAGGACAAGGTCAAATGAAGAGTGAAACCAAAATCCTTATCAAGCAACTTGAACAGAGTAAGTTGGAAACACTCAGTAAGACTATCAATTAGAATCTCCTTTTTGTCCTATCAGTAACATTCAGTCTCCACTGCCACAAAACACAGGACTTTGTGGCCATGGCACATCAATTAAAATACCTCAAGCTCAAAGTTAGAGAAAAACTACAAGCACGAATGTCTTACCAAGGAAGACAAAGCAGGTAAAGACATATGGCCATTATTGTTATTGTATGAACAAGTAGTTCAACAGTATAGATAAAAACCAGGAAATCTCACAGTTTCAAGGAAATAACCAGAAATTTTGACTGGTTGGTTGTTTCAGTTGTTTTGCAAATAGTTGCAGCCAAAACAGTAGGGACAGCTAAAAGAACCAATAAATCAAACAAAGCACTACAAAGAAAAGCAACAGAATCTGTTTTTATCCTCCCAAAAGGTTCATATCTTCCAGTATTCCTTAAAATTTGGGGGTTAAAAAGTTAAGAAAAAAATAAAATAAAGGCTATACCGCGTTTTGGTGCACACTTGAAGTACTGGACTTTTCCAACACTTCCATTGTTCTTTCCTTCTGGTTCATCCAGCTCTACACCAGCCCACTGGCCACTGGCAAATTCCGTTGTGCCACAAAATCTTAAGGTACCAACCTAAGAGAAAAAGCATCGACACAGAATGAGTTTGTTAAACAAGTATTGTTCATGAGGAAACAGTATCCAGTATGAAAGAGACAGCAAGTAATCTCCAAGCTTTTCATCACAAAAATACAAATATTATTTCCCTCGTTTTTTCACATTCCTACCTTTCAACACCACTCAGTACATTTTCCAAAATATCTTAGTCCTTCTGGGTATATTTTGCATTAAACAGCAGCCATGGTTATGGGCAGATCTCACAACAGATAAGAATTAGACAGTAAGAACCACTGCAAATACAGCTGTAGGTCAGCAAGGTACAGCAGCACATGCCTAATGAGAGGTTTTACTTTCACTGTTTATGCAACAAGAATTCTAGAATCAGGACTAGGTATGTTCCTGAACTGGAGATTCCACAGAAATATTCAATTAGACAAATCTGTGTGTGCATAAATACACACATACAAGTATATATATTTATATATATACAACAAAGGTTCAAGGGTAAACTTCAGAGCATAGTAATTTTTTTCTTTGGAAAAGATTTGTAAGTCTTCTATTCCCTCCTTAAGATTAAACAAAATTTTAAAAGCCAGCAAATGTTTTAAACATTTGCTGTTGCTTCAATATATACTCTAAAGTCTGAACAGATAAGCATAGGAAGAATATCAAGACAGACCAGTCTTGCTGGTGGACTTCATTCCCTACAAGTACACATTATAAGCTCACACACTTCAACCAAACAGGGGAGGAATAACTAAGTGAGATGCATTTAACATTGATTTAAATTCCTTTTTATATTTGATTTTTAAATTAGTTTTAATAATAAAAGCCTTTGATCTTTCAGTTGCTCAGTTGTCATCATCTTATGTGACCTTAATACTATTAGTTCATTTTACACTGACTCCACTGTTTAATCCAACCTTCAGAGAGTAAACAGATAGGAACTTTTTACTATAAAACCTTCCAGCTACTCTTTCCTAGTGTCTGTAAAGAAATAAACACAAGCCAGAGCTTCTTTTATGCTGAAGATCTCCTTTAAACTTGATTGTTATAGTCAAGTATGTCACACTAATCTAGAGTGAGACCTTTTAGCTACCAACACAGGGATCGAATTCAGACAGAGGAAGTTTGGCCAAGCAGCCCCATGGATTCCTACAATTCCTCCACTTACTTTCCAGGCACCAGCCAAGGGCACTCACTGAGCAGAAAGAAGAGATCAGCCACTATATGAAACCGGAGGTGGGAGACAGCAAAACTGCAGCTCCAATTTTGCCCCAGGACTTGTGCAAGCAAGGAGCAGGGGATCTCTCCTGTGAGACAGAGCAGCAGCAGTTTTCTCCCAGCTGCTGGTCTCCCTGCACTCCCATTTCATCAGATGTGATCCAAATGGACACTCCTTCTATCAGAGCAGGAGCTGGTGGAGCTGTGGGGCCCCAAATCACGTACACACAAACACCTGCTTACACATCTTCCTACCCTGTAAGATAACCAGAATGACAGGCGCAGTAGGAGACAAGAGAGGAATCCATTCCCCCTCTGGCATCCACTGTGCTTGGCCTTCAAGCTTCATTAAAGCTGACATACTAGGAGACTGCAAAAGCAGGAAAGACAACAGGAACCCGTAAATCTTGCTCCAAAAAATGCTGCTGTTCCAAGTGCCCTCATCCCAGCTTCCATATTCCAAAAATGAGAACTGATGCAGGAGAAGGTTAAAAACAGGGCACCATTTTCATCATCCTGTTTTCACTTCTGCTCCACCCTGCAGGAATTTAGGAGTATCGAGGGGGAGGGGAAGGCAGGGCTGGGAACAACTTCTCCATTCAGGCTAATGGAGAAAAGGGGTGGGAAGCAATGTGGGAGTACTGCACAACAGCTCCTCACACACAAAGGAAGGAAGGGAGGAAAGCTGGCGTGGAAATGAAAGTTCAAAAAGCACAAACACATTCCTTCTTCCCACCTGTTCTAGAACAGATTTGGCTTCCTTAAAGAAAAACAAGCTAGCTTCAAAGCCCTGCTGGCCTTTGCCAGCACAAAACCAGCTTCCAACTTCTTAAAAAACACTGCAACAGCATAAAGAATTAGAAGAATAAAAGTAACCAAGCCCAGGCAGCTCTATCCATGCACAGTGAGCACATCAGAGCACAAACTGTACTGTGGGCCATACTTGGAGGAAACATACACAAGAGCACCAATTTCACTTTCTTGCTCTAAAGCCTCCATTAATTTGCACTTACATTATCTCCCCTTGCTGCCACTGTGATTTCTGATAAAGAAACTTCTGTCTTTAAAGAATAAGTAGCTTTCTGTAGATACTTCAGTTAAAATGCCTTCTGCATAGCTAGTGATTCCTTTGCCCTGACCCAATTTCAAGAATACACCAAATTAAAATACACAATGGAAGCTGCTTCGCACTCTAGCTGGAAATCACTTTGGAACATTTCAGTTGTGACAGTTACAATTCGGAAGTTATATTAGGAAAACTATTAAAGCGAAAGCAATTCAAAGATAAAATTTTGCTCACAAATGCTTTCAATATTTACCAGGAAAAGTACTTCTTTAAAAGAGTTCTAGCACTGTTAAATCATTTTAGATCCCTTGCTATCAGAGCAAATAAAAAGTCTGAATACTGAATGCAATAGTAAGATTACAGTTTTCAAATATATTTTTAGAAATGTGGCTATGGTGGGAGCTTCTAAAAAGCTATTCAGATTTGAGCTGGACCTCTATTAGCTACATCCTTACATTTCCACAGAACTATGTAACAACCCTGCTGGCACAGCACTGCTTCAAAGATTTTAGCTGCATTGCACCAGTGAAATTAGGTTACTACAGGCTAAGAAGAACTGAAGGGTTTTTTCCCTGCCTCCTGGAAACTATCAGGAGTACTTCATGAATGCACACTCCTAACGAAGCTGGGCAACTCGCACAGTAATTTGTGAATTTTACCATTGTTTTAATGTGACACCAAAAATGTTAATAAAAGCTGAGCCACGCTGATGTACTATGGGAGACTGTTAAAAATTATTTACAGACATAAAATGCAGCCTGTGCCTGTCAAAACTGCTTTTCATAATAGTGACTTTATCACACAACTCTTCAGCTTATTACTTTCCATAACCAGTTCCTTGCTGCCATCCAGAGATCACACCCTGCAGAAAGCATTTCAGACCTTCAAATTGAGGTGTGTCTCCAAAGGGGTAAATAAATGGGCTCTCCAGGAATTATGAGGGTAGTACCAGGCTGGTGGCCATACCTTCTGTCCTGCAATAACCACACGATCTCCCAGCTTCAGGCCAAGCGATAGAAGCATGGCCCTGCCTGTGACGTGGTCATAGGTTGGAATCATGGCTTTGGAGATGTCACATGAGAGAGGCACTGCATCCAGCAGGATCTGCTTGATTTCCTTTGCACTGGCTGCTGCATCTGCCATTTCCAGTGGCATATCTACTGGATCAGGAACCACGTCTGCTGGAATCTGCCCTTTGTCATTCTGTAGAAACATAACATAGCACAGGATTTAATGTTGTGACAAGATAAATCTGATCAGGTGAAACCACAGCGTTTTATGAACTGTTTAATCTTCTTTATTAAATATTTTTCCTAGAATATAAACAACTATGAAAACATCCACATTTTTAAATAAGGATGCCAAAACATCCTTAGATAGATAAGCTAGCATGTACAGCATCTCATTTCCGAGACCGACAAGTAACCAACATCTTCCAACTTAAGAACATTATTAGGACTCAGAATACCTGAAAAAAAACCCTGTGTGTATCTGTATACCTGAACACAGAGTTAGGAAAGCAAGGCAGACTTCTGGTCTGTTATGCCAGGATTGAAAAGCCAACTCCTCCCAAAGAATATATCTCTACCCCACATCTAGGTTGCTTCTCGGTAAGCCTTATTCCAAATGTGAGAGGGAATTTAATTAATGTATTTTGCATATATAGAATATGTAAATGTGATGGCTCACATCAGTACCTGAATAAATCTGTTCCGGTTTATCTAGAGATAACAGACTATCCTACAAGAGGTGAATTAAGGACAGAGTCCTTTTCAAACATGTCCCATTCCCAGAGAGTCGTGACTGTGATTCCCTGTGTGTCCTACATGACAGTCCAAGTTTTTGGAATACCAGCTCCCCTGGAGTTAACCCCAACTCCAGGCCAGTTGCCCAGACAGCAGATACTCTCAGGTTGCTCCAGGGACAGTTCTACCCACACTTTCAGCAAAGCCATTGGTGTGGAGCTTCAGCTGTCTGCTCATTTTCACAACATCTGAGGAAAAATAATCTTCTCAGTCTTCCAAATTTGTCTCAACTGAGCCCCTGGACTCAGACATTAGCAGAAGCTCAAAGTAGGAATGATGCAGAGTAAGACTGTATTTGTTTTGGTCCCTTCAAAACAGACTAGAAGTTCAATGTTTCCTGAGCCCCCTCTCAATCCATCTCAAAGCTGGAAAAGTATAATCCTTACTCAGTGTTTACACTGCTGTTTCCAAATAATCAAACTCTACACACTGTCTCTAGTCAAAACTTTATTGCAGGTTTGAGCAATTCAACACCCACCATTCCTTAAAAATCTCCAATCACTCTGGTAAGTAAAAATCACACCTTAAAAACAGGATACAGCTGGGTTAAAGTTGAGTGGGGAGTTTGTTTAGAGTTTGTAGTCATCACATTAGAGATTATTTTGGTCACATCAGTCCCACAATTCAGCCCACCAGGTGTCCTGCAAACCTCTGTGCCAACACAAAGCAGTACAGAGCAGTGTGGCAAGAAGGCAAAGTGGAAGCTCAGGATTTCTCTTCTCAAGGGCACAGCCACCTTTGCCAGCTCAGAATGCTTGTGCAACTACAAAGCAGGGTTCTCTGTGACAAAAGACTCCTAAACACACAGCTGCCAGAGAACTTGAGACACATACATGGACACTAAATAAAGAGACAAAGAAGAAACCTACCATTTTTTAAGAGATCTAGGTTGAATATCATGAAGAACTGTACAGATAATAATGCTTCAGAAGATTTCACACCAACAGTGCTACATAAAATAATTACTTTTGAGGACCCTTAAAACAATTACGACTTCTCATTTAAAACAACCCCCTGCATTTGAAAATGGAGAACTGAGATACTGGTTTTGCTAAACTAAGAAAACCTTCCAAGCCCTTCCCCACCCAAAAAATAAACAACAAAAAAAAACCCCCACACAAAACAAGAAACACCCGAATCAAACACAAAACTCAATTAAAACCCAAGATTTCTGGCTAGACACATACAGCAACACTTTGCACTACAACCTATGTTTATTATTAGGTTACTAAGCAGAGCAGGTGATGTTTATGCATTCTCAGTTACTCATGCTAACACCAGGCTTACTGCTAAGCACAACACTGCATTTCTGGGGGGCAAAGACAGCATTCCATTCCTGAAAAGATCCCCCACTGCCATGACACCTGTTGCAAGACATCCATGAATATTAATAAACAGAAGCTCAAACAACAAATAGAAGAACCTCCTGTAAGTTGTTTGAACAAATGAACTAGACCATAACACAAAAATACAAACTTCAACACACAAGTAGGACAAAGCATACAAAACCATTCACTATGAGTCACAAATATTTTTTTCTGAGGCACTATCACTCCATGTAGCACACTTTTAGCTAACCAAAGTCCTGGACAGACTGTTCAGTTTTTCCAGGTACCTTTTTCACCTTTTGGTGAATCTACAACCTAACTCCTTACCCTAAAGGCAGGATTTGCTCCATGTTCCAGTAAACACTTGACAGCTCCTGTGCATAGGTTAAATGCAGCAATATGCAAAGCTGTTCCAAAATCAAAATCACTACAGGTGGCATCCACATCTGCAATTAAACATCACATGTGAGGTATGCAAGTCTGTCACATGAACATTTCCCCCTACAGATTCCTTTTGAGGACATTCATTTTTACAGTTTATGTTAGCATTTATACAGAGACACCACTATTTATGTACCAAATGCATGTAAGAAGTAATTCTACACAGAGTATCAACCTTATTTGCATGTGTTTATTCATACCATGAACCAACCCGGAAGATGAGCATGTACTTTTACTCATTTTTTAGTACTGATGGCTTAACTGCAAAATTGCTGCTATTCAGTATGCCCATCTACTGTGCCAAGATTAACAAGTGAGTAACTTGAGGTTTGCAAGTAAATGAATGTTTTAATGTTTCAGAAACATTTATATTTTATTGCTTCTAGGTATCAAACATCAAAATGAGATGCACCTTCAACCAGTTGTTTTCCTTTGTGAGCAGGGAGCAGGGCAAGGGAAAACTGATTATACATCTGCCTTACATTGATTTAATTACTAATGGCCAAGAATTAAGTAAGAGTTGATGATTATTAGAACTTCTTTGTTTTCAAAGAATTGCACTCTGAAGGGTCTCGCACTGATAGCCTGGAAAATGGAGCGCTGCATTTGACTGGAAGAGATTTAGCACCACATATATTTCTATCAGTTGTTCCCAATATATCTTTCAATCTGCTATGAAGTTATTACTGTTCCAGAAGATTGGTGTTTAAATGTCTGTTTAGTCTGAGGCTCCTCTCTTAAATTACACAAGAGAGATGCCATTTTGAGTCAATTAGGTATAGGACTGTTAATTAAAAATGCCAGCTGATTAAATACACAAACCAAAAGACCACAAGTTTATAATGTTCCAATTTGAAATACCAGCGAGGAACAAAACTTTCCACCTCAGGGCTGAAGAGTCTCATCATATTTTCCAGTATCAGTCTCCATCCCGAAAAAACACTAGCCCTTCTCACAATGCCATAAACAAAGTATATCCCAACTGCATCAACATCCTTATATAGTTACACTAAATAAACATTTTGGGGGCAAATCAACATATATAGAAGAAACATAGTTATATACGTCTGTACAGACATGTTAAGTTCATACATACTAATAAAAATTGACTCAATTTTATAAAGATCAAAGGTAAAAAATTTGCAATCAAAATTTAACAGTTTTGCAATTGCACTGATTGAACACAAACATGAAAAAAGACTGAATTCACATGGCTCAGTCATAATGAGAGCTACGTAGGCAGAAGACATTACCAGTATAAAACCAGCTAGAAGCTGCATACAGCCACTGAAACTTCAATGGAATACAGCCAAACATTTTCTGCACACACAGGAACCAACCTGCAGAAATACTGGTCAGTAGCATCACCTACTGAGCCAGCAACAGTTGCATGTATTCCTATTGTGTAAAACAACTGATGTGTGGTTTGGTTTTTTGAATTAGACTGTGTGACTTCCTCAGACTTGCAAGTGTCATGCTTAGATTTTCTGAACAGTTCTCTTACTGCTTTGATCTAAGTGGGCATAGTAGAGGTGACAGAAAGAAAGACAAATATCAATTGTTACCACGTAACTACCTCCAAACTGTCTAGAGGAAAATAATATACAATTTTTGTATCTAAAACTTCTAAAAATCCAAGATCAAATTAGCTCTCTCTTGTAACAACTGAGGAGTAAATCTGTATAAAGAATTAACTACAGAGTGTCATAAAGAAAACAGTTTAGCACTAAGTCAAAAGGAAACACCTGTGCTTCACAATGGGTGTCTCAGAGTCTCAAGACCACTGTCTTGAAAAGTTATTTATACATTAACGACCATTTTTTCTCCAGTTCAGTATGGATCCATCCAAAGCATATTCACCTTCTACGTATGTTCTTCCTTCTCTGCAAACTGCCTGATGAAGTATGGAGCTAAAATTATTCTATTAATTCAGACTAGCCATTGTTTCCAAGTCACAGGGCAAATAATTTTATGTATTTCCTGAGATAAAAAACATCAGCTGCTTATCCAAGAATTGCCAATAGCCAAGACGTTTAACCGGAGTGGTTTCCTTGGAAATCCGAGCAAAGTCCCACCCCTTCTGTAGGAATAGCACAGGAGGAGAACACCAAATGCAAATAAGGTCTGAAAGGAGACTTAAACAGCTGATGCAAATTATGGAGACCAGCCTATTGAAATGTGATGTGGACTTAACTACTGTGCAGTCTGATTTTGTCTTTTGTTACCAACTCACACTTGTCACCTCCTCAGCACATCACACCAGTAACAGCACTGCTTAACAATTACCTCCATGGAGATTCAAGATGTGGTAAGCAAGCCTTGGGTACTCCAAAAGCCTACCAGCTTTTCAGAATGTTGAGACAGAGTCCCTAGCTAAAAAATCCTATTGCAAATTGGCACAATCAGAATGATATTCAGTAGAAAAAATTAACGTTTGTACAATTTTAGTGATGAAGTTGCTTACTGTTTTTGCTGTCCTGACCAAATTAGAAACAAACAGTTCTGGTTCAGAACCATTTCTGTATTTCCATCTGCATTAGTATAAATAGGGCTCCAATTACCAATCCTTCACAGTATCATTCCAAAAGGTACTATCTATTTGTGCCAAACACTTAAGCCAAATTGTTCCTCACACAGGACCTTCTACATAGCTGACAAATGGGAAAAATGAGATTGTCAAAATTGCCTCAGTCACAGCTTTGCCACATGCAATCACCAGACCCACCATTACTCCTTTACCCTTCTTCCAGCATTTCAAACACACTTCCCAATGTTTAAGCAACCTTAAAAACCACAAGAATGGTTATACCTTTGCTTTTCTGCAAACATTCTCTTAGTTCTCAATAATTTAAGATTAACCTGTTTGCAGTCGATCTGAAACTTCTATTGTCTTGTACCAAGCTCAAGTTTAAAAACCAACAATGAAAACAGTACAGTAAACCTCTAAAAACAGGTCAAGAGAAAAACGAACCAATGAGGCTTAATAAAAGAGTAAGAAATTATTTATGTATAATGGATAAACAATCCCCACACTTAATAACCACTATACATCAGCTTAGGATCTACAAAATATGGACAACTACATGAAATGAAGTTCACAATGCCTACCTTTTGGCTTTGCATTTTTCAAAATAACACTGATCAGTTCTGGAACATCAAAGTAGGCAGCATAATGCAAGGCATTCATATTTGTCCAGCGGCTGCGTAAGCTGCTGTCAGCACCCAAATCAATGAGCTGTGTTGCAAATTTTACAGCAGTTTCAACATCACCTGCAGGGTAATTTTTGTAAAATATGCATGAGTGATTTATTTGTTTGATTTCAAAGAACACACACGTTTATGTGTAAGACAAAATGTATATTAAGCCCTTCAAGCTCACAGTTGAACTATTACTATGCCTTTCTTTTTAGGATTAGGATACAGAAATCTTTGTTTTTTATCATAAAGGGCTGAAATCTCTACTCTAGTATAACACTACCTGATTTTCTCTAATACATGTGTCAGCCATCAAACCCAGGGGTTTTAGTATCTGATAGAAGAAAAAAAACAACATCACAATGCTGAAGCTTATGTTAAAAGATCTGCCAGCACAAGGGAAGATGATCTACATCAGACCTCACTCAAAATCAGAGAAGCAGGCTCAGGTCAACAAAAATATAACACAACATAGAAAAGTTAATGGGCATGGTCAAACAGAGTTAAATATGCTCTCATTTCCAGTATTTATGATCATAATAACGCAAACAAAGTTTATTGTTCTCTTCTGACATGAACAGGGTGAAAGGAGCAAAACAAAGAAAAGCCAGTCACCTAAATGATCTGCTGCAAGAAAACTGCAGCAAAAACTACAGCAAACTTGCAACTTGCACCTCAGTCTGAAACTGCCTTTGCTACACAAAATACCTGTTTAAACTGGTACTACTGTGTGCAATACCTATTCCACTAACTCAGCCTGCTCCCCATGGCTACAGCTGTAACTGCACTGCAGTTCTGCACCTTCCTTGCTCATGGCCACTAGAAGAGAGAAAACCAAGCACAAAAAAGAAAAAATCTACTGCAAGGAAAAATTCTGTAACAATCAGCGGGATAAGCTTATGTGAGTCAACCAGGTTTTTATATCTGTGATGACTTGTTTTACTCACCAATGCCATGAGCCCCTGATTTGCAAGTGTAATGCAGGAGGGTCATATCAGTCAGTCCATCTCTGTCATTCACATTGCAACCTCTTTTAATGATCTGAGAAGCAAGTGGAAAACAAATACATTTTAGCTCTGACATCACTACCATTTCATAAGTTATTTCAGATATATTGACTCCTGGATTCATTGCAATGGCTAGTAACAAAGAAGCCTGCCAGAAAAGACTAACTGCAGAACTGAGCAACATACACAAACATAATAAATAGCATTCTAATTAACCTTCATTATTTATAGATTTTAAAATTCTTTATATTGCTCCTTCTGAAGTATACGCCACATGCTAAAAAGTTAAGCAGTTAACTGCATGGGAAAATTATTTATGAAGCTCTCCCCTTGTTCTTTTATCTCTCAACACTTACCCACCCCACACCCCCAAAACAAACCCCCCAGTTATAGTATGCTAGGGTTAATCTTCACTGAGCTTCCCCACATGTCCAGAAAAGCCTGTAATCCAGAAGAAAAATAAGAAAGTAGGATGGAAATACGAGAAACTGATTTTGTGCCTTGGAAATATTGCCCTTAAGGTCAGGCTTCAATGGCAACTTCATATATTGGAGTTTGGGATTGCTACTAAATATGAAACTGAAACACCAAGGTGAAGGGTCTCAAAACAATTGCCTTGAGAGAAACATTGCTTATACCATCTATGCAAATGCACTGAATTTTACCCATCATCTTTCTTTTTCCAAATAAAAGCTGACAAGATGAGGAATGCAAGGCATGATCAGTCACTAGTTGTTAAAAAGCAGAAACTGTATCTGCATTTATGATTAATTCTGCTTCTGAATGAACTGATTTTATCCACTGTCAACACACTGTTTAACATTGAGAGCACTCAAGGATCTTCATTAGTATCTCACCTCATTCCCAATAATATCAATATTCTGCTGGACCTGTGGAACCCACTGCCTTAAGATAGCAAACAATTCAGAAACTGACGTTTTGGGGTTGAAGAGTATTTCTTGGCATGCTGCATCATTGGGATCGAAGAAGGAAAACTCTGTTTTAAAAAAAAAAAAAAAGAGTCCTTATATAAAATCTTGATGTTTAACATGCATCTAGTTTTTCAAACTCCATCACAATTTACATGGAACATACTAAAATACAAACAACATGCTCAAATCAGGAAGGCATTCTGTGACCTCTGTTTTCAGGTATTTCAGCTAGTGGCAGCTTCAGGTAACAAACATCTTCAAAAATTAAGGCACCAAACCAAGACCAGAAAAAAAAATTAAAGATTTTAAGCCACATGTTCTTTCAGGCAACCCAAACTGTAAGAGTCTAAAACACTTTATTATAAAAGTATATGCTATGTTACTCACAGATGTGCGTGCATGCACGTATATACACATCCTCTATTTTTAATCTGTGGAATTTCTTCCACCTCTGGAAAATTATATGAAATAATCTGGATAGAAATGGCTGTGAGGAGAGGGAATGGAAGCAGAGTCTACTGCCACCAGTGAATGAATCATGGCAAGCACTGAACTTTTACCCCTGCTGCAGCTATCGAGGAGCTGCCTTTGAAACAGGTTTTGGATAAACGTCCAACTCAGCTCACATCCATCACAGATTCACAGCTCAGACAGGACACACAGGTTAAGCAACACACACCATCAGCCATCTATCTGGGTGTGTGACATAGCATAAACCACCCCTGGGTGAATCATCCCAACCTCTCCCCCAAAACAGCATACCTGATTTCTAGATTGCATTAACAGATAAAAGCACATACAGAGCTTGCTTCCTGGCTATTTAGAGTTCCTCAAACTGCTCTGCCTCGATTCAACAAGAATGGAAAAGGAGGACAACTTCACTGATATTTAACATGAATTTTTATTTGCACCTAATCTATAAAGAACCCCAAACCCCTTATCTCCCAGCACTACCGAAAGTGTGCTTCTTCCCTACATCCCATGCATCAACATACATCTACTGATTTATCCACTAATATTTACCTTCCACATAAGCTACAGTTGATCTACAGCTGAAAGCTATGAAGTAAACAGACAACTAGACAAGATTAGTGGTCTTGCATGATATTCACAGTTCTTACTCTACCAGGAAGATTTCTAGCTACAAACCTGATCCAAGTTATCTGTCAGAACTCAACTCTAGCAGACTGTTACAAATAGCATGCTTGGGGTAAAAATCTGAGACTATATCAAGTACTAATAACAACCAGCCTACGTGCTTAACAGGTGACCAGCTCTAGCCTTTGCAAACCAAAGCAATGCTACAGAAGATCTGTTAAAACAAGGAGGATGACAATGGCATCTAGATACTTTAAAATATTACTTTCTCCCCCTCTATCTTTCCCAAGTATTGATTACGGTGCTCAGCTGTATTAAGGAATAATAAATTCACTGAATGTGAAGACCAAGAATCTCTTTCTGTTGTGGTTTAACCCAGATTCAGTAATGCTACTGTAGCACAGGTGACAGCAATCTCCTATAAAAGCATTTTGTTCTTTAATGAGTAGGCAGAGACCAGGTAGAACAGACAGTAGTGAGATCACAGGGTTATGAGAAGATACCACCACAAAACAATGTTTAAAGAAGGCAAATGGAAACTTTATCTAAGAGATAAGAAAGCAGAATGGAATAAATCATGGCAGTACATGGAGTAGACAAGTGATGAGAACAAGGCTAAACTATATAAAGACATATGTTCGTGTACTGCAATATTCCATATGGAACAGTTACATTCTCAACCTCAGCTAACTTATAAAATGGGTCTTGGGAATGCAGAGTCTGACCAAGACAGAACAATACATGTGCTTCTTTTTCCTGAATACAGCTGATTGCTCTAACCAATGCATGGGAAACACAGAGGTGGAGGCAGTGATTTTTAAGGTATATGGATGCGATCAACACCTTCTGCAACATTCAAAGGCATTATAATTGTAGCTATCAGTGAAGCTCCATACCTACAGTGACATTTTAACACATTATATACTGTTAGAAATTCTATTATCATTTATACATGTGAAGACAGTTATTGAAGACAAATATTCTGAAAGCTGATCACTGACACTTGGTATAATTTTTTACCACTCACTTTATAGTCCCTACCACCACAAATATATACCCTTCCAACAGCATTATACCTTTCTAGTACACCATTTACCTACTGAAAGTACAAGAAAAAGTGTAACTCTAGAGGTTTTAAATGCGGTGTAGATTAACTTCCCTTACTTAGTCCAATTCTACATCTTAACACAATATCCAATTCTACACTGAAATGTGAGAACTACAAATATCTGACAACACATGCACAGAACTGTACAAAGGAAAACATATAATTTATAGTGTATGTAATAAGAAAAATTGAAAAAGCACAGGTCTCCATCCTTCATTTCTTTTAACAGAGAATCCATTTAATAAGCAGAAAGCTTTTTCTGGAAAGAAATAATTAAGAGTTGAGAACTTTTCTTAAAATTTATTATTCAAATTTACTCTCTGCTGATCCCAAATTCATTTTCTGTTCAACTTACATACCACAGTCTGAAGGCATTGGTGCTGCAGCAACAGAAAATGTAACAGATGTTTCAGAGTTTGGGAACAAGAACCGCTCTCTTTCAATGAGGGAATCTCCTTCGAAGGAAGGTTCTGGGATATCCTCTATGGTCATCTTCTAGAAAGCCACTTTAGAACGAAAAAAAACCAATAAATAACCTGATTGAAGATACTTTGGATTGGTTCTATCATAGAAAGGTATATGCAATGAGACTAAAATCTTAAATTTGTAAACATAAACTATAACTGCCTTTACATTCTTACAAACTAATAAGTTAACAAAGCTCGCTGAGTATGGTGTCAAGGTAAACCAACTTCTACTTTTGACTTCCACCACTAAACTTGCACATTATTATTGGAAAACATCCTATTTTTCCCCAATTTCCTACCTGAGCAGTAAAGAAAATATTAATGCTATAATTAGCAAACACACACCGAGGATAAATGGATTAGTGTGTCTCACAGCTTTATGAAAACGTAAAGCATCAAGTACCTGCCTCATACTCTGCATGCACATTCCCTCCCTTCACGTGAGCAAGAACATGCTGCCAGCTACTGCTGCCTCCTCTTTTTAAATTCTCAGCTCTTTCATCTTCCCACACACAGCTGCAGACAATTCATCACTGAGTGATTCACTCCTGGACTCACGATTCCATATCAGCTCCTTTCCCAGCTCTTCTCCTCCGTGTTTTAAAATAGCACACTTACCACAGCGTTGTAACCTTCACCCTCGTGCTGTTTCCAGTCAACTTCCCAGGTCTTACAGCAATCTAGGACAGAGAATCAAGACTAAATGGTTGTACAGTTAGAGTGACAAAATCTAACAACCAACCCAAGTTACATCCTAGTTACGGTTCACAGGCTAAGATCAGAGGAAAGCTGGCTACCACTTGTAAGACATTCAGGCAAATTCATTAACAAATAACAAAAAAAATTATTATTTTTAACAGAAACAGACATGATTGCACCATCAGAGGCTACATCTCACAGTCTGAAAAACTGAAATTGTGCATCTTGAATTATCATTATTAAATACTTAGGGTAAAAGTAACATTTCTACTAAGCAAGCTACTTTTTTATTCTGGAGATTGCTATACAGTGCTCTTTTTTCAGGAATTTGTTTAGCCAGTGTGCTTGACAGAAAGAAGCCATGGAGCTTCAAGGAGTGTTTGTTTTTATTATATTTAATCTATACCCAAGTAAATATGAAAAACAAAAAGAAGACTTATTTTGGCTTTTGTATTTAACACACAACAAGCTATATGAGTAGATTTACTCCAGTATTTCCCCAAATAAATCTGTCACACTTCTTGGGATCTCACAATCTACATGCTAATATAAAAGGCATTTTAGCAGTGGATGACAGATGCTGATCTTGAAGTAAATAAATCAAAGCCTCCTTTTCTTGCACCTCATACACTGTTCACCTTGTGCTCAAGTTGGTAATAAAGGTCCACATGAAAAATGCTCATTTTTTCCCCAACTAGTTTATTTCCTTAGTCTTATACAGCTGTACAAATTCATGTTCTGGCACAAAGATCAAGGAAGAGGCCACTGGAAGGACAGGACTATTTTTTCCCACAGCATTATCAAATTGCATTGGCTTACGTGTTCTTTTATTCAACAAGGTCAAAAATATCTCTAATTATTTCAATTAGTATTTTCTTACAGTCAGAAAAAGTTGAAGAGTTTACATTTCAATGGCTTAATAGCCGTCATAAAGATGACAGCAACAGCTTTCTTGTGTGAGGGACAGAAAGTCTCTAAAGCTGCAAATACCTAATTAAATTTCTTCTGAAGGGCAACAGTGAAATAAATCTGCTACCATCAGATATTTCTTCAGAGGCTACAGCAAAACAAAACAAAGCTTTGCAAGACACATGAATCCACAAGTTTCTCACAGGCAGCACCTCAGAGCTCTCATAAATGCACAAAGGATCAAGTAATGTGCATGACTATAGAAGACACATTAGCTGAGCCTCTTAAGTTGGAAAAGGACACAAAAGAAATTAAAAGCTTTTTGCACAGCCCTACACTGAGGGAACAAAAGAAACAATGGAAAGTAGCCAGACCTGACTGTGCAGATGGAAACAGGAGGAGGTGAGATTTTGTAAAGTAGGACAACATAAGTTGTTGGAACCTGCAATCAACGGAGACATTTCAAAATTAATACAAGAAAGAGTGTTTACTGCACACAGGAAAGCAGACCAAACAGAACACAACCTGTGCAAGTAGCCAGGGCAGCTTTTATTCTGCAAGGCCAGAGGCAAGAACACCATCTGTATTCTGCCAAGTAAAGCAGGCAGGGAAACAACTGGTGCTGACAGGTGGGTGGCACAAAGACCCAAGGGCTACAATGCAGATGCTGACCCAACTCCATAAAGAATGAATTCCCATGTCCACAGGAGTGCCAACACCCCCAGCCCAAGCGTGCACACCCTCACACTGCAGGGTTTTCACCTGGCTCCAGAAATGTAGCACATGTCATGACATAGACCTGAACCACACAGTGTCAAAACAACACATTCTGCACCCATGGCCAACTCCAGAGGCTGCCAGCTCTGGTGTAAGAGCTTCCCAGCCAGCTAACACCACATACACACAGCTGGAGAGGCACAGGGAAAGGAAAACTTCAAAGAAAGGGGAAAAGCATCCCCAGCCATCCTCATAATGGCATCTGTCGTAAGCAAAAACCAAACTGCCTGAGGTATTAACAATACCCAAGACATACTTTCCACCAAGATTCAGCTGGAAAGTCCTGGTGCAATGGAATGGGAGGCCTCCCAAAGGAGCAATGAATTTCCTGTAACAGTAAGACAAGTTTAGAGCAGAAACTACCAGAGAAATTACATGACAGAAAAGACAGAATTTTACTGCTCACAGCATTGCCAAACTACCACTGAGCATAGTCCAGCGCAGCAGAGAGTATCATACTTACTATTTGCCAGCCATATGTTCTTGCAGCTCAATTATATCTGAAAAGGAAGAAACAGAAATATCAGGAAAAACTTCAGTGATGAGATGCACACACACTTTTGTTGACAAAACTGAAGAGCAACTACAGGTTTCCTGATATCCACGCATCACACAGGAATGCATGGTAGCTCTGCACATACATGAAAAAAAAACCTTCCATAACAGAGGAACCAACGTTTTCATGTACTCGAGTTTGTAATCTGCATTAAAGCACAAAGCTTTCCTGCAAGTGGTATAAGAAGTTGCAACTGCTAAAGCACCTCAAGTGACAACACATAGTTGTGCTGGGCTATAATAGCTGAACCTGGCACAAATGTGATGCTATTTTTGACAACAATATATAATGGACTCCTTATCATGCACTTAGATGTGCTCAATAAAAATTAAGTTCAGAGAACAAGTTTCTAGCATGTACAGCACCTGCCCACTTCAGAACAATTACAGCACTATGGTAGACATGTCATACACACATAGGTACACTCAAGATTTGGGTGGTGTGCAGGGCCCTCTCACAACGCGGTAGTGTTTTCACACAATCACAAATTCATTGAATTGTCAGGGCTGGAAGGGATCTCTGGAAATCATCCAGTCCAACCCCATGCCAAGGCAGGGTCACCTGGAGCAGGTGCCACAGGAGCGCGTCCAGATGGGGTTTGAATGTCTGCAGGGAGGGAGACTCCACAAGCTCCCTGGGCAGATCTTCCAGTGCTCTGCCACCCTCAGTGTAAAATTCTTCCTCGTTCAGAGGTGGAACTTTTTGTGTTTTAGCTCACAGCCACTGCTCCTTGTCCTAACACTGGGCACCGCTGAGAAGAGTCTGGCACCATCCCCTTGGCACCTGCCTTCGAGAGATTTATATGCATTAATGAGATCCCGTCTGTCTTCCCTTCTCCGGACTACACAGGCCCAGCTGCCGCAGTCTCTCCTCCTAAGGAAGATGCTGCAGGCCCGCACCTTTGTGGCCTCCCCGGGACCGGGGTTGTGACAAGCCGGGAGCTCCAGGCAGCTCGGGTACCGCACTCTCCGGGCTATCTCTGCCCGCTCAGAGCTCCCCGCGCCCCCTCCCCAGCACACGGGCAAGCCCCGCTCTCACCGGGCGCTACCAGGGGCTCCCGGCCGCCGAGGGGACACGCGGTGACACCGCCCCGGACCGCGCCCGCCCCCCGGCCCGTGTGCCGCAGCCGAGCGGGTGGGGGCCAGGCCGGCCGCGGCCCGCCCGCTGCGGCGGCCCCTGCTCCCCCAGCCCACCCCCCAGTACGCGCCGAGGGAGGATGGGAAGCGCCGGGAGAGCTCCCGGAGAGCTCCGGGAAGCGCCCGCCCCGCCTCAGCCCTACCTGCTCACGGCCGAGCGCCGCCCGGGCCTCCCGCGCCCGCCCGCAGCCCAGCGAGCCGAGCAAGCCCAGGCCCCGCCCACCGCGGGAAAGCCACGCCCCTTCCCTCCCCTCCGGCCAATGGGCGGGCAGCACCGCCCGCCCCGCCCCGCTGACCACGCCCCCCGCGCGGCAGGGAGGGGCCGGGAATGCGGGGCGGGAACGGGCGCACCTGCGGGACAGCGGGAGGGGAACGGCGGGACAGCGGGAGGGGAACGGCGGGACAGCGGGACGGGAACGGCGGGACAGCGGGACGGGAACGGCGGGACAGCGGGACGGGAACGGCGGGACAGCGGGATGGGAACGGCGGGACAGCAGGGTGGGAACGGCGGGACAGCGGGACGGGAACGGCGGGACAGCGGGAGGGGAGCGGCGGGACAAAGCGGGCAGCCAGGGCACGGTGTGGCACCGGCTGGCATGCTTCTGCACTCGACTCAGGCGTCCGGACTCCCTGTTTGTCTCAGTAGCCAGGTGGAGGAACCAAAGGCGCAGCTCCCAAGAAGGATTTTCAAAGGGTGCTCGTCCCGTGCTGTAAAATCTAATGGGGATGTAAATCCAAAAATTGACAGTCCCCGGGAAACGCCTGCGGTGGTAAACGCAGCTTCGCACTTGAGCCCAGGCTGCCCGAGGGGAATTTGACCTGGATAAAACCTCAGCCAAGTCCTGCTATATTTTTGTGCTCCACGTGGGTCACTATTAAGTAAACATAACTGATGTTTGCAATCAGGTTTTTGGTGTTGCTTTTCCAGTGATAATATTAAAAAGGGGTGGGGGCAGGACAAGGAATGGCAAGTGGAAATTATCTCAAGTGAAGCGCTGGAAAAGTCCAGGGCTGCAAATTCATTACCAATATGAAATAATGGCACAAAAACCAAACACTTATCTCGGGATGTGTAACCGGAGAGTTGTGCCAGGGAAGTGAAGTGTTTGTGCCAGCAGGTCTGGCCATCTCATTGAGGAATCCTGTGTGGGTGTGAGCACCCTTTTTCAGCAAGCAGCAGCTAATCCAGTGTGTCTAGAGAGGGTTTGTTAGTACAGCCAAGGAAAAGAACAGTCTATTTTAGGAGGTTACCAGAGCACAGCTTGTTTGATGCAGCAGAATGAAAGCTGAGACAGAGGATAGAGTTGCCATCTGCCGTAAAACACAGAAAATGGGGTGTGAATTCAAAGGTGGTGTTGAATACGAGGACAAAACTGTGTGTGGATATTTTTATGTTAGAAAATGAAAGCATCTCAGGTTCCAGAACATCCTTCTGATCAGGCCAGCAATGGAAGAACCTCAAGCATTTTAGCTGAAAGTGAGTCCTGTGAGTTAGTGCTGCAACTGCAGAGGAGACTGGATGTCACTGCCTGACAAAACCTGTCCAGACTTCCACCTCTGGGCCCTGCCATGGAAATTTTAAAAGAATATATATTTAAACCACTTTCTGTAGCTTAGCACATTATCTCTTTCAGCCACTACTCCTACAAGCCAGGATGTGAGTGAAAACAAAAGCCTGTTCAGTCCATCCTGTCTGACTCATTTGGTGCTGCCATGGGCAGCAAAGCTGCTGAACATCTGGAGAACTCAAAACAATGGGCTGCACCATCTCTGACCACCTTGGGAGGAAGATGGGGAAACAATGATTGTGAGCAACAAGCCTGTTTCAACTGAAATATTACTCCATTTCTTGTTCCTTCTTTGGGCAGAAATAGAGCATTACTAACCAGTCCATCTCCACAGATTTACATATCAGAGGAAAGCAATCATCAAAGTGGCTTAGGAAGACCTTGCAGCTTCAAGTAGAGGCACTCTTGAGCAAGGCTTATGGCAGTAGGAAGGTTCTGGCACTGAGTGTGCTCACATACTATGGTTAGAGACACTCTCTGAGAGAAAGGCAGGAGGAATCCTGTGTTTATCTCAGTTTTCAGGGAAAGCCTGAGACGCTCCAGATGAGGGAACTCCTTGGGAACAGGAAAAGGCGTAAGGCTAAATAGCTGTACTCTCTTCTGTAGCATCTTGGGATATTTTTCAGGAATACAAATCCCTGGACCTCACTTCTAGATCCCAAATCAATACTACCACCTTCCATTAGGAGCTGCTGAAGCTTCTGCCTGCCAGTTAAATTGCCAGCCCCTCACCTGAAAGGAACTCGCTTGCCTTGAAATTGCTCCACAACCACAAACCTGCTTTCACTCCTGTGAACTAATGTAACTGTTGCCAAGGCCAGTGGAACCCTCTCCTTTTTAATTTTCTAGATTTGCGTAACTCTGGAAATCTGTGCTTAGAACTTCATGCTGTTTCACACCGTTCTTTGTCCTAACTCTTGTCTTTTGGCAGTCACTGTGTTACCCCCTGGAACCAGCAGTGAATGTATTGGCTGGGGGAGATAGCAAGTGCCTGAATACCGAGGAAATGCTGAGCAAAGAGAAACTGTGACTAACCGACCAGAACACACATTCCAAAAATCACAGACAAATGTAAATATATCTCACAAAACTACTGCTGACACTAGTCATGCAATTTTTCTTGACTCCTTTGGGTCACCTGAGTGTACCAACAGTCTTGTGCAGGCAAACCCCCCAAAACAACTCTCTTTAGTTTTCTTCTTATATTTCTTCCTTAATACCTTTATAAAGTATTTTTGCTGGAGAGGGAAACCAGTTTCCTAGCTGTTTTCAACAACTTTTATTTTTCCTTGTCCTTCTGCTGTTTAAAAAATCCAGATGTTTTAGCAAAACAGGTTTTTGAAAGCATTGGAGTCACATTTATTGCCTCATGCAATCAGGTTGAACCATTTTACCTAGAAGTTAGAATAAAAAACAAAATAAAATAAAATTAAATTAATTTTTTTAAAAAGCCAATTCTGAGAAGTTTATCACTGATCCAGAATCAAGATGAATTTTGTCTTTCACTTGCATCATCACCACTAATAAAGGCTCTGTATGGACTCACTGGTTCTGTTGAGTTCTTTGCAACTACATTTTCTTCAGACTGATACTCCTTTACCACTGTCATCAGGCTTCCACAGGGGAAACAAAATGAAGCTTCATATGTACCTCTGCTAGTGATTACAGAAAGGAGAGAACCTACTCCACATCCCAAACTACTGTCAGCTCTGCAGGAGAAGCTGCAATAAAAAGCAACTATTTCTTATTTACTTAGTGCTATCTTGGCCAACAATAGGAACAGCTCCCTGGTTGTATCCAGTTTGCTCACACAAAAGAAGAAAAAGCACATTTCTTTGAGAGTAAAATAGCTCTTTAAAGTTGCTGTTTTCACTCAAGTGCTCCATAATTCCTCAGTGAGCTCTTATCCACAAATACAAACCTTAAACTTTTAAGGCTTGGCATAATCATTTATGTGCATTACCTATTTTATCCTCTCTTTTGATGTATGATCATGAGATAAAGTATTTTCCTTATAATTTTTCATGAGGTAAAGCATTGGGATTTTTCTAAAGTACCTCAGAAGTACAAAGGAATATATACCTACTTGGTTATAAGAGTATTGATGAGAAAAATGCAGCTACATAAGTGTTTGGAAACAGGCACATCAAAGATCTCACAGAAGCTAATAAATCTGATGCAACATTAAACAGTCATATTGCATATACGTGCAGCAATGAAGGTTAGGATAAAACAGATTCCTTGTTAAAACACATTTTCTATGAGCCTGGATCTTGTTTTAGTAACAAATAAATAATAAAATGAATACTGGTTTACTATTAATATTTTAAATAATAAATGACTGCATAATATATAATCATAAACAAGGATTTTGCATTTTTTTAACCATGCAATCATTTCCTGTAAGATGTTAATGCATGGTGTGAAAATAAGTAGAACGAAAATTCAAACAAAAGCAACATGACTGATCAAAGGCAAAGGGAAGAAAAAGAACTTCCTAAATACAGCCACCAACTCACAAGGAGTTAATTGTCACAATTCCTAGTGCAAACAATGGAGCTGTTGGAGCTGCTTTTTGAAAAAAAGACACCAGAGATTTCATAGCACAAATATTAAGCAGCTACACAGAGATGTCTCTCAAGTCACTCTGTAAGCAGAAGAGGGGCATCAAGGCTATTTTCTTGTTCTCCTGCATTTTCCCAGACTAACTGTGGAGGCCTACAGCATCCTGGCCATAAGCATCACCAGAATGAAGCAGCTGCCTAAATCTGCTCCACTTTCCACTTTGAACACATTAGATACATGCTTGGAAGGGAATACAGAAAGTGTTGGGATGGTCCTGTAGAAAACACATTGTGGTGAGGCACAGAAGGAGCCAGAGCCTGAGCTAAATGATTGGCAGGAAGCAGTCAGGAGGTAAGTACCTGATGCTTCCCAGAAAAGCCTTGAGGAAAATGACTCTGCCATCATGTATATTAAGTGCAGTGTATGTGTTCCTAAAAAATTACTTTGGAGAAAGCACGCAGACTTTTAAAAACCTTCCTGGGAATCACAGCAGTGCCTTCTTCCCTGTAAAACAAGGCAGTTTTGCTGCCTCTGCTGAAAAGATACAGAGATTTGTACAATAGGGCTACAGAGAATAACAACTTCCCACACAGATATTCACCTATTGTAGTCCAGCCCCGAGGAATGAATCATGTAAGTGATTACTTAAAGTCTGAGGATGTTTCATAGGCTTGGCAGCACGTAGAGATCTTTGGGAATTGGGCAAGATACCCATGACCACGCAGGTGGAAATTGCTAGAGAGAAGCTGTAGACTTCTGGTCAGTGTTCGAGTTGGCCACTGTTGCCTGTGACCCCTGCAACAATGAGGAAGAACCCCTGGAACACCTTCAGCAGAAAAGCTGTGTCTGGAAATCAAAAAACAAATCCATGTAGGCCAGTCTCAGAAGTGAAGAGGGAAGTTGGGGGTGGTTGTTCCTATGACCCTCATCCAAATGCCACTCCTCACAAATAAATACTTGGAAAAAACAAGTATTTTCTGCCTCATCCAATTCTTACTTTGACTTCTCTAGTTTCTCTTTCACAGTAGTTTTATACCATCCTAACCTTAGAAGTGATTCAAACAACAGGTTCTATTTCCCCTTCCCTTCCCTTCCCTTCCCTTCCCTTCCCTTCCCTTCCCTTCCCTTCCCTTCCCTTCCCTTCCCTTCCCTTCCCTCTTCCCTTCCTTTTTCTTTTTCAGATATGGGTCTATATTTTTAATCTATTAGTTGTTTTATTTCTTAGAGTTTTAGCCCATAAAGCCTTGCATTTAAGAGAACTAAAAGATGAAAAAGAAATAAAGGTAAGCAAGTAACTTTTGTGAGTTCAGATTTTGTCCCACGACAGTCAGACAAAGGAAAAAATTAATTTTCATTTAATTTTTATTTCAATTTGAAAATATACAGTTTGGATCCACTAGATTTGGATGCTGTTTTAACAAGACATGCAAAACTTATTTTACAGAATTACTTAATTCAAATACTGTTGCTGTGAGTTATGATTTTCAGATTGGGAAGCTATCTAGAAGGGAAAAGAGTAATTTTCAAGAATGATCATCTGAGAGAAAGGAAAAAAAAAATCTAAATCTTATTTGGAAGTCTTAGAAGGAAAAAGTAAACAGCTTGTCACATGCAAGTAGGGGGAAATTTTGAAGATTCTCAAGGCAGAAGTCTTAACAGGCATTTCTGACCCATTTGATTTCCTGTCCTTTACCCTTCTGCAGGTACATCCGTGGTCAAGGTCACCTTTCTCTTAGTTAAAGAGTATCTGATGATGTTTACATGCCATGTTCAAATAGTTTCTCTTCAAAAAGGCTTCCAAACACAGCCTCTGCATTCAATTGTATGTTGTTTTTGCAACAAGGGAAAAAAGGAGGGACAGGTCCCACATCCTTCTGCCCCCCAGTACAGCGCAGAAAAAAATACTCTGCCTTTATAAATACAACACTGGTGCTGACTGGCTGGAGCCTGCTTACCCTAATGAGCTTAAAATCTTATTTGCAGAGGACATCTGTTAAGGCAGAAGTGAGGTACGCAAGTGCTCTTAATCCATTAGCTCTAAATCCAGCCAAGCTCTCACACTCCTTTTTTCCAACCAAAGAAGAAAACCCAAGTGGGAGCATATGATGGAACAGGGCACAACTTCAAGGGCAGATCCTATGCAGTAAGCACATGGGATTTCAAGGCAGGCAACAAAGACAACTGACAACAAAACTGTGATCATGATGGAAAACTCCTGAGAAACAGGCCAGTCTGCAGCTCAGGATGACACAGTGAGTTTGATTTCTACTTGTATTTTTCCCAGTTCTTCTGGATTTTTTAATCAAAGATCAAAGAAAGGATGGGCTGCACACCTTCTCGCAGTGAGACTGCTGCAAGAAGTGGTCTTAAGGCTTTGAATAAACCCAAAAGTGTTTTGCCAATTGATTCAAGAGATAAAGGAATCCCTCTGCTGGTTAAAAGTTCATCTTGCTACGATATTGATGGATATGGGATCCAGAGGAAGGACTACCTGGAAGAAGAGGAGGAGGATACACTGTCAGAGCAGGACAAAAATGATGATTTGGTGTTATCTTCCAAGGCTCATTCAGATTCCCAGACTTCCAGGGAAGACAAGAAAACTGAGAGGACAGTCAGAGATGCAGAAGTTGTTATGTCTGAACTGATTGAGTCTCAAAAGCACATCACTGAGTCCATAGAGATCAGAAAGCAAACTTCCTGCGAATCAGAAGCATCAGCTTTCATCTGGGATGACAAGAATGAAAGCAACGCAAAGCAAATCCCAAAGAAAGGAAAGAAGAAAAAATCCCATAAGCTGGCAAAGCAAGGTCAACCCAGCAAAAGTAAAGAAAAGTCCATTCTGGCCCTGTGTGAGCCAGAGAAGAAGGTGGACTTCCCAGAACTGCTCGTCAAGGCTCACCAGAGTGCATATGCCTACTTAAATCCCAACCTCTCCAAGTATGAAACCATTCTGCGCATGGCCAACCAGGCCACCCAAACTCAGCTCTTCCTACAGCAGATGATCAGCTTCCTTGTGCTTCGCTTCGATGAGATCAACCAGCTCTTGGAAGAAATTGCCAATGATGGGGAAAATCTTCTCAAAGATGTAGGTGGGAATCTGACATGGCCAGCAGAAAAGGACGATTTGAAGGAGCACCCTGATCTTCTGCAGCAGCTACTGCAGTACACAGTCAACAAAATGCAGCTGGTGAGTGGGATGCTGGCCTCCCTCACCTCCAACGCCCTGCAGGAGACGTGCAGCTACCTGCAGTCTGCTGCAAGCAACTTGGAAGGCAAGCTGAAAGCAAAGCACAGCTTTGATGAGCACCTGCTACGGACGGTAAAGCTGCTCGAAGCCTCAACTGTGGGACCCTCTCAGTCCCACGGTGATGACAGGACTCTCTGTTCTGAGGACAGTGGCATTGGTGTGGACAATGAATCCCTCAAAGAGTTCAGTGGTCTCAGCCAGCATGGAGGACAACCGAGTGATTCCTGTGCACACAGACATCCATCCCGAAAGCAGGCCAGAACAGCAGAGCATGTCAGTGGTGGGACAGCATCAGTGGGCACAGCCGCACCCCATGGCTGTGCACCTGAAAGGCATTTGAAAGATGTATTTCATTCATCCGTACAAAGCAGGGAAGCAACTTCTTATCAGGGTGGAGTAGCAGAAGGCACTTCTACCATGCCCCAATATGCAAGCTTGAGCAAAAGCCGTTACTACAACTCCTCACAGTCTGATTCTACCCAGGAAGGTGAACATTTCAAAACCAGTGAATCAACAGATTTTCAGTCTGATGAGGATGAGGATGATGATGATGACGATGGTGAAGAAGAGAGCACACTGGAGGAGGATGACGACAACACAAGTTTGTCAGAAATGGGGAACGATGCTCTGCCAAGGTCCCTGTCTTCACCTGCACTCATTGATAACATTCAAAGGCAGTCCATCAAGAGGACAGAGAATGCAGATACAGAAGAAATCATTTTGAAGATGAAAGACGCCATCAGTGAAAAAATCAAGTTCGTCCCAGCTAAATCCAGCCGTAAAGAATGGATAGAGGATGAGAGCGGAAGAGCAGTCCTAGCAAAAAGGCCCAATACGGCAACAGGCAGACAGAGAACGTTTGGGAAACAACGACGGTCCAGGTCCGAGGAGTCCCTCAGAAGCCAGGCAGAGGACCCGACTCTCCTAGAGCTTCAGAGGACTCAAAAGGAGCTCAGCAAAAGACTGGAAATGTTGTATAGAAAGGATGTAGCTAGCAATCTGGAACTTCGGAAATCAAGAACAGCGCCTTACTTGCAGGATGAGCAAATTACATCTAGGTCTTCCCACAGACTGAAGGCAGGCCTCTCAAAAAATTTCAGCATCCTGCCAAACCAGGATAAAGTCCCTGTGTTCACATCTGAACAAAATCCTGCCCATCCACTGAATGAAAAGAGAGGCAGGAAGCCTGTAAGAGCTACTGAGCCTACCCAGGAGACATCAGGAGACAAAGAGAATGAACCTCCTGGAGCACAAATGCTCAGTAGCAGCAGCTGTACCCCCCGGCAGTCTGTCAAAAAACTTATTGAAACCTTCACTCCTACTGATGATCTTGCAAAAGCCACACCTCTAAGATCCTTAGGACCAATAAAGTGCATCAGAAAATTTGGACTTCCAGCCATCCCACCCACCACCCCCTTTCAGAGAGGCCTGGCACCTTTAAATCTTAAGCATCGTATTTCACCAGTAGAAGACACAAACACCAATGATGTTTTTTCTAGCTTTCCAAATGCCTTTCTTCCTGCACCACCTGCAGAATTAAGCAAGAAGGACACAAAGGAAGAGACTGATGAAGACACTGAGAACCTGCCACCACCACCACCTGAAATGTTAAGGGACACTTCTTCTGAAAATTTATCCGAGCCTGAAGAAACTGCAAGAATAGAAGGAAACTCTTCAGGAGATGCCAAAAAGACCACCAAACCAGAATTGCATGCTGCTAAAAGATCACAAGTCTCCCCAAAAATGAAAGCCTCCCTTCAGTCCATTGACTTACTGCCAAGTAAAAATATCAGTGGCCCCAGTGCGGTGACTAATAAAGGTCTGAGGAGTACTGGGTCAGGGGATGAGAAACTGAAGAGATATTCTCTGGAGCTGAACCCTACCAACGTGCACATCCCCAGCCAGGAGGAGATATTAGCAACCCAGAGGAAAGAGGCTGCGGATTTATACAAGCAAACCCATAAAATTATTCCTCTTCAAAACCCTGGTGGGGTTTCAAACCCACACAGCAACAGCTCAGAAAGCAAGGGGCCCAATTCCCCTGTGACTTCAGCACCACGCCAGAGGCACGGCTCTCCCGATCCGCTCCGGAGCAATGACAAAGGCTCACCGTTTGCCAGGAGGGTCTCCCCAACGAGAACTCCTCCTTCTTCACCAACTGAGAAACGGCTTTTCAGCCCCCCAGCATATCACAGGCACCCTCTGCCGGCTTTTAGCAACACTCAACCGAGCTCACCCACAATGCAGAGGAAACCCAGTCCCCCCTCTAGCCCCAGGGTGCCCAGCCCACCCTCACAGAAGAAGCAGCCCTCTTCGCCACCACAGCGAAAACCATTCAGCCCTCCTGCGGGGCACAGGCAAAGCTCACCAGCAGCACAGCGGCTGGCGGGCTCCCCCGTTCCATTCCCCACCACCCCCTCCCCTCCAGCCTCCCCATCCCGCTCCTACAAGGGGCCAAGAGCTGGGCTAGACACTGGGGACGAGCAGCAGATCTCCCCCTCCAAGAGGGGCAGCAATGTCCGTTCCATATTTTGCCCGGCCACCTCCTCCTTATTTGAAGCCAGACCTCCAGTGGTACCCAGCACTGCCGAGGGGACCAGCCAGCCTGAAGCTGCATCACATTCCCAGAAGAGCAGTCTGCTATTCCAGCAGCCTGGAGACCGGAGCAGGAAGCTGTCCCTGAGCAGCACCAATCCCCAGCCCTTCGTAAGGAGAAGTTTCTCTGACCGCCGACCAGGGGCCCAGCTTCATCCTCCAGCTCCTTCAACAGCTGGCAGTGAACCCGCGCTTAACCAAGTAAGGTAAGAAACTTCATGCCAGAAAAGCAGACCTATAGCACCGTGTTGGCTTTCTAAACTTCTGATGGGAATTTAATGTTAAGAGATTTCCCAGAAAGGCGCCCTGTTCATGTGCAGAAGAGATGGCTGGGCAAAGATAGCACTGTAGCTGGGCTGCATGATCATTGTCAGTCCCTTCCAACTGAAATAATCTGTTCTATTTTCTCACCTCAGATTTCAGTAGACCATTGGTCTGAATGAAGGGAAGAGTTAACTTTCCATAGCTTGCTCAAGCCTTATCCTTACACATAAGCTGTGGCAGGCAGCCCGGGGAAAATTCAGTGTTGGTTTCATGGCACAGAACTCCCCTTATTTGTGTGGTGGCTAAGGACATCCACATTCAGTTCTTAAAAGCTCTGAAGTAGCCCTCAGGTTACAAACATAAATATTCATGAGAAGATAGGCTAGAGCCAAGAGGAGGGGTGTTGTTCTATCATCAGCCTCTAATCCAGTATAAACTGCTTGGCTGAAAGCTGTGGGAGAATGTTTCAAGTCAGCTAGCAAGAATGAGAGACAGATAATGTGTAGGCAGGGATCTGTGTGGACATAATTATAGGCTGGAATTTTGAGCTTCTTGTGCACACTTTCAGACCTAGGTGCTGATTTGAAGTCTGATGGGTCCACAGCCCAAGCCCAGTTTTCAAAGTGGAAAAGCATCCCATGGCCACTGGAGATTCATTACTCTGAAAAAGAAATCAAAACACCAACACATGCCAGTTCCATATTTGCAAAAATTGGTGGCCTCTTATTAAAAAAATGGGCTTGGCTTTAAATTTTGTCTAGCACCAGAAATAAAAAAAATCATAAAACCAGCCAGGAAATAGAAGTGGGTATTTGGGAATACTCAAAGATGTGTAACAGCCTGGAAGTACAGTGTTGTTATCTTAGGATGTGTAAGTCAATTAAGCTTTAAGCTTCTCCGGTAACCTTTCCACACGTGAGCAGTATTTTTGCTCTTGCCCTAGAAGAGCTGCAGCCACATGACTCATTGCCACAAGGAGGGACAGGGATTGCAAGATCAACCCCTACAGGATACAATTGCACTTGGAGGTGCACAAGCACTCAGGGCACTGAAGACAGATATCCAGGCATTCCCTCCCCAAAGACAGAATAAGGACTGAGTATCCTACGCTGGCAGTAGAGGAATGTGCTGAACAAAACATGTAAAAATCACTGGGAAATGCAAACCATTTTGCACTGCCAGTTCTAAGTATTGCATTGTAGTCTGACATTTGAATATTTCCTAAACTTGCTGTACAGTGTTGCTGGGTTTTCTGTTTTTTTATGTGCTGTGTGAAGTCAGCTTTGTCTACTCCGGTGCCTATGAGCAGAAATAAATGTTTTCAAAGGAGGTTTTATGTAAAACTTTGCAAGACAAAAGCCCCAGCAGTTTTATGGATGCATTTTAAAATCATTCTATTATAAATTGCTAACTAATTTATACTTCAATGGGGTGTATTATCTTTCTAACATAATCTATCAGAGTATAGTGAGTAATATAAAAAAACCTCACTGTAAATAAAAGCATCCCTTTTATGAAAAAAATCATATATCCTAGTGTTATGATCTACAAGAGTTTTGGAAGAAAGAAATATATCCTGATATATTCAGCTTATCATTTATCCCCATGAACATCAACAGTAGTACTAGTCAGTTATGCCAAATTTATATCAACATAAGCAAAAGGGAAACGTAGGCCATTAATTACCACACACACTGATTTAAGATGCAATACACAGCTGTGTGTTTTCTTACACACAAAATAAGCTGGACTAAATTTTACAGACCTTGCATTGAATGACCTAAAATGAATATCACAGCCAATGTGCCAATGGGCAGAGAAGGATCATTCTAGGAACGAGCACCTGGCAAAAGCTCTGACAGCTCTTCACATCACTGCAGGTCCTCTCCTCCTACTGAGGAGTGGGGTGGTTGCCACTGCTGTGAGCACCACATCACCCTGTGCAGATGCTGAGCCCTGCTCTTTTAGCAGGTGCCTTAATAGACAAACCACTACACTCAGATCATCTTTCTCCTCCAAGTTCATTAAACAGCCAGGACTTTCTTTACTTTGTAATTCATCCACCTGACAGGAAAACCTCAAAATGTCTAAACCTAAACATCCTCATTCTAGCAATGTTTGCATCTGGTCTCAAATTCACAAGCCATTACCACACAGCTGTCAGTCTCCTTTCCTTCATTCCTTCCCTTGCTTTACCTCTTCTTTCCAAATATAACAATGCTTTTTTTTGGTCTGTGTGATGTTTTCCTGTGTTATTTTTCTGTGTTATTAGCAGCTTCATTAGTAGAAGGGTGAGGACACAGAATCAACCCTGAGATAGCATCAATCTTTTCTAAGTAAAACATTCTATGGTATAGGTAAAACATTTTATAGGTAAAACATTCATGAAGACCAGTGAGTTATCCAGTTTCTCCCACACTCACAAACTCAGGGATATAAGAGATATATCCCCCCACTTTTCCCATACCAACTTAAAACATCCGTTTGCTGAGAATCGGGTTGCCAAAGATAATCTGGCAGGAGCTTGTACAAGCAAAAAGAGACAGCTGAGTTGCCTCTCCCACACACCCCCTTTTAGCAGAAACACACAAAAAGAAGAGGTAACTTCAATCTTATTTTGCCAGTTGCCATTGATGGGTATTAAATGTCAGCGTTGTGCGCAGATGTGTGTGTCTGCTGCACACTCACTGCTCTCCTAGAAGGCACAACCCACTCTTTTTCCAAGCATGTCTTCTGCCCATCCCATGTTATAAGGAATATCCGGACTTAAAATGTTATTAACCCTAACTAGAGCTGGAGCTGGAGCTTTTGCATTTAGTCTTAGGGTACCTGACAAGAACTTCCATTCTCAAGCCAGTACAACTGGTTCCTGTTTGAATAGCCTGTGGTTGGATAGACTGAGATAACTTGGCTGGTTTCTAAGCTTGGTCATTTGACAGCAATCAAAAATTATTGGCATCTCAGTAATGTACAACATGTACAATTGCTCTGTTCATGGAAATTCCGTTAATCTGTAACACGATTTCTGCGTATGCACCTTAACAAAATAATATTTCACTGAGACTTCTCCTCTCCCAAGAGGTAGAGCAGAGAGAGAAGATTTAATGCTATTGTCTTTAACATACTGTTCAATATTCAACAACCCAACCCTTGAGGATGGATTAGGTTGACTGAACCAGGCTCAAAGCAAGTAGCCCAAATGAGCCCTTCTGCAGCTGGGGGATATTTGAATCTGGATTACGCTCATGACCGGACATGTATCACAAATCTCTTCATTTAGCAGTTCAAATCATTAAGTCCTAGCAGTTAAAAGAAGGAACATAACAGGTTGTCTGTAGTTGAAAGCTCATTCAGTTTAGCAGTTTATATACTTAAAATACAGTAATGATTCCCAGATAGCTCTGAAGTATTTCCCCATGCTGAGCTTAAACCACTTGAATTAGCTGCAGCAACACAGGGCACACTTCACACACTTCAGCAGGAAGGCACAGGGCGTGAGGTACTTATGCCTAGATCCACTGCTATGATCAGTGGTGATGATCTATGATCTTGATACATAGAGTCCCTGTAGCCCTAGGGAGTACCAGAGCAACCTCAGGAACATCATTTACACTTTCTGTGTCTCAGTGCTCCTGTCACCAGAGTGAGAGTAGCAGATTTATAACATCAGAAATCACTGTAACCAGGCTAAGCAGATGCCTTACATCAGAGCTCAGACCTTTCCTTTCCTTCAGCAGTCTGAAACAAGACTTTTCACTCAAATCTGCCCCCATCTGCAAGGGAACCCAGTCTCACACTGATCCCCTGTTAAACATACAAAATGTTTTCCTCCCAAGAGAGGCCTGGGAGGGAAGAGTACAGTGCATTTGGCATGACATGAGTAAAATCTGGATGGTGCCCATAAAGAGCGCATATTCAGGAGGAGGCAGGGGATGATCGGGTATCGTGCAGCATTTGTGCTTTGTGGGTTAACATGGTCTAATCAGTGCTGTTTCAAAAAGTCATGATTCATGAGCCTCTTAACTTAAGCATCTTTGCTTCTGCAGCTTGGAGAAGAGCCCTAGAAAAGCAGGAGACTCTTGGAACAGCCCTGGCGTTCCTGACACCAAGGAGTCCAACAGATCCGCCTCCCACCCCGAGCTCTACGTCGTGGGCCAGGGGCTGCAGAGGGACTGACAGCAGAAGCATCCCCAGAGGCAGAGGCACGAGCACGACCAGAGGCCCCCAAGGGCCTTGGAGGGAGAAACAGCCTTACCCAAGCCCCCAAAACAGGGCTTCATCTTCTCTTGCGAGGAAACTGTACCGTGGCATTGCATCAAAAACCCGAAACTGGGCTCTACAATCTAATGAAATACCAGCCAGCTGCTTCTCCTTTCATTCCATGGTTTTACTCAGAGATCTACATGGAGCTAAAGAAACACTTTGTAGCTGGGTGAGTCTGAAGCAAATCTGGTTGATGAAGACAGGACCTATAGCCAACTCCTTTTTTCCCCAGTTTAGACAAAACAGTTTAAAAACTAACACAAATCATCCTTATTCAGCATGTTATTTATTCAGTAGGTATCACAGTCTGTGTAAAAAGGTCTGGTTTGTGACTTTTCCAGGAGGGAGGTAAAACCCTGAACCAATTGAGTGTTACTGCAATTAAACACCCATGGCTTCAATAAAGCCACATTTCTACCCTAGGTGTTTATCAACATGCAGGGAGAGAATAATGTCATATTCAAGTTCAAACAAAGCAACCCCTTTTGAAGGAAAAAAATCAGGGATCTTACTCCCTCAAAAAAGCCTTTGATCTTCTAAATCACCTTTCATTACCAGATAATCTTGTCACCTCTTGTTTCCAGGGTAAAAGGCTTAATCCTGATTAGAGTAGTTTTGCAATAGCCTGATCAAACACCATTATAAACATTATAAATCACAAGGCATCTAAGGACACATTTGGGGATTTTGTTTGGGGTTTTTTTTTTTTTGTTTGTTTTTTTTTTTTTTGGTAAAAGAAAAAAATGCCACCATAGATAATCCTGTTCCCCCTGAAAAGGTTTTATGGGTTTTTTTTCTGATTTATGCAGTTTGAGGATATTTATTGTAATTTCACTGGATATTCTAGACAGCTTCTTGTTAATAAAAAACCAAGTTATTTACAGCCAATTAATCCTAAGCTTTTACAGCATTCACTGGAATACAGTCTCAAAAATTACTGAAACTTCCTCATCTAACTAAAGTATCATCATGGTTAACATCCAACTTTTAATTAATCTAGTTTTAGTTTCATTTGACATGTTTTCATATACAACTTTAGTACAGAATAGGATCTGTTAAAAAAGAAAAGCCATTTGTATCATACTTTATTAGGAATAGTTTAAATTTTTCCCTACAGTTTTCATCAAGGTGGTGTCTGGGAACTTCACCTTCACACAGAATTTTTATCCTTCCTGCCCACCTTTATGGTGGGGGAACAGAGCTTCATCCTCTCCAGCACAAGGGTTACCCTCTGGATACTGAACTCCTGAGTTTTAGTCCTGTGCCTTACCCACAAGCATCTTTCACCAAGCACAGTGCCATTTTGCACCACACACACAAGGAAACCTTAATTGTTATGTTTAAAGTGAGGGTTTGAATATAGATAAGCAACTGGCAGTGAATAGATACTCTGGATGGTCAGTGGTTTGTGACCTTAAGGAGGCCAAGCAGCCATACCCATACAGACATCAACCAATCCACCTTGTAATCATACAGGCAGATGCCATCCCCTATCAAGCTGCAAAATCACCAGGGAGATACTGAAAAGCTCACCAGCAGTGTAAACTCTGCAAGTTAGTCCTTCCCCTCATCAAAAGTGCAGTTCTCTCTCTCCTGCATAAGAATGCAAATGCATTTTTGTGTGCATTTTGGGTTGGTTTGTTCAGTAACCCCCCTGAACAGAAAGGGAAACTGGCACTCTTCATGCCTAAATGCAGCTTTGCAGGGGAAAACAGAGCAGAGTGGGAGGACAGCTTCTCCTCAGCTGCTACAATCAGTTCATCTCTTCATGGCTGCATACTCAAATTTCCCAGCACCACTCATGGCGAATAAGAGAAAGTATTTATTTACATCCCTCAAGCAGCAGATTCTGCTACAGTAGCACATGGGGCAACATTTCACTTCAGCAGTCAAGCTGTGAACCTCCTCCCACGTGTGCTGTCTGGACATGGAGTCAGCCAAAGCATCTTTCCCCAGAACCAGGTTCCCTTGAAGATGTGCACATGAGCTGGCATCCCAGCACTTCATCTCTCCCAGCTCTGACTGAGGCTGTAGTCATCAGGAGGCTCCTTGCAAACACAATCCCGCCTAAAGACTGCAGCTGCTGAAGGATTCTGATGGTGCCCAAAGGATGCTGCAGCAAACTACGCATTGTGCACAAGACACAGCTTCTGGGGAGTGATCTGCAAGTCTGCAACGTGAACTCATGGTTACGTGTAGTTAAGAGATTCTCTTTAGTCCAGTCATGTACAGGACTCTTGCAAAAAATGTGTTTACTTCGATTTGTATTGCAAGCATGAAATTGAGAGTAACTCTAGTATGCAGGAAATGATAGTTTGCCTCACCACTTTTTTAAAAAAATTAATTTTTAACAGGTTTTTTGGTCAACAGTTCAGTTTTTCATATATATACATAATACAGCATTTCTGAAATACAGTTGTTTTGTAAGACCAGGCTCAATTTTAACATGTATTTTTTACTGATGCAAATAAAACAGAGGTTTTATATACAAGGTATGAGTTTGATGTCCCATATTCCGTGTGCAACAAGTTTCAATCTTAGCCCAAAGTTACACTATTGATGCCTTCCTTAGTGCACTAACTAGTGCCCTGAACGATAAAATGTCCATTTGCTTCCCCTTCCCCCACCACAGCACAAGCTTGTCTTGCTTTGTGTTTTGCTGGTACATCAATTTACTTAGGCTGCATTTCCATTCAGCAAATATGTCTTTTTTTAGGCTACAAGATCCAGCCTGGGCACTGACAGAGCAGAGCACAGGTCAGCTGTGCTTCCACCCCTCCCCTGCCCTGATTTAAGCCTGAGCTACCTGGCAGTCTTGTACTCAGTTCAGTACAGTTTCTGTGAAAAATCCCAGCTAACTCAGGGGGCAGTGGCTTGGTCCTAAGGGTTAAAATCAGATTGCACATGCTGCAGTGGAGTCAGATTGCAGAGGGATTGAGCACGGAGTGAAGCAGGATCAGGTTTCCGGCTTCATAGCTGTGAAAAGAGCAGCCAACAGCTCTGTGCTGCACTTTATCTGCAGACCTTTAACAAGTTGGCAGCTGCCCTTGTTTCCAGTGACACTGCTCAAATCTCAGACCCTTAAGGGGCTTGTCATTTAATTCCCCTGGCATATGAAGATGACTAGAACACTAAGGCACCACACACATTCCAGCTTCTTTTTTCTGACTTCAAGAACTACCTCAGATAGCCTGGAGGAGACTGAGGGGAGATCTCATTGCAGTCTACAGCTTTCTTGTGAGGGAAAGCAGAGGGGCAGACACTGATCTCTCCTCTGTGGTAACCACTGACAGGATGTGAGGGTATGGCCTGAAGCTGTGTCAGGGGAGGTTTAGGTTGGGTATTAGGAAAAGGTTTTCCACCCAGAGGGTGGCTGGGTACTAGAACAGGCTCCCCAGGGCAGTGGTCACAGCACCAAGCCTGACAGAGTTCAGAAAGTGTTTCGAGAACACTCTCAGGCACATGGTGTGACTCTTGGGGTGTTCTGTGCAATGCCAGGAGCTGGACTTGATGATCCTTGTGAGTCCCTGTAAACTCAGAAAAATCTGTGATTCTGTGATTAGCAATATGGTTGAGAATGCTATGCAGGTTATCAATAAATTCAGCATATTGCAGTGTTAGTACTGCCACACCTCTTAACATTCAAGGCATTTCATAACCATTTATGAAGTTTTACCATTAAGAGAAATATTCTGAGAATGTATCACCTTTGCTATAGGAGGGAAAGAAACCATAACACAGAGATAAAGTAACCTGTTCTTACTGTCTCATCAGTAAAGAACTGCCAGTATCTTCTGAAGAGGAAACCCACTAGATTAGCAAATCATTAGTTCTTCCACATCTAATGTAATCAGTGCCATCATGACTACAGCATGTGGAGATGCATTTTGCAGGTATGAACTTCAAACTGTGATTTTGATCTTCCTGGGCAAGATCCTATGGGCAAGATCCATAGTGCCTGCAGTATGGGTTAGGGGCTCACTTCCACATTGTCCTCAGGTAAAGGTGAAGGTTTGTTAATACAGACTCACAACTGTGTACTGGATCATCTGAAAACTGGGGGCAAAGATCCCAAGTTTGCATTTCTTGCCCACGGCCCTTTTTGGACGAATGATGAAAATGTTCATGTCAAAAGAATGCACAGATACTGTCTCTATGTGCAGACAGAGAGAGCAGATACTCAGCAGGACAAGGTGCTCAAGGCCCAGGACCACGTTATCCCTCTGATCCCATTTCCATTCTCTCACATATACCTGTCCTGCACCTATTCTGTTCCACCACTTCTAGCACAAAACAACCTACAGCCCTCACAGCCTGTAATTGTTCTTCTCTTGGTGACATTCCAGTTTTCATAATCTGGCTTCTTTCATCTCTTGCTTTATTCTCTTCTCTTTCTTTACTAACATACAACTCTCTGATTGCATTAAGTAACAGTGTGAGAATTTCTGAAGTCAGACTGCGTCTAAACCTTTATCAAGGTTACTTCAAAGGAAGAAGGGGTGAAAAGCCTATCTTACTCCATATCTATCCCTCCTGATTTAGTAAAGTTTTCCTCAAGGCACAGATTGATTGCATAGCAATTAAAGAGAAACTGAAAGCTTTCAATGCAACAGGCTGCCTTTCATTTATTAATACTACTGAACCACTGGCTCCTTAGGATATGAGTGAACCAAAGTCAAAGCCTGAGGATGCTAACAAAGATCATCCTTCCCCAGAGCAGTAGCTATAAAGCTGTGAACAAAACTTTCCAGGCATTCCAGCAGACATATGGGTATGTGGCAAGGCAGAGAAAACTCTGCAGTTAAAAGCTAAACCAACAAATTTACCAGCTGCTTAGCTTTTAAGTGTGACTCTGTCAATCTTATGGGGCAATTTCATTGCAGCCTTACCCCCTGTTATAATTAGTAGAAGTTTGATCTCTCTTACATCCAAACGGGAAATTCAACCTGCCAGTCTGTGGCGGTGGTGCAGGTGTCCCAGGGGGATTTTTCACCAAGGAAGTCCTGGGGGGAGGACGAAGATCTCCCCTGAGGCGGAGCAAAGATATGGTTTGGCCCCATGAAGGATGGGCCTCAGACGAGTGGACACCCCCGGGTTCACTGGCCGAGGCATCTGCCCATCAGTTATCAGCCACCCCCATGTTCTGGAAAGTTCGTTGCTACTCCGTTGTTGATTGTCCAGTCATGTTGTCTGTAACCCCCTCTCCTCCCCCTCACTTCCCTAGTTGGTTCCTGACCCCTTGTTCCTCCCTTGTTCCTCCCCCGAGCCCCTCTGTGATTGGTTTGCTCTGTACAATAAAAGGCTGTGTCACCGAGGGCTGGGGGTCTTCCGACCCTGGTGCCTCAGAGTGCTGCAAGTCTACCAGCTACAGGGTCTCTATTACCCCTTTCAGCTATCAGTGCGCAACATTGTTTGCCTCTCCGGGAGCTGCAGGCATTGAGCAAGGGAAAGAAACTCCCAGCGACTGGGAACCCGGCTGGCCACCAGGAACCCTCCGTCGCACCCGCCTTTGAGCCTCCCGACCACCGGACGGAAGGCGGACGGCGACACCAGTCCAATACAATGGCCTTAGTTTTGGAATGTTTTATTCCCCTTGGAAGCTTTGTATCTCTTTGCTAGTAAATATAGTTAACATGGACAACCAGGGCACAAGGCAATGCATCTTTTGGATCTTTTTGAATAGTGAAAGTTTAATCAATAACCGGATATCCATGCAGATCCTTTCATCTTCACATTTCAGGGGAAACACATGCATACACATGCACATGCTAACTATTGTAAGGGACCTGAATTACAAGTAGGTTCTCATAGCACAGTTTCTCATGTGGATAAGCCAGGAAACAGCATCAGGGACACCCTGCTACCACAGTGCTCTGCAGTTGAGCATCCAGTTAGAAAGACCTCCTGGTGAGTAGTCATCTGAGTCTTAGACAAATTTCATATTAGTCCAAACAGATATCAACAACAGCTTGAAAACAGGGTGCAAAAAATATATATATATAAAACTAAAACCCTCTAAGGTGCAAAACAAAGAAATAACCTAGAATACACCATTTTTAAAAATTCACAAGCAATACTATGCTCTTCATGTTGAAAACCTCAGTACTTCAGAACTATTTATCCTACCAAGAGCCAAGAGAAGAAGAAAGAATGTACTGCACCTCTGAGCTCTGCTAGTCCAGGCAAGTATATGATGTCCCATTTTCAGCCCCATGGGGTTCCCTTGACAGCCAAGTAATTGTATTAAGCTTTTCCACAGAAGAACAGCCACTGCAAACACCAAGCAAAGGACTGCAGCAGGCATTTAGATGCTTGGTGCATTCCCAGTTTCCCTGGACTGATGAGTGGTTCTGCAACCTGTCTTCTCCCAAAACACTATGAATATTGTTGTGACTCTTTTCAGAGGCTGTATACAAACCAGTAAAAATAGAAAAGTACTCATCAAATAAACTTTAATAACTCTTAAAGCCTCTTAAATAAATTCTTAATAATTTTAAGAGTTCTTTGATAGGTTTAACTTAGACTCCTTGCAGCAAAAAGGAGACTAGGACTTGTGTGCATGCAAAAACATGCAGACACATGACATAAGAGTTTTTCCTTCAGAAAGCCTAATTAACACATTCACATGCATTTTCTTCTGTAACACCAGAACATGGCAACCATGAAGACTTTGCTGTCAAAAGGTTACAGTTTGCACCGGGCCCAGAAGTGTTTTCTCCCAAGGCAGAGCAAATTGAAATGTGAAGTTTAAAAGCTTCAAATGACTACAAAAGGAAACTTTAAAATAATTTATGGAAAGGCAGCACTATCAATGATCACGCAGCCCACCAAGAGCTGAAGCTAAATCCAGAATTGCTTGTTCCTGCTATGCAGGAATTCATATATGCTGGCAAGCACTGGTCCATGGTAACAAATGATCCCAAATGATCCCTCTGAGCTGAATGGCACCCAGGCTGAAGTACAGATTTGAAGAATCCTTGTCACTTCTTGTTATCCTCACAGTCCACCCATCCTTCTGCAAACAAGTTGCAAACTGTACACTGTTGGACCGCAGTCCTGGGTAAACGTACATACAGATGGCTTTTCCAAAGCAGTGCATCTTTTCCCAGTGAAATACATGTCCTCTTCTTACCTATGAAACTGTGACTAAAGGCACCTCTGAGCCAGATCTGTGTGAGATTGCAAAGGAGCAAAGCTTTGGGATTTGGGCATACATCTCTTTGTTTATCTGCTCAGGATTTTCGTGAACACGGACTATATCTAGGTAGAAAACTTGAGATTGTACAGGACCTTTTGGGTCCACTGTCACCCAAACATGTCAATAGGTGGCACCGTTGCAATGCCAAATAAACAGCAGCACAAATAATGCGAAGAAAACCTGGCAAAAGATAAAGAGGAGAGGTTCAGGGAGGAAAGGATATGGTGAGATACTGGCACATCGAGTGAGCTGCACTCTGAAAACCTGTAGGCTAGCAGGTCCTGGTCTCAAATTCTCTGCTGGGTTTATTTAAATTTATTTAAAATATTTTAAAAATCATCAAAATAAAATACATAAAATTTAAAATATATCATCAAAATTTGAAAGATACAATCAAAACACATTTCTTTAAAATTACATCTAAATATCAGAACATATGTACATCTGTAACTATAAAGCCTAAAGCATAAATCCTATTCTTCAAACATTCTTCAGACAGGTGACAGTTTCTTCCTGAGCTCAGAGGAAAGAGAAGTCTTCTGGATGGGAGACAAGGGTTTTGTGGGGAAGGGAACATAGGAAGTGTCCAGAGAAAAATTCTTGGCGAGATGGCAGCCACTCAGGCCTGCAAAGCAGAGACACAATATGGGACAGAGGCCGCAACGCAAACCTCAAGCATTGGAAGCTATGTGTTTAATGGGACACATTTCCTGGAAGCTTCTAAAGAGCTGCACAGGGAAACATCGTCCTGCCAGCAGGCCCTTGAGGCAGGCCAGGGGACACCCTGACCCATTCCCACCAGAGCTACCAGGGGAACACCCTGGCCTCTGGGCTGCCCTGGGACAGCAGGGAGCCCAGAGCCCTGTGCTTTCCAGGAATGGCTCAGCTGCACATGCACCCTCCTGCTCCTCTCCCTGCCCCACAGCTCAGCAGCCCTGCAGCTACACGGGGCACTGCGAGCAGCACAGCTCATTGCAGGGGCACATGCAGGGCACAGCTGTTCCCTGGCAATGTGCACAGGCTCTCTAGGCTGGCACAAGGCCCTTCCTCCCGCCACAGAGCGGCCCAGCTCCCACCTTAGCTCTGTGTGAGGCTGAGCCATGCTGGGCCTTCCCCTTGTCCTCCCTGGCAGTGACCCTGGGGGCAGCGCTGCTCAGCTGCCTCTGCCGGGGCTCCTGGGCCAAGGCCCCTTGAGCAGGCAGGCAGCACAGACCTCCATTCCCAAGGCCAGGGCTCTGAACATCATCCTCACAGCCAGCAAGGGGAGGGAGGCCACCTGCGTGGGGAGGCTGCACTCGGCCCTCCTTATACCAGGTGTCCACCCGCTTCTTCCTTGCTGTTGTGTCTCCAGAGGAAGCTGTAGATTTGGTACAAGGGAAGAAGTGAGTTCGTTGAACTCCTACCTTTACAATCAATCCATCTAATGGGTGAGGCATCCAAAGAGTTTTTGAATTATTCCGAAGATCGTTTTCTTTTTATTTTTCATGAATCTAGCATCACTATAATTCAGCTGCACAGTATGGAGCTGACAAGCCAGGAGAGAGAGTTTCCACTACTTTGCTTATGTGTTGCTCATTGCCCATGCACTCCTTTGGGATCCCTTTCCTTCCAAACAGCTGGCAAACCACAGTGGTCTCCAGAATTTGACAACTACACCTACGAACCAATAGCCTTCCAAAGCTAGTTTTCATGGCCTTTCTTTCTGTAACTCTCACTCAGTTCTGGGCTGGGTTTTGTTGGTTGATTTTATTTCTCTTTACAACAAAGGAAGTGCTGGCACATGAACAGTGGCACTCCATGTTAGAAGTAAAGGAAGTTTTGCATTCCCCATTAGATATCCCCAGTATTCATGGAACCGGTAGCTGTAGGGAAAAAATTTGCCATCCCATTGCAAATTTCCACTTTTGCTCTGCTTCCTTGCACCATGGGTATATTCCCTGCTTTCTTTCCTGCAGAGACACGCAAAACCAACATAAAGATGACTGGCCTCAAAACCTTTCTGATCACGGCAATTCCTGACAATTCAATATTTCTTAATGGACATAGCATAGTGCAGATCAGAAAAGGAAGACCTTTCCTACATCTGGATTTTTTATCCCGGTAGAATGGCCTGCTCAATTATAAAAGAGCAACAGTTTTAATGATATAGCTAATTTCTAGTCCAGAATTAGTCCAACAAAAATGCTTCCTAAGTTACTGAGCAATAATTTTCCCCACCTGTATTCAGCATTCCAACTGCATATCAACAATTAAGGAATCATTGCAAAGGGGCCATTCCCAGGATTTGGCAGAACTAACCCTGAACCAAGGGACCAGGGAATCTTATCCCTTTTCCTGCATCAGAAAAATTATTTCTTCAAATCTCATCTCTCCTATCATTACATGCCCAGAGACAGCAAAGGAACAACAGTGTCATTGACGCTTTCAACTTGAGAGCATTGGCTGACACAGATGCACCAGAGACCGCATTTTGTCCAGCACAATTCCTCTTGTCAGGGATCAGGCAAGGCAGGGAGGGGGACAGGGCAGAAGGCATCTCCTCCCCCAGCCTCAGGCTGCAATTCTGACACAGGCAGAAAGAGTCAGGGAAGAGATTTGCCATGGTGAACCTGCCTTGGGTGACTCTGGGCTTGTGCTGTTAGAGGATGACAAACTCAGATCCTGCACAGGCAGTGTCATAAATGAGTTTGTGTCCATTGTGGTTGACAGTGTCTGTAAGCTGATAATGTGAATGCGTTGATGAAGTCAGTGGTGGGAATTGAATCAGTTGATGTTCTCGTGTTATTTGTGTTGGAACTACTGGGTGACGGGGTGGTGTGTTGGTAATTAAGTTTAGACACACGTATTACTTAAATGGTGCACTTCTGGAAAGTTCCAAAAGGAATGAGTGAAGTCATCGAGAACATAGATTGGACAGGATGATGACCAATCAGAAGAGACCCCTGGGGAATGATTGGCTAGGAAGGCACCGAAAAAATGGGCCAATCACAACCGAACAAACGAACCAATAACATGAAGGATCCAAAACAGACCAATGGAATGATGAACTGGGGTATAAATACGACTGGTGCTGCTGCACGAGTTCTCTGCCCTTTCAGACCAGGGAGGGAGAGCACCCAGTGTGATGCGTGCGCTGTAGTTCTGCCTAGTCATTTCTGTTCTTGGTTGTTAATTAATAAATTGTTGTACTAAGCACATGAAGGGTGATTAGTGTCATGGATCCCGCCCTTCGCCCGTGACAGCTTTCTGGGGACTCGTCCAGGATAGATCATGCCTACAAATGACCTTGGAGAACACAAAGGGACACAACGCGTCCGGCTGATTTCGGCTGCCTGAATTGTGTTCTTCAGGGCCATGGAGAGTTTGCTGATCTATGCCCAGGGAACAACCAAGAGCCTGGCAACGTAGGCCTTCTGTTTCTTTCTTTTCCTATGGGAGTAAGATGAATTCCCACGGATAGGTGTCAGAGAGGAAGCCCCTTTGGGAGAAGTGGAGCCCTAAGTCCCTGTGCACACAGAGGGGAGCCTGCAGGAAACAGAAGGTTGTGAGTATCTGCGGGTGGCGGGGGAAGAGGACAGACGCTTGTGTGTATGTGTGTGAGACAGGATCCGCTGCTCGGATTCCTGAAGTGAGTGTGGATCCTTGAGTACTGCAGATCCAATTCTCCACAAGGAGCCCGGCCAAGAAAAAGGGGAAGCGTGTGAAGGAAGAGTGAGAGAAGCATCCTCAGAAGCACGGAAGCACCTTGACCGGAGATAGGGCGACATTTGCCCCACCGCAGAAGCGGGTGCAGTGAAGCTCGGGGATACAGTGTCGCCTGTTGAAGCTCTTAGCTCGGTGACCTACAGCATGGGTGGGTGACCAGCTAGGAGGATGCTCTCCATGCGAGAGTAGGGTTGGGCCAAGGTGTAAGGAAGGGTGGCTTGTTCAGGCACAACCTATAGACGAACTGAGGGTTCCTTGGGTCAGTTTGGGGTGAGTTTGGACAAGAGTTGCTCGGGTCGGTCCGGGGTGAGTTTGGATGCGGACAAAGACTGTCAGGGGACGAGAGGAGCAAGACGCCGACTCAATGTGAGTGATAAATCAAGCTCGTTTATTGTCAGATAGTGAGCATACTTACACTTCTCTGCGTGCCCAAAATAAAACTACGTGATAAGTTTTCACACAGGGTTTGTTCTCATACAGAACTTTCAGACGGGACTTTTCTCTAATTAGAGCACTACGTTAGTATCACAAGGCTACAATCACAGTTTCTTCTGCCAAGTTAATCTTTAGACACCTGCAGCTTGTTTTCGGCTTTCGTGTCTCCCTTTTCCACAGCTGTCTTGAGAATAACCTTGAGCAGAGGCCTAGCTATCATCCAAGGGGCCTGGCTTGCTCACTTATACTTTATGTCTGTGCAGCCGGAGATGGTTATTCTCCAACAAAAGACAATACAACCTTTAACACTAGTGAAGAAACTAGATACGGTGCGTTGCAGAGAGTCGCTTAGTGAGGTGCCAGACTGAGGCAGAGGGCCAAGAGTGTCTGGACAGCTAATTGACTTTGAGGTAGTGGTAGTGCCAAAGTGCTCTCACTGTTTTGGTTGCCTATCTGTAAAATTCTGTTTAGGTAAGGGCACCTTCTAACTTTCTGTTTTTAGTTCAGTTGGGCAGACACCATTTTGTGATAGACTTAAGTTCTGATTTGGCACCATTTTCTTGAACACAGATTAAGTTGACTTTTCAGCGGGAGCACCATTTTGTGTTTCTGAAGGAGACAGTCGGAGCAGTTCAGGGGGTTTGGTCTGGGTGATTGACAGGAGGGGTGGTATCCATAGGTTGTTAATCACTAAAATAGAGGAGGAGTTGAAAAACGTCATTTAGATTGATGAGCCAGAGTAAAAAGTTGTCAATCAATTAGTAAGAGAAATTTAAGTGATGTCACTTCCAGTGTTAAGTGAATTGGCTGTTATTTCTAGTGATAGGTAGCCATATTTGTTTCGGTAGGCCGTTACTTAGGTCCCCACATTTATTTTTCCCACAATTGGGAAACGATTACATTATTTTCCCACAATTGGGGAACGGTTTACTGTATCTTTCCGTAAGTAAGGTTAATCTTGTTTTCCCACAATTAGAAAACTGCTTATTTTATTTTCCCATAATTTGAAGGTATAAACCACAAACTAGTTCTGAATTACAATAAAGTGTTTCAGTTATTGAGGAATTGCTGTAAGTAGATAACAAAGTGTGGGTCAATGTCATGGTAAAAGATCTTTGAGGAAGAGAGATAAGAATAAGATGGAGAATATTCCCCCAAATAGCCGTTTGGGTGAAATGTTAAAAAGATGGGAAGAAGAGGAGAGTACAAGAGGTTTGGATAAGATCCAGATGATTAAGTATTGTGTAAAAGTGCGGCCTCAAGAAAGGCTACAGGAAGAATTTGTGTATTGGCCTTGGTACAGATCGAAAGAAAGGTAGTTGTGTATATCGTTGCACAAACATGTAAGTAATAGAAAAGATCCCAAAGAAAAAGAGGTTATGCAGCCTACTGGTTAGAAGATGATCTAAGAACCAAAAATACCAGGATGTTTAAATTATCTAAAGAAAGTACAGAAGGTGATAGCAGTATAACACACAGGAAAAGATGGGACCTTCTTAATCATTTACCACCTCCACCTCCTCCTCCTCCTCTTGTGGCCCAAGAATTTCTTCCTCCTCCTCCCCCAGTGGCACAGGCACAGCCACTTTCCCCTCCTCTCCAAGTGGTTCAGACACATCCTCCTCCGTTAGCGGTACAGGAACTTCTTCCTAGAATCCCCCTCCCTGTCACAACCCCGCATATCCCAGTGACCCCTCCACTGTTGAAGGATGGTGGGCGGCAAGAAGGGCCTAGTGGTTATGAGGAAGGCCCTTATTGTAATACCAGAGCAAAGTCAGCTAAGTGTGAAGGTAGTGAACAAGAAAAGAAGGAAACTAAGAATCTGTTTACTCTTAGAGAAGTTCCTATGGGTGGAATTGCAGGAGGTGTTGATTTTGTGAATGCTCCTCTTACAGCCTCAGAGGTGAGAACATTCAAGAAAGACATCAAAAGCTTGCTCAAGGATCCAGTGGGGGTAGTTAATCAGTTTGATCAGTTTCTAGGCCTGAGTATTTATACCTGGGGAGAGTTAAATTCCATTTTAAGCATCTTGCTTACTCCAGAGGAGGTACAGTTAATTAGAACAGCTGGGAATGTGAGAACTGGCCTGGCCCTCCAGGAGAACAAAAGATCCCTTTAGTTGAACCTGATTGGGACCCCAATGATGAAGAGGGAAGGAGGGTATGAGAGATTACAGAGTGTTGATAATCAAAGGAATTAGAGAATCAGTTCCAAAGACTAATAATACTAAGTTGGCCTTTCATAGTGCCCAGGAGCATGATGAAACACCAAGTGCTTGGTTAGCGAGACTAAGGAGGGACTTTCAGTTGTACTCAAGTGTGGATCCTGAGAGCCCAGAGGACAAGTACTTTTGAATGTTCACTTCATTTCTAAATCATGGCTTGATATTAGGAGAACGTTAGAGCGTCTTGAAGATTGGGAAGAAAAAGGTTTAGATGAGTTTTTGCGAGTGGCACAGAGAGTCTATGTAGGGAGAGATGAAGAGAAATTAAGAAATAAAACAGAAATTATGGTAGCGGTGGCCAGGGAAAGTAGAGAAGACAAGAAAAAAGATTTGGAAGATGAGGAGCATAGAGATCAGGATCTTGGGAGATGAGAAGGAAAATTTCGGAAGGGAGATGCTATTACTGTGGCAAGAAAGGTCATATTAGACGAGAATGCAAAAAGTGGAAGAGAGACAAGAGAGTGTTTGAAGAGTTTCATGGAAGTAAGCCAGAAGATTAGGGCTCTTCACCTTGGGGAAATAGTATATAAGTCACTTGGAGCCCTTGGTAAATTTTGAAGTAGGACCCTGGGGTGATGAATTTGCCTTTTTAGTTGACACAGGGGCTGATCAATCTTGTTTATCAAGGATACCAAAGGGAAGTAGATTGGGTGAAGAAATTTGTAAGGTTAAGGGAGCAGAAGGAGAATCCTTTGATGTACCTGTTATAGAAAATCTTGTGATAAGAGGAAACTCAAGGGAAGGCTACGCCAATTTCCTTTACATGCCTAAGTTAGGATGTAATTTGTTGGGTAGGGACCTTCAAGTCCAGTTGGGGGTGGGCGTGATCCCTAAGGAAGGGAAAATGGTGGCTCAAATGATGGTACTCAGAGAACAAGATATAAGTGAAATGGGAAGTGTCGTGTGGGCAGAAGGAGGACAAGATCTGTACCACCTATAAAGGTAGAAATTCTACCGGAAACTCCACCTATTCGAGTTTGACAGTATCCAATATCAGCAGAGGGCAGAAAAGGATTAACACCAGTAGTGAACCAACTGGTAGAGAGCGGTATCTGGGGGCCTTGCATGTCCCCTCATAACACCCCAATCTTAACGGTGAAGAAAACAGATGGCATTTACCATTTGGTACAAGATCTAAGAGAGGTGAATAAACGCACAGTGACAAGATACCCAGTAGTCTCCAACCCATATACGCTTTTGAGTCAGTTACCCCCAGAACATGCATGGTTTATTGTAATTGATTTGAAGGATGCCTTTTGGTCCTGCTCCCTTCTTGAAGAGAGAAGAAACTGGTTCTCCTTTGAGTGAGAGGACTTGAATTCAGGGAGAAGACAACAATTTCCATGGACCCGCCTTCCCCAGGGGTTACCGAGCCTCTGAATCTTTTTGGACAGGCTTTAGAAAAATTGTTGAAACAGTTCACACCATCAGAAAGAACCCAAATTTTACAGTATGTGGATGACTTACTTATCTTGGGAACAGCAGGAGAGGGTCCAGCAGACCAGTATTAATGTAATTAATGCAAGTCAGTAAGCATTGGATTAGGGGCGCTTCATTCTGCTGCTTACCCTGTCTTCCAGCTCATGGGGCTGGGTACCTGAAGAACAACTGATCTTACTTTTAAAGACTGGTGCACAGAAGGCATTAAGTATTTCAGTCTTTTCCTCATTCTTTGTTCTGTGTTTCCCTCCACGTCCAATAAAATACAGAGATTCTCCTTAGCCCTCCTTTTGTTGCTGATATTTTTACAGAAATATTTTTACTCTTTGTTGCAAGTTTCTAGGAAGGAATTCTTTACTGTGAGGCTGGTGAGGGACTGGGAACAGGTGACCCTGAGAAGCTGTGTATGCCCCAAGCCGGGAAGCGTTCAAGGCCAGGTTGGATGGGGCCCTGAGCAACCTGGTCTAGTGGAAGGTGTCCCTGCCCACAACCAGGGGCTTGGAAGTAGAGAATCTTTCAGGTCCTTTCCGATCTAAATCATTCTGGGATTCTGTGATTCCACTGCAGTAGCCGGATTAAGCTTGGGCTTTGTCCCTTCTCATTTTGTCCTTGTATAACCTCACAATACCCTTAGAGTCCTCCTGAGTTGCCTGCCCCTTTCTCCAAAGATGACAAACTCTCCCACTCCCCTGTGTTCCAGCCAAAGCTCTCTGTGGGACCCATTGGGAGTGGGACTAGTACAGAAAGCAGGGAGCCAGGTATATTTTCCTAGGTCTCACTTCATAGGAATAATAGCTAGGAAATACATCAGTGGCAATTCTTGGCTGTGTAAGATCACCTCCTGAATGAAGAAGGCCATGGCCCATTGCCTAAGGTGTTAAAAACGCCCAAGTGAAAGTTAAATATCAGGTATTAGTGTATCCTGTGTCTGCCTCTGCCATTGGCTTGCCTGTAAAACAAAGCCAGCTCCCACATGCCTCCAGTTTTTTCCTGTCCCAAGCAGTTCTGCCTCCAAACAAGCTTGCTATACAGCCTCACTGGGAAGGGCATTACTTATGGCACCTCCCTTCATGGTGCCCAAAGGCTTAATTGCCTAAATTCACCACACAAAACCGAACCGAGGCCAGCTAAGTGATACAGAAAACACCAAAAGTAAAGCTGTGTAGAACCACCCCCTTCTCACTCACAGCAAAACCACTGCAGCTGGAATGACCGTGGCAAAGCAATACACCTGCAGCCTGGGGGAGCCGTGGATGTGCAGCATTCACCTTCTGCCTGTGCTGACCGGAGCATGGAAAACGAGCTGGGGCCGTTCTTGGTACACAGGAGGCCAGTGGCAGTCATTCAGTGCTGAGTGAAAAAAGGTGTTACAAAATGACTTCCTGAAGAGGGAAAAGCAAACACAGCTGCACTTGAACAGCTCGAGGCCCTGGTGATGTTTCAGTAGCCAGGAACTGAACTTATCACCCTTCTGCTGATTTCATCAAAAGGAAATGAATCCTCTGGAATTTCCAGCTTCTTAGGACCATTAGCACCTAGTAAATCGAAACAGAGACCTCAGGCCTGTGGGAGAATCACAATGCAGATCCTTGTGCTACTGATTCCATCTCCCCACATTTCTCAGTTCTTGGTAGCAAGGTCACTTAGGTTAGACACACAGCTCACAAGAACTGCTCCTCTATTTTTCTGCACAAAGAATACAAGTGAGATTACACATCGCAAATCTGTGTTCCCCTCCTATCAAACTGACTGATTTGAGGAATTTCTGAAGCAGCAAACTGTCTTCCTCAAATATTTACTGTGCGAGGCACAGAGAAAAGATTTACTGTCAAAAGCTCTTTTGACAAGTTCTGCTCTGAGCTTTTCTAAAGAAGGTCTGAAAGGGTCAGTGTCCCTCACAAAAGCTCCCGCAATGGCTGCTGGCCAGCAGAGCAGGGCCCTCAGCTGTGAAACAAGGGCTGCCACAAGCAGCAGCTTACCCAGGGCAGCAAATCAAGAGCTGGGAAGGAGCTGATCTGAAGGCCAAACCTCCTTAGCTCCCTCTAAAAGGGCTGGAAAAATTCTTCATTTCAATGAGGTGTAGTGCTGGACACCCCAGCTCTATGTGAGGACTGGACACAAGTTTGCTCCCACTGAGGGCTGTGATGGTTTCTGCAGGAGCTGTGGGCTCCTGTGTGTGCCAGACACAATGAGGAGAGAAGGAGCCAAGTGCATGGACACAGCTTTGCCTTAAGCATAACCCAGCCTTGACCAAACACACTGAAAGGTTTCCTCCTTTGGTCAGTGTCTTGAATCATCAGGTCAGCTGTTTGATGACTCAGGTTGGTCTGGTGGCAGAGATTTTCCCTCAGAAATACGAGGGTTGTCTTCCTCCATGCCTTCCTCTCAGCAGCCTTGGGGCTGTTGCTGTATGAAGCCATCACAAGGGACTATAAAAATACAGTCACTGGCCAGCAGTTTCCTCCTAGGAGGGCCCTGCATATTGTTCCACATGATTCATAAAGGCCCAAACCAACTCCAAACGCTCCACCTACAGCAACTTTTCACAAAAGGCTGCAGAAATCCAGGACAACTTGCAAGTGAGCATCCAAAGGGTTTTGTCCTGTTACTGACAGCAGAATTCTCAATAATCTGAAGCAATTTTATTCAGATGTAACACAGGATGTGAGTTTCGTATTGAAATGTTTGATGATGAGTAACAAGCCTTGGGAGCATGAGGTAAAGGGCTGACACGCGAAAGCATGAGCATATCCTCCAAAGTGACCTGTTTGATTGTCCATTTTATTACTCTATTTATTCCACTCCAGTACCAGTACAGTTCTTACTGCTTTAGGAACCTTTAAATACAACAGTTCCCACAGCTCAGCAGTTATTCCCTGCTCTTTACAGCAGCTGAGCACCTCTGTCTTTTTCAGGGCCTAGGTCCACCATTCAGACATCCCTGACACATTTAAGGCCTCCATTCACTCAGCCTACAAGGTATCACGTTAACTCTACAGGCACCGAAGTCCCTAGAGAGCCTAAGTGTTCATGGGCTGATGCCTGCAGGGCAATCTTTCGTCTGCCCTGATGCTCAGAGCCTCACACCATGGTGCCCAGAGGACCCAGTGCAGGACAATGCCAATTTTCCAGTCAGTACCAGCCAGCTGGCATCTGCCTTGGGTGAGCCAGAGGCCAGGAAGAGCTAAAGGAGTAATAACAGTCTGTCTCTGCAGCAAACTGTAGTGCTTACAGAGAGGAAGACAATAAAAGAGCCTTGAGATATGAACATGCAACACATTGGAGCTGGCTAACGAAACCCTGTGATGGTTTGGCTCACTGACCTGACAGAAAACACCATGTTTCCCAACGGTGTTCACTTCCACTGTCCAAAAGTGAACAAAGCCAAACAAGGGCATGAAAACTGGAAGTCTGCAGAAACTGGGCACACTTTGCTGCCAATTCATTGCCTGGCCTGCAGAGAAAGATAAATCATAAGGCCGGAAAAAATGTTTAGGACCTCTGCAGGCCACAGATTTTGAGTAAGTGAACTTTAACTTCTGACAGGGCACTATCTCCACCTGAAAATACAAATTGAGTAGCTTTGCAAAGCTCTCAAAGGCCCTGGGGTGATAAATAATATAGGAATTGGAGTGACTACCATGGACATTACAGCAGCAGTCTCTGCACCAGAACCCCTGCTTACACAGCCCTCCTCAGCCACATCCCCAGGAGATGATTTATAAGTACCTGCTCAGGCTTCATGTACAGTGCTGGCAGCTGGAAGTCACAGCTCCACAGCCAGAGATGGGTGGCACAGCGGGGCCTCTGTAAGGAGGGGCCCATGCTGGTCAGGGCCAGTCCTGCCACAGTTCCAGTGGGAACTGGGATGCAATCTCCCTGTCTTTGCCTCAGCCCATGAGCTTTTTTCCATCTTCCTCCCCTGCTGTCCCACTGAGGAGGAGCAAGAGAGCAGCTAGGTGGGCAGCTTGTAGCTGGCCAGAGTCAACCACCATAGGTGACATTGGTCCACTGGATTGACAAGGGGAGATGAACAATGGAGCTCCAAGAGAGACATGGGGGGACGAGACTTCACAGAGCCCACTCTGGTTGCTACAAGATAGCTCAAATACAAAGGAAAGAGACACCAGCATAAAACACTGTGATAACTCCTGGAGGCCGCCTTTGGCAGGGTCTGGAAAGCACGGGAAGAGAGCTGTAGCTGTTCTGAGGCTTCTTGTTGCTTGCAGCTGAATTGGTGTTTCTCAAAGGGAAGTACAGGGCTGCACTCAAGTTCTTCCCTCGAGGCACACATCACTATTGAACTTGCACAGTGGCTCAGTTTTGTTTTCCCACCATCTCCACCATCTATTGAACACGGATTTCTTGCAAACACAGACACAGCTCCCACTCGCCCTGTCAGCTTTTCCACTCTTCAGATACTGAGCTGGAATTGTTCCCCATGAAATCAGACTTTAAACCTTTGAAAGTACAGAAATGCAGAATGCTACATTTCAGACAGCTGGAGCAGGTGAAACCCTCCAAACCTTCCCTCTCACCAAGATAATAGTGCACAAGCATACAAACCAGCATTAAATGCTGTTTTTTTCTAACAGCTCTATTTGGCCCAGGCAAGTGAGAGGTGATAACCAACGGAAGGTCTGACAAAGTGATGCTGAGAGGAGTAAGAGTTTGGTTCTCTTGGGAAGTGCTTTTTGAAGCCACGGAAATTCCAAGTACACTTAAAAAAGGAATCAATGGAAGATGAGATTCTGCTCACACCAGCAAAACTTCCTGCACTAGAGAAACACACTGTACAAACAAATTGGGAAGCACAAGAGTGTGCTTATTTAACTCCCATTTCCACAGACATCTTCTCACAAGGATTGGATGGCATCCTTCATGGTCCCTGAGTATACTTAAGCTCCAGAAATGCTACCTCTGCCTTACTTAAAAAGTGATCATGAAGATCTGCCTTTTTTTTCCTGCCATTCCAACATTTCCAGAACACTGCAGCATCCTTTCCCACAGAGAACACAGACCCATGCAGGTGAGACAGAGGGTCAAAAGTCACATTCAGAGGAGCACATGCTGATGCTTGTCCATGTGATGGCCCACCTGTTGCTCACCAAGTCCTCCAAGGACTGAATGCTGTGACCGTCCCAGGGGGGTCCCTGTTGGAGCCACCCTGGTGGTGCTGCTCGAGCTCTTGCAGCAGCTTTCAGCCCACCCTGCCAGTGGGCATAGGGAGACAAGTCCAAATCAAAACTGGGAACAAAGAGACGGGAGGGGTCTTCTGTGTAGAGTTCTGAGGGGTTTATTAGGGTTCCACACTCAAAGGGGTCCAGGGACAGAAGACCCAGAACAAAGGGATACACTGACTTTTAACAGAAGGGGGTAACCAATCAGGTGAGGGTCCAAGGGTGGGACAACCTTAAACAATCCAATGGGGAGAGAAAAGGGGAGGGGGGAGGAAGCCAAAGCCAATGGGATGTCAAACGAGGGAGAACTTTCCAGAACTCGTTACATATTTATAGAGGGGTGGAGGGCCAATGGGCCAATCATCAAGGTGCAATTAACATAACAGAGTAACATTACCTGGGGAGAAGGGGAACCTTTACACCTCAGTAGTGTCCCACTGAGAAGCCTCAGGCTCATTGGGACCTTCCAACTCTTTGTCTGCCCTAGTGGTCACTTCTACTGCTGCCACACACACCAAGGCCTGGGAACAGATCCCAGGCAGCATGGATGAAGCAGGAATACTGCAGCAGTTTTGTGTCCTTTGCATGTCCTTCATCATTTTGCAAAGCAGTCAATGCCTTGGAGCTGCAGAAAGAGAAGAAGAAAAACCTGCCTTGGTGGTCATTTTGTTTCTTCTAATCCCCAAAATTTATATGCCTTCTTTGAAGGATGTTTGAGGTATTTTATTGCCCGGTCAAACAATAGAAGCAATCCAGAATTTGGTCACCTTTTCAAGATAGTTCGGATTGTAGCACTGCTATCAATAGACCCCTCTTTAAATGCTGGACTATGACGAGTCCCAGGAGCACCACTGCTTCCCAAGAGCACTTCTGAACATCTGCTGAATGGCTCTGGAGTGGGATTTCACTTCCATTGCTGCCCACTGTACCATGCCTCAGCTCTTCTCCTGCCGAGGACCGAGAGGGAAATAAATTGTCCATGTTGGAGTCTGAATTCAAGAGGGATGAATTCAATGGATTTGAATTTAAAAACAAAAACTACGTCAACGAAAACATCAAGAGCCGAAACTGACATAACTGAGGATTCTTTTATGAGTACCTAAAAGAGATAAAATTAACATATCAAAGGTGGTTTAAAACCAAACAATTCTAAACAAAAGGACAGGTTAAATTCTGTTAAAATGCTTCATCCTCTCCCCAATAAAAACAGCCAAAACCCTTCAGCATTTCTTCAATTTTCCCTTCCCTTATCATTCATTTCACCCTCTCCCTTCTCTGCGCATCAGACTATTAGTCTGCTCGAAATGCATTTTGTTCTTCCACAAATGTACCATCTCCAAGTTGAATTGAAATCTCATTTAAACTTCAAGCCTCCAGGACAGCAAAATACCCCATTTCTGAGCTAAAAGCCATCGTACATCAACACCAAGACACACTTCTCCTAAAAGACAGTGGGACTAAAAGGAGATGAGCCACAGAGAGCAGTGAGGGCTGTGGGTCTGACCCATGGTGAGGGTCACCAACCCTTGCCCACAACCCACAGCCCCAGAAGACATTCATTGGCCCACCAGCACGTGCAGTGGGGTTTCCTACTGGCAACATTTTGGAAACATCAAAAAGGACCTGGGTGCCACCTAGTGCTGCTTTACTCAGGCATTAGTTGTACAGAAATGCAAATGCTAATTATTCCCATCTTTTACAGGTTTAGCACACCACAAGTCAGGCTGGCTTATGCTTCCAGCAGGCACCTTTGGAAGCCCCAGGGATGTGTGCCCAAATGCCCCTGCGCCCTCACAAGCATGCTGGGTGCTGAGCACATGCACAGCACTACTACACATTAAAAAACCATCTCAAATGAGAAAAGAGTGGCAAACCAAGTCAGAATTTATGAAACTGGGAAAGGGGGTGTGACAGGCCTTGGAAGCACCAAAATGGTTATCAGACCCCTTCATGATTCAACAAGCAAGCACAGGTTTCAGTGCCTTACAATGGGAATCTTCTGTGGAATTACCTCAGAGAGTAATTGATTTACAGAGAGAGGAAAAACCTTTCCCATTAATATATTTCACTGGAATCAGGGAACTGTAGAACAAGAACTGTCACTTTGAGACTCCCTTTATTTAAAGGCAGTTTAGCTTGAAGCATCCGCCAGAGTTCCTGTTTTCCATAACAGCCCTCCTTTCATCCTATTAGCTGCCTTCATGAAATGTACGCCTTTCCGAAATCTTTAATTGTATCTACAAACTCCATTTCAGCCATACACCTTGCTCTGAGGAGGCTGAACACAGCATAAGCTTCAGAGAACCCCAGGTTTGGAGAGGACCCAAGCTCCTTCCAACCTACACGTTCTGGCAGTCAGTCAGATGAAACAGCCACTACAACTGCCCATGTTCCCACAGTTTCAGAGTTCACACCATGGGATTTTTTGCATTACAGAAATCACACTGCAACTCCAGCAACAGCAGAGTCTACCAACCTTAACTGTCAGCCCCCCCTTTCCAGAAAGCCAGATTCACTAAGGGCAGGAACCTTCGTCTGAGGACAGGAGCTTCCAACTTGAAGCAACTGAAAGGGTGATCCCTTCCTGTGCCAGCCTGTGTGAGATCATTCCAGTTTGGCTTAGCTCTACACCACCTTTTTTGGGGAGGGTCACAGATGGTCTCACTCAATTCTGAGCAGGAAGATTTTCAGTACTTTCGTCGATGAGGACATGAAAATAGTCCTGGTGATACCAGTTTTCCTGCAAGGAAAGAGTCTGCTCTAAGCCTCTCTCTCCAGTCCCCTCCTTTCAGAGAGCAGGGAACCAACACCCCAAAGGCCATGGATCCGTTTCTAGGAGACTTAATCTTGGTTTATGCAGAGGCTAAAGGGGCAAAGGGCAGGATTGCAAAGAAAATGCCTTTATCACCAAGCAGTTCTCCTCCACTCAAAGAAGGGTGAATACAGTACTGAGCCAATGTTTCATCACAAGACCACCCAAACAAGAGCTTGGCTGTCAGGCTGTGTGCCATCTCCATAGTTTTCAGGTGCATTTCTTAAATGTCTACATGCTGATGTTGCCAGCAATCAGGAATTCTCTAAGAACTAGTTGTGCATCCTAAACCTTTCCTTCTTTTCTCCCTTTCCATCCTTCTCCTCTTCAACAGCATGTTTTGCTTTTGTTTGTTTGTACCTAACCAAGGTCATTGAGATACTTGTTTTGGGACAGAGAAGCTATTAATGAAGGTCATTTACAGGATGAACCCAAAAATGTGTTTATTTTGTTGGGGTTTTTTTTGAAACAAATTAATCACTTATAGCACAGAGGGAGGCCAAAAGCATAAACGTCTGTAACTCTGACACTGCAGAGCATTTAACAGACACAGGTGCACATCCCACCCAGGCAGCTCTTATCCCCTATGAAACTTCCAAGAACCAGAACACTGAAATACTTAGAGAGGCAACAAACACTTCTCACCCAAGTGCTGGTGGGGTACCAAGTCCCTTTGGAAGCAGGAGCATAGCAGGAGGCTAGAACGTGAACCACCCCACCTTACAGCAGGGTGCATTTAGTAACAACACCATCCTCAAAGGTGAGTCACAGGTCGCTGCTGCTGCCCGGGGATGCAAGGAATTTTGTGGAGCTGGTCTGGCACCCGCTGGCCATCTCTGGTATTGCTCCTTACCACGGTCAGTTTATGTGTGTCTCTAACTGGGAAGGCCACCGAATGAAACAGCAAAAAAAAAAATCTCAGAGGCCCTGCAGTGGTGCCTGGACAGACTTTAAATGCACACCTATAAATGAGACATGATAATAGCTGGGCAAATAAAACCAAAAGTTACACATGAGGGTTTCCATCCTATTGATTTCTTGGCTGCTTAACTGCAGAGGTTTGCACTGGACACACACTGGACTTCTCACAAATTCTCACCCAACCTCCACTGCTCCAAGTGAGCAGCTCGTCTGTCCTCCTCATTCTCTTCATTGCCCCCAAACTACCAGGATTAGATTAGAAGAGAGGACCTATCCCATTTCCAGCCTCTCTAGACAAAGGAGGACACACAGTTTAGTCCTCAACTGCCTGAGACCTTGGCTTTGCAGATGCAGTTTTAAGGATTAGAAAATGCACAGCATTGTCAGTTAGCAGCTCTCAGGTGAGGGCAATTTTTGACCAAGGAGACAATTTTGACCAATTGCTTGCAGCTGCCACAGCCAGTGTCACACAGAGCAGCTGCATGGGGGCTGAGGACAGGGTGGCCTGGCTGTCCTAACCCCTAAGAACTCACACCCTGCCATCAGCTGGCAGTCACTGAAACAGATTCGCAGAATCTCAATGTCCATGAGAACCAAGAATGAACAAAATGCTTGTAAGATCCCCCTGCTCTTCCTGCTGCAAAGTTCTCCCCCAGCTCCATTCCTGGAGCAGTTTGTGGTGCATAGGAATGATGCACGCAGGCTATGCCAGCCTTACAGGTACATGGGGCAGAGGTGGCAATTCCCAATGCTACCATTCCCCACACCCAAATAGTGCTAACAGGATAGTCTGCCTGCTCTTCCACCCCAATCCAGGCCTTCTGCTTCACCTTCTGCAAGGGCTGGGATTCAGACACAGCTAGGACCTTGCAGGACCAAACACAGCTCGCTCCTGGCGTTCCTCATCACCTCAAAAGCTCAGCAGACCAGCTGAGCTCACCTGCAAGAGAACAGGGCTCCATCACACCCCTCTTTTGCCCAACCCAAAGCCTGCCTGCACACAGTAACAGCAGGATTGCTCAAAAACTGACAAATCAGTTGAGCCTTGTTTGGTGGCTTGAGTACAGACAACGTACCAGTGTTGGCACTTATTTTCACAGCATCTCAGAACTGAAAACAAATGAAGCCCAGCTTTATACAGCAGTAAGACTGTGATTTACTGTCAGTTAAAACCCTCTGAAGACTGAAAGCCTCCACCCTGCTGTTCTTCTACCTCCAGCTCTCCAAACCCAAGAACGTCTCTTCCAGCTTTGTCCATGACACAGTGCTCTGCACTTCCAGCCAGGGCTGCAACCCCAGTGCAAGCCAAGCTGTGGACAAAGCAGTGGATACGACTACAAGGGAGGAAGACAAGAAGTCAGTAACAACAGATGCTCTGCAGAGCATCGTAACCTTTTAGGCTGCCTTCCTCCTCCACTAGAAATCTGCTTTCTATAAAGTAGCATTTCATCTTGAACCACCACCTGAAGCTACCTAAGGTCTCTCTCAACAAACACCACAGGACAGGTATTTGGTAAAAGAGATGTATATTTATTCACTTTACAAAGAGGGTGGTATTTAGTTGCAACAGCTCCATTTATAGACAAATATATTATTGTACATTATAGTGGTGAATGGCTCAAACCTTTACCTTGTTTTGCTCTTAAAAACGTGTTTGCACCACTTCAGCTTCCATTAGCTGAGCAAATAGCTGTCCTTGTTCTGCCACTGAGAGATTAAAAATCCATTAAAAAGGTATAGCTCTGTGCTATGTATTCACAAGCATTCACCTTCTCCTTTCCCTGTGTCACTCCCTCTCCCCACCCAACTCAACATGGTCTGTCCTCTGGGTTAGCATTAAACTTATATACAGCCTCCATTAAAACAAAATTAGGAGCCAGTGATAGTTCTAATGTCCTTTTAAAGCACAAGAAAAGTCATTGATTTGTACATATAAAAGTCTTGAGTTCAAATTTGTTAAAAAAAGAAAAATTCATTTTTAAGTCGAGTTGGCATTTACATATTGCCAAAGTATGGCTAAGCCAATGAAAGGGGGGAAGAAAAGAATTTCAGGACAGAATTTAAATATTACAAAAATATCTTTTTTTTCTTTTTTCTGTTTCCTTTTTTTTAAAAAAAAAAAAATCAGCAGGATGCCCACTTGCTATTTGCTAACTGAAGCATGGAAAGAAGGTATAGACCAGTTGTCTTTGATCCTTGAATATTTGAAACAAATTCAATGTAAAGCTGAACCAAGTTTCCCACACAAACAGCGGTGGCAGATTTATTTCACTTGAGATACAAATGCATGTCCACATGACAGGCATAATCTGACCAGGAGGTGGAGGAAATGTTTCTCTAAGTAAGCGCAGGGAAGGAGGGCGAGAGAAGGCTGGCACGGTTAAACATTCTGGATTCAGAAATGCAGTGCCCCACAGGTGCCTCTGCACACAGGCTGTGCAAAGCTCTGCACTCCTGATATGCAAATACAGCATCTTTCAGCAACAGGATCCAGAATCAAAGAGCTTGGTGGCCCACTTGTTCAAACCGCTAGAATTACTCTTTCGTGCTGTTATTCTTCTTCGCTTTCATTTTCTGGCTCCAAATCAGAATCACCGTTGATTTCCTTTTCAACAGTCATGTCTTGTTCATCAGATTGCTCCTCTTTTTCTTCATCTTCATCCCAGTTTTCCTGGGGAAAAAATAAAACAAAAATAATTGAACCTTTGTCAGTCACACCATTTCTGCTACAAGCAAATGGGAGAAGATCTGGTCCAACTCCACTTACGTCAGAGTCTTTATCTGCAATCATCTCATCATCTGAGCCTTCCTCCTCCGAGGAGTCTGCAAAGAGAAAACAATCCCTCAGTCTAGGGAACAGGCTTTAAAATGTCATTGTGCAAACCAAGTCCAGTCCCACATGCTCCCAGGTCTTCAAACTGTGCTATTTCCATACCAAAACTAATTCTACCTGGAGATGAGGTAACCAACATCAGTTAAGACCAGGTCAATTCCGTTACCAATACACAGGGTGAAGATGCAGCAGGAAAAAAGCCAAACTGGAAGTGTGCACTCACACACACATGGACTCTAATCTGACTCTAAAATAGCAGTGCCTTCACTGTATCTACCTTAGCACAAGGACAGGTTACACTAGAAGTTTTAGGTTGCCAGGTATGTTAAAGCAGCACACTGAACTTGCAATTCAGTGATTTCTTCATTTGTGAAGCAAGGCTGGGAGGGAATTAAAGAAGATAAAAGGAAGGGAAGGAAGGAACTAACTACAGGAAGTCCACATCATTAGCCACTGATTTTCCTGCCATGGACATCTCAAAACCCCTCTATTTGCAGACTGTACACTGGTAGATAAGCACAGGAGCATGATGAACAGCCATCAAGTGTAGGCTGTCATGTGAATTCAGGAGCTGAGCTACATTTAGCATCAACACTTACCATCCTCATAGACCAGCTTTGCAGTCTGATTAACCTCGGGTACATCCTGAACTGTTTGTGATGCTGCAACCTGAATGAAATTTGCAGATTAGCCTTAGAGTAAATCATGTATTTCAACCTTAAAAGGCAACAGAACTCCTAACGATGTAAATGAAATCTACATTAAGGGTAGCACACATTAATTCACTTACAGTGCTGGTTTAACAGCTAAAAAATTACAAAGTAAAATCAGAGAGGCATCTGCTCCAAAGTGGCCCAGTGTCTCCTATTTATTCCTCTTTAAAACTCTATGAGGGAGCAGATCCATATGGCAGGATAAAACACTCCTAAGTGTGCAGGGAATGACAGGACAGTCAATTAATGGACTGCTCTGAGCATTAGCAGTGTTCCTGAACAGCAGCTGCATGGATCAGATGCCAGGACAGATCCCATCAGATGCAATCCCAACAGGAAGTGAAGTCTGCAAACAATACCCCTGCACATCCTATCTTACGTAGTTGAAGCTCACCTGGGTGACAAGAATGAAGAGTCTTCCATGCAGACGGGAAAGCTTCTGCAAAGTTTTTACTCTACTCTCCATCAACTGGTACAACATTCCCAGCTGAGGAATAAGGTCTGGCAACTTGGGAGAAGAGGCGGATGGAAAAAAAAAGAAGCTGTTAACAAACACGTTTAAAATGTTTTTAGTTTTTTTAAAATACTTTTGTATGTTTGGGGCAAGCAACACTTGCTTACATTATTTTAGATAGAAGGGAGAGCTGAGGGTTCACAGGAACCACCTGCAGCCTGATCAGTTAACACTCAGCCATGTTTAGAAATACCATCTACTCTCAAAGCATGACAGTTTTTAGACTCCTTTTCCTTTCCAGTCTCTGCCACATGCAGGGGTGAAGCACTGCTCAGGAAGCTGTGTAAGTGGGGACTGAACAATGCGTGCAAGCTCTGCTGCTCAGCAATCCTGTAACAAACGGCTGAAAGGACTGACAGTGCCCAAATGTCTTTTTCTTAACCCAGCAGGAGTGCTGTATCCATCACTTGTAAGACAACTCTGGATTTCAATCCAGAAGCTACAGCATTACTTCCTACCCTGCCAACTTTGGCACATCCCTACCCTATAAATCTGGCCATGCCCAAGACAGTCTCAATATGAGCATTACAAGAATGAAGAAAACTTAGCTCTGTAGGACCTTGTGATACAGGCTAGATGACTCTTGGGCAGTAATTTTGTTCCCTCTCACAGGTGTGACATAACTTATCTTGGTTTGACTTTGTGATGGCTATAATTGTGCCAGGAATGACTGAGACAAACAATTTATCAGCAACGTGCAGTAGGTTCAGCAAAAGTGGTGTAAGCATAGCTCTCTATACATTGATTTGGGCACTGCCATATGCAGAGTGCAGGAGACAGATTCCTGAAGGAAGAAAATACATTTATTTAAGCATTTAAATCTAGTTTTACTTAAGTGCATTGTCATGAATGAAAAATACTTACTGTGGAAAGGTAGGATGCATGTAGGGTAAAAACAGACTTCAGCCATCGAACCATTAGTGAGGCACTGGAAAAGAGAAATAAATTATATCCAAGAGATACTGGCTGAGAGACACCCATTTCACATTCTAGATGCTAAACAGTTCTATATGAAATGTTCCTCTTTAATTAGAGAGCAAGATAAATGCAGATGGAAATGTAAAGTTTGGCTATCCCCACGAGGTAAATTACTTGTTAGGAAAAGAACAGACATTTCAGTGAGGGACTAAACTAGGCAAGCTCAGGGACCTATGCTTCTGAAATTTTTATGGATGGTCTCAGTGAATAAAAGATCAAAGCATGCTACTTTCTTCTCCACCTACAATGAGGGAATTTATATTTAAAAAAAAATAAACCCAACCTGACCCCCACAACTCAGCACAGCCCACCTCAACAAAGCTGTCCTTAGGGCAACATAACAAGACTGAGGGGGGGAAGCTGGTTCTGTTATTAAACACCACACTAAGAGATGTCTAAATATATTGGATAATTAAACAAGCTCTACACCTGAGAGTTATTTTATTTATTGATCAGGTCCATTATGTAAACATTTGGGGCCTTCAGTTACATTCTCAGGGTTACACACTCATTTCAGGTATCCTTTCCCCTTTTTAATTTCACTTCAGCCACACTGACAAAAGCTGTGCTTTAAGTATTTTAAGTTCCTCTTTTCATCCACAATGAGTTTTTACATCCAGATGCAGTTTAATTGCAGGTACTATGGAAACCTATCACATACATGGTAGGAGGGATCATAAACACACACACATGAAAACTTTTAGGTGACTTAAACTGTAGCTGAGTTGTCTCTTACCTGTATGGGTTGCCCTGCAATCTCTTTGTAAGCTGTAAGGACAAAAAAAACAGTCAGCAGTAAGTAACAAACATAATGAGTTTAAAACCCCAACATTAGATCCACTTGACATCCCCAATACTGGGACAGAAAGTTCTCCAGGCATTTGAGGTTTGCTAGGCTTAACCATTGCCAAGCTCCAGAAAATTACACTGCTGGCTCTACCACCCTCTACCCAGGCTGGTAACTTGCATAGGCTGGGTTTCAGTATTACAAGAAAGCTGGAACTCTCAACATGCAAAATATTCACTGAAGCTTAAACCTAGCAGGATTAAGTAGGAGGCAATCTCTTCTTTTTCATCTCTTTTCATCTGCTCAGTGGAGCAGTTGTTACAGAGTGGACAAGTTGGGGAAAAAAGTGAAGAAGTATCAGGTAAAGGCCATTTCACACAACAAATCTCAAGCTTGGGAGAAGACAGTCACACAAAGTTCTGACCATCCCCTGAGACTAGAGTCACTTGCACTTAGATTCCCCAACAAAGGTCCCAGAGAAGAATCACAGCATCTCATTAACGTAAGCCTAAGGAGGTGCTGCAAGACCAAACATTCAGCACCAGGCCATCTGCATATTTCAGTTAAGATCAGTACCATAAATAAAAATTAAAACTTATTTGTGGCCAGCACATTAAAATACAAAAGAAATTGAACAATTAATTTACATAATAGAATGTCATTCACATAACAAGAGCTATTAACCAATGTTTGGTTTAAAAAAGTAATGTCCTGTCAAGGCTTATCATTAAAATATTTCTGTCCAAATAAAGAGTTTGTTTAATATCATTGAAGTTCAGAAGCCAAATCCCTTTTACAATTACTACTAAGTGATGTTCAAAGTTTAAGTACAGCAGATGGACTTTCTGATGCTTCAAATTATCGTCCATGTTAGTAGCTGAAAAGAAGATGTAATAGTGTTGTTTGCCGTGGACTAAACAAGCTTTTGCTTAATCTCTTCCCTTTCTTTTCCTACATAATCATTTAACATAATAATACATGATCTAATGCTCTTCCTAGCTTTGACAGTGACACTTGGTCCTTTGGTTAAGCTTCAGCCAGAAAAGAGAAGAAGTGTATCAGAAATAAATGAAGAAACATTTCAGTCCTCTTACAGCACCAAACACATTTAAAAAATAAAGAGACATATCCCGGATTTTTAGTAGTTAGAAGGCAAATCACATGTGGCTTGTGTGACAGTACAAGAAATGCAGGCTCTCCTACCTCATGCAGCAGTGGAATGACAGCATGTATAGGCATTCTGGCTACTGTGTTCTTTACTATATTTTCTTTCCTCGTGTTAAGCACTTTCTGTTAAAATGAAAAAATATGATCAGAGAATAATTCAGCTTTAACATTTGTATGAGCAATCAGCAAAATCAAAAATTCCTGGCTGTAAATCTCCTTCTACTCCACTACCTTTGTATGCTGAGGATAACAAGCAAAAGGTTTGCTATGAAAAGAAGTTTCATTTTCCAAGACAGCTACAATTAACAAAATAAAGACACTCAATAAACCCATCCTAAACAATCTAGCATTGTCTCTTGCCCACCTGCTCCATGTTAGAAATTATGCATAAGAGGCACATTAAAATCTCCTTTGATATTTTGTTTGATTTCCGTAAATAAATGCCTTTCACCAGCATCTGTGACAAGAAATTTCTATACAGCATCAAATTCTTAACAGTTCCCCACCCCAGTACTATTATGTCCCCCTAGTCCAAATGCAAAGGTAAGCTTTTCAAGTGAAACTTGTGTCCTGGGTTAGGCCAGAGGGGTCAAAATCTAGGAAGTGATCTAGGCTGCAGGAATGCAGGAAGAAATACAACTTCCTTCCTGCGAGAGAGAGAGCCAATAATCAGGTAGTTTTAAGAATTGATAAGTAGGTAAACCAATTAAAAAGTTGGTCCGCCTTCAAGGAAAAAACCATATATAAGCAAAGACTCTCTGACGCTCTTCCTCTTTGGACCTGCTGCTGCTGTGTAGAGAGGAGCAGCTCCTGCTTCTCTCACTGGTAAGGCCCCCCCCTACCTCCTTCCGAAGGAGGGATGGGGGGGGGGGGAAGGGAGGTTTTACGGCAGCCGTGCCGCTGCAGCCAGGCAGGCATGGGGGAGGAAACGATTGGAATTTTCAGCAGATCCAGCTCAGCCGGTGTGTCAGCTACACAAGAGGGAGAGCCGGGCCAGGCAAGGACCGGGCCGGACTCCATCCAGCTCGGGCCAGGCCCTGCCCTGTCACCCCGGGCCCAGATGGCCCCACCAGGCCGAGCCAGCTTGGCAGAGCCAGACAGAGACTCTTGAGAGCGCCTAGCATCCAGCTCGGACCTGTTCAAACAGCCCGGCAAAGAGCACGTGATCTTCACACTGCCGGAGAGAGAGAGACAGAGATTAACTCTCTCCATGCCTGGACTAAACTCACAGACACCCATCCTTCCTCACAGAGAGAGGAACGAGTGAGGACATCGACATAGTGCAGCGCAGAAACTTTACAGTCAGTGAAGAAAGCAGAACTGATACCTACAATGAGGTGTATGGGAAGTGCTTCAAGAGTGAAGCTGAAAACTCTTTTGGAGAACCATGGTTGGGGACTGAGCTAATAAATTTCCTATAATATATGAAGATATAGTCCAAAGGGGGATGTGAGGTTCTTATTGCAGCCAATGAACTGAAATACCTAAGTACAGACAAGTAAGTGTTGAAAAAGTACAGCCTGATGAGAAACTAGAACCAAGAGAGAGGAGAGGCTGTGATCCAGAGCCCTGGTCCCAGGGAGAATGCTAGAGAACCTGAGTTGTCAAGAGAACCTGTGTTGCTAAGCACAGAAGAAGAGATTTTCTTTGTTACTGCAATTGAACTGGGCATCCTTAAAACAGGTACCCTGTGGACTGTTCATAACCCACCATAGTGGCTGTGAGAAGGCTACTAGTGTGGGAGAGATCCACCATTAAGCTAGACTTTGCTCCGGGCGGCGGTTAATGGTGAGGCAGAAGACCCATAAAAACTGTATTTTTCTTACAGAAGATCCATGGTGTAAGCAAAAGAAACTTCTCTCCCTAAATGAACTGGAACAAGAGCTGTTTCTGAAGTAGTAAACTGACTGGAGGTCAAAGTGTTGTCTTTTGTATGTTGTCAGGGAGAATGAAATAGAGAGGTGGGGAAGGAGGGGTGGTCTGGGGAGTTTGTTCTGGTTTTTTTTTTCTTGAGTTTTTTTTCCTTTTTTCCCTTTGTCTTAAATATATTAATAAAACTTCTTTGTACTTTATAAAGTTTGAGCCTGCTTTGCCTACTCCTAATCCTTATCTCACAACAAGCAATCAAGTAAATTTAAGTAAGTGTGCTGGCATTTAGCCACAAACCTGAATAAGCGAACTAAAACCACGACATTCAATGGTGCATTGGCCGGGAAACGAACCAAATAATGGGCAAATTGATGGGAGTTTTGAGATAAGGATTGATTAGGAGAAATAATAGGCAAAGCATGTATTAAAATACAAGATAAAGTAAATGGTAGTAGAAACTGTGTATTGTAGTAGTCATATAAAGTCTAGAAGTGGAGGTTTGTGTAAGAAGCTTTCTGCTTAGTTTAGTAATTTTTCTTATTCTAAGTAAAGATTGTATAATTAATGTAATTTTGATAATAAGTCTTATATATGGTTTTTCCTGAAGGCGAGAGGTGGAATGTCCTAGGTTAGGCCAGAGGGGTCAAAATCTAGGAAGTGATCTGGGCTGCAGGAATGCAGGAAGAAATACAACTTCCTTCCTGCGAGAGAGAGAGCCAATAATCAGGTAGTTTTAAGAATTGATAGGTAGGTAAACCAATTAAAAGGTTGGTCCGCCTTCAAGGAAAAAACCATATATAAGCAGAGACTCTCTGACGCTCTTCCTCTTTGGACCTGCTGCTGCTGTGTAGAGAGGAGCAGCTCCTGCTTCTCTCGCTGGTAAGGCCCCCCCCACCTCCTTCCAAAGGAGGGATGGGGGGAGGAAGGGAGGTTTTATGGCAGCCGTGCCGCTGCAGCTGGGAATGGGGGAGGAAACGATTGGAATTTTCAGCAGATCCAGCTCAGCCGGTGTGTCAGCTACACAAGAGGGAGAGCCGGGCCAGGCAAGGACCAGGCCGGACTCCATCCAGCTCAGGCCAGGCCCTGCCCTGTCACCCCGGGCCCAGATGGCCCTACCAGGCCGAGCCAGCTTGGCAGAGCCAGGCAGAAAGACTCTTGAGAGCGTCTGGCATCCAGCTCGGACCTGTTCAAACAACCCGGCAAAGAGCACGTGATCCTCACACTGCCAGAGAGAGAGAGACAGAGATTAACTCTCTCCATGCCTGGACTAAACTCACAGACACCCATCCTTCCTCACAGAGAGAGGAACGAGTGAAGACATCTACATAGTGCAGCGCAGAGACTTTACAGTCAGTGAGGAAAGCAGAACTGATACTCACAAGGGGGTGCATGGGAAGTTGCTTCAAGAGTGAAACTGAAAACTCTTTTGGAGAACCATGGTTGGGGACTGAGCTAATAAATTCTCTGTAATATATGAAGATATAGTCCAAAGGGGGATGTGAGGTTCTTATTGCAGCCAATGAACTGAAATACCTAAGTACAGACAAGTAAGTGTTGAAAAACTACAGCCTGATGAGAAACTAAAACCAAGAGAGAGGAGAGGCTGTGACCCAGAGCCCTGGTCCTGGGGAGAATGCTAGAGAACCTGAGTTGTCAGGAGAACCTGTGTTACTAAGCACAGAAGAAGAGATTTTCTTTGTTACTGCAATTGAACTGGGCATCCTTAAAACAGGTACTCTGTGGACTGTTCATAACCCACCATAGTGGCTGTGGGAAGGCTACTGGTGTGGGAGAGATCCACCATTAAGCTGGACTTTACTCCGGGCGGCGGTTAATGGTGAGGCAGAAGACCCATAAAAACTGTATTTTTCTTACAGAAGATCCATGGTGTAAGCAAAAGAAACTTCTCTCCCTAAATGAACTAGAACAAGAGCTGTTTCTGAAGTAGTAAACTGACTAGAGGTCAAAGTGTTGTCTTTTGTATGTTGTCAGGGAGAATGAAATGGAGAGGTGGTGAAGGAGGGGTGGTCTGGGAGTTTGTTCTGGTTTTTTTTCTTGAGTTTTTTTTTCTTTTTTCCCTTTGTCTTAGATATATTAATAAAACTTCTTTGTACTTTATAAAGTTTGAGCCTGCTTTGCCTACTCCTAATCCTTATCTCACAACAAGCAATCAAGTAAATTTAAGTAAGTGTGCTGGCATTTAGCCACAAACCTGAATAAGCGAACTAAAACCACGACAACTTGTCATCAATTCATTTTTCAAACAGTACCTGCTTGAAAAATGTACCCTCAGGAGACTAAGTAGAGGTTATGTTCCAGTCAAAGCTAAAGGGAACACGGCTGCATTGGCAGCATCACTTGTAAAACATATGAACTGTGACATAACAAATTTATCATAAATAAAGGACCTCAAAGTTCATGGAGTGACTCAGAAAGCAAGGCAGGTAACAACAGAAAAGTAACACCACTACTATAATTTGTAACAGCACTGCCTTGAGCAGCAAATCAGCAAAAAACAGCTGGCAGAAACAGCAGGTTCTGAACTGTTCAGCCTCCCCGGCTTTCAGGAAGGCTCCCCACCAGTCCTAGTGAACAGATTCAGCAGCACACACTGAGCTTGCAAGACTTACATTTAAGATTTCTGCGTCGTTGCTTTCCAAGCCCTGAACCAGCAGCACGGCAAAGCTGTCTGTTTGGGGAAGGCCACCTGGAGTTTTGACTTTGCTCACATCAATATCCAATGCCCCAAGGCGCTCCTCAATGCTCTCCTGCAGAGGGAAATAAGGGCAGTGCTGCATCAGTGCAGCTCCTCACCAATATCAGCTGAAAGCAAAGTATCTAACTCAGAGCATTCTCTCTAATTCTGCTGTAAAAGAACGCAAATTTTGCATATTCTTTTAAATGCACTGACAGGAAACAGCATGAGAAAAGAAAAGCAGATGAAGTTTTGACTGAACAGCACTAATATAGCTTGGCACAGGCAGCAACAAGCATGTGACAAAGTTCTGCAACAACCTGGCAAAACCACAGGCAAGGCACAGAGGGCTTGAATGAAGGGAATGTTTTGAGCAGGGGGAAGTCTCTGTCGTACAAAAAGATGGTATCGTTAACCTTTCTTCCACAGCAAACAAAGCAAATTCTTGTTCACCTAAAGAAGGTATAGCAATGATTTATGATTCTAGTTCCTCCATTCTTGCTGAGTTTGAAAGAAGAAGCCCTTTACCTCTGTCTCTCCTGGTTTCCTCTTGTTTTTCTTTTTCTCCTTTCCCGAGGCTGGAGTTTTGACAGCTGTACTATGTCCTGGAATGCCAGGCACTAGAACTTTGGTGTCCGAGTTCACAACAGGTGTCTTTACCTAGTACACAGAGATAACCACATTTGCATGAATTGCCAGTATCATGAGCTCTCTTCCAATTTAAAATATGGATTTTATTCTGAGACTCTCACACATGGTAAAACCAGCCTCACACAACCCATTTTCTTGACGTAAATATTAAGCAAATCTGACATATTTAAGAGAATTGATAACCTCAAGAAACAGACAGCTAATATTCAATTAACTAAAGCAATGGTCTCTTTGAAATCACCTGTGAGCCACTTTTCTTACAAGCTTTTGCCGTAACATTCACAGAACTGTGTGTATCCAACAAGAACTATCTGGATGTTTGCTGGCAATAGATACCACCTGTGGTAAGAGTCAGCCCCATAAACCACACGCAGACTAATTCAGCATCCACTGGAAGGCAAAAACTGACCAAGGAAAGCAGCACAATGTAACAGCAAAAGGTAGTCACTATTCACTTCAATCCCAACTCTTTTCTTCTAGGGATTGCTTAGACACAGAATTCAGCTGTCTGAAGTAGTCTGTGACCACAGTGACAAAAAGAGACACCTTCTTTTATACCAAACAAGCTAAGGTATCACCTTCAATGAACACAAATGAGATGGAATTTTGTATTTAACAACCAAATGCTCCCCTGACTCACAGAGGATGTAAGGCAGTATGCCACTTCCAGAATATCAAAAATGCTACCTGCTACTACCAGAACACTTCTTTAACCATAGCACTTCTATCCAGGCCTTTTTTTGAAGTACCTCTGAAGTGATAAAAGTATAATCTACTACAGTGAGCAAAGCAACTTCCGATTTCCAAAAAGTTGATTTTCTGCATCAAGAATTTTATCATGGAACATTAACAGTGCTAAAGCACCCTTAGCTCACCACACTCAATCACTGATCTTCTCCCCACACGGCATGCTCAGACAGCCAAGAGAAATGTGTCTTCACTGGAACTCAGCAAAAAGCGAAACCAAGATGGGTATCATCATTGCATGCCAGGGAGGCCCTACACCTGCCCCTGCAGCTCAGTGCTGCTACCCACCAGCTCCAGGACTGAGCAATCAGCACAAAACCCTGCCTGGCTGATGGAGCAGCAGATCTGGTAGGTAACTAAAGGGTCAGAAAAACAGCGCTGTCTGCTCACTGATAATCCAAGTATTTCAAATCTTCAAGGCCTTGAATATGCACAGTGATTACGAACTTTACAGCCTGTCTCTAAACACCCAGGGGACTGCATGAGACCTCAGTGGACACTACTGCCATGCAAGTGCCAAGCTCACATTCACAGGTCCCTGTGAGCAGGAACACACGAAGGCCACATCAAGAAAGAGCAAAAAGGACTTGCCCCTTAAGGTTCCAGTACATTTTATTTAGACTCTAAAACAAAGTCATCCCACCTTCACCCCAAACCATCAGGGACAAAGAGGCTGTACAAACCAACAGACTCTAAGGGAAGGACTGATCTTAGGCAGAAAAACCCATCAATCCTGTCTCTCAAGCAGACCTGCTGAGAGCAAGGCTTGCCAGGAGCTACAGGAGGACCAGTGTGTGTGCTCTTGCACATGCCAGGACACACAGCAGCCACGAAGATCTCTACCCACATTTGCCTGAGTGCTATGGACATCTATAGCTGCCTCTGCAGCTCTGAACAGGTCCATCCAGAGATCCAGTCTTTTTAAGAGAGCAGTGAATTCTGCCTACTTCATTTCTGAAGTAAAACAAGAGAAGCAACAAAACCACATTTCATGCAAAGCTCACCTTTGTTAGAGCAGCATCTGTTTTAAGTGACAGCACTTTCTGGATGTCCCGTACCAAACATATGTGGGATTCACTGGTGTTCAAAGACTAGGAGGACAGGAACAAAACCAGTTAATATATTTGACACTCACACCTGTAATTCATTATGCTACTAAAAGATGAAAACAAATTCCAATGGTATAAATTACAACGAACTTTTTTTCACTCTAGAATAGCAGCTCCTTTGCATATCTGTCTTTTGTTACCAGATCCCTATACTCTCCAAGGAAGTTTACACAGCTGAACTGGAACTGTATTAAAACCAGTTTCAGTGGCCTATCTCAGCAACAGCTGAAATGGCAAGAAACAGTCAGCAATGATGTCAACCTATACTCCAACTGAAAAAATGGAAGAATATAAATAACCTTTCCAAACAGCTCCGAGACAACAGCCACAGCTCCCAAAACAAGAGCAAGGAGTATGTTTCGCATTGTTATATAATTTCAGAACAGTAAGGATAAAAATAATAAACCCAAAAATTTCTCCAACTGAAAGCAGCATGCAGTCAATATTGCAGAATCCAAATCCCCTCTGCTAAGGTTTACATACCACTTTCTCTATGATGGGCTGTAAGGTGTTTCCATAGACCAGCAGCAGAGATTGTTTGTCTGTGCAAAATGCAGCTGCTAGAATAGGGACTGGTTTTGGTGTGGAGTCCCCATCATTCCCCGGTGTTGCTATCTGGATAGTACAGTTTGCTGTTAAGGGTTTTTTGCAATAACTGGGAAAAAAAAAAAGAAATTAAAAAATTCGAAGATGTTAAGCTTGAACACTTCAATATCTTGCACATCTAAGTATCTTTCATTAGCAGGCCCTCAGCAAACTCAGCCATTTTACACCTTTTACAGATGGCTGAGATGAGGCAGACACACAAAATCTGGGTTAAAGCCACACGTAATACTAAAGTGCAACACAGCCCCAACAAATGAGCTCTCCAAAACTGTGCCCAATAACCCAGGCCTAAGCAGCAGCTGGAACCTGGTTCATGAGCATATACAAGAGCTTAAAGGCAGCAGCATAACAAAACTGAGCTTTGCCTTGCAGTAAACCCAGACCTTTCCCAAAGACACCCTCAAGATGAATCCTAACTTACCCATTCAAGATATGTTCAAATAAATGCAACTGCCCATCTCTGCATACAACTGCTAACTTCACAGGCTGAAAGAAGGCACAGTTAGAGAGTTTCATTAGATCAAAAGAAAACCCTCCTGGAAGCTCAGGACATCAACAGACAGTTGTATGGCTACAATTTTATGTTTTTCAGTATTTAATAACATTACACTAAATCTGTAAGGAAGATCAAAGACATAACTCAGGACCATTCAGTACAAGTGTTAGAAGATTAAAAATATAACAACTGTACTTTATCACTAGTAGTACATCCTGAGTTAAACAGTTTGCACAGTAGCAGACATATCTAGAGGCACAAGTCTGCAAAGACACCGTGAATATGCTCAGAGGAAAGAGACTGAGATGACTCCTCTGAGAAACTAAATGACAGGGGTACATTAGAGAATGCTCTCCAATACATGCAGGAAGAGGGAACTGGAAACATTAGAAAAATATAGCATGAAATATTGCTTTGAGAAATGGAATTTAAAGCAGCAAGAGAAAAATGTTTTAAATAATTATGGAAACAGTTTGTGAACATGTTTCACATTCACACATTTTTCACCAGGCAACTACTTCAGAAGATCTGTGCTTGTTAAAACTGAGAGACTTAGCAAATGCACACTGCTGCTTTAACTCATTCAAGTCTAGTTAATTCCTAATGCAGTCACACTGCTAAAAACACCTGAAATCAGAAAAAAAACAGGACCATACCCAAACCAGGCTTTTAGAAATAATTTATTTTGTGTTCTTTTCTGCCAAGTTCTAACAACCATATTGATTACTAACTTGTTCTAAATAGAAAACAACTGACATTTCTGCCATCACTAACAGAATTTCTGAAAAAGCCCAGTGAACTTGCACTTAGGAGCCGAACTACCAGCTTTATAAATGCACCTGTAACAAATAACCTTACACTCATGAACTGGCATTTAGATCTCATCTCTGCACAACAGAACCCAAATACAAACCAAGTCTCTTTCTTTACACCCTTAAAAGGAAACTGATGCGATAAGTGAAAATTGCTGAACATATTTGGTTACAAACTATTGCTCCTACCTCTTCTTTGACTTCTGATACAGTCAGGTCAACAAAAGCTGGTTCATCTGTTACTGTGAAAGACATCACAGCATTTTTTTCTTTCCTATCTGATCTGATCTGCCTGGAAGACACAAAAAGTACACATTATTTACCACAGCACAAACAGCATCCTCTGCACGAGACAAGCATTATAAAGCCTATAAATCACTAGTAAATGTGGTGGTATCTACCATATCCAGAAGCACCATGCTGACACTTCAGTGTTCAGCTTAGAAAATGTTCTAACTTCCACGAGCAAAGTAACTCCCAAGTGAAACTGAGTAAGAAAACTCTACATAAACTTTACAAAAAAGTGCAAAGAACAAGGCAGTTTATTACAGTATGTCCTGGCACAGACTAGTGATACAATTGGCAACTGGAAGCATGCTCAGACACAGCCAAGGAAAATCTCGTCTTCACTCAGCAATCAGTGAGTCGAAACCACCATTAAAGAGATCATCACTGCATTTTTCCAGAGTGCCCCTTCTGCTTTACCTTGTTTAACCACAATCACTTCATGAGTCTATGCTCAATACTGATCACAGTCACAAATTATGAAAAGCTTACATACCACACACTCAATAATCGGTCGTGTATAGCTCCAGACAAGAAATAAAGTCCTGTAATTCCATCAAAGGGTTTACTTTCATTCATAGGTTTCACTGTGGTAAACATTAATGATGACACTGATGTAGCATGGCCTGTGAAATGCTAAGAGAAAAAACAGGGTCTTTCCATGATTGTTGTAAGCAGTCATATGGCAAAAATCAAAACATTAGTTAATAAAGAACATTAGGAAAGATTCAAGCGTTACTAAGTCAACAAGGACAGCTGAGTAGTTTTTAACTACTGATCAGTTTCCTTGCATTTCTGTATGTCAAGGAAGCTTTTTCTGACCTGCCAGATATTTATCAGCATTTTAAAACTTAAATGGGCAATTAAAGGCAAATTCACTGGGACTAAATCCATGCAAAAGAAATCATATCCACCTGTACTGCTGTTACTGTCACAAAGCATTCCCCCTCTGCCCCTCCAATTCTGCACTTCAACCTTTCCAATGGAACTAGATTCAGTTTCATTCTCAACCCTAACAATGGACACATGTGTGCTCATACGCTAAATTTGGGCAACACACCACCCCCAAGGGCCCCCCAAAAATTGGTTCTTCAATCTACTTTTGCAAACAGTGGTTTTGGTCATTACAGAATGCAGACATACATGGTAGCTGCCATGTGCCAGCAAGCCCACAGTAACAGCACATGTGTACACACTCACCTGACAGCAAGTACCAGGAGATTCAGAGACTATCCCTGTCCTGTCTGCTAGCAGGCAAGAGAACACGGCAGCATTCACGGATCAGCTAAAGCATGGCCATTTGCTCAATGTCTGAGCCCTGCTCAGAGAACAATAAGGAGTTGCTCCTATGCCTTCCAACTGTTTCAACAGCAAAACTGATAATGCCACCAGTTACATGAAGTTTAGCAAGGAAACTCGAAGGCTTTGTGGAGGGACTCATGTTAAAACCCATGCCAGCAGTAACTGATACGGTGGTGAACTGAGTTCTCCTGACATCAGGGTATCTGACAAGAACCCAGTTAAAAAGAACAGCATCCATCTTTCTCCTACAGCCTTAAGGAAGGATGCTGGCAGCATGCTCAGAAGCAAAACTTTAGTGTCCTCATTCAATTTTCAGCAAGTTGAAACCACAGTTTAGGTACATCACAGCAAAAATGTCCAGCAATCCCGAAACTGCCAATTGTAGCCTCACACAGAGTGAAGTTTTTTAGATGTCAGATCAGGAAACACTAGATAGGTATTGTCACCAATCAAGAAGGGCATTTTTTTGCATCTAATTTAACAGAGGTACAGAAGTACTTACTCTGTAGACTTCTTTGGTCTCCAAGTCCCACAGTTTTATAGTTCTACCGGCTGACAGCAGCATTTTTCCATCTGGACTGATGCATAGACAGGTGACACTGTTATTGTCGCCTTTCCACTTACTGGAATTGGGATGGAGAGTTTTTGTACAAAAGGAGAAAGATGGAGAAATAGAAAAAACAGTATTCATTAGGATAATCTCCAAACCACCATGATGGAAAATTGAAGGCAAAATTTAAAAACCAGTAATGTAAGTAGTGAAAGAAAAGGTCAAAGCTATTCTGCTTCTGCACTTTGTCTTCACATTTGTTTACAAAAACCCCACAACTCAAAAATATAAAGCTATTTAATACTGAACTGATGACTTCTTTTTTAACATTTGCTTATTCTGCTCTGAATTCCTCTGAAAGTTTCCTACTTCTGAAAATAGGGCAAGAAGAGCCATACCATTTTCAAGACTCCTCTATTCGCCAGCCCATTCAGAAAGGCTTGCTCAACACTAAAATTCAGAGTTTCAAAGCCTATTCAGTTACTGGCCCTCCTCCTAAGTCTCTGAATGTCACTGGCAATAATAAACTTCACCTTAATTACCTATGCTTCAAAGCACTATTTAAAAGTACAAAATAAAAAAAAAGGAAAAAATAAAGATGCTGTCATGAAAAGCCTGAATGTGCTTTGAAGGAATATTGATACTATGTTTCTCACAGGACAAAACTGCAAGGAAAGTATTACCACAAACCCTTTACAGTTAGGAAGTAGCCTGCAACACACCACATTCTGACTGTGAACAGCTGTTCTGGAAATACTTCCAAGTAACTGTCACATGCCCAAGCAACACCTCTCCTGTTTTCTACAACAGAGATCATTTACTGTATCACTTTTGATAGAAGCTGAAAATTTTACAGCCCACAAACCTGAAAAACAACATCACACCTTACAGAGAATATGACAAGATTTTGTATTATCTTCTGAAAACAAGGTCATGAGTAAGAATTTAAACCATTTATTAATGTAAACCAAGAAGGTAATTTTAAATGTACTAAAAAGATAAGACTAAACTCGACAGCAGAATTTAAAGTACAGCAAAAATCCCTTGGTTTTCACTTTGGATACTCTTTATATAATTTTTACAGGAAAGAGTTTTAAATGGGATCTCATAAAGGATATGTCCAGAATGCCTTTAAGTAGTCAAGAGGACTTGAGACATGAAAAAGCTACAGGGAGACAAAAAGTCATCCAGAATGTATCAGTCTACCCTCTCTACAACTCCTTGTCTTGCCTCTTCAGAGACTCTCTCTTCCCCAGCAGCTTGTCCCTCTGCCAGAGGTTTCATGTGTGCTGCACACACCTCCTGAAGTGGCCCTTTGGAATACTCCTACAGTAGTTAAGAAAGTCAAACCTAAAGCCACATGGTTTCAATTCACTTTCTAGCAGTCCACACCTCTATAGGAACATGTCTAGAAGCCTGCAAAGCAAATTTTTAAAAAATTTGATACCACTTCTCTACCCCAGGAGCAACCATCCTGATTTCTCTGTGGGTTATACAAATATTAATTTCCAGGTCCTGACAGGTGTTTAGGAATGCAGGCACTCTCATGTGTACACTGAGTATGAGCAATTACTGTGGATTATTTGTTCCTTCTGGCAGGTAAAATTTTAAGAGATCTGATTTCTTCTACTCTTTCCAACTTAAGTTACCTTAGGTATGACTTGTAACATTACCACAGAAAATTTTCAGGTAAAAACCATGATGTTACATTGCTTATGTACTTTCAATCTATACACTCTGGGAATGATTTTCTATTGCCATCTTTAAAATGAAAGAACACAACACCTCAAACTACATTTCATAACCACAGCTCCCACACTCCAAGGTCCCTGGTATGGGACAGAAGCAGAGGGAAACATCTGAGAAGTATGACAGCAAAACCTCTTATTTTCCTGAGGAAGCAGCACGGCTGGGACCCACCTCCAGTACTTGTACACAAACACACACACTGTGGGATACAAACAGGGTGAAAGAGATGTCCATGGGCAGCTCTAGAGCTGTGATCTCACTGGGCTCACAGAATAACAGTGCGATGCTTTGCAAGACAAGGACCTTCAGGAAGGCACTTCAGCAATGACATGCCAGGAAGGCAAAAAGAAGAAGGGTTTCTTCACAGAAAAGTGTAGCATTGAATGCACAGCACTTTCCTTTGAAACAGCAAAAAGGGACAGAACTTGCATATGCACAGAAGGAGAATCCAGGAAACAACAGGGAAGGTTATACAACAAATCCACATGGAAACTATTTCCAAGCACTGAAAGGTCGAAAAAAGTTTCTGAGCACATCCAGCAAAGAATTACAAATGGCAAATTGTGTCTAACCAACCTGATTGCCTTTTTAATGAGACAACTGCCTTGGCTGATGCAGAGAGACACGTTTAAGTTGACTTTAGCAAGGTCTAGACAAGGTCTCACATAGCATCCTTGCAGCCAAATTGGAGATACATAGCCTGAATGGACGGGCTCTAAAAGGAGTAAGGTCTGGCTGTACCACTGAGTTCAAACTGTTGTGATCACTGGTATGAAGTCCAGCTGGTGGCCAGTCACTCATGATACTCCCTAAGGACATCCCAATACTGATAAATATCCTCCATAACTGCCCAGGTCTTCATTAATGATCTCAAAACAGGACAGAATGTACACATAACAACTTCACACTCAATCCCAAATTAAGGAGAGCAGCTGATATCCTGGAGGACAGGGCTGCTACTCAGGGGCATCTCAGCAGGCCTGAGAACAAACAGGCTGTCAGAATCTCAAAGCTTAAGAGGCAAATGTAAAGTCCTGCAGGTGAGATTGAAAAACTCCAGTACAGGTTGGAGACAAATAGCTAAAAAGTAGCTTTGCAGAAAAGTGACTTGCAGTCCTCACAGTAAAGCTGAGCACAAGCAAGCAGGGAGTCCTTATGGCAATGAGGTCAGCTGTGTATGGTCTGCATTAGACAGGATGCTGCCAGTAGGTCAAGGAATGGGATTCCTCTGCTCCATGCAACTCTTGAAACTGCACCAGCACACTGCGTTCAGTGGGACAGGACAACAAAGTCACTGACAGGGTGAAGTAAATCCATTGCAAGGCCATGAAGGCACCTCAGGGACTAGAGCACATAATGGAAGAGGGAAAGGTGAGGGAACTGGGTGTATTCAATTCTAACGGAGGCTAGAGGGAAATTTCAGCCATCTTCTGCTATTTTACATAGGGTCTCAACAACATATAACCTAAGGATGCAAATCTTTCCTAGGGATACCAAAGAGGCTACTGATGATGGGCTGCCTGCAGTGCCCATGCCAACCCTAATAAAACCAAGAGCACTGCAGCAATAACCCAACAGTGGGAATTGTCACAAAAAAGGAAATTATATCAAGAGAAGGATCAAGGGCCCATCGCACAGCAGGTTTTTATTGAAGAAAGGTAACCAGGATTGTTAATAGAAATCTTGGTTTCTTCTTTAAAGTTTTAAAACCATTTGACTTTATTAAATAAGAAAATAAATGCCTACATCAGACATTTTATTACTCTGCACTAAGTTCAATTTTGCTCAACAGTACTTTTAACAGTAGCAGCCTGCTCAGACAGCCAAGTGGAAGTGTCCCCACTGCACATCAGCAGCAAGCGAAACCAAGTGGGTTATCATCACAGCAAGGCCCTTTGAGCAAAGCTGGGTGCATGTAACAGGTTTTACTGGAAGGAGGTCTTCCAGTATCTGCTCAAGGATTTTTTTTCCTAGAATTTGGATTTTTCAGCATTTAGTGGGACTTTTATTAGTCTTTCGGTCTCACTGAAAGTTAGCATGGAGGGAGGGATCCAAACCCCTCACAGAAGTTTCATCTACCCTTTCCAATACACAGAACTATGACAATTATGCTTTCATCCCTTAATAAAACCACTTCCAATTGCGGAAAAATAATAGCCAACAGTCACTTTGTGGGCATGAAGCCTGGATAGCAGAGTGCAGCACTTGCAAATCCTGCAAGGGAGAAAACACACAAAAGCTAAATGTAAAAACATTCAATTGAAAAGCAGCACTACTCACCACTTTACTTTGCAGGTCTGTGTGCTCCACTCCACGATGTGTTTGTCGTCTGAACAGCTATACAAGCAGCAGTTGTCTTGATGCCATCTCACACAGTTTACTCTACTGTCGTGACCACCATCCTACAAGAGGTAACAAGAGGGTCAGCTCACTGGAGTACGCTTGACAACCCAGTCTTCCCCACACCAACAATGTGATCAAGGTGCTCTTTTGAGAACTAAATCCCAATCATTGCTATCTTGAAGATGTGTGCAGTTTTAAAGAACATAAATATACAGTTATATAAATTAATAATATTCCATATTTTGATATATACACGTAAGTATTTTGGCTTGGCTTATACAGCCTAGAGAAGGGGAGACGTTGTCTACAGCTTCCTCACACAGGGAAGCAGAGGGGCAGGCACTGATCTCTTCTCTGGTGGACAGTGACAGAACCAAAGGGAATGGCAAGAAGCTGTGTTGGGAGAGGGGGAGTTAGGGTGAATATCAGAACAAGTTCTTCACCCATAGGGCACAGACTACCCAAGGAAGTGGTCACAGCCCCAAGCCTGACAGAGTCCAAGAACAGAGCTGGACCATGGCCTCAGGCACACTGTGTGGTTCGTGGGGCTGTCCTGTGCAGGGCCATGTAGAAGCCTAGAAGATAGTCTAATGTGTACGTCTCAAACACTGAGAGCCAGACAGCCATGGAACCAACCAAGGATTGTTGGTAAGAACACACTGTGAGAAAGAACACCGTGTGGCTGGAGATGGGGGCCATGAGAAGGTAGGATAGCACTTTCCTGATCCATCCTTGTTCTGGCTCCAGGTGATCAGGACAACACAGCACAGTGCAAATGCAGGAATGACTCAAGAAGTGGGCCTGGACTTTTGTTGACAAAAGGCATCCCCAGTAGGGGGAGATCAAGACCACCAAAGACCCCCAAAGCCCTCCAGCCCATTTCCATAAAGGTCTAGAACAAACTGCACATGGTAACTAATTCATGTAGAAAGTGAGAAACTGCTCCAGGGTGGGCAGAACTTGTCTATAAAAAGGTAACCCCACAAAGTCTGAGTGAGACCCCAGGACACTGGACACCCCATCAGTTGGTTTAACGCTGGAGCCAGGACTGGCTTTTTTTTTCTTTATTTATTCCTTTTTTTCTCTCTCTCTTCTCTTTTACCCTTATTCAAAACCCACTGCTGCGCATTTATATTAGAAGACACCAATTTTCATGCCAAGTGTATAATTTGCTAATGTAACTTGGTAGATTTTTGTGGAGCCTGTGACTTTTGTCATTCCTTTTTGACCAGAAGCATCTACACACCTGCATGTTCCCTTCAGTTTTAGGGTGGGATGCCACCGGAGAGGAGCTGGGCTCTGATGATCCCTTCAAACTGAGTATATTGTATGTTTCTATGATTTTTCTAGCATTTCAGAGCATAAAAAAATTATCTTGCCTGCTACTTTTTATACACACAGCCAAACAAGGCTAACAGTATGAAATCTGCTCAATAGAAAGAATAGCCACAGGTGTCTTGCTGATGTAATCTAAGTGCCTCCTTCCTTAAGGGCACTCAGAGGTGAGTAGCCTTCCCTTTGTATGAGCATTCAAGAGCAGACTATAATCAGATCAGAAGACCCTAAACTGGCATCACTTCCCCTAATAACCAGAATCTCTGCAGCTCCAAATATAACCTTGAATTATTTATGAAAATATTTAATGGAGTCTATTTCACTATTTGGATTGTAACAACCTGCTCAGATTACTCCCAAATGTATTGCTGCAAATGAGTTTTGAGCAAGACATTGCAGCAAGATATTCTGTTCAGTAAGGATAGCTAAAAATAACATCTTTTATTCTAACAGAAATAATCTTTTAATTCAACCTATATGTAAAAACCAAAGTACTCATAACATCTGCTGTCTTCTATGAAAAAGTGTTTTCAAACCAACTAGTTATACTTTTCAAGCATAGTTTTCCCATATAACAGAATTGATATTTGTTCGCTACTGTCACTTGCACACATCCTAATTCTCAGAAATTATTGCTTTCTATAAATTCATGTATGTTTATCACCCTACCTACAACTTCAAGTTTAGAAGCAAAAGTATACCCAAGTATCTCATAAGTATTGCACAGCCATTCATATGGATTTATTTTGCTTGCTATGCAACTCACAACTAAAACAGAGGTGCTTGGGAGCTTGGAGAGGCAACATGAAAGTTAGTGTGTATCATTCGAAAAAGATCATGTGCTGAGAGAGCTCAAGAGCTTCCACAAGGGAGGTAAATTCACAAGAAGAGTCCATCAGTGTGACACCTTCCCAAGCGTTGATGAGTTCTGCCCTTCCCTCCCACAATGATGTGCAGAACTCAGGGTATGACAGTCCTACTGAGGATTTACCTCTCCAGTGAGGAATTCCATCATTACTGCTATTTTTAATGTAAAGTAGCAAATCCATGGACAGTGTTAAGATACTGCACTAACTGAAATCATCAGTCTTTAGTAGCATGTGATGAAGAGGGCATTACTTACTAGCTTGCTCTGTAACTCTCCTTTTACTGTGCTGTACAACAAAATGCTACCAACTGCTGTACCAATAGCCAGGATATCTAACTGCTTGTCCACTTCTCCAACTTCAGACTTCCGCTTTTTCCTCTGGGGGCCATCCTGGAAAATCAAAAGAGAGAAAACGTGAAATAAATCGGTCTGACTGGCCAATCTCAGTGTTAAAGCAGAGGGAAGGAAAACCTTAAGAGAAGTTTGAGACCTAGACAGCCAGCACAAACTCTGGTAAGACACAGTACAGAATCCTAGAAACTCATCTTGTACCTCCAGGTACAAGGTAAGAAACTTGTTATGAGTCACTTGGAAACATCAGGTGGAGGCCATTTTGCTACCCTCCCAACCATATGCATGTGAGAAAAAACACTTTTAAGTTTTTCACAAAGCTCCTGTCCCAAAGGCAGAAGATTAACACATTCAGAATACTTCATCCACAAAATGGAAACACTTGATCATGATCAGTTTATTTTTTCTCAAAGGTAATCAAAAAGAGTCGTGCAAATCTGAAGCATTCATAAGGCTTCTTAAAAAGAAAGTGCTACCCCATTCCACAGAGGAAAGTGACTGGGACTCAAAGGAAAGTGCACTGTCCAAGTCCTGCTGCCTGCACCAGAGGTCCTCATATGACCAGGCAATTTGTAAGTCTTCACTTTCTTGCTCTGCAAGTGCTATCAGCCACTTCAAGGAGGAATTTCACTTCATCTCCCTTAACCAAAAACTTGAGAATGCAGATCACTGGGAAGGGGAGAAGGAATAAAACTGATTCTTAAACATGTGGAGCTAAAATAAAGAGGGCATAAGAAGCCATTACATTTATTCTCACTAGGTTATCCACTAATTGCACACACACAAAAAAGAAAATAAAAAAACTATTCAAGGACATGAAAAGGAAAAAAAATCACTAATACTACTGATTAATTTTTAAATTGGACCTTGTTAAGTCTCCTTACATTTGTTACATCACAGCAAAGCACTCTCTCCAATTTAAAAATTACACACATGCCAATGTTTCCTCCATACAACACATTAGCTGCACTGACGAGCAGCCTGAAGAAGCCCAAGGAGACTGATAAAATGTGAGCAACCTGCTCTGTTCATGTTCCACGTGGTGTAGCTAATCTGTTTTACAACAGACATGACACAGTGAACGCAAATAATTTCTACTCAGGTCCAGAAATACAATGACAATCAGGATGTGGTAGTTTTCACCACAACTAAGATACAAAAGTTAGATAGTGAAGGATAAGTACTTTGGTTCTTTGAAGCAGACTTTTCTGTTCCTTCTGTGTTTAACAGAGCTAACACCTTCTGCAAAGAAAAGTGTTTTGGTTTAGGCCGAGAAAAACCAAATTGCCATAAAGATAACTTTTAATTTTTTCACTTTTAACAAAAGCAGACTCTTGAGAAAAGAGATTACATTCCAGTTTTTTCAAGTATTTGTTTAGGCTTCACCTTCCTGTGAAAGGAAAGTATTTATAAAATTGTAAAAAACAGACGCTGAGAAACTAATGGCAACTAATTGAAACTGCTGTCTGACATGCAAAGAGAAACGCCACAGAGTGGAGATGCAAGTACAATTCTTGTGTTTTCTGATACTTTTTGATCTCTTTAGGTAGTTTTACTAATGACTCCGCACACCCCTGCTGCAAAGCAAAACCAAATTTAGTAACAGACTTTTTCTCTTCTCCTGAATAAATTTTTGAACTAAATTTTTTTCACCCTCTATTTCAGTTTGCTATGGCAAACTTCCATGGAACAACTCAAAGGCACAAGTGTACAGTTATTTCCAGGGTCAAGAGAAAGCAAGGGGCAGTGAAAGTTTCCCCAGTTTTTTTCCACATGCATTTTTTTACGGACCATGCCTTATCAGTAACAGGAGTGGAGCACTTTGTCAGAAAGTTCTGCATGAAGGAATACCAGTGGAAAATTCAGACACCTGTTAATGTTTGAGATGGTTTGAAAAAACACTCTAAGAACTTATAAAAAAAAAACAAACAATCAAACTTCTCTATCCTGCATCAGGTTAGTACACAGAGACTGACAATTGCACTTTAAATCTATGTGGGATTCATTCATGGATCAGGGTCTTAAACTGAACAGCACCCTGTTGTCATGGACAGGACAGGGTAAGTATCAGTTTCCTTGTCACTTGATTTCTTTTCCAGATTTACGGAAACTCAAGCTTATTTAGAAATCCTTCAACTTTGCCTGAAAAAGCACAAAGTTTTAATTGGTAGAGATGGTTAAAAGAAATTATTTGAAAAGGAACTGTGCACACATTTTCCTGTAATGTGAGAATTTCTAAACAGAAACCTGCTGTTCACATGTGAAAGAAAGCACTGAGAATACTGAAATGGGGAGAAATCTAAAGAACTTGACAGTTGACGGTGACAGAGCAGTTGCAGCTTATTAGGAAAAAAGTGGAAGAAGGTGTTTTGAATGCTGGAAGTCCATTCTTGCACAAGACACCCCATGGAGCAGGAGGTGATGAACACGGCACACAGGAAGCACTGACATGGGAAGCACATGGCCAGGGAGCATCCCAGTAAAGCCACCCCTGCATGAGCAGCTCCAGAGCCTGCCGTTCAAAACGTGATTTCTAATATTCCCCTGCAACACACGGCCCACATCAACATGGCAGCAGTCCAAACCACACTGAGTTCAAGTGTAATTTGGCCAAACACCATTTTTAGCTACCCTGAACCCCAGATACTAGAACTGGCCAGACAGATGTCAACTCTCCAGGAACAAAAAAGAGGAGACTAAATAACGTCAGAAAAAACACATTTAGTAAAATGTCTTTGGCAGAACTATTCCAGTTTTAGTTCTACAACTCAGTCTAAGGAAAAAAAACAATTACTTTTAAAGGTTTTATGGCACAATTATTCCATTAAACAGTATGTTTGCCAGCTCCACTTTAAAATGTACCAGCTTCCAAGCAGAGGACAAAACTACTTCCAGTTTCAAACTACTGGAATAACTAGAAAGCACTGAGAGGAAGCTCAGTACTGTCTGGTTAAGTCAATTTTCATATAACCTTAAACCAGGTTAAATTCAATGACCTGTGGGGTTTAGGAGTGTGTCTCTAGAAAAGGTTATTTTAAAAAAAAGTTTTAAAAGCCCCTAAGAAATTTCCTGTGCCTGACTTATAGCACCAGAGCAGCACAGTGTGTCAACTTTAGTTTTCTTTCACACAGGACAGAATAACCCTATTTTCACATGCCAGTTTCAGCGAATTTAAGAGCAAAGAACCTATACAGCTTTGCATGGATCCCTTTTACTTCAAAGTTACATGACAAAGGAACGGGTTCAGGCCATCTAAAACTGACTCCTTCCACCTCATTCTTCACAAGTCTTGACAGTTTTCAAAGTTCAGGGACTAAGCTGCTCAGCTGAGCAAAACAAGATGGTATTGCTCTCCTTTGGGTTGATAATTGGTGTTTTAAGCATTTTGAAATAGCCTTAACAGCATTTCAAATACACTAAATTGCTGATATACCAAAACACACTTTAAAAAGCACCCTCTACCTATTATGATAAAGGGGGTGGACTTAACATACTTTATCCAGGTTTTGCATTCTTTCTTCCTCAGGAAATAGTATATTTCAACCAAAGAATTACTTCAACATAAAGAGGATAAAAAGGTACCCCAGTATATACTCCAGATGTTTTCAGGTTCGGTGTTCACCTGAGGTGAAGTTAACTGAAACTTGATCAAGGTGGAGAACATCCAAGTGCTCCTGATGCATGCTGTGAACAGAACTACTGAACACCTTCTTGCAGGATTCCTGGACTCAGGAAGATGAATCACAGACAGTGTAGCAGCTTGCATGGGAGTACTTCCAAGCGTTAGGAAGTGTGCAGGAGAGACGCTGCCTTTACTGGAAAGTGAACTAGGTGGGTGCACAGCAGCTGACCTGCTCTGCAGCATCACCTTTTCAATCAGGGCAAGACATGCCATAAAAGTAACATACCTCGCTCCTTCAAGGAAGGCTTCTTCCACGCAGATAACATGAGAGACAAACAGTTTTACAGAGTCAGTGCTTCTGCCAAATTTTTGTTTCAAAAAGACACAAAACACAGCCTCCACAGCCGCTTCCCCCACCAACACGTGAAATTTACCATGTGCACCGCAATCCTGCCAGCGGGAGCCGCTCCCCCCGCGCCCCCCCCGCCATCCCGGGGCGCGACACACGTGGACACAGCCCAAACCACGGGGAGACGGGGACGGGAACGGCGCCGGGGAACGGCGCCCGAACCCCGCGGGGCCCACGGGACCCTCACCCCGCTCGCCGCGGCCCCGCTCCCCGGCCCGCCCGGCCACATGGCGCCAGGAGGGCGGGGTGAAGCCGAGCGGGCCGCGGCCACGCGTCAGGGCTGCTCGGGTCGCCGCCATCCCCATCCCCATCCCCACCCCTCCCGCGCGTCCCCCCCCCGGCCTCCCCCCACCGCCTCCCCCTCACGCACCTTACTGGGGGGCTGCCGCGCCCCCGCCGGGGCCCAGGCCAGGCATGTGCAGGCGGCGCTGAGGTGGGCGGAGGGCACGTACTCGTGCTGCAGGCGGCTGCCGGCCGTGTCCCACACGCGCAGCCTCCCGTCGGGCCCGGACGAGGCGAACAAGCGGCAGCCGCTGGGCGAGAAGGCGCACGGAGGGGCCGCCATGGCGCGCGCTCCCCTCGCCTCTGCCCCGGCCCGCCCCGCGCGGCGCATGCACCGCCCGCGTGCTCGCCCCGCGCGCCTGCGCCGCCCGCCCTCCCTCTTCCCGCCTCTCCATGAGGGCCTGGCGAGCGCTGCGGCGAGCGGCCGCCTCATCCTCATCCTCCTCCTCATCCTCCTCCTCATCCTCATCATCCTCATCCTCTTCCTTTCCTGCCGACGGGAAGCCTCGGAGGCGGGCATGGGAGGCGTCGCTGTCGCCGCTGGAGCGGCTGAGGCGGCTGCTGCCCGCCGAGGAGGCGGCGGCGGTGGCGCGGAGCTTCCCTCAGGCTCGCCCTGAGGAGGAGGAGGAGGAGGAGGAGGTGGCGGCCGCTCCGTGTCAAGCGGCGGGTCCGCGTCCTGGCGCTTTCCGCGCCGGGGAGCTGGCGCTGGCGGAGGTGCGGAGGAGGAATAAGATGCCGCTGAAGATGCTGTGCCGGCTGGCGGCGGAGGCGGTGCTGAGCAGCCCCGGTGGTGTCCTGCCTCACCGCGACATCATCGGGCAGCTGCCCGGGCAGGTGCTGCGCGCTTCGGGCGGGGCGCGGCTGCTGCTGAGGCGGCCCTCGCTGGATGAGTACGTGCTGCTCATGCCGCGGGGACCCACCATCGCCTACCCCAAGGTATCGGCTGGTGGCTGGGAGGTCGCTGGGCGAATCTCGGCTTTAAGTTTTCGCGAGTAGCAACGTGCCGTGGTTTTTCTCGTTCGTAGGATATAAGTGCTATATTGATGATGATGGATATCCACCCGGGAGACACCGTGTTGGAAACTGGCAGCGGGTCTGGTGCTATGAGCCTGTTTCTGTCAAGAGCAGGTGAGAACCTGGCTTTAGGCAACGCGGAATTTATTTATTTCCTTATCACAACTTGCATTTCTTTTGTCCAGATACTTACGGTTCTTGTGGTCCTTAGTGCTCACCTCATAAAAGCTTTGCTGCCGTTCGTGTGTTCCTGTATAGTTTGTCGATGTTGATGCCTGAGGATTTTTCTGCTTTTTCTCTGAATATTTCTTACACTGTTCCCTATATTCACAAGTATTAGCATGCATACTTGTGATGCTTTAGGTGATAGTTTAGCCTGGTTTCATGGTGTTTAGGAGGCCGGTAGACTAAACACCCCTGAAACCATGTAGAGTTAGAAGACCAAACACCCTGTTTTTGTGAGCCCTCAAGGTCTCCTAGTAGAACAGATTTTGTAAACTAGAAGTTAGCCCACCCAAGCCCCTTATTGGGCCCTCTTGTTAGATGTGCTAATGTGTAGAGTCTTTAATTGTATCCTCGATTGGGGGGACGGGGCTTTTGCGGCGTGTTCTACCTGGACGGCAGAAGCCATCGAACGGGATCCTATTAAAATACCGAGATAAACAACCCCCAACCCTTTCACCGTGTCTGAGCCTTTATTTCCTAAGACCAGAAAAAGGCATCAATGTGAAGTTACATCAGCACAGGGACTGCAAACCATTTTGGCTGTGCTTAGAGGGCCATAGTGTAAATGGTTACCGAAGGCCTTGCAGAAAGCTGAGTTTCAGCCATGCCTCAAGATCATTCAACTGCAGCTGGTCTTGATGTGTTGGACTCAAGTTTCAAGGACTTGCACCTCTGCTCCCTCTCCTTTTTTCTGCCTCCTACTGTTTCTTGGTTTCTTCTGATTAGCTTTCTGAAATAAACTGGGTTCCTTAGGTGTTTTAGTTCCATTGGGATTTTAAAGCAAGCATGGGATTATCCTCAAAGCAGCCATTGCTGAGCTAGAAGGTGACAAAACAGAAGATAAACATCAGCATTTCTTTTTTCATTTAGAGAGAGGGAAGGTAAGAGTTGTTAGCTTTCCCCATCTTGCCCTACTGGCAGACCAGAAACTCAGACATGGAATGGCTGCTACTGGCTAAGGCAAAAGTTAACTCTTGCTAAATACAGCAATTGATTTTTCTGCCTTGGGTCTTCACCCTACTGTGGCCATTTCATACAAGCACACCTGAACTTGCCAATTATTCCTCTCATTTTTCAGTCCTGTCAAACAATTGTTTTCTAAACACTTTAACTTAGCTGTAAATGGGCCAAGTGGGCAAAACCATTGGCATTACCAGGCTGTTAACCCTATCCATGAGAAGAGAGCAGTAGTTGTGTGCCTGATCAGCTCTATTTTGAGTGAGAAAAAGGTATGAAATTGCATTGCTGTTTTCAAATTTATTGAATTTAAATCGACACCAAATGTAGCTAGTTTTATTCACAGCTGAACACACCTTGGTGCTGACACAGAAATAAATAGATTTGATTTGCTGTTTCCTAATGGTGGCTGCTTTTGCCACCATTGAATACCCACCAGTGATACCCAATAAGGAAAACAGCTGCTTCATGGGTAATGCTGGAATTCAAGTCTAGTGGACACCTTACCAATGTCCATGGAATATTTAATTTCTAAAATTCTCATTGATTTAAAAGATGTCATTCGTCTCTTAATTATTATTCATTTTATGTTTTCTTTTCCAGTTTTTATTTTATCACTCCCGGAAATTGTTGACATTCAACAGAATAAGGTTAAGAGAGTGGTATTTGCCATGACTCTAAGATCTTTGAGAACTGGAAAATATGATGTATGCAAACTTGACATACTGTAGGCTTCACAGTAATGAAGTTTTGCCTAGCTATTTCACCTTGTTCTTGTTTTTAAAAAAGCAGTTTCAAAAAGTAGGAATTCCTTTGAATGAGCAGGGGTAAGACTGACCCTGCAGTGCAAAGAATTTTATTTTCCTGAGCGTTCTAAACTGATAACTGAAGTAATAAAGAGTTAGCGCTGTGACTCTACAACTGCTTCAGGTGGTCAGAGGCAACATGCTGAAACCTTCCCTTTCTTACAGGTTGGTTCTGGCCTTTGTCTGATGCAGGGCGAGCTGGATCAAGGAGCAACTGTTGGGAAATCCATCCCTTCTTTTAATCAGTTATCTGAATGGATTCACAGTGGGAACACATAGGTGGGGGAAGGAGCCTGGTATCTTCAAATGAAATGGCTTAGAAAGGCAGAGAACTGACCAAAGGAGCTGCTGCTTCCTGAAAGCTGCCTGCACCCATTCCAGAGTAGCAAGGAGTGAGAAGTGAGCGGTGGGATAGGCTTGAGGAATTGGAGTAATATGAATATAGAATAATACAGCACTGCACACCCTGCTGTCTCCCTGCACTGCCTGGAAATGCTTCCTTGATGAGAAACATTGCTCATTGGACTTGTGGTAAATTTCAGAATAGTAAATTTAGACTTAATAATTTATTACTGTTGCAGACATTAACAGGAAAATTACACAGACCTGTGTAAATCAAAGAGTACACTGGAGAACTTGTCTGTGGGGCTGAGATCAGTAAGCAGATCTGGGGCTTTCCTTACCCTGTGAGCTGTGAGTGCTGGTGCAGCGTTCTCAGCTGGTACCTCTGGTTGCTCTAGCAGAAGGATCAGGGGCCACACATGCTCAACTTGTCTTTGCTGCAGGAGTGACTTCAGGAGAACATTTCAGGAACTACAATAACTACATTTCATCTGTGCACTGATGGATTTCCATCTGTGAAAGAACTAACATTTTTTTCTGCATATGTTTGTTGTAAGTGTAAAGGAAACATAGATTATCATTGATTGTTTCATATGTGGTAATTTTCTAAAGTGGAGATGGAAAGGTGTACTTATGTTATAGACTATGCTTTTTGCTTTTCTTTTGTTTTGGGTTTTTTTCCCAAGTCTTTATAACAGCAGTGAAAAGTGGTGAGTGGAGTGTCTTTTGTTTGTTTACAGTTGGGCCCCAAGGACGTGTTCTCAGCTATGAAATCAGAGAGGATCATCATAGTTTATCTAAGAAGAATTACAGGCGCTGGCGTTCTGCCTGGGCAATAGGACACACAGACGAGTGGCCAGATAATGTGGAGTTCATTCTTAAAGACATTTCTACAGCTGCTGCAGATCTGAAATCTGTAACGCTTGATGCAGTGAGTAAATCCAAACAATTCCCCCATTTCATATCTTTTCTCCTTAAATTAAAACCTCTAGTGCTCATACTCACAACAGGATTCCCACATCTAGTGTAACATGAGAAAAAACAATCCAGGTCCTCATGAGTGAACGAAACATTGTAATTTTTTGTCAGATACAAATGTTTTCAAGGCTTCAGTTACAAGTTGTCAAATGAAAGAGTGATGAAGCTGTACTATTTAAATTTTACAATTAATTGCTGCTGTCTTGTAAGCAAAGACCAAGTCACTTTCTTGTATTTTTGAGAAACTGATACTTTTATGAGATACATACTTCAACCATTAAATTCCAGAAGAATACAGAACCTTATTAAAAATGTAACTATCTGACCACTTTGCTATCAGCTATATAGAATACACAATGTAACTAAAGTGTAATTTAGAGAATGCTATTGCTTGCTCTCCTGTCCTGCTGCTTTGTATCCAGATTTCCTAAAAGGAGACAGGCTGGGGAAAATACCTTGATGTTAACCACTCTTTCCTGTAAAGCAGACAATCTACTTACAACTTGCTTAGTACCTCAAACAAATAGCAATTTTTTAAATGGTGTGAGCAAAGAAATACAATGCATAGCTAAAAAATACCATTCCAAAAAGTGTTTTAAGTAACAGTTGTGCAGGAAGGATCAGATATTGCATATCCCATTGTTTTACACTCTGAATAGCTTTCTAGCAGAAGATGGATAAATTGCCAAAGACAGAAGACTTTTTAATCTTGAAACAGACAGCAAGTTAGATATTGAGACCATAATGTGCTCTTTTTATGCATTTGAACATTCGTTCTTTTTTCACATTTGAGAAATAGGTATTCAAATGTGTTAGTAAATGCAGTTTTCTGAACATTTTTATTACTGTCAGGATTATGGGATTTAATTACTAGGAGGTTTAACTTCCTACAGACCTACTTAGTTGGTCAAATGCTACTTGCTGTTTTAATAGAAATTTCATTTGTATGGAGAGAGGACTTCCTTTTGTGTGTGCCCCTCAGGTTTAGAGAGGCAGTAATAAAACTGATAGATGATTCCGTACTGCTGTTGTTTGCATCTCTTTTCCATAGCCTTTTCCCCAAGCATTGTTGTCTGTTACATTGGTAGATGTACATATGTTTTCCCAGTAAACATTAATATGTCTTTTTCTTGCAGGTAGTTCTGGATATGCTGAGCCCTCAGTGTGCTCTGCCTGTTGTACACCCAAGCCTGAAACAGGGTGGAGTGTGTGCTGTGTACTTAGCAAAGTAAGTATTTACTTCTGGCACCTTTATTCAGGCATTACCTGGCCTTGCTACAAAGCCAAGCATCTTCTGAAATACACATCCAGCATTAAAGAAATTATTAACAAAGTTGGGTTTTTCCACATGTAACTTTCTTTGGGAGTTGCATTCAGTATAAATTACACTTGGCCAAATCCTTTGGCATCTACTTGGGGAATGTCCTCATTCTGGTCAGTGAAGTTTGCACTTTATGGCATCCTCAAAGTGACTGCACTGTTCTCCAGTGCAATTGTCAGGTTGCTCCTTCACCCTAAAACTGAAGGACTCGTGTAACCTCAAAGGTAAAGAATGTGCCAAAGTCAGTAGAACTGAGGTTTTGTGATTCGAGTTTTCAAAATACTACTTTGTCCTTTGCATTTCTTCAAAAGCATCACCCAGGTTATTGACCTTTTAGACAGAATACGGAGCTGCAAGCTTCCTTTTTTGTGTGAAAGGATAATTGAGGTAACTCACAGAAGTTGGTCAGTACTCCCTGCTAAACTCAAGCATTGCAAATCAAGCCAAATGGTGGAAACTCAAGAAAATACTGAAGAACCACCTCAAAATGAATATGAAGAAGTCCACATTCAGGATCAAGCAGTTCTTAAAGAAAGTGAATACAATGGTAAGAACTTTACTGCTGATGAGATACCCTATTACTGCACTTTGATAATCCAGTGTCGGAAGAGACAGTGTTTTTTCTTAGGTCAGCTGAGAATAGGCAAAGTTTTTGACAGCCTAGGCCTTGTCAGATTTAAAAAAGACTATTAATAGTTTTATAAATTTAAATAGCTTAATACAAATCTGGGCTAAATAGAAAATAAATTGCAACCTGCAATAAAGAATGACTGCCCTTCTAGTACTGTTTCAAATTTTTGGTTTTTAATAAAATTCAGTTCTTTATACTCATCCTATAGCTGCATCAGAGGACCCTGACAGACTTAAGGATTCCTTCAGAGAAACAGTGCCAATGTGCTCTGTTTTAAAATTACGCTGTTCTGGCAAATCCAAAAATGATGCCAAATATATATATTTATATGGCAGATGTAAATATATATACAGTCTAGATCTGCAAAATGCAAAGATATCTGAATATACTGATAGGTGAAAACAAAAAAAAAAAGAAAACATGTCAAGGAAAAATATTCCATGCACATTGTCAACTCTAGTCTGCATGTAGGTCTTAAACGTGTAAGTAAATGTAGTAAATGAAGTAAAAAAAAAAAAAATGTCCTTCTCACAGAATCACTCTGTGATGCTGCTGAAACAAACTGCTCAGTGCCTTACATTGCCCGACCATCCCACTGGCAGGAACCTCATGCAGGTGAGACATTTGGAAAAGGTTTATCTTAAATGTTGAATAGTATTTTTATTTCGAAAACTTTTTTTCATACTAGCATTTGGTATGTTCCTATATCATGAAATCATGAAACTTACAATAATAAAATAATCATTGTATATTGAAATACTAAAGTAGTAACTTTTGTTTTTTAATTAGCATTCCTTACCAAGCTGAGAAAGTTTCGACCACTGCTGTCTTGATGCTGCTGCCTCCTTAGCTGCTAATTTGAATATTGTATCAGAATAAAATAAAATACTACAAAGTAGATACTACATTTTGCAAGTTGTGTAACTTTTAAGTAATAACTGCTCTGATTTCTACCTCACATCAAGTTTGAAACACCAACTATTACCCCACTACGTAAAGAGAGAAATTTGAAGTGAATCATCCCTGGTGTTGTGACGCAGCCAGATTGTTCTGCAAATCACAGTATCTATTTCTGTCTTATCAGGTGCATTTCATTCTCCATTGCTTGTAAACCAGTCCATGGATTTATCTTGGTTCAGGGTGCTGCATGGTTGCCTTTTGCTGGACAGGCTCTGACAGTCTACCAGAAATGAGGAAAAGGAAATTAGTTAGGAAATAAGGGATCAAAGGCTGCCCTTAGAAATGAGTACTTTGCTGGCTTTCAGCTGGTGACAGTAGGTTTCTTTGAGAACAATGTTCTTAAAGCATAACTTTTAGGAGATATTGAAATTCACTCAGTGTGTTCACTTGATAAAGCTGTGCTTATTTCAGGATCAAACCAGTTGTTGATAGGCACAGCTTTAGTTCCCTTCTAGCACTCATGCTGCAAATTGCCTGATTATTTGTGAACTTCACTTTATATAAAGTATTCTCAAATGGTTGGAGAAAACACAGTTTTTTCTGATCCTTGTCAGAGATGAGCAGCGAGGTCTCTCAAGTAAAGCAGACTTAATTTTAAGTCATTTGGGGACTCACATGAGCAGGTGGTGATGTTTATCACATTAAATAATTAAGTTATGTTTTGTAAGCACCTGACTTGTATCTCAGGAAGTATTCAAATGCCAAATTTTTCAAAGTTGAGGAATCTCTCAAGAATCACAGTTGTACTAAAGCTGTCAAGAGCAGTAACAATCCTACTATAATAGTGAAAATTTGGATATCAGTGAGAACACGTGCAAATAAAACATACAGAGCTATAAATAACTACCTTTGTATTAGATAAGTATACTAGGAACTCTGCATATGTTTAAGTACATGAGAGTGTCTTTGCAGAGCTGAGGCCTTATCCAGATGCCCCAGGAAATTTACATCTCAAGTGTATTTCACTTTTAATAATAAATTTAATAATGGGTTTGCCCCACAACTGCTATATGTAATGGAGGCCCCTAATGCAAAGGCTGAGGATGCTCTTTCGAGTAGATTGATGGGCAGAGATTCAATTACGTAAACAATTTTCACATAAACTCCTGTTTTCTGCTCATATACCTGTATTAAAACAGTCTTGTATCAATTGTCAACAAATGAGATACACTTAGAGGAAAGTGGGAATTGTGTCCAAGCTGATGCCACAACTGAGCGTCCTGCCCTTTCTCAAAATGTGGTCTCAGCAAGAGCACTTTAACTCACTTAACGCACACCAGTATTTTTATTATTCCAGCCAATCATGAGCATTTAAAACAGGATTCTCATTTATAATGCAAGAATAGTAATAAATGCCTAAACAGACTGGAATGCAACCCAAAATCTACTGTAGTAGATAAATGTAATATGAAGAGACTCAATGAAAAGCAGTTGGTACTTCCAGGAAGTCAAGATTCAATATGTGAAAATGAAAATTACTCCATGAGGCTGAAAGCACAGTTCTGCCAAGGTAACTGCATGTGTAGGAGGGAGGGACAGAACAATCCCTGCAGCACTCTGAAGGGCAAATGTGGCCCCAGTTGCCTAAACTAATGGAAAATTATTCACAATATTAAACCATACCTTGGGCTTTATAAGGAGAGTCGATGAGCATTTTTTCAGTTGAAAAGGTGTCCTTTGATTTCTGGGATGAATGTAATTCCGTCATCTCCCAAGTGTCAGTGGATGAAGAGGAGGATGATAACCCGAGCCGTACAAATCTGCCTTTCTTCCCGCAGAGCAGGCAGTCTGTAGGAGTAGCACTGGGTCCTCGGGGCAGCTGCACTTCATCATCGTAATTCCTCAGAGCTCCGCTGTGGTGCACCGAGCGCTCCCGCTGCCAGATGTAATGTGTTGGAGCGATAGCCATCACCTATGGCAACACCGTGGGATCAGGAAATGTAAAAATAATGGGAAAACATACAGCTGAGAACAAGAGATCCTGTTAGTGTATGGCAGGGAATTAGTGTAGCTGGAATGGGCATCATCTCCTCTCTGTCTCATACTGTCCCACTAGAAAGTTTACTCCCTTAGGCAGGAGTAAGTAATGCCGATACCAGTCAGGTGGGGAAACATCCCAGCTTCCAGCCCTGGATGTTCACGTGTGTCATCCCAAACACCAACTCATGCTTGGGATGTTGATCAGCCACTAAACATCAACTGCCAGTGTTCATCATCACTGAAATAACGATGGTGGGAGGCTGGGAGGGTGTGCAAGGAAAAGCATCCTGCACTTGCCTTGTTCCTTGTGCTTTTCCCATAGCATCTAATCCCATCCCCAGAAATAGGCCTCGAGTAAATTAGATTTTCTTTTCCACCATCTGGAAGTAAATATTACATGACAAGGGTTTTTCCAGATACACATTTCACCTGAAAAGTGAGGAATATATTTTTTCCTTATAAATTGTAAAGCACACCAAATTACTTCTGAAGTGGTTGAAGTGAAACAAATGAAGGTAGATTTTAAATAAAAAATATTCACATGAAGCAGATTCTAGCCAATAGAAACTTCTCTTTTAACAGTAGTACAACATAAAATATTCTAGTTTACTTTAAAATATTCTAGTTTACATAGTTTCAAACAATGTATTGTAAGTGGAGAAGGAAAAAATATGGAGGATAAATGGACAATTACATTTTAGCAGCATCTTTTCTTTCCCATAGGTTGTCTATTTACTTTAGGGAAGAACTTGTACAGAGCTGAATTCCTAGTTGGTGTTAATTGTTGTGATTTCAGTGTCTACAATATTAAATCTCTCTCCCTACCTCTTCACAGCAGCGTCTGCTCACAATAGCCCTGTAGTCAATTCTACTCCACAGTTGATCTCTTAACTTTAAGAAATCAGGGAAGAGCTTTCTCCAGGCTTTGCCCAAAGCCCATGGGAAAATGTCATACTTCGCTTCTTCATTGTCTTCTTCAACTGTGTTTGCCAGATACCTTAAAATATATATGTATGTTTATATTTGTAAATATTATTCAATCTTAAGCCACTATATTAGAATGATTCCTAACATAAAATAACAGACATACTGCAGTGGTTCTTTTTTCTAGTGTTGTGAGGAAAAAATACAAATTACAGCTTCTCTCTGGAACACAGTATTTTCTTTATTAGTTCCATATGCATCCTTTGGATAAAAAACTCAAGCTTTTATAAAAATTGCTTTACCTTAGAGTTTCCTAAACTAGTAGATAAGCAAGAACTAACATATCCTGACATCTTTCTCCAAGCTGGCAAGAAACCCCTGAACTAAAATGAACAGTTTCTGATTGATTCTTTAAATTCTTTAAATAAAAAAAACTTTAAAACTATCCTGTGAAATCTTAAACTTTACATTTTTTACTTTATGGATTTTAGCTATTCTTGAAAATTATGTTGCTCATATTAAATTAGGAGCAAACAACTAAATACAGGTCTACCTTCAGTTATAAATTAAAAAGTTAAATTACTGGTTTTTTAATGTGTCTATTTTTCCCTTCCTTCACTATCCGTTACTTTTAGTTTTGGATTGTCTTCTCAGACAACAGGAAAATATTTACTTCCTCTGGATCCACCTGATACTAAACTCCTGTAAATCACATTTTAAAAAATTAGGACTTTTAGTCTCCTCCCCAGTTTTCTCACGTGCTCCTGACCCCAGTATTCTCTCTAGTCTCAGTCTCATCAGACCCTTTGTCCCCTTCTAATCCTTTCACTGTTCTGGCCTGGCTTTCCTCCCTTCAGTGGAGTTAGAGAGCTCCCTCCTCCATGCTCTGTGGATGTCACCCACAGTACCAGTGACAGTAGAAGGAACAGCCACCTTTCCCCTGCACAAGAGTGCAAATCAGACCATCTGAGAAGTGATGTTACCCAAAAAGATGACCTGAGCACCCTAACATTGACAGAAAATGTAGAACCCTCTGCAGGTATAACCAAATACACAGGGATTATGTAGGCTTGGTAAAGATGGATTATTGATTCCACCACTGTGTCAAATTATAGGCATTTTACAACTGTTCAAAGAAAGTTCTCAGAAATTCTCTAGCAATGTTTTTACAGATGATTTAAATTATGCTGACAGAAACTTTAATAACATGTTACTCCTGAGGTGCCTATCATGTTTTGATACAAATGCCTTAAAGGCTGGCAAAGATATGAAGTAGGGTCTTATAAGAGCACCTGTGAGCTGTATGTTGCTGTGTATGGTCCAGCATATATTTCCTGTGATGCTTTAAAAAGCTCCCAGATTCAGTTTGGTAGGCAGAATGCCACTGTGGGTATCACTACACCAATCAAGCATCCCCTGTCTGCTGCTCAACCTTGTTCCATCACAGGCAGAATGGTGAATCTGCACTATTTATGTACAGTATGTAGATTATCATAGAACCACAGAATAGTTTGGGTTGGAAGGGACTTTGAAGACCACCTAGTTCCAGCCCCCTGCCATCCCCTAGGAATGCCACGCCCCAGATCAGGTTGTTCATGTACTGCCTCAAGGAAGTCCCATCACATACCATAATGATCAGTGTCATAAAGAAATGATGCAAAGTTTATCCTAATAAACTAGGTAATTTTGAAGTACTTACAGAGCCACAAAGAAATTGATTCTGGTATGCTCACTTGGTGTGAAGTTAGCTCTCTTGAAATACACGAAAGTCATTGCCAAGAGATACTGTTTTAAAATGTAAAATGAAGTATCAATGTGTTATTTAGGCATAGTATTTCCTAAATTGATTCACACATTTATCTTGCACCAAGATATTGTCATCATTTTTAATAATGAGGAAAACATGAATTTTCTCAAAACTTCCATGTGAATCCATTAGAAAAAAATTGTGTTCTGTATTTGAATTAAAGTATCAAGTAATTAAGGGCAGATTTCTCACTCAATGTATGTTCTGCTAACTAAGAAGGAAATACACTTACCTTGTCTGCAATTTCACAGCAACAGTCCATCCAAAGGAAGTCTTGGATTAGATCATCATCTATAACAAGAGAAAGCTGTAGCATTTCAAACACCAGAACTCTTTATGTTAAAAGGTATTTATAAATAAATAACAGATGGTCTTTCATGAAACCACATAAAAGAAAAGAAGCTAGACCCACCAGCAGGGAACAGAGAAACAGAGCAGTAGGACAGGTCAGGTGTGAAAAAAGCTTACGTGACAAAAGAAAACAAACTCTACCAGAAAGGCAAGGTGGAAAATCTGGTGACTCCATTTCATCTGTTCTCAGTAACAAGCAGGTGAAAGTGAGAAATGACCAGTATTTCTTTCTATTTGCATAATTTCTTCCTGCATTGCATGCTTCCAGGTGATAGCACACCATTATTTCAGAGGAGCTACAGACTGCTGAGATCCTGCACCTTGATTGCCTGGCAGCCTTTATAGGGCAATACTTGCTTATTTTTGGTCAGTGCTTCATTGTCCGTGACCATGTACCGTAATTACCACGAACTCTCTCTCATTCACTTCTATATTTAAGGGTCAAATAAAAACCAGCTGTAATCTTCCACTATTACTTAATGTTTTTGCTAAATTAAATAAATACAAAACTTTACATGAAAGAGACACAAGAAGAAGAGATGCTCCAGCTCCTTAGATCATCTTCCCATTCCACTTCTCCCCCCAGAAATTTATTCCCATAGTAAATAACACGTTTAAGACACAAGGAGTCCTTTTTTTAAGCTTTGTGTAAAACAAGATGCACATTGTTTTACATGTTTTTGTGGAAATATAAGAAAAAATAGGAAAGAAAAATATAATAAAATAAAAAGTAGCAAACCACCTTGGTTTAATTTGTAATTTTAAAAAGATACTTTTCATCAGTTTGGTAGCCCTTGTATTTTTAACTTAAGCAATAAATATTAATATAGCAAAATATAACAAAATATTTTGATAAAGAATTGCCATTAGTTTTGATAATCAAAGCACTCTCAAAATTACTGAGCTTAGAAAACATTCTGTTCACTCAACACATTCATATCTCACATTATTAACCTACCAAATAATTTAAAGAAAGCTGTCATTTCCTGACGCTGAATAACTAGACATGGTCCCTTTGGACATTTATATTTCTGACTAGGAACCCCTTTTTCACAATTTTCTTGATGGTCTTTAAAAGCAGGTCGCTTTAGTCTAATAAGTTTTTTTTGCTGGTGTGATCTGGATGCACTCGATTTTACATGAACAGTGACAGTGGGAGGTGTCTGACACACCGGATTGTGTTTCATTTCGTTAAGCAAAGGTTCCTGTTAAAAAAATAAGAAGAAATTAACTACAAAAACAGTCAGTTTCAGCACTAGCACATTTCTTTAGCTCACGTGAAACGTTTCAGTAGAGCTTGTATGTCAGGTAACAGAAAATTAATTTTATCAGTTCTAATTATCTAAGTCTTGTGCCCTAAGACAGCTATGTAGGGTTCTTTGATTTAGTGCTAATTTTATAAAGCTCTTTTTTTCCCCAGTAGAAGAAGCCTTCAATTTTGCTTTTTCCAGTCAACTTTGGAAAATGGAAAATAGCCTTTCCAGAAAAAGCTCCTGTTTGTCAGGTCTTTGTAGCTCCACACGCTTACTTATATCCACCAAAAAACCTGTGTTACTCCCTTCCAATTTGCGATTGTATCATTTTTTAAAAGGAATGTTAATAGAATTAACACAGTAGAACTGTGATTGAGCCACGTAATGTTAAAATCAAGTCTTGAGCTACTAATTGCCATTGGGAATTAAACTTATCCCTCATGCTGGACATACCCTGAAGGCACAACCATGGAAACACACCTGTGGTGTTTGTAACCGCAAAATTTAAGTGGATACCAAACGGAGAGTGAGGAAGGGTATTTTTTGGCGGGATTAAATGTATTTACGCCTTCAGTAGGTCTCTCCGCAGGGGGCTGTTGGAAGCTGGCTCACAGCAGCCTGTCTGGCTGCCAGCCCTTAGCTGGCCGCAGCAGGAACACCAGAAGCCCCTCAGGCGTCGCTGCGATTTCGGCTCCCTGCGCGAAACCCAAAAGCCGCCCGCGGTCGCCCCTCCCGCCTCCCTCAGCGGCCTCCCCCTCACGCCTCCGCGCCTCGAGTGGCGCCTCTCGCAGCCAATCAGCGTGCGCGGGGCAGCCGTCTCAGCCAATCGGACGGCGGGGCGCTCCCTCTTCCCGCCCCTTCTGTTGCCGCCCAGGGAGCGGCAGCCAATGGGAGCGCCGGGCATGGCGGCACCGCCTCTCGCCCCCCTCACCAGCAGGAGCCGTTCTCAAGCCGGGCTTGGGGGTCTGAGCTGCCCAACAGCACTGCGAAACCCTGATTCCTTCCTTCCTTCCTTGGCTTTTTACAAGGGGATGTAGTGACAGGCTAAGGGGGAATGGATCCAACTTGAGACTAGGCTTAGATTATCGATATGTAGATATTAGGCAGGAATTCTTTACTGTGAGGGTGGTGACGAGGCATAAGTTGCCCACAGAAGCTGTGGCTGCCCCATCCCTGAGTGTTCGAGGCCAGGCTGGATGGGGCTCTGAGCAACCTGGTCCCTCCCTGCCCATGGCCGGGGATCGGAACGAGATGGTCTTTAAGGTCCCTTCAAACACAAACCGTTCTATGATTCTATGATTAAAACATCTCCCCAGGAGACACAGGACACGAAGGTGAAGGGATACCTGACTCTAAAGATCATTAAATGCAGAGGTGCAGGATACCCTGCTGCTACCTTTCCTCAGAGGCAATGTAGGTAGTAGTATGCAATTAGTCTAAGGCAGTCTATTGAAATGTAATAACAAGAACGAAAAAAAAATCCCTTAGTTAATAAGATTCAGTGTGAAATCTTACTGTTGCCTTTTCTTATAAGAGCTAAAGGTTTATCCTAGGAAGAGGGCAAGACATACATCCATTTAATTGTTTCCCCCTGTGCAGGCCAATTAAAGTGTAACTGGCCTCATTTGTTATGGTAATGAGAAGAGAGGCCTCTTTACACCTTCCTCGTCTTTTATTAATAATTTGCTAAATTATTTATGTTCTCTGAGTTAGTGAGGATATTCAGGGAAAGATCATGCCAAGTTTCTGATCAGAGAGAGAGATAAAAAACATACCAATTGTACAACTAACAACAACTCTTTATGGAATAGGCTGAAATCAGGAAACTTGGCAGCAGGGTGGAGATAATACCAAATACATCAGCGGGGCAGAAGTGTGGTTCTGTGAGGTTCTCTCTTCTTAGACACATATTCACAGTGAGTCACCCTGCATTAATTGTTCTCTTTTTTGCATATTACTTTTCATCTAAGGAATTCGATGCACTCAACAATTAACTACTGTTCATTTGATAACTGTGAAAAACAGAGGAAGGGCAGAAACTTCCACATAACCATCTAAATCTTTAGGACCAGGAAAACATCTTTTTTTTCCCTATTGCAAAACATGAAGCTGCAATGATAATTGTGACATGCATGCTTCCTTATTCTTTACACCTTTATATCAATAAAAAGTTACAATTACAATGTTGGTCTTTATCCATACAGAGCTCCCTGTAGGTCTTTCGCTTCTAATATAATTTTTGGGCTGGTGGCTCTGAAACAAAATATTAGAAGATTTTTTTAACTCAAAAATCTGTCACAATCAAGTTATTGGACAGGTATTGTGACTCTTCCCCCAGTGGCAGTCCCCAGCCTGCCAGGACTCAGGCCTCTGCTCTGATTCAGACCCGTTTCTCAACGTTGGATCAGACTCTTGAGGAAACTGAACTTGTGAGAGAGAGCTGTGAGAATGTCTGGAACTCTACCCTTCTTTCCTTGCAGGACTCTGCAGCCTGAGGTAAGCCTGAGATGGGGATGACTCAAAGGTTCAACTTGGAAACATTATGGAAAAGCACCAACATGGAAAGGTTGATGCCTGAACCCAGTGACAATAAGGAAACAGAACTTAACCTAAGTCCTCTGCAGGAGACAGTGGAATTAACTGCTTCTCAACTTTGCTTTTTATTAACTACAGTTTTCAGAAGGTTGTTGAACAATTCATCCAAGAATATGGGAAAGAATGGAGTTTTTGGACTTCCAAGTCACTTGCTGGACATCAGGGAGCGCTGTTTCACCATCAGCGGTTTGAACCGAGACAATGCAGCATTTGTCCAGAGTAATACACGAGGTTTCGTGTTGCACCTCTTTCCTAACCCTTCCTGTAGGTGGACATTTAATCAGTTTAGCCACGCTTCATCTCTATATGTGGCCACAGTTTGAAATTACATTTTTAATGTACAAATTTATAAATATTTTTATATAAATATGTGTATATTATTAATATAATATGTATATGTATAAAATTATTAAGACCTGTGCTTGAAAGACCTGGGATTCTTATGAAATCTTATTTCTGGGGAAAAAAAAAAGAATTCCATATAGACACTGGAACTCCATTATATGAAATATATAGCTATCCAGAATTTGGTCCAAAAAGGCAGCTGCAGAGCAGATTGATTCCTTTAAGTAAAAAAAGGACTTAAAATTTTTCAGTGAATGCGTTGTTTACAGATAGATTAAGAAGCATCACTGAAGAAAAACACACAGATAGTATTTTAATAAATTACATTTAGGATATATATACTTTTTTCAGATTTTGATATTTTTGAGATGCTTTTGGCCTCTGATATCCATTCCAGTGAACTTTTTTTTTTTGTCTAAGAAAGACAAAATACTGTAGGTAAAACACCTGGTATTTCTTTTCAAAGTCATGAAGAACCACCATTGATTCTTGTAAATACAGATCATTATCCACACTAAAATATGTGGTTTTAAGTTCGAGACTTTTCCTACTTCCTTCAGAGCATGAAATAGGAAAAAAAGTCTCTCTTCCCTGTAGAGATGACTGCTGACCCTGCTGGGGGAACCTAGCCTCTTGGTCAAATACATTCTAAATGAAATGATCATGGATTGAGAGCTCCATTCCTAAAGGCCCATAGTGAAACTGAAACATGCATCTAAAAAGCAAACTTTGGACATGAGGTTAATTCTTTCAGAGTAAAGGGTGCAGCAAGTCACAGGAGTAAATTAAACCACCTGAACCCACATCTGTCACCAGAAACCTGCTTTATATGTGGGAAGAGAGAGTAAGGATTTAGATGAGTTGTGTGAAACAAATTATTAGGGCATCATGGTGCCTGGACTAGGACCAAGCCTAACAGACTGAACATGGCTTACCAGTTTGCTACTGGGAATAGTAAGCCCCAGTAGCAAGTAGTAAGTAGTAAAGGATACTGGAAAGGTGCCTTGCAGTTAAATCCTTGCTCTTAACAAACATTACTGTATGATTAAAATGAAAAATGGTTCGGTGCCACTTAAGTGTGTATCACTGATAGATGAATGGGCAAGAAAATTGTTTCCAGCTTTGTTTACTTGAAAAGAACGTCTGAGCATACAGTAGTGTTTTCTAATATTTAAGTCCCAGAACAGCTGTAGTTGTTCTCGGGTACTGAGAAATTCAGGAGCTAGAAGGAGAAAATAATTTGGAAATTATGCAGTGAACAAGAAGTGTAGTGACTAGACTGATAGAGCAAACGCTAAAGGAAGGTGGAGGCTGCCAGAACACAGTGCATGTTTAAACATGCTGCTCCTGCATACTTTAAAACAGCCAAGCACTCTGCAGCAACAAATCTTCATAAAGTGCCTGGGACATAAGTTTGAACTTGTTCATTCCTACCGTAAATAGACTGATAATTTCCTGTATGAACTTAACTAATTCAAAGCAGACACGGGGAAGCCTTTCAGATTTATTTTTAAGGGTTGGCATCTCTGTGCTGGTTGTAAATGAAACAAAGTAATCTTACCTGAAGAGTTCCAATTTCTCAGTAAAAATAAGTAGATGAGATAGACCACATTAAGTCTTCATCATCATGTCACAAAAGGTGAATGATATCTCTCAACATCAGTAACTCAACTAGCCATGCATATTTTACTTTAAAGGGAAAGGAGGTGATCTGCGCTGTTCCATTAAGTGTTTTTTGAACCTTCTGACATCATTCACCACATTCTAACTTTTTTTTAGCCACTGAAGATTGCATTTTGGATTTGCAAGTATTTAATAACCATGGCTATTTGTTACCCAGTTGTGCCCATGCCGTTTCCACATGCTGAATTGTGCAAAGAGCCATAACAAACAAGACTCCTCTCTACCTCCATGGCCCTAGAGCCATTTGTTCCAGATGCCAAGAGCATCAGGCTTCCTGAGAGGCAGGTGCAGGAGCAAGGAGCAGGTGTGTGCAACTGTGCCCAGGGCACTGCCCATGTGCTGTGCATGCGCAGAGGGACCGCACTGCCTCCATTCACACTGGAAAATGGGAACTTTCACCTTTTCCTTTTCTCCTCTTTCCTCTCAGAAACAACTAAAAAACCCCAGACTTCGAAAATCTTCCAGGTGAAAATGTAGCTAAACAGAGAAAGTTTCAAGAATTTGACTTATGAAATCATTTTTATAAAACAGCATTAGCTAAAAAGTGTTTCATTCCATCTGCCAAATAACACAAATGCTTTGCCTCACTGACGTAATGTATATGCACACATTAATACACAAAACTACAAAACAGCTAAGGAACATATTATCCAGGAAATATATCTTACGTTATTATCTACAGACATCAAAAGTAGAAAAACATTCGTGCTTTCAAAATAACATCCTTATTCTTTTCCTGAAGGCAGGTTCCCTAAATAATGGCTGTTTGAGTAGCTAAAGAATAGGTGGGAGCCTTCAAACTTTTAGCTAGCTGGTTTATAATTCTTTAACTGGGCAAAATGTGTAAATTTCACTAAATCTTTCTCATCTTGTTTTCCAGTTCCAAAGTTTACTGGTCACATAATAAAGGCCACAAACTCTTTCAAACACAGTATCTATTTATTCTGGTTTTATACTGTTAAACACAATTGAATCTTTGTCCATGACCACAGCCCCTATAATAAGAAACAATAGTGGTAATTAAGACAGGATAATTTTTCTGTTGTCAAGAGCCGTATTTGCATGGCATGGCATTCAAAAGATTCACCCCATGAAAGGATTAATCAAAAGTAGTGGAGCTATAATTTCTAAGGCAAGAGGAAATTGTTTTCATATGCAAATAATTTGGCTCCCATGCTCTCATACTGCTAAGAAAGAAGCAGCATCAAGTTCAGTAGTGGGAAGGCAGAATTTCAAGGACAGCCCTTTAGACACTAAAACCAGACAATTTAAAATGTGACCTGGAAAACGTCTAGGATTTACTTTTTGTAGCTCCCATCCAATGGTCTGGGCTCCACACAGTTAAATTAGAATTGCCACAGTTCGTTAAATATTGAATGCCCCTCCCAAGATGCAATGGGGTCTATAATTACTCCACAACAGGTCAAAAAGCTTTCTTGTTCCTCCAAGTTCAGTAATCACAAGTTGTAAAAGTTCCCTCACTCAGAGGTTGAAGCAATAAAATGACTAGTACAAGGGCTGTAAATTAAAGTGCAAAGAGAAACAGATGAACTTTGGTAACGGCTATTGCTAAAAAAATAAGGGAAACTCATGAACTCATGAACTGTGAAAGTAGTCACCACACAAAAGCAATTTATTTCAGCAAGGGACAAAAGAGCAAAACACTAATGGCATGCCCAGCTCTTTTGACCCCACTCTCTGCTGTCTGTTGTGCCGGTGTTTGTGGGATGAGATTTTTCTGCCCAGCTCATGGGTGTATTTATTCACCTTTGCATGGGGTATGACTACACACACAAATTAGAGTGAGGCAAGAGTGGGTGGGGATTTACAGCATGTTAGCTGCTCCCTGGAAACTGCCCGTGCGCATGCTGTGACCCTGTTTTCGTTGAGGAATACATGGCTCCTGCTCACTGCCAGGTACAGCCGTGTCTGTGGGTTGGTACTGGGGCTTACCTGACAAACTGTAAATCCACACCCTCGCTAGCCCCATGGTAACCTGTACAAGTCCAACATGAGCAAATTCAATGGCAGGTTTTATGACAGAAGTACTCAATGTGCCCTCTGATAACACCACACTGACAGACAGGACAACTCTCTGTACAACCATCTGCTTCAGTTCTGCCTACAGCCCTGAGATGTTGTCACACAATGAAGCGTGTTTAAAACCACTTAGGACTCTCTCAAACAGTTTTCAACAAGTGTTTCGAGGAAGTTCCATCTGCATCTTCTTTCACAGAGAATGGCTAAAGGGGGAAGGGGGGGGGGGAGGGGGAAGTATCTTAGATGCCAAAACTGAAGCAATTTTAATGTAAACAGAGCTTCTTTTACCATGACTTGTGATCTCGTGTTTTTATCTGAGCCCCTTCCAAACCCTACAAACTTGAGGGATTGGGTACAGTATGAAATTAGGTTTGCCTTGCTGCTGTGCAGTAGTCTGGATGAGCAGTTATTAGTTTTTACATCTAATGCTGTTTATTTTAAGCAGATTTGAATGTTGACAATAGATGTTCTAAAAATGCTGTCAGTATTAGAGCCATGGAGATGCATTTTCAGGTACATAAAGATGAGGGTGACAAACCTGTTACTGGCCCCACCCTCTGGAGTTAAGACTAAGCCCTGGCAGAGAGGTGAGGATGCCACAACATATCAGACAGGTTGGTTTCTATAATCCTCAAAGACACAAATAGAACATACATTAATTGCATGAGCATTTCTCTCCTGTGGCTACACCCTGTCTAGTTTTACGAACCTCTGAACCAACAGCCCTCTACCTCTTTAGCAGCTACTCTTACTTTCAAAGGTCTTCAACCTGACAAGAGACCCAAGCTGGGGGTTTCTGAAGCTAAGGACAGCTTTATGAGGGCTGCCACTGCCTCTGAACTAATTTCAATCTTCAGTGTGCAAGACAGTTTTGTCAAAATACACATGCACCATGTTATTATTAAAAGAATAAGTCAAGATCTAGAAACAGGCCAAAAAGACACAAACGTGTAAAATTTCTTTACAGTGTTTGGAAGTGGTCAGACAGTCTAGAAGAAAGGCATGACTACTCCTTTATTTTCTTATTGGCTCTATAGTTGGCCACCTCCATATGGCCAGAACATTTATGTTCTCCAGGACTCCAAATATTCTCATTATTCAAATCAGTGTAACAAGACTTACCTGTTTTCTAGTGGTTTTCAAACAGGCAGGAAAAACAAAATGCACAGAAGCACCAGTTTTATTACAGTTCTTTGAGCAGCAGCATGTGTCAATTTGTGACAACATGGAATTTCAGAAACACATCATGGACAAGATACTGTACAAAATTTCTCAATATTGTCCTCTTCCTACAGTTCTTTCAAGGTTTCTTTTTATGCAGATGATGAAGTCTGACAAAAATAAAAGTTGAATGCAAACATTCTGAAGCTGTCCTAACAAAAAGTTCCTGAGCAAGTCTATAATACAATGACAGATGTAGCAATGACTGCTGTCCAAAAAACCTGTTGGCACTTTTGAGCATCAGTGTTTCTGGTTGTTGCTATCTTTGTCAGCCTTAAGCAGTTAAAAGTCGTCATGAATTTTCAAAAGTTGTTAATTTTCTTGGAAAAAGACTAAGAACACTATGTTCCACAATTTGGGATCGTACATGACCTATTTTCTAGGGATGAGACTTTGGTTATCTTCAGGAGGGTACACCCAAAACCAATCAGGTTTGCAGCCTCTGAAGAATCTCAGTTAGACCGAGATTGCCAAATACCCCAGTGGCATTGATCACTGCTCTCACCACTCATCTCTCTGATCTGCTGACCACGGTGTGTCACAGCCCCACCTTGCATCGTTTCCTGATACTTCAGGAGTGACTCATCCATCTTTGCGACTTTCCCTGAAAGCAGATTCTGTCCCTTTCTGTGCCTGGGGAGTTTCACAAAGCCCACGTACCAAATTTCTAGTGAAGACCTGGAAATGACCTTACATCATATCCCAGTATCACACTACTTCTTACTGGCTTCAGAAAGAGCTGGATTTATCTACTTGAATCTGAGTCACAGTTCATTCAAGTCAACAGAAAATCTCCCAATGGAGTCAATGGCTCTTGAGTATTTTAGCGAACTAACACTTTATTCTCCAGACTTATCTGGATCAGGTGTAAATTACGGAGCAAAAGTTGAAAAATACAGATCACATGAGTTTTCCTAATGTAAATTTACATACTTCGTGTATGTAGAGCTTGGTGACCAAAAATCTTTTCTTTTTGCAATATAGTAGAGCCAGAAATGTGCTCATAGCATTTAAATTATAATTTGTCTGAGCTGTAATTATGCTTTAATAAGAGAAAACCACAACTAGCCTATACTGCACTGCCTAATCAGCAGTCAGCTATTTGATAAGAGGAGGTATCTCCTACAGTTGATAAAATTATCCTGTTTATAACGAATATGCAAGGCCTTACCTTTAGAGCTATGTGCTGAGGAAAGTTAATATAGAGTAGCTATTGAATACGGTCACGTATTTCAGTGCAGAGAAGTACAAACACCACAAAAAGTACAAAAAAGACACTGCTTCCCAACCTCCCAGACACCAAACTTCAACACTCAGGCCCTTCTACCTGTTTAGCCTCATGTCTGCTCCACTGACTTTGATTCTACTGAGAAGCTGCCCTTTAAAATAACCTGGAAAGAGGGTCAGATTAACACTGCTGTGAATGGTCCCTCATTTCCATTGCCTTGCTGATGAGTGGCACCACGTAGAGCAACTCTCCTTCAAAAATACTGAGCAACATTTAAACAATAATTTTTTCATGTTTGGAAATCTGGTGAGACTACGGATAGCGAGTTCCTTATCAGCCCCTGCAAACTGGAGCCAAATTAAATGTTACACTACAAAAAGCAGCATGAGGCACCTATGTTTGTAAGCAGAATTATTGTAGTACTTTCTACAGGTGCTAACTCATAGTTCATGATGTGTCACAACACAGCAATGCCAAAACGCACTGTGAGAGGCTCTAGTCCACACAAATACCCTAAGACCATTCAACCCCTAGATACTAAAGGTTGTGGCTATTTTTTGACAGCAAAGATACCTGTGTGGTATTTGAAGGTGGTTGTAGAAAGAAGCAAGGCTACTTGGAGGTAGCCCCTCCAAGGTTTCAAGACTGCTTGGATTTGTAAAACTAGGCACAGTTTTACCTACACAGAACAAAGATCAGGAGAAGAAAGAGGACTAGTTGTACCCAACCCACCTAGTAGTTCTGTTCTTCTACATTTACGTATTTAAAAAATAAATTAATTAAATAAAGGCAAAAGCCTGTCATAAAATTTATTGGTCCCCATTATCAAGGCTTACGTAGGTCAGTTTGGCAGTTTGATAATGACAAGATAGCTCTTCTCATCTTGAACAAACCAGTACTTTAACATGGAGTAACAGGCTTATAGTAAGGCAGGCATTTCTGAGCTTATTGAACTTACTCATCTGTCTGGAAAATGCCATCACTTGACAAAAGCAACGCCAGAAGTCTGTATCTGAGACTTGAGTCTTCCCAAGTTTTCATATTGCTAGGTCAAGCTTTCATTTTGAGTCTTTGACAAGTGTAACAAAAGAATATACTTATCAATCAGAAACCACACAAAACCACGAGAAGACTCAAGATAAATGCTGCAAAACTGATTGGGACTGTACCAGCAGCAAATCCAAAAAGCAGTCCTTTAACTCAAGACAGCAGCAGGGCACTGGAGGCAAAAATAAAGTACAAAAACCAGATACAACACAAACACAGCTGTGTGGAGAGAAAACATGCAAAGTTTTCAGTTTTGCTTACTGAGGTCTTCATGTGCAAAAGCAGGAACATGTTTTTATTGTACAGAGAACTGGTAAGAGGAAGCTTCAAGTCTTTGGGCAGAATGTCATTCTTGTTTTATCCTGTACTAAAATAACTTGTTTTTCTAGGGTGCTAATATATCTTTTAGAAGGATCTATGCATATTTTTAAACTCAATAAATAAAACTGAATAAATAAACTCAAGGTTCACAAAGCATTTCCGGTGTATCATGCCTATATTTTGTCTTCCATTTTGGCATTGCTTTTACACTTTGGAAAGCCATCTTAGAGCCTGCAGCCGGCTTTCCCGTGTTTCCTCCTCGGCAGCCCCGGCAGGACTCTGGCACTACCTCCCATTTTGTAGGTTCCCACAAAGCTGCGCTGCTCAGAGACAAAGCACTCAGGACTACTTTTTCCTGAGCGAGGAAATGACAATACTGCAGCACCAGGAATGAATCTTCAGAGCACCCTTGAGGTAGAGATATCTATTATATACTCTAGAAAGGAGCCAAAATCGAAAATAAAAACGGAACACATAGCCAGTAAAGATCCTTACGAAGCGGTTCATTCTATAGAGATAAGCGTTCCGTCTTTTAATTTACTGAGGAACTATCAGAATTTATGTCAAACACGGAGTAGTTCACACGGCACCCCCGGATGCGAACAAAGCTCACTATAAAGTGCGAGTGTTCCTGCTTGCTCTCAGCTCGCCGAGAGGGGAGTGGAAACACCTCCCGCCTGTCCCGAGGGAAGAGCCCGGGGCCACCAGGCCAGGGCAGGGACCTCGGGACCGCGCCGGCGCTCCGAAGGTCAGCGGCGGGGGCGGGAAGCCCCAGCCGGGAGGGACTCGACTCGGGCTCTGCTCCCCCTGCCCGTGTGTCACAAGGAAAACACGCCCGGGAGCTCCCGGCGATGACTAACACTTTCCCCTCGACGTCGGGGCAGCTGTCCCCCGGCTCTCCGCGACAGCCCCAGCCCGCCACCCCTCCGCCCGGGCGGGGTGGTTTCACAGCCCGGTAAAAAGCGGGCAGCGCCGCTCCCCCTCCCCATTCCGGAGGAGAGGCGCTCTTGGGGCCGGGCCGGGAGCGGGTCCCGCCCTGCCCATCCAGTTTCGCCCAGGTGCGGGGGGAGGAGGGGGCGGCGGTGGTTTAAGAGCGCGCCGGGCGGGCCCGGGGGAGGAGCCGGCGCCGCCGCTCCCCCCGCGCGTCCCAGGTGTAACCGGAGCCGGGAGGGCGCGGCGCAGCCACCACCACCACCTGCGGAACCTGTCGGGCGGCTCACACCGCTCTGCCGCCGCTGCCGCGCTTGCACCGCTCCCTCTCCGCCCGCGTCCCCGAGGACTTTCCCCCGGCCTCTCCGCGCCCCGCCGCCCGCCCCAGCCATGAAGCCGCTCTGCGGGGCTGCGCTCCTGCTACTGCTGCTCTGCGCCGTCGCCACTGCCCAGGACTGTGAGTGCCCGCACCTCTCTGTCCGCCCCGCGCCCCGCTCCTGACCGAGCTCCCTCACCCCGGGACCCCCCTCCCGCCCCCCGCTCTCCGCACGGCCGCTCCGCTGGGCGCCCCGTGCCGCCAAATAGCGACACCATCCCCCCACCCCCTTCCCCGGGGGCGCGGAGGGGGCAGGAGCGCCCGGCCCCAAGAGCGCCCCTTTGTCCGCGCCCCGACGGGAGCCCCGGCGCTGCCCAGGGAGCCCTCGCCCCGCGCTCGGGAAGGGAGGGCGGGTGGCCGGGGGGAAGCGGGGGGTGCGGGCACGCCACGCCCGGCCGCTGAGGGGCGGCTTTGTCCGTCCCGCCCGACGGCGGAGCGCGGGTGGCGGTGCCCCGCGGTGCCCGGCTCACGGGCGCGCTTCTCCTGCCTGCAGCGTGTGTCTGCCAGAAGAACAAGCGTGTCGCCAACTGCAGAATCGACAATGGCCAATGCCGCTGCGACGCCATCGGCTCCGGCTTCCCCGTGGACTGCAACACTCGTGAGTAAAAGTGCACGGCCGGGTGGGTGGCGGGGAAATGCGCCCGCAGAGCGCCGAGAATACGTGAGAATGACCACTGAGTTCCCGGCTAATAATGAAGGCAGGGAAGGCGTTCTTCCTGGTCTTCTAAGTAACTGGTGATGGAAGATAAGCGTTCGGGATTCTCTGTTTGTGCTGGTGTGGTCTTCCTCGTCCTCCTCAATATTTGTTCTACGGTGGCAAGAATTTCTTAAAGAAGAATGTTTAGCCTCCTTGCAAGCACATATCCTCACTTTTCCTGCAAATCTAGAGGGGAAAGAGTATTGTGACAAGACCTTACTCTGGGTTCAGGCTCAGCTAAGCTATGAGCAAGGCTCTAGCTGTGGGAAATGGAAGCTGTAAGTCCTAAGGCTGGACTTGTTAGGCCTTTGCCTTGAGAGGCTGCCATACTCCAGTTGTATCGATTTTATGCACCACCTACACGTTAGGCACCTGCTCTTCTTGTGTTTGTACAGACTCAGACCTTTGTGTTGGGCGTGTGTGGTCTGATGCTGCGTAACACGACTTTCTGGTTATTTTTAGTGACTTCAAAATGCCTGTTGATGAAAGCAGAAGTGACGGGCTCAAAATCAGGTCGTCGTGAGAAACCAAAAGATGCATTTGAAGACACTGATGGCCTCTATGATCCTGAGTGTGAGAACACTGGTGCTTTCAAGGCGAAGCAGTGCAATGGAACCACCTGTTGGTGTGTGAATACCGCTGGAGTTAGAAGAACTGACAAACATGATGCAGACTTGAAGTGCAATGAATTAGTCAGAACCATGTAAGTCTTTCAACAGGGTGTGCTGTGACATGAAAACATTCCTGTATGAGGCTCTGCCTTGTGTGAATGATGCACTGGGGATGAATGAAGATGGAGCAATCAGCACTTGGTTACTGCTGGGTTTTATTCTTCAGAAACAAGGAGACATTGAATGGGTTTGGAAGAGACTTTGCTTGCTTTGGTTTTGTCTCACTGTTCTGTTGTTTTAGCCGGGGGTTAGATTTTTTTGGTATGTTTCATATGCACATACTTCAAGAATATTCATTGTACTTCAGGTGGATCATCATTGAAATGAAACATGCTGAGAGAAATACTCCTCTGAATGCTGAGTCTTTAAAGAAGTAAGTGATGATAGTAATGTCATGGTAGTATATGCATGTCCTGCTACATATCTAGTGTATTTCTAAGCAGTTACTTAAAAACATCGTTAGACCTGTGAACTCATCTGTGAGACATCTTAGAAGTGAGCTGCAGATCCTTCATAGAATTGCTTTAATTTGTATTGGAAACAAATTAACTGTTAAAGAGCTTCCCTTCCGCTTAAAATTGATTGCTGTTTTTTCCCCCCTTAAATCAATATACTAAAAGAAATTGGAGGTAGTAGGTGAAACTGTTCAGAAAGTAAACTGACAAAAAAAGGCAAAAGGACTATGTAGAACCAGCAGGAGGAAAACAAGCATTTAGCCTTTTTTTTTTTTTTTTTTTTTTCATTTTGTTAAAACGAAACCCAACTTGTAGCTATTAGATCACCTCCTTTCTGGAACAAAAGCTGCTGCCCTCTAGCTCTTCTTCTGCACTTTTCAAACCTGTAAAACTCTTTTGTCTAACGCAGGTGCTCATTTTTCACTAAATGCATCTTCACTCTTAGAAGTTAATTGAACTCTAATATGAAGAGAGTGCACTGGGTTTGGTTGGGGCAGAGTTAATTTTCTTGGTAGCAGTGCATGTAATGCTGCATTTTAGACCAGTGACCAAAATGAGTTTGATAAATCCACTAGTGTTTTAGCTGCTGCTGAACAGCACTTACATCATGTCAAGGCCTTCTCAGACTCTCTCTCTGCTGCACCAGTGAGTAGGTTGAGGATGGGCAAGAGGCTGGGAAGGGGATAGGGCTGACCTTAATTGCCTGAACAGATAGCCCATATTGTATAGTGCCATGTTCAGCAATAAATCTGGGGGAAAGTCTTTCCCCAAGTAGCCATTGCTCAGAGGTTGGCTGAACGTTGACCTGTCAGTGATGACTGATTGCTTTTACATCACTTGATTTCCCCCACCCAGCCCTTTCACTTACCAGACTGTCTTTATTTTAGCTGATGAGAGTTGTTTTGGTTTGGGATTTTTTTCGTTGCTTTTGCCCTTCTGATTCTTTTCCCAATCCTGCTAGGAGGAAGTGAGTGAGAGCCTAGGTGAGGGTTTAACTGCTAGCTGAGCTCCACCCACCACAGAGACTGCTAGAAAAACAATGACACCGGTCTTCTCTACTTCTGAAACTATTATGTGTGAAATAGTACTGGTTTTACCAGCCATGGCTTTTGTATCCTTACAGGTTTTTCACGGATACTATTACCAGTCGTTACCAGCTGAATGGCCGCTATATAAGCAGTGTCCTGGTAAGAGGCACATAAGGTTTAGTAAAGTATCAGAACTTTATTTTGTTGTGAGTAACTTTGAAAACTCTTACTTGACTAATGCAGTACAGAAACTCTCAATAGTGAGCAGGTAGCAAATTAGCTGAATCTGAGCGGAAATGCTGAGAAACTACACTGCTCTCCTTAGTCTGTAGATAACTTTTTGCTTCATTTAAAAAGTGAAATTTGAATCCTACTGTAAACAGTTGGCTTGAGTTCAAGAACCATAAACTTGATCCAAGATGTAAGTTCACAAACTGGCTCATAATGTTTTGGTGAATATTTGATAGCTGGATTTAAACTACCTCCGTCTTAATACCCCACACTATGTTTGGTGTTTTTTTTTTTTTTTTCAGTATGAAAACCCTTACATTACTATTGATTTGAAGCAAAATTCCTCAGAAAAATTACCTGGAGATGTGGATATAGCTGATGTGGCCTACTACTTTGAGAAAGATGTAAGTGTGTCATGGCTCAAGTCTGCCAGAGGCTGGCTGTGTGTCTTGCACTGAACTTGGGAGCCTGGCTGTGTACTGGCTAAGACCAGGTGAATTATTCTTGTGATGAGATAAATGCCTTACTACAATGTGAGCTAGCAAGTCTCTCTTTTCCTGTCTTCTTAGGTAAAAGGTCAGTCCATCTTTCATAATAATGCCGGGCTAAACGTCAGCATTGACAACGAACACGTGAAGCTTGAGAAGACAGTGGTCTACTACGTTGATGAAATAGCACCCGAGTTTTCCATGAGGTCTCTGACTCCTGGCATTATTGCTGTCATTGTAGTGGTAGTAATAGCAATAGTGGCTGCAGTTGTCGTTCTGGTAAGTTCTAACAAAGCTGCCAAGTGGAATAGTACCAGTGCAGTTTGGAAAATGACAACGTGCACGTTTGAACTCTAATGGAAAGTCTTCCTTTGTAAACTGGTTTACTTCTTCAGACTTGGGAGGTGGGAAATTGGCGATGGGCATACTGTCACTGCTTCAGGTTACAACTGAAGGGTGTCACCCGGAAAACAAGTACTGGGAACAATTCACACGTTCAAAGTAATTGAGAGTGACAGACAACCTCTTCAGTACCTACCTCACTTTGGAAGGATAGGAAAAGGACAGTTTCTAGTTTTGTGTTTTTAAAGTCAAAACCAGATGAAGTTACTTGCTGTCGAGACTTAAAAATATTGCATCCTTCTCTTACAGGTCCTCACAAGGAGGAGGAAAGGGAAGTATGTGAAAGCTGAGGTAATTAACTTCTGTTTGTGGTGCATGTGTGGGGAGGATGTTTACCAGAATCCAGAAACTCCTAAGTTTGCTGTAGGTTAAAGCAGTGTAACTCACTTTGGGTTTTTCAGATGTGTTCAAGGAGACTGAAAGTCTTTAAATTCTGTAGTTAGTTTTCACCTGTGTGTAGTTCTGCACCAGTTTCAAAGGCAACTGCCGCTTTTCCCAAGGCTGAGGGGGTGGGGTTCGGTTTTACTGCAAGTTCTGTTTAACATATGTATGGCAAAGGGCTGTGCAATCCACAGGAAGTGCTGATAGTCTTGTTCTGTGATGAATACCTTTACTGAGGTATTTGCATGGATCTTGCCGTTTCCGTTGAAAAGGTACTTTCCAATGGTGCTTCATGCCAAGTGTGGAGCCCTTTGTGAAGGAATCCAAACAATGTTGTAGCTAAATAGTATCTTCTGCTTCCTGCATGTGCCCTAAGTAGTGCTTTTTTTAACTTTTTTTTTTTTTTAAATCTAGTGGGTTTGTCATGGTTGGTTCTGTTAGTGTTGCATCAAACCGATTTGCTAATGAAAATCTGGGCTGTTAAGTCTCAGTGATTTACTGAATCTTACAGTTTAGAAGTAGCACAGATGTTGATCTTCTGCCTCCCCCCCTCCAGGTGAAGGAAATGAACGAAATGCATAGAGGATTGAATGCTTAAGTAAATCAACTGAAGACAAGCCAGATTCAATCAAGAAGACAACAAAAACATTGGAGGCATGAATCTTAACTCTTAAAAGTTTCCCCCTGAAAGGGAGGCAGTTGTGCTCACTTAATCATCGTTAAAACTCTTAAAAACCAAGACTGGTAACCATTCAACTACTTTTACTGTTTGTTGAGAGTTAAATGCTCCATCTTACTCAAGTAAAACTTCACTATTGCTCCCTGATTTTATTTTATTTTTATGATGATGAAATGAGTTGACAACTGCTGTTACTAGGGTTTTGAAGCATACATGCCTAAATGGGTTATTTTACCCTTGTGGGAATTGTACTGGAAGTAATGATTTTGTAGCCACGTTTAACGAGACTGTCTCCTGTATAACTCAACACGATGTTTTTATGGCAGTTTGTACATATTTGAAGTTGCTGTAACTTTTTTATGACTTGAATTAATAAAACTTTGAAACAGCTTCTAATTCTTTCATGGTGAAATGATAATCTGCTAAGTTATCATGCTTACAAATTTGTAGTTTGATTCCTTAAAGCAAGGAACCTCAGCATAGCTGAAAATATTCTAGAACTCCAATTAGCAGTTTTTATTAGCTACCTAGTATTCCAGTAGCATAATATTTTTTTCTTAAAGCTGTGAAAAGTATGCAACAAGAGTGAAATGATATACAGATTGTTGTATATAAAAACAACAGGCCAAGAATGTAGTCATTTCAGGAATGCATAGGCTGATCTTTCCAATGCTATGTAAGTATTTAAAATAAAATAAGCCTCTAACCTAGGGCATCTCTGGTGCAGGGTTGGGGGTGGGCAGGCCTGGCATCTGATGGTGGAGCTGGGGGAGAGCAATTTACCCCTTTACTGTGATTTTGTCTGTGGCAAAGCTTGCACAGCAAGGAGCTGTTTCTGCTGTTATTCCTGTTCTCTGCCATAGATGCTGACCAGACTTCCATAGGCCTTCCTTGGACACGAGAGCTTGCTTTGGCTGTCAGTAACCTGTGCCATGATGTTGGCTAGCAATCCCTCCAGCCTATCTGATTTATAAAGGAAATGCTGTAACTCCTGTTGCCAAAGAAATAATGAGATGCAAGATAAGGAACTGAATGACAAACCTTGTTACTAATGTGGTGTGTGTTTTGACCCACCCGGGCTGAAACAGGAAAAGTAGGATAAACTACTGAGAGGATATTCTGTGTACTGTTCATGAAATTAAATGTGAAGCGTGCCCCATCAGTGTGCCTGCTAGATATCACAGGGAAGTTGCTGAGCTGTGGTGGTGTTACCTCCACTGTCACAGCTCACCAGTATCCCTTCTGCCCTTCAACAGGGTGGTACCTCACATGCTTGCATTGCTGTGTTGGATATTGCACAAAAATCCTGAAGTAGGGAATTTACTGGAATGTTTTACAGCCTTTTCAGGCAGCTTTGTCAGCGATAGCTTCTGTAGGGCAGGCTCTCCCTCTGCTGATCTGTGCTATTCCCTTTCTCCCCAGGTATGTGGGCGATCTGCTGAGGTGTGATGAATTTTGTACAATTCTGTAAGCTGTTAACCAAATAAAGCCAAGTTTTCAGTAAGCTGGCCTTGTGCTGAGTCGTGTGTGTTATTATCTTCCCCAGTGCTTCAGTCTCCATCTCTACTTCCTTAAACATCTGCAATATGGTATCCTTGCCATTTCTTTCTTCTCCCCAATGTTCTAAAGCCGTTGTTTCTCTCCTCCTCCCTCCCTCCCCATTTCACACCACATTTTTGGCCTGTGGGATGGAAAGAGGTGCAGTGGCTGGGCTGGAGCTGCACGTGTGCAGACTTGACTGGACGGGCTGGTACGTGGCTGCTGTGTGGCCTGGACCTTGTCCCAATCGGTTTGTTTGAACATCATCTTCTCTCTGCTTTTCCCACATTACAGGGAGGCAGTCAGACATTTTTTTTTTTAACTTAGTGGAGCTTTTTGTGTTGGATATGAAGCTTAGTGCTCTATCATGGTCTTCTTCCTTGTCAAATTTGCCTAAAACTAGCCAAGGGATTAGAAAACAAGAAAGTTTACAGAAATTCCTAAAAAAGCCCAGAGTTCAACTAAATCCACAACTGAAGGGAATGCACTGTTTCTAAACTCAGTTACTGTGATGCTAGCATGGTGCTGCTCAGCTCTAAGAATGGTGATCAGTAATAGCTTTTTCATTTGTTTCCTGTTCTAAATAGTATTTATTGGCCTTTGTGTTACTCTATTTACTAAACACTGCACTTGTCCAGCTGCATAAAAGTGTGTATTTATAGGGAAATGGAAAAGTAGAAGGGGGAAAATCCCTGAGAAATTAGTGCATTGGTATCCTGCAACTTACTTTGTTTTATAGATTTTTTTTTTTATACCAAAAGGAGACTAATGCACTGAAATTTAAAAAAAAATAACCCAAACCATTATCAGATTGTGTCAACTCTGCATATGCATGTGACAGTTCTCATATATAGTGCAATGTGGCAAAAAATGATTGCTAGTGAAAAATAATATGGTATCAAATAGCAAAATATTAAATGTTTGCTATTTTGGTACTTGGATACTACTGTTGATACTATTGGAAAACATTCACCAAAGTTTAAAAGAGAGTTTCCTGTAAAAGAAATAAACTAATAGAACTTAATAAAGGGCCAGTAGTCTCTGCATCAATTTTTAACTAGGTAAATATTTTGATACTTCCATTTGCCTTATTCATTAACTTCCTTACGTGAAGGAGCATATTTTTAAAATCTGAAGTTCTACACAAAGTTGAGATACTACATTTTCTCTCTTTTTATGTAATGCCGATTTTGAGAAAGCATATGAAGGGCAAATTGAAAATGTATGAAATAATTTGAGACTGGATAAATGAGATTTTTGTGTTGCACAGAGGGACTGACACAAACTGTGCAAGAAACCCTAGTAATAATACTTATCTTAGTGCCTATGTACAACATATGAAAATAGTGTTTGTATAGGCAAGAGCAAATCTATTACTTCCTCAAGAATTATTGCATAGCAAATATGTATTCTTATTACTGCTGAGTAAAATTAAATATATGTTTATGTAAAGACAGTGACAGACTTTTTAGAAGAGGGTATGCAAATAATATATTTGAGAGAGCATGACCAATACAGTCTATACAACTTTCTTCTACGACCCAAGTAATGCCAAAGCACATTTTCCTCAGCTAGGAAATGAAAGGTCAGTGTTGCATGTGTGGGGTCTGCTGGCAGTACTGTACCCATTACCCTCCTGAACGGTCAGAGTAGTTTGGTAAGAGAAATAATACTGTTTGTGAGCCATGTTTATTTATATCCTCACCTGCTGGACTTTGATCACCAGAATACAGTGACTTTGGATTACATGAAATAGCCAGAAAAGTATTCTAGGAAGCTAAAAATGTAAGGAGTTCTGCTGCTCCAACTTTAGAAGTGCTAGTTAGGGAATTCTAGCAGCTCCCAGGAGAGGCTGCAGTCTGGTAAAGATCCATCCCAGGGCATGCAGGCAGTCAGGCACACGGCAGGGGTGCCTTGTATGTTCAGAAAAAAAGTAAAACCCGTAGAGTTTTATGAACTTTGTTAAAATCGTTGTCCTAGCAGGGACATGCAAGGGCAGACATGCACAAAAAGGAGGTGGTGTGTGATGCCAGAGGAAACACTGACCAGCTTACAGTGTGTGAAAACCTCATGCATGTAAGAAGTGATTTTTTCCTTACTATCGTCTAAATGCACTGTAGAATTCTTACACTTGCCTGCCAAGTAGAACATGGCTGTGCCAAATCCGAGTGAAAAATGTAAAAGAAAGTTAAAAGGTTCTTTGCATGGCAACAGCCATATTTTCTGTTTTCCAACTTACATTATCTAAATATTCTTATCTTGTTAATGTTAAGTCTCTGCTGCAGAACGTGTGTGCACACACAGATACACATCAGTCTGGTACCAGATTTCCTGGTGACATCCCCACCAGCTCGAGAGCATTGGAGCTGCCACTGATCACAGCTGTATCCTAATTAACCACTGGTGAAAAATAACTCATTTTTTCTCTTTTTTTCCCTGTAAAGTGGTTAAAGGACATCCATTTTCCTAACTGAAAAGCCATCGTGACTTTTCTCTATATGGTACTTATACCTAAGAAGGCAAAAAAATTAATTAAGGACTAGATTAGCATCAGTTTCCCACCTGCCATGGGCATAACAATTACAGACATCTTCTCATTCCCGTCACTGCTGGCAGGCAAGGGAAAAAGCAGGGAGCGTTGTGTTCCATAGAGCACAGTGGGAGAAGCCAGCCCGGCGACGGGGAAATGGTCCCCGCTCAGAGCCGACCCGTGCGGATCAGCCGGTCCCTGCTGGAGCTGCCCGGGAAGAACAGTGGGACACAGAAAATGGTAGAGGTGATCAGTGCTGAGCTGAGCTGTTCTGTGCAAGGGATGCCACAACACAAATGTTGCTCAGGGCAGCAGCGGCCAGTTTGGGTGGAGGCTCGCTGCCAAAGGGAGCCCGCGGAGCTGCCCCGGGCAAAGCGCTGCATGAGGAGCTGCAACCAGCCCAGGGCAGAGAGAGGGAAACGCTCAAACACGCAGCAATTACAGCTTAGCAGACATGATCTTACCGCTTTTGAAGATGACAATGAGGCCCCTGGAGTCCACCCTGTCTCCAGATGTTTGTATGGGACTCTCCTTTTCTCCCTGTCCTACTCCTGCCTTATCTGTAACCATCAGTGTGTACAAAGACAAGCAGTCCCAGCTATTCAAAATGTGTATTCTGGGCTGACCTGGTATTATCGATGCTTGGCAAGGCTGCCTGACAACAGTGAGTGCATTCCCAAGGTAATGTACTTGCTAAATGACAGTTGTTGGGGCTGAATTTACTATGTGAGTATTGCTGCAAGCCAGCACTTTTGGTGAAGTACCAGACCAGACAGTTCAGCTACTTCTGAAAAGAAGGTTAGGGAAAGTACACTTGTTCATACCGAAAATAAATACATTTGGCTTGCCAGAGCACTGTCATTTTTAGAACTGTTATGGAGGTAAGAGGAAGATTTGGGGCAACTACAAAGCTGTCAGAGCTCTAGAGACCTGCTTGCTTTGCTCCTTCCTGCCTGAGTCAAATGAAGGCAGATTGGACTTTCCCTTCACCACAAGAACCACCTGTGATCCCTCAGCAAACACATTTACAGAAGGGGTTTGAAGGCCTTTGCTGGAAAAGCTGTGTCACCTCAGGGGTACAGGACTGGGGTTTGGGAGGGGAAGGCTGAAGTGTGGATAGGAAGCCAAGAGTGACACGAGGCAGGAATGGGGCAGAGGTGGGGAAACCAAAGCGCTCCCTGGGGTGGAATAGGCAGCACACGGCAACACCTTCGGACCAGGGTGGCCCAGTAGAAAGTTAGTTTAATGTGAAAACCTGAAGTAGTTCTTAAGTGGGCATCTGAGGGCCTTTTGAAAAGCACCTATGGACACCAAGAAATACTAAAGATGAGCACATTGATTCCCCATTGGAAAGAAGAGAGAAGCCAGGTGAGAAAATCTAGAAACACAGGTCCAAAAGCGTTCCTTAGCTGGAACCCGCCGGGAGGGAGGAAGAAAGGGAGGATGGGAGATGAATTTCAAGAAGCAGACTAATATAGGGTAGAAATGAGAGAGAAAGAAATGGTGGGCAAACATGGGGATGTTCTGTACAAGATACACAAACCAGAACATAGCACTTCTGCAATAAATACTGAGGCATGTAAAATAGAAGATGTGTTTTGTCTATAGGTGATAGTGTGCAGGCAGTTGGATTGGGATACTAGAATTTGGGAACTGGCATACAATGGTTACTGACTGGAAAGATGAAAAGCAGTGCAAGGCAAGAGAAGTTTCCAAGAAGACTTGGCTTAGCTGGTGAAACATGGCATTTCTCTTTATTCTCAGACAAGAATTACTACAGAAAGATTGTCACCTATACTGTTTCTATTCCTTTGTGCCTTTACAGTACAAGATAAAACAGACAAAACAAGAAAAGCAAAATGCTGAGGACAGCACAGGGAAAAGAGCACAAAAAAATCAAAAACCTAAAGCATTCTGGGCGTGAGGAACACCTTGTAGCCAGGACTTGGGATACCTCTCAGTGCTGCAGGCCAGTCTGTGCCCTTCCAGTCCCTGGGCTGGGTAACACCCATGTGTAAATGGGGGTCAAGCCCTGGGTTTTTTGGCCATTTGTCCCGTTCCTTGTGCTGCCTGAGAGGAGCGACCCCCCCTTGTAAGGAGGGCAAGAGCTGCTCTCTCTTTGCTGGAGGGAGCACATGGGGTCCCTGGACACCATTCCTGCTGTAAGCAGAGTACAAGGGGCCTGTGCAGTGGCTCTGGGGCTGTGCTCCAGCACTCGCCTTCTGGCAGCCCGTACAGGACTCTTCTCCTCCTCACGGAGTGCAGGCAGTGGCCACCTCGGCACGGCTGCCGGGGCACACTGCTTGTCCAGCATTAGGCTGGGCATCAGGAGAATCCTGCCCGGGGAGGTGGCGGAGTCACCCGGGAGGTGTTTAAGGAAAGGCTCCACGTGGCACTCGGTGCCACGGTCCGGTCGGCACGGCGGTGTCCGCTCGGGGGTTGGACTCGATGATGTCGGAGGTGTTTTCCAACGCGATGGATTATGTAATTCCCAGCCGAAGGCGCACGGAGCCCGGGCCCGGCCTCACCGGCGTTGCCATGGCGGCGGCGGCGGCGCGCCGGGCGGGCCGGGCCTGCGCGCTCCTTCAGCGCGGAGGGGCGGGGCGGGGCGGGCGTGACGCGCGGAGCGGGCCCCGCAGCGATTGGGCGTGGCTGGGCGGGGCGGGCGTGACGAGAGGCGCGGATCGCGCCGCTATTGGGCGCCGCTGCTGGCGCGCTGGCGCGCGCGTGGCGTATTTGGCGGGAGGCGGTGGGCGCAGCGGCGGCGGCACAAGATGGCGGTGGAGCCGCCGCGGGAGGCCGTGTGGCCCGAGGGCGCGGGGGCCGAGGCGGGCTTCGTGCGCGCCGTGCTCTCGCTGCCCGAGAAGCCCGACACCACCGTGCGCTTCTTCGAGCGCGGCGACTACTACACGGTGCACGGCGCGGACGCGCGGCTGGCCGCCCGAGAGCTGTTCCGCACCCGCGCCGTCATCCGCCAGCTGGCGGGGGCACCGGGTGGGTGCGGGCGTGCGCGGGCAGCCCCGGCAGCGGGCGCTGAGGGACAGCGGGCTGGGGGAGCGGGGGCTCGACTGCCTCGGGCCTGGCTGCGGCGGGCCTCGAGTGGCCGGGGGCAGCGGGGGAGGGAGGGGGCAGTGGTGGCAGCTGCCCCTGGGTGCCCCGGGTACGCCCTGGAACCCCTCGGGAGTCCCTGGGTGCCCCCGGGAGCCCCCGGCAGCCAAGGCCGAGGCGTGCGGTGTGCGGTGTGCCAAGGATCGGCCTCCGAGTGGCATCTCGTGGGTACCTTGGGCGGATGGATGCGCAGGGGAGCTGCTGAGAGGGGTCCGTGTTCCAGTAGCCGCTCTGGTTCATGGGGGCCGGGAGTCACTGAATGCAGTTCTTTGCTTTCAAATGTTTCTGTGTGTTTCGTGAGATTTTCTTTTCCATCCATCCCCTGCTGCTTTTCGTTTATCACTTGGGATAAGGCAGTGCAGCTTGCAGATGACAGGTGTAAGAGCATCAAGATAAATTACCCTGTTGGAAGAGACAAACCTTAGTATTAGCCTTAATCTCCAAGAACACAACGTTGCTGAGTTATTGCAGAATAAATCTCTTTTACTGAATTAAATTTTTTTGTGTGTGTGAGCAACAGCATTAAAAAGAGCATGACATTTTCGTGTGCTTTTCACTTTGTATTGCAAGTGATGAGCTCATATGTAAAAGAAAAAAACCAAATCCCAGCCCTCCCCCAGAGCTTGATGTGTCTTCCAGACTGGAAACATGTATCAGTACTATTGTTGTATTCAATTTAGAAGTTACTTTGCAGTTGTAATCATGTGACTAGCAGCTCCAGTTTTAAACCCTCTAAAGCCTTATCTACCATATCCAACTAAAAACATAAAACTGCATTTGTTGCTTTCGGGATGATTTCAAAGTACACACGAACTGCAGCTGCTCCCCACCCCCTGCTATTGTATTTATGTTGTCTCAAGTAAAAGAATTCTGTAAGAAAAGTTGTGTTTTGTTGGGCAGTTCTGCACTGGGAAGGAGAACATAATTATGTAGAATTAGGTTTTTTACCTGTTTCAAAAATCCTAGTAGATGTTTGAGGAAAGAAAATGTTAAAATCCTACTTAAAATAAACACATAAATTCTTATGGGTGTAAGAGTTTGCTGTTTAACATCTCTCATGTAAAGGGAGGAAGAGCCTCAAGTGTGATGAAAGTGTGCTGCTGATAGAGGGGTGTGATATTCCCTGTTGCTTGTGCTTCCTTGGTGTCATCTGGCTCCAGTGTGTCTGACACCAGTCTGAGTTAGTTCTGCTTCCCAATCTGGCAAAAAACCTAATGTACTCACCTGAAATCCCAATTTATTCAGTAGTGGAATTACCTTGTTCTGTGAGTAGGCTGCTGCTGGAGGTGGGGAAGTTGCTCCTCAGATGTATTCAGCTGCATCATCTGCTTCCACATACAGGAGCAGAAGCAAGAAATTTGTCAGTCAGGCACTTTTTAAATTATGTTTTAATGTAAACTGTTGTTTTTTTATATGATATGTTATTTTTATTGGATAAATTATGATAAAAGGGAAATGTCTTGGCTCTCCCATTGTGTGACTGTGAATAGGGTGGCAGTCTGTTTTGTCAACAGAAGCTACTCATCTAGGGAAGAAAAGATGTTGTCCAGAAGGAGAACCTGTTAGATCAAAATGTGTGAAATACTAATTAGTAAACCAAGTCAAGAATATTGTGAGAGGGGAAGAGTGAGGGACAAATCCCTTTGTATATATTGACATACAGATTTAGTGAAATTAGGAACTGAACATTGTTTTTATTTGGAGATTGAGTGTGCTTTCTTCATTAGTATTAACCAGTTGAATGTTGTGTATGTGTTGCTTCATGAACTCTACGTTTGCTTCTTTGATATTAAGATAGTGTCTTCTGAAGGCTGTTCTTGGGCATTTTGATTACAGAAAACAAGTTTTATGAACAAATTCAGTTATCTAATAATTTTATTTTTCTCTTTTTTTGTAGGAACTCAGAAGCTTGAGAGTGTTGTGCTTAGTAAAATGAACTTTGAATCTTTTGTGAGGGACCTGCTTCTGGTTCGTCATTACAGGGTTGAAGTTTACAGGAACAAAGCAGGGAGCAAATCTGTCAAAGAAAATGACTGGTATTTAGCTTACAAGGTACAATTTTCCACCTCTCTTTATAAATGTGAGGTGAAAGAAAGAAAACCCATAGCTTTTTCCTGCTTTGAGTTTTGGCATTTTCGGGGACCGATGATGAAAAATGACACCTGTTTGTTATGTCTTGGTTATATGTCTATATATCTGTTACTGCTCTGAGGCTGAAAGAGCTTGCTCTGTGTCTTGGCCATAGGTTGGGAAATAAAGGAAACCTGAAGTGCTTTCCTCTGTGTAGGTGATATGTAAAATTCAAATGGTTACAAAAATAGAATAGCTATTTTATATGTATGGAATGTTTGGTTCTTAGTTTTAACAGTTGTTATTTTGAAAGAAAGAAAGTGTGTATGTACACTCTTTTTAAAAGTATTTTTCTTTTTCTAAATAGGGTTCTCCAGGGAATCTTGCCCAGTTTGAGGAAGTTCTCTTTGCCAACAATGATATGTCCACAGCCATTGGGGTTGTGGGGGTTAAGCTGTCTGCTGCTGATGGACAGAGGGTGGTAGGAGTGGGCTGTGTCGACACCACGCTGAGAAAATTGAGTGTTTGTGAGTTCCCAGATAATGATCAGTTCTCGAACCTTGAAGCTCTACTGGTTCAGCTGGGCCCGAAGGAGTGTGTGCTGCCAGGAGGAGAGACTGCAGGAGAGATGGGAAAGCTGAGACAAGTAAGGGAACCACTGTTGCTGACAGACAAAACCTCTGCAAAGCTGTTTGGGTTTATCAGCCAGGCTCTGTGATTTGTGGAAAAACGAAGGACCAATATCTTAATTTGAAGAAATTTTGATTTATGCATACAAAATGTATTTGTTGATTTATTTGCACTTTAATCAAGAAAAGTTCTAAAATCTTGTCTGTCATTCCTCTCCCTGCAGCCTAGCTATAAATAAATACCACTCCAGGGTTTGCTATGTGGTCAATATCTGTCCCCTGAATATTGAAAGTAATTGCTAACTGTGTGTGTTTGTGAATAACAGGTCATTCAGAGGGGAGGAATCCTGATTACAGACAGGAAGAAGGCAGATTTCACAACAAAAGATATTGTTCAGGATCTCAATCGCTTGTTGAAATCAAAAAAAGGAGAGCAGATGAATAGTGCAGCACTGCCAGAGATGGAAAAGCAGGTGAGCAATGTTCAATGTGCCTCTCTTTCTAAAAAGTGGAGTGGTGTGTGCATCTGATGTGAACTGATCATTCTTGCTGAAGTGTTCAGCAGTTCTGCTCAGCTTGAGTCTGTGTCAGAGCTGAATACCAGGGGTCCTGGAAGAAATGAAAAAAACCATTCACTTATCTCTTTTAAGCTGTAAGCTCTGGTAAGCAAATAGACTGCAGAAGAGGTGCCTCCTGTTCATAGTCTGTCTAGCCTAAGGACTGAAATACAATGCTCTGGTTATTTTGCATGACAGGAAAATTGGTATTTGAAAACAGAGTAATGTTTATGATAATATTTTTGTGTTGTAAGTATATGATTTAGTGCCTGCATATTTGTTCTTAGCTGCAAACAAGAGGCAATTTGTTTGAGATAAACAAGTTTTAAAATGCCCTTCACTGCTGATGCTCACTGCAGGTGTAAGGTTCAGAATTATCCTCTCTTAATGTGTCATTTCATAACAGATTAAAGTTGTTTGAAGTGTGTTGCAGCTGAGCAAGTCAGTCATGCTCCTGCCTCTCTTTTGTGCTGGCACTCAGCAATGCTGTGCAGTGAGTCAGATCAGATGCTTGTTCTGGCTGAAAACTAACCCTGAAACCATGTCCTGAGATGATCCGGCATATCTCATTTATCTGCAGTATGACTTGTTTGTGTTCCCGAGCTGGAAACATCCTGATAACAGCTTTGGAAAGCTGGCAAGGTGTGCAACTTCACATTTTGTTTATCAGATTATGCAGATGTCTTGTGTGTTGTTCTTGCACCTGCCTAGAAAGACGCTGCAGTGCCATAGAATGTCCCTATGGAAATGAAGTCTGGTCAAACAGGATGAGTCTCTCCTAGCCCTGCCAGAATTGACATGGCTTAAAGTCTTCCCCAGCTGTTATTTTCTAGGAGCATTTATCAAATCCTCTTGGATTCAGGAGTGTTTTTAACTAGAATGTGATGTGTTTTTTTCTTAAAAAAAACCTTCAGGTTGCTGTTTCATCTTTGTCAGCCGTTATCAAGTTTTTGGAGTTGCTGTCAGACGAGTCTAATTTTGGACAATTTGAACTGACTACTTTTGATCTTAGTCAATATATGGTTCTAGACAATGCAGCTGTTCAAGCCCTCAACCTTTTTCAGGTAAGAAATACACACTTGAATTAATAACTGGTTTACAATATACTTACTTAGCTGCTTGATAATGAGCCTGACTGCCCAATTGCAACTCCCCAGATTCTGATTAATGGCAACTTCTACATTTTAGCTTTGTCCTCAGCTACTCCCCTGCAATGTGTGTTTTAAACATTTAGATACTGTTACCACCTTTTTAATTTTTGTTTCCTAATGAGTTTAAGTGTAGAAGGGGAGAGAAGATCATCAAGGAGGTAGGAAGTGGCCACACTAATACTGTTCTTGGGAAAAGAATACAAACCTGAGTTAGATGATACTAGTGGAACATGTTACACATGGCAGGGCAATGCTGGTGGTGACAGGAAGGGAGGGCTGGCAGTGAACAGGACAGTACTTGAGAACATTCTGAAAGCACCATGTCATGCTAACTGTCATGTTTTGATGTCAGTTTTCCCTTTTTTACACACATTTTCTACAAATCCAGACAGGTTGACAGGCTCCTTCATACCTCCTGCCAAGACTGTTTTTCTGCTTTGCCCATTTCTATAATTATAGGAAAATGTGGACTCAAAAGTGGTGTGGTGTAGCAGCTTTTTCTCCTGTTTCCACAGTAGTAAGCCCTGCTTAATGATCTCTACTTGGAACTAATCTGCTTGTATTTTAGATTTATAGGAAGAAATCACAGATTATGGAGGAAAATAGCATATTTCAGCATCTGAGCTGGTTAGCCCTGAAGAGAGACGTTCTGAATTTTTTTATATGTTTTTTTAAAGTTTCCTGCTGGTGTATCCCTGTCCAGGGAATGAAGCAAAACTTCTTCTCAAGCTTTATGGAGGGTGTTCTAGGAAGTTCTGTTTTAGCTAAGTTCCTTTACAAGTCCTTGCAGGTGTTACATGTTTTGTGATAGGAAGTACACTGCTGTGTCTGTCTTCAGGGGCTGTTACAAGCCTTGGAACAAAGGTTTTACCATGTAGCAGGGAGCTGCCTGCATGGTAGGATGTGTGTGTGTAGGATTTGGGGCAGCAGTAAAGCAAAGGCCAAATATTTTGTAATTTGAGTTCCTCTGTGAGGTGTATAGGTAAAGTTCTTACGGTGCAGCAGATGCAGTTGGTTATATGGAAGTGTAGCTTCCAAACTGGATGTGCTTAAGTAGGTAATTTGTGTATAATATACATATTCTGTGACTCTTTTTTACATTCAGAAGTTTTTAGTATGTAATACTGTCCAGAACACTGAAAATAGGACCATACACTTTAAATATTAGATATTCCAGGGGCTGAATGTGTCACTATTCTTTCTCACTGCATTAATTTTCTGTTGTCATTTTAGTTCTACATCCCAGGCATCCAGACCTGCTCCTGGTTGAATGCTTGCCTGCTGTTCTAATTGTGGCTTTTCTTGTGTAGAGAGGGTTGAGATTTTAATTTCAAAGTCAAGAGTTGAAACAAACTTGTTTGGTCAATATTAACCAAAATTTTTGCTTTGTAGCTGTTGGTACGAAAACCAAACCAAACCGCGACAAAAATGCCCAAAAGGCTGTCTGGAGTCTAGCTGAATTATAGGTAGTAAACTATAATTTGAACAGAGCTGAGTTTAGAGATGTTTATAACACTGCAGAGATGGATCTGGGGAAGCTTGAGAGAATTCAGGTAACTGTGCTTCCCCGTTGTCTGATTCTGTTGTGTCATTCCGCCCCAGGCAGCCCCCAGAGTTCTTAAACTAAACCCCTTGAACGCAAGTCCTGTTTCTTGCTTCTTTTTTGTGATGGACAGGACTCCTATTTTTTGACCTTAAGAAGAGCAAACTAGCAAATATTTAATGTATTTCCACTTTTGCTACTCAAAGTACAAACTGCTTCATGACTAGGTACACTTCTAACTTTGCTGTTCAGTCAGGATTGGTTTCAAAGCAGACAAACCTATTCCTTGCTTGCCATGTTCCAGGGATCAGAGTCTAAGTACTTTAATGCTGCACTGTTTCATTTACCATTTTTGGTAGGTACCAAGTTTAATAGGAATAAAACCATGTTCTGTTCTGCAATAGCTGTGTGCCATTCAGTGGGTCTCAGTAAACTTCACTAACTTTTTTTTTCTTTTTTTCTTTATTTCTTTTTTCATTCTTTCCAGAGTTCTGTGGAAAATGCAAATACTGCACAGTCTCTAGCTGGTTTACTGAATAAATGCAGAACCCCCCAAGGACAAAGGCTAGTTAATCAGTGGATCAAACAACCACTTATGGACAAGACCAGAATTGAAGAAAGGTAACAATATTATGTGTTTGATAGACTTAAGCATGTTAGTAACTATTCTATGTAAGGCCTTTTCTTTTTAAGCACAGAATGCTACAACCAAGAAATAGTAGTGGTTGGAGTCTTTTGTGTGTTACCCTGTAATGCATTGCAGTTAGAGCAGGATATATTTTTCCTCGAGATGCAAATTGACTGGTTACTGTTAAATTAAGTGCATTTTACAATTATACATTTTAAAGAGGAGGTGCAATATATTTAGATTAGCTAAATGATGCTGTGCTACAGGCTAAGGCAGTGTAGCAGCCACTGTTGTTCATATGCCAATGCTCATTCTGTTTAATAGTATTTTGATGTCAATTCAAGTTTGCCAGTTTAAAAAAATAATCAAGAAAACACCCAAACAATTAAGCAGTAATGATGTCTTTTTGTTTCCAGAAGAAAGCTACATTTGGTTGCAGTGGGTTACTCTAATCATGCCTAGACATTGTGGGGGCTTTTTCTTTCTTGCTCTTTGATCCTGCCCTCTGGCACTGTGGGGCTGCCCTGCCAGTAGATAACAGTATCAGTTCATGAGAAGTCTTAGAGAATCTGGTGAGTCTCTGCTGAGAATGTACAGATAATTCTCAATCCTTCAGAAAGGAAAGCTGCAGAGGCTGTATGCTGTGTGTGTTTGTCTTGAGTATGTTCACCATGCAAATACAAGTTAGACAGTTTTTAAACTCCTCTTAAATATAGCTGTTTTCTTGTGATCTAAAACAAAATTGCAACTCTAGCAATCATCAAGTTCATGCATTACAAAATGTGTATTAAAGTGTATTTTGACAAAGCAGAGGAGGCCAGAAAATTCAATTTAACTTTAATAGATTCTCTAGGGCTCATATTTCAGATAAGACATTACAGGTATGTCTGTATTTACTGTTGGGCACAGATCCCTACTACCAAAAAAAGAAATCTTGGCTTGGACATGCTGATATTTAAATAAGTTATTCAAAGACTAGTTGTTGTGGTTTAAGTCCAGATGACAGCTAAGCACAGAGCTGCCTGCTCACCTCCCTAGTGGAGTGGGGAGGAGAGGCAAAACCCAAAACACAGCACTGTACCAGCTACTGTGAAAAAGTAAACTCTATCCCAGCCAAAACCAGGATGATAGTTTTCTCTCTAGATTTCTGGAGACTGACTCATTCTGCTTCTCTTCAACGAGTTTTTCTGTTTTTCTCAATCATCTGCAGAATGGTGTGTAGTAATTTGACCAGAGCCCACTTAGAAATGTTAATGTGACACTGAAATATTTGTTCCCAGGTTTATTGAATGCTGTATCTTAGTCCTGCATGTGTTACTAAAGCTTTCATTGTTGTTTCTTGACTAAGTACCCAAGATCATCTGTGTCTGTCAGTTTTGGATCCTAAAATCTGAGCCAAATTTAATTTTGTGATTGTGTTGTTTCTAAAATTTTGTAAGTTAGGACTCCCATTTTGTAATTTTCTTATGTCAAAGTAGACATTAGAAATTTTAACTTGTGTGTGACACATTTGTTTATTACTGTACATCAGAAATCTTCCAAGTTTGGAAGAGACAGTGTTTCCTTTATAAAACTGGGGTTGAGTTGTAGGCAGAAAATGTAACTTGACCTGTTTGTAGAGTTACTGTTGCCTCTGCGTTTTGTGTTGCGATTCTGCGTGGCTAATGCTGGCTGCATGTAGGAAAAGGTATATTTAAAGGAGGAGGGGGATAATTAAATGGAGTTAAGCTCTTAGTGAAGCTTGTAAAGGACAGTGTTGTGAATTTGAAAGAAGTTCACTGATAACCTCCAGTATCTTGCCCAGCCACAGAGTCCTTGGAGCTGCGATTTGTTAAAAGTACTTTGCTTTAACCTCTGCTTTTGGCCACTGAAATACCATAGTGACACCTTTTCACTTTATTCTGCTGCATTCTGTCTGAATGCATCTTGCTTTTAAGTGTTACTTTGATGAATTCAATTCTCTGAGATAAAAGCAATATAATTCATTTGTAAGCTTCATCCTCCCAAACTTCATGCTTTTCTAAGGGTGTAGGACTGTTCTTTTTTTAATTCCAAGGAAAAAGTATGATAAGAGAAGCTGTTGGTGGGGCTGGTGAGATGTACTGGCAGATTCAAGTATCTTTGACAGATGCAGTCACCAAGTTGTTTTCTGAAGACTTTACAGTGTATTGTGGCTGTTTTAAGTATTGCAAGCCACAGTTTAGAACATAAGGTGGCTTGAGAAGGAAATACCTGGACTGTTGTTCCTTTTTGTCCCCTTTGTTGTCAATGGGAACTACTGATTGTTTCTTAGCTTGAAGTGTGCCATGTTGAAGGACCCCTTCTAACACTAACCGGGCAAAACTCCTCAAACTAAGCAGAACTACTCAAGCTGGACTGAGGTTCAGTGGCTGTTTTGAAGGAAGCCTCTTGTTTTGCTTATACAGGGGGTATTGGACTTAACTGTTGTCCCACTAGTGTAAAATTGGTGTCTGAAAGTTTTGCTTTTTGTTTTTTTTTTCCAAAAGTTAGGCTGTTGTAACCTTCTGCTAAGACCTGCAGGTGGTGCAAGTCATCTTTTGGAGATAAAGGAATCCACTTCTTTCTGTAGTTTGTAATCTACAGTGTGTTGTTAACCTATATGGATAAATGGAATACAGAGTTGCATATTAACTATTGATTCAGTAACATCACAAATTAAAGTACATGGTGCACATGCTTCAGATAAAATGATGTTTACTGACTGCAGCAGCTCCTGAAAAGAACTGAGAAAACAGAGGCTCCTGATAGCTGCCTGTCTTGTAAGACTTGGGGTTCTGCCAGTATCCAGCTGGTTTTCCTTGATTAAAAAAATAATTATCAGTCATAAGTATACACAATACAGCCCTACTTCTCCTATGTGGTATGTTCAGAAAGCAAGTACATGAGGTTCTTCCTCCTTGTCTCATGGTAAGCATATTTGAAATTAAAATGTAGTCCCAGAGCCAGCATGTGCAAATACAAATATTAATTGCATAACCAAATTGACTGCAATACAGCAGGCAGTTTCAGTATGGCATGTTTGTTCTTCAGGTACTGGAAAGTCTGAGAAATGTGGTACAGTGTAAAATAGTGCTTCATCTGTTATTTCCTGAGAAGAGAGTTCATGCTGAATATATTCTACTTTTTTTCTATTTTTGGGATAAACTCTGGCATTTATACACAGCATAAATAAAAGATTCCAGCTCACCTTTTTAGTCCTTTATGTATACTGTAGTTGAACCTCTTATGCACCTGTGTCCCATGGTGGAAGAGATGCAGGGGTCTCAGAGGAGTTAAAATCTGTACTCAAACATCACTTGCTCTGATCCAAGTCTATTTTGAGCTTTCCTCCTCTGTTTCTAAATATTATGCTGCATGAGGGCCACATTGTAGAAACAAATCTTGTCTCTGGCAGAGTCAGGAAGTAATAGATTTGGGAAGCTCAATGTGAATAAATGGCTAGAAGAGTAAAACTTCCAAGTTTGTAGAACATTTTCTTGCATCAGTCTTGACTGATTATTAAAGCAGCAGTTTGTTTAAAAATTAAAGAAAACCCGACCCTAACTTGTTGTCTTGAGACAAGAAGAAACATAATCAATGGCCCTGACTCTCTTGGAGCATTTTGGGTGAGGTATGAGGATGGTCAGACTTTGGAATGTGTGCTCAGGAGAGGAGGAGGCATCCCTGTTCCTTTTCAGTGTCCAACTGAAGCTGGCCTTGTTTTGAGCATTAACCAGAGGCCTGGAGTTCCAATGGGAATTGTTCTGCAGTAAGTTTTCACTACTTTTGTGTTCTTTTCTAACCTGCAGCTGTCCCTGCAAAGCATTGCAGATAGGCTTTGTTGCTTTTGTCAGTCTGGTTAGCAGCTCTGCAAAGACTCTCAGTACTTTTCTGAGTACAGGTCAGGACCTCTCCAGAGCCACAGACTGATTCCAAGCAGCTGAATTAGCAATGTGTGGTGGCCTGTGTCCTCAGGAGGGGAGGGGAAGATGTGACCACCTTGGACGTTTGTCTAAATTACCTCTTTCAAATACATTTTAGATGCTGGGAGTGCTCCTAATGCTTCTGGAGAAGCTTCTGAGATACAGATTGAATCTGAACAGATTTGAAGACAGAAATGTGATTTCTTATTGTCATGGAGATCATGATGCAATAAGTATTTCCCATGAAAGAAGTTGTCATTCCACTGACATGAAAATGGTGTTGGCTTCCAGTAAGCCTCTAGAAATGTTAAAAAAATATCATCTTTGTCATTCCAAAAGTTACCATCACTAAGTTCTCTAGAGAAATGTTTGGAGCTTGAAACTCTCAATGCTTCTTCTTTAACTTTCTCCTCTCCCTTCAGCTATGTTTACTGTTTTCAAAACTACTAATTTGCCTTTATTTTCATTAGGGTTTATGTGTAAAACTGAGGTTGACATTGAGTGCTGTCTAGAGGTGTTAAACAAGAGCTATCCTAGACAAGCACAAGTCATGCAGGGCATGTCTCTTGGAAGGAATTCCCATCAAAACCTATTCAGAGGCTTAGATTGTTGTGTCTCAAAAGACTTACCTTTAGTTTTCTTGTCTGAGGAGCTGAAAAAAAGACTCCTTTCATGATACCTTCAGAAGTGGGAAAGACAATGTTGTTGGTGTTTGTATTCTGCTTGTTATCCAGTTAGTTTGTCTTCTGGGTCAGGGATCAGCAATCAGTGTTGCAAAGCTGTAAATTATAGGTGGCATTGAGTGGTGCAGCACTGGAGCAGGTAGTCATAGTATCTCCTAGTTGATACTTCCAGCTTGCCCACTTCTTCCTGACAAGTCCTCATTTGGTGCAAAATAAGTAGAAGGATTAAGCTTTTAGTAATTTCTTTTGTGTCTGAATTTTGAGGCTCAACAGAAATGGGAATTAAACTAAAATTTGATTGAAATGTCAGATTGGTTTTCAGACTTGTAAGACACGGTGAAACTGCTATTTATTTAGGGAAATGTGAATCTGTGGCTGCCATACTGTTCTTTGGCTCTCATCCTGCCAAAATGAGGTGGATGGCACTTACTGCCATAGTTAAATTTTGCTTAGAATCTGTGTTTAAGTTTTCAGGACTATATGAAAACTTGCTGTGCACAGGTGCAAAGCTCTCAGATTTGTACCAGTGTCCTTGGTAGTGACTATTTTGAAGACTGGATACAGGAATATGGTGTATTCTCTGTGAAATTACAGTGACCACATTATTGTTTCTGCTTTGTTTAATTTATGTCCAAAAGCATTAGAAAGGTGGCTTGTTAGGACATTGCAATGGAAGCTCTTGGCAAGAAAATTTTGTCTTGACTTGTAATTTAATTTCATATTTCATGCATGAGGATTGTAAGAGTCTTTAATGTTTTGTTGACATACAGTTTTGAGTTCTTTACAGAATGAATGCAGATGAAGAAGTATTTGTTTTTCTACAACTAAGAAATAGAACTTGTTCAGTATGCATTTAGTTTGTACTAGATTAAAGAAATGCACAGGTTAGCAATTTAAAAGGGTATTAATGTTGATGGAGTACTGTAATGTAACCTCTTAATTTTAATAATATATGGAAACTTGCAAGGAATAAAGCACAAAAAAATTATAATAATGGAAAACTTTTCCTCAGATGATTCTAGTCTTTGAAGACCATGCAGTAATACAGTTTTATCCTAAAATGCCATATTTAATTAAAAAGCAAGACTGGCAGAAAACCTCCATGGTTTAAGGCATTAGGCTGGGAAACAGCCTCTGCTGCTTTCCATCTTGGGTTTGTCTGGAAGGTTTTGGGTGGAGCAGTTTCACTTTGTGGGGTTTATGAACATGCCCATGACTGTGTAGGATTTGGTGTGTTCTTGCTCCATCCTCTTCATTGTCCTTTGTTACCATATAAGAAATAGAGGTTATTAGGAATTCTTAGAAGATGGGCAGTTGCTTTTTTGTCTGGGTGCCTAAATACTCTGTTGGTTGAATGGCAATGTTCAAAAAGTATTATTAAACTGGTTGTTCTTGTCCTTATTCAAATTAGGATCTTTTTGCCTTCGTGTCCTTGACACTTGCTCACACCACCTGTTCTGTATGTAGGGTTTCTTTGGTCTTCAGGATTTAGTGTGAAAGATTTTCATTTGTTTTTGACTCTTGTGCACCATGCAGCAGCCTGTGGCCCTGGGTTGTTTCATGGATGGCTCTCACTGTCTGTAACCACTTTAAATCAAAAGGTGCAGTCAGGCTTCCCTGACTGTGGATTGCCACCTGTTCCCTTGTTGTTGGCACTGATGTTTCTGCAGCTGACTTGTTCATCTCTTGATGGGGAGTTTATCATGCCTTAAACAATCCAGGGTGTCAAATAAACAATCATGGGATAGCAAATAATCCAGAAAAACTCGGCAGTTGCCAAAAGGGGCAGTCCATACCTCCTGCTTCCTTTTCTTTTGGTCTCATAGCTAAAGATCAATTTTATTTGGCTTGTTCACCTGATGAAAACTAATCCATGAAAAGTGAGGAAAGCTGTCATCAAAAATTAACCCTTTTGCTCTTCTGCAGCTGGTCCATGAGCTGCTCTCATCATAAACATCATAAGTGCAGATCAACAAATACCAGAAGCCAGAAGTTGTTCAGATTTAATAATCTGACTCAAATTTGCTTCCTGTTGGTATTTTGACTGTTTTGGAGATTATGCCAATTAATTTATGTTGTGAGTTAGATTGCCAAACTTGCTACTGGAGGATAGAATGGATATCTACCTGTCCTTGGATTGGAATAGCAGATCTCTGAAATGGAGCTGTGCAATAGCTTTCCTGCTGCTTTCCTGACAAATTTGCTGTGAAGATGCTATTTGAATAATTTTTAGCTCCTACAGAAAACAGACTGAAAATTTTATGAAAAAGACTGTATGCATGGAAATAAACATTGGGAAGACAAAAAACATATCTCTGACAAAGATTTTGGGAGATACTTCTTGTTTTGTGAGCTGTCCTCACATCACTTGTGCCTGTACAGTTCATTGAGGGTAAGAGACTGCTTAGTCCAGCAAGGTTGCAATGGGGTTTGAGGCAGGAAAGGATTTTCTGTGTTGAATATTCAAAATCCAGCTTTGCTGGTAGATACTCTGGGGTTTTTTTTTCTTGTATAAACATGCATGTTTAAAAGTTGGGAACACTGTTTATCATTCTGTGAAGTAGTGTGTTACTATAAGGTGAGCATTTCCCCTTTTTATCCCAGTTCCTCTTCTGTGGAGCTGTTTTAATTCATTACGGGTAATAATTTTGTTATTCCTTAACTGTGAAAGAGGAGGAGCAGGGAATCAAATGTAAATACTGCTGTTAAATAAAACTGGTTTGAATGGCAGTTCTTGGTAATAATTGAAAAGTACTTTGTTCTTATTTGGGAAATACAGCTTTTGGAAAAAGTAATGGTTTATTTTCCTTTCTATCACTTGGATAGTGTCTGTTACTGTATATAACACACCCAGGCTGAGGAATGGTGAATAAAAGACACCTGGTTCTGGTCTTAGCTGTGACTGGGGTGATGGTGTGGGTGTAGGTTGGATAAGCAAGTATATGAAAGTTTCTTTAGAATCTAGACAGGAACAATAATTTTTGTTTTAAATGTTCTGCTGTTTTCAGGACCTGAGTCTTGTAGAGCCAGGGCTGGTCTGCCATGGGAAGGTGGAGTAGTCCCAGCTGTGATGTGAGCCCTGAGCAGGAGGTGGTGAGAGGGAGATGTGTCTGTGTCCCTGCTGCAGGGCATAGGTGGCCTTCAGTCTTACCTGGAGAGAAACAGTGGGAGCCCTGGCAAGCTCTGGGCACCTGCCTGCAGAAATGCTCCTGCAGATCCCCCTCTGCTCCTGTGGAACAACAGCTCACATCCTGCAGCTCCTGGCCATGAGAAGGATAATGGTGCCATTAGTAGCACTGCCAGCCTTGCTCTGTAAATGAAGGAAAGATGATTCCTTTGCTTCTCTTTTTGTTGTAGGGAGTGTGTGTGCCTGCCTCAGTCATGCACTTCCTCCTTAGTTCTGGCTAGAGGAGGCCAAGCAGAGCTCAGCTGGTGTGGTGCTGCTTGATTTGCAAGTTCTTGAGCATGATGCCAGGCACTCCCTTCCCTCAGGATCCAAAAATACTGCTGTTGCAGCAGTCTGCCTCAGGAGCAAGGACTTAATTGCATCAAGTGGTACTTTGCTGACAAGAATAAGACTGAAGATTTTATTTTTCTGCTGAAGAATTGTTTTCTTCTTTACCTTGCCTGATCTGCTGCGGTCGGAAAGTTCATAAACAATTGGGCAAAAATAATGAATTATTGGTAACATCAGGTTTAAATAAGTATCTTGGGAGAAAAAAACCCAATGTTATTTTGGAATATTTTGCTTGTTCTGATAATCCTGGTTTTTTTTCATTCTGATCTTACTAGCTTACCTCATAGTCAATACATACAGCTTTCAAAGCTTTGCTTGATTTTTACAAAAGATAGTTATTTTGTGCCTGGTAGCCCCATAGAATCCCAGGGCTCTAATTTGCTCTCTAACCTTTGACACAATGCTCAAATAGTGTATAGAGGAATTCATGTAGGGTTGTAAAGAGTCTGTTGCTTCCCTGATCCAGATTAATTTTATGTTATATAAATATAACTGATATAGAGGAGTGTGAGCTCCTATTTATTTGGAAGACTGCATTTATTTGAAATACAAAATTTATCTGTACATGGACTGTCCTGAAGTTAGAATTATCCATTATTGTTATCAAGGTAGGATTGTTTAGGGACTAATTAGGAAAACTAGAAAAGGCACAAGACTGATATTTGGATGTGGCTTTCTCTTACACTGCTTAATCTTACAGGTTTAACATCAGGGAGCCTGGTCTGTCCAGCTGCTTTGTAGCACACTCTGTACCCAGAGCTCTGGAAAGTGTGTGCAGTTTGATTTCTGTGCCTCTCCTAGGGTCTAAAGCTGTTCTTCAAACCTTGGACTCTGTATTATAAGGGATTACACTTCAACAGGGCTCTGAAAAATAGTCATGATATTCATGGTCTCTTCAAGTTACATTTAAGATTAAAAGACCATAGTAGTGGGTTCCAAAGATCTGCACTGTTACAGTGGAGTGAAAGCCAGTTGTTAGTGCTAAATACATTCTGAGGGCTTCAGATACGTGCCTGCAGATCCCTTGATTTAGTTCATTTAAAACTTGAGAGTGAGTAGAAGGGCAGTGGGTAGCAGCACTATCTCACACTTCTCGTGCTGGCAGTGCTGCTTTCTGCCAGCTTGCAAGTGTTGCTGGGACTGAGACTCGAGGGCATAATTCCCTAGGCAGTTCAGGCCAACATCAGGATACAGCTGGGCTTGTCCACAGCTGGCAGGGCCACCCCAAGGTGAGGTGGTTCAGGGGAGCATCACCCTCAGTGTCAAGCTGAGGTACCCACAGCTGCCTTTGCCAGGCTGCCAGGGTTTGTTCCTCTATGCTCTGTGGCCTGTCTGTGTAAAGAGCAGGACAGCTTTCCAGCTGTACCACTGAGCCAGCTCATGCTTGGTCTCTCTGACTTGTTTGTTTTGGCAGAGGAGTTTTGAAACTCTGTTTGGGTCTAGAACTGCGAATTATTGCAAAATCTTTTAAGAAGCTAGGGAGATCATCAAAGTCCAAGGAATGCTGTCATCTTACTGGGATGACAGTGTTGTCTTTGTAAAAACACAGACATCACAGGTGAACGGTGAAATGCATCACTCTGGGGCTCTCTGTTCCTGGTTTGCTGTTTCTGTTAATCTACTGTATTATACAATATCTTCTCACTTGTTAAAAGCCTGTAATTTCACATCCCTCACATAAAACAGTAATGCACTTTAAATTCTGAATTGAGGGGGAATATATACTGTTGTACTTCTTCACTGTTGTCTACCAAATTTTCTTTCGTGAACAGCTGTGTCTTTTAGTTTAGCTCTTTGGGGGTGTTTAGGTTGTGGCAGTGGTTTTCAGGGAGAGATGCTGTGGAGTAATTTGATAGTACAGAAACATTCAGAGCATGTTAACTGAGGAAACAAAACCAACTTTATGCTCACATGCCTAGAGGGAACAATATCAAGGTTGCTTGGTTTGGGCAAGGGCAGGTGGGAGAGAGATCTTGAGCCATTTAGCATGGAGGGGAATCCATGTGAAGGTGCAGGCTGCTCTCTTTTTGGCGGACAATAGGAAGAAGTCTTAGGCACAAGCCTCTAATCCAGGCCTCTTGGAATTGCCTGGATTGTCTGCTTCTAAACTACAGGCCTTTGTGTGTGCATACGAATTTGGGAGAACTGGAGGAGAGCTTGCTCAGGTGAACAACTTGTGATACTCAGACACAAGATTTTGGACTCTGAATGATTGGTACAGTTTCATTAAAATAGCAGAAAGATTTCGACCCCGTGCTTGGGATGTTCTGTCTCAAAAGTGCTGAAGAGATGTGTATACAACTCATCCAGAAAGCAACATTTTGAATTTTTGATGAATCAAAAACCTGGGTTCAAATCTAGTGTCTTCAAAGTACTGGAAGAACTGGTGCCTGTGGTGAGCCCCTTCCGAGGCTATTCCTGTGGCTTGGGTAAATGTTGCCATCAGCTGGAGACTCACTGCCAGAAACCAGAGCAGCTTCTGACTGTGCAAAGGCTCCAGTGTCAGCTGAGTGGGGATTGAGATCAGTGATCCTAAGCCTATGATGTATGACTGAAATAAAAGGGCTTTTGATGGTATTAGTCTCTGTAAAGCCGCTCATTCTTTATTCCTCAGGGTTTGTGTTACATTATTTCTAATTGTTTGCAAAGGCTGCTCTAGTTTTATAAAAAAAAGTCTTTTGTGCATAACTAAGCACTTCCAAAAGCATGCGTGGGTTGCCTAGCTATTTTGCATTGTTATTTCTTTGTGCTTGTCTGAGAAATTTTGGATGTTATTTTTATAAATGCATGCAACAGCTCTGATTGTCTGAGGCAAAATGACCTGGGATAGTCAGTGTGATTTTTATGCTGGTGTGCTCTGAATTACTAAACTAATTCTCAGTATGAGGCTTCACATTTCTGATTTAACTTCCCATGTGCCAATCTTGGGTGTCTGCCTTAATACTTCAGAGGGTGCAAAGCATACAGCATTTTCATTCTTAGGCATGAAAAGAGCTTTGCAAATTTAAGGTGGTATCCACTGCTTACCTGAGGTAGCAAACTGGATTGTGGCTGATTTTTGGGAGAAAGATGATTGTGTAGGGTACGACTGGGTCGCCAGGAGAAGTTTATAAAGGAGCTTAGGACAGTGCTTTGCTTATTTCTGCTTGGTAAAAAGAAAAAAAAAAGATACTTGGTGTAGTCTGGGCTTCTTCCAGGGTGTTAAAATACTGTGTCCCTTGTGTGACAGAGAAAACCCAATTAGAACAGGTAAGGTGGTGGGTATCATTTTGCATGTCTAAGGTAAGTATGTCCAGGGAGGGTTTGCTTTGGCTGCATTGGATTAAGAAGAGATCTGAGTTTGAAAGAAACCTGAGGGAAAAGAAAATAATGGTACATGAAGTGTTTTTCCACTTTCCTTTGTATAAAGAAAATACGAAATTAAACTGATACAACTGTGCATACTCTGAAACTTGTGGTGAGATGAAAGTCTCAGTATATTTTAAAGCAGTCCTTAATATGCTGCTTTTATAAGTGGTGTTTCTGGATTAGAATTCTGCCTAATCAAGCAGAATGATTGGACAGGAAAGTTGATCTTAATCTGCAGTCAAAGAAACCCTTTAGCAGGCAGAGAATACAAATGTATGCTCTTCAGAAAACTCAGGTGTTAGATAGTCAGGGGAGTTACAAACTTTAAAGTCTTCTTAAAAGTAAGTCACCTTCTGTAAGAAAGTGCATTCTTAATTTATTTCTGTGTTAACACTTCTTTCCTTGTGTTATGTGGAATTTTGAGTTAATGCAGTTTTTTCTGAAAACATCTGTGAGTTATTGGGATTTTAAGTCACTACCCTGTCGTAATAAGCAAATATATATTACTCATTATTAAAAAGATATTACTGATTATATATGGATCCCAGTTTCATGAAATGATAAAAAAAAACCACTCAGAGTCCTTTTTCTGAGGAGAGGTGCTTGAGGAAAGTGTTTTCTTTCCTGCATGCACAGAGAGGTGCTGAACTGTCCAGGGTTTTGTAGGATGTTGATGGAGGAGAAATTAAAACTTTAGGTGCTTTATAACTCATCTTATTGCACACTGGTTTGTTAGGGTTTTTTTTTGGTGCTGGCCAATCCTGCTCAGGCATTATAAATACTTTATTCCTTCTAACTCTGGTCTTTTATTTTAGTCTGTTAGTTTAATTATTATTCCTACACACAGAATTCTTTCTTCATAAAATCTATATACAAATCTGACATGGTTAATGTTTTCCTCTTAACTTAAACTTTGATATTCAGCTGTGTAAAAACCTAGAAATATAAGTAAACCCTCCTGACAATGTCTGTGTTGAGGTACCTTAAAATGGTGATGAAAAATGCTGCATAGGTGTAGCAAGGGGAGAAGCAGTCTCTGCTGATTCCAAATGTGTGGTGCAAACATCAGTGGAATGGCAGCAGTGTGTCATGGCTTGGGAAAGTTTGTGACATATATTAGATTGAAAACAGATTTTTGTTGTCTTTTTCTGTGTGTGTTGAGTGGCATGTTTGCCTTTTGTCAGTAGTTGGTTCAAGAGATGTCTCTTTTTAACAATAAAACTGGGGCAAAGATGGGAAGTTTTGAGTTGGATTCCAGAATATCCAGCAGAAACTTGGAGACAGGTGCATTTTTTCCTCTCTCTGTCTCAGAGCACACTAAGCCTAATGGTTCTTGTTAGTGCACAGAATTCAAAGCTGATAAACAGCCCTGGTTTTGCATAGCAGGAATAAAAGGTGGTTACTGTTTCCAGGTTCAAGGAAAGCACTTGTGTTGTTTTTCGATTACATTAGGTGAAGTCTTGTCCACTGTTTTTGTGGTTTTATTTGCAAATTTAAATAACTGTCTTGAAACAAAGATTTCCTTTATGTTCTAGTGTGGTTTCACTATTTATAATTGTTTCTGTTATCTTGATTGTACTACCTTAGATCTGTGGTGGAAAGTTTTGCCCTATTTTCCTTCCCTTTTGGCTGTGTGGCAGAAACAAGTTATCTAGTCTTGTCAGTTGTTGTTTGATTACACTTTCTTGGATTTTAAAAACTTGTTTCTTTTTGTATTTCCTTTATTTCCCCTCAGCTGAACTTTATATTAAAAAAAACCTGTTGTTTGATTTCATTGTTACTCGTGAGCAATATTCATGGCTTATGGTTGCATTACCTTAACATAGCCCTTTCTATTCAGCAACCTTGTATGTATTCTTACCAACAGGAAATTGTTATGCAAAATGTGGCATGAGCACAAACCTGTCAGATGTATCTTTGTGGTTGGCAAATGTAGGGGGAAGATAGATCAGCACCAGGAAGGTCATGAAATGTTAGTCTAATTATCATGGTTTTGGCAGAGGAAAATGGTTCGTGCTGATCTGAGAACTCCTTGAACTTGTCATTGTGGACAAAAGAGGAGGGGAAAAAAATAAATTAGAGCTTTCAAAAGGCCTTTGACAGGTCTTTATCCAAGAGGCTGTTGAACAAGCTGAGGGAGTTGTGGGATGAAAGTGAAGGGCTTGTTTGTGCAAAAGGCACGGGAGGAAAAAAATTTAATCTAGATCCTGGTAAAGATAAGCTCAAGACTACAGAAGCTGTGCTTGAGATGTTCTTGAATGACTTACAGCAGCTGTGCAAAATTTAGTAAGTTCTCAGAAGTGATTCTGTGTATATATTCATATGCCAGAATTACTGATTTTCTAACGACCTCTTTCTAGAGAATCTAAGTTCTCTGACTTTAAACATAAGCCATGAGAGAGAGGGCGAGATAGGATCTGATGTTGATGGTGAACTTGAATTTTGCACATTCTTGTGTGTGTGAAATTTGTCATCAAAATAAGAACAGAAATGTAGTTTTTATACTTGGAAATTTTAAAGTTGAAGTCATGGAGTAGTCAGTAGTTTAAGCAGGTTGGATAAACCCAGAAAACTCTGGCTTCCTGTTGCAGTTAGGAATAGTTTTTTTCTGGATTAAAATTCACTTTGATAATGGATAAACATTCCAAATGTATCTTTCTCCCTGGTGTTTTTTTTTTAAGTGAAGAAAGATTGGGATTTTTACAAGTGCAGTAAGATGGTTTTAAACAAGAAATTAATGCAGTTTTGCTGATAATAAAACTTGAAGGTATTTACAACTAGTTCCTCTATATGGGTTGATGGTGTAGTGGCATTTTGATAATTGAGAAATAATAAATACGTTTATAAATTTTACTTAATACCTGGGAAGTGAGAGGACATAACATCAGGATAGTACAAACCTCTTGTGTGTTTGCCATGACTATAACTGCTAAAGACCAAGGAAGGTAACAGGAGGAATACATGGCTATGCTAAATGGGGAAGTTTACAGTAAATCCTGTTTTGTGTTTGCCAAAGGGCTTGCTTCCAGATTACAAGACTAAAAATGACCAAGCTGCTTGGTTCCTGTGAGGAGGTTCATGTTGGCAAGTTGGTTCCTTCTCTAATCCCTTAGGGGAGAAGGAGGAGATCTGGTTAGTGGGCTTGTATTTAGGCTGCTAAGCAGTTGTGTCAGGTGTCTTTAGTTTGGTTCAGTTTTTGTTGCTTTTCTTTTCCTTAGTATTTAAACAATATCTGGTCTTTAAAAGCTGTGTTTGGTCACTGGTTGCTGTCAGTGCTTCTTAGAGAGCAGTTTGTGATGTGAATCCTAAGTGAGGTCTGCTCAGTAAATTGAAGGGGTTTCTGATAAACATGGCTATGTATCTGCTGTGACAACATCACGTAATTCTTGTTATTCCTCCAAACCATTTGACAGAAGTCTGAAAGCTAGAAATTGTGCTCAGAAACACCAGCAGGGCTCAGAATAGAAAATTGCTTGGCTTTTATGATGTTTCTCATACAAGTCTTGTTCTGTGTTCTTGCAGTAGGTATCTTCAGTGTATTCCTGTCTACTTCTGACAAGCTATATGTACATGCTGAAGCTCTAATGTTTCTTTTGGAAGTAAAGCACCCTTATGTGTCAGGAATGTCAATCTCTAAATTTATGTATTAAGGCTGTAGTTGAATGGATAAATGTAGAGGTAGGATTCTTCTCTCATCCTTTTTGTTGATTTTTTTGGGGGATATATACAGAAGATTCACTGGAGTGTGGGGGTAGAATATTTTTTGAAACAGAAGAACATTTCTTTGGAATTTTATGTGTGCAGAAGTGTACCACTACCTGTCCAGGGCTTTCTACCTCTTCTGTTGCTTTAGCCAAAGCCTTTGTTTCCTGACTGCCTTTGCTAATTACGTGAGGCAGTGGACTGTGTTAACCCCTGTGTACTGCTGCCAGTGTCTGGCACTCAGCAGAGCACTGCAGTGTGTAATGCAGAGATTACTGGTGTCAGAATGACAAAAAAAATGTCATTTCCAAGGCAGTTTGCAAATGCAGATGTTACTGTAATTGAAACAAATGCATTTTTCTGCCAGTAAGCAAACCAGCAGGAGTAATGTGGTGAAAGCTGTCCTTTCTTTGCTTGTGTGTCTCTAGATAAAATTAACTTCCCTGCTGAAGCAAAGATATTGATAGATATTATTAACCAGAAATCAGCACAGTGTGTAATATGTGGAGGTCTCTGAAGGGGGCAGAGCTCTTCCTTGGTGTTCTGGAAGTGTGATCAAAGAGCATTGACCTCCCCAGCATTCCAAAATTAACAATATCTGACTTCTTTTTTTAACTGCAAATGCAAAATGTGTAGACATGGCAGTATTAACTGATGCAAAAACCCCAAAAAATGTATGAAAATTTGCTTGCATTCTAGTGGAGAAATACAATTTAATGCCCTGTCACTTCTGATTGAGATCTATGCTTGCTTTCAGAATATTTATTTCCCTATTTAAAAACCGCCATACAAACAATTAAAAAAATACAGAAAAAAACCCCCCAACTAAATACCAATCCAAGATGTCAGGGAGCAGCAGCAAGGGAAGGCAAGCTGGGAGTCAGTGGTGACAAGGCTGGCAGACAGTACCCTCACTGATAAGAATGCTGTCCCCCAGTGCCTGCCATGAGGCAAACAGTAATTTGGAAGTAGTTGGCATGGATTTACAGAGGGAAAATCATACCTGGCTAACCCAATAACTTGCAACAAATAGGCTAGGGAGTTGCATAAGGGAAGAGCAGGAAATGTTGCTTATTGTGACTTGAGCTATCACTGTCTCCTCTTACATCTCACAAAGTATGGACTGGACTGGTACAGTATGGTGGACTGAAAACTCACTCAGCTGCCAGGCTCAGGGGCATGAAGGAGGTCAGTCACTAGGGCTGTGTTCCAGGGCTTGGCACTGGGACCATCCTTGGGGATACCCAGAATGTGGTTGGACACCATCCTGGGCAGCTGGCTTTAGCTGTCACCCTGCTTTGAGCAGAGGTTGGAGTAGTCAGTGCACAGGGGTGCCTTCCAGCCACCAGGATTCCCATCCTGTGGTCCAGGCTTGTACAGCTGCATAGTGTCAGTGTTGGCCTTAGCCACAGGGAGATAAACTCTGCCCACAGTGGGGGTTTTTTTCCTGCTTAATGTGTCTTCTTCCATAGACTGCTGGAAGACTTTTTTTATAATGAAGGGAAAGGAATTAATCTCAAAGTTGATTCTGAGAGTCAGCTTTACCTACAGGAGAGATGTTGGGATTTGCATTTGAAACTATTGCACTCCAGTGCTGTTGATTAAAATCCCCAACTCAAAACTATAGAAGCATGACACTGGCTAAATATCCTTCCTTTCTCAGCTCATGTGTCGTCTTACTTTCATTTGTTTTTTTTACCAGGGAAGTTGACTAGGCCATACAGAAAGTATAGACAGAAACTGTCAGATAAGTGGTTTTATTCTAACTGGTGACATAAAAGAATTATAGATCATGCCATGCTAATCATTGTTACGAATTTCTTACATAGGTTGAATTTGGTTGAAGCTTTTGTGATGGATCCAGAGCTACGTCAGTGCCTTCAAGAAGATCTGTTACGTCGCTTTCCAGACCTCAACCGGCTGGCAAAGAAATTTCAGAGACAAGCAGCGAGCTTACAAGACTGCTACCGAATGTACCAGGCTATCAATCAACTGCCTAATGTTGTACAAGCACTAGAAAAACATGAAGGTAATGGTACCCCAGCTATTCTCAATGTTTTGTAGTATACTGATGATGCAAAGAAATAGAGTGTAGATTTCCAAAGATTACTTTTTTTTCCTGTGTGCTTTTGTTGCGGGAATAAAGCTTAAACACATTGGAATTTGAAATGAGCTGAAATTCTGAAATGCCAGTCAGATACTTAAAAATACACACAGCCAAATCTTTGCAGGAAAATGTGTTCCAATTAGTGTGTAGCTGGGATGCTTGAGCAGTTGGGTGATGGTGTGGAAATCTTTTGATACAGACTTGTCTCTAAGAATTACTGACCAATTGTGTGTGTATTGTGATCTTACAAACAAGATACCATTCATACAATATTGTTGTCATCCACTCAAATGTTGTCAAACCCCACCAGTTTAAGTATTACTGGTATAACTAAAATTTTTTTTTTTTTTTTTTTTTTTAAATCATAATGCTCCTGTATTTGATACAAGTAACATGGCAAGGTTTCTTCCAATCCTCATTAGTAGGAAACACAGTGCTGTGATAAGCAAGTCTAGAAAATACAAAAGATCCTAGTTCTTTTCCTTTTCTGTTTTACCAAGAAAATGCAGAGTAAGATCAGCATAACAAGGGGGTGACTCAATTTAGCAATAGCAGTTCTAACCTACCAGAAAGCTCATTTTTGTAGAAGCCCATTAGTTTTTTAGAAATTCCCTTTGCATAAAGCAAGCACCAACGCTTTACAAATGATTGTTGTTTGAAATGGTATGGTTGCAAAAATTTCTTTCCTCTATTTGAGTAGAAAATAAAGCTACCCATTGTCTTACACGTTTCTGTATTGTAGTTATATGACTTCAAGTAAAGAAACTTACCTTCTAAAATATTAATCTTAAAATAAATCAGTTTTTTGTTGCTGGCTGCGTTATTTCCAAGAGCAGCTGAGATCTGAAACTCTGAAGGAACTGACAGATAAAACTCTTGTTTGTTGTTGTTCTTAAAGAGCTGTGCCACTCTTTAGCTGCCTCAGTCATGCCCGTTTGGCTTTTCCAAACAGATAAGCTTGTTTTAGCCTTGACACAGAGCTCTTGGATTCCTGTCATATTGAGGTGTTAGTTCAGAATGCTGGCTTCCTGTCTTTACTTATTTTTATATTAGTTACCATTCGGATCAACAGAGTTCCTCTGTCATAACATTGGGGTAGGAAGCAATTCCATTTTTAGGGTTTTGAGGAGCAAGCTGTGTAAGGCAAACTGCTAAGCTCACCATATGGAAAAGTTAATAGACTGCAAAAGGTTCTTCCTGTTTGGCACATGAATCAGTTGGACTTAGCAGGGCAATCACCAGCAGTATATTAAAGATAGTTTAAAATAGATGGTGCGTTATTTTTATTTTTCTTTGTACTTGTACCACCTGTTCAAAGTACATGAATGGTCTGGTAATTTTCAATGTACATGAGTGATTCAGACTGGATCTGGTAATTTTTCTGTTTCTGGCTGTACAGAATGTTTTAACTCCTCAAGGGATGGAAAGTCAGAAAGATTTTTGACGATTCTGAGTATGTGCCAGTTTCAGAGCTCTCTTGCCTATGAATGGCTATGGGGATATAGAGCAACCACAAAGTCATCAGCTGTGAGTGCCTTTCCCTCAGTATGAAGCCTTTTGTTGAAATCCTTGTTTTTATGGATGATGAAACCTGAGGAGGGGGGTGATGAGTGAAGACAACTTTTTTCTGGTTTAGACCTAAGTCTGCATAAGATGGGAAAGGACTCTGAGTCATCAAATCATTTTGCTCTAGCTGGCAAAAGGGAGCAGTTGTTCATTACTCAAATTGCTGGGGCATGAGATTTGGGTCCTTACAAGATTTCTGTCTTCCAGAAGCCATTGGAGCATCTTCCTTTCCATCTCAAATGAACACTCTTTAAATCTGTAAATATGCAGGATACAGGAATTCTGTGGTGAGCTTCAGGTGTATTTTTACCATGCTGTGTACAGTGACTTGAATACCCCTCACTACTTTTGGAAATGCCTCTTACTGCTTGTTTCAGTCCTGTTCTTTCCCAGACTGTTGCACTGATGTGTTATAGTTGTGTCCTGATCAAACTTGGCTGTTTCCTATCATTTGTTATATCCAAATGACTATTCCCTTACTCATAGTGGAAACACATTTATCTATCAACATGTCATCTTACTCAGTGTTACATTCTGCTTAATTTCTATTAGCCCAGTTTTCAAGGTCACTTAGTGTTGATCTACTTCTGATTTATCTTATTCCATATAAGCTACTGATATTTTCCATACTATATATTTTAGTGACATTTATAAGCAGCCTTCTTTTGTGCTTTAATATGAATTCACGCATCTTAAAAAGATAAACGCTTCTGTGAGCCCTGGAGGAACTGCTGTCCTTTCAGCTCGTTCATCTTTTGCAAGTGGGTGATGTCCTTTTTCTCTGCACTCTGGTCATGGCATAAATCATAGATCTTGCACCTTGGCATCTCCTGTGACACCTTGCTGAATGCTTTAGAGCAGCCCAAATTAGGTCTGCAGAGTCCCCTTTGTCTCAGGCATTCAGTATTTCAGACAGACATTGCACTATATGAGTATGATCTGCCTCTAGTAAACCTATACTATATTTTATCCCGATTTCCATTGTTCTTTTCCTTTTATCCCACTTTCCATTGCACAATCAAAATGACTGGTGCACTTAGTCATCAAGATTTGTTTGTTTTGCCTGGAGGGAGTAGTGTCAGTTTGCTGCCAAACTGAGTGTGTGTTTCAAGTCTGAAAATTAGTGTTTTATTTTAATTTCCAGACAACATTTTTAATCTGTATTAATAGTCAATTCTTTAACAGGTGTAATAAACACTTGTCTTTGCTTCAGTAAGTAAATTATGGTTTAAATTAAAAACTGCACCTGGGCACAGGTAGGCTTTGTGATCAATATGCATCTCTGCTTTTGATGGTACATAGCTCTACTAGTCTTATTCTCAGGGGTTAGTTTACATCCTAATAATGTTAAGTAGGTGCAAAAGAGGATTTTTTTCCCTATGCATCTTTTCTATGAGTTTATGAATACAGGTGCAAGACGTGTTGGAGTTTAATTTAGAGTTTTTCATTGGTGTTTCCTGTTCATACTCTCTTAAAGCCAGATGTTTTAAGAAAAGCATGTGCATGTAACTTTTTGTAAATCCTCATTATTCTCTGACTCCACTGTTTTAGTTCCTTCAAGTGCTGGATAGTGAGTTTGAAGCTGGATTAAAATGTAATTAAATTTTGCATTGTTGTATCAGTTTGACCTGTATGTAAATACATGAGCATTTTATTTATTTAATAGATCAATGTATTCTTACTTTTGAATGTGACATCTACTTGTGGTGTCTGACATGTACCCTTCAAGCTTAAATAATTAAATGGCATCATGAAACTTCTCTACTTACTCCTCTCAAGGAAACAAATTATAATTGCTACTTTAAATTCAAGCACAATCATTTTTCATTGATTCAAGAATACTGAAGATCATTTCATTGTGTGTTCCATGTCAGCTGGGGCACTGGGAACTGCTAAGCCCACTCGGAAGAATGGACATGAAACTTTTTCTGCTCTTCAGTCTCTTCTTGACTGCTTTTGTTTTCTAGGTTGGTTTAGATGTGTCTTTTTACAGGAGGGAAAAACAAAGATATTATGAGAGCAAGCAAGAAATGTGGAATTGAAAATAGTCTTCATTTCATATCTCTTGGTTTTGAAGATTTTTAGTCAGCAGAAAACTGTATTTTTACAAGTTCAGTAATCTCTCAGCAATATATCATTTTTTCCTCTATTAATAGATATTAGTCACATTAGAGCTTTAACTTAGAAAGTTTGAGGGAATGGGGAAGCAAAAAGGCACAGTAAAAAACGGAGTCAAACCAAACTTTTTCTTTCTACTTCCACTGAGAGAGAAGAGGTTCACTTGGGTAATTGTGTCCTCACTGTGTGACTTCTATAAATTTCTGTGACAGTTTTTCTATAAATTTTTATGGTATTTTTTCCTGTGGAAAGGCTAGGACTTTTTCCTTAGTCTGGTAAGAAATTGAGGAGCTCTGGAATAGCCAGAGCTTAATTCTGTATTTCTCTTTTGATGTGCAAAGCCTTGCCTGTAAACATTAAAGGCAAGCAACATAATTCTGTACATAATGCAGTGACTATAAGCTTGTAGCATTGGACTCATTTTGAGGCATTCTTTGTAAATGGTATAGTCAATAATGCTAATCTTTCTGTGATTAAATCATAACTTGAAGTGGCTGTGAAGATGTAAACATGCACTTACTTGACAGAACATTTCCGTAACTGGCTGCTGGGTGTAGGTGCTTATTTGTAGCTGATGTGTACCTGAAGAAAAAATACTTCTTTCACAAATTTGGCAATATCTGGGCATGTTAAGTTAACTGTGAGCTGCTCTTGGTGTTCAGTGCTTCTGGTGTTCCATGGACTTCCTGCCAATATGTGTTCTATGCAGTTTGACTTGGTGCTACAGACTATCTCTGTTAATTTTGATTACTTCCTATCTAGTGGAAAGAAGTGATTGTAAAGATATGGGTATAATACATGGGGTTTTTTGTGGAAAACAAAACCAGATAACATACACTTCAGTTGTTGTCTGTGTCCATATTGTAATTACCAAATATTCCCAGTATTAGGTAATATATTATTAAGAAAAATTGAGAACTTGTGAGTGTGGATAAGACCTGCATTTTTTGCAGAAGGCACGTCAACTTTTTATGTGCAACAATTGGGAATATTCAGACAGCAGCTTAGCTTTTGTGCTGTTGTTTGTAGTTTCACTCATAGTAGAAGGGAATTAATACCCCCAGTTATGAACAAAGATGACAGAATAGGTACAAGCTTAATCAGAATGCAGATGGGATAATGCCAATTTTAGAAAAAGGTACATGTGTTTCAGTGAAATAATCATAGCCCATCTTTGTCAAAATTAACCAGCTAATCAGTTGTGTTGTTTATCTTGGATAAGTGAATTCTGGTAAATTTGTGGGGGTTTGTGAATGATAATTTTTCTCATTTGTTCATAACAGGAGCTCACCAGATGTTGTTGTTGGCTGTATTTATAACACCTCTTACTGATATCTGCTCTGACTTCTCAAAGTTTCTGGAGATGATAGAAACAACATTGGACATGGATAAGGTAAGGGCTGGTGTGTGGGAGGGGTTTACTTAGCAAGTAAAGTTTCTTATTGAACTTTGCAATCTGTTCTACACTCACTAAATTTAATTGATCATCTATATTAAGTAGCTGGTGATAATTTAGCTGTGGGATATACGAAGACTGTTATTAGTATATCAGTTGAATATTTAGGATACTTAACAAGATATTCAACTGCTATCTGAAATGATCCAGCCAGTGAAAAAATGCTTTGGGTGCATAGATGCTGTGGACCTAAAAGTATTTTTTAAAAATCTCATTAGTATTAAATGTGGAGAAGTAATTCTGTCATTTCCCTATTTCTTTTTTATTTTTAAAATTACAGTGATATGTCTCAAATCTAGAATGTAGCCAGGGTATTTTTCTTACTTGGGGAGCCTTTTAGAATTTTCATTTTTTTTCATTAGCCAAGGATTAGGATTATCCTAAGTGTAGATCTCAGCTGACTGTAGAAATAAGAGAACTACCTAAACATGTGCCAGACATGGTTATAAGGGCAATTTGTTGAACTTGGAAAACTACAGTGGCTTTAAAATTTTGAACATGTATACTTTTCTCCAAAGGCAGGAGCACTGTGTTTTCTCTCTTTGTATTGTGTTGTGCATCCATCAGCTATGTTTTACTGTTTATGGAAAGACTGTTTGATTGACATGTTGCTGTAATTTGTGATGTATGGTAATGAAGAAATTTATAGCTTTATACCAGTTACAGACCATCTGTTGATGCAGTTTGTGTGCCCTGGGACTCTGTTTTCTTTAAAGCTAACAGCTGTTTAAGCTTTCACCCTTCATAGTCCAACTCCACAAATTTCTTTTCAGGTTCTACTTTAAAAATGTTTTGTTGTCCTTCTAAACAGAATAACAAGTCAGTTATTTTTAGTCAAATCCCATAGAATCTGGTGTGTGGATTTGGTTTCCCCTCCCCTTTCAAGGTACTGGAAGGTGTCTATAAATCAGCCAACGCTGGTTTTACCAGAAGAATAAATCTTGTCCCTATGAATATTAGAATTTGAACTTTGACTTGAAATTCCGCCTGGATTTTGAGGGAGTTCAAATAAAATACACAGTTCTATTCTGAGTGCAATTGAAGGATAGGTTGCCATAGCAACTAAATTATGTCAATAATCCATTCTAATATAAAAAGAAACATCTAAGTTCAAAAAGCGTGGGATGTGGTTATTCATTTACCTAGCTGTAATAAAAGTTGAGAAACTGTCACTTCCATTCCTATTTATCACAGAATCATAAGGGGCCTTTGAAAAAACATCTACTCCAACCTCCTCCTCAAGTCAGGGCAACTTCAAAGTTTGGTGGTGCTTTTGGTACACAGCCACCTGGCAGTGGAAGTACAGGAAAGAGAGAGAAAAAAGATAAATTACAACGTGCTTCATCCTTGCCTCTGAAAATGTTAAGCTTAGAAGGAACCATGTCTGCTTTTCAACTCAAGAGCTGGGTTGAAATTGGTAGGATTTTTGGTGATTCCTTAACCTCTAGAGTCTCTTTTTGGGGCAGGGATTACTGTTTCAGAAAGTTCCATTTCTAAAGGCTTCTTGTTTTGAAACATCCCATCCTTTAAACTCTGTCTTAATTAGCTGCCTAAGTCCAGGGTAGCTGACAGATCATGTGCATAATAATTTCATTCCCTCTGACTTCCCTTTTTGCCCTGCCTACTGCTCAGTTATTTGTTTGCAAACAAATGTGCAGACAACTCCATTTCAGCAGAAAGGAGTCTGTTAAATTGGTATATTTTGCTTGTATGAAGTATATTATTGGAGGAAGCAAGTATTGAGATGTATTTGTTTTGCAATTGAACCAGACACCAACTATCACAAACAACATTGCATGACAATATTATATATATAAAAAATTGAGTAAAATATTAAATAAAGTCATTTCACTATGTATGATCAGGGAGGTGATTCCTTTTTTTTTTTTTATTGCTTATGCTCGTATAATTTTTTTTATTTTTCTCTAGGTGGAGAATCATGAATTTCTTGTAAAGGCTTCTTTTGATCCTAATTTAACAGAATTAAGAGAGAAGATGAATGAACTGGAAGAAAAAATGCAGTCCTTACTAAAGACTGCAGCCAAAGAACTAGGTAGGGTTTGGAACTGCCTTTAATTCTTGTCTCCTTTGTAAAATGTTTTGCAATCAGGTGATGAAAACTGTTATAAAGGAGTTAAAGGGTTAAAGGATGTTTGCATTATTATATTATAGAGTTGGGGTGTCTTTAGTTGTCACAGTACAAGCTGTTGAAAACAGAGTGATTTTTGGTTCATAACTTGATCTTTTTATTTTTTACAGCATTCCAAAATATTTCAGAAATTATCATATATGTTGCAGAATCCATTTTGTAGAACTGTAACTCATCAAACTCTTGGCTAAGTTGCATTCTGTTTTACATTCTTTGAGGACCTGCATTGAGACTTTTTTTTCCCCCTGCGTTATCCTGAGCATCCATTCCATTTTCTTTTTGAAGTTCCTTGCAAAATGTAATGTGTAAGCAAATGAGATGTTTAAAAAATTGATGCAAAAAATTTATCTTATGCAAAAAATACCACATTCAGCTGATGAATCAGGCATCCAAAGAGCAACTTAAAAAAAAAAGCCACCAACTTTTAACACAAATATGACAAAGAAAATAGGCAACACCAAGGGAGCTGAGGGTTAGTGAGCAGGAATAGCACAGGCTGGAGGATTTGTGATAATACAGCTGATTTATTTTTATTTCTTTTCATCTGAAAGGTTTGGAAGCTGGTAAAAGTATCAAACTGGAGACAAATTCACAGTTTGGACATCACTTTAGAGTAACTTGTAAGGAGGAGAAAGCTCTCCGTAACAATTCGAAATATGGAATCATTGATACACAGAAGAATGGTGTGAAGTTTACTAACAGGTATGAGATGATATTGGTAGTTTTTTAAGCCTGTTCTGAAAGTAATATAATTGTTCCTTTATAATTATGCTGATAAACTGGATTCCCTACATCTTGAATGGCCAATTCTCACCTTTTTAATTGGTTCACAGATTGAAATTTTGAGCAGTACTGGCATAGAGTTTATGTTAAGAGGTGCATTCCCCATTTAAATTGCCAACTGTTACCTATTTTTGGTCCTTTCACTTGGGCTAATTTCTCTGTTTTAGCTGCAGCAAGTATCATAATTGCTTTTACTGTGAGTGTTTATACAGACAGAAGCTGCAGTAGGGAAAGAGCTATTTATCACCAAATGTGACATGCAGCAATTTTGTTGCTGATTACCTTTTTTTCCCCTTTGTTTCAAATCCTCTCTAATTTCTGTTGGTCCTGTGTATTGAACTTGAATTATGTGGCTCTTTTGATTGAAATGTTAAAAAATTTAAGTCTTCAGGCTAATTGCATTGAGGCTGTTTCAATGTGTCCTTGTCTGGACAGCAGTTCTGACACAGATCAGCTGGAAGGTCTGTTTTTTTGTTGAATTTTAGCTCTTTTAGAGTATTTTAGCTGGAGCAAGGGCTGCCTCAGTTACCAGATGTTTCTCTGTTCTTCAGTGTTTTTACACCGAGCAAACGAAGTAGAAAGTTGCATGTGCAGAATTGGGTAGTAACTTAGATTGTAGGTTGCTTCTTATCCCTCACTCAAGGCAGATGCATCTTGGAAATTAGATCGTATCTCAAGCTTAGATAGCCTAAGGCTTTGCCCAGGTGCCCATCCTCTAAGTGTCCTTCATGGCCTCGTGGGGCACAAGTTCCAGTGCTGAATTACTATTTATGAAAACTCTCCTAATCAGAATTTTCTCCTAATCTCTCCTAATGAGAATTTTCCTTGCAGAAACTTGGGATCTTAGGAGCTCATTCTTTTGCTCTGCACCTCCAAGGAGAGTCTGTTGCCTCCTCCCTCCAGGCTGACCTCAGATTCTGTCAGCCTGGGCAGGCATCTCTCTCAGCCTGTCCTTGTGTGCGATGTGTTCCAGCTCTGAACCTTTGTGGTGACCATCTGCTCCAGGCTCAGTGTTGGGAGGACAAAACCCAAAACCACATAGGTCATCTCAGAAGTGCTGAATAGAGGAGAAGAATGATTTCTTTCAACCTGCTGTGTCCACTCTAGCAGGTGCAGCCACCATGGGCTTGGCCTTCTCTGCCTCAGGGGCACACTGCTGGCTTGTCTTCAGCTTCTTGTCCCCTGGCTGTGATGGTGTAGTGACTGGTTTCTGTTAATTGCTCACTTTCATAGTTAGAAATCCTTATCTTTGTAAAGGAGGGTAAACATATTGGTTCACACCAACCAATATGTTGGTGTATTTCACACCAATTTACTTAAATGAACAAAGTGTAAACTTTTAATTGCATTTTGTTTTAACATTTACTCAGAGGATATTTTTTAAAAACATCCCTGAAATGCAAAACAGCTTTTTCTGGTTCTAAATATGTTGTGAATCTAAATGTATGATGAAGTTAGGCTTTTCTGTAACTGAGAAGATGTACTTAAAACTGTACTGTGTCATCTGTTACTTTCCCTTGGTGAAGCAGCCCATGCATCACTAATAAAAAAGACTTCTCTGTGCTTAGTTAAGTTATAGTTGCTTCTGTAGGTGGTACTAGAAGCACAAGACTGACTTCTGCCTATAGTGTGGGCACACTACTTGTGTGCGTTTCTTATTCAGTCTTGCAGACTCTTGTTCTTTGTTTAGGAAACAAGCTTGTGAAGAATAAAAACTTGTTTAAACTCCTTATTTCAGCTTACCTTAGTCTGAACACCAGAACATAGTGACAGTAATTAACTGAGCTTTTTACTAAATGAAAGAAGTCAGTGCCTTCAGATCTGATAAGCCTGTTGTAGGACTCTGGGCTAATTGCACAGTTGCTTAGCAGCAAAATGTAGCAAAATAGCCAGAAATTCAGTTTTAAGAGCTAGTCCTTATCACATAGCATCTCTATAACAAACACAGATGTTTCTAAGAGTCATGTGTTGGTGCTAGAATTTCTGGTTTGGCCCTTATGTGTGATCTTAAACTCTGAATTATTCTTGAGGCTGTCTTGGTGTGGATGAATTGTAGGTCACTTGCTCTGTGGTCCTTGTGCTGAACCTTGCTGTTAAAACAGGTGGAGGTGCTTGGTATTGACTCAGAGATGAGGAGGCCAAAAGTTTGGCATTGTAGGTGAAGGCAGCACATCACAGCTTCTAAACACTCTTGTTTTGTTCACAGCAAACTGAGTGCCATCAATGATGAATATATAAGGAACAGGGAAGAGTATGAAGAGGCTCAGGATGCAATTGTTAAGGAAATCATTAACATTGCTTCAGGTGAATATGCTACTGTTGATGTGTGTCACAGTCTGGAGTGCTGGGAGGACTGGCAGTTGCTTTGAGGGTCCTCTGCAGAGACAAACTGTAGCACTGCCCAAGGAATTAGTGTGAAAAGTGAGGTGTGGCTTTCAGGCAGCTGCTGAAAGTTCGAGATATGAATTGTCTTCTGTTACCAGACCCTTTCCTGGCATTGCTGCAGATGTGCAGTGGTGAGGGGTGTGCAAATGCTGATCCCATAATGGAACAAAAGTAAGGCTCTAAAGGCCACATCTATCCACCACCTACCTCCCTGACTCTGGGCATCTTCACCCAAACAGAAGATGTAAAGGACAGCAGAGGACTGAAGGAGTGGGACCTGAGGTCTGTGAAGAACACTGATATGCAATATAAGATCATTGCTTATATGGCAATATAAATTGTTTTCTAAGTTATTTCTATATATTTTGCTCCAAGATTGCCTGCTTACAGGGCATTCTTTACTATTCTTCACCAAAAGCAGAAGAGGCACTGGGGAATTTGGGCTGAGGACTCCAGTCCCTCATCCCTTTCACTGGAGAAAACCAAACACCAAAACTTAAAAGCTGGGGATGCCATCTAGTCTGGTGTCACAGGCACTGTATCTGGCAGACCTCTCCCTCCCATAATTGACACAAACATAGATGGCTGCTGTGTCTGAACTGTGTGTGCTGTGTCCCTGGTGTCTCCGCTTGCATGAGCATCAGAATGCAGTGCATTATTCAGGAAGGAAACTTACTCGATTTCCAGATGAGGGGAAATAATCAACATGGTCTCACCTCCTACCTTTCCTTAGTCTGAAGAAGTCCCCTTGGTATTCAAGGCTTTAGGATTACATCCTAGACTCTCACAGGAGGTGAGTTCCATCTTGAAGAAAATTGTTACTGCAGATGAATTAACTTGGTGGACTCAGTATAGGCTTCAAGGTACCTTCACAGCAAGAGCAAAAGAACTGCTAATGGCACTGAATTTGTCTTTCCTCAATGCAACCCAGGTTATGCAGAGCCCATACAGACAATGAATGATGTGATAGCTCAGCTGGATGCCATTGTCAGCTTTGCCCACGTGTCCAACGGAGCCCCCGTGCCCTTTGTCCGGCCCGTCATCCTGGAGAAGGGACAAGGCAGGATTGTCCTGAAGGCTGCCAGGCACCCCTGCATCGAAGTGCAGGATGAGGTGGCCTTCATCCCCAATGACATCACATTTGAGAAGGGCAAGCAGATGTTCCACATTATTACTGGTAAATATTTCTGTTCTCTTTTTAATTTGTTATTTACTTTATAAATCTCCTGAGTATTTCCAATAATGATGTCTTTAAAAAAAAACCCGACAAACCGACAACAAGCAAAACGAATCAGCAGCCTAATAAAATTCTGTCAAAACAATTTTTCTCATCAAGGGCGAGCAGTTACTTGTCTTTTTGCATGGGGAATAAGATTTAGCTCTGGAAAAGAAGGAAGGGTACTTGTAAGCTATTATTTATTCCTGTTATTGGTTATATATTTTTTGTAAAGTGTCCGTTCATGTGAAATGTTACCATTGACTGTGGGTATTCTACATGTTTCTGTACATATAGGCATATTTCTTATCATCCAAACCAGTAGTAATGGAATTGGTTATTGTGATTTTAGTTGTAGTGCACTGTTCGGAGAAGGTGATCACTAATGTACAAAGAGTTGGGAGGAAAAGAGAAGCTGCTGGGAAGTAGAAAATAAGAAATTAGTCCTTCCTTAAAGTAAGGCCTCAGTGGATGTAACTCCACAAGCCAGGCAGCCTCAGGAGCTGCAAAGCCTGACCCTGCTAAAATGATTTGGAAAATTCCACTAGGCATCAGCTGTACTGTAGCCACATAGGCACTTTTTGTAGGCAAGATTTTAAGCAGCCTCTTTGTTAGTGTTTTCTTTGTGAAGTATTAAACTTGATTTAAAATGCAAAACATGTTTCTATGACTGTACCATTTTTTACCCTTTTCTCTGGTGTAATTAAGATAATTTTACTACACACGAAAACATTTTTAGTGTTTATAGATTCTAATTGAATCTTAATTTCCATCCAGATGTCCCTGACATACGTTCTGAGTAGCAAAGATCTGGAATTAGAGAATGATTAACTAGCACTTCTAACATAATCAAAAAGAAAAACAGAAAATCTGAATAAATGCATGGTAACACGCTTCTTTTTCTGGTTAGCAAAAGTGTAAAATTGGTTTTAATTATCAGTTTTCTGGATAATGCTTTTTATTTCATTTTTACTTCAGTTGCAATTAACTAATTAATATCTGGGTTTCCTGATTCTGAATCACCCATTAGCTTGTACCCAGTCTGTAACTAAGCTGTTCCATTTTTATAGAGAAATTTTAATAGGTGTTTGAGGTAAAAACAAATTATTATAATTTTTAAAGAGAAATAAATACTGATGATTTTTAATTTAAAGCTTATTAGTTCTTATTTAGTTATGAACACATGTTTTAGGTGACTGCTTGTACTTTTGAAAAGTCACAAAACTTATGAAGGCCCCTAATGTTCTCTGATCACCTTTCTTTTGAAAAAGGAGCATTCAGTTAGACAAGCAAGCCTTGTTAGCCCTGGAACCACTTGTTACACCTGTTAGACAAGTTTGCTGCTCTTTTCTGGCAAGAGAGTAGTAAGTTGAAACACTCTTTTATTTTAATTTAGAGCCTGTTCTCCTGTTGAATTGTAAAATGATGATTTTTTTTTTTTTTTTTTTTAATTAATTTCTGGAAAATTTCTTCTTTAGGCCCTAACATGGGGGGAAAATCAACATACATCCGACAGACAGGGGTGATTGTTCTTATGGCCCAGATTGGGTGTTTTGTGCCATGTGAGTCTGCAGAGATCACCATTGTGGATTGTATCCTGGCTCGGGTGGGAGCAGGAGACAGCCAGCTGAAAGGAGTGTCTACTTTCATGGCTGAAATGCTGGAAACTGCTTCAATCCTTAGGCAAGTCCTGTGCTTTTGTTTGATTGTGTTAGTTGGGGTTGATGGGAAAAGGAGGCTCTCTAAGAAAAGTGCATTTAAGATTTTTCTTTTGTGGGGAATCTTAGTGGAGGATCTCAAGTTCTTTGTAGCTGGTTCATAAGTTCTTGAAGTAGCCTGCTGTTTATTCCAGTGGTCAATACAGAGCTGCTACCAAGAGGCCAAAGACTAAATGGGACAAAGAACCTAATTTGGAATGATCTGTGTGGTGCTGTGTCTGCACTCTGTAAAAAAAGAAGGCTCTTTTGCCTCTTCCATGCTCTGCATCCACAGCATAACTTGTGGTGCTCCAATATCCAGAGTTCATGCTGCTGTCAAATGTTACAAAATGCTCTTGTGTTTTTAGGACAGCAACTGAAAACTCCCTGATAATCATTGATGAGCTGGGAAGAGGAACTTCTACCTATGATGGCTTTGGCTTAGCATGGGCTATCTCAGAATACATTGCCAGCAAAATCTGTGGGTTTGCCATGTTTGCCACACACTTCCATGAGCTGACAGCTCTTGCTGACCAAGTGCCAACAGTAAATAACCTCCATGTCACTGCTCTGACCAGCGACGACACGCTGACGATGCTCTATCGTGTCAAGCAAGGTAAGGCTGTGTCTAAACTTCATCTTGCCCTGTGAGACAAAAACCTTAATGGAAAAAAATTACCCCCAAAATTCATGTCATACTCCAGGCTTAGGGTTTATAAGAGGCATATTCTTCTCTGTCCATAGACAGTGTGTATGGCAGGAGCTCTGTCCGTATGTAAACACCATTGGTGGTGATGTTGGTGATTATTTAAGATTTCTAGGCTATTTCTGCCACTCAAGGCAAAGCTTTTGAATCATTCCCTTTTTCTTTAATTTTCAAGTCAGAGAGAAGGGTTCCAGAAGGCTATTTTCTGTTTTCCTAAATCAGCCATTTCAACCTGCTGATGGAAGAGACTTACATTTCTGAAACTATTCTTTTAAAAGAAATAAGTACACCTTTTATGTGCTGACAGTTTTTAATAATGTCTGTTTCATTGTAATAGGACTTAGTCTTACATTGCCCAATTTATGCAGTAGTTTGATGTAGGAAAAATCATATGGGTAATTTTTAGCAAATGACATCATAGTGAAACAATGAGTAGCCCGTTTTGTTAGTGTAAGATCAGTTTAGATGTATTTAATTAAAGTCTTTTAGTGGATCCAGTTATTCCTTTCAGTATTAAATTAAACAATTTTTAATTAGGCATAAATTCCACCTATTCCTCTGGCTTCTCTATATCCCCCATCATTTATTTTTGCTCCCTTCAGCAGGAGCCTGTATTTATTGCTGAATAAAGCAGAGCTGTAACTGTGGCTTGCAAGGTGTGCCCATTTATGGCGTTCTAATTTAGTTGTGAACTCTGCAGTGATTTTGGATTGTTCTCAATAGAGCATATCAGTCCGGTTGGCAATCTCTGGGCTGAGATTTTGATTTTAAATATGGACAGAGTACTCTTTCTTACTCTGTATACCTCTTAATTTTCCTCAGCTGAGTTCCACAATCAAGTAATGAGTTAGATAACACTTGAATGGGTAGAACAGGGTTACTGTAGAACACTGGCTATCCCGGATCTGATACCTTGCTAACTTTTCTCCTATGACATTACTAATTGACTATTTCTTACTCATTTCTTCTGGTTTTAAATCCATGAAATTACATCATTTCTTGCCCTTAGGTTACATGTATGACCACTTCTAATTTTGTATTCCCCTCTGGCTATAATCCTGCAATTTGGTTTTGGGTACTTTTATGTAAAGCCTGGGAAACTGCTCTGAGCGAGGGGTATCACAGCAGGAGCAGAAGTACTGCTCTTTTCTGGCTTTGCTGAGAGTCTATTCAAAGCTGGGTGGATTAGCTCTGTCTGCCACAGCCCCTGTACCTTTAAACTCTCTTTCCTTGTCCTTTGGCATCTTCATTCCTTAGAAATGGGCACTGTTGGTGCACTTTCCTAGGGAATGCCCAGTCTTTGCTTGAATAATACTCCCAGGTGCTGTGGCCCTGGTTCCCAGCCAGGTTCTCCCCAGTGGAGAGGAGGTGTCTTTCCTAGTTCTTTCCTGGTCTGCTGTTGCCCATCTTCTCCAGCACATGTTGAGCTCCTTTCACAAAGTGAAGGTTCGTAGCCTCCTGAATGCCATGCTCAAATTGGTGCTTAAAAGGTGATTTAGTGTGGCATTGGAACTGAAGAAAAATAGTCAACAATTGCTGCAAGCATACATTGAAACTGAGTGGTTTTGGTGCATCAGGAGATGATGATGTACAGAATCTGCAAACAGGGCATCTTTATTTAGATGCCTTATTTTGAGCATGTTGGTTCAGGAGAGAATCAATATACACGATATCGAAATCTTCTACCTTCTAAATCCTTTGGAGCAGCAACTCCTACAATAAAAGCCCCTAATATTCCCCAGACAGCTGGGTGAGTTCTCTTTCTTCTACCCACTCCTTTTGTTTTTAAAACCTGTGTTTAATTCAACCATTCTGATCCTGATAAAAACAGCAGAAGCCCAGTTTCATGTTTTTCTACGATCGGTTTTGCCATTTTTAGTCATGCACATCTTTTTGTACACGCAGTGTCTTTCCATTCCATCCATTTTCTTAGAAGTGCTATTGAGCATGGAGACACAATATTTTTTACCTATCTACTTAAACCTCTGTCAGAGGAGATAACACTATGAAATGTTCATCTTTAAATACCTAGTCTCCAACTGGATATCCATTTTTCACCTAAGTTTTTGTATTTTGTGTTGTGCTCTTTCTCTTTTGGAATTATGTTGCTCCATCAAGGATGTGTGTACAGGCAGCTGGGATACTGCTGTGTTTTGAAACAAATAACAGGTTTGATGTCATTTGAAAAGTATAACTAAACCTGAAAAGCTTGACAAGGGACTTTCATACAGTGCTTTCAGCCCTGTCTTCATGCTTCAGGAGTGACAAAATCACTGGAAGAGGAGACACATGAAGAGCTGTTCTCCAGGCCTCTGCTCAGGATTCTCTGCGCTGAGAACTGAGTTACCTCTGGGTCTGGGGAGGTGTGTCTTATTAATACAAAATCAAGAAGATTAGTTTCTGCTTAAATGTGTTAATTTCCTTTAAGACACCTGTGAGGTTACAGAGTTAATAAAACAGAAAAATCTAAATGCTAAATTTTCCTTCACCTATTCTTTGGTTATCCAGTATTTAGTAGATGATTAGTTTAAAAACAAAGTCATTTTGCAAGTGTAATTAATTCATTCTTAACTCCTTGCTAGAGACCAGAATTAAAAGGATGCAGTAATATCTGTGGGAGGACAAATGGAATTATGATAATGTAAACAAATAAGAGTTGATAGATTTTTATCAGAGGGCTTTTGATACTGAAGTGAAAATTGTTTTATATAACTGTGTATAATTTATGTGTTTTGAGCAATTATGAGGACTTTTCTCAAACACATTATAAACAGTGTATTAATTGAAATAAGTGTGAAGCTACAGTTGGAAGATTTTGATACAGTTAAAGATGATGACTCCTGGAGACTGAGGAATTATGTGGTACAGATACAAAGGAGGAGAGGAATGATTGAGAATACAACATTTTTAATATTTATCTATACACACACACACATATATAGGTGTAGAGTAAATGTGAGAGATATCTATTAAAACATGCAAATTATTATATTCTACAGATTGTGCTGAATTACTTAAATAAAAATCATTGTTCAGTTTCATTCAAGGACTAGAGGGAAATTCTCTCTGCCTGAAGAATTTTCCATTTCTTCCTGAAGCACTTTGGAGCTCTGCAATTACTGCTCTAAAATAGAGCTTAATTAAATAAGAGCATATTCTTTAGTCTGTGTTATCATTTTTAGTAGAAAAGGTAAATCAGAAGGTGTTGGGGAGAACCAAATCATGTCACTCACTTAATTCTTCAGAACAGAGAACTATTACAAGCATGGCCATATAATCTCTGTGTAGCCATATTATCTTCTGAGAATTCCTAACTGTTGGCTTTTTTTCTCTGCATCCAGGTGTTTGTGACCAGAGTTTTGGAATACATGTAGCAGAGTTGGCAGCTTTCCCAAAACATGTGATAGAAAGTGCAAGAGAGAAAGCATTGGAGCTGGAGGAGTTTCAAAACATTGGCAAATCCAAGGAATATGAAGGAGAACCACCAGCCAAGAAATTATACAGAGAAAGAGAGGTTTGCTATCAGGAATAATTTTGTAAATTTGTTTTGCTGGAATAGCTGAAGCAAGATCGTTTAAGGATTCAGATTCCCCTAAAGCTTCAGGATAATTACATATAATGCATTTTTCTGTAACGAAATGTCTTGGCTATGATGTTCATTAGGAGTTGAAGAGGTGTTCAGGGATAATGGGTTTTGATTTAGATTAATTTCAAGTTAACATAGGCAAGAATTTTATCTGAAAACACAGATTTAAGATACAGCTTTTGTTACCAATGTGTAGAGTATTGTTGGCTCTGCAGCTGGGTCACACCTGGTTTTGCTCCCCTTTATCTGAGTGCTGAGTTCTTAGAGCCCAGCATGGTCAGATCTGTTCATACCAGAGAAAAGCTGAATTCCCAGCCTTCTCCTTTGTGCCCTTCCATGTCCCATCAGAACTGTCACATCTCAGAAGCTGATCGTATCCAAGAACATGGCAATTAGTACCTGGAATGTCTGATTTACAGGTGTCACAAAATGAAGTTTCTTTAAGGTTTCTTTCAATAGCCAGTAGTGTTAAGGAAAACTAAGGCTGCAGGAAGCTTTTTCAAAATATCCTGTGTCATCCTGTTACTGGATTAAGAGTCCTGACTGTGACATCTGCGGCAGCCTCCTGAGAAATCCACGTGCTGCTGCTTTGTGACTTGTGTTGGTTTTTGTCAGTAGTTGGGTCCTCATTGCTGCATTAATAGAAACCTTCCAGAGCTTAGTTGTGTCTCCCAGCAGTCAGCCTGAAACTCCACAGCCTTGTACCACATTTATCTCCCTCTGGCAACCTCGGTACTCCTCCGGTGTGTGGAAGTCTTGAAGTCTTAGTTCATGTCCAAAACACTTCCTACATTTAAAAAGCCTTTGCTCTAGACAGAGGCTGTCACCTGTTACTTTATTTTCAGTTTCAGAGGTCAACTGCATTTGTTATTCCTGGCTCAGTAAGTGGATCAAAACCTCTAGTTTGTTCTGCTTTTTACTGCCAGAAGGCTTTCCCTCCAGCTACCTCAGTTGCTCTACTATTACCTTTCCTGTGTCAGGTATCATGGTGAAGGAATTTCCAGATTAGTTGAACCAGGCTGCAGAGTCCTAAAGTGGTGTAAATTAAATTGGCATAGCAAACACTTGTGACAACTACAGCAGCATGTTTTATTCTTGGGTGTTTCAGTAATACATAATATTCCACAAACCCTCTAGGCAGTAGAATGGCAGAGCTTCTGGTGTTTCTAAAGAATTTGTCTGCCTTGGCTAACATCATTTGTAGAGGGAAAAGGCAGCTATTAATTTTTGGAAACTTCTGCACTGAAAACTACTGCATCAATCTTAAATGATAAGAGGAAAAACAAAGTAAACTTTTCAGTAGAACTCTAAAATGCACAGGACTAGACAAACTTCTGCATTCTGGACCAATTGTTTCCAATACAGGGATTCTGAATACTGTTCATTGCAATGTTTGTTCTTGCTATTCAAGTCAGATTGTTTAGAAGTTCCACTTTGCCTGTTTGTGTAAAAGCATATGCATAAAGCTTAATTATCATCTGTTCTCCTTGGTGACGGCCACTCTCCAGTTGCTTGGTTACAGTTTGTCCTTTCCTTTTGCATATTGAAACATTGCTTTTGATTGACAGTCCCTTCTAAAAGTAACTAGTTAGGGTAATAGGACCATTCTGGTGCTGTTACTGCTGGCAGTCCTCACCTCATGTGGCTGAACACTGGAATTAAATGTGGAACACTTACAGGAGATCACAGTGTTAAATACTGTATTTATGCTGATCAACTGGTGTTTTTTGCTCATGGATTGAAAAAGAACTCTTGGTACCAGCATAAGTGGTTTGTTCTGGTGTTCAGAACTTGATAGCTAGGACAAAAATAACCATGATTTTTGCTTGCACTGAGTTTCTGCTGATGAACAATACTTTGTGTCTGTAGGGAATTTGGAAAATTCCTGCTTGCAATCTAAACATCTTTTCTGTTTTCTTTTCCTTCTCTCCATTTCAGGAAGGTGAACGGATAATTCAGGATTTTCTTTGTCAAGTGAAAGCATTGCCCCTGAAAGATATGTCAGAAGAAGACATCAAAGTCAAGTTGAAGCAGCTGAGAAATGATGTGCTGGCAAAGAACAACGGTTTTGTGAATGAAATAATTTCTCGAACCAAAGTTACATGATGACATGTGCAAGAACAGGATACAGCTCTTGAAGCATATTTTGTATTGAAAGAACTGTAATTTTCTTGTCTTGTAGCTTTTATACTTTATGATACTTGTACTGATTTATGTAGGCATTTTTTGTTGGATTGTAATTATTTTGTAAAAATTTCTGAGCACATTACGTGCCAGATTCCTGCTTTATTTGGGTTCCTTTTGTCCTTTTAGAAGTTTGCAATAAAATGTTTTTTCATATTGAGAATTGACTGCACAAACAAAATGTGTAATACTTTACCAGAAGTGTGCTAGAAAGTCTTAACAGTTGAGGTGTCAAACAATTGCCAGAGCCTTGGAAAGCAGCGGTGCGTACAAAAATCTTTGTCCTAGACCATGATTTCTTTTTGTGTGATGCAATTATATTAATGAAGTCACTGAAGATTTAGTAATGCTATGTTAGTGCTCCATTAGAGAAAAACATCCAAGTGTGCCCAGGTAGCCAAGAAGGCATCCTGGCCTGTATTAGCCAGCGTGGCCAGCAGGACCAGGGCAGGGATTGTCCCCCTGTACTTGGCACTGGTGAGGCTACACCTCAAGTGCTGCATCCAGTTCTGGGCCTCTCACTGCAGGAAACACATTGAGGGGCTGGAGAGACTCTAGAGAAAGGCAAAGGAGCTGGGGAAGGGTCTGGAGCACGAGTCAGAGGAGCAGCTGAGGAGCTGGGAGTGTTCAGTCTGAAGAAAAGGAGGCTCAGGGGAGACCTTACCACTCTCTACAACTCCCTGGAAAGAGGTTGTAGCAGAGTGGGCAACAGTCTCATCTCTCAAATAACAAGTGATAGGACAAGAAGAAACAGGCTCAAATTGCGCCAGAGAAGTTTTAGATTGGGTATTAGGAAAAATTTCTTCACCAAAAGGGTTGTCAAACCATGGAACAGGCCACCCGGAGAAATGTCAGAGTCCTCCACCACCCTGGCGGTGTTCATGATGCAGATGTGGCACTCAGGGGACATGTTTCAGTGGTGGCCTTCACAGTGCTGGGTTAACAGTTGGACTCCATAATCTTTGGTCTTTTCCAACCAGATGTTTCTGTGGTTTGTCAGAAATTTTCTGCATGTGTACCTGCACAGGGCTCGGGAGCGGTGAGGTGGGTGGGTGGGTGGATTTTTTTTGTTTGCTGTGTGAATGGTAATGCTTGAGTCAAATATACTACTGGCCTGCTCTTCCTGCCTGAGTTGTGATAACATGCATATTTTGGTGGTTTTGTAATGTAAGCAGAGGCTGGGGTGAAGTTACATCTTTAACTGGAATGTCTGAGTTGGCCATGATTAGTGAGGGCTGTCTGCAGAGTAAGAATACATTGATTTTTATCTGATGGTCTCTCATTGAGACAGTTTGAAAGCATGCTTGTACAAGCTTATTTTCTCCTTGAAATCTGGCATTTTAAATAGTAGCTGAAGAATACTACCTATATTTAAAACTGTCAGCGTTGAAAGACTAATGGGAAAAGGTGTTTGTTGCAGGAGATGATAGAAATAAAGTCATGCTGAAGATGAAGGCAAACTCTTGCTGTTTTCAGAGATTGCATCAGTGGGTGTGTGCTGGGGACAGCAGTGCTGCTGCTAGAGCTGTGCTACAGCCCTGTGTCAGGGATTAATGTGTTGCAGTGGTCTGCATTTAAGTAGTCATAAAAGAGGTGTGATACTCAGTTTGCTGTTGGATAATGCTTGTACTTAGACCAGAACTGGGACATACTAGATCTACTTAACAAAAGCACAAAAGGTTTGTTTGAGAGGTTGGGGTGCTGCATAACAACTTTTGGGCCTTTAAATTAAAATACATTCTACTTAAAAAGATGAAAGCAGATTTGCATTTACAAACAGCACAGTTGATGCATGGTCTGGAAAAGCATGTGAATGGAAAAAATCTGTTGCATAAAGTTACAATGTATGTTTTTGCCGTTTCAACCAGCAAGGTATCCAAAAATGTTGGATTAAACTGCTTTAGGTGTTGCTAGAAATGGGCAGTTCCTGCGAGACTGGAATGGCTGGGAGTGACAGCCTCTTCCTGTGTGTGCTCAGGTCCCTGTGGTCTGAGCAAAGATGCCCCTTGCTCAGTGTTGTGTCCATGTGACCAAGAGAACAGGCATAAAACCATCAGAGCTCATCTCTTCCAGGAACTTCTCTGCTTTCCCTTTGACCCTGTGTGCATTTTTAAGTGTCTGCTTAGCCAAGGGGATCCTTACTGAGCTGCCACCAGCAAGAGGGGCCACTTCTTTGCTTTGAACCTGCTTCCCAATTTCCCTCAGTCCCATTTATGTTCTTTGTGTCCACTCCTTCCATTCTGGATGTGGTGCATCACTTCTGTGTGTCTGCAGTGTGCTGAGGACAGGCTGCTTTTATTTTTGTATTGCAGTTGGAGGCTGATAAAGCTGCTCCTGTGTGGCCAGATTTGCCAGTCTGAGGGTGAAAGGTGCTTGTGTTACGCGGGAGTGATGGACCAGCTCTGGGCAGCACCTTCTGTGTGCTTCAGAAAGGGTCTCGTGTATCTGCAGCAAAGAAGATTCACTTTCTCTCATGCCCTTCAACACTCACAAGGAAGAAAGGTGCAAGTTAACGGGATTTTAAAACTAATCTTTTGAACTGTTTTTCTCTTCTGCACTACACTTCCCCCTCCCTCTGCTGCTGGATATAGGCAAGAGAAGATCAGGCAGGGTTAAGTCTCCATATGTCAGTGCTGCTTGCAAACTGGGTTACAGGTACTGTGATTTCATGTGAGCAGGCGGGGTGGCTATTTTTGCTCCTTCCAATATAGCTTTTTGTTCAGAAATGTACCTATGGGGCAGGAGCAATTCTAGAACTTGGCTGCTTATTGCAGAGCTGTGCCAGGGATGTAAAGATTATCAAAGTTTGCAAAGGAAATAACGAGGCCGTTGAGCAGAGAGGCTGTGTACTGTTAGCCTTGAATAAAGATGCAAGGCTCTCTCTGCTCATTCACCTGAGAGAGCTTGGCACTGAATGCTGCAGGCAAGTGGTCTTTTTGGTCTCTGCTGTCACTGTTCATCTGGAAAGCTCTTTATGAAGAGAACTGCATTAGATGGGGTAAAACAAAAGAGGGGACATGAGCAGACACTGACAGAATTCATTTTCCTTTGGTGATTTCACTGCCCTTTTAGTGATCAGGATCAAACTCTCTGTGTGCAGGAGCACCTGGGAGCCAGCCTGATGAGAAAATGTTGGGTTTATCTCTTGGGTGGTGGTCTAAGGCTGCAGTTAGGGTTGGATGAGTCCAGGGATCAAGCTCACAAATCCAGGTGGCACTGCCTGCCAGTTCGGGACTCGGCTCTGCATGTTCCAGCTTGCAGCTGTGCTGCTCATCTCAAATAATAATGCACTTGCCAAGTGGCTCTGTGTCTCTTTCCACCACTGGAGCTGAGGTGGTTCTGGAATCAGGAATGGCACTGGGGTGAGTCCTTGCCCACTGGCAGCTGCACTGACACTGGCTTGAGGAGACTTTCAGTCCTCGGAGAGCTTTGGATCCCTGCTGGTGACAGCTGGCCTGTTGGTGGCCTGGCTTTCCTGAACAGCAACTTTGCATGAGCTCTTGGTGCTTGTAGCTGTTCTGGGCTGACAGGCACCCTGTGAGTGACTGGGAGTGCCCAGACACAGGGAAGCCCAGGCAAGAGCTCACTGCTGAGGTCTGAGATTGTGGGAGTTTCACCTGTTTGGTGTGAGATTACGGTGACGGTTTAATCTGGTTTTCATGGCACTAATGTAATGAGTTTTCGAACACCCAGCCACTGCACAGGCTGAGCAATTTCTCTGGCCACCAAGCAGTGAGACAATTGGTCTTGCTATTCTGCAGTGGGGCAGATTTGTTTGAAAAATCAAGGGAGAGCAGGTGTTGCTCTGCATCTGAAGTAGCATAAGCACTGAATTCTTTGCCTCCTCATGACCTGGGAAGAAGGAAAACAAGCAGCCTCAGGAGCCTGAAGCCTTAAAATACAGGGGAAAGATGCTGTCATCTTTCTGAGATGGCTGCAACCCTTGCAGGTATAACTTGGCTCTTGATGCTGTTTGCTGAAAGAGCCTTGTTAGCAGTTGTCTCTCAGATATTCCTGTTCTTCTCTCAGCCTTGCAGCTGCCTTTCCCAGCCTGTTGCCTTTCCTCTCTGTACTCCTGCCAAGCTCCTGCACTGTTCCTGCACACAGGAGCACCTTGCCATGCTCCTGTTATGTATGTGTGTCTCTCTCAGCTGCCAGCAATGCTTTTTATTTGCATGGGATGGGACAGGGGTAGATACATCCCTGCATGTGCTGCTTTGCCAGTCAAATTGAGAGGGACCAACCTCTGCTGCTGAAGAGGGAAGTGACAATTTTTGATCATTTTTAGTGGCAGCTGGGACTTACCCTCCTGACACAGTGTCCCCTGTGACCTGACCCAGCAGCAGTGCCTGTGGCTGAGGGACACAACAGTGTAAAGCAGGTGACAGGTTGTGTTTGCTCCTGCAGCTGTAGTGAGTAGTGCTTTCCTAGAGGTGAGAAAATGTATTTGCCTTTGTGGAAAAGGCACCTGGTTTGAGCTGCTGGATTTCTGTGGCAGTTTCCTTAAGGATGTAATCGTTGTCTTTGTGGGGATGTTTGGAAAGCTGAAAACAGCTGTGCTAAACAACCAGAGCTGAGGGAAAAGCTGAGAATAAATAGCCTGTGCTTATGAGAACATTTCCCCTGCTGATCCAGCCCGTCCTGCTGCACGCTGCAAAGTCACTGCTTGTCAGGGCGATGTGCTCGCACAGGAGGTGGCTTCAATGTGCTCTTTCTTTCCCCAAATTTAGGCAACTGTTCCCCTGTGAGTTGCTGTGGACTCTGGCAATGGGCCCAGCTGCCATGGTGAAGAGCAGCCCTGCACAGGGAGGGCTGCTGCACCTCACTCTGGCAGCCTGCTCCCATCTCCAACCCGCTGCTGGACCGTGCTGTGGGGGAGGCAGGAAACTGGGCAGCACTCCTAAAATATCTGTGTCTGCCTGATGATGCTGCTTTATACCCTGAGGAACATCAATTTTTTTCATACTGAGATTTTGAAATATCTTCTGCCCTGCCTCTTTCTTTTCATGCCCAAAACTTCAGGAAAATGTACACCACTGTGGTCTTCAGACCAGAGATTGTCAGTCTTTTTAGCATGCCTGCTGCTTTCCCTTGTGTGGCTGTTCCCCCCTGCCTCTGACAGTGACTCCAAGCTTTGAAATCTCTCTGCACCCACCTGACCCCATCCAGAGCTGCCTGGGGACCTGTTCTCCCTGTGCAAGTGCAGCCAGAGTGGCACTGCAGGGAGACAGAGAGAGCCAGCAAACTGTGCCATGTGCTGCACCTCCTCCCCAGGGCCTGTGGTTCAACAAAAAACACTCTACAAAGGATCAAAGCCTAGCTGTCAGGATATGGTCCCAAGCCTTGCAAGGAATGACAGCATGTGTTACCATGGTGCAAGCCTTGAGGATTTCAGGTGATTGGGGAAATGCTGTTCAGAAGCAATTCTCTTCTGCCTGGATATTTGCAGTAATTCTTCCTCGTGTCTTTCTGCTCGAGGTTGTTGCCAACCTGAATGTCCCTTCCTTGGTTTTCAGGGTCTCAACATAATGGCAAGTAGTTTCCTTATGCTTTCATGTGCTAATGAAGAAAGTAGAAACAAAAGCCAAGCTTCATATCAATGTTCAACACCCAAATTATCAGCAAGATGATTCTGATGCTCATTTTGGTGCAGATGCTCTGGCTGTAGTCTTTTTTTCGCTATGACCTGGGAGGGCAGCGTAGGAGTTTTGGTTTCTGTACCTACTGGCTCTTTTCACCTTGGGCAGTAGTAGATTTTTCAAGCTCATGCTCCCTTTCTGCTTGCAGGAAGTCATCTTTCATATCTTCATTCTGCTGTGGCATTTATCATTCAGTTCAGGGACACTGGGATGCACTGTGGCAATTCACTTGCACCTCGGTGGCAATCAATGACATTAAAAGGGAAAAAAAAGAAGCCTACTTTGTGCCTGCTGTATAAAAGGATGTGTATTATAGTGCCCAAGGCTGATGCTGTAGTGCAGGAAATCAGGGGATGCCTGTGAGCTCTGTGAGATGCTCCCTCTCTCTGTGGATGTACATCCCCAGTGAAACTCAAGGAGCCCCCGTGGTTTAAACTCTACAGTTCTTCCTGCTGGCACAAAAGCCTGAGATGACAGGAGTGACTGGGGCAGCTCTGATAGTGCAGAGTCCACAGCATGGTCTCCTTTGGTCCAATTTGGAGGCAGCCTGGTTGCTGTAAGAGCCCTGGCCCCCAGCACAGGCTGGCCTTTCTCTGGAAGTGTTCTGGAAGGTGCTGTTTCAGCACGCGTTTGGCCAGTGCCATTTTGGTCAAGTTATTCCCTTTAACTTAAAAAAAGTCATCTGAGATCAAAACCACCTGTTTGAGGCTGCCCCAGAAAATGAGCAACACTTGCTGAGCAGGCAGTGGACCACCAGCACTATGAAACACCTGCCTGGCTGGATGGCTTGCTCAAAATACTTGAAATTCTGAGGGGGAAGCTCCTGTGGGACCCCAGCTTGGACCTGCCCTCACAGTGCAGTGACACAGCCCTGGAGCAGAGCTGACCTGGCTCTAGCAGACCTGAGTCATATTCCTGGTCATCTGATGCACAATTTCCCCTACAGGAGCATTTTAACGGCTCCTTTTTTTTAATATTTTTTTTTTTATATTTGGAGTCTGGGAAGGAAATCATATTCCAAAAGGGAAACCTTGCAGAAGCTCCTCTCTCTGTGCTTCTGTGGCTGGATTTCAAGCACGATGTAGTATGATACAACACTGGTTATGAGAAAACTGCAGTGCTGTTTATCTTTCTGCTGTAGAGAGGCACAGGATTGACTCTGTAATCTCTCTTGTAAGAGATGTGCTCATTCAGTGTGAATCAGAGGAGCTGCATGAAGTAAATGGTTTTTTTTTACCCTGAGATTAGACTGGCTGTTGATTTGGCCCATGAATCCTCGCTAATGCTGTTGTGCTCTCAGTAGTTCTCAATGGTTTAATTTCTCTCTGGAGTGTAGTTTGTAGATAAAAGTGTAATTTTCTTACTGGAAAACTTCGAAAGCTGATGAGTATCTTACCCATTAGTATTACAAAGTTCAGTTTTACTGGTTTTTTTAAGAATGAGAACTGGTCTCCATCAGTGACTAGATGCTCATTTATCCTGTGCACGAGAGGAAATCAAACCATCCAAGGCTTTGCTACACCTCCCACGCATCCTGAGGCGTGCACTTCTTAAGATTTTTCTTTTCCTGTTACCCTTATCAAAGGATATCATGCAAGGCATCAGGATACTTAAAGGTGTTTAATGTGAACAAGGAGTTTTTTTGGGGGTAGGGCAACCAGTGCAGTAATCTGACCCGAAAACTTGCTCTTTGGGCCTTCCAGGAGGACACAGTAGCATGGAAGGGATGCCTGGTATGAAATCCTGAGCTGCTGTGCCTGTTTTGGGCCAGTCCCTTTATGAGTCCTGCCTAAGCAGCATCTTCATCTGAATGGGGAAATTTAGTCTAGAAAATAGGTTGCAAATGCATCTAGTCTATAGAGAGCAGGCAGCCAATACTGCATTTCCCAGGGAGCTCAAAGAAACCTCCATAACCATCAGTCAGGAGGATTTTGGAAAACCTTCCCACAGCTGTAGTGGTCAAGTTCCTTATCTGCCTTTGAGATGGCATTGGACACCTTTGATTGCTGAAGGAGGGATGCTCTTCTCTGCCTCTGCTGCAGTTTAGTGTGTCCCCAGGCACAGTCCTGCTTTGCACTGTAGCCAGCACAGTTCAAATGCACAATGTAAATTCCTCTGGTTTTAGTGCTGTGGAAGTGGATAGACAAACAGGGAGGAGAGGAGGAGCCCTGCCATGAGGAGCATGTGCTTTAATTGCAGTGGTACAAATGCAGAACCACAGTATTTTCACTTCACGTACCACAGGCTGCTCGATTTTGCTGTTATCTGAGTTAGTGACAGAACTTGCACCAATTTGAATGGAGCAGGATGAGGTCACCATGAGTCTGTGTGTGATGTTTCAATTCTCACTTCCCTGGGTAGTGAAAACAAGCCCTGAGCCCTTTGAAATTGAACGGGATCCTGAACCTGAAGGCTGAAGTGTGGGGCAGGTGAGAGAGGCTGCAATTTTTGGATGTCCTTCACATGCTGCTGTAAAAAAGTCACACAAGCAAACAAACCAACAAAAGCTGTCTGCACTCAGAAAATAGTCTTGTTTCTTCTTTTAAAAAATGTATACACTAGCAAGGCCTTTCAATTCCAGCTGAGGAGGGAAGTGGCTGCAAAGATCGATGCTCCTGAACGTGTGCAGGCAGAACAGCTCCAGGACTCGGATGGCAGAAAGCTTGACGCCATCAGGTTGTCTTGTGCCTGCTGAAAATCCCTTCTAGAAATTTCTAGAAACCTTTCTAGAAACGCTTTTCCCCACTGTTCTTCACCCTCTGTAAGGCCACGCTAAAAACATCCATGGGAGTGGACAAGCTGTGATGAGTAGGATGTGAGTCCCTATGGCAGAGTGTGAGCTGTGGAAAAACCCTGGCTGGGCTCTGCTTGTAGCAGTTTCAGAGAGACCAGCTAGAAACCAGCCTAACAAAAATAAGTTCTCAGCTCCAATGTACCCTGAAAATCAGCAGTTCCTGTCTTAAAATGGATTGAGTGGCCAAAAATGGTTGCTGGAAAAGCTATATAGAAAGATGGTGTTCTTTATCCAGTTCATAGTGGAAAAGCACACGGACAGACATCCTCATGGATGTCCTGAAAGGAGACAGGCTCTTTGCTTCCCCCCTGAAGCAGGACCCTACATAAAATCACTTGAGTGTCACCCTCGCTCCCCCACTCAGCCCCTCTCTGGGGAGAGCAGCATTTATTCCAACCCATATTTTTAGTGGCTTGCAACTCTGTAGCTTGTCCAGATAGGAATGCCCATTGATAATATACTGGAATTGGACTGACTGAATTTGTTCAGCAGTGGGGAGAAGAAAATCCATGTGGGGACCCATCACTTCTCTCTCCCTGGGGTATCTCCACAGCCTGTGGCGTTTAAACCCCAGTGGAGAAAACCTTTGCAGTTTGAACCAACACCACACCACTCACAAGGCAAATATTGCCTACTCAGAGCTCTCCTCCTGCTCTCAACATCCACCTTGCAGATGCTTAAATACCACCCACAACAAATTTCCTGCCTGCACAAGAAAGCACTGAACCAAGCAGGAACAAACTCTCTGAAGGATGATGCTCCCAGACTCCCAGAGCTGCCAGCTTTGTGTATTAAACACTAATGGGGTCCTAGAAAAATACTGGAGGGTATAGGACTGATGCTAATAACATCCAGCTGACGTTTCTCGGGTTTTAAAAGATGTTTGAGCAAAGATGACTGACAATGCTGCATGATGCAGTAAATGCATCCTCACCTGACTATGTGGGGTGCTACTGGTGCTGACTTGACCATATCAAAATCATCTCTTGCCCTGAGAAACCTTCCCCTTGGCCCTGGGCATCTGTGGCTACCAGCAGTGTCTTGGAATGATTTTCTTTGTGGGGGCTGTTTCTCTCCTGGCAGGTTGTGCAGATCCTCTGTGTCAGCACCACATTTTCATCAGAAGTGGGAGATGTGGGAATGGTGCCACTGCTGAGCCAAAGGGCTGATGGGCAGAGAGGAAATGTACCAGATAAACAGGATGAGAGGAAATAGATTGGATATTAGGAAACAATTTTTCATGGAAAAGGTTGTCAACTATTGGAACAGGCTACCCAGGGAAGTGGTGGAGTCACCATCCCAGGAGATATTTAAAAGTGATGCAGATGTGGCACTCGTGGACATGGTTTAGTGGTGGACTTGGCAGTGCTGGGTTAGTGATTGGGCTTGGTGATCTTACAGGTCTTTCCCAACCTTAATAATTCTGTAATTCTATGATTCTCTGAAAGAATCTGCAAGCAGCAGTGTCACCCTGAACACCAGGCTCCTGCCAACCCACCAGCCCTCCTTTCGTTCTGCTGGGCAAGGACAATTTCTTTAAAACCCTTTAATAAAATTATATTCTTAAAAAAATGGCTTTTGAGTCTCCTCTGCTGGAGTTGTTATGTATTTATTTGCTTGAAGGGCATCCAGGAGCACTTCTTTGGGCACCAGTGCCAAACCATCTTCTGCTTGCAAATGGGATGGATGCTGGCAGTGCTCTGGGTGCTGCCCCAGGGCTGACAAGGGAGCTGAGTGTCACAATGTCTGCACAACTGCTGCCATGCCTGGGGCCCTGTGGCACTGCAGCAGATGTAGATGCCCAACAGGCACCTTGCCAGGGAGACCTGGGCACTGTGGTGGCAGCCATTCCTCTGCCCAGAGTTTGGATCATGAGGTGTCCTGCAGGTCTGACCAAAGTGAGAGGTAGGAAGGTGAGAAATGGCTAAAACACCCCAGCTGATGTGCTGAGACACCCATGGTGTCCCCATCCCTCTCAGTTGTGCAGGAATAGCCCTGGGAGAAGGGTCTGCTGAGATGGATGCTGGCCAGTCTCTAAATGCAGCCCAAATTCCCCCAGAGCCACCCAGGTCTCCCCACATTTGGCTCTAGGGCTTTGGGTATCTGCCCCCGTGCATGGCAGTGCACAGGGAGTTATCCCCCACCTGCCCTGGCTGCTGCCTCTGCCTGTGTGAAGTTGTATTTTCTTGCTGGGGACTTGTACAGAGGGTGTGTGAGCCCTCTCTTATGGTATGTGCTGGCTGTACCCATGTTCAGCTGTGGAAAAGCAAGCAAGGGCACCCATGACAAGAGGTGGGATTTTGCACTGCTTATGTTTCCATCTGCTTTGGAAAGTAAAATTACGTGCTCTAGAAAGAAAGTGCTGTGATATTTCTGGGGACTTTCCAGCAGAACCTGTCTGTGGCTCCAGATTTCTCTGTAGTCTCTGCTCTTTTGTGGGTGAAACCAATCAAAAAGAGTGAACAATCCCTCACAGTTGTTTTCACGTGCACTTCTGAAGTAATTTTTTACAGCAATGCAATGTAGATCAAAATGCATTTAGGTTGGGATGTGATACCATAAAAAAACTTCTAAAAAGTTAGCTCGTTGACTTTTCACTGCCTAGGTACAAAGCAAAAATAAAGAAACTTTTAGGATAGCTTTTAAAATTGCTGAGAGATGCAGCTGTCTTTTCACTGGCAGTTTCAAAACCTAGAGCTATGCTTTTTTTAGACTACTTTGATAAATGGATGTTTTGTTACAATCCCACTGAGCTGAGCTGCTTTCAGACTTCTGCTTCCTAATTCTGATACCTGCACGATGGGAGGATTTGTCCCCATCAGTTTTTTAGGTGGCAACATCTGCTTTCAGCTCTTTCAATTGCCTTTAATAACAATACTCTCTGTATTGCCTGGTGTCCACTTCTACCAACTTTGTGTGCACAGGGGAGTTGGTTTGGTGAAAAATTCAGAAACTGCTGAATATTTTGCTTTTCTGTTGGAGCCAAGGTGCTCAAAATTTGTAGGGTCAAGACTCTGATCATCTTCAGGAGAAACCACACAGAAAAATGTGCTGCCTACAGCATGGTCTGGGGCTCAAGGATCTGCTCTAAATTCCTGCACAGAACTCCCATGTTGTGGTGGACAAGTCCTTGACTTCCTGGTATCTTTCTGTGTACAGAGTCACAGAATCATTCAGGTTGGAGAAGACTCACAAGACCATCAAATAATGTATATGAAACGAGGGTGCCAAAAATGTCTCATTGAGAGGCTTGAGGAGAAGCTTACAGCTGGTCACGAGATGCTTGGAAATCACCAGCGACAGAAGGGAGCCGAGATGGAGAATCTGATTCATCCACGGGCTTCTCGTTATTGATAATGCTCTGAGGGGCTAGAAAAATGGTAATTGCTCTTCAGATGGAAACAGTGACTAAAAAATTATCTTGATGGTTCGTTTTTTTCCTCTGAAGGGCTGTGGATACAGCCTGTAACTGCCTGTAACAATTTTTAATATGAGGTAATTTCTGCTTTAATGATCTTGCAGATCTCAAGGATATGCTAACATTTACCATCCACTATTAGATCTACATAGGAATATTTCACTTCTTCAGTACTAGCACAGATGATGCTCATGAGAGATTGCTTAATTATACCTACATTTTGGAAGATGAGAGATAAAAATAAATATTGGTACAAATCAACATGATTATATGGGTATGAATAATCTTGTCCATATTGGCTTTTTCCTTTCCAATTGCCGATGGTTTTTACCTGATTTGCAGAGATTTCAGGGATGAGTGTTCTTCTCCCTGCACAATTTAGATGAATTGGTTTGAGTTTGCATTGTAAATGCAGTTGATGTAATGAGACATGGGTTGTTGCAGCTCCTGGCATGGAGTGCAGAAGAAGAATTCTGGCTCTGTTTGACCAGGCAGGAGTGAGCTGGGAAGAGCCTGAAGAATGGATAAAGCAAAGGTGCCCCTTCATCTTACCCCAGAGGAGTCCTTCTGGTTTGGTCCCTCCATTGAATTAATCAGTTGATTTTCCATGCCATTAAGCTGCAGTAGTGGGTTAGGCTGAATAGTTTTTCCTCCCTGGACATCACAGGTTAAGAAATCCCTCATTTGAAAGACTATCAAACTCCCACACACTTCCTGCTAAAAGAGCAAAGACTTGGAGTCACTTGTCCCATATAATCTCTCCAGGAAGGGGTAGGGATGGCCACTCAGAGAGGATGGAGGATTTATCTCTGTTGGGAGGCAGAAGATCTGAGGAGCAGCACAGAACTCGTCTATCAGTTTCCATGTGCCTCTAGTGCCCAGGCCTGCATGGCAGGAGACCAAACCATTCTGAAAGCAGAGAGGTGTCATCAGATGGCCACTCTTAGCACAGCAAACCCAGGCCCATCAGTTATGGCTGCACTGGATCCTCCCCACCAAGTATCTTGTTATTCCTTTCTCTGGTTTACTAGGGGCATAAGAAGGTCAGAATCGTTTCCTTGGCCAAGGGAGCCATAAATGCAGTATTTTGCCAGCTGATTGACATTTTGGTGGTGATGGACATATGGCCATAAAACTTTGCCCAACAGGCATCCACTTGTAGCTGTTGGGGCGAGGGAAGGGGGCTTCCTCTCCTAATTCTGCCAATATGCCCAAAGGGAAAGTGCCCCCAGTTGTTTGCCACAGCTCCAGGGCTGGGTCACTCAAGACCATCTCCCTTGGTGTCAACATGGTGTGTGTGTTAAAGGCAATCAGAAGTTTTCGTGCAGAAGATCTGTGACACTCAAACGTCAATAAATTCCAAAATAAAGGGTTTGATCATAGCATTATAAACTTCCCACATGAACCATTTTGAATGACTGGAGGGTGACAATCTAAATATAAATGCAATTTCTTTTTTAAAACTGACTTCAGGCACATATATACAGCTTCGGTTGACTTTCAAGAGGAGTCTGTGGGAACATCTGACAGCAAAATTAAGTTCTATGTTTCTTGTGGGAGTTCGTTTCCTCCAAAAACAGCAAACGCCTTGATTCCCCAGCACTCAGATTTTTAAACCTGTAATCCTAGCAGGATATGAACTGTTTTTAACTACCCCCAGTGACAGAATCCTGTCCTTTGAAGGAACCACTCGGGGTGTGAAGGGGAACAAGGACATTTAGCGCAAATGCGAGGGTGTGATTCATTTTCAGAGCTGCTGCGGTGATCAGCTCAGCCACGGAGGTTTTGGCACCGATTTCAGCAGGGCACAAGGTCACACACAGCTCTTGTGTTAGGTTGGGAGAATAAAGCAGTGGGAAGGAAACAGGCAGAGGAATAAATGGGGTAAGAGACCAATTAAAGTGGATAAAAACACAGAGAAAAACAGTGGGCATGGTGAGGGCTTTAACGACTTGTACAGCACATTTCAAGGGTATTTCAGGTGAAACCTCTTTTGGAACACTCATTCAAATAGCGTCATTTCCACCAAAATAACCGGTTACATGACTAGGGTGAGGTGGATTTTCACCTTTATATAATCCTCCTGTATAAATGCAACAGTTGCACAAAATGTACTTTTCAGATACGGTGTAGAGAGAATCACAGTCACAGAATCACAGAATCAGTTAGGTTGGTAAAGACCTCTGAGATCATCCAGCCCAACCTTTGAACACCACATCAGCCTGGCCATGGCACTGAGTGCCCCATCCAGTCATTTCTTGAACACCGCCAGGGATGGTGACTCCACCACCTCCCTGGGCAGCCCATTCTGATTCCTGACAACCCCTTCCATGAAGAAATTCTTCCTGATGTCCAACATGAACCGCCCCTGGGACAGCTTGAGGATGTGTCCTCCACTCTTGTTGCTGGTTGCCTGGGAGAAAAGACCCAGCCACACCTGGCCACAACCTCCTTTCAGGGAGTTGCAGAGAGTGATAAGGTCTCCCCTGAGCTTCCTCTCCTCCAGGCTAAACACCCCCAGCATCCCCAGTCACTCCTCATGGGATTTACCCTCTAGACCCTTCACCAGCTTCATTCTCTGGATTTACTCCAGCACCCTGAAGCTGTCAGAGTGTTTCTGGGTGTGTGTGTGATCAGGTGCCCACTGCAGATGGAAGGACAATGAAACTCAGTCCCAGAAAAACCCAGGAGCGGTCATCTCAACCCGATGAAGTTTGCAGCTTGGTGTCTGGAACCACTGAAAACTCCAATACACAATTAAACCCCAAATCTCAGTGCACAAGGTCAAATAAATCACCTGTAATTGCCTCATCCCCATGCAGGACTCTGTCCAGCACATTTGCTTCTCTCAAAATTAAGGCTACATCTCCTGCTGTGTCTCAGTGAACTGGGAACAGGATGGGAGTGTCAGGAATGCCCATGTGCCCATTGTGGGGGTGCTGGAAAGGAGGGAAGCCAGGGTGGCACAGCAGTGACATGCCAGCAGGCAGCCTGGACACAGAGCCAGTATTGGTATGAGCATGGCATAAAATCCCAGCAACAGATTTGGGAACTCAAGGCAGCCCCACCATCCCAGGAATGTAAATATAAATGCAGCTCTTATTGGAGGGTTGGATCCTGCTGCAGTAAATTGGATTAAGGGCTATTTTTACATTCCTGCCTCTGGAGAGGGTTTTGGGGGCCTGGAGGCAGATGCATGTCCTGGCTGGGTACTGGAAGCCCTGGATCCACTCCTGGAGGGGTCACCAAGGGTCTGATCAAGACCGCCCAGGCTTACCTGAGGGCAGCATGGATCAGCTTCCCACAGCAGCAGAAACAAGGGAAATCATCTCCCAGTGAGCTTGCTGCCTTCTTCCACCTCCTGATACGCACCAAGGCTGAATGCTTTCACAGTGCCCTCCTGCCTACACCAGGACAAGCCACGTGAGAGACCTCAGGAGCAGCTGTGGGAGCTGTGCTCATCCAGGTGAGTTTTCTCCTCCACTCCTTTGCTTTGTTGCGTTCCTGGAGAGCAGAGCTCAGAGAATATTTTTCCCATTAGGAAATGAGCTGAGGTAGCTGGTGGCTCCTCAGGGACATATTCGCAATTCAGGTAGGCACTTGAACAGAAATATCAAAATAAGAGTGGTGTAAAAAGGGTAATAATTAAAACCAAAAAAAGGTATTTTCTGTTTTTCTGTAAATATGAGTATCTATCAGATTAGTAGGATTTTCCCAGCACACTCTATGATGGAGAACTTTATGGCTGGGACTGTAAAGAATTTGAAACAGTCTGAAAATCTTAACTTCTTTGAAGCATGGGAGAATTATTCAATTTCACCTGAATAAATTCCAAGGGAATTGGACTCCCAGCACAGCAATTCTGGGGACACCCAACATCAGTGAAATGAGTGCTAAACAGCCAAAAATTTCCCTCTCCCCTTCACTGCTGGGCCCAGCTTAACTTCTGGTGCCTGCAACTCTTCCACCCTTATCCTTTCTGCTGATAAAATAAGTGGTGTGTGTTTTGGAGGCAGGGGCTGTCACACCAGCCCTCGCAGGTTTTGTGTCTGCCTGGACACTCCACAGCAGGAGCCATGCACAGCCTGTGCCCAGCACCAGCTCCTGCTGGGGCCTGTTTTATTCAGCTGAGGAGATGGGGACAGCAATAGAGCTTAGGCTGGGTTTATTAACCAGAAAGGTTTGCCCTCTGGGTCCCTGTTATCTGGCAAGATTAGCAAGCCTCCACGTTTGGTGCAGTGACGTTTCTCTGTTCGCAGTGTGATCGATCTTTTAAGTGCCTTTCTAGTCAATATCAAAATTCCCGAGATTTATCTTAATACCTTGGACAGATGGCTTCTATTGATTTGAATGGAAGTTGTGGAGAGGGGATATATCAGGAGTTCCCTGTAACTGTTTACAGAGCAAACAGCTTCCATCTGCTCTCTCTTTTACTGCAGAGCAAAGGATCACTCAGCTGCAGAATTTAACAGATGACCATCGGGTCCCTTGGAAGCACATCCCATCAAGTGTTATCCCACCTGCCTCTGCTCAACCATACACAGTGTACCCAATATCTGGGGAGCTGTGGGATTTCTCACATGGCTCTGAGGTCTCCACACATTTCCAAGGGGTCTCTCACCCAGGAGGTGCTTCTGCCTCACCTCCCTCTCTCCATGCTCAGAAGGAAAAACAAGAGCACTCGCATACACATCCCAGGCAACATTTTTTCTCCTGTTTATTTCAAAAGTCTTTGAAATAGCTAATTGCAACATTCCAAACGCCACCTGGAATTTGACATCCTCCCAGATGTACAGAATTCATACTCGACCATGTTTCACGGCATTAAAAACACACAGGAATGTTCCCTGGACACCTTCAGTGGGTTCTTCCACAGTCTCATTGACCACCAGCTCTACACATCCTCTGCCAATGCCTCTGCACTGCTCTGCACAGCAGCTGCACATCAGCTGCCTCTGCCTCCTGCATCCATAACCGTGTTTCTGTGAATGAAGGGGTGCCAAGCCCAAAATACCCATTTTTGTCCACAAACTGTATATAACGAACCAGCAGAAACGTGATCCGCATTTGATTGGCTTTGTATATGGCTTTTAGTCCTCTTCATTCAAAGATCTTACAATGGAAAAGTCCTGAGCTGACATCAAAAATGGGACTGATTCATTAAGAGCACTCACAATTATGGTAAGAGTTGGAGGCTAAGTTCCTGTCAATCCAGAATTAAAGCATTTTTAAAACTGCCACTTGTTTAAACAGATTTCCATCTTGAAATTTATTCCAGTTTAATGTTTTGCCAGGAAGCATTATCTGAAAGAGAGTAAAAATCTATGTTTTCCAATCAATGATTTACAGGAACTTACGTTTCTTCATTTCACCTCTTAACTTGGTAAACACAACCAAAACTGTGATGGAAAAATACATGCATCTCCTTTTGACTTCTAACAGGCATTTAAGTCATTTAATCTATTTAATTAGGCTATTAACTACCTGCAATTCAGCCAAGTTACTCCAGATTCAAGCCACAGGAATGCTTGCTTCTTAGAACCCTACCATGACTTTTGGCTTATTTAGGTAATCTCTGTGTGGTTCAACTCTTTGGGAGTATGTTGAGTGATGTCAGGCACTGGCTGCAGCTATTTCTGGGTGGCAAAATGTCCTTTTTTTTCTGACCAACATTCAGCTGAAATTCCTCTTGGCTGTTAAAAATGTCCCTGGCTAATACCCATATACACCAGTGACAGTAAATTGCTTGTGTAACACTTGCTGCCATCCTCTGATTTCAGTAGCAGGGATGTGAAATGTCCCTAACAGAGTAGAAACAGCTGCAGAAACTTGTTCAAAAAGTGCCATTTTGGTGCTGCAGCTCTTTGCAGGGCAATGTCCAGCACCCCCAACATCCAGCTGATGCTCTCCTGAACCCAAACTTCTCCCACTGCCAAGAAAACATCTAGCTGCTGCAGACTAGAGGCAGCTCTGCTCACAGCCTTTGCATGTGAGATCCTTATTACCTCATTTATGATTATTTTGCTTTTCTGAAATGCTGGTAACAGCTGTTTTGGTTTTCTGTTTGGAGATTTTTCCTCCTTTTTTTGAAAAACCATGACCACTTGAAGGTCAGCCGCCAAATGGACTGAATGATCAGTGCAGGAAAATTGAAAATCACAACATCTTGTGTGTAGGTTGTGAATAATGGGCAACATCCTTTTGATCATTACCAATAGAAAATGCTCTCTGTGTTTTCCACTGGTTTCAACCCATTAAGAAGGCAGGGATAAGAGCACATTGCTGATGATTTGCACCACTCTCCTGGCAGTACAATCCCTGGCTGCAGACCACGGGCTGGCAGTGGGATGGCTCCCACCCCAACGGGGGCTTGGCTGGAGGAGGCAGCTGTGGTTTGCCATGACATTCAACTGCTCTCCAAAAACCACAGACACCCCAAGGCAGGGCCATTTTGTCCCTTTCCTGCTGGGGACTGGACCAATACTCATGGTCTCTGGACCATGGGCATGCTTAAATTTGGGGATGGAGGCAAGTTCACCACTGAATGATGTGCAGACCAAGGTATGTCCTCAAGATGCATTTTGCTTTCACACAGATAAAGAAAATACAAGCCTTGCATACCCTGGTGCTGGCAGAAACCAAGGTTTTTTCCCAAAAGATGCAGGTGCACTGAGCACTGGAAAAGAATGATAATTTTGTGACACATGCCTGAGCTTTGGGGTCCAAATGTATATTTTAGCACCTTACTTTCTGTTCAGAACACGACTTACTTTTGTTGATTCACTGTGCTGGTAAGACAATTTTTCTTGTTTTTACTGATAAAGATCTCTTAGCAAATACAGCCAGACTTGTTAATTGATTCATCTTGTAATATTTATGTATGCTGTCATCATAAAAAAAGCCTAAACAAATCTCTCTATCCGATTTATGAGGAAAGAAGGATCACTGCAGGATTACTGCTGTGCCAGTGCAGAGGCACTGCAAAGAATGAAATGAGTCGACAGCTGCACCTATGTCCCAAACACTCCAGTTTCAGAACAACACAGGGCTCAGAGGTGGCCAGAAACAGCCTAGCAAAGGCTACAGCACTTTCCTGTGCTTCTCAAGAGAAGCTCAATGCAATGTCCATCTTCTTTTTTACTTTTTTAAATACTGGCAAACATCTCCTGAGGCTCAGCAAAGGCAACTGCCTGGGTTCACCCAGCCAAGCTGCTTTAACTACCCCAGTGCCAACTCCCAGCCACCCAACCAACCTCCAAAATAACATCTTTGTGCATCAAGAGTCTGTCCATCACTCTTGGCACTTTTATCACTTTTTTGATAAAAGTGGTTAGCAGTCAGTGAACCATGTGATTTTTCTTTGCTTGAATTGGAATTACATCAGCATGCCCTTGGTTTGCAATGGCCAAACGGGTACAAATATCCAGGTTTTGAAGGTTTATACATGCAATTCTGTTTGCAGCAACCAGGCAGGCTCAGTTTCAATCCCTCCAGAAGCTCTGCTTGTAGGAGCAAATGTACAGCACAGGGCATTTTCCAAATGGGATTTTGAATTTGAAACAAATTAGATAAAATGGGCAAATTAAATAGGCAAGTCTTTTTACACAAAACTGAATCATTAGCATCCTTCACAGAATTCCTGTCAAGCAATTCTGTTAGTAGAAAAAATATTCAGTCTGCTAATTCCAACCATGATGTAATTTACAATCAGATTTTATATTTTATAGAACAATTTAAAAAAGAAAAATGTTCGGAAAAGTGACTTATTTTGGTGTGTCTGGGAACATTTGCTTGTGTTAATATGCCAGCTATTTGCAATCAATTCAAAAGGAAAGTGACACCAACTAGAAAACAGCACAGAACTGATCATTCCTTCCAGAACTCAATGCAAAAGTGAGCAAATACCAAAACCAGGGGAACTAGCTCCAGAAGTAAAATTTTGAGGTTTGTAGCAGGAGATAGCAATGCCAGCTCAGTTAAAGGTATCTACCAAGATGTGCCCTTTCAAAAAGAAACAAAATAAACAGGAATAATTTTCAACAGATTATCTCGAAACTTGAGTAATTTAAATTGGCTGGAAATTTGGAACAAGTATTTTTTTGTGAGAGTATCCAACAAAGTAGTATTCCAGTGAGCTAAAAATGGGTTTGTATATGTAGAATTGTAGCATTTTTATTTTTGTAAATAAACAATGTTTACACACACACACAAAAAACCCCAAACAATCCCCAAAGCATTTTTTAGATGTTGTGCTTTCAGATACTGAGGTTTTACAATAAAACTGGAACTGAATTCTTGCACTGCCTGTGCAGCCCATGGATGTTACTACGAGCAAAAATTTCCTGGACGTAATTTTACTTGCATGGAATAGGAAATTATACCCAATGAGGAAACCTGGTGTTTCATTTGAACATTCTCAGAAATACCAGTAATTTTTTTAATGCTGTTTATGTATGTTATTATAAAAGCATTAATTTTGCATTGACTCACTGGCTTTAAATAGAACTCCTACAGTCTGCAAAGTACAAAAGGAATATGGGAACATCTTTGTACTCCTTCCTTAGGTTTGAAAAAGCATCAACACTTGGGATGTTGATGTTACACATTTTTAAACCCACCTACATCCTCATGCCAAGTCTGGGCTTGGGAGCTGGCTGGGACACACCTGGGCATGCTCTGGGACTAGGAGGACTTGGAGGCATGGGAATCTGCACCTATGACACACCCAAAATACTGATCATCACTGTAAGGGACCAGCATGGCTGCTTTCCCAGTAATGAGCTGGGCATTTGTCTTCCTAAAACCAGCCCTGAATGGAGATGGTGACTGGAAGTGCGTGGTCCCTCTTCCCCCATGTCTCACAAAATACTTCTCTCCATGTTCCAGACGAGGTAGCTGACGCCACAGGAGCTCCTTGGGGGGTGACAGTGTCATCATTGTGTGATGAGGAATAAACGCACGAGCGAATGCAAAGCTCTTTGGTTTTCTGCTGGGTTTGCTGGAGAACATTTCTAAGCCTCCCCCTTTCCCCACGCTTTACATTCCTCAATAACAGCACACTTGCTGAACTTTTTTCCCTCATGCTAAATCACCAGACTGTTGGGTAATCTGCAATAAACTGTATCTGCATTTATTCTCTCATTTTTTTTCCAGAAAAAGGATGAAACACAATACATTGGAAGGCTGCAGGTCTGCAGACATACTTCAAAGCTAAACTACACCACTCTGGAACCCTAAAGTTTCAATTTGACCTTAGACCTCACTTTGCCTATGCAAAATGTAGGGCAACTGCATTTTCTTTTTGAGGGTTTAAAGAGATATTGTAATTAAAGGGTGGATGTTACCCCTTCAGCAAACAAAAAGAGGAAGAAAAAAGGTGTGTGTCTTTATTGGTAGCTGAATTCAGACTGTGGTCATGTAAACTAAAGTAGTCCTTCCTCAGTGCCACTGCTACACAACATATTTATAATGCATAATGAACCACTTACTGTGTATGTGCTAACATGCACAGCCTTTGTGTCAAATCTCAGTGGAATTGTCTGTACTTTCCTTTATTTTCCACAATGTAGTGCTTCTGTTTCCCTAGGATTCATGAAAGCATTAATTTGAGCTCAAATAGGGACATATTCACAAAAAAAAGGAACTGCATATTGGTTGTACAATGTGCAATGCACCTTTCATTACTTATTTTGTGTGGGTCAAGTTTTAATTTTTCCTAATTGAATTTATTATGAAACACAGCATTTATTGTATTATTTAAATGTAACACTGCAAATGTGTGTTGGTTTGGAAAGGCACATTAGTGATCCAATTAGAGCAGAAGCCATACCCACAGATTTGCTAGGCTAGCAATCAGCAAAGTACGATTTTGTTGAGATTAGCTCTGAACATTCACTGCAATGATTTGCCACTGAATATTTTTCAAGTTAAAGGTTAGAAAAATACTAAAATGTGAGAATGGTCTCATTGCTACAGCTAATTTCCATATAGTCATAAATTCATCCCACACAGGCAATCAGGTTTATACTGAGCCCACATGCCTGGCTATATGACCTCCACTGCTGCTAAAATCTTTCTTTCAGCAGCAAGGCATGACTGAAATATGGGTAAATGGTCATAGCACACCCAAATTTTCAGCCACAGAAACCTGGGGAGGAGAAAAGACTGAGAGCCAGGGCTGAAGCCATGCTGGAACAGCAGCACTACCAACAGGGGCATTTCTGGGTAACCTGATCACAGCACAGGGAAGTCCCAGAGAGCTCTAGTGGGATTCATGTCTTCCACCAGTAATTCTGGTTGCAACCAGAGCTGGTAGCTGCCTAAAGACCCTTGGTATGCATTGCTGTGCAATGCTTCTTCTGCAGGGAGACAGGCAAAGCGCAGCCTTGTCCCTCAGACGCTGCTGTCCGCGGCCCAGGGCACTGAGATTGCTCTGAACATCTGCATGGTCTGAAGGATGTCCTTTGCATTGCAAGGAAATAAAGAGCCATCTGCATTTCTTCAAAATGAGAACTGTGTTTGCAGATGGGAAGAAACCAATGAGAACCAGATGACATCTTGGTGCAAACTCCAGATTTAGTCCCAGACACACACAGGGAAGACAGACCCCAAGAGGTCAACGTAGTGACCTGCCAAATGAAATTACTTGTTTTACAAGAAATTACTCCTTGTGACTGTTCTGTGTTGAGCTCCAGGGTTAAGAGAAGATGTCACTTGAATGTGGTCATTGTTGCTCATTAATTTTCACCAAAATTTTAATTTTCATCTGCAAGGTATTAGTGCAGATGCTGGGCAAATGTGGTATCTGCTTTGTCCAAGCAGCTCACACCCGTGCCATTGCTGTTCTCACTAGAAGCCACCTCACAGGAAGTCCTAATTCCTGCAGCTTCCTGCTGCTCCTGAATGCTCTTCCCTGGGCTCAGGCAGCAAAAGATCTCGGGGACAGGGTCTGAGCTCAGGTCTGTGCTGCCTGTAGGCTCAGCAGGCAGCTGGGATGTCTTGGTCTGTGCCAGCCAGGAGTTAATGCTGCTGTTCTACAGGGTGGTGCAGAGGGGGTTGTATCAAGGAAGATGAACTTCTAGAACCTAAGTCAACTGCATTCTTTCAAGGCTATCCTTGATATCCATAATAAAATTTGAAAAAACCCAAACATTTCAAGAATGTAATACAACTCCCAAGTTACCTGAAAAGAAAGTGCAATCTAGTGCAGTGTGCTTTCACTTTCCCACTCTTTTCCTTCCGTTTCCTTGTGGTTTCTTGTGCTTCAGCCTGTGTCCAGGTACTGCTGGTATCTGCTTTGTCTGTGAAAATGAAATATCAGGAGGAATTGCAATTGGTGCACATTTAGGGGTTAATTCACAAACAGAGCAGGCTGCCCTGGGGAATCAGAGTTGGACCACGCACAATAAATGAGTTAGGTGCCTAAGCCTGGCATGTTTGAAGAGGAGTTGTCATTAAAAGAAAAGCTAAAGGAAGAGTACAAGGGACTAGGAAAGACTGATCTCAAACCTCCTATGTCCTCTTGGCTCGTGTTCTCATGCACAGGGATGATGGGTGCCCAGGCAGGGTCAGTAGGCTGAAGAGTAGAGATTCGGAGCTTGGTTTCCATGCATCCTTTGAAAAATGCTTCTGCTACTGAGTATGAGGGAACTGTAAGGCACCCTTTGGCAGATGCTCCCCAGTGAGACCCAGCTCAGTAACTGTGCTCTGACCCTCTCATAAACTGAGCAATGCTGAGCCAGATGGGTTTGGGGATTTTTACAGGACTTCAATATGACCTGGGGGGTCCCTCTGGTTGACTTACATCAGCTTCTGGGGATACGTGACCTGCAAACAATAGGGCCACTGGTAAATAACTGGGCATGCACCTTCTAAGCCTCTGAGGCTAAAGAAAAGCAGAATGGAGATTATCAAGAACCTTGGGTGCAAGTAAACATTAGATCTAAGTGAACAGAGCAGCAATCTGATGCCCAAATCTCTTGAGATGCCCAGCTCTAGGAGCTGGTCCAACTTCCTCTGGAGTTAAAAGGAACTGCAAAGGCACTGCCTGTAAGGGCACCCCTGTGACCAATGGTACCTGAAAGGCTTGGAAACATTTCAATCATGTTACAGCAGACTGTGTGCCTGCTTTGCCTGGACTCAGAAAAAGTACAGAGGAGGTATGTACAATTTCATATTACTTCACTGTATTTCCCAGGCTGGAACAAGTAGTTTCAAAACAATTCACAAATTTACAGTTGAAACAGGATTCTAATCGTAGTTATAATATTTATCCTTTAAAAACAACTCCCTGAAAAAACCCCCTTAACTTGTAAATTTGTTACCATAAAAATAAGAGTTCTTGAGCTCACAGAATGTAGATACATTTGAGCACATTTTTATGAGGGAAATATTAAACAGGTAATTCTGCTGTGGCTTGGGGTCCTACCTGTTCGAACTCCTAAGTCCTTTGGGACAGAGCCTGCCCTGATTTATGTATAGTTCTAATGAGTAATAGTCCCCATAATGACAAATGCACCAAGATACAACCCCAAGAGAGGTCGGGCTGCAAAAAAAGAGCAGGGTCCCATTTACAGTCTTAATAAACAAACACATAGTTAGAGATTTACCCACGGGGGTAATCTCAAGGGGAAAAAACAAATTTTCATTCTTTTGGTTCCCAGCCTGTGCTATTTCCCTTGCATTTCTGGAAGACACCTTCCTGAACTGGATCTTCCAGGAGTCAGAGTCTTTTCCAGACCATGACCTGTCCCTGTACATCCTGCCTAAATTTATCCTTCAGTGGGCTTCAAGAGGAGCACCAGACACCTCTTCCTGCCTCCTTAAAGAGGATGAGTGCACAGACAGGAAGGCACTCTGACAGATGGACCTTGAGGAGTCTCTCTACCACCAAGAAAGCTCCTGCCTCTTGAATGCAGCCCCTACCATATCACAGAATCTTAAGTGTGAGTCTGTACCAGCTGGAAACACATTACAGTCATCACTGCCTGTTTCTGGCCAAACACATCTTGATAAAAGCTGTGACATTTACAGTGTGATACAGACCCAAGTGTGATGGTTTATCTGCAGCTCTGATTCCTTTTTGTGAGGAAAAAGATACATTCACCGCCATAATTCAGCTGGCAGGCTCAGGTGTGCAAAACTTCAAATTTAAATTTAATTTTCCAAGGGTAAATTCGAAAACATTTTGCACTGCTACAAGTTTAAAAGAAAGCAAAAATGATGGCTACTCCAAACCCATGCAAAACAAAGTAAGTAAATAGATAAAATACCCATATGAAACGTCATGGAAATATTTTCAAACATTTCTAATGCTCCTAGTTTGTGTTCATCAGCTTGTTCAATTTACTCAGTGACCAACCTACTACTCAAGGTCTTGCCTACAATTTTCCAGTAAGTTTCCAAGCAAAGGCTTCTCAGAATATAAGCTTAAGTTTTGTTGCTTGGAACCAGCAGAAGCCTTTTTATTATCTTCACAGTGTAGCAGAGACAATTTAGAGAAATGATCCAGAGCTGTGCATGTATTTTTGAAAGAGGTTTGCAGCAAATCCTCTGCATCCATTTGTCATGCTGAACTATACACTCTAGACCAGGTTTGCTTTTGGTTCTTCAGTGGTTTGGGCTAGCACAGGTGAAAATATGGCTTAAGATGGTAGCAGCAACAGCCAAAGGCCAATTTATGACTTGGTATCAACATTTTGGGGGAAGCCAGTTTCTGGGGGTACTCCAAAGCAATGCTGTTCTGTACAACCTGCAGAGTCACATTTGTGCTAATAAAGTACAGGGCTGGGGCCCTCAAAGAACTGCAAGGAAATTCTTTGCACGAGTCTGTGCACCAATACTGCAGAAGTAAAATATGCAAATTTAGGACAACAGAGAACCTACATTCATTTTAGTGAGTTATTTCAATGAGAAAATAACGAAATAAGCATTTTCGTGGTGACACAAACATTTGACACCAGAGGTACACACCAGCTTCTCCTGCATTACATGAAGTCAGTTCTGAAGATGACAATTGACTCTTTTCTGTTATTCAGTAGGTAGGAACAGTTTTGTACACTTTAACATGGTTTTTGATAATCCCGTGACTTTTAAGAGTTAGGTGGCAGGTGGTCTTTCAGACAAACCTGGCTAAACCCCATCATTTGTAGGAGGGGAGTTCAGTCCCTTCCATCCTCTGCCACCAAAGTCAGTGGGATTATTAAAGTGAAGCACTGTCACCCTAAAGCTGGTGTGATGACAGTCACCCACGTGTGTGTCATATAGAGGCCTGCTATGAGGAATTGCTGAAGAGCACTGAGTACAAGGCTCAGGACCAGATCCAGACTTGAGCAAACTGTGAGATACTGGTTAGCCAAAACTTACCAACCCCATGTGTGAATCTGGAGCCCAGCTTGCCCACGTTATGCCTTTTAACAGAGCTTGGGTTCAGGCTCTGTTCTGAGGAAGAGCATTTTGGTTTTGACACCATCCAAACCATGCATACCATCCTTCCATAATTGCACCAGATTCTGCATCAAAGACATCCAAGTCTCATTTAAAACCCCCTTAGGGGAAAATTGTAACATAATGGTAAAGATCTCACTGCATATTAGAGAAAACTTATAAAACCCCCAGAAAGTAAAACGCTGAACACCCAATGAATACCAAGGCTGTCTCTGAAATTTAAAACTTTCCAGTAGCTTTCAGTGGTCATTCCACCCTAACCGCCATTTTATTTTTATTTAAGAAACAAAAAAATTCCAAAAACTCTACCTAGAATCACTTGTTTCTGCCAAGCGGTTGTTCATGATGGCCAGAGCCCCCACCCCCGCAGAGAAACCGTTCTGTCTCGTATTGATAGAGACATTCCTCGGGTAGCCGTTGGCCGTCTCGGACAACTGCTTCTGCAAAATGGCCAGGGAGACTTTGCTGGACGCTGTGAGCTCCCTCATGGAGATCATCTCTCCAGAGAGCCTCCTGCCTTCGGTGTCACTGTCGTACTGTCCGTCAGCGTCCATGGCGATGTTGTGGCGGCGCAGGCGGGCTCCTGGGGTGATGGCGTTGCGACGGCTGAGGCGGGTACTGGATTTATGGCACTTCGGGCAACATCTGCATTCAAATTTTTTCAACACCCAGTTCAAAATTTGTTTGATTACGATTGAGATGACATTAAAAAGGGAGTATATGCAACATACCCCCATTAATATAAATACGAAGTTCCCAAATCTGTATAATCCCTGATGTTGATAGGCAGCGCTTTGGCTGCTTACCAAATCTCCAAAGCCGATGGTGCTGAAGGTGACAAAGCAATAATATAAGGAGTCAAAGTAGTTCCATCCTTCCACTGCCGTGTACATGGCGGAGGCGCAGCAGGAAAGGGTAACAGCAAAAATTCCCAGGATGAGCATCACGTGGTAGACGGACGGCTTCCAGCCCACGAGGCTGCCCACCCCGGACACAGCTGGCCCCCTTCGGAAGTTGGGAGGTAGGAGACCACTTCTTCGCAGCTGTCTCTCGTAGCACGCCTTCATGATGAACGCCAGGAGGGAGATGATGCGCTCCAAGAAGAGGTTGAAGAAGAGGATCGTCCCAGCACACCCAAAAAGGCCATAAATGATGAGGAATACTTTTCCAGCCACGGTTGCGGGTGTGGTCATTCCAAAACCTACGGTGCGGAGATAAACGTGCAATGTTAATGACATGGATTCTCACACGTAAGCTCAGGGTATATGTACCTTTACAAGGCTCCAGTCTCATTGGACAAAAGGAGTGTTATCTCTAAGTCATCTTAGCCCAACAAGAAACCAAGTTAGGTAAAGAAGGAAGAAAGCACCACAAAGTTTGAAAAGATAACTACAAATCAAAAGTGAGCAAAAAATCTTTGTAAGATGAAAGGCAGCTCCGTAGTAACAGAGCAACACCACTTGAAATGCAGGTGGAAGACTTACTGAGCCCAAACCTTTTCAAGGTGGGATGAGGTGAAGAAGCCATTACCCTGCTCCCACGTGTGTCAGCCATCAGGACCTGATGGAAAGTTTAAGTTCTCTGCTCACAAGCTGTAACTCAGTGTAACATTTTTTACAGGGGTCTGATTATACCATTCCCACTGAGAAGATGGAAATTTTCAGGTTGTATAACAGGAAAAAACCAAATTTCCCAAATATTAAATATTGTTTTAAAAATAACAGCACTTCAAAGTCCTTTCCAAGCCCCAGCTGTGACCAGCCCACCTGGTATCACCACAGAGGGAAGGAAAAGCCATCACACTGCAGAGCTGCCTGGCAGACTGGGGGAATTGAGAATTACAGCAGAGAAAAACACTGCTGCAGAGTTAAACAGAAAAATCAGAGTATACAAACTCTGGGAAGATCCAGCAACAATATTAATTCACCTCTTCTTCATATGAATTACTTATTGTAGTATTACTTATGACATTACTCATACACATGGTTTTATAACTAAGCAGTAATGTCTTGTAGCTACAGATGGTTAAATAACAGCAAAAGTGAACTTAAAGCTGCATGCAAATAAATACAGTAAGTTTACTCCATGTTATTTGCTGATACCAGTTATCTTATGAAAAAGATTACATGTATTTCACATCCTATCTCAGGAAGATTCTTCTGAAATTCAGTTCTGCAGGTATTGCCCTTCTTTTGCTATTCTTCCCTGTAAAAACACTGGCTCAGGCAAAGAGCATATCGACAGGATTAAGGTGACTGCTTATGTCCCATGAATAAATAACCACATCTAATCTAAATTAAGGGTTTGTGAAAAATCCACCTTCTGAAATTTCATTGCTGTAGTGTTCCACCAAAATACTAAGCAAGTAACACATTCAAGGATGTAAATATCAACATCAGGGTACATAAACAGAAGTTTGTGAAGAAACAACATGAAGCATAATGAAATCATTACAGAGCATAATGAAATCATTAAATCCAGTTTATTACCATGATACACCTTTATAAACAGCAACAGGAATATACTGCCTATATATAATGAGCTGAGATTGCTGCTTGAGCAATATATTTATTTTTTGCAATGGTTGAATTTTTCTGGGTAGTTTATATGTGCTCCCTTCCTACTTTGTTGATAGAGAATTTCCCATTGGTTGATAGAAAAATGTAAATGCTCATGACAAGTAAACTCAGTATGTTTTCAGTGACATGAAGATGCACGAGGGAAGAGGTGGTCCTACTTTCACAGCACATTTGGCGGGCTCAGAAATAGCTGTGTGTCAGCAAGTCAGACTATACCTCGTAATTTGAATAACCTGATCTAGTGAAAGGTGTCCCTGTCCATGTGAATAGATGACCTTTCAAGTCCCTTCCAACTCAAACCATTCTATGATTTTATCATCAAAAGTGCCATTGTAAAAGGAGTATTTTGTGCAAAAGTCTGAAAAATTTGCAGTTATTACCAAAGATATTACCAAAGAGGTCATTATATTTCGCTTTCTGGACCCACTGTCTCTCCATTTTGCAGTGTTAACAAAACCACCTTTGAGCAGACCTCACCAAGCCTGCCTTGGGCTCAGAGAAGTTCTCAATTCCTTCTTTTTTGTGGGGGGGACCTGTTCTTTGGATTGGGCTGGCTGCTAGCAGGAGTCTTCTCATTTAATGATGAATATCCATACGTGCCTGGTCCTCAGAAGGAGCTGGGGAGCCTGTTGTGGTTGCCAACTAGGGATACACAGCCAACTTGTTATGGAGAAGGCATCTGTTCGCCTGTGCCTTGTCAGCAAAGCACTTAAACATGTGCTTCACAGCAAGCATGTGAACATCACCATCAAAATAAATGGGTTTATTGTCACACATACGGCTAGACACACTTATTAATTAGGGGAAAAAAAAGAGATAGCGACAGTTTGGATCGAGCTGTAAATGTGCTGAGGCTTTTCAGTGTTTTCTGGTAATCATTCAAGAGAAGTGGTGAAGTTTTGTATTTTTGATGCTGTTTGTTTCATCAAGATCTTCTGAAGCAAAATGTTACCAAAATTCAGTATGTAGCTATGCAAGGTGAAAGGGCCCATCACAGCAATGAGAGTGCTAAGAAATACATAGAACAGGCAAAAAGTGAGGCCAGGCAAACAAAGAATCATTTAGGTTGGAAAAGACCTTTGCGACCATTAAGTCCAACTGTCACCCCAGCACTGCCAAGCCACACTAAAACACGTCCCCTAGGTCACCAGCTAGCTGAAGGAAGCACTCATGGGCTCTCCATGCAGGATATTCCTCTGCCAGCTGTGTTTGTCCCTTGGTGTCACCCTGACCACGCTGACTTGGCCCCGGTATGGTCTGTACTCATTTCTGAGCTGAGCCCCCGCCCAGGGCTGAGAACACCGTGATGCCTGGAGGAAGCAAACTCACCCAGAACTGCCTAAGCTTCCAACATATCACAAGGGAAAAAGCTCAACAGGGCTTTGCAGTTTTGATGGCCCTGAGACATATTTTACAGGTGCCTTGGGGCTGATGCAATATTTGAACCTCCCTCATTGTCAGTTCTGCCCCACCACTTCAGATACAGGCAGCATTCATTTCAGCTGGTGGATATTTCTCCTCTCCAAACAAAGAGATTTAGTAGAGATGAGCTGATAAAAACTCCCTTCAGCAGCCTCTCATGGTTAAGTGCTGGCATTTGATGAGACCCTCATCCTGACTTGCATAACAGGTTTGTGGCTACAATTCTGCTCATCTGGAGTTTTAAATTACTTAAACTAGGGATGGATTCAAGAGGTAGAACAGATGGACAAACTTGTGACATATGCTTCCTGTTGCTCTTGCTTTCTTTTCTTTTACCCACTTTCTTATGAGTAAGAGATGGTTGATGCCAGAAGACAGAAAGGAATAGCAGCTTTAGTACTTGTGAGCTCTCCTCTCAGTCAAATTACTTTGGCAATTACCTTGTCTTACTATATTTTGAGATTAAAGGGGGTGACAGTTTTGCAGTAAGGACATATTTACCCAGAGATGCAATGAAGTTTTGGTCACTTCAAAAACTGCACACAAGAAAGTCACAAAAACTGAACACAAGAAAAGGCATAATGTGTTCCTGCCTCTTTCAGCCACTCCAGTTCTTCTTATGCAGGTGTCCTGCCACAGGACTTCACTCACACAGCAGGTCAGCACACTGGAGCAGTCCTTTGAAACCCCAGAGTGAAACAGCACTTGGATCATCAGAGTAGCATCACCTCTATACCACTACACAACCCTCACGTAGTTGTATCTAAAGAAATCAAAAGAAACTAAAATGGTCGAAACTAACTTTCTAAACAAATGGTTCCCTAGGGATCAACAACAACAGAAACAACTATAACCAGAATGCTGCTTCCAGAGGGAAAGAAGTTCTTGCAACATTAAGGTTAAGTGATGGGGGTTACAAAACGAAGACAGAAAAACAAAGAGCTATTAATTTTGTTTTGTGTCTGTTCCCCAATTGCTTTACTTCATAGCTTTCCAATAGTACTGGCTGGTCTTTAATGACTAACACATATACCAATTCTGTACATAAATATACAGGAACAAAGCATCCTAGTCTGAATCCCATGTTTGGGTTCTGGTACTTCCTTTTCCACCTGTTAGCATTTCATCATCATTTCCCCTGAGAGTCATACCTGCATATTTCACAACTGCCTCTCATTTATTCTTTATCTCCTTACCACCTAACATCCTGAAACAGTTGCCTTGGATACAGGGTCACAGCTCAGAGCCGACTAAACTCCCGCATCCAGAGCTTTTACCCAAGGAGTGGGAATAGTACAAGTCAATTCTTCCAACTGGCTTCGCATTTTCAGACTACAAATGAAAGACTTACTTTCCCTTTAACATCTTTCTCAGCCTGCTTTACTCAAATACCCCCCTTTGGGCTCAAACAGTAATTTTTTTAGAGCTCTTCTATTGCAAAGCCTTTAATATGAAAGTTGCTGTAAAATCCCATTTGATCATATTTAGATTACTATCTGCAAACACCTCCTGAACAGCAGCCGTCTGTCCTGCATCGTGTGAATTAAGACCCTTTCAGTAGGACCCGTCCTATGTCTGAATAAATGGGATACAACTGCAGTTTTTAGGCCTGGCCTAACCTGTATCATAGACAAGCTTGCAGTGATCCATGTACTGGGCAGATACTCCAAGGAGAAAGTACTGAGTGACCATGCAGATACGGACTGACTTCCATAATCATTCTATCTATCCATTCATCCAAGCAAGAGCACCATGATAAGCCTAAAGAATGTAGTTAAAAAACATCCAAATCTCTGCTGGTGCTCCTTGTTTCATTTCCACCTGTGAAATATTAGTCAGGTGTTTGAGACAACTGCTACTCAAAAGCAGCCACACTTCCAGAACAGAGCCAAGGAGACGATCTGTCGAACTTTAAGGAGTTTCAAACAGCTGCAGGCAACTATTACAAGCTTTCTACAGCACCAATTTTATTCTATTTACACACAATGGTGATCAAGTTATTGGTTATCCAAAGTGCTGTGATGCCTTACATCACTGAACACCAGAAGCAATCACCCTTGGAATTTCTCTGCTGGCCGTGCTTTAAACCATAGGCTAACAGGTCATGGCCACATATTCATTCCTCTTTAAGGTATGTGGGTTTTAAAAAGAGTTAATAGAATTGTAAGCCTAAAATAAGCCAAGCTTCCTCAGGAAAAAAGAAAGATATTAAAATTGTAGCAATTACATTAAAAATCAAAAGGTGAATTAATAAATAGTTGTTAAGTTACCAGGTGCATGTGAAAGGTACAAAAAGAGACTAAGAGGAAATGGTATTTTTCTGTAGAGGTGAATGACAAAGATGAAGCCAAAATTATTCCCAGCTGTGACTCAGGTGAGGCCAGGAGACAGGGCTGGACAGACAGGAGACAGGGCTGGACAGACAGGAGACAGGGCTGGACAGACATGCCTTGTGCCAGAGCTGGGAAGCAGCTGGGCAGCTCCATCAGGGCAGGGGTGCTGGGACTCCCCTGCTTCTCTGCCAACTGGTGACTTCTGCCTGTGGGCAAGGGGCTTGCAACTCCCACAGGCATCCCTGGAGACCAGCAGGATGTCATTCCTCATGGGAATGATGTAAGAGGCCCTTGCAAGAGAGTGTTGAGATGGAAAGCACTGTGGAGGTAACCAGAGGTGCTGGTGGCTGTGATCCTGGGATTGAACACAGTACTCCTGTGCTCTGGAGAAGAAATTTTGTAGGGGAAGTGGTGATGAAGGACCTCTTCTGCTGTAACGAGGACTAGGTAGCCAACTGAAGGATGTGAAGCTGAAGGAAAACCTGTCTCACGAAATCCCCTGTAGATGGGAATGTGAAGGTCAACCCCAGACACAGAGTGCTCGCATGCAGAGGTGCTGCTGTGTGGGCCTGACACCTGGCAATGCCACACAGGTGAGGAGAGGACCCCAAACATAAGGAGAGGTTGTCATGTGTGGTACAGCCAGAGTAATGTATTTAGGCTGAAGGATATGCCGGACTGAGAGGAGTAAGGGGGAGGTTTCATCTCAGAAACTTCAGCTGTTACCACCTTGATGGGGCCTAAGGCACTGAGGGTGACCCCAAAGAAACCTCACGGAAAGAGAGAGGAATAACCTCCTCAAAACCCGGCTGCTCGTCAGTGTTTAACTTCTCCTCCTCACAGCAGGTTTCCCAAGTGTGTTTTTCTAAGCTGACACCTTCTAGCTGAGCTTTCCAAGAAAGATCTTCAGTCTCTAGTGGGTACTCAGCAGGCACATTTATCAGCTCAAGTGGCCTAACTTTTGTATATTTGAGTGATACATGGCCCTTAAAAAGATAAACACCAGGGCTTCAGCTTCACCACCACCAGCAGTATTCATGCTCTTTTCACTCAGCAGAAGTAGGCAAGCTTTTCTTCTGTGTGCAGCGTGCAAAGAAAAGTGCACACCAAAGACTAACTAAACAAGTCCGCCCTTGCTCACCACTGCATGCCATTATCCCAAAGAAAAAACCCAATAAAGACAGAAGGAGGTCTGATGAAGTTGCTTTGGCACAGAACCAAGTCAAGGAAGAAGCAGAAGAGTCTAAATCAGTTTTATGGTTCCCCGGCTGGGGCCAGCTGCTCTTTATACACCTTGTACAAGCAAATGGGGACTGACTCGTGCCAAGCCATCGGTGCTGCCAGGTGAGCAGCAGCTCTGGCCCAAGGTCTTGCTAAGAAGCTCCCCCTGAAGAGAGAGTCACAGGCTTGAGGCTCAAAATCTTTGGCAAGCTTATGTTTGGTTTTCTGGCAAATCCTACTGTAACAGAACATGGTTTCAAATGAGGGAGAGGGAGCGTCTCCTAAAAGGACATGGTGGAGAATGAAGCTCGGAGAAGGATGAAAATCAGGAGTAGGAATTGAAACTACACAGAGAAAAAGAAAGTCAGGACCTACTGTCACTATTCTTGCTGAATTGACTGTAAAGGGATGGAAGTGTCCTGTGGCACGACAATCTCCCTTCTCTATTAACATATTGTTCATAAACTTTATTTCAGTACTTAAAGTTTTATTGTTCTTATAAATAATATAATCTTCTCTGCTAAACTCTTGGGGCTAGTCTCTGGTTTACAGTCATAAAAATCAAGACTGAAATTCTTTTCTTAATTTTATGCAGCCTTTCTTGGACAAATCTTCAGCAAGATGCTACTAAATTCCCTCCTGTTTTGTCAGTTATTCTGCCCCTTGGCACAGCCCAAGCACTCTAATGGCTTGTTAAAACAGAAAGAATATGAGTTAGTGTTGCCTAATTTAGTCCTAAACCACCTCACAAAGGAGGACTTCCAGAAAGAGGAGATGAGAGCAGGATGTTCTTTCTTTTGATGGCAGCCTGTCTCCTCGTACATTGATCTGAACTAGCCCAGAGCTGCTTCCTGTGGCTGCCTCCACACCTGATGATTGCAGGGTCCTCTCTGTGGCTTGTTTTCTTATCCTAACAGCTGGGGAAAACCATTTCACTGTAATCTTCTCTGAAATGCTGGTGGTGTTAATAATGGAAAAATATATCCCACACGTTCCACAGTTGTTTGACAAAGTTGTGTGACTATGACAAAACCTCCCCTTTGCACTACAGGCTTAGGGTTTTCACACTCCTGCATTAACAGCTGTCAGGGGGGACCAAACCCCTGCTCATATTCCAGGTTGTGTGAAGAAGCATCTGCCTTGGCTTACTGCACTGCCCAATATCACCTAAAACACACGGGTTTCTGAAACACCATCAGACAAAGGAAACACCCCTGCATTTAGTCTAACTATTTATAAAAATACACAGAAAACAAAAGCATGATAACCAAGAAGTACACGAAGTGCATCTCAGTAACCACGGATATACACGATGGTAGAGCTCATGGACCCCAAGAATCACCATTCCTTCTCACTCTTAAGATGTATCCAATATCTGAAGCCATACACTGCCACCTCCTCTGACTTTCCTACAGTCTTCATGAAGCTGATGATTCTAGGCGAACATTGTTTCAAAAGTAGATTTCTGTTGCAATCATAATTTTTCATCCTTTCAAGCTGCTTCCATTCTTATTTTCCTATGGTTTTTTTTTGAGAATGTTTTTTGTGGGGATAATCATGTATCTAAGCAACACCCTAACAGAAAAAAGCTTATGCCCTGTCATTTCAAACATTAGCATTCACACATGCTTTTGCTGTTTATTGAAACTTGCAGTTGCATTTCAGATGTCTGTGTACACCCAAGGTTGAGCCTTTTTTTTTCTGAACTCCAAGTGAAAAAGAATAATGGCATCCAAATTTTGTTATATTCTTGAGACATTATTGGCTTCAAAAGAATACTTGCCCATGTACTGTCACTTCAGTGCCAGTACATCTCACAATACTTCTTTCATGCTAAGAAAAGCATTATCTGAATTTCACAAGTGATCTTGGGTCTATGTCATATTTCCCCACATAAGAAGTCTGATAAAAGAAGATGTCACTTGTGGGCTTTCTGAGCCTTACAGATGGAAAAGGCTGTTCAATGGTTATATTGTTGGCTTATCTTTCGACTGGATTAAACAACAGACTTGTGGCATATTTTTCTTCTGCCACTGGTGTTTGTGTAGGTAGGTGTTCAGAGAACATCTGTTTCTTGAGAGTTGTCTCAGCTATTCTGCTTTACAAAGAGTCTGCCTATAAAGATGGACCCAAGGGATAAAAGGACCCTAAACATGAAAACATCCTTTCCACTGTTAGGCCTTCTTTTTTTTTTTTCCAGATTTCTGTACGAACTTCTATAGGTACAATTTAATGAAAAAACTCTGATAAATTTACCTGGGCTTCTTAATGCTTTAAATACACCTTCATGGCTCCCTTACTTTAAAAAGTTCCAGCTGAAAGCAGAGAAGCGAATTCTGAAGTATCTTTTTGCTCAGGCAGCTCTTCCAATTCATTCATGAAGGCACAAAGACCCGATTTTAAGTTACTGTAACAGAAATAGAGGGTGACAGGACTGCTGACTAACCAGTTATTTCCCATTTTCCACTTCTCCATTTAACTTTTCCTTCCTTAGTATGCATTTCCCTTGACTATTTTTAAATTTAATGATACTGAACAACTCTGCCACATTGCCAAGACAATTTTGAACTTTTGATTTTATCTGAGATTTTCCTGGTCCTCGCAGCTCCGCCAGTAGCAGTTTTTGTAAATGAACAAATCATCGTATCAAACAGCTTGTTCCTGCCTTTCTCATGAAAACCACAACTTGGATTTAAGACCTTTACACTGCTGTCACTCTCCCCTATTTCCATCGGGCTTAAAGCAGACCTGACTGCGTACATGCTGAGCATGGGTGACACTGTGTTTTTTGTTTGACCTCAGGAGAGAAATGTATTGCTTGCACAATACTCAGGCTGAGCAACGAGATGACAGAATCTATGAATAACCAAAGGCATTTTATCCGGCTTTAACCGAAGTTTACTGAATTAGTTTCCTCGCTCCCTTCTCACATGGGCGAATTTCTTCTAGCTGCAGTTTCTGCCGTGATTAAATTTGCCTGTGTAAGACTTGAGAATGATTGGGAAGCATTTGGCCAATAATTTCTAGAGGGGAAGAAGCTGCAGTGGAACAAGCTCAGAAAGGTTAAAATCCAGTGAGGACTCGCTGCGGGGCTACAACTGTTATCAAGGTACTACTGCTCCTTTCAGGCACTTATTATGGATTTTTAAACACGAGCAATAGCAGTGCCTCACCCACAAAAAGTAATCCCATATGTTAACATCAAACCGTTCAATTTCTTATCTTATTCCACTCCAAAGCTTTAATTACTTGTAAAGGCTGCTAATGCTTTGCCTTGTCTAATGCAATTAGATTTTATTTTCGTTCTACTTCTCATTTGATTCAAGAAAGACTGCACTGAAACCTTCCCATGTCTAGGTGTACCAGCCAGTGCCATCAACAGACCCACGGAGCCCAGGGGGATGTATTTTACACAGTAATAACAAGTGCATCTGTTTTATAAACCTGGTGTGCCAATAAAGTACCAAAGGTAGGATTTCCTAAAGCTCTGCAGACTGGTCTGCTATTGACTTCAGCAGAAGTAGGCTATTGAGGAGATACTTGATTTGTCTGGATTGCTATGCAATTGCCCCTTGGATTACAATTCTGTTTGTTACTAGAGTGTTTTCTATTCACAAAAGGTTTTTATTATCACTTCAAACATTTACTGTGCTCAGGAGGACTTTCACATTTCAAATGTTCACCAGCATGAACCCCAGTTTTTGTCCTTAAACATCTTCTCCCAAAATGCCCTCAGATATGCACTTGGTGCTGACACACTACAAAAACTGTCTCTTTTGGTGTAAGTAAGCAAGGCTTATTCAGATCATGGCCACAGGTTATGTTTTCAATAATATCAAGCTGTTTCAGTCTAAAAATTGCAGATGAAATGTTCCAAGCTGTTTTTCTGTTGCTCTAACTCTGATGCTACTATGGCAAGAGGCAAAATTCTCTTTGACTTAACAGCTTCAAAGATAAGGTAAGACTGCATTCATTAAAATAAAGAAGTGACACTGTATTTTCCAGCACATTGCCAGGAGTAGGTAATGTTACATGACGTTAATTGTCAACAGAACAACCCCATAATTGTTTTCCTCTTCTCTCCACAATGAAAAGCAATTAAAGCTTGCATAAAAACAAGACAGTGTGCTGGCAAAGATGACCCTGTGGTACAAGTGAGAAAAAAATTACGACGTGTGAATGATCTGTGTCAAACTGAAGACAATCAAAGAAGGAACAAATAAACTGAAAAAGAAATGAGGGTCAATAGCAGGATTAACACCAGGGAAAGGGGACGAGCGTTATGAGGAACAGAGAGAAACTGTAAAGCTTTACTTCTGACTTCTTTGGTAGTTATTAACATGAAAGATTGTAAAGACATCAAATACTGGAGAGTTAATCAAGCAAACAAATCAGCAGTAGAGACGGGCACACTAACTGGGGGAAGGCAGAAGGATCTGGAGAAGTTCAGAGTGCCTGGGAAAGGCAGGTGAGCAGGCAGCATTAGATAAGCTGTATGAGAAGGAAAGGGGGAATATCCCCAGGAGAGCAAAGTGGGTGGAAGATTCCAGGGACTGGCAGGACTCCATGGGAACACAGGCCATAGGGTTTCAAGCAGGATTTGGCTTTATGAGCCTGCAGCAACCAGGGCAGCTGATAAGCCCAGTAATCACGATCCCTCACAGCTCTCACAGGCACCATAACTGGTTTACAGGGAGGTTGCTTGGTAATAGAGATGGACTGGCTGGAGCCACACATGGATGGAGAGCTGTCAAAGGGGTGCTTTGACACACCAGTGTCTGGTTTGCAATCACACCTCCAAGCTCTTGTAAATGCACAGGGAACTAAAACAGAGGTACTTGCTATCCAGAAGGACTATCACCAAGACCAAATGGAACGTTCTGCTAAGCAGAAGGTACATGCTCACTGAGCAGACATTGCTCCTTCAACTACCCAAGCAAGAAGGACCCTGAAGGCTGCAAAAACGGAGAATCCTTGATTAGGAACTCCAGCTGGTCTTTGTTTAGAACCTGAACCAGCACCTTGCAAGTCTGTATAAAATTTCCCCTAACTTCTGAGATGCTGGACCATATCTCATGCAATGCTGGGCAAAGTTTGGTTTTCGGATGACCGCTCCACGAAGCTGTGGTGCTTGACATTTAATTTGGAGACACCACGTTTCAGTGCTCCAGCTGAGCACCTCAAACTCCACAGCCATGGCAAAAAGAACCGCAATTTGGCTGTCCTCAACTTCTCCATCAGCAAAACAACAACCAGATCTCCACTGTACTGATGTTAATGTTTTGAAACATTTAGCTAGGGTTTAATATTAAAGAAACACCTGAAATGCTTAGATTAAGTAATCTGAACTGTTTTGAAGAGATCATTCAGTTTAGATGACCAAAGCACAGTGAAAGCTTAATTTTCTGCAGCTGGCATAACCCTACAGGGGCAGGCAAACCCTAAGACTGAGATTAAAATAATATTTTTCCAATTAAAAAAAGAATTAAAAAGAGCTTTATTTCAAGTGTTGGGGTTCCCCCCTCCTTCTAGAATAAAATCCCAGCAAATTTAGGATCAAAATTATTTCATCGAGACCCTTCAGTGGGGACTCCTCAAGTCACCTGCCTAATTACATGCATGTATTCCAAGCAAAGCTTCGTGTTGTTGCTCTCAACTACAAGAAAACAAGCTGTGATTTAGATGACTTTTCTGCTCGGAGCACCCAACCTATGCCCACACACTTAGGAAATTCCTGTCAGTGGCACCCAAAGAAGTTAAAACTCCCATGCAGCTATGGCAAGCAGAAAACATTGCTATGGTGACAGTTCATGTGAGGAAAATCAGTGTAGGATCAGGACTCTCCATAGAAATATGCTGACCACTGACCTGCTGTCCTCTGAGCCTCTTGCTCTTTGTTCTTTATCGAGATTACCCGAGTGAGGAAATAACTCCGAAATTCACCAGCACATTGATCAAAACACGACATGCACCGAAGGAATCAGATCTGCCTGAAGAACACTCTCATTCTGCCTGCAGATTGTGTATAGGATGGCAAAGACAAATAACCTGACACTGCAGCTTAATAACACTGCTTGCTCTTCCAGCTGCTTTCTCATTCGGTTTTGTTTGATTATTTCTTAACTTTAAGAAGGTCAACTCTGGAGGCAACTCCCCCCTAATCTGAAGCCTCTGCAAAAGCTGCCTGTACAAGCGTCAGAGATTTGCAGAGCCCTGAGGAGGTAACACTGCTGCTGATCAGGTGCACACTCTGCTTTGGCTGTCACCTTTTGGTCGGGTTGGCCCTACAGACAGCAAGGTTGCATTCATGGAGAGCAGAGAGCCACAACCTCCTGTGGCTGCAGCTCTAACTCACATCCTGCAATACAACAATGAAGAAGATGGGACAAATATATTTGCCCCTCAAAACCTTCAGACCATCTTGGTTATTTGGGGGATTTCTTGCCAAATTATCCTCTGTAGTGCCTGCTCTCATAGGCTCACCCCCTGGCTCCTGGCAGCACAGTCCAACGTCTGATCCGTGCTTGCTGAGCTGTCCAAATGTGTTTTGCACATCACTTCCATTAAATTATCACCTCCAGAACATCTGGGATGCCAGATATTCTCCCAAGACTACAACACAGAGCCAGAGGATATTTTAGAAGTGAGTGGTCATGGTGCTTAGGTTGTGGAGCACAAGCAGAAATGATGTGCTGGGTATGCTGGGTCCCTACAGAAGACCCAGAGAAGTGAAGGTCTAACCCAGCTGAGCTGACATCCTAAGCAAGGACAGAACAGCTGCTAAAGCCAGTGAGATGGCACAAAACACAGAATGTTGTGTCTCTTGGGTGTCAGTCCACAGGAATACTGACTCATTTAACAGGATACCTAGGGACAAGGCAAGTATGAATAGTCCTGCTCACTCCTACACACTGTGCCCCCAACACCTGTAACCTTTGCACAGCTGTACAGAGAGAAGATCCCTGCATCTCTTCTTCCCAGGGGCACTTCTCAAGCACACAGAACCCACACATGTTCCATCTCAGAATCATCTGCCCACACTAAGGGTGCTATAAAAAAATACTATATTGATAAATCACTTTTACATACCAGAGTACTTCACTTGACCCCATTTTAAATGCCTGGTAGGGATTCCTATAAATCAATTCTATCACTTGATTTTTGAAATATGTACTTACAAATAAGAAGCTTAAAATCCAATTTTAATAGGTCTATGTTTCAAAATGTTCATCTACACAGGCACCTAAGGTTTATTCTAACCCTTAACAGAGGAAAAAATCCGGGTACAAAGTCTAGATTCATGGACTGAGTCAGAAATCCAGATCTTCAGGCATTCCAGAGCTGCCTGATGTGCTAGGCAGAATGAGTCTCTGCTACCAGAATATGGGGAAAGCTAGGATTGATTATGCCTGCATCTGTAACATTTTACCAGGAAGAAATCTGGTCTGAGTTATACATCTGCTTTCATTCTTTAACAGAGTGCTGGGTACTATAGGTGGTTTGCATTTGGGGAGGGAAAGAAAAAACTCAACTGAAAACCAAAGTTGAAAGTCAGATCAAAGGATCAAGAATAGATTTCTCCTAGCTGCTCTTTAAAGAAATCACAATAATAATAATTGCCTAGAAACCCAGTACCTTTTGGAGTGCAAAATAATGACTTAATAGATGGCATAGTCCGACAGCAAGAAATCAGAAATTAGACTGAAGGATTTTCTTACATAGCTCTGAAAATCCAGATGTGTCTAATGAAAACAGACTCACCATTTCATTATTCAAGCACAAACAATACAGTCATAAAAAATGAATGCCCAGAGTGCTATCAAGAGGGTGTTTTATGGACTGTAAGCCACACACTTTGTGGGCTATTCAGGAAAATGCTTTAAAATTAGAATTTCAACTCTCTCTTTTTAAAGACCCCATTAACATGTTTCTCACCCAGACTGTTTGATTGTGTCCCTAGGGAATTAGGGAAGTGCAGAACTGCAGCCAAGGAGGCACCTAACAGAGGGGAGCTGCTTGGCTCTGCAAAGGTCCTGCTCAAGAAGCAGATGGATGAAACAGTTCCCTCCCAGCCTGGCTATTCCTAACCCTTGTGTTCACAGAAGGATGAAGAACTGGAGTCTCCCTCCCTCTGCTCAACTTACACTAACTCCAGGAGACCTTGCAGCCCTGGATGACTGTACTTCAATGCCTACATTTGAAAGATTTAGTAGTTTTATTAAAACTGTTGAGAACAGAGTGAGGGCTTGAGAAGACACAGCGAGATTCCTGCAAGTTGGAATCCTCTACAGATAAGAAGCTGAGTAACCTGTGGGTGATTTACCCTTGAGAGACACAGTATACTTGCTGTTTGTTAAGCAGTGAGTAAGGAAGGTTTCCACCCCGTCGCTAGGATAGTGGTGTGTTTAGCTGGAGTAATAAAGTTGCTTTGACACACGTAAGTGATGAAGCTGTTGAGGAAGGCAAGCTGTTTTGACTCTGCATGTCTGGTAGTCCTTGGCAAGGCTGGGTAAAAACAGCATTCTTATCAATTAAGCATGACACGAAAGCACATCAAATAGCTCTGAGCCAGCTGACAGTGGAATCAAAGGTACTCCAGGTGGGCAGGTACATGAATGAGCTGGCTGGGAAGGAAAAAATGGACCTCTAAAGAATGGCTTTGGAACTGCTCACCCAGGGGACATCTCGCTGCCCTGCCATTTGGTTTGTGCCGTGCTGGCACCACGAGCCAGACAGCTTTGTGCACGTTTGACTAAGCACAGCTCCGTGTTTCAGTGGAACAACTAGTTAATTCATTGGGTTTTTTTGCTTTTGCTGGGTGGAACTGCCAAAAATAACCGAATACAACTGTGTGGTGGAAGAAACCCTGCTGCAGCTGAGCTCACCGTGGGCTTTGCCTCTCTACAAGCTGCAGCAGCTTGAAGAGGCACGCAAAGAGAAGCACTGAGGTGGGGGCAGCAGTTGCTCTTCATCTGCAGGAGCTGGTAAAAGCCATGCCAGGATGGAGTGCAGTAGCCTCAGGATGCTGATACTCTAGCAGACACTGCTCCTGCCAGGCTATGCAGCCTGGCACCCCCAGCACAGCAGCTGTGCCATGGCCTTCGCTGTGCACACAGGCACAACTTGGCCTCCCCTGCAGCCACCTTCTGCAGAGCAAAGCCTTACTCTACAGGCAGGCTCTCTGAACTCACACCAAGTACTGTAAGTACTCCTGGAGTAAGCACTGGCAGGTAGCATTCTGAGAGAAGATACAACTCGGGGAACACTTGTCAGAATCCAGCCTTTGTTGCACATCAAGAAAAGCAGCATTCAGCCTCCACCTCGCTTGTGATATGTGGCATTATTGACTCTACGGAGAGAGCACTGCCCTCGGTTGGTGCTACAGAAATATGAGAAACACAACTCTTGGTTCTGCCATTTACACCTGTCAAGATTGGCAAATCCCCCTGCTGAGCTCCTCCTTCCCTCTGCCCAGGTACAAATGACTGCAGATGGGGCAATGAAGTGGAGATGGAAACAAATGCAAATGAAGAGGAAACATTTTACATTCCAGTAACCTCAGAGAGGAGAAGCCAGAGTTGGCAGGGAGGCGATGTGTTTACACATCACCTGAAGATTTCTCTGTTTCCCCCAGCAGGTGTAAGGAAAGAGTGGGTTTGTTAAAACACTGGCTTTTTTAGTTCATTCATTCATGTCAGTCAAAATTATCTCTTTTAAATACATGTTCCTGTGACGAAGAAAGCTTAATGCTTAATTAAAACGGTGTTTGAATGACCGGGCTACTGAATGTAATTGCAAAGCTAAAGTTAATTGGATTTTTCAATGCAAAAAGTAACAATACCTGACAACATTACTGTACTCACCATCATGACTCCATTATACCGATTAGTCATTATTGATAAAACATTTTCCATACCTAATGAATGTAAATGCAATAATGAGCCGCGAGTTTCCTTCTCTACTCTTAAGGGAAAACACGACATTTATGCTCAGAAGACACCTGCCTTCTTACAAAACTTAAGAACTGGCAGAGATAAGACCGCTACCATCTTCTGCTCAGGGACAAGGTTTCTCAAGCAATAGTTCAAAGAGTAGTAGATAGCCACAGATCTAAAAAAAAATCCTCCCACCAAAAGTCATCATTTGCTTTGCAAAGTGCTGCTTTTCCTAAATACCTATAGGATATGAAAAACCGCACCCGGCTGCAGCGATACACTGAGAACATATATTGTGCTACAGCTGGAAGACACACGGCTTCGTGTGCCTTGCGTCTTTAAACAAATACACATCCTAACTTTTCCCGCAGTTAAAGCCGGTACCAAGTTGAGCGGCCAGGCACGGCGAAAGCCTGGCTCTCACTCAGCATCTCCATCAGCCCGCTACTGCCGGCCCCCGCGCCGCGGCTCCCGGTACCGAGCCACTCGCCCAGCGGGCGCATCCCGGCGCAGGCAGCGCTGCACGGGGAGCCGCCAGCCCCGTTCGCTCCTTGGGGCCGGCAGAACGAAGAAGCCCAGCCGCCGGCAGCAGAAGTTTGCTGGGGAGGGACGGGGCTCCCGCAGCCGCGACGGCCGGCGCTCCCGCAACCCGCGGGAGCCGGAGCGCTGCGGGGCGGGAGCAGCGCCGGTCCCCGGCTCCGTGCAGCGGGAGGGGCGGTGGGACCGCGACCCCCGGGCCGGGAGGTCAGCGGGGACAGAGGGACCCGGGCGCGCCGCGAAGCCCCAGTTGCCACAGCAACGCGGAGGCGCCTCTCCCCAAACTTTGGTCGCTATAACGACGGGGCCGGGGCCGCGGCATCGGCATCCCCCGGACGGGCGGGTCTGCGCCGCGGGGCCGTCGGGGCGGCGCTCACCTATGGTGGAGACGACGGTGCCCACGAAGTAGAAGGCGCCGGGGAAGTCCCAGCGGGGCCGCAGGGCGTCGACGCGGATGCCCGCGGCCATGGCCGCCTCGTAGCTCCGCAGGAAGGCGCGCAGCTCCGGCAGGCTAATGTTGAAGATGCGGCTGAAGTTGTGGAGGGTCCGGTTCCAGCGGAGCTGCGCCGCCGCCTCCGACGGGCTCTCGAGGGCCGAGAAGACGGTGGCGCCGGCGCTCAGGTACGCCGCGATGAGGGCGGCCAGCAGCAGGAACCGCCCGTTGTCCTCGTTGAGGGGCGCCAGGCGCCGCCGGCGGCAGGAGCCCGCCGCCCCCCGCGGGGGCATCATCCGGTGCGCGGCGCGGCGGGCGCGGCGGGCGGCGGGCGGCCCCCGGCGGGGGGCGCGGGCATGGGGCGGCGCTGCGCGGAGCCCGGCGCGGCGGCGGCTTCGCTGCAGGGGCCGCGGCTCTGAGTCATCCCCCGGCGGGGCTGCCCGCCCGGCTGGCGGCAGCGGCGCCCCGGGGCCGTTGGCCTCGCCCGCCCGCCCTCGGCCCGACGCCCCGCGCCCCCGGGGCCGCGGGCAGCAGCGGCGCGGGCTCGGCGGCGCGCACCGGCCGGCTCGCTCTGGCCATGCGGGGCGGCGGCGGCGGCGGCCCCGCCGCGGGGGAGACGCCGCGGGGAGGCGGAGGCGGAGGCTCCGCGCGGCGCCCGGTCGACGGCGGGCGGAGGGCGGGAGCGTGCGGCGCGTTCCCCGGGGAGCCGCATCCCCGGCGGGGAGGCTCCCGCAGCCCCGCTGCCGCCGCCCGCCCGGGCCGGGCCGCTGGAGCCGCCGCTGCCGCACCCCCGGGGGCCGCCCGCCCGGCCCGGCCCGGGGGAGGGATGGGGCGGGACGGGGCCGCCCTGCCCTGCCCTGCCCTGCCCGCCGCTCCCCGCTTCTCCGCTCCCACTTCTCCGCTCTCCGCTTCTCCGCTCCCCTCTTCTCCGCTCCCAGCGCGGCACTGGCCGGGCAGGGGGGACACGGAGAACGCTCTCGTCCCTCGCCATGTGTGGGATGCGCCTTGGCCGCTGCGGGGGTGGTTTGGCTTCAAAACCTTTCTTCTACGCCCGGTGCCAACAGGGCGTTTTTGAGGGAGTTGGTGGTGGTCGGTGGAGCGCTAATTAATTAATTTCAGCCATTTCTAGGTGCACGAACCGTTGTGTCTCATTTGGCTCCACAGAGGTAGACCCAAGAAAATGATACATTTTCGATTCGGTGCCAAGTGACCATTTAATCTTAGCTAGTGTCTGAAAGGTGATTTTCCCCCCCCTAAGATGTTGGCTTCTGTCTCCACTCTTTGTCTTGGAACAAGCACTGTAGCCGTTCTTATCTGTTATGCTGCAGCAAGAACTGCAGTCCTTTCCTGGGAGACTTGAAGTAAATAATTGCATTCGTATTTTTTAAACAAAATGAGAATTCTCACTGATAAAGTATTGCAATGAGGATGGGAGTGATGCCAGTCCTGCAAACATATGTGTAGGGGTTGATAACACGTGTAGGAAAGATCTGGGCTTGGAGGAGGAAATGCTCCCCACAATTTACAGTTGCCAGTGTCAGTCTCACTGGGATGGGAGCTTGTGCTCTGGTTTATGGGTTTTTTTAGCTTAGCTTCTATTTTTTCTTTCTTTTTTTTTTTTTTTTTGTACAGGAAAATATTTGCTGCCTCTTGGTAGCTACATGATGTCTTTTAGCGAAGGGCTATTTGCTGTCTCTAGAAGCTCTCCATGGCTTCACACATTTATTTCTTATTTTAGATCTGAGATTTTTCTTTGCCATGAGATTTCACACTATTGGCAGTTATCTCTTGGCCACATCCATAGCAGGAGAGCTTCCTTCCATTCTAACAGACTGATCATACTTGTCAGGTGAAGAAAATGGCTTGGGTTTACACCTATGCTTCCTAGGAACAGGGCAGAGATAAAATGCAATTACTTAGTTTACAAAGTACTCTAATCAAAGTATCACGTTTTGATAGCCACTAACATGTCTGAACTTCGGGGGTTTGCCATTATTGTTTTTGTGCTAAAGCATTTTGTTCAGTAGAGGTGGAAGGAAAGTGTGTAGAAGTATCAAAGATTTCCAGTCTTCTGTTGTGCTCAAGGCGACCAATACCACACGCAACCCTCAAGAAAAAAAGTGGCTCCTATTTCAAAGTGTCAGTTGTGTTCCATTATAAATACTAAAACTGAATAAAAATTAAAAAAATTAAACCAATAAATCACAAACCCAATAGCTATGGAAAGCAATAGCAGATCTCAAGGACAAAAGAAGCAGAAAAAAATTGGGAAAAACCTAATCAAAAGCCCATTGAAATGAGTGGGAAGTCTCCCAGGGGTGGTGAAGGACTTAATAGGTCAGAAATGGGCCATTTAGTGCCAATGGCTACAGTTAGAAATAATTTCCACTCTGGTAATCCAGGAATGATAACATGCAGTCCACTGTGTCAGATGATGTAAAACTAAGCTAATTCACCTGAATTTGCAGGATTTTGGTTGTCACCAATGGGTATCATGGTTTAGATTCCTGGTGCTTTTGTCTTTGCAGGGGAAGTGAGACTGCGGGTTTTTTTTATTTGCTTGGTTGCTTTTGTTGCTGTTTTTCACTTTCCTGTGGGAACATTAAAAAATGGGGGTTCAGTTCTCTGGAGTTCTCAGCAATTTAACCTACTGTGAGAGGCCTCTGATGTTTTTAGTGAGAAGACAGTTAGCAAAGTTTGTATAACTCATATTCTCACCATGCTATGCATTGTCCCCTCCTGGGGGGTGGTTGACTCCTAGATGGGGAGTGAAAAATCAGCCATTTCCTTGGGTGACATGACTGAGTCTTTTCCAAGCAGTAGAAGCCAACTGGCTCTGGAGTCTGCGGTGTCCTCTCTGAAGATGTCCTGCCTGGGAAAAGATGACACTGGTGGGATGCTGCTTAGCTTGAGGGATCACATCATAGATATGAAAACCTACCAGTAACTTTCCATGAAGAAAAAAGCTCAGCTGAAGCAGCAAGGGACGTGGTTTAGCTGCTTCAGCATGGACAAGATTGTATTTCCAGCATCACCGAATCATGGTTTCTAAGAATTCGAGCTGTTGACAGATTTTCAAAATGTTTTGACAACTCATTTCACTAAGATTTTTTTACTTGGAGTCTTGAAAATTTGTCACCATTTTGCAGAAATACTTCAGGTTTTTTTGGTTATAAAGCTAGGGGGGAAACTTTTTATTTCATTAAAGTCCCACTGAAAATGTTTGGTCCTTTCCAAAGTAACTAGCTGCTGGAAAAACTCCATTATCTAGATAAAAAAAAATCTTCTAGAGCTGTGGCTTAAAGGAAGGTCATAGTTTTGGTTGCTCTGATCCAAAAAAAATCCTCTGAGGAAAAAATCCTGAAGCTGCTGCTCAGCCCCTACTTGGGTAATGCTCTTAAAGGCTGTTATATAGTTAAATGAAGGATGTTTTTCTACATTTTCTTGAATAATTGAATACAATCTTGAGGGATTTGGTGAAAACATTACTGTCTTTAAAACCGTTTGCTAGAATTTTTTAAGAGCTGATGGTCAGCTATAAATTGGACTTTATGCTAAAATTGGATCCCTTAGCTGTGGGAGTATTGTATGCATGGCACCAGTAATTTGGTTTGTCAGGAGGTCAGTGTTTGTGAAAGCAATTATTTTAACAACCAAAATGTGGTGATTACCTTATAAGCTTGGCTGTTCAAAGTGAAGCTCGTGCAAAGAAATGAGATGCGCTCATTAGATGTTTAATTAAACAATTGCCTGCAAATAGGTTGTACTGCTAAACATCACATCTCTTTATTAAAGAATGAAGTTTAAAACGGTATTTTAAACCTGAAAAAGACCAGTTGCTGTTATTCCTTTCAAGAGAATAGGGGTTTGTTTGGTTGGTTTTTTTTCTTTTTTGGGTAAAATCCTCTAAATTCTCAACCATGGTTTGACTATGTGACTCACAATCAAATTAGCAAGACCACTTTTTTCAACTTCAGAGATACCAAGACCTCAACATTTGTGTTCTTCCAATACAAGCTTCACTCATGCACGTCCCCGCTGACTTTGTAGCAAATATTTGCCAAGAAAAAATATCAGGTACATAAATCAGGAGCTCTTTGCCACTACGTTGGCATGGAAATGTCTCAAGTAGTTATTTGGAAGTGTCTCATACCATCTGAAGGTAAACATGCCATACAGTCCCTGACCTGAAATATGCAGCTTCTGGACATATTTTCTACCTCAGCAGTGGCCAAAGGCAAATAGATTTGTAACTGCTCCTGCAGCTGGAGTTAATGTGCAGATGTTTTTGTGTTGCTCTTTATACAGCCTAATATGCAGTGTATAAATTAGTTTTTGTCTGTAACATGTACCAAGGAAATTATTTTTCAGTGAGTGGTGTTATGGTGAGCCTGCGTGGTTGACAAACTGTGCAGGCACTGAGATGGTGCTCTTCTTCAGGTGCACCTCCTCCTGGATTTCAGGGGACAGTCTCTTTGTTATTACCTTGGAAGTAAAAGCAATGGATGAGGTAATTGATAGTCTATGCAATCAGTCTTGCATTGTGAGCAAGGGTTTCAGTCATGATGCATAACAGAAACGAGTATGCCCAATTTTTAAGTTAGAAATCTGGATACTTTAGCATAGAGGGTTCTTCCCAGTACCTGACTTAGTGTGATGACAGATTGAGACAGTGAAAAGTATACTAAGTACAAAGTATTTGGGGATGAGGGTGTGTTCCCTTGGAGCCTTAGATGTTGCTCCCATGTGTAAGTGCCTCCTCACCCTCCCCAGGCACATTTGTAGGTTTTGAAGCAGACCAGTCCTGTGACCCAAATAGCCTTTCATAGTCTTGTGTCTTCTCTCTGTGTCAGGGTGAACTTTTGGGGAGGGGAAGGAGAAAACAGGTAGGCTTGTTACTGGTCTTGAAGCCATGAGTTGCCTGTTGCAGACAATTTGGTTGAAAACTAAGACATTTTATGTGTTGATTAGCAGGAGGTCTGTGCGGAGTCTTGACATGAAACTGTTTCCAGGTAGCTGGGCTCTGCCAGTAGCCCTCCAGCTTCCATGGGAGCAGAGCCAAAGAAGCTGATGAGATAAATTTGAGAATCCTTTGGGAACTGTTTCTTGAATTCCCAAACTCAAAATCAAGTCAGGGTGAGATGTAGGAGTCAGCCAGTGCAGGTTTTGGTTTGCTAGGTCAAACTGCTAGGGGATGCTAAGCCATGGGGAAACAGTATTGTTAACTAAAGACATGGTTTTACTAGGAAAATATTTCCACAGGTTTAAGAGAAACAGGAAGCAATCACCTTTTAAATCAGAGATTCCTGCATTCTTCCTGCTAGTTTATGAATATGCAATGTCCTTTTGTTTTTATTTTTCCTGAGGCCCAGTGATCTAACCACTACTTTCTCACTTTCACTGCTCTCACTGAGAGAATGATCTAATTAGTGCTGCCAATTACATTCAATTCACATCTGATGAATAGCCAATTTCAGAAGGCCTGATCCTGTCTAGTGCTCTGAGCATCCTGAGCACATTAATGTGTTCTCACTTGCCTGTACTGCTGATGGAAGCCAGAGGCACCCTGCATTTTGTGCAGGTAGTTCTGTGTTCGCATGACTTACTTTCCTCACAGTTTTTGGTAAGAAATCTCACATTTTATGGGAAAACCTACCACTCTGGTGGCTTATGCTCTTCCGGCATTAGTTTTGCTGATTTGTTTTCTATTACTGCTTTGTGCAGGGAAATCTCAGTCAGTGGCTTGGCATGCAAGGGATTTTTAATACATTTTAATAATGGAAAGCTACTATTTTATTACCAGGAAGATGCAGCTCTGTAATATTTCTGAGACCCTGCAAAAGATAATTTCTGAATGCACAGCTCGCTGTTGAGTTCCTGTAGACTTTTAGGCAACAAACCAGTTACCAGATTTTCTTTGGATCCCACCTTGTACAGCCTAACCAGGGCCTGGCCTTTTAGGAGAGCTCAGCATCATTCAGCTCTCCAAGTGAACAGCTCAGTTTTTGAAAGGACTGAAAGGCCAGTTAGGCAGTTCTGTAACCTGTCATTTCTCTTGACAAGAATTTAGAGGAAAGAAGAGCTCTTTGTAAATCTCTCTGTTAAGGTTAGAGATGTGGCCCCTGTATTCTGTGGTTGGGGTTCACAGTGCAGAGGGAAGGGATGGACAGACAGATGGATGGATGCAGAAACCTACAGAATGGGCTTGGTGCAGCTTCTGAGAAATCTGCATCCTTCAAGTCCATGCTTGCCTGTGTACCGATGAGCTGCAGGGAGCTTGCCAGGAAGGGAAGTAATTTTAGAGTGTGATTTGGAAAATGATTCAGTTTAAAAATTGCTATTTTTGAAGGGCTACTTTCAGCTGGGATCCAGTCTCCAGCCTGTTCCCAGAAGCACTTGCCTTGCTGCAGCAGAGCGTGGTGAAAAGTGGAGGAGGAATGTCTGTCTGGGAGCCGGCAGCCCTGAATCTCGTGATGCTGCTGAGGAAACAATTCATGGGAACAGGGCCTCCTTACATTTCACATGCCTTCCTGCATTTGACAGGTGAGTGCTTTACCCAGCTAGGTTGGTGAATGTGGCAGAGATCACTCTGCCCACCCTCCCTCCATGCTCGAGGGAAAGCACAGGAATATGGGTCTGGAAATGGGGCTGCTGGGCAGACAGAGTTTCAAGACAGAATAGCCGACTTTATCCCATTGACATAAAAGCCAAGGACGGCATGAGGAATTCATGAATCAAAGTTGTGAAATGGCAGACACTTTTTTCATGCCATTTGAAGATGTATTGTGTGTATTTGACAGAGCCTGTGGCTGTAGCTCCTGCAAATCTCTCCAGCCAGCGGCACCGAAATGAAACCTGGTAAGCTGACACTTACTCCATCAGGCTGAGGCTTTACAGAAGGTCAGGACAGGCAGCATTTGGTCACCACACTGAAGAAAATATTGGCAAGCCCTTTGGCCTGTTAGATTTGCTTTCTATGGTAAGAAGTTTCAGAGAGCAGTCGTGTGCTGATTACACCTGACAGTTACCACCAAACAGGTCAAAATGTCCCTTCTACCCTGGATTTGTCCCTCTTCTTTTATGTAGGTGCTGGCTGATGCTGGCTGATGCTGGCTTATGGTCCTCTAAAGTCATTTACCCTGTTAAGCTTTTCATAAACAGGTTCCACTTGTGACTAAGCAACTTCACACAACTTGGTTTGTTCTCGAGGGTGTGTGGAGTTAAAGTGCATGGCTGAAGACTTTGCTGTGGTTCCTGTGCAGGTGTCAAGCACATACAAGGAAAGCAGTATGTCATCTTTAGAACAAATTCTAAGCTCCTGCTAGGAAGCAGCAGGTGAAGAGAACATCATGGTGAGGAGGGCTCCCTTTTATAGCTGTCAATTCTTGCTTCAAATGCAGTGAGCAAGTGGGGAAATGTATCAAGCTTTAAAAACAAAAAAAAAATCCAGTTTGCTATGTAGAGGGTTTTAAAGGGACTTTTCCAGATTAAGATTTTCTGTTATTTATGGCCACAGAAACGGTGTTTCATATGTAATGCCAAAACATTCTTTGTGCATGTTATGAAAGAAAGACAACTGCTGTTCCACTGAACGTGCAAAAATATGCCAGGGAAAACATTCAGGACCAGAGTAATTTTCATCTTTGGTCTTCTTAGCCTGGAAATGAACTTCAGCCTCCTATTTTTAGAGATGGCCACTGCTTATATTCACCTGGGCACTGGGGGAAAATGAAATGAAGCTGTTTGGCAGCACTTTGTGGTCATTTCACAGAGGAACAGTTAAGGTGATGCAAAGTGATTAAACTTGTTACAGTGGCTTTAATGCATTGTAGGTGTACTGTGGCCAGTGCTCTCACTTTGGTTTTTTAGAGCACTGGCGTATTGATTTAGCATTTCACATGCACTTATCTAGTGAAAATGCATCTGTGGAAACATAAGACAGAAAAATGCACAGTGAAAAACATATGACATTGAAACCAAACTACATGGTGTGCTTCAGGTCAGAAAGAGTTTAGGTGAGGAATGAGGTGAACACACAGGAATAGTGGGGTGACAGGTGCCTGAGAGTGGACACTTCAGAAGTAGAGTAAATAATGGTAACTTGGAGGGCACTCTGTGCCTGAGAGATCACCTCTGTAGCTCTGCATCTGTGAGAAATGCAGGAGGCAGGGATGGAGAATAGAAAGGAGCACAGACTAAAAGCTTTCTGGAAGCTCAGGCTTAGAGTCCTCTCAAAAGATTTCCTTCCAGCTGCACAGTCCCCTTGCTGGCCCTTTGGGCATGTTGAAAGCATGGTCTAGTGCAGAGGTGGGAAAGTTTTCAAGCAGCACTTGGCAAAGTGCATTTTAATTTTCTAAATCAGAAGTTCAGTGGGCTGACAGAGGTTTGGGAGATAGGGGATTTGTCACCCATGGAAATGAGCTGCCTCCAGGCAGCTGACAGTCGTGCCCCACCAGCATGCAGGGGCTGCTGGCTTCCCTGGGACTCTTGGCTGTATCTCAGGATGAAGCCATTCCCATTTTACTGTGACTCTGGGTCAGGTCCAGCCCATGTGCTCTCCACAGCTCCTGATTCCTGCTCTAACAGCCAGGCTGTGTGAGTCAGGCTAGAAAACATGGATTTCTCACCAGTTATAAGCTGATACTTTGCATCACCTTGATCCAATAATTTCTCTTCCAGTTGCCTTACTTACCCTTCTGACCTTGGTCCTGTTTCTCTCCCTAGGTTGAGAAATATTCCAGAATAGAATGGCTTTTATTTTGATGTGTTATCATAGCTCCACTGGAGATGCAAAGAAAAGGTGGCAAGCTTCCCAGTATCCATGAAGGAAGTAAAAGAGAATCCTGCTGGTGTGAGAACCATGGTACTGGGGAGACCTTGTCATGCTGATAATGATATAAGGGGAAAGTGCTGTGAAAAAAATGTGTTCTAGCAAGCAGGCTTCATTTCTGTCCAAATGCCAGGGTGCCTTATTATTTTCTAATGAAGTGAAATATATTCATGCTCTCTGAAGATGACTGTGTTGATTTAATTTGTGTTTTATGATCAAGATTCTAGATTTCATATCTTTTATGTTTTATGAGTAGTGAGCAGGGATTTAGCTGCATAAGACACATTAATATCAATGCAATATAACTCCCCAGGCACTTCTTTAAAGACTGTTTTATACATAACAACATGGAATTTCACCTCTGTATTTCTCTCATTCTCTGCAGGAAAAACCAGTGATAGCTAATCTGAAGGCAAGCACGCATTTTATTATTGCTCTCAAAGCAGTAAGCATTTTTAGTACTCTGAATTTTTCCTGCTGACAAACAACAGGCAGTGTATAACAGAAATCAAATAGCTGCTTTTTTTGTGGGCTGGGCTGGGGATAGCTGCAGAACAATCTCAGGCAAGAAATCACAGGTTATTATTTATTTTATGTGATTTCAGTGAGCTGCTTTCAGAGGTTTTTTTTTGCTTTAGAGAACTGGTATGCACTAAATGAGGGAGATCCTTCTCCAGTATGAAATATTATTAGAAAAGGAATGTTCACTTTTCTAGAGTAAATTTCCTGGGTCTGTTTTCTTCCTCATGAGTAAAAATTACCAAAATACTGTTGGGAATTGAAATAGGGAGGGGAAAAAGAAATGAACAAAAAAAAAAAGCAAAATATGTTAATTTTATTTTTACTTTGTCCTTACAAACCACGTTTCTGACTTTTATCTCAACCACTTAATTTGTATCTCTGTACTAAAAGACAATTGTCACGAGTTAGGCACTTGTTCATCCAGGAGAATGGAACGATCTGGGGAGGATCCTAGATGATTTTGAGTATTTTCCAGCAGAAGGAAAGACCTCTCAGCATTGCCAGGTGTTCTGTTTGAGCTCAGCCGGTGAGAGCTCTTGCTGGAACAGGGTGTGTGCTGTGGGATGAACCAGCTGGCTGGACTTTGCAGGGTGTACCTGTGGGATCACACCCATATCGTGCTTACCCTCAAGGAAGGAAACATTATATTTGTCAGAGTTTAGTCTTCCTAAAATTTGCCTTTCCTGATTTAACTCATGATTCAGATAAACAAAATTCCAGTTATTCCGATGACACTTCACAAGGGTTGGACTCATAGTGACCCAGTCACAATTTGCCCTGACTTTTGGGGATTGCAGAACATTCTTTTAGCTCTGTACTGTGTGAATAGGGCCCATTTGGCAAGTGTGGAGTGTCTCTGGAGCTGTGCAAGTCTGGTCCTGGAGGAGATTGTGCACTACACCAGTCGGTACAATTGTATATTAATCCCATGAACCAAATTCTCCCACCTCTGATCAAGTGCTGAAGTTTAAAGGGGCTGTTGCAATGCAACAGAGTATAAATCATCACCTTAACTGCAGCCTGTGGTAGCTTGTGTCATGGGATTCAGCCTAACAACAAAATAAATCTATAAATCAGCTGGAAATGACTGAGGGGATGAGTGCCTGGATTTTATCAATTGAATTGAATAATTATGAGCTCCCAGTGTGTATGCCCAGGTCTCTCTCTCACACACACACACACACACACACACATTGGAAGTGTGTAGGTGATAGAGATGTAGCCCAGAAGTTCATTATTTGACAGTTGTAGGAGTTATGAGTGCCAGGGACTGCCTGACCTTAGGATTCTTCTTCTAGGCTGCATCATATTTAAGTAACACTGGATTTCTTGGGGACTGGTGATTACATGAATCAGAGGGAGGAAAGTCAGGAAAAGAAAAGGTATGTTTAAGCTAAAGAATAACACTGGCCCAAAAGCAAATGAGTATGTATTGCCTGTGAATGCACTGAGAGAATATTTGAGAATGTTCCTAGCTATTAAAATAATCAAATTTCTAAAAAGCCTTCCAATAGGAAGAATGAGAGCAAAAGGCTGGACTGCCTGTAAGGTGGAGTCTGAAGTGTATCGTATAAAGTGATGTCTGCAATACCAGTAAACTGAATTTAATGGCTAAAGTGCTCCAAGGCATCATCAGCTATTTTAAGCTGTATAACATACAGACCTCAGTCACACAGGGTATTTCTTCCCAATCACTGCTAAAAGGGGTGTTACATTTCCATCCTCTTTTTATGGCAGTATTGTCTTTTGGAAGTCAAGGAACTTTTGTAAGGCTGAGGAATGCATTTAGGAAGACAGGCTAGGGATGATTTTGCTAGAACATCCTTATCAGTGGAAAAAAAGAGAAAAAAAGTTACGTCTGTTGTAATTTACCAACATGAAAGCTCCTCAAGGTCTCTGCTGTTCAGAACCCAGCAGGAATTTTCCAACTGAGGAGGAGAAAGAGAAATGTTTACTAAAAGACAGATTGCAAACATCAAGCTGCCTGTTCTGCAATTGATCTTTTACACTGAGAATATCCAGAAGATCTATACTTACAGTTAGGCTGTTATTTGGAAAGGCAGTAAAAGACATTCTGCTGAGAGCTGCTTCATATTAAGCCTGCAACTTGGGGAGCTTTTAAAATACAGCAATTGCCTTGGATGTTCATTTCAAGGCAGACCCAGCTCTGTACATTTAAAGTAATGATTTGTCTTTCAGATCCACTGGAAGTATGTTGTGGTTTTTTTTTTTTTCCTCACTTGATTAAGAAGAATAAAAATATCACAAAGGAGAAAAAAATGGGTATTAGATAGGTTTTTGTTAAATGTCACACTCTAGCCCCTTCCTGAATGAAAAGAATCAAAAAAACCCAGTTTAAATAGATAGACACCTCTGTGCTTAGAAGTCTGGAAGGTATGTGCAAATGTTCTTAAGTAGGGAAGCTGTCAAATTCAGTCCATGGGGCTGCACTAGCTCAGTGAAACACAATGGGAAAGCCCAGAAATGGGGGAATGATGTTGGCTGAACGATCACATTGTCATTTTTAGGAGAGGCACATCTACACTTTGTCATATTGACCTTTAGTTTCTTATCTCTGCAGATAGAGCTCCTCTTTTGTGCTCTTTTCCCAGCCTCTTTAATCAGTATTTTCTTGATGAGAAGACAACTCAGAAGAATTAGAAAATTTCTACTAGGAAGAAACTTGAGTCTTTATCAACTGCTCCTTCAATCGCTGCTGCTAGGAGATTGGGACAAGGAAAAGGGATTTAATGTTTACTGCCATGCTTCCTGCCTGGTAACATGAAACTGCATCCATATCCCCATGGCTCCTATCTAGTACTTATACACAAACTTGTCTTCTGTGCAGCAGCAAAGCTTTGCTTGAAAAGCAAAGAGGATGAATAACCCTGTGGTGTCTCAGCACTTGCAGTAAGAGCTGCATTCAGCTCTTCCATCACTTCTGTAAGTCTCAAATCCTCTGCAATAAAGCACCTTTCAGTATCATTTCCCAGCAGAGGTGTGATAGCTATAAGCTAGCTCCTTGACTCTGATATTAAATTCCCTGGTATTAATGGATTATGGCCTTCAGCATTGTCAATATTATTGAGAACAATATTGTGACACTGGAAACTCAATCAAACCTCACCTTTCTCATTAATTGTTACACAGTTTTTGCCTTAGCACTCTGAAAAGAAGCAATTATCCTGGATCTATGAAAACATCTCAAACACAAAGGACAGCAAGTAATGATTGCTGTCCCTGCACCCTCAAAGAAAGCAGAGAACTGCAAAAAATAAATAAAGACAGTGGTGAAAGAAAAAGGGATATAAATGGGGCCATAGGTCATAAGAAATTCTGCCTGCTTGCATCTACAGTGCACTAACACTTCAGCAATTTCTCAAAGGCAAGTGGGTTGCTTTCACAGCATTTTTGATGCATCTTTTGAGAGACCTGGGGCTAAAGATTGCCCAGGTGTTATTTGTAATTCTACTTCCTGCCTGTTTCCACACATGCAGTGAAAACGTCTGTACCCTCTTCTTTTTGAGCATAAAGGCAAGAATCCCCAGGGAAGTGTACAGCAAAATTGTGTTCCTGCTTTATGGTGACAGTTAATTTGAAATTAAAAACTAATAAAGAAAATTCTAACTGAGCCCAAAATGGCACTGGCTTTTTGGACTAAAATTTCAGGGTTGAATGAGTGGAATTTCAATATCATCCCATATGTGTTTGTGGAGCGGTATTGTCCCAAATGGCTAGTGATGCAGTGCTTTCTCAGTCCTGCTGAATAAATCTATTTTAAGTCAATTCCCAGTAAAAGAATTTCAAAACCTCCTCTTGTTGTTGGCATTGTTTTTTTGCAACAGTAGAAGTCTGCCAAATTTCAGGTTTCATCCTGAAAACACCAGGAACTCGGTCCCTTATCCAGCGCAGCCTTTCATCACAGGCGCAATTCTGAAACACATGAATAGTTCCCAGTGACATCTGCAGAGTCAGTCATCTTCAACAGCTTAGGTTAAGCACACCCATCCCCTGGATCAGAGGGGGATTGTTTGTATGTTCAGAGCACTGCAAGAAAAAGTTCACCAAGAGAAGGTAGCTGAGGAGTTGGTGACTGGTGTTCCAGAGAGGTGAGCGGGGCAGGGAAGGGGGAGCAGCTATAGTGAGCAATAGGAGGCTTGTCTTCGTGCCTTAAAATTTATATCCCACTTCATCCCAAAGATTTGGTTAGCTGGAAGTTTACCTTGGTCTGGGAGTGTGTTCAAGTCAAACACAATGTGAGGCTTCCACAGGCTTTGGGGGTCCCTGCTTGGTTTCAGGGGTTATTTCAGGAGTTTCAGTTCCTTTACAGACCTCTGCCCAGGGAGGGGAATGCTGCAGAGGTAGAGGATGGAATGGCACAGCATTGCTCAGCCCTCACAGATGTAAATGGCCGCTGGTGAAGGAGGATCTTCTGCTACAGCCTAAAACCTGGCACAGACATCACTTCACTGCACTGAGTGATTTTAATCTGATGGAGCCTTCTTTATTCAAATCTCATCACTCTTGACTGACATCAGGAGTAAAAATCTTGAATAGAAATATTTCTGTCTGTAATTGCCATTGGATTTTGCGAACTTCCCCTCTCCACTACATTGACCATGCAATGATTTCTTTCAGTTCTATGCTTGTTTGGGAAGAAAGCCTGGTATATCATTGGCATGAATTGCTCAGTAGGGTTTATGAGAGCAGGTGCACAGGAGAGAAATGGATAGGATGGCCTTGTGTTGACAGGAACTGTTACTGGCATGGAAAAAGTTTAATTTCAATCTCACTATAAAGCATGAAGCCAATAACTTCGTGGGTAGTGAAACTCACACCAAGCACACTCATCCAAGCCTTACAAACATGAAGGGAGCTCTGACAGATGGGCTGAAGGCAGGTCAAGGTGAAACCACCTTGCTCACAGGAAATGAAGCAGTGACTGACGATGCTTAGGTGGGTGGATGGCTTTATTTCAGTCCAGTGGTGCTGTGCACAAGGTGTCCTTTGGCATCTAATTGGTAGGATTACAATAAAGGGCTGTGGAGTGGAAATCAGCTTGTGTAGCAGAAGGCTTGATGATCAGGAGCTGAGAGTGTGCCTCACCAGGAATGTTCTGTAATAATGTAAAATATGGTGGGGTCTTTTGTTCTGTTTTGTTGTGTTTTGTTTTATGAGAGCTGACTGCTGCTTTTAGCAGCCTTCCCAAGATGAGCTCTCAGCTAATGTGGAATGCATTTACAGCCCTGGCTGCATGAAGTGCTCTCTGATGGAACAGTCACACTGCATTTCCAGTTTCTGCATTTGTCTTCCTTTGAACAAAATGAGAAGGAACTAGTTAATGATTAAGCTTAGCAGATAATACTGTTTACAGCTACTGAACACATTAAAAATGGTTTTCTGTCCTCAGCAGCTTTTGCCTTTGAGGATTCTGCTTGTGTACAGAAAAAAAGTCATTTTGCTCTACTACAGACAGCAGCACGGGAGTCCTGTGTTTGTCCAAATTCTTGCTCTGCAATCCTACTTCTGTTCTTTCTCAGCATTGCTTGTTCCAACCCAGGGTCATTCAGACCGAAAAGATATCCTTAACCTGAGTGCATGGAAAGCATGAAAGGCACAGGTCAAGGTCTGCCAGTTAATAAACTGCTATAATAACCTGAATAATGCCAGGGGAGAAGCAGGCACAGAACCTTACCTGAATTTTGTGCTGCTTTTGCCATTCAGACAGTTGCCCACCTCAGCCCTTGATATGTGAAATACCACCTTTGGCTCCAGTACTTTTAATGCAGAGTTTTTGCTCCTGCATGCTGTGGGCTGCTCATGAACTGTCAGAACAGGCAAAAACATGTGGAATGCTTCTTCAGGCTAAGCAAAGTGATTGCTTTGAAAGACATGTTGCTAAAGGGTTGTCCTTCTAAGACATCAGGTACTCTCTCATAAAGTGTAGAGCATCCCTGTGCTCATTATCTTTAGGAGGACAGGAAGAGCTTGATGGGGTGTAGGAGCAGGCATGGGGCTGGTTGTGGAGTTTGCAATTTTCTTCCCTTTCAGGCTTCTGATGTGAACCAGAAAAGTGAGCCTTTGTTTTAAAAATAACTGTGGTGACCATCTGAAGCATCATCATGGACACTGAGGTGGATTATTTGCTCTCCTGAACCTTGGCAGCATTGCTGCCTTTTTAAAAATTTATTTCAGGGAAAGGTTTGCTCCCAACATAGAAGAACAGGAAAACCATTTCATTGAATTTTACTGTTCTTTGCCAATACATGGCAATCTCAGCTCCTGAATCTTTAGTTTGTAATGAAATGCAAAGTAGAGTGTCGTGGTCAAAGAATTTTGCCGCTTAATACATCTTTAAATCGAGGTTTTCATGCATATAAATTACAACAGTTTTAATCAGTGCACTCTATATTTTTATTACTATGAATGAGCTCTAGAGACATTATTTATGAGGAATCAAGTGAGATTTTATGGTGGGAATGTTAAAGGCACTCCTTTCACTTAATTAATTTAAAGCAGCTTCACCAAAATCAGCAAAATGATGGGACCATAGAAGGGATCAGAGCCTTCTCGTCCATCTTTACTGGGCACATCTGAATTCCTTCACAATCTGGTAATTAACAGAAGACTAATGACTGCTGAGTGTCTGCCTCTTACACCAAGCCTTAAAACATGGCCAGGTTTTTGGAAAACCCACGGTACCTCAGTACCTGAGAACACAACATGGAGTCTTACATTGATGTTATTTTTTTCAGAAATAGTAACAGAACTTCTTTTCCACTGGGAGATATCTGATCATCTAAGAATCCCCCCTCCTTTGGGGAGTATTTTAAGAACAAAGGACTTGTGTTGACCTCTCAGAAACAGAATAAACATGTCCCTAATAAATGATGACTGCTTTAGGGAAAAGACTGCCAAACATTGAAAGTGGGACTAAGCAACTAGATTTGCTTCAGCTGAGTTGCAAACTGTCCTGCTTGTACAGAAGTTGGGAAATAAAACTGAGATTTTATTTGATGTAGTTGTAGAAGGGACCAAGAAAATAGCCATTACTGACTGAAAAGTGCCTCTTGGGCACTGTAGAGAGTAGCAAATCCCAGTGTAACAGGACCAATAAAATGTCATGAAATATAAAGAAAAAGTCTGTGTCAGTGATTTTCTCAAAATTGTTTTGAGCAGCTACAGAATTTTGCTGGAGATTGCTTGCAGAGTGAACTGGAAACACTTTTCCTAATGACCAATGTGCAATATAAAAGTCACATGGTTTTCCTTCATCCCGTAGGGCTGGAAGTTCAGAATCTTAATCAAAACTTTTTTCTCTGACTTAGCGCAGTACTCTTAGCCCTAAGGACAGCTACAGAAATTGGACAGCTTTGTGAAAGAAGATGTACTGCCTGCCATAGGAACCTAGATCCTGAAAAAGTCAACATGCAGCTGGCAGAAAAGGCAAGCAAACACCCCAATGGTTTAATAGAACAATGAAATGTTGAAGTTGTCTTGATGGAAGCTCTGTTCTAGCTGACTCAACTAAGGGTGACATTGTCACTTAGGACCAGAGGGGATATTCTGATCATCAGGTGAAAGTAGAATGAATCCAATTATTTTTCTGGGGATCCCAAGACATTGTGTCTAACTCAAGCTTGTCTTTTGGAAAGACCTCAGTGAGTTGCAGTGATTAATCACACTTGAAGTTTAAAAATGTACATCAGATTTCTAATTCAGATTTACCTAGCTCTAATTTCCAGACAATAGTTCTTGTTTCATATTTAGTGTCTGAGTTCTTGTTTAGTGCTTACTATTTGTTCTTTGTGAAAGTGTTTATAATGCAGACACTTTTTGGTTTTATTTTTTAATATGACAGCATATTTAGAGTTTCCTCAATCTAAATCTCATGCTGGGCTCCTCTATATTATGACTGTACTTTTGTAGAGTGGAGCTCCTCCCAATTTCAGTCTAGAACTGTGTCTAAGAAATAGAAAAAACAAGGCAAAATAAAGAGAGGAAACAGGATGCACATGGAGAGACATCAGAAACACAAAATCCTTGGTTCTGGCTGATGTCGTGTCCAAACACTTGCCAGGCTGTCCACGGTAAGGCTGGGCCACAGACATGGCTTCACACCACAAACTAGAGCAGAGTTTTTGGAAGGGAGCAGAGGAGCCTCCAGGGATTACAAGGCAGGCACGGAAAATCTTCAGAAAATCCTCTGGGCAACTCTGTTTTCCAGGTGAAAATTACTCCTCTGTTTTTCCCCCTGACTCCTCTTCAAGAAAGGGAGGGAAGGATGAATTACCTGAGGGAATGACATGAACCTGTGTCAGGGAAGGTTTTGGTGGGATATTAGGAAAATATTTTTCAACCAGAAGGTAGTTGAGCACTGGAACAGCTCCCCAGGCAATGGTCACAGCCCCAAGCCTGACAGAGTTCAAGAAGCATTTGGACAACAATCTCAGGCACATGGTGTGACCCTTGGGGTGTTGTGTGCAGGGCCATGATCTGGACTTTGATGATCCCTGTGGGTCCCTTCCAACTCAGAATATTCTATGACTCTATGATTTTCAGTATTACAGCATCTGTTTGCCAGTAATTTACGTCCTGTTTCAAAACCAGTGACAGGTAAAATAATGCATTCTGTCTCTGTCAAGTACTGGGAGTTATAAAAAGAGATGTATAAATCACATTACAACCATGGAACAGGCCATTGGATAAATAAGGAAACAGTGGAGAAAAAGGGAAACTGCTAGATGCCTCGCTGTCCAGTATATAAATTGCTATGTATAAGACACTTAAACTGCAAGAAGGAATAAAAGACAATGAAAAATGGGGGAGAAAGCCAAGAGACAACCTGAGGACACAGACTGGCAGACTGGTCTCAGCTTACATGGGTGATGAGCCATTCAGAAGTGGAAAAGAAAATTGTTTTTAAAGAAACAGCATCTGTTGGGAGGCAGAGCAGAAGCAAAGGTGGCTGTGGAGCTCCCCTTGCAGCAGTTTCCTGGAGGGGATTGGGAATGACCCTCTTCCAATTGCACCTATGGCCATGGTCACAGGCCTGCAGGATTTTTGTGCACTTGGAAACTTTCTCTGTCGAGTTCTGCTGTGGCTCTGTTGAAGCAGAGTGCCTGATGGCAGCTCCAAGGGGGTTGCACGAACCTTGAAGGGACCTCCATATGAAATACCTGTTGGCTGTGGTATTTTGAGTGCTAATAACCCATTCAAGCATGCCTGCTTTCCACAGAGATCCACAGGGCTTTTAAGGATTCAGGGAAGTGTCTCAAGCAGGGAACAGAAGAGACATTCACTGATGACATCTTCTCAATCCTTTTTTGTCAAGGTTTAAAAAAATTTTTGGAAATTAAACCTGAAATCTATTTCACTCTCCCCTCCTTGCTCCTCTCCTCCCCTTCTTACTTCTGTTCCATCTTCCCTGCAGAAAAAAATCACCACTCATCTCAAGGGGGACAGTTCTCCAGAAGGAGCTGGGAATTAATCTTGTTGCTGAAATGAAGAATAGAAAAGTTCTTCAAAACTTCGTCATTTATTTATAAAATACAAGACTTGTGATTTATTTGTCCTCCCCTTCTCATTAATCTTTGCCATCTTCAGGAATTCCAGAAATGTGTGTCAGCCACCCCAAGATTCATTGAAAGGAATAAAAAGGTTTTCTTTATCTGCCTTCTTTTGCTGAGCATTGAAGGACTGGACTTTACAGATGTTTTTGGGAAACATAAAGAAAAACAAAAAAGAAATGGACGTTGAAAATGAAATAGAACCTTAAGAGGAATATCAGCTCTGACTGCATTTGTGATAAGACTGTGTGATTTAGATTCTAGGTATAGTGTAAGAAAAAGGAAGCACATATATCTTTATTTAATGGATGTGCCCCTTCAGGAGTAAGGAGCCTTTGGTAACACCCAAATGCTTTGAACCTGCTCCCAGAAGAATTCTTGGCCTGCCAACATCCACCTGCATCTGATGGACATGGCAGGACACAGGCTCTTGTGGCTTTGCAATTGCACTGTGTGGCTCCAGGATTTGTTGCAGTGCTCTTGACTCCTCCAGTTACTGATTGCAAGCCTCTCCCAGCATCACCCAGTGAATGACAGAAAGGTGACATAGGAGGGAAAAGGGGCTTCCCTGTCATTAATCAATGGTGAAAACCTACCCACATGATTTCCCCCACCACAAATAAAGGTGAAAAATCTTGTTTCTGCTCAACAAGCCTATGGCTAAGATAGGCAGAGCTTTGATTAAAATGTGCTGGGAGAGTCAGGTGTGTGTTTTGGAGCCCAAAACATAGAATTGGATGTCAGAACTTGTACTAGGAGGGGAATAGCCTCCCAGGCTCCCAGCAGCACACCAGGATTGTAGAGAGCTGGGTATAAATTTCTTTCCCTCCTTGAGCATCCACTCTAAAACACAATTTCTACAGCTTTATTAAATGGACCTGACTGTGAAAGCGGGTGCTATATATGTATATTACAAGTACTATTAATGCAGATGTATTACAGTAAATTTCTAATACATTTTCCTTGCTTTCTCTTCTTTCCCCTCGTCTCCATTCTGACGTAGTTTTGGGGTGGAGCTGTTGAACCACACTTAGAGGGGATGAAGGGCTGTTGGGTCTCTCAGGTGTGTTTTCCTTCAAGGCAGCACTGTCTCCTGCAGCTGTGGTGGTGAATATGGGCTGCTGTGCTCTTGCCAAGGACCTGTGGAGAGCTGAACTTGTGCTTGTCTCAGAAGCTGCCTGTGCTTGAGAAAAGACTCGGTGCTGTCAGGGGTTTGTATGAAAGTTGTCTGATTTTTTTGCAGTGAGAGACTGCCTCTCCAGCTGGAGAGGAAACCAACATTCAGAAAGTCAATTTAAGACAGTAAAAATGGACCATTTAGTGCAAGTAAAGTTGTGTGTACACAGAGAGTAGGGGTCAGCTGTGAGCCTCCATCTGGAGTCTCAGAGATGTGACACTCTGCAGCTCCACTCCCAGTGGATACATTGTTCCACCTGCAAATATATTGGATGCTCTATATCTGCTCATTTCAATATATATGAACCGGAGTAAAGCCTCAGACCTGGGTACTTCAGTATCAAGTAATCTTCTCAGTAGTCAAAGATTTCCTTCCTAAATTTGATCCATTTCTCTTTGGTTTTTACCGTCTTTCCTTTCTCACCCAGAGCTACTCTGGATAATAGTGCATTTGTAAAATTGTCATCTTAGACTGTTTAGAATTATTTGTGAGTAGGTGCCATGTACCCTCTTACACTGCTATTAACTGGCCCAGCTGATGTGTGTATGGTCTTCTGAAGACAATTTGTGGGCAATTTGCTTCTCCTCTATGCTCAAAGGTGGTTTTAGTACAGCTTTCTGTAATTTATGTGTCTCTCTTTCAATGAATTTAGGACACCCCTGCCTTGCCAGTATATTTCAGTCTTTACTAATTTTTGAATTTTTCCAGCTGGACTTTATGTTGTTAGTGGAGATGATGGGAAGTGGGACATAGGACCCTGTTAACCCCACTGTTACAAATCTGTGTGCTGTAGGTAACTAAGAGCACTCACATATCAGACTCAAGGTGAAGGTAATAAATCTTGCTCATCCTTGGTACACTTTGCCAAGTGACTGATTAAAATCTTCACAGAAGTTGTTCTCTCTGCAACTGGCCCATAAAACCCCAAACCAGTCCGTCTTTACTTAGTTACTCCAGTGCATGTAGAAGAGGAAAGCTGTTTGTTTTCTGGGAAGACTTGAATATTCTTTGAAACTTGTAGCACTACTCTTCACTGCTGGTCACTGTACCCTGCAGGTGTTCAGTTCTGCTGAACGCCTTGGCTGCACAACAAAGAGAATCAATGTATTTTTCTCTCAGTGACATCAGGCTGTAGGTGTCAGTCTGCAGACAGAGTTTCTGGAAAAGGCATGTCCTGCCCCAGGAGAAAAATCTGGAGCAAGCAGCAAAGCTGCCAGAAAAAGTGTATTTTGGAGGTAGACAAGTGGCTGATTGGCAGCGTTGGGGAGGCAGAGGAGTATTTGGGTGGGGAAAGAAGGTATTGAAACAGAGAAGAGGTTTTAACTGCAAATGTATGGTGGGCATAAGGGAGACAAAACACTGCTTAAGAAATTGTGTGATTCAAAAAATACATTATTTGGCTGTCAAGTGAATTATAGAGGAGAAAGGGAGATTATTCATTAGATGCATCATAGCGACAGGACATAAAGGATTAGACATGCTGTGTGAGCCATAAAGCTTTCACCAAGCAGGGAAAGAGTAATGATCTTGGTTTTATTGTGCTGTTTTCAGGCTGACAAAGTTCTAATTTTGTTCCAAAAATAAAGTTATGAACCAAATAGAAAGGGCTCTTAAATTGTGTATGTTTGCTTCTGTGGTGGTATAGACTGTGCACAAGACAGTTTGATAACTATCTGTCAGAGGTGTAGAGAAACCTTGTGCTTCATGGGAGCCCAAATCATTCTCAAAATAAACACAGATAAAATTTATTCCTATTGATTAGCTTTCTGCCTGGTTTTATTAGCTCCTGCAGCAGCCTCTGTCAGTGCAGGATGAATACCCAGTGACTTGCAAGAGCTGGCAGTCTGAGCACAGCTTCTCACGGGAGGAGGGCTGTGTTTGGTGTGCCTGTGCTGGCTCTGGCTTCTTCAGCCCAGAGTCATGAAATGCTGCTCCAAAAGTGCCTCTCCTGCCTCTCACCCCCACTCTCCTGAGCCACACGGGTACATAATCATCAATTAGCCCTGGGGAAAGCACTGCTGCCTCCTCTTGTGGCTGTGCAGCTCCAGCACCACTGACCTCAGCTGGAAGCGTCCAGCTTGCCTTTCACATAAATGCCAAACCCCACAAAAAAAGGTGAAGGACCCGTGTCAAGCTGGAGAATTGACCTAAGAAAGGAATACCAGTGGCCTAGCTTCAGCTGGGATAGAGTTAATTGCTCTTAGCAGCTGGTGCAGTGCTGTTTTGGATTTGGGATGAGAATAATGTTGATAACACACTGATGTTTCAATTGTTGCTCGACTGCCGCTCAGGGACCAGCTGGGCACCGTTCAGCAGGTGGTGAGCAATTGTGTTGTGCATCACTTGCTTTACTTGGGGTTTATTCCTCTCTTTTTGTCACCATTCTTGATGTTGTTATTATTGTAATTCACTTTATTTCAGTTATTAAACTGTTTTAATCTCAATCCACAGGTTTTACCTTTTTATGGTTCTCCTCCCCACCACACCAGGCCAGTGGGGATGCAGTGAGCAGGCAGCTGCCTGGTACTTGGTTGCCATCTGGGGTTAAACCATGACAGTCAGGCACCTCAGTTCTATTGCTTCATATTTACTATGACTTGGACAGCCCCTTCATTGGCTGTGGGGAAACTTTGAAATTAAATTCTAGAGTATTTTGTTTACTAGAAACAGCAGGTTCTGCTCTTTTTACAACACTCAGAACAAGGTAGTTGATGACAAACCTAAAAATTACGCTTAAATCCCTTCTGTAAGCAAAATTCAGAACTCAGAGGAGCAATTTAACCTCCAGAGCTCACAAGAAGACAATAGAACAGTGTGGTCACCTACACTTTTTTGACTCATTCACTCTTTTGCATCACTGTTACATGATTCTCACAGGCTGAGTGAAAATGCAGACCTCACCTGCTAGCTTCTATCTTTTCTTCTTTTTTTCCTGCCAAGCTTTCCCCATTTTTCTTCATTCTCTCCCTTCAGTTACTTAACAGTAAATTCATCTCAATTTCCAAACTAAAGTTAACAAAGGGAAGGGTATATTAACTACACAATCAACATATAAAGGCTGTGACACATGAATGAAGCACCAGGAAGATAATGAGATATTAAAAAGAAGTTATTCTGATTTATAAGCACTGGAGAGTCACATTTTCATACCCTCTAAGCAATTTGAAGGCTAGAAATGTACTTGAAAGGAACTTCACAAAGGTGTCTTATGCTTGCTCATTGGTACTTTCAGAATGTTCATGTCTTTCCCTTTCTCATGAGTTCCCACTGATGATAACTTTAATTAAATGAGAAAATTTTGTTAGCAGTTCCTAAGTGTATTATCTTCCTCTTTGGGTTGCACTGTACAATTAAACTAATTTCTTAGACTGTATTTCTCAGAATTATCTGCTTCTTCCTGTAGCATATTCCCATTCTTGCCAGCAAGTCCTGTCAGCAACTGAAGCAAGTTCTTTCTCATCAGCTTCTTTTTTTCTTCTTCTTTTTGGAACAGCAGTATTGCATAAAAACAAAATATGAAATAAATATTTCTAAGTTTGAGCCACAAAAAACTTCAGCAGTTCCTTTCTTAAAAGTTTCTCTTTACCTGAATGTGTTAACTTTTACTCTTCAAAGAGATCCCCTCTCTCAAGCTGACCCTCTTCTTCTCTGCCTTACCTAATATTTCTTCATTAAGCTCTTCATCAAACACACAAAAATGAGGTACTGTGCATCATGTTTTGGAAAAGAAACCCCATCAATCTCTTCTCTACAAAAGAGATCATATTTATCTTTAGTAATTTTGTTCTATAATTCATCCCTCTTTTGTGCCACTTACTCTTGCATTCCAGCTTTGTTCTCAATCCTCCATAAAGTCCTAATAATTAAATGCCTTTCTCAGTCACTTCTTTCCACTGTCTTAAATATGGATAAGCCTGGGAAAGGTCATCAGCTTCAACTGCTCTTTTAATACAGAATGGAGCCAGCTATAAAACAAAGCCCAGATAAAATCAAACCAAACCTGGAAGGATAGAGCTGAAAAGCAATAATTGCTTGGCTGTACCCAACAGAATTTCAAAAGTGCTTAATTTAACCCTGAAAACAAAACTGAGAGGATTATTGGCAAGGACTTGATGAAAGAAAACACTGTTGATAATATTGATCGTACTTGGGACTTTTTTCCTTGAAAAAGTGCTTTACAAACACTAATTAACCAGGGTATTACACAGGCTGTGGATCTCTTCTGGTAGAGTTTTTAGGCTTTGGTGCTTCTGTGATATCTGGCCAAAGATTAAGCAAAGTATAGCAAAGCTTGTTCTGGTGGAAAAATGGACCCATTTTAATCTAGTGAGCAGTGTCGGTGTGTGCTAATGAACTCTGCTTTATCAAACAGCAGTCAGCACTTCTTAATGGAGATGCTTTTTGTTCTTGTCTAATTGGGCATTAAATAGGGGTAAAACATCATATTCGCTCCTAGTCCTTGGGTGGAAGGGTTGGGAAGGAGGAGGAGAGGTGCTGGCATATATATATATGATATGCAGTGAGCCTGTTGCTGGCTTTGCTTGGGTTTGGTTTTTTTTAATATTTTAATTAGAACTCCTTGGGGCTCTTCCATTACTGCACATCCATAGAGGAGTCTGGAGGACCCATCTAAGGTGTAACCACTGCTGAAAACCACAGGAGAGCTGCTGTCTCTGCAGTCTCCACTCTTCCATCAAGGGAGTCTCTACGGTGGTGATTGTGAGATTGGCCTACAGAAGAGTTAAACACAATTCCAGTTACTAATAGAGAATAAGAATAATTAAGTAACTATTACCTTTGCCTACAGTCACATCTGTCATGCATCACTGATATGGAGCCCCTCAAGATCTGAAGCAAACTTGACTTTTTTTTTTTTTTTTTGTTATTAATCAGTAGCAATATCTGCACAGTTATGATTAAGCAATTGCATTGTGAACCTTGGGCACTTGGCTAATCTTTTGTTTTAAGGGAAAGGGAAGACAATCCCAAGATGAATGGGCTGTCTGGACCAGAGCCACCAGGAGTGAAGTCAGCAGAACTGAGCAGTAACTGGGGGAAAGGTAATTCTGGCAGTAGGAGACCACAACCACCAACCCATTGACCACCCACTCAAAACAGACCCCAGACTCAAATGGAGAGAAGATCTGTGCATGCAGACTAATTAGCATGAGAAATGAGAGGTATGAATTAGCAAATAGGGGGTTGAGTACTGATTAATAAAAAAGTTATGCAATCTGCAACCAATGGATGCTGATGTCTGTGTTAAAATGTTTAATTAGTGTGAAGTTTGGATGGTCAGGGAGCCAGCCTTTTGTGGGTTACCAGCCAGCTCCCTACTTTGCATAAACTAGAAAAAAATATTAGAAATACCTTGCCTTGGTGTGTGAATTGATGTTGAGCATCAGGTAATGAGCCTGCATTCAGGGCAACAGAACTAAAAGCAGAGGAAGTCTCAGTTTTAATTTCTGTCTCCATCTCTTATGACTGTGCAGCAAGCAGCTGCTCAACGCAAAAAATCCAGTGCCAGTTCTTCTTTATGATGGATAAATCACCAAGCCTCACAGGTTTCAAAATACTTGGTAGCACACAAACTGTCCTTATCATACCCTCATGCATCAGGTACAACAGTTTATTTTCACTTTGACCAGCAGGGTTCATCTTCCATCTCCAACTCTTCTCTCTTTGCCATTCCCAGAGGTATGAAGTGAAAAGAGGGATGTATTTTTAAGTGACAGCATCAATTTTCTTTGCACCGATAAGTAAAATTGACCTGTCATTTTAGGTAAGAAAAAACTGCTCTGCAGCCACACCACAGCATGGCCTTGCCCTGCTGTTATGCCAGGAGCAGCCTCAGCAGTGGCACTGAAGGAACCAGGAACCACAACCTCACTGTTCTTCAAGCACTGAACACCTCAAAAGCCTCTAAAGTCTTGCGGTTTTGATGAAGGCTTTTGATGAAGAGTTTTATCTGGTACTAGTCTTCTCCATAGGTATTGCAGCTGATTCCTGTTTATTGTTTCACAGCCCCTGCCCCATTGCTGGAAAGAAAAAAAGCAGGAGTGAGGTGTGGGACCTCAAACCAGCTTGGTTGCACCTCAGCCTGTGCTGAGTGGACCAGTGTCACTGAGGGAAGGGGGAAGAACCCAGTCCCATTTTGGCTAGAAGTCTGCCCAGTGCTGGCTGCAGTCCCAGTTAGTGTGTTTATTTTCCAGACTCCAATAAAACCCATCTGTGTGCAATCACTGCTGGACTAAATTGAGAGAGATTTGGTGAACACATGGCTAACCAGGATTTGGAGTGGAGAGAGAGCCTGCAGGAATTGTAGCTCATAGTTCCTGCCTCTGACAGTGTGAAGGCAACATGGGAAGCCAAGCACAAAACATCAGACACAGCTGACACTGATGCTGTGCCTCCATTGTCCCATTCATTTTCAAGCATTTTTTAATTTAGCCCAGCTTATTAGAAACAGAAGGTGTTTAACTCCAGATGGTGTTACTTGTTTTAAATGTCCTTTCAAGGGGAAGGGCTGCTTCCCAAGAGCTGCATGGTTTTCCAAGTTCCACCACAAGTAAAGTAAAACTAGAAAGGTTTGGAGAAGGGCAGCCTAATGAATGGCATCCCAGCCAGGAGAAATTAAACAGGCTATGGCTCTGAGCATCAGTAAAGTCAGTAAGATGGGAAAGGTTCATTTGCTGATCCTCGTAGATCAGTGTCATGAGGCACCCCACAAAGCTGCTGGGTGGCAGGTTTGAAATTAAAATAATGAAGTATTACTTCATGTAGTTTGTAGTTTAGCTGCAGAACTCATTGCCACCAGCCACTGGAGGCCCATCCTTCAAATGGCTTCCAGGAGAAATGAGTTCATTCAGGGAAGGGAGGTCTGCTAGGACAACAGAGGGGTTCACACACAGGAGCTGTGCTCAGGAGCCACAGAGCCAGTGCTTTTCATGGAACTATTGCTGCCCATGCTCCTGCTGCTTCTTTCATGCCCTAAAACATCCCACCAACCACCAGCAGGGGAGCTTTGGTCTGATCCAGTGCTGCTATTGCTGTGCAAGGATTCCTCAGCCCGAATCAGGAAGGTGATATTAAACACTGCAAGTCCCCCTGCAAATAACCTGTCTGCATTACATGTGCAGAGTGGAGCTGGGTGTTGCAAGGATGTGGGGGCATAGTGAGATAAATATAGAAATGTGTATGAGCCTGCCCAAAACTATGTATCAGCATAAAAGGGGACTAAAGGCTTCTCTGGTCTCAGCCTTGTGGTGGAGTTGCTCCTCAGAGATTTGGTGCAAAGTAGCTGTAGGATGCTAGAACAGGAAAATGAATTTTATAATAATTACAAATCACAGAGGAAAAAAACCCCAACTATCTTTTAATGCAGGAGAATAGAAATAAATTCAGTACTTAAAATGATCCCTCTAATCTGGCCAGGACCTGAGTTTTATGTTTTGGAAGAGAGGGAGTGTTCAGACATAATTCCAGTGCAGCTGCAGACAATGCTCATTTGTGGCTGATTATCCATCCATAATTCAGGACAGTGAATTCAACCTTTTCAGTTTTGCACAGCCCATTTGTTTCCAGACTACTTGGGCTTTCCACAGTATTTTAAGTGGTAGAAATCATGCCAGAAGGTAACATCTCTGCAGCCTTACCCAGGTGTTTGTTAGCTACCATCAGTGTGTGCCCCCAGGTAACAGAGCAGTGGTGAGAGCTCCTGCCTGGGAGCTGGGAAATTGGGATACAGCTGGCTCCTCGCTTTGCTGTCAAGGTGCACTTCATTTCTGTTGTTGAAATTTCTCTTGTGTGCAGGAAAAGCAATCCCCATTTATTATGCTGTAGGGAAAACACCAGCTGGAGAGTCTGTGTAGCCTTGTAGTTTTGAGGTTTGTGTTTGGGTTACCCTGAGAGGTTGCAGTCTTTAGGTTTAAAAAAAAACTGGTGGCCCCACTGCATTTTTTGCGGTGGCAGGCCCCTGGGCTGTGTGATTTATAGATGATTTGCAAACCCTGTGATACTGAACCACTGTATTTCTTTTCCATGGGTGTAGGGTATAGTTGGCAACTAGACCAGCACTAGACATGGTCAAGATGACCTGCAGCTGCTCTTGCTTTACCTTTGCAGAAAAAGTTTTCTAAGGATGCCCAAGTCCTGCTGACTCAGCATCTGATTTTTACTTGTTTGTTTGGTTTTTTTTTTCAGGAAAAATAGAAGCATTTTTCAGCCTGTTGGCCTCATCCTCCCTCCTGGCCTTGAAAATCTATGAATCACAAACACAGAAGATGAAGAAGGATTTCTGCTTGTGTCAAGAAAATCCTTTTATTTCTCAGTGTTAATATTTCTAATTTACATTTAATGCTTGGGGGTTTAGAGCTGATGTGGAGCAGCAGCCATGAGCCCTTCTTCCACATATGTTGGGACAAGCAGCTATTTATAGCTTTTGATTTGCAGTCAGAGGAAGAACCATAAATATTCCCTACTTCAGCAGGAAAACAGTTCCAGAAATATAAAAAAAGAGCCTGGGTACATAGGAATGGCATAGGATTTGGGCTGCATTAATTATGCTGTTTCAGCTAAGATTTATCTGTTTGAAGTTTCTGAGACTGGCACAGTCTTATGTTCATTTAAAGATAGCACAGCCCTGTGGGGCCAGTTGTTAGGCTTTGCATCATTAACAGAATGGTGTGCAAAAAACACTGTGAAAACAGCTCAACTCCTTGGCTTTATGCTCCTGCAGATTCTAGGAGGAGACCTAAAAATCACTGATGTGAAAATTTGCAATGTATTATTATGCCTTTGGGGACATGATAATAATCAGTGATATCACACCTTTTAACTAGTCATCTGTGATGAGGAGAGAGGGAAAAGGGCTGAAATTGTTCTGCATGTTTGTTAAAGGATTATTTCACTATGTGTTTGGTAAAAATCAATCCTTCATGATCATGTATAGTTTTGCAGTGTTAAAAATAATGATCAGAATAGCTTTTAATGTTTTTTTTTAAAATGTATCTGGTAGATGTTTCATCATGTGGTTTATTGATGTTGTATTTTTGATGTCTCCAAGGGGGATTACTCTTCCCTGGTCAGAGTTTCTCCATACATTTACTCACATAAGTGCACCTCTTCTCAATATTTCTGTTGCATGCAGTTCCAGTGGAAATAAATGTTCTTAATCCCAGCCAACTGAAATGCAAACATTTTAAATTAAATATAGTTACTAATTTTAAAAGGTCACTCTTGTCTTTTTATTAGTGCTATTTATTTCCTCAAGCCTGTTTCACATTCAGATCACTAAAATGAAGAGCAATGTAACCCAAAACAGTCAGAGCTGTGGCTGATAGTGGAAAGGAGAATTCTGGCACCTGTGGCTCCTTGGTCCTAAGTGTTTCCACTTATCCCTTGGGCTGTGCACAGTCTCCAGCCAGAGAGGTGTCTGTGTCTGCAGAGACATGCCCAGTCCTCTGTGGATCTTCTCATCCTCTCAAAATATTTTCTGAACCACTTGTTTTCTGCAGCAATGTACAGGGGCTCTGTTGTTCATTATGGATTTCTGCTCTGAGCTACATGGACTGCAAAATGCTCTGAGTTCCAAACCAGATGGAGGTTCACGCTCAGTCTGATTCTCCTGAGCCCTGTACCCCAGGGCATAGTCAACTCCTGGGAAATGCCAGCAGATCCAAGTAAGGATGGGAAGCCTCTGAAGGTTGAAATAAGGCTCAAGGCAGCTGAACAATTTTTTTTTTTTTCAAATAGTCATAGCAATTAAGATATTAAAATCAATGTCATGAGTTGTCACTTATGGACTGCATTAGCTCTGCTCTGCCATGAACTCGCTCTTCACCACACAAACCTTCCAAAACTACAAGGGAACAAACATTTCTCACCAAGCCTAAGCACCCTCTGCTCTTCATCTGAATATATTTGGATTTCTCACTGAATCTGCCAACATTCATTAGTGTCACCATTAACGGGCCATGGTGGGATTTCAACTAATCAGTACAATTTACGAAATCGTTTGGAGCACAAAAACTTTTGGGAGCAGCTGAGTGGTGAAACCATACTCAGGGGACAGGAGTTTTTCCAGCAAAAGGGGGAGCAGGAAGGCAGATGGGAAGAGCAGCAATCACTCTGGCTCCCACCCAGATTAATGAAAACCAACATCTGGGTCTGTGATAAACAAAGGAGCAGCCCAAGGTGTTTTGAACCTTCTCAACAAGCAAGAGAGGCAGAGGAAGGCATCAGGGAGGACAGCCAGGCAATCATCAGTCTGTCAATGAGAATTGTTTTAATTACTAAGGGGACAGAAGAACAGGGAAAACTGATCTCTGGTGCAAAGTCAGAGCATGTCAGATTTACCATTCTTTCCATTTCCCTCTCCAAGTGCTGCCTCACACTGAGTGATGCTTTTGAACCCTCACATGCCCACTGATGACTTAGAATCCATATTTGCATGAAGGGATTATAATTAAGCTCCTCTGTGGCTTCACACACAAATTTACCACTCCCTTGCAGACAGCACCCATCAGCTTTGTGTCTTTTGTCTGCAGTGGGATCGTTATACCCAGATCAGCTGTAGTTTGCAATGTTAATTTGATCCTTTAGCAACAGCCAGGAGCCCTATTTTAGCTGTCCCTGTGCCTCACATTATTCTATTCATACTTTTTAAGCTGGGACAGCCAACCCTTGAGACAGGAAGTCAGCCAGCCCAGCTGACAGCAGGGCTATCAGAGGAGCTCCTGGAGATGGTGCAACTCCAGGTAAATCTCCTGCCAAAGCCTAAACCCAGATGTCAAGAACACACCAGTTACCCATCTCTCTCAATTTTCCATTCATGTGGTTCTGAATTCCAAACCAGTATCTAATTGTGGCCAAGTCTGACTTCTGTTTTTTTAGATTCTGTTTCTAGATATGTGCAGAACTGAGTTGTGGGTTAAGCCAGTCTGATCTCAAATTGAGAACAAACTGCACTGCCACTTGGTATTTGCTGCACAGGTGCCATGTTGCCATCAGCAGTGGGCTTTCCGAGGAGATGGGCTTGTGCATCACTCTGGCTGTGAAAGCAGCAGAAGGAAATTCTTTATCTAAGTTCCATCCAGCAGAAGCAGTTCCTTATTTGAAGCTGCCCAGCCATGCTATAAGCTCAGGAAGCTTGCCTGCCTGGAGGGGCCACAAAGGGAATGAGAAGGTCACAAGGCAGATGGTCCTTGGTTCCACTCACTGTTAAAAAGAGAGAGAGCAGGATTTGTGTCAGAGGTGAGACCAGTTCATGATGGCTGAGAGGGCTCACAAGGGTGGAAAAGCAGGGACACAGCTCTTGGGGACATAGTCCTTTTGCTTCTCTTCTTCAAATCATACAAGGATAAACATAATGGTTGCCTGAGCCTGAGCCTCAGCAGTGTTGTCTATTTAAAAAGTAAGGGTGGAAGTGAGCTATTTTTTCACATATTTTGAGGCTCTTCCTGTGAGGTGTCAAAAAATAAGAGAAACAAGGAAAGGTAAACAACAGGTGGTTCTTTTTAAAAGAAAGTAGTTAAATGTAAGGCAGAGAAGTATTCTTTATTAAAAGAAAGTAATTAATTCCTTGATCGCCTAGTATGATCCTGTCTACAAGATCTTGTCTCTCGTTCAGCACGTGTTTTAAGGGGAGAAGAGTTTCTGTTTTTGATAATCAATGTTTGATAAGACTTGGAGCTGTACAGACGAGTCTGTTTCTCTTCACCTCACCAGGATCTATAGCTGCAGTCAGCCTTTTGAGGGAGCAGACACCAAAGCCTTCAGCAGGTGTGCAGTGACCAGGAAATGATGCAGCACAAAATCCAGAGAAGGAGGTGACACGATATTTCCCCTGGGATCCTTGTAAAAATGACATGGAAAAGACAGGAGCATTTGCAGATTGCACTGTGAGCCCTGCAGAAAATGTATCAGCCAAACCAGGAAATAATCTTGGAAATGACAAGCCTGGCTGAAGGTTAATGCTTACAGAGCTGTGGGAACTGCTCCAGTGGCACATTCCTAGCCAGCCGGGAATAAAGGTGTTTTCCATGAGCTTTTGTGCCAAAGGCTAGCCATCAGTGTGGCACTTCTGAATTGCAGGAATGCAGTGTCCTGAGCCATGCTGAAGCTGAGAGTACCTCATGCAGCTGTAGGTAACTGATGGAAGAGCTGCTCCATAGCTCAAGAAGCAGGAGAAGGAAAAACTGCGCCATTTAAAAAGACTGGTCCAGTGGTGGCAAGCACTTCCAGCACAAACAAAACAAAATAGATGCAACAAATGAAAGGTGTTCACCTGTCAGGACTGGATGTAGGTGTTGTCTGGTTTGAGCTATGTGTCTGAATTGCATGTTGCAAATAAGTGGTTTAATGTTTGTGTTGCACAAACACTTATTTTCTCTATGAAAATGCCTTCTTGAGTGGTTGGATGCCAAATAGAAGTGGTCCAGAAATGTATGCACACCTGAGCCTGCTGATAGTCTGGGTGGTTTCTCTGAGCTGGATGCTGTAGGTGGCACTAGTGGTGTAGCTGATGTTAAATTATGCAGTGTTTATCCCCTTTTGGCTGAAGTGGTAGCTTTTTGATTGAGGTAGAGGAGTTTGCAGTTATCTGTGGGGCTATCATGTGTTAAGTTGTTCTAGTTTTATTTGTTTTAACTTCATGAATACTCTATTGCCACTAGAATCACCTCTAAAAGCCCTTCCCAGAAAGCTGGGATTGACACATCTCTTACATCCACGCAAAATTGAAAGGTATAGTTGATATATTGGAGCCATCATCTGCAGTCTGTGTGGAGTGAATAGAGCCAAACATATTTGCTTGAGATGCAAAAATGTTGCACTAAAATAATTAGTTTCAACATGAACAGGAGTTGAAGATTATTTTGTAATCTGCTGCAAGCATCAGTCAGTAGTGTCGCAATTAAAAGGGTTTCCTGAGATGAATAACATTTTGAATTTACTGTTGTGATGTTGCCTACCTGACTGCTTGGCTGCTGTAAATCAAGTGGCACTACTGGAAGCATGTGGATGAATGCCAGCTGGAGATCTGGCCCATTATCAGACTATAAAATTCTCTTTCCAAAAGTATTTTACTGGGCAAGGTACCCAAATCTATATATAAGTTTCTTAATTGAAGCAGATGGCAAGAGGCCATAAATTTTTGCAATGTATAATGCAGACAGGTAACAAGGACACATTTATCAGCATCGTGGTGAATCACAGGAACATAAAAGGGAGCTCACAGAAATGTGCTGTCCTATGAAAGCAACTGGATGGACTCACAGCTTCAAGGCTTTAATATTCGGTATGTGCTGTTCTTTTTCTATGCCTATTTCTAAATGCGTGTGTTTGCTGCTGCAGCTGTGGGTTCAGTGTGGTGGCAGGTTTATAGAACAGGCAATGGTGTGTGCAGTGTACCTGGAATGACTGGGTTTTATCAAGCATGCCTGTTAAATAGCTAGGGAGAGGAAACCTGCTGTGAAATCCAGAGGAATTGAGCTTGAGCTGCTACAAGGAGAGTGTTTGTGCCTCAGCTCCCTTTATTTCCTGCTTCCTCGGCTGGCTGAACACTGTTGAAGTGGGGAAATGTTTAATCTGGCTTTGCTTGTCAATATTTCCCAGCTCAGCAGACATAAGCAAATAAAGTATTGATGCTCCTGAATGTACCCAAGGCACACATGCAGGATTTCTTTTTGCTTTTGAATTTTAATATGTTTAGTTTTCAGCACACAAGTGCCACAGCAGAGGGATGAGCTGGTAAGGTCTGGTCTTATGCTGATGCCTGGAGCAGGAGTAGCATGAAGGGTAACAGCTGGAGCTTTGCCACACTGCCACAGCTCTTGCCTGGCACGTGTGAAGGCAAAAAACCCATTTCTCTGAGCTGTGCTGGTCCACATGCTCTGCTGATCCGGTCAGTGCCAGCTGTGCAAGGGATGCAGCAGCTGGGACAAACTCACACCACTCCATACAGCTCACAAGGGTGGTAGCACCACTCTGGCAACAGCAAACATCCCCTGAGAAATCACATCCTCTGTCCCATCAGCCAACCTGACACGGATCAGAACGGTTTGGTAAACAGGCCATGTGATAAATCTCTTTATTTTATCCTTTTAAAGTGGTAAGTTCAGGCTGTCATTGTGTCAACTCCTGAGTTCTGGATAATGAAGCAAGCAGCAATTGGGAAGTGATTGACTTTGAGATTATATATTATGTTCTGTGACTTTTTAGTGGGTTGATTGTTTTGTCACTGTATATTAATTCTGATAAATGAGTTATATTTATTTTCTTTTTCTTTTTTTTAATTTTGGTGTGTTAGCCTGCTCTTCTTACTAACACCACATACGTATTTTTGCATGCATCCATTGAGGGAAGGGAGGAAGAGCTCTGAAACTTTTTCCATGACCTTGGGTTGTTCTGTGGAATCATGTTCTGTCACAGTGTGATGCCTTCCAGCAAAAACATGACTTTTTTATTAATCTTATCATTATTATTCCTCCCAGTTGCAGCTAGCATGCATTGGGGTTCCAGTTTCTGAACCTAACAGCAACTCAGACCAAGTCTGGCTGCTCTCCAGCAGAGCTTGTTCAGTGCTACAGAGCAGGGTCCAAATCGTTCCAGCCGAATTTGAGCCAGCAGCAAAGAAAGACCAGAGTTTTATTTCCCGGCTCAGTATGATGCAGTCAATTCTGTGAATTCCTTGTCAAAATAATAAGCAAGTTTACACCTATGAGCACACATCATAGCACAGCTTTCCAAAGGGTTCATGAAGAAATTGCATGTACTTTTGAGGAAGCATAGTCACCTAAATTGTTTTTCAGAATTCAGACAGTATATCATGATTTTCTTCTTCCTGTTTCTTTCTCTGGTTGACTTCTGTTGATGGTTTGCCACTTAGATAACTTTTTAGCAGCTCACTTTGAAAATTCAGGTTTAAATTGGTGCTTGATTGCCCTCTCCCCTGTTTGCTTCAGAGGTGAAAACAAGAGATTCACACATCCCTCCTTGGGAAGCTGCTGGGAAACAAGCAAATATTGCTGCCGCAATTATCCATCTTCTGAAATGGCAGCAAGTCCATTTCCATATCAGCGCAAAGTCCAGCCTGTTTGTGGGATTATCCCAGGGGAAGGCATTTTTTTCTCCTAGGGGTGCTGGGATGGGAGATGGAAGGAGCTGGGACCGCAGCTTGCTTGTGATGGTGGCACAAATCATGTGAGCATTTTGAGCCACCCCCTCTGCTGTCCCCATCCCTTGCCTGTGGCCTTCCCCTGAGATTTAAAACTCTGCAGGGTGGTGGCCACTTTGCTGTCACCCACATCCATCAGGGACCTGCAGCTGTGCCGGGCTAGAAGTGCTGCTGGTGATTAGAGAGCCAGCTTTACTCTTAGGAGTGATTTAAACTCCAGCCTGCTGGGTTACAGTTAAATCAATGATGAGCAGTTAAAGAAAAGAGCCCATGAGCTTTTTACAGAGGGGAAACAGATATTCTCCAGCTAGAATGCTACAGCCAGAGGAGACAAGGACGTTTTAGATATTTCTCATTGCAGAGATCTTTCATGTGAATAAATAAGTATAATATATGCCGTTATAGCTACATATCTAAGGAGAGAATAACATTTTTTTATGTCCTATGCCTTGAGTGCAAAAATGCTGACAAGAACCTCATCACCAATTCACAGAGGAGCAATGCTTTTGTCCCAGTAAAACCAGCAGTGGCACAGCATGGGCAGTGGGGAGGGACACTTGGCTCCTGATTTCCGTTCCAACGTTGCAATTACGTTCAGAGACACCAAAAATTGTCACCCCTCTGGCTGCCTTCAGCTGTGGTGTGGCACACAGATGCTCTGCTGGATGCAGTGACTGTGTCCAGCCTGGACACTGCCTGAGAGGCAGGGTCTGGTGCTTGCTCACTTTCTCTTGGAGCCGGGACAGCTCACAGGCAAAACAGGCGACGTTTTGCAGCCACAAGATAATAAAAAACTCATCTTCACTCGGACAATAAATTGTAGCTTAGTCTTTCAACCAGGTGCTGAAAGTAGTGACAGAAGCCAGAATTGGGATGGCTCAGTATTCCTTTAGAAGTAAAAATTTGAATCAAGATCTATCATCCTGCTGCCCTGACAAAATTTAGCATTTAATGGTGTTTTTTTCTATGCAGGTGTTAGCTGGTGTCTCTCCTTACCAGCTGGCAGCAGAAAAAGCCAATGTATCCAACAGAGCAGCTCAGGAGTGCTGATGTCTGAATGCTGGCATGACACTAACAAAAGTAATGAAGAATATCCCAACAATATCTGTTGTTTTTCACTATTTATTTGCTTGCCTCTAATGATGTTAAATATCATTCTCATGTGAAAAATTTCATGTCCAACAGCTTAAGGATATTTTACAGTTACATTGCTACTTTTGGATTGTGCATTTCTAAGAACCTGGAAATAAAAAGGGGGCTTCACCAAAGAAGATGCTTTAATTGATCAAGTAAAGGGTAAACTGGCACTGTTGGGAAGCAGATCCAACTTCCATCAAGCTGTGGAAAACAAGAAAGATTCTGGAAAAGTATTTTTAAAAACTGCTCCATGCAATTTCTTATTGCCCCATTCCAGTGAAACTTTAATGGATAATGGTAATCTGAGAGGGTATTGTACCCTGGGTGTGCTAGCTACAGTGGAGGGATAAGCCAAGAAAAGTGACACTTCTCTGATATTCAAATCTGTCTGAGATATTTATATGCTAAAGAGCTGTGTAGTGCTGATATGCTTCTATATTTATGGAGGGTTTCTCCATTGAGACTGTGAGTCTTCTGCAGGTGGACAAAGCGCCCCACATCCACAGGAGGTGCAGCTAAAATTCAGTGTCTTCCCAGGCTCTTTCCTGAGAGGTAGAGGTGTAGCAGTGCAGGCTTGGTTTCTGGTTCAGTCAGAGTGCATGGAAAATGCACTCATCCTTGGAGCACACAGCAGAACAGGTCAATCCTCTCAGAATTCCTCTGCATTTTGGGATGGACAGTCTCATCTCTGGTTTAGCACTTTTGCAAAGCTGTTGGCAAAGTCCTCCTTTGGACTGCTTTGGGCATCCTCTTCATCAGTTTGCAAAGCTGATGATTGCCACTGGAGCAGGCTCAGAGATCTTCCAAGATGATGCAGGGAAGTGAATTAAAATGCACCACACAGGAAAAGATAAAAAGCGTGCTTTGCTTACCCTGGAAGAACAGGGATTGTCTATAAACACACCAGGTAAACAAACATCCTCATTCAGAAGAAAGCAATCCCAAGGGTACCTTGCAGAGATATCATCAGCCAATTGAGATGGAGAAAGTTGAGAATACCTAAACTTTCTCAGGAAATGTACTGATTTTTCCCACTTAGTGAAGAGCAGATGGGAGAAAAGAAGTTTGCCAATCAATTGGACAAGCCACAGAACTTTATCACTCTTGTCTCCAGATTTTATCTCCTGGTGCATTTTATCACTAGAGGTTTGATGCCACTAACATGAGCAGGATTTTATAAGCAGCCACTAACTCAATAAACACCATTTCCTCCTACAGAGAGCAAGTCCTGGAGCTCTTTCAGCCCTCAGGACTGCAGCAGGATTTTCTGCATTCCTGCCACGTTGCTGCTGGGAAGCATTTGTCATGTGGAGTCCCACCACCACTGGTTCAAAGCCAAGTCCAAAATCCTTCTGGGAACAAAGTGACCAAGGCACAGCTCTCCCTGGCATCTCCCCGAAGCAGATCCCAGCTTCCAGGTGCCCACAGGAGGGACCAGGAACTTCCAGTCCCGAGTGCTTGTCCTAAATAAGTGCAATTAGGTAAAGTTAGGTAGGTGTGGGAAGGGCTATCGCCAGGAAAGCTGCTGTGTGGGAGGAATAGGGAATGGACCACGAGCTGGTGCTGCTGAAATGTGTCAGCTGAAACTGTAAATTGTGATTTGCTGTGCTGCTTATCTTGATACATTTGTGTGAAGGGAAAATTACATTTCCCAGGAAAAACCAGTGGTTTTGTAACCTGGCAGGGTGCAGCACCCTGCACTGACAGGGATTTTTTTCTGTCAGGTCACTTCAGATGAACTCTGCAATGCCAGGTGCTGCTTGCAGACTGCTGAATAAATTCCTGACACAGAAACATTTCCAGGTGACAGTAAGTGTGATTTCTGATGGAAAAAGAATGGAATACCTTCTCTTTCACTGCCATTGAAACTTGAAATATTCACTGAAATCGAGCCTTTCCCTAAGAATTCCACAGCTAAACATTGCTCAGAAGGTTTTTAAGGACTATGTTGCAATGTTTTAAACTGACTTCAATGGCAATAAATGTGCCCATGAAAAACATCTTAAATGACTCCCTGAGCATCAGAAAAAACAGAAGAGGAAGAAAGCTCAGGATTCATCAGAAAATTTGAAGGACCTTACAACATCAAACAAAAATATTCTGCTTTCAACATCTGCCCCCACCTTCCCCAGTCAAAGTAAAAGTAATTGAAGACCATGATTTTTGTTCCTGGTATGTAGCCAAGAAAGACAGGGTAAATGTATGAAATAAAAATGGTCTTTGGAATTAGGCTGTGCTGTATAAGTACATACAAAGTATCTGGGACATTCTTGAATTAAGTACAGCAGTGCTGTGATTCTGGCTCATTCAATGTAGGAGCCTCCATAATCACCTCCCCTTCTGTCCTGGAGCCACCTCCCAGACCCTTCCAAAGCAGCTGAGGTGGCACCACAAATGGAAAATGACCTCAGAGATATTGCTGTGGTGGTAATAACAAAGCAGCACTAATGCAGGCTCTTCTGTGGGAATTTGACTGGGGTGCTTTACCTAATGATGATTAATCAGCTACGGATGAGCTGGCAAAAACTTATGACTCAGGACATATTAATGAAGTTCTGAAGAAGAAATTAATGCCTGATCCTTAGCCCTGATAAAATGGCCCAGTGGCAATGCCATTCAGCTGGAAGGCATCATAGGTTCCCAATTTGCCATGGCACTTCAGTTGTTTGCCAAGAGGATGATAAAGCATTTTGGTCACGTGCTTGGTTTTGTGAGGCTACTAAGGTGAGCAGCATTGCTGCCCTGCCCATTTAGCAGCTTAATCTGTGAGAAAATTGTAGTGCTGCTCCCAGAAGTGGTGCTTGGAGGGAGTCTGGTGGTGTGAGACACAATGTGGGGAAACCTCACACACAGCTGGGAGTGTGAGGACAACACTCACCTGGTCTTAAGGTGGCTCAAGATGATTTTGTTAAGACTTTGTTAAATTGCTGCAATATCAAGTTTGGTAACTATTTAGAGTGGTGTTCTTCTCAGTATGTGAAGGCAATGTAAGGAAAGTGAAAGCACAATTTGATAAGGAGCAGGAAGGTTCGTGTCTAAAGGCAATTCCTAGCTCAGTTCCTGGGCAGTCAGCCTGCTGCCCTTTCTCTATCCACAGCACATCTCTTCACTTCACTTTGTTATGCAGGGGATACCATTAGTAAATGCAGTTTGCAATGTCACCCAAATTAACTCTACATTTAGAGTAAGGACAGAGGAAATTCCAATTCCGTGAGCTCTTGCACACATATACCCATCTGCACCAAGGAAAAGCAGGAGGTACCCACAGTGTGGCTGTTTCTCTGAGGCACTGTTATTACTGATGCTTTTATTACACCATGAAATAAATCACCTCTTTCACAGTTAATAAAATTTAGGAGCTGGCTGTTTCTGCTATATCTCTCCAAGAAAGGAATGGGTCAGCAAATGGTCTATGACATTATCAGTTGCCATTTAGTCTTTATATAGAAATTGGACTGGTCAATGTATCTTTCCAAAAAAATTAACATGTATGAGCATATGAATATAAATATTAAGCCTGCCCTAATTTTAGGTAATTGGTAGATCTCATTGTTTAGAAGCTCTGGACAGATATTATGGATATTCTGAAAATATGAACTGCTTATAAAGTTTGAAAATGATTTCTAATTTATTAAATGTATAGTTCTTGAACTTGCCTATTGCCTAAAGAGGAGGATTTCCAGCTTTTCCCTTTCCATCCTATTTGTACATGCCAGGCATGTTCTTCCCATCCTCACAGCCTGCAAACAGGTTAGTCCTTTTGTGCTACATCGTCTCTTTTCTGACTGAAGTTTTTGCCTAATTTTGACCTTACATCTTTGTGGCTGTAAGTCCATATCTTCTTCAGCATTGCTTTTGTTGGCAGCAAATACCAAAGGGAAATGGTTCTTTTCACTCTGTAATTTTTCTGCCCTCAATGATCTCTGTCTGTGGAGGAAATTGGACTTTTATTTCTGCGTTTCCGTGGGAGCTGAGGTGAACAGTGGCTTCAGCAAATCATCCTAACAGCTTATTATTTCCAGTCCTCCTACATGGTCTCTCTGCTTATGTAACTTTATAAAGGATGCATTTCAAGCCAGTACAGTCAATGTGCCCATCAGTGTGATGCTTTTTCCTACCTTGGTGTGATCAGGGTGGGGTTGGGTGGGGTTGAGCCCACCAAGGGCATCACTGGCACTGTGGGGTTCCACAAACACAAGCACGAAGTGGCTGGGAAAGGACAAGTGGCTGTGGAGGAAAGTGAGTGTCCCTGGAGGCACAGCCATGGCAGCACCATCCTGATTGCCAGCAGAGGATCTTAAATTTGCCATGAGACAAAAGGATTCAAGCCAAGACATCATTATGAATTTTGATGCTCAATGAATCTTCTCTCTTTTTTAAAAATTTATTTCCCCTTTCCTCAAAATGTTCAAAATTGCAGGACAGCAGCATAAACTACTTGCAGTATTTGCCCTTTTTCTTTTCTAACATTTCCAGGAGATCTTTGGTATTGTTCCTATGAAGGTGTGAGTGCTCTCAGAAGTAATTGATAACAGAGCCAGTACTGACCTCTGTGCCCCTGCCTTGACACCAGCATGACTTCACCTCTGTGAGTTGGCCTCAGTGAGGGCCAACTGCAAGCACAGCCACAGGAATAACACAGAGGTGAGAAACAATGAGACACACTGTAAAACAGATGAACATGCCTGGTGGTGGTCTCACCAATCACTTCAGCTTCTCAGCCTTGGTGTTTGCAAGGACTCCATCCAAAACACCAGGCGTGTTCATAGCCTTGCTCCTCACTGGGATCATTGCTGCACGCAGCATTTTGGGTGTAAAAACGGAGACTGAGCAAAGCCAGTCTGTTTTTCTCTGTGAAACATTCTCAGTTCCTGGCTATCTGGGCTGTTTGTCATGCATTGGCAATGTCTGCCCTCATTTCCAGAATGATTCTACGGTCAGAAAGGATTCCCTTCTCTCTCAAACTCACCTCTCATCTCAAAGTTGCTTCAGTAGAGGTCTCTCACCTCTACCAAATTCTGCACTGCTCTTCTGAAACAGCAATGTCCATGTTTTGTCCCCTCCACCTGGATTTAGCTCCCATTTCAATGTAATGCAGGCAAAGGCAGAATTAGAGCTTAGATCTGATATTTGCATTAGATACAGAACCAGACTTTTTGTGTACAAAAGGATCCATTTTGTTGAAGTGCATTCATTTTTAGGAAGAGAATTATCAATTTGTATCTCAGCTGGAAAACTGTTTTAAGGGATAGGTTGATCAGCTGTTGATGAAATTTCAAGTCAGCAAAAACAGCCACCAAATAAACCTTGATAAAGTTGAGGTTTATTTTAGGAGTCAGAAATAGTGTATTGCCCAGAGGAAGATGGATTAGATAATCATCAGAAAAAAAAAAACCCAGGAACTGGCACTAAAGAATCAGTAGCAAGAATGGAATTTTTTACCTTATTTTCAATGAATCATGTGAATCTTGAAGGAAAAAAAAAATCATATTTTGCTCTCCTTCAGCTGGGCTTCATTAATAAAAGATCTTTCAAAGAATGGCTAAGAAAGAAAAAAGTTGAAAATGAAAACAGGCAGTTGATTAGGATTAATTCGCACGTCATGTGTCCGGATGTGGAGAGTGACCTAAAATGAAGCAATGAGAATTAGAATCATAGAATCGTAGAACGGTTTGAGTTGGAAGTGGCCTTAAATATCATCTAATTCTAACCCCACTGCATGGGCAGGGACTCCTTTCACCAGGCCAGGCTGCTCAGGGCTCCACCCAACTTGGGGTTGAAAACTTCCAGGGATGAGGCATCCACAGCTTCTCTGGGCAACCTGTGCCAGTGCCTCATCACCATCACAGGAAAGAGTTTCTTCCTAATATCTAATCTAAATCTACTCTCAGTTTGCAGCCGTTCCCCCTTGGTCCTGTCACTACAGGCCCTTGTCAATACTTCTTTTCCAGCTTTCTTGTTGGCCCTGTTCAGGTACTGGAAGGCCACAATTAGGTCACTTCAAAGCTTCCTCTTTTCCAGGCTGAGCAAACACAATTCTCTCAGCCTTTCATCATAGGAAAGGTGCTTCTATGGTTTTCCCATTCAATGACAATGTCTTTCAGAAGAATGTCCACACTTCAGGAGTTCCCACCCATGTTTGAAACAATTTTGGTTAGTGAAGGGTTTGGCAATGCATGGGTAAAGCATTTTGAGTAACTTCATCAAAAATCAGTAAAGCCGCTCTTGCAATAAATTGAAAATGCCAAAACTGTTAATGCTCTCCAAGGGGAAAGTGAAGTCAATGTGGCCTGGACTCCTTTCTGCTCCTGCCAGGAGGTGTTATTAAATGCCACCAGTAGAGATAACAGCACCAGCCACAGATAATGGATGTACTGGGGCAGTGATGGTGCCTTTTGGAGCATCACTGCTGTGATGATCACCACAGTCCATGGATATGAATGACACGCTTTCCATCCGTGTCTTTCATTAAAACAACTGGGGTAAAGCAGAAAGCACTGTTCAACACTGCCCCAGTGGGACATTTATAACAAACCACTGATGCTCAGCTGGCATCCCAGCACTGGTGGTGCTGCCATAAAACATTCAGCAGCTGCACAAACTCCGTAGTTTGCCCTGGAAGCTGTTAATTTTTTTTAACACCTAGTTCTATCTTTCTCCTATCCTCCACTTGCTTTCACAAAAAAAAAGGGACCTAGTGTGCTTCCTGCTGTTCCTCCTGCCAAATATTTCCTTCCCTGGTGCAGGAAGGAGGAGTGCATATGGCAGCTCGTTTGAGAAGGTGCAAAAGATGTGAGAAGGAAATCCCTCTTCATTCCCCATTTTTTTCTGGAAGAGCAATGTAATAATTAAAAATAAATCAGTAGAAAGTGCACACTCCTGTAGAAGAGTACCCCTGGCATTTTCTTCAGAGCCACTGGGGAAAGCTAAACAGAGGATGGAAAGAAATTGTAGAGTGGAAGGAAGCAATAGGAATGTTTTCCCCATTGTAGCAAATTTCTTGGTGAAAATAAAGTGTTTATACACAGTGACTGATTATTACAAGCAGTGGAATAAAGGCCAAAAGGACCATCTGAAATCAGATATATTGAACAAAAATATGCCAATATATGGTGCACATCACATGACAATTCTTGGTCTCTATAGTAAAACCAAAACATCCCCAAAGATCTGTAATATGTTATTGACAAAATATCCTGCTCTAAAAAATACAAAACTGTTTTGTCATCCCTCTCTTAAAATGTCTTCTTGAATGCAGGAATTCTTTAGGGTCAGACAGATTCTGTTCACCTTGCTATTCAGCCAGGTCTCCCTCTTCATTCCCCTGGTTCAGTTCATACAAAACACAGTATCAGCTAGGGTACTTGTCCCACATCTGCAGGTCTGAACTGTGCACTTCTGGTTAATAAAAGCTCAATCAATGCCTCTCCAGACCAAAACTGCCAGTTTCAATCAGAGGAAAAATGTCTGATTAAACAAACACCAAGGAAGAAATCCAGTGATGACTGTGGATCAAATTATTTGTACCTCAGCAATTCGGTAAAGAAACCAAAAGTTGCTCAGCTAAATGAGTCAGTTTGGTCTGCAGTTTATAAATACAGAGTTGTTTATTTTTAGCAAGCTGTCCATCCGTGATGTCTGCAGCAGCATCTCCCACTGCTTCTGCTGGGGTAGGAGATCAGCTCCCATGCTGATAAACAGCAACTCCTCTGTCATTCATAATACATAACAAAAACTAGTATTTCCTTGTGCTTCTGGTTACAGCCCTGTTAACAGATGAAGACATTTGGAAAAATTTATATTCAGCCCTGGCAGTCAGTGTCTTTTAAATAATCTGGTCTGCTTCCATTCCTTTAAATAAACTTGCATTATTCATAGATCTAACACCAATCCCATGACTTAAGTGCTACCATATACTGGAATTAAATCATAATAATTCAGTTCTGGGGGGTTGTGGTTTAGTCAAGACTTGAAAGGACTTGGTAATGCTTGCCTTTATCACCTCCCAGCAGCACCAAAATACATCTGGGCACGGAGCCACCAGAGTTGAGAAAATAACAGCTAGCACAGGATTTTGCTGCATAAGCTACTATGAGTTCCTTATAATCTGTCTACCACAGAATATTTTAGATATCTTCCATATATTTGAAAGCATGGATGACCCAGCTCTAAATGCTTAAAACATCACCTGAAGGACCATAATCGTGCTTGACCCCTTCATTCCTCAGGCACAGCAGATCCCTCCTCTGCAAGTACAGAACTCAGTGGTACAGAATCAAACATTTCCTTGGAGACTGCTCTGTGGCTGCAGAACAGATCTGTGCAAAATCTAGTGTCTGAGCACTATCTGAAATTCAGTGCACTCTATTCAGAAAGCAAGGTGCTCTTCAAGGGGATTTCTTCCTAATAAAAACATTCAGCACAGCCAAAAATGTATCTGTGCATTGTATTGCTTATGAAAACACAGTGTGTGCATTTTTAAGGAAGGCAGTAACCACAAATGACAATACAGCATGGAGGGGCTTAGGTATTGCTAATTATTATCAGTGGCATAAAAAGCCAAAGCAGAACAGAGTGGGCGACACCCAAAATTTTCATGTTTGTTCTTGTTTTACCTCTCAGGATTCCTTTCTTGTGTGTGGATGTAGAAAAGGGAATGTCTCTGGTGCTTCTTATATTTATGGGGAGAATTAGACACACTGTATTTGGTACACACATGATTTCCCTTTGCACTTTTTTAGCTCCCTGCCCTCAAGTTCTGGACGCTGTGGGCACTCAGCCTGCAGCCAGAGAAATGGGACCCAGACTAAGCAAATGCTGCTTCAGGGGAGACTCCTGGGTTTTTGCAGCTTGTGCACAGCTCCATATTTCTACACAAAATGTGCCTCATGGCAGCACTGGCATATGCAGTTTTTTGGTGAAGAATAAGAAAACAATTCCTCTATTTTACAGGCCTTCCTAGTGATAATTTTGCAACAGCTTTCACTGTTTCATTGGGACAGTGAACATTTTGAAATAGTTTCAAAGCAATAGGCAGCACACTTCTATTACACTGTTGTAATTATGATATACTATATAATATTGTTACAGCATTTCAAGATAAGGAGCTTCTTTTTTTTCTGAATTCATTATTGCTTTCATTGGAAAAGTGCCTCAGCATTATTTCATTTCTCAGCTTTTAAGTTTCTCCAAGAGCTTCACTGCATTTCTCTGCATTAAAAATAAAAAATGGCAAGGGAAATGACAGATTTCAGGGCTCACTCTGACATTAGCAGTCAAAGCAGCGGGCAATTTTCTGACATTTCTCTTCAGAAAGGGAGAAGTTCCTTGTTTTTGTGGGCATAACAAGTGAGATACGAACTGGGACCTCAACTTTTAACTGCTCTGCTTTGTAAAGCAGACTTTGATGAATGCTCAGCCTGTGTCCTGGTTGGGAGATTTTTTTGTGATTATGGTGAGTTACAAGGTCAAGAAAAAGTTCAGCAAAATTTTGTTGGGAAAGGAGTTTGTGTGTTTCACTGTATTTGCTTCAGTGACACGTTTTCATGCTACCTCCTAATTACATAAAACTTATGTGTTAATTGTAACTACCCTTTGTTACCTAACACTTCCCTTTACTGACTATTATATACTTGTGCTAATATTCTACTGCCTTCTTCTTACCAGCCCACTTTGTTTTAAACAGGAAACATTTCATATGGTGAGGGACTAAAATAATTCCTGAGTGTGAAGATCCTTAACGACATGGCTGTGTGGCATGGAACGGAAAAATAACATTTCCCTCAGAGTGATTTTCACAGGGAAAAAAAAAAAAAATAAAAAAGATGATTTGATGAAACCTAAGTATTTTGGGGCAAACACATTCACTGGAGCCAGAGCTTTCTGCAGAGTGTAGAAACATTCTCTCCTTGGGTTGCCCAACTTGCCTGCTGCTACGGGGAAAGGCTGGCAGTGGTTTCCTGCAAAGCCCCTGCCTGGTTTAGGATAATTTGGTTACAGAAAGCAGCTCTGTTTCCTTAGAAATCATGAAGGGCTTGGTATTTTCCCCCCTGTATTGTCCCATTGCAATAAATATGGACCTTTATTCCATCTTAGAAAGACCTCCTTTAATTATTTCTGCTGCTGTCACCCATATAAGTGATGGATGAGGCTGACCTACACATGCAGGAGAGAGCTAACAAACAGTGTATAATATCTCTGTTAGCCTGGGACATCATTCTTTGCTCATGTCAGCATTGACAGAGCTGCTTGCTCAGAGCGAGCACACCAGGGAGCTGATAACAAATCTCTGTGGAAATGACTAGACTCAGAATTATGTTTCCCTCCTGAAGGATATTAAAAAAACCCACCAACAAACACAGCTTTTAAAGAAGGGTGCCAAACTTACAGGAGACAATCAGGTTAGGAAAGTGTAGATGTCCTGGTTTTGACTTGGCCAGTCGAAAGTATTGAAGTATTTCAGCAGGAAAAGCTACTTTGCAAGCAACTTTAAAAATAGTAAGGAATTTAGCTAAGAAAAGCATGCACATTTTGCACAAAAAGAAAAAGGCTTCAAAATTACAAAGCAATAAGCACAGAGCTAACTTCAAACAAATCAGTGCTCTCATGGAGCCAAAGCCTAAAGTGAACCATGAAATTTGTCTGTGTTCACTGATTTGCTTTTGACATGATACCTGTCAGTACAAGACATTGAAATCAAACACTCCACTGCATTAAGAAGGATTTAATTCTTGGGAACCTCTCTGAACAAAATGGATGGATCAGTGGGGAATGTCTCCCAGCATTTCAGAGTATACAATATGTTTTCATGAAAGCCAGCACTATCTTTGAGGTTAATACCAGTACAGTAAAGATTTCACCTTTCTTTCACTGAGCCTTTCCACTTTTCATTAAATTTTCTTTAATTAATTTTATTAATTTATTTATGTAGTAAGGTTTCCCAAAGGCTGAAGTCCATGATGATCAGAATGACACCCATTTTGATGAGCATGTGTATGAGTGAATGGAAACCTTTTGCATTATTGCACATAGGTGCAATAGTGACAGCCAGGTCACTCAGCACTGTGCTGTGCTTCCTTGTGGATTCATTGGATTTATTCTGTGTGAAGGTGCTGATTTCTACATTAATAGGAAAAACCAACACAGGTAATTTACATGGTCCAGTAGCTGACTCTGTGTCAATCTCTGTAATGCTGAGGAGCCCAAGATTTCATTATCCATTTTGAATGCATAATAGTTCCTTTTTCTTTTTCCTTAAATTGTTGCAAAGGGTGCTGAATGAGGGCTGAATTTTCTTGCATTATAACACCACTTTCAAATCCATGTTTGGCTCATTCTACTGCTGCTATTTCCACGCTGGTTTGAATAAAAAAGAAGGGAACAGTAAGTTAGTAAGGTAAGTAATGGCAGTAAGTTAGGCAGAAATGACATGTACTTTTGTGAGAAGAGCAGGAAAAACACACAAGAGATTCAAGATTGGGCTTAGTGGATATTTTAGCTGCAGAGAGTCAAAAGAGGACAGGCTTAACAGCAGCTAAATGCTGTTGGAAGTATCAGCCACATAGACAGTATTAGAAATTATCTCAGTATCCTAAACAAGCCCCTCCATCTGTAGCTTTTTATAATAGTCTCTGTCAGAAATATGGAGGAGAACATTAAGTAAGTAATTGTAAAGTTTTGGTGATTATTGGAATGAGGAAAATGGGAAATGAAAATTGAACAAATCCTGTATTAAAGACATGGAACAGGTATTAAAAAAAAGCCTTTGGAATTCTGAATACCTCTATTTTTGCTGGTTAGAGGGAACTTAGGGCAGAATAGGAAGGCTTATGTCACATTTTTGAAGTGGATGAAGCCAGTTTGGCCTTTGGACAGAGTAGCAGCTTCATTTTTTTACAGAAAATTTGGAGAAAAAACCAGAACTTGAATGTGACTGCTCAGCAAATAAGGGTTATCTTGCTTTGAAAATCACACAGCCAGCTGTATTCCAGTGAATTCAAGCTCTGAAGTAACAGGCTGTGCAATGACACTTACAGGAGCATTAGAAAATATGGCACAGAGCTCTGAGAGGCTCCTTAGAGTAACACTGTAGATTGATGAGAGCTCTGAGTAAAGCAGAGATGGACTTTAGCCCAAATCTCTCCTTTTCTGAAAGAGAAGATAAAGGCTGTGACTTGGTTTTGATCTTGGATGTATGATGTACTAAAGCCTTTCAAGAGTGCAGGGCTATGGATAGCAAGTGAATTTAAAAAAAATAGCTAATGCCATCTTTATTACTGTAATTACAGTGAAAAATGGGAGGTGGAGTTTTCCTGCCTTTGTCTCAAAGTCTTTAGAGAAAACAACTTGTAATTGAGTTATCTTTATATCCCATGAATTTCAGCTGAATACAGGGCTGCAAGAAAACAGCCAGGATTTCTGCCCTTGCCTTTATATCCCACAATATATTACTTTTCCCCTGTGATGCTCGTGGACCTTTTTTAACGTACCTTGCTTGTTTCTTTGTGAGCAAAGGGCAAACACATTTTCCATTTTAATGGCCTTTATTTCAAATGAGAGAACACTGATAAGAGGAAGAATAAATGTCTGTGCAAGAGAGGAGACTGGCTGAATGTTACTGTGAGACACTGCAAAGAAAAGGGGTTTTAAGTGTTGCATCCTTTTCCAAATCCCTTTTGAGAGGCAGGAATGTTCAGTCAGGTGTCACAGACTGAGTGTACCCAAATTCCCTGCACTGTTGTGTGGAACGTCGGTCACACACACGGCGTGTTCATTTACAGGAGCCAGCAGGAAGCTCTCCCTGCTCCCTCCTGCTCACCTGGCCAGGTCTGGCACGTCACTGGAGCAGGGGCCACGCCAGGGACTGTGCCTGGAGAGCCACGACCTGGCTGACACTTCTCAGCCCTCGGTCTGGGGTAGGTCCAGCCTCCTGTTCTCTTCGAATCTCTCCTTAGGCTTCCTGTATCAGCATCTCCCTCCTCCTCTCCTGCATGGTTTTACCCCTCTGTTGTCACAAGAGAGCCCAGAGAAGGATCCTTTGAGCTGGGAAGTTGAAGGCAACTGAGTCAAGGTAAAGCGTTGCCATTTTGCTTGTTTGTAAGTGGGTACAGCTTGTCCCTCGCAGCACAATAAACCTCCAGAATGTTAGTTGGCAGGTTTGAGGAATTAGAAAGCTTTTATTTGTGCTGTGACAGGTGGCCATTGCACAGAAGTGTGAGAAGAAACCATCCAAAAGTAGTTTCTGCTTGCTAACAGACTGACAAAAGGTTTCAAGGGAAGCAGGAAAACGCGGTGGCAGGGGAGACGAGCCAAGGCAGGATGCTCTGTCAGTAGGAGAGAAAGGAGAGCCACCAACCCATTCCTGGAGTTAGCACAGCCGTGTATTTTAGTGATGTTGTTTTCCTTCCTTCCCCATCCTACTTTCAGCCACTATTTACTGTGGCTGTGCTATAAATAACACCAGGGAGTGAAAGCTGATTTCAGTCCAAGGTACATATCCAGGAAAGCTCATAAAATTCAGATGCATTTTCTTGAGCTGAATGATCTTCCCACCAAAGGCCAGACATGGAAAGGTGATTCTCAGGGAATAAACACAGAGATATGAATACATTAACCTTGCTTCTGGTCTCACTGGCAGTGTATGGGTCAGGTATGACTGTGGCCGTAAAAGTGGCCACCTCCCTGTCCTGCTCTACAAAGGGCAATGTCTCCTTCCCATCGAACAGAGGAAGTCAGGAGTTTTCTAGAAGGAGTTTCTCAATGTTTTCTAGAAGGGGAAAAGACCCTCACCCATAAACCTGAGGGGGCTTATGGAGACACAGAACATAGCTTCAGCCATCTGACATATCTCCACCTTAAAATCTCATCTTTTAACAACCCCAGAAAAGCCTCTTCTGGTGGCTGGTACATGAGAACTGTGCACATCAAAGCACACGAGAAAGCCTGATCATTGCAGCTTCCACACAAATATATCCAAGGCAGAGGTCTGTGTATTTTTGGAGGCCTTTTTTCCTGCTGTGTTCTGCATGGCTCTCTTTCAGTGCGTGCCTGGTGCGAGAGTCTGCATGAGTCACAAACTGATTTTAGAAACCTGAAGCCTTACAGGATCTGTACATATTTGCTGGACACAGTTTGTCTACACTTGGGGAAAAGAGTGTGGTTGTTATGGCCAGGTTTATTTTAGAAGACAAATCATTCACCCAGGAAGAATGCAGGTTAGAGTTAACTTCTCTAGGTCTGAAACTGTGCGGCTCAAGGTTTGGTGTGCTCCAAAAGAAACACAGATTTAGGAAGGGTCTTGCATTCACCTGCAGATCCAGCTCTTGTTTTTCTTTTTCCATGGGGTTAGTCATGTCTTGTAGGTAATTTCAGGAGATATCAGGTCATACACACATACACATATATGTATAAAGAATCAGCAGCTCTGTACATTTTGCACATCCATAACTGCTCAGAACAGGGAAACTATTGGTGTCAGTTTGAGCCAGTGCCTGCTGACACTGCTCACCTATGCAGAATTCAATTTAAGGTTACTTCTAAGGATTGGATAGTTGTAACTTTAATCTTGTTGTTTTGTTTTGTTTTGTTTTTTAGAATGCCTTGTTTTTAATGTGTTTCCGCTAATAAAGCATTTTTAATAAAGTCCATTCTGAACACCTAGTTTCAAAAATCAGTGGAAAATACTGGGAGAGAGAATCATTCTGGTGTTGGAATATTTCTGCAGACTCCACTAAACATCCAGCCTCAGAAATGCACTGCTGTCTAGGCTGATGTTTTAGGGTGTGTCACAGAAAACTTCCTTGTGGTGTGGCATGGGTGCTAGAGCAGTGAGATGGATATAATGGTATCCCATTAGTGAAGATCATCTATTCCCCCTATGGCCCATTTCTTAAGGTTTTCCAGACACAGAACAGAACTGTGTTTGCCCCTTTTCCTAACTTTTGACTCAGATGCTTTTACTGGGTGTTGCTGCCCCAATGGGAAGGACACCAAAGATGTTTTTGTGGGGCACAGGCAGATTTCACTCCAGGAGAAACACTGGGAACAACCAGAAGTAGCAGAAGTTTCCAGTGAGAGGGAGAGGAAGGAAAATAGCACTGATGCAGAAATGGGAAGTAATGGCACTGGAGAGAGGGGAGCACATGGCCAAGCAGCAAGGAGTGGAAAGTGATGCTCCTGATTTGTTGTGATTTCTGGTGTTCTTTTTCCTCTTTAGCTGTCTGCCCGCAGAGGGGAACAGAATGTGCCACAGTGAGTGATGAAAGGAGGAAAGCATCTCCTTCAGGAGTAAGTAAATTCAAAAGGAGCTCTTTTTGCATTGCTAATCTTGATGGCATATACAGCCCTTGAATACACAATCCATTTCATTAAACCTGTGGAATACATGCAAATTGCTTTTTAAATGTGCTCAGATTTCTCAGAGCATCTTTTTGATTTATTCAGTCAATTTTCAACAATCTGTCTAAATGTATTTCTTAAATAGCCATTTAACAAGTTATTTTCCCTTTCTTACCAGCTCTTAGATAGGTGGCCTGAATTTGCTGATGAAATTGCCAGAGGACAACTACCAAAAGAACTTTCCAGTTAATGCAAGAGTTCTGTGTTTGTTACTTTTACTAGTGATCAGTGACAGCCTGAACTGACTTTGCTTGAGCACACGTTAAACTCCTCACTCTTCCTGAGTATTAAGAAGTTAAAACAAAGTATTTCCAAAAAAGCTGTAAAAGGCTTATGCCTTCTGAAGAAATGTAAATTGCATTACAGGCAGCTGGTGGTGAGCAACTGCTTTTCTTTGCATCACTTGTGTTTTCTTGGGCTTTACTTTCCTCTCTGGTTGTTGGTTTATAGCAGTGCCACAAGTGAGGGGGCCCAGAAGAAACTTCCCAGCATTCAGAATGAAAGGATGATGGCCACAGGGGACAGCAAGCTGCATTTCTGGAGAATGTTCTTTATCCATCAATGTCATTTCATGACATTTGAAGACTAATAAGAAGGACTTCGAGAACAAAACACTCCCAGTAAGAAAAACTGTACCATTTTTGTAATCCACTTACAAGGTGCTTTTTCACAGGAGAGTTGATCCTAAAATGATTTATTCCTGAAGCCCTTTTTCTCCATAAAACGTATAACAGACATTTTCACTTATTAGCTCCACTTGCATCTCTTTAAAGTACAATTCCTTTACAAATCCCTGTTTTCTGGAGATAACTACCATTGCCCTGTAGGCTGTGCATCTTTCTGGTGGAAGAGGTGTCCTGTTGTTGCCAGCATCATGATTTCCCATTAGTGGCATACTTGCAGCTTGTAGCTAAACATGAAGTAGACTGAGTTAAGGCACAAATCCCTATAGAGCAGTTGTTCTGGTTGAACATTTAAATAATTAACAAAATCACTATAGAGCAAGGCTTCAAGAGCTCCTTCACCACGAGGGGCTGAATGATTTCTGAATGATTTATTGTCATTAAAGGGAATGTTCAGGCTATTCTCCAGAGATCATATGCATGAAGTAAACTTAAATGGTTTTGTAAAGACATAAATACATTTGTATCAAGCTTATTTTATATGGATGTATTTTATGGTTTATTAGTTGTATTTTTACCACAAGTATTTGAGATTCTTCTGCAGTGCCTACACTTTTTGTAAAGTATTTTCATAAAATGTTAAGCCTTACCAATCCATTCAAAAGAAATTGGTTTTATTGGTTTTGTATATTTCTAAATATCATGCTCCACTATGAGCTGCAATGGCACAGAACGTTTCAACTCCTTGTACCCTTTCTCTTCTCTTTCTTCTGGATTTTTGGAAAGAAAGGCTAGAACTCTTATTCCCAACCCACAAGAAATACAAATTTGTTATGTAATCTTAGCTGTTCTTTGCTGCTGCTTTGCTGTAGTGCAGGCTAAACCTTGTTTACTAACCTCAGGGTTAGTTCTGTTTAGCACAATGTGAGTACTTAGACAAAATGTAAAAGACAAAAGGTCCCCACACACAGAGAAATCACTTTCAGGTCACAAGGCAGACTCAGCAGCAGAGCTGCACCCAGAAATATGTGGGGCCACATCCTACAATTCAGTTGCTTGGCAGTAATAGACTGTACAGGTTTCAGGGCTTTTGATTCATTTTTTAATGCCACTTTATTCTGTTCCCTGCTATTATAAATAAATGATCTTTAGTTTTTAATGCAGCATGCTTCATTTTTAAGAAAAATACAAGTGGAATGTACAGCCTTCTATGAAGAAATATAGATTTTGTGTACAAGCTTCAAGACAGCACTGTATTTTCCCCATATGGCAGGCAATTGCTTAACTAATAAAATCGTTTTCCCAACATTGTAAGGGTAATAAAGATAAATATTCATGTAGCCTGACTTCCTGTGTCTCGGGAGACATCATTAGTTTTTAAATTCACTGCTCAAATGGACACGTGGTGTTTCATGCAAACTGCCACAGATCCCACATCAAGCCCTGAACAGGTGCTGGCTGCATGGGTGAATTACAGCAGAAAGTGATAGCAGCACCTGTGAGGGTGATGGGGAGTCTGAAACACCCCGAAATAGATGCAGTGCTGCTCCTGTGGATGGAGATATCAATGCAGGCATCAATGTACTCTAGAGAGATGCCAGTGTTGGGAACAAGTCCCTGATCTCTTTGTGTTTTCCCCATATCTTAGTGCAGCAAAATGAAATCCTGACTGTGCTGTAAGCTGAGCACAAGTCCCTCACACAAAGTCCTGGCCCTGCTCAGAACAGCCCCAAGATTCACACCATGTGCCTGGGAGCACTGTCCAATTTTAATGATAACAGCCAGGGGTCAATCCATTTGCTTTTTGTCCCCAAGTTCAGCTGTTTGTTTTTTTTTTTTCCTCAGAGCACTTGTAGCAGAATGAAATTAATTGGTTTGTCAGTGCAAGCCTAGAATTTATGGTGAAAAAAACAGCACAAGCAACAGTATTTAATCATCTATCTGCCATGTCAGGGCTGGAATGAGTTCTGCAGAAACTCCTCCTCGACATTAAAATGAGTGGCAGTGGGGGAGAATTGATGTGTTCTGGTAGGAAAGAGTCTGTAAAAGATTTCAAATTCTAATGTACAGTGAGGCTTCTGAATATTAAATAGAAGTTAATTTCACAGTGAAGGGAGGAGCAGGCTCACCCCAAAGTGGTGTCCAGGCTGGAGAGGTTTCCTGAAGAGACACACAGAATCTTCAGGAGGCAGCAGCTCCCTTCAGTGCTGCCCCATTTGCCCCGTAAGTCACTGATCTGCAACACTCCCTTTAGCCATTTGTTGTGGGTGACATGAGGCTTTCAAGATAATCCCTCCTATCTGAGGTTTAATATTTCATCCATTCCAAATGGGGTAAGGCTAAGACTTTGTTCAGAAGACCCCAGCTTAGGCAGAATGTAATTCAAAATGTTGAAAATCACTTAAGCCTGCATTTCTTACCTACAGATTTAAGGAGAGTCTTTTTTTTTTCTCCTAACATGAAGCAAATACAGTTTAATTGGAAGTGTGTATAGGATAGCAAGTTTTTCTCTTCCCAAATGACACTGATTTGAATCTAAGTCAGGCTGGACATACAATGCAATGAAAGATGTTTTCCTATTTATACATATATTTATGTAAATATTTGGATATACAAACAAACACATCAACAGCCAAACCCTGAAATTGCCTTTGCTTTTACTTCTCTGCATATTTTCCACAAACTTCCCCTGCCCCTGCACTCTGAGACTTGCACATCTGCCTTGACAAAAATTTGAGCAGCACAATGCTGCTTTTCCTTTTGACTTTACAAAAATCTGTGCTATGCAGGAAGTCATGAAGTGTTACGAGAAATACACCAGAATGTGAATGCAAATCACATTTCCAAGTTGTGCTGATGCTAGCAAATATCCTCCTCTCCAGCTTTAAAATCCAACCATATATTAGCTTGGGCTGTACAAAACAGGGGACATCTTAGAAAGCGTTGGTTTCAATGCTTTTGATATCCAATTTGAAAAAAACCAAAACACACCAAACCTCTATTTGCATCTATATTTTAAAATATTCCCACTCTGGAATGGTTTTTTTTAATGCTTTGCTTCATACCCATGGGGGACATGTAGGGATTTTATGGAAGAATTATTGAAAATGAAAACATAACTTTGACTGTCAGAATCAAGATACCTTAGCCTTCAAAATTTACACACATTACTTTGAAATTGCTAACTCAGGGCTACCTGAAGTGCTTGTTTGCTAACTCAGCAAACACAGGAGCTGTACCTATTACCAGAACAATGCCTACACACAGAGATTTACTCATCAAAACTCACAGGAGGGCATGAAAAAAAATGAGGAAGGATGTGAGGGCTAATGGAAATGATCTACTACACTGCAGTTTTATTTCCCAGCCCAAGGGAGGCTGGGGAAATAGATGTGAAAAAATGATGCAGTGCAAAAAGGAGCAAATTGCTCTTGTGCATGGACAGCAATTGAATCTGAGCTCCTCCAACAAGCAGCACTGTTCAGTGGGGAGAGTGTCAGTCACTCTGGCCCAAGTGCTGGGGTCTCCTCAGCTGCCCACTCATCTCCCCACTCCATGCACCTTTAAATGATCCACAGCTTCAGCTTCCTCACCCTAACAGAGCAGAGCTGTTGAGAATTGGAGCTATTGGGTTTCTTGGTTTGGTTTGATTTGGTCTGGTTTGTTTTTTCTTTTTACTTGAAGAGTCAGAATCAGTGAGATTTGGACTGAGGGTGCTCTTCAACCTCCTTGTCACCAGTAGCCCAAAGTCATTAGAGAACAAATGAAATGCCCCAAAGATTAAATGTCAGCTTTTGTACTGACAGATGAGCTGCTGTGCATGAATCACCGTGGGGCCAAGCAGATGTGGGGTCTGGAGAACACGGAGCCAGACTCTCCCTCGAGTGCACAATGAGAGGACAAGAGGCAGAGGACCCAAGCTGCAATGAGATTGATCCCACTAGAAATAGGAAACCTCCTCAGGAAGAGGTGAAGCTCTGGCTGCTCACATCTCCTTCCTGACTCTCCTCAACACTCAGCTGGAGGGTGTTGAGCAGCCTGTCCCAGCCTGGGGGGCAGCCCTACCTAGATCCTAGAGCAGGAGATGAGACTTCCACATCAATTTGGATGGCTCCTCAGGACAGAATAAAGTTCCTTCACCCCTTGCTGAGTTCACCCTGTGAGTGCTCACCTCCTACAGGCTCAAGATTACAGTAGTCATGACATGAAAAAATAATATAGTAATCTTTTAAACAGCCACAAATCCAGCAGTGATGGCCAGCATGTTTCTTGTCTGATAGCTCAGCATCTTTTTGTCTTTCCTTTGTCCCCAAATGGCATGTCAGGAGCTAACACTGACTTCATCCAGACAGCAGGGTGCTGGGGTTGCTGTGGCAATGTTTTGAAGCTGCAGCTGCTCCCATCTGCTGCTGTTGATGTGTTCATGCCTTAGATGCAGTGTTTCCAGTTCTTCAACAGCTCTTAGTGCTCTCCTGGGAATGGCAGTGCTCTTGGGAATGGTAGTGCTCTTGCTGGGTGGGATAATGGGTAACAAGTGCAGCCTCCTGATGCAATATTCAATATTCTTGAAGTTCAGTGGATATTTGTTTCTATATATTCCTCTTCCTGCATTTGAGTCCTTCTTCCTCCCCACCTTTCTGGTTTCTGATCCCCTTGGCATCATCAAGGCTGTTGTGTCCAGTCCCTTCTAAAGGCTTTGAGGCACAGACAGTGGCACTGCAGTGGTGATGGGAGCGCAGGGATGGAACATCATTCAAGCTCACCATGCTGAGCTCACCCTGTTTGGTGGTGGTGTCAGCCCAGGCTCAAAGCTGAAGCTCTAGTTGCAGTGTCTTTGATGTGAATGTGCAAGATTAATTAAAACCTCCATCAAATCACAGAGCTGCCTGTGCTCAGACTGTTACAATGCTACCCATTCCTCATGTTCTGCTGCAGCTCCTTATAGGATTTCAGTTTTCACATTGAATCCAGGTCAAATAGTCCCATTTTTTTCACATAACTTTTAACAGGTTAGATGTCAGCTTGTTTCCTCACAGGCAACACCCTTGACATCTTTATCTTACTTTGCAATTATAAAATCCAATTTATTCTAGTATTTTAGAGCTTGTTATTAATTTCATTTTCATGCAAGGAAACAAAACAAAGCTTAGAGGATGCATATATTTTTAGGAAGGACCATATGAGGATTTGCCTGGCTTGGTCAGTGCTAAAGACAGGCTGAATTTTCTACTCTCCTCCTTCTATGACAATATCAAAGCCAGTTATTTTAAATTCCAAGATGTGCTGAAGGTCACAAACACAGTGTGTTTTTCCACTGTTCTCTATGGCAAGACATATTATAGAAGAAGAAAATTACTTTCTGTGCACCAATTTATATTCTCCAGGGAGCACTGCTTGCAACTCTGTGCAGACCTTTGGTCCACACTTGAATCAGGATGGGAAAGGGTGTTTTTCCCTCTAGACAGTTAATCAAGAGCTAACTGTTCTGAGCTTGCAAGTTAAACTTGGATGCAGGATGGGTGGGATCAGGCTGTGCCCATCCTTGCTCATCTGGACACACTTGTGCAAACTTGGGGCCACTGGTCACTGCAGAAGTCAGATTGCAAAGGATTGACTGTGAAGTCAGATCCCACATGTGTCTTTTTCTATTTGATCCAAACATTAAAGGCAGGTTCCACGTTCTGTTTGTTAGCAGGATCTCCTAAATGTTTGTACTCCAGCTCAGTTCATTATCTAGCAAAGTTAAATTTAACTTGTTAAATTAGATAATAAAGTGCTAAAAATCATTGCCAAACAGCAAGTTTGCTTGGTTGCTTGCATGGTTGTGAAAGCTACAGAGCATTTAAAAAAAAAAAACCCACCTGTCACATCCATGGAAATTCAAGAAATTCTGAATAAACAGTGAATGTTTATGTGTTTCCCCTGCTCAGGCCCCAGAAAAAGTCCTTTATGTGCTAATTGTCTGGAAAGATTGAGAAGTAACAGCCACGGCAACTCCCCAGTGCCTAATTATTCTGTTGCTGATTTTCCCTGAATTCCCTTTAAACATATATTTTTACATTCTTTTATTACCAGATGCTCTAGTGGCTACAAACACCACCTCAAAGGGACAATCCACTACGCTGTTTTACTCCTACCAGTGGGAAGAAACAGAAAAAGAAGTTACTACTGCCTGTTCACTGGTGTGCAGGAGTCCTACACACCCTGTGCAGGATTTCTGTTGATAAATTTCTGGCTTTTTGCTGAGGAAGGGGTGAACTCTGGGGGTGACTCACCTCAGCCCAAGCTGGTTCCATCACTCTGTGCCTGGAATCGCTCAGGTTTTTGTTTCACACCATCTGTTCCCATCACCCCATCTCTTTCCTGCAGTCTTTTGACCTCTGGATATGTTATAGTTCAGCAGGTTGCAGGTGATTAATTATAAATAACCTATCTGCTTAATTATAAATGAGCTGGCACAGGGATCAGATGGAGCCTGACCGTGACAAAGGCACAGCTCAGAGCTCCGGCTGTGCCCGGAGTGCTGCCAGCACCTTGGCTGCTCCAGCTTGCACTTAGCCCAGGGCTGTCCTCACTCCCCTGCCATCCCTGGTGAGGATACACCTTCCAGCATAAATTACTACTTTTGGTCGAGAGAGGAAGCAGACAAGGAAGAACAAAGTCTGTGTAAAAGCTTATTAGGGAGCATCTGTTGTATGGGCTGAGTTGCTCGGGTGCTGAATGTGGAAGGTGGGGGCTTAATTGTGCTCGGCATCAATCCAACATCATTCCTACCAAATGGGCAAAATTCTGGTCAGTTCTGAGTGTGTTTGGAAGCCCCACAAAAGCAGATGGAGTCTCTAGAAATCTGAAGAGGGTAATGAAAAGACATAGACCCCATGCCAAAAACAGTACTGCAGGTCTAACATATCCTGAGACTGAGTTCAGAGTACAGCTGTGAGGGAAAAGGAGCTGCAGGAAAAATTTAAATCAGTGCTGAGCATTTCTCTGTGAGAGATCTCTGCTTGGAAAAAAAACCCCAGTGATAATGATCATATTCTCATTTTTCCCATATTCATATAAATGGTAAGGAGAATTCCCCTGGAGTACATTATTCAGATTAGCACTTCTCATTGCAAGGGGACACAATGTTAATTCTGTCTCTCTTCTGTCTTTATAATAAATTGCTGAAACACCATCAGACAAAAACAGCTTTGTTTTGGAAAATGATCGTTTTCAGAGCAGTTGTCTCACATAACTTTAATGCCTATTTTTCAAAATTGCTCCTTATTTAAATGCCACTTATTATGAAGGCAGTTTTACCACTTAATTTTTTTTCTGTGTGTGTGAGTCAGAAATATTTGCTTTAATTTTATTCAAGACAAGTGGATGTGCTTAGTGCAGCATAATGAAGAAAAGTGTCCTACCTATATGAAGCCATGTATCTCCCTCCACTGAGGAGCCTTCCTGGTTCTTGAAAAGACACAGCAGTTCCCAAAGAGCCTCCTTTTCTGGGGATAAATAATGCAGAATCAGCTCATGTTTTTTCTGCCAGCAGCTCTAAAATCCGAATGGCTCAATTTGCAATTAAGGCTTGCCCAGCCTCTCAGACATCTCAATTAGAAGGATTAGATCACTCATAGCTCGTGGGCCACATGCTTTGTAGGGTGGTCATTTTCCCAGCCAGCACATCCTTTTATTTGAATTTCCTATTTAAATGCTTTTGATCAGGTGAAACAGCTCTGATCCCAGGAATCAGTGCTGCCCTGCTAAACAGAGGGAAGGCAGGAATGTTACTGTGCAAACTTCCTGAGAAACCTTCCAGAAAGCTTTGACAAAAAAAGTTTTGATAAAGCCAATGCACTGGTGTGGAGGAATTGGCTGCTGCATATCTCTCCATAAGGGTCTCTGAGGGTAAGTTTTGCTAATTAGAATTTGAATTAGAATTGTTAATCAATATTTTTTTTGCTTTTGCTCTATCTTTCTACATAAAGTACTCCCCAAACATTGAGAATGACAACTTAATAGGTGTTAATAGATGGTATGGTCCTGTTATTTATAGGCATTATCAGTGTATGGTATTTTAAGTACACTACAGGGTATCACAGATGGCTATAAATCACAATTAGAGGTTGCCTGCTTTATTATTTTATGGTATGCAGTGATTTGCTATGATTTATTAAAATATCTATTAAATATCCTTATTCTTGTAAGCTGCTGTAAATGGGATTTACAATATCAAGTAACTAAAATGCAAAATTAAAGTGATTTGAATGCATTAATTCTTACTACATCTTGTGTTCTGCTCATACTTCTGACAAGATGCTTTAAAGTTCTGTATTTATGCAGTTCCAGCTCCTCCCACCTTCCCACCTGAAAACTCAATCAGCCAATGCTTTTTCTATCATACAGGTTATTGATGAAAGTATTAAACAATGCCAGGCACTGTGCAATCAAAATGACTTCAATTATAGAGATTAAAAGCTTTTAATAGAATATTGATGAACCAGGGCAGCAGTTTTCTGGGGGTTACATCAGTTAATCTGTAATTTAGGATGCTGTTAGTAGAAGATTTCAACCTCAGTGCTGGGGAAGGAGCTGAGGATGGCAAATCCCTGCAATCTCAGCTGGTTCCTCTCACAGAGACACTTTGCCAAGCTGCTACACAGCACCTTCAGTGTCCACATGACCCTGCAGGAAAGGGCCTGGAGCTGGCAGTGGTTGATGCTTTCAAAGCAGTGGTGGTGTTCCCTGGACAGCTCAGCACCTCCTGAGCAAGACAGACAGAGGAGAAGGGCACAGCCACAACCACAAAGGGAAAACTGCCTAAAAATCAGTTTATCCCCTGCCCTCTCAGGTGTAACCACCACTGCAGTTTGTCCAAAATATGAATCATGGATTATGAATGATTTGGAATAATGTATAATTAATTTACAGCTTATCATTAGTAAGTGTATTTTCATATCTACGACATGCACATACAATTTTTCACTCCCTTTTTTCAAATTACATTTCCTGAACTGAAATTCTTGCCTCTGGTTTACTCTGTACCCTTCACACACCATTTTCAGAGTGGAATTAGCTAAACACAGGCTGCTCAGCAAAGCACTGAAACAATTTTTTCTCTGCAAACATTTGCTGTTGGAATTTAAACAAAAATCCTTTGGGTTCCACTGTGCTGAGAGACTTAATATCCTGTCATGCTTTTTCTTGTATTTAAAAATTAATGACTTTGTATTTGCAGTCAGTTTTGCATCAGAACATTCTTGCTTGCAATTAATTCCTTGTAGTCCCTCTCAGAGATGCTCCTTGCCCTGATTCCTGATGATGATCCAATTCCAGGCTCCACTGAGGCTTCAAGTACTCAAGAATGAGGAGAGAGGTTCTTTCATTTTTTTACACGTTGATTTATTCACTCCTATTAAGCATTTGTTCCGGTTGCTATCTCCCATCCTTTGATAGATATATTTCATATATAGATATATACAATTTCTATATGCATACAGACATGCATATATATATATATATGTATGTATATATATGTTGCTAATTAAGCATTGCAATATGGGATGACCTTCACAACAAGCTGTTTGAATACTGGGCTTCATTCCACTACACTGAAATGAATCCAGACCCAGGAAAAAGGTATATACTTCACTTTGGATAGTGTTATTTTGGCAGCTTCTTTGGCAAGTCTGCTTCTTGGCCTTGCCCATGCTGGCTTCAAAGTAACAGAAGGAAAAGACATATCAATAAAGCAAGAAAATGAAAGTAATTTGGTCAAACTGTAAAGACAACTAGTGCTGGAGAAAAGTAAATGATATGTCTTGCCTTGACTGTAGCCTAGTCATGCTGTGTAAATTATAATTTCCCAGCTCCCTTAATTTATTTCCAATTTTAGCCCACTGAGCCAGATTTCCCATTGCCTTTTCTGGTGTGGCAGGCTTAAACACTGTTGTTCAAACTCAAGACTGTCCTGCTTTGCCTTTGCTGCAATAACTACAGGAGATGCAAATTTACTGACCCAAATTGGTTCTATAAACATGCTTTTTACCAGTGGGGAACTGCACTCTAGAAGATATGCCAGCAAGTGCCTAATTTCAGTAATGCAAATCACTCATAGAAGCAGAGTAAATGTTTAACTACTTCCCCTAGTAAAGAGGCATTTAGAGGTTTTGTAGCAGTGCAAGGACCAGGAGTTTGAAAGGCTGCTTGCAAAAATATAGATAAGCTTTGTCTCTCATGGACATTAAAACTGAGGGAGAAATAGAGATTTCTTAATGTAGCAAGAGGAAAAAACATGTTTTACTGCAGGATTTGAGATGATAATTGGTAGACAGTTACTTTAATAAGAAAATATGCTGCCTAGAGTCAAAACCACACGCTGGAGGAAAGACCGTAAAGATATTACCTTGAAAAGCTGAAGAACAGCAGCATGAATACACAGGAGTGTGTCTGTACCCTCTGTAGCCTAAGCAAACTGCAGGGAATGAAACAAATCCAGCTTCCCAGAATCAAGGTGCAGACCATCCTTGAATGATAAATTCGATTCCCAGATGCAATCTGGTGTAACCCCAATGCCACCAGTGGCATGAACAGGGTGTGTGTGTATGAAGGTGTACAAGGTCCCCCAGTTAGAAACTCCCTAAGAAAGACCCTTCCCACTGAAAATAAACCCAAACAAAATGTTCTGCAGAGACAGGACGATTCTGACAGAATTTCTGTGCCTCTATTTTTACCAACCTGGCCTCTCCCTCAGAAACCTGTGAGGTGGGTTGCCTCAGGACACTGGAATTCCCATAAACCAAGCCTAAGCCCTGTGGACTATGGTCCATTTCCCTGAGTGACCTGCAGGCCATGGTCCTGGTTTCTGGAGGAAGGCTGTGGACAGGGACAGGGCAGTACAGGAGAGGGGATGGGAGGCCAGGCAGATGTGGACTGGGCAACACTGAGAAGTGGGGGACAAGGCCAGTGTCATTTGTCACATCCATCACAACTGGAGGGAGTTTCAACATAGTTTTCAGTCTTCCTGTCCAGCCAGTTGGCAACTGACTCCATCAATATCTTTTTAGGATTTACTGAGGAAGGATGAGTACCAAGTCACCAAAACAGAGATATAAATGTATAGAGTGTAAGCAGAACAAACTTCAGGAAAAGTGCTGTGCTTATGCTTTTTGTTCTCCTTCCAAGACCAGGATTTTAAAGGTCTAATTTGGGTAGTAAACTTGTAAAGAAATTGGATATGCTGTAAAACTTCTTTTAGAAGGTTAATTTTAAAAGAAGTATTTTTAGTTCTTTGAAGATTGGTGGGAACACAAAATAGGAGAAGTTAGTCACATCACCACCATTTTCTAATTCACTATTTCCTTGGCAGTCTTTTTAAAGTTTATATGCAGTTCATAAAGTGATTTGAAACATCTCTGTTACATTTATGATGATATTCAGAGCTTTCTGACATTTCCTGACAACAAACACTTTAAAAGTGATCATGAGCATTTTTCTCAAGTTAAATTATCTGGACCTGCAATAGAATGCCTAAAAATGAGTGCAGCCTATCCTGGGAAACAGTTAACATTCCAATCTGCATTGCTGCCAAGGCTTCAGCATTTTGTGAACACTTGAGGGAGAGGAAGACACTATCAATTACTGATTTTAAAATCACAGCTATTCAGAACTTGTAAGGCTGTGGATCTTTTAAAGGCTGTTGATACCAGCGATAAAGTTTGCAGTTGTCTGCCCCCTGATGCTCAAAATTTCAAGGCGAATCTTAGCATCCTCTCCCTTCAAACACTACTTTTTAAAATGAGTTTTCTGAAGGATATAATTTCTGTATATTTGCTGCTAGCCTGACCCTGGAAAGACAATTCTTTCTTGGGGAGCAGAGGCAGACTTCACCATCAGTGGACTCAAAACAGCATGGGTCATTTCATTTTTCTGTTTTTGGGGATTTTTTCTAACAGTGTACATAAAAATATTGAAAAGTCCAATTGAACATTTCTCTAAATACTGTCATTTTCAGGGAGCACTTGGACTTCACTTTTTATTTACCTGAGTGATAAAACACCAGCACATGTCCAAAACATAAGAGCAAAAGCTTGGCCAGTCCTTCTTTATAATAGCAATGCTCAGAGAATCCTTTTGCAAGGTATTTATAAATGCAAGATCTGTATTAAAAAAAAAAAGTTGTATGTGATAACTTCTTGATACATTAGAAATGTTATTTTTTGTTTAACAAATACAGTCTCTTCCAGAGGAAAGCAAATGTATCTGTAATTGTCTTTTGGTATGGATTACAGATAAACTCTATTGTCCCTTGTTACTGTCGACTGCCATGTATCCTCTCCTTCTTTATGTGGGTTTTTTTTTTTCCAGGTATAAGAAATAGCACCTCAGGGACAACTCAGTTTTCAAACCTTAGCTCTGATTAATGAGGCTTTGTACAGACCTGATGCTGGAACAGCTGTGAAAGAGCTCACCCACAGACCTGTTGCTACCTTGGCTGCAGGTAAGGGAGGGATCAGGAATAGCTGGCCAGAGTCCAGCAGTTCTGCTAATTGCTTCAGAGAGGTGCTTTGTCACCAGGAATTCAGACTGGTTACTTGTCCTTGCAGCTGATGGAGACATTTCACTCAGCTGTAAATTGGCAGGGAGGAAGATGCAGACCTTGGGTTTGTGGGTGAGTACAAAACAAGCTGCTGGAGAATTAAAATCCTTGCAGGGTAAAAGCCTCTGGAGAATAGTGCAAGAGCAATTTTTACTACAGCTCTGCCCAAATAACCCTCCCTGCTCTTTCCTCTCTCAGTCAGTGCATCAGCAAGTTCATGGTCCTTCTGTGCATGGTATTGGCTGAGGAGAATGAGAAGGTAAGACTTGTAGTATATATTTTTGGGTAGCATATACCTACAGCTGAACTTGAAATTAGCAGGATAAGACAGTTTAATAGGCTTTTTCTAACTTTGATAAATGCTGGAAAATACAGCTGACCCTGTGGGTAACATTGAATAGGTTTACTACATCTTGAAGCTAACTTTCTGGAACATTTAAATTTGGAAAAGCTGCGACTGAGACAAATTCGTAGCAAAGCTGGCTATATTTAATCCTAAAGCCTCAGGAGAATGTCAAAGATGGCATTGCAGTAGGAAATCCTATTTTTCTCAAGAACTGGATGTGGCCTAAGCAGACACATTGTTTTCTTCTGGAACACCAGATGCTGTGGAAAATGTCAGTTTAGAAGACAGACCTTTCAGGCTGCTAATACAGCATTTATATAGATTCATTAGCCTGTAAAATGGATCATTACACATTGTACAAAAATCCATACCATCTTCTTGGCTTATTATAGTACTGAAAGAATTATTTCCAGGATTTCACTGGAGGAACAGCTTGGAGATCATGACAAGGAATGAGCATGTAGTGTAATTTATAGCTTGCCTGAATTAGACTTCTCATGTCTGATCTGCAGTTAAAACTGGATACAGTAGGCTTAAGTTGGCTTCGTCAGCTAATGAAGAACTTGTATCAGGAGAGTGGCTGTTCATTTAGCCCGGCTGTGTGCTGCGATCCGCTCCCTGCAGCTGTTTCCTGATCTTGTTGATGTGTTTAAAGAACACACATTTGGTACTCCATGCTTCTGGAGGTGGTGTATCTTCACACTTCCTGCGGAGACTTAGCACCATACTTTGCAGAGTAGTAGAAACAAAAGCCCAGAACATAAACAATCAAAATTCTTCTGGGAGAGGGATCTTAATTGAAAGCGAAGTCTCAAAGTTCAGCCCCACAAAGGGGCTCATGGCCAGCTCTGCTGTAGCTCAAAATTAAGATCTGAAGAACGTGTGCAAGATGTTGCTCTACCTTAAGCTAGTTTGTCAGGGTGAGTATTTACATTTTTTGAAATATAAAAGAGATAAGACCCATAGTAGTACACAAAACAACCCAACAGGTAACATTTATATGTAAGATTTACATATGGATGTGGAAGTTTATATAGGACACTAAGACACACCCCCTTTCATTAGTGGTAAAACATGGTATTGGACATTTGGCTTGAATGACAGATTAACACCATCCATATAAATATCAAACCTGTTTTTTAATTGAATGGACCCTAAAACAGAATGACCACCTGATTCTCCATTAGAAACAGTCTTACTGCTTTAACTAGAGAGCCATGGCTGACTCATGATGTTTCCACAAGCTGCAAGCCTTTGAGAAACCTTGAAGGATACTTTGGTTTGCAGACAGCCTTGTGCCCTGTGCTGATGGATCTGAAGGGCTGTGGGTACCTGGAGCAGCCTCCTTGGACTGCAAAGGTCCCTCTAAGGGGTTCTGAGGGCATTTAATGCTCAGGGTCAAGTATGACAGAGATGCATGTGATGATATGAGTGTGTGGGAAACAACAGGCATCAGGGAGGTGCTGAGGGAAGGCTGTGGAGCTGCAAGAAGCCAAAACCAAAAGGGATAAAATTAAAGAAATGGCAAAATCCAGTCTGGAAAGATGTATGAGGACATATGGAATTGCAGGGATGTAGTATACAACAGGAGGATAGTGCAAATCAAACCAGGGTGGTGTGGAGGCAGATGGGGGACAGAAGGGTGTGCACAGAAAGCTTGGAGAGAGATGTGACTCGGGCAGCAGCTTCTCCCATCTCAAGTGAAAGCTGCAGGGAAGGAGGGAGCACTGGAGTGGCACTTTGCCTAGGTTTTCTCTGAAAGGCATTGCCAACAGTAGATGGGAATACAATTATGAATTTGCAATAAAGAAAAAAAAGGCGATTCGGGAGTCATGAGCTGAAATGGCTTAAACTTGTGGGGTTAGTAAAGCTTTAACACCATTGCAGGGGCTTGTGTATGGAAAGGAAAACTCAGCTCTGCACACAGACTGTGTCTTTGAAGTGGCTGCAGCAGCTCTGAACTGAGCACATTTCAACACCCAGTAAGAAGAGTTGAAAGGATGACCAGCAGGGCAAGGTTTCATTTTTTAGAGGATTACATTGCTTCCACCTAGCACTAACCTTCAGATTCCCAACATCAAATCAGTATTCAAAACACAGTGGCATCTCTCTTGTTCCTGAAAGCAGTTGTAGAAGTGGTACTTTTAAGCTGTCTAATTGTAAAAATAATTTTCAGTTGCATCAGTACAGGGGGAGGATATGTGTAAAGCAGTTAAAAGGCTCACTAAAACAAGAGGTTTCACTTTAAAATTTCATCTTTGAAAGAGGCACTTACAAAACTCTGTTACCATCACATTTCTTAACTTGCCTTATTATTGACCCATTACACTGAAAGAGAAAGGTTACTTTTCTTATTTTGGGTGTGTGCTGCACCTTTTTTTCTGCATTGTTAAATCCACACCCTACAGGTTCTTTAGAAATCCTTTGGTCTTCTGGATGCCCATGCAGAATACTGATTCTTTCAACAATTTCTTTTGTCAACCTGCCTGCAACTTCCTTTAACAGAGCATTCAGAAATTATTTCTACATTTGTGCAATGAGGACCAAGCAGAAAGCTAAGTGCAAAATGTAATGAGGGTACAGCAGAGGCAACATTTGTGCCTGCTCATTTGTGCCACATTGCACTTATGTGTCAGAATTATGTCAAAAAAAGATGCAAATTGAAGTGTCTGCCAGATAAAGGAATGATTTATGCCTGGTATATAATGGGAAGAAATACAGATGTGGAAAACTTGTCCACCAGGACAAGTTTGCTGGGGATCTAGCCAGCAAAAATTCTTCCAATCCAAGGCATGTCAGAAGAAACAAGAAGAAATTCTGTGTAATTTCGGTCCAAAATGGAGAGCCATGGATCTTGTTCTCCTGCAACTTGAAGGTCACCAATACTGCAAATTTAATTTTTCTGACCAACAGATCCTATTTCTTACCATGCTCATAAAAGCCCTTCTTCCCCTGTTTCTGTGAAGAATGCAGGAAATGATTGGTGACTCTTCCATGCTGCTGGGGTGTGGCATTTTTATGAGAAGGGACAACATGGAGACATCTGCTAGGGAAACAAGATGTTTCCATGTGAAGTTTTATTTTAAAATCCGTTTTTTGAGCAAATCTGGTGTTCACAGCCTGTACCTATGAAGGGAAAAAATATCTTTTGCAAAGCTTTCAAAAAGCTCTGTCTAGTTGACATCAAAAGATGATCTCCAGGCAGTAACAGCCAAAAGCCACAGAAATTCCCTTGGAGTAGGGTTGAGATCAGCATTTGCATTCATGTGTTGGACCTAGTCTTGCAACTTTCTAGAAGACAGCACACTTTTGTGGCCATGGGTCCCTGGGAAAATCAACTTCTGCTAAAATAATGAACTGCCTGTGCAAGGCAGGGAGCAAAAGTGCAGGCAGAGAACTACCCTGGGAAAAAAATTTGGATTATACCACTTATTTTAAAATATACCAAAATGATCCCAGTTCTCACCATTTTCAAACCTCATTTGAATTAGCATTTCCTTAAAAATGCACCTTCACACACTGGCACAACTTTTTTAAAAGTGCTTAAGCATTTTCTTCCTTACAGGTTGGATTGGATTGGATTGGATTGGATTGGATTGGATTGGACTGGAGATGTGGGATTGGAGAGTTTCACTGACTTGACTACCTTTAGCTACTTAAAGCAGCCTAATCCTACAACTCTGAGGTGACAAAGAAGCTCTTAATGCCTGCATAATTTCATGTGGTCTTTTTGTACAAAGATAAATTGCCTGTTCTGTGGAGCCTTGCCTTTAGATTAATAACAAATGTAAAAGAATCGGTAGAATTGTATTTCTGCAAGAGAAATTGATCTGCTAACATTTAAATTCTTTGCCACAGGCTTTAGTAAATCTTTCAGTTGAAGGTAAGATTAACTTCTTCCCTACGGTTCCAACATCTTGGCTTGCAGTGCTTTTAAAAGATGCATGAAGGATAGATATCTTTGCCTTTCAGCTTCTTGATCAGATCACTTTCATTTGGCCAGATGCTCTCATGGCCGTAAATTTCAAAGCTAAAATTAGACTTGACTTTTTCCCCCCCTTATCTCTTAATTCTTTCAAATAGATAATGATTCAGTTCTACCCTGTGACCTTTCAAGTGTAGCTCACTGCATGTTAAGCGAGCACACTGATTTGGAGAGCAGAAGTCTTGTAGCTTAAGGTTTTTAAGAAAGGAGTTAGGTTTTCTGATCTTTTATTTAAAGCAGTAGGTAAGAGCAAGATGGCTTTATTCCCTCACTGAAGGACATACATGTGCCAACTCTGGTGCCTAAAAGCCTGATTCAGGCTTTTCACTTTGAATAATCCTATCATAGAATCTTTACTTTTTACAAGACTGCTTCATAATACGTTATACTAATATTTAAAACATTAGGTCCTGCTTTCACTTGTACTACCTTGCATCTTGAGTAATTGATCGAGGCAAACTGACACCAGATTTGTGTTGGCACAGAAAAGAGCAAAGTTCAATTGCCAGCCCTTGTCTGCTGTGGCTGCAGTATTTATTGCTGCAAAGGGACTTTGTTATTATCTTCCTTATGCTGACAGGAACTCGTTATGACAGGCTTTTCAGAAAGAATAGACTGTAGCAGAATATTTGCTTAAGTGTTTGAGATGAAATCCAGTAGCACAGCGCTGAAACTTGAACGATCAAGCAGGACACATGAAATAATCAAGAATTCAATCTTTGTGGAGGATGCCCCTCAGTGCCAGATTTTCTGCCAGTTTCTCCAGCATGCCCTTGTGGGTTATTTCCCAAGATTTCTTGGCAGCCCTAGACAGCTGGTATTCCACACACACTGACACGATGTATCTCGACAGAAGGGGCTTTTAGGAAGCTGGGGAATTCAAGACTGTAAATCCATTTTGCTGTTATATTTTCTATTTATGTGCAAGAAGGAAAAAATTGGTTCTGGTCAAATCTGAATCTGAAAATGAGATGTTGAATATGAAAAAAACACTGACGTCAAACTGAGCACTGGGTAAAATCAGTCTGAGGGTGGGGAGGGACACAGAGGGATTGAGTTTGTGAGGAGACTGGAAACAAGGATAAGTACAAAGGAACTGCACTGAAATCAGTGAACTCTGATCTTACCTTACTCCTCTGGCAGGATTTTGCTGTTTAAAATTTCTTCTTCTCCATTCATGCCCACAAACCAAGGAAGAACAAAAAAAAACCAGAACCAAACCCAAAAATCTAGTTTCCATTCCCCAGGATGTTTGATGTTTATAGGACACCTCATCAACAAGTGTTGGATTCGAACAAACAGTTTGAGCAGATAGGTTATTTATATGCCATTTGTTTCTTCTGTTTTCTGTATCATCCAATTCCTTTGTCTTTAAACTCTCTGTGGCAAGGAGCATCTCAGTATTTGTAGTTAGCTACAGCACAGGCATAGTTCTTGCTTTCGTTTTTGATGGTTAATGAATTGACTTTGCTTTTTAAATGGTGAAAGTTATAACTAAGACAAGATATCAAAACAAGTGAGAGTGCTTAGAAATTCTATGTCAGTTCAATAATACACACAATTCAGAGAAATCAGTGAAGTCTTTCCAGCATTGGTTTTGTTTAGCTGAGTATCAGTTGGTGTGGTAAATGTTGTCCTGCTACAACTGTTGTGTTCTCCATCTCTCAGCAAACCTTGGGAAGCGTCTCCTTCTGAGTGCATGCTGCTCTCAGTGAAGTCACAATGCTTTGTGTGTAGTAGAAACCACCTCAAAATAACACCTAAGGGACCCAGAGATGAACAGTCTGGGCAACACCTGTAGGGGGATCAGTAACCTTTTCCTTTCAAGTGTGACACAGTCTGTCTTTTTTATCACATCACACAGAAATTCTGTTACAAAACAAGATCGTGAACCTGCATCACAAAACTGCTCTCAGGAGTTCAGAAAACACCAAATTCATAAGCAAACCTAAAAAAATAAACAAAGGACTCTATTTCTGTTACCACCCCTGGTGAGACCTGGGACTGTATAAACCTGTTTGATTTTGTCCATAAAGTAAAATTACCAGCTTCTTTGGTGTCTTGAAAACAGAGTCACTTATGTGATGTGTGCACTGGATGAAGATTATTTATTTGCACTTTTCCTGGTTGCCTTCCTCGTGTGTCTCCACCTTTCAGCTATATGAGAGAATTATGAAATTGTTACAGTAAGGAAAAATGCAGTTGTAAGAGCCACTGCTACCAGGTGTGATACAGTTCTCTCCCATTCACTGAGAAATGCAGTCAAGCAAACAAACACAGAAACCAAACCAAAATGATTGAAGTACCACACGCGTTTTTCAGAACTCCTTGTTCCAAATGTCAGTGACATTTTCCCTGAAGGGACATACCTAATTCTCAACTTGGCCCCAATGAATTTAGGAGATCCCCAGCCAAAGTGAAAAAGTAGGAACTTCTCCAGAGGCAGGAATAAATAGTTCACTCTCCCAGCTGCCTTCTTCCCAGCTCACTGCTATCCCAGGGTGCTGTCAAGGATCACTCTTCCTTTGAGAAATAGTCCCTAGGTAATGTGTAGAGAAAACTGTATCATGGAAGAATTCCTGTTTGGAGCATTCCTACAACAAACTAAATGAAAAAATGCCAAGTCCTTCACCGTGGATCTTTGGGGGTTTTTTTCTCTTACTCCTCTAAGCAGCCACCCATCCTCACTGTCATTTTATCTGCTTTTTCAGGGGACAGACATCTGTACTTGGGCAGTAACCATCAAACTCTGAATTGTGGCTAAAAGGTATTATCAATAGTATCTCACATATCTCATTTTAAGACAAGGACATGAATTCCAGGAACATAAATTCAAATTACCTATTTAGAAGAATATTCAGATTCCAAAATCTCCAAAACAGGAATGGCTGGAATCTGTGCTGCTTAAGCAGGCAGATTATTTTAATGCAGGCATAAACTATTGGAAACTCCCCCCCTGGCCCCAATAATTCTCTCAATTACAGATCTCTGTATTTCTCTAAATTATACTGCTTTGATGCTGGCACTCTTCAAGCCAGTGGAGTTACTGGCTAGATGACCCATCCTTCTCACGAGAAGAAAAATGGGAACAAATTTGCATGTGGGAGAGTTCAAGGTCCAGCTTTTGGAAGGAGATAAATGCCTCTTAATTCTATTGACTGTCAGGAACACAGAAAATTTTCAGCATTCCTTGTAACCTGGCCTTGTATCCACGTTTGAATAGAATTAAGGTACATCTACAAAACTGCTATTACTGTCAGCTGAAATAAGCACTGCTGGCAGTCAAGAGGCCTTTTAGAATGATAACAACTCACTTTGTATTTGACATGGAGAGAGACTACTTACTTAAGTAACTCAGTTTTCTGTACTTGATGCTTTTGTTGCTCCCTGCTGAAAATACACCCTATACTGTTCTGGGAAATGGTTCTAAAAAATGGCATTTTTTTCTACAAACTTCCCTACTGAGGTATTTATAAATTACCATGCATTACAATATTACACAGGAATAGTGAAATAAAACAAATCCCTTCCCTACTCCAAGGAAAAAAAAATTCTAATAAAATCTTAAAAGTCATTATCCTCATAACACCCCCAATGCAGGAGTTCAGTTCAAAGTCATGGAAAAGAGGCCTGGTTGCAAAAGCTGTGGTTGTTCTGTGGAATAACTGCAGCACGTCATAACCTCCTGCCCCACCACTGTGCCCTTGAAAGACTTTGGATCATGACCTGATTTAAAAACCACACCCAGCAGGCAGGCAGGAAGGAGTCAAACTCTGTGTGGTGCTGCTGAAATAAACGTGCAGGGTTTTCTGCCAAAAAACAAGGGTAGGACTCGACTGGGGGCAAAGGGAAGGGACCAGAGAACAAATGACAGTCTGGCACCAGAGCCAGGAAGGGACAGCACATGGTGTCACCAGGGTAGGACTCTTCAAACCAGGGGTCGTTTCAGTAGGACCTTTCCTCTCAACTCAACCAGGAAGCACCTGGGCATCCTCAAGGAGAGGCATCCTCAAGGATGGGGACACAGGGGCTTTGTGGCTCTGGCAGCTTCCTCTGGTGCCAGCAAGTGCCTCAGAAAGATCTGCATCCACCCATAAACGTTTCTACCTTTAATTTTCAGCCATGGGCTGTTCAAATAGTACTCAAGGGCAAATGTCTGTCACTCTGCAGCCTGCTCATGGATGTGAGTCTGTACCCTGATTTTTGTGTATGGAAATCTGTTGCAGATGCCAAACTATATTAATTTCTCCTCTTTCCCCTCCTCTTTTCAGAAGTTTGATTTGATGATCCTTGTGGGTTCCTCCCAGCCTGAGGTATTCTAGGATTCCATGATTTCATGACTTATTTTGCTTAACCATTTAGGTGACTTGGACTTCCACCTTTGCCACCTGAGGTTTTCTGGAGCTCTGCTGATTTCCTTTGATTTGCCTGCTCCTGCATATGTGACAACAATCTGTGAGAGAGGTGAGATTACAGCAGTCAAAGTGAAAGCTGGGAAAGGAAGCAAACTCCACAAAAGCTTTGGGCACAGAGAAAGAAGAATTATTTGAGGGCACCTTCAGCCACCACCCGTTCTGCTGGTAGCTACCATTCCCAAAGGAGAGGCTGGAAGCAGGTGCTGGAATGGTTTGTGAATAACATTTTCACTCTTCCCAAGGCCATGATCAGCTCCAGGGGTGATGGCACATGGAACCAGAGAGCACAATTTCTCAACTGTCTGTGCTCTGCAGCACTGCAGCAGGTTAGTGCTGGGAAGGGTAATGTTTCCTCTCAATAGGGCTGAGCTCAATGAAAGAGGAGATGCAAGATCTGAACAGGGAGCTGGGATATTTGGTCCTGCATTGAGGCATTTTCAGCTGAGGGATGTGCTCCTGTAAGCCAGGGACAAGAATTCTGGAGGGATTCTAGGGAGAACAATAGCACTGCAACTTGAATCTGGCAGCTTCATCACGAGGCAAGGGACATCTGGAAAACCCTCCTCAAGTAACCTGCCCATGGGTTTGCAGGACTTGTCACCCAGCAAAACATGACATTGTAAAATAGAAGCAAATACAAATCTTGCAGATTGTCAGAAGAGTGTTCCCAGAACAAGTGATAACAGACTGAAGGAAGAATGTAATACAGGAGGGGGTTGATGCAAGCAAGCAGAGAGCACTGAAAAAGCAGTAAGTACTTTCCTGATAAGCTCTCAGGGAACATCCATACTGCAGGCAAAAACAACAGAGCTGGCAGCAGTGCATGATGGATGTTACAGAAAATGTAGTTAACACATATCTGTGCACAGGCCAGGAGCCAGTGTTTTAGCACTAAAGCTATGGGAATTTTGACAAGGAAAACACAAGGCACAAATATAAAGATCACAGGTTATTAGAGAGGATTCAGTGTTTATTTCTTCAGGTCACCTTTGCTGCAGCAGCACAAATGCACTGAAAAACAAGCAGAACAAAAATAGTAATGAACAAACTCTTCCCCCCCCCCCCCCGATATTTTTGGTTCCCATTACTTCCAGAGGGCCAGAGTGTGGGGAAGAAGATGGAGCACTTCCACATCTCTCACTTTCTTATCTTCTTTCCTTCAGTCTTTTCTACCTTTTCCTTCCTACCTTTTTGAAAAGGCAGCCTTCCTACCTTTCCAATGCCATCCCTGCCTGCTCAGCCTGCTTCATGTCAGCAGTGGCAGCAGGAATTACAGAAGTTCTGGCATTCCTGCCTGTCCCTTGATACCCCTCACACAGGTGCAGGGTGCATATCTTCCTTCCTCTGCCCTGGGAAAAGCAGTTGGACTTCACTGTACAGGAGATGAATGCCCAGGAGAGATCTGACCCAGGGTGCAGGAAACACATTGGATTCTCCTGGCTGGCAGGAGCAGTGTAAGCTGTCCCACTGGTGAGCTCTGTCTGGATGAGGTCCAAGAAGGGCTTGAAAAACTGTCAACCTGCCATGGAATCAGTGGGATGCATCTCCCTGCAGTCAGACTCCAGCAGACGAGCAGAATCAGCCTGAAAGCACAAGCCATGGCCCCAGAACAGTAGCCAGCACTTATTAGGATCTCAGCAAGAATGAAGCTGGCAGGCTCAGGGAAACTCTTGCTAAAAATACACTTGGCAGCTGGCAGAAGAGAAGCGAGGCAGAAACTTCATGCAGCTCTCTTTGGCCACTGACCCTTAAAACAGCAGGAGTTCCCTGACACCATCCTCAAGGGGACCCAGGAGTAAATCAGTACCACTGGGGCTGCACCTCAAATCCTGTGTCCAGTTCTGGGCCTCTCACTACAAGAAAGGCATTGAGGTGCTGGAGCATGTCCAGAGAAGGGCAGCAAGCTGGGGAAGGGTCTGGAGCACGAGTCTGATGAGGAGCAGCTGAGGGAGCTGGGGGTGTTTGGCCTGGAGAGAAAGAGGCTCAGGGGTGACCTTATCACTCTGTACAACTCCCTGACAGAAGGGTTTAGCTGGGTGGGTGTTGATTTATTCTTTCAAGTAACAAGGCACAGGAGGAGAGGAAACAGCCTCAAACTGTGCTAGGGAAAGTTTATATTGGCTATAGGGACAGATTTATTTACTGAAAGGGTTGTAAAATATTGGAACAGACTATGCAGGGAACTGGTTGAGTCACCATCCCTAGAAGTCTCTGTGGCACTTAGGATATGGTTTAGTGATGGGCTTGGCACTGTTCATTTAATGCTGGACTTGATCTTACAGGTCTTTCCCAATCTACACAATTCTATGGTCTTATTGAATCTCACCTGTCAGCTATATCCAGGTCAAGGAGTGTCGGGAAACTATCAGTAATTAAGCAACAAGCTGCAATTGCATTTCAACTGTCAAAGTTATTTCTCCAAACTTCCCAACCCGTGTGATTTTGTCATCATAGCCTTCCCTTCCATTGTGAAGGTATTGAAGCAGGTCAGTCTTTGGGTTTTATGAGGCAAGTTTCAAAAAATCCAATAGGAAAGCTAGAAACGAAGAGAACTCAGTAGGAGAGCAGATATGGAGGAGGAGATGAGGGGAGGTGATTTTTATTTACTGTCAGGGGTGATATTGTCTCCTGGAAGAGGAAAAGTGCTCAGCTCTTGCAGGGCTCCTGCTGTTCCAAGTATTTGCACCCTGCCTGTTACTGCCTGATGTGTGTCACCCCCACAGCATGGTAAAACACCTGACCTCCTTTTGATAGTCCCTTCTAGGGAATACCATCCAGGGACAAAGGGGAGAGTGTCTGTGAGACAGATCGGGGCTCCTTGCAAAGCCTTTTAATAAATCATTGCACCTTCTTGTCAGAATTTTGCATCCTGGATGCTTCTGTGAGGGCAGAGCTCCTATACAGCCTTGGGGAAGATGAATCACTCCACCCCAGTGACAATAATGCTTTAGGAAGAACTTTCCCTCCTTCCTAAAGGAAACTTCCTCAGTTTATGAAAAACAAAGTGCCTGACAATCCTGAATGAGTCCCACACAATCTTTTGGGGTAAGGCTATGTAGTTTGTACTCTTCGCAAATACAAGTGGCCAGAAAAAAAAATGTGCAGGGATGTAGTCCTCTTCGTGTGACTCAGAGCTTTAAATCTGTCCTCTAGCTTAATCCAAGAGCTGTGATTGCAGCACAACACTTTGCTGGCACAGCACAGTTCTGCTGAAAGCAAGCTGCTTCTTACGGGCTGTTCTGTGCAGAGAAAATCTCCTTGGAGAGCTCCTTAAAAGGTTGGTAAAAGAGATCCCCTCCTAACTTCTGCTCCACAACATAAACCCATGTTACCTGCTATCCCAATAATTCCTGGCAGGTGATGTTTCACTTCAGCAAAATTTAGGAGCAAACTGTAGCAAACTGAAATTTTTACATTAAATTTCATCTGATAAACAAGTTCTTCTGTTTGACCACTTCTTGGTCAAAAAATTTATGACTGGTCAAAGTCTAGATTTTCTGGTGTTGGTCCTAAACCAATCTGTACCTTTATGTGTCAAGAAGTTCATACAAGGTTGGGATTGGTGTACAGCATTGGAGAAGCAGCATAATTTAGCCCATTCAGCTATTTCTTTTTATAAGTATGTCTCATATTTTATAAAATATTTTCATTGTAGCCATTGTGACACCACAGATGTAAAAATTCAGCAAACTGGCTGGAATACTGGAATCAGACTGAGAAACTTCAGGACTTCAAATGATGTTTTTTATCTGTTCTGTAAGGTCCTGTAGACATCTCCTGTCCCACATACTCCTTGCTGCTTTTCATCATGGGTTGTCAGCTTCACACGGTAAAAATGTGCAAAATCCTAGTAGTACATGAATTCCATTTTTCTCAGTCTTCAAAAACTCTGAAGAGTCTGCTTCAAAACGTCCTGTATTTTGCCTGTGGTAGTTTCAGGTCCTCACTACAGGATGCTGACGTCCCCAGTCTGAAAAGAGGAGACACTAACCCTGCAAACAGGAGTGCTGCAGTTCCCTGCCTGTCGTTAGTACCTGTCAACACTTCATTAAACTGTCCAGAGCCTGCAAGCATAAGACAAATGGACTTGATTCTGCAAAAGAAGCAGAAGTAGAACTAATCATTTTTCATCTTCTGTATTTTGTGGATTAATTGGACAGACATTCAACTGATTGGAGTAAGAATCTGAAAGGACAAGAAAGGCAACAGTTTAAAATATCATATTCCTACAGCTGGAAATCAGGTGTCTGTGAGCCATTAGGCTCTGTAAAGGCTGAGAGATTGATGTTTCCTGGCCTGGGTCATAGATAGCCACCTCCAGACACCCTGGGAAAATCAAAGCTATCATGAGGTCCACTAGCTGCAAACTCCTGTCTGTAAGGTCAGGGCTGAGGCACAATGGATACAAGAGCACATGAGACATTTAAATTGGTGTTGCATCTCTTATGTAGATAAAAACCTTCCATTTCTGGTGATATTTCTCTTGCTGAAAACCATTCTGTGTCCCTGAGTTTACATGATTTCTAAATGTAAACGTTCGGAGCTGCTGAATTGCAATGGTGCACTATCTGTGGGCAGAGAGATCAAGGCATTCCACAGAAACACACTGACCTCAGAGCTGAGGAGAGAATAAAGGCAAGAGAAATGAAGCAGCAAGAGAACATTTTGAACATAATTTTGCATTTATGAACATAATTTTGAAAATGTGAAGTTAAAATAACATTTTGTAAAAAATCATTTATTGCAGACATTAAATATGCTTTTATCAGGTTAAGAAGCAAAGGCAAATAATGTATAGGGACTGAGTTATTTTTAGTCTACAGGAGGAAAAGAGTCTAGCAAAGAAGATAGAATCATGGTGAAAGGATGCCAGATAATAATGTGAGTGAACATAGGGGAGAAAAAGGATAATTATCATCCTGCAGTGGGAAATGAACCTTTGGGATGACAGGGGTTACTGTGTAGGATGGCTCAAACCTCTTTATGCTGTTCAAATTATGAGTGACCAAAACCACAACTTGTTTGAAGTCATCCTATGTTCTCAAAGGGAATCTAAAGTACTATTTCATTAAAACACTTGGCCAGTTTTTAATTAGCTGAAAAATGACCTGTTTTCCCATGTCTATCTGATAAAATCTACTTTTTCTCCTTATCACCCTTGGTGCTTCTCTTAGACCAACAATACTACTACTGGTGCTTTAAAACACTTGGTGATGAAAAATTTGAAACAGAGTGAAAAATACAAGGATGTTGAATACTGGGGGGAAAATTGTAGCTTAACTCTGTGACAGATGATGGGGAAAGAAATTCTTTAGGTAAACTAGATTTCCCGAAAATCATAAATTTATTGCAGGAAGACAAAAACTATTCAAAAGAATGGTAACAAGTGCACAATCTGTGACTGTGAGATCACAAAGAGATGCAGAGCTCTTTGGTCCAGCCACCTCCCACCTCTACCCTTGGGCACAACGTGGGGATCCACCATCCCACCAAGAGCAGAAAGCTGGGTGAAGGTGCAGGATTTGCAGATCTGAGTAGTTTTGCTGTCTCCTGAAAGAATACAATCCTTTCATTTTTTATGTGCTGTGCCCAAAGGGCTTTACACCATCTCATACTGTATTTCAAAACTGATTTTCTCCTGCTTGCAGAAGTTGCAGCTTTAACACTGGAAATGTTATAAACAAAGGCTGACGGAGGAGGTTCATGGCTCTGGCTCCCTGCTCAGTTTTCATAATACAGCCTTTGCTACTTGAGAAAATGGGAGCTTTTTTCCCAGTGCCCCCAGATTTTTTTTTTCTCCTGAATCTCAGACTACTAACAGACTGGAAAAAAAGACTGGAAAAAAGTTGGGCAAGACAAGCAAATGTAGCACCAATAGTCACAAAATTACAGCAGGTATTCTGGACCACCACACAGGTTTCAGAGAGGGAAAAGCTTCCCACCGCTAGAAATTATCTACCAGAATATTTTTATAAGTTTTGATGCTTTTGACAGGCGTGAGACTAACCCTAATAAATTACTGATGAACTCAGACCTATCAGAACTTATGCAGCAGCTGTCTGAGATACTGAGAAGGGATAGCAAGCTCCTGAACAACTGATTTAATTGAATGCAATTAAGGACTAAGAGGTATCAGATGCATGCAATCATATTCTCTCGATCTAGAAATTTGTATTAACAACTCTCAGAGAGCATTTTCAAATTTGCTATTTGCTGGTGCTCAGTTTTTTGTGTGTGTGTGTGATTTATTCCCAGGATATATCTCATTGTATCTAACCAGCAAATTCTGCTTTATTGTGTTATTTATTAAAATTCTCTTCATGGAACACAAGCCAGGCCTAGCAAATCTGAAGAGCAAGGGATTCTCTCTGTCCAGTGGAAGCTACCTGAAAATTAAAAATACTTGCTCCATAAATTTCCTGTGAGTATAAGATGCAACCCTTAAAAAATGTGTTTGGACTCATTGTGTAAGTAATTTTCATGTGTTAACTACATTTATTTACTTTGTCGGAAACATAGATTGGTTACCAGCTCTATCTCCAAATTATTTTGGCACAAGTTGTGCAGCACCCTTACAGAAAACATAGTTTGAACCATATTATGAACTAAAATCTTGGAAGACCAAACAAGTAATTCCTTCTTAGCAAATAACAAAATAGAAACAAGCTTCAGATATTTACTATAGAGGAATATTATTATTTCAAAGCTTATTCTATAGAAGTATTAAGAGAATTAGACCTGTTTGGTAAAATATTAAATCAAATTAGCTTTCCCACCTATAAAATTGATATTTCTTTTTTTAGGTGATGAAGAATCTACCTTGTGTTTGACATATTACCCCTTACAATTTCTTTAACCCACATCCCAGAAATAATTAAACTGAAATTACTCTGTGCAATGCAGAGTAAAATAAAGATAACAGTTTAAGAATCTGAACATCAGTTTTGGCAAAGTCAAGCTGCCAGCACTCATTAACAGCAGGTCAGAATTGAAAGAACTAGAGAGTCTTTCTAAATTAAAAAAATTGAAACCATACTTTGGTGAGAGCTTCCTTGACAGGGGACTGCGTTTGTCAGCATCACACAAAGACAAAGGAGAGAGTGAATATTGTGTTCCTGGAAACCTTTCATCTCCTGCTTCACTGAGCATGCCAGACAGTTTGAACTCTGCACACCAGTGGGCGTGCCCAGAACCCCATCCAGGCATTCCAAGTTTCCACAGGTGTATTGCAAAGGAATGCTCGGGCTCTCTAGAATTGCGTGGCTCTTCTTTTATTCCCAGTGTTGTCACAGAGTGTGAAGGGACAAAGGCCTTCCAGGTTCCCTAAGAAACCTCCCCTGTGGAGATGGGATCATCCCATGGCTGCCAGTCTGGGGTTCCTTGAAATACTTCAGGAGCATCTGAGGTGACACTGTGGGATGCACTCAGGAGACACTACCCAGTTTTTTGCAGCCCCTGCGCTGTTTAAGTGACTTACAGGCCTGTTAGCTCTTGGGCTAGTAGAGCTGTTCCTTTGTAGGAACTTTTAGGGAATACTGTAAATCCTTCAGTAATTTTATGGTCAGGGCAGTATAATGCAGCTCACATTGCCATTCAATTACATCAGATTCTGCATTTTCATGAAAAAGAAATGGCAAGTTTCTTGCCCTTACCAAAAGCTTTAAGCTTTAAAATATGAAATTGATGCAATGTCATCTGCCTGAGGGTCTGAAACAAGAGCTCTGAAGAGACTGATGCAACTTGAGATATGCTTGAGAGCCTGAAATGTGCTCTAAGGAGTGTGAACGCCTGTATGCAGCTTCATTTCATATTTATTCCTGAATCCATGCTCCCAGCAAAGCTAGAGACAACCATCCCTGCAAAGAGCAGTGAAAAGGTAGGAACAGATAATTGTGGCAAGCCCTGCCCACTCACTAAATCATTGTGCCCTGCAAATTAATGCAGGCATTACAGGTTACCCTGCTGCTCTTCCTTCTTCTCTTGCAAAAACAGCAGAGGCTTTTATTTCCCCCCACTATTTGCACTAGGTAAGTACAACCAGGAGCAGAAGGCTCCTGAGTACAGAGTCATGGAAGGCTCCTTGGCAATTCTTATGGGCTCTGGATTATTTTATTCCAGCCAGTATGTATTGGGAATGTCATTTAGTAAAAGGGTGTAATGAAAAGTAATGTTGAAAGTTCATGAATGTTGCATAGCTTGGTAAACTGTTATTTTTCTGTGTAAAGAGCCCTGGATGCACACATGGGGATATGGAAAGCTGAAACTGTCAGGAAACCGTGTTGAACAATTATGCACTTAAGGCTAGCAGCAGAAAAAAGCCAGGACTCTGCAGAAAAGCAGAATTAATGAAAGCCATTCTTCCCTTTGAGCCATAAGGTTATCAGCCTGCTTTACTCCTACTTTATAGCATTGGCTCATCTCCATTTTTTAAACTCAATTACATGATATAACTGAAAGCATCATCTGGTCTTTTGGTACTTGTTACAATTTTCATCTGTTAAACCATTTAAGTATTTTTGTAATTAATAAAGGCTTTTAAGGGGGTTTTTAAGGTGGGGAGGGCCTCTGAGCAAAGCTGTTGTAATTTGTCAGCTGCTAATCAGCTAACAGTAGTTGGTTTGAATATTTGTGATCTGACAGTGTATTCCCAAGGGAGTGAAAATATGCTTATTTCTGTTTTACTAGAAGAAACCATGACATTTAACTGACTGAGGTCTCTATCCCACTGTGAACTCAATATAACCTTTGGTATACTACTGACTTGCAGAATAAAGAAAACCCTAACAGGGAGTTAAAAGGAAATAGAACTGAAGGAAGGAGCCATAGTAAAGCACCTGGAATACAAATAGAAATATAACTATATAATATAACTGTATGTGAATACATTTCTACCTCTCTTTACTTCTCTCTCAGTAGCCCCATTTATCTGGCTACATTTCTGAGGAAAAGAAGCTGAAATTAAGCAATGTTCAGACTTTTTTTTTTTTATATAATAAGGGAAATAAATTGATGAACAATAGAAGCAGAAAGAATGGAGACAGCAGTGTAGGCTACAGCCAGATTTGCTGCTGTGACTTCAGTTAGGTAAGAGGTTACTGTTGGAACTCTGCTCACCACCTCCCCCTCAGTGCTACTGCCTCTCTGAGATCTGCAGGCGTTGCTGAACATGCAGATTTGTGTTCTCTGACTTTGGGGAGTCACTGAATGTGTAACCCTGACAGCAGCTCCAAAGGCAGCACTGCTGCAGGGGCAGGAGCACCCGCCCAAGGATCCACCCTGGGGGTAGGTGTGACCCCGAAAACCCAGCCCAGCTGCCAGGACAGCCCTTCTGACCAGCTACACTGGTGCCACGCCAAACCCAGCAGATTTGTACTCCTGTAATAAGAGCAGAATGTGACGCATAAAAGCTGCAAACAGAACGGGAGCGAAAGTGCATCAGTTTGGAGGAATAGGAAATGAAGGAGAAAAAGTTAAGAGAGAAAAAAATGAAATGAGAGAGAATCTGGCTCAGATGTATAAACCATCTGTAGTGTGTTTCAGTGTAGCAACAAAGATCACAGAAGCACAGAATCACAGAATATGCTGAGTTGGAAGGGACCCATCAGGATCATTGAGTCCAACTCCTGGCCCTGCACAGCTTTGTCCAAATGCTTCTGGGGCTCTGTCAGGCTGGTGCTGTGACCACTGCCCTGGGGATCTGTTCCAGAGCCCAGTCACTCTCTGGGGGAGGAACCTTTCCTAATATCCAACCTCAACCTCACCTGACAGAACTTCAGGCCTTGGGTTCTGTCACTGGTCACCACAGAGAAGAGATCTACAGCAGTACAAGCTTCAAGGCCACATGGAAGATGAAGAGACTACAAGATGCAGTGGTTTGTTTATAACCAAGACCTATTCCAAGGGTTCAAAATGTTCCAGACTTCCAGAGGAGTCTTTGGCAGTGATCTGTGCTGCACTGGTTGCTAGAGAGTCTCCACGTGCAACTCAGGTTTAGAGAGGCTTTTTATGACCTTTAAAGCTACAAGAAACACTCCTTTAGCCAGATCAATATTTCCACTCTAAGATGCAGCGCAATTCTGCAAAACAATCCTGGCTTTTTCTGCCTGAGCATGGATCTCACAGTTTTGTCAATACACTGTGAAATCCCTCAGCTCACCCCGCACAGAGGAGTGTGAATGGAGGTGCTGGGGTGAGACACTGAGACATCACTTGAGCACAAAGGTGTCCAGTTGTGATGCCCTCAGAGATACCTGCTCTAGTGGGAAAAACAACTGCTGAGTGTTCTCCCAAGAGCCAGTTGAAATGTGGGAGGGTGCTTAGCATTGAGCTAGTCCTCAGCACAGTAATCCTATAAATCCAAATAAGTTAAGGGAATAAAGAGCTGTTTTTCATGACTTGAGAGCCCCCTGTGGCTGCAGATTTGGCAGCAGCATCTGACTTCATGTTCCAGAAATCTCACAAAAAATCTTTATGGTGGAAAAGCGAGGCACATTAGATCCCTAAGCCTTTAACATGTATTTCTCATTATAAGCCCTAGGGGTTTTTGTCCTTTTTTGCAGGCTTGTGGATTAGTTTTAAATGTCTTACATAAAGACTGTAGCTTAGTCTTCCACATTATTGTGCTCTCAATGCATACTTGCTTTTATCTCCTACAGGCAGTATTGGCACCCCATAGACAGTCAAAGCATTTGACATTGTGGGATGGCTTTTACATCAAGAGGGAAGGAGTCTCATGCCAGCCCAGTTCCTGTTTGCTGGAGTTACTCCTTGTTATTTATTAAGAATCAGTACTTTTCAAATTGGCTTCCACAGTTTTGAGCCTTTCCAGCACAGCACAGCTTTGAGATGTCATTTGGACTGGGCTGGTGACTCATACAGGAGTGTGTCTTTGCTAATTCACAGTTTATTCTGTATTTTAAAAAGCTCCACAGAAGGGGCTGTCACTGTCTGTGAGAAGAGACTTCTGAGGAGTGACTACTCGCTGTCATTTCATGACTTTCACACACAAGCAAGAAGCGTGTTCTCACCTCTGTAAAATAAAGGTAACATGAGAAAACTTTAAATTGTGCCCAGAGAACCTGTGAAGATGAGCAACTACTATTCTTCCCACTTTTAAAACCCCTTGGTCTTGTACTGAGCCCACCCTGCACTGGGGTGAGAGCTCTACTGAGCTACTTTTAGTACTGTGGGGATTGACCAGCCCTGACTTTACTGAATACGTGGCATACAAGAACAGGAGAACATCCTGGCTGGGTCCAGCTGCTGGGATCCTCCATCATCCTGCTATGTCTCCATCAGTGGCAATAGGAGACACTCTGAAAGTACCTGAGCCTGGGCACTTTCTGCAGTACATCCCCTCCAGTACTCACAGCTGTTGGACTGGGGGCTGTCCTGTTTTCAGTAAGGATAGAGTTAACTTCTTCTCAGTGACTGGTCCAGGGCTGTGTTTTGGATTCAGGAGAATAATGATGATAACACACTGATGTTTTGGTTTTTGCTAAGTCATGTTTCTCTTAAGTCAAGGACTTTTTGTTTTTCATGCTCTGCCAGGAAGGAGGTATGGAAGAGAAAAAGCCTGTGAGGGGGCACAGCTAGGATAGGTGACCCAGAGAGGTGGCCAAAGGGATATTCCACACTACAAAATATCATGCCCAGTATATAAACTGGGGGAGTTAGCCAGAAGAGGGGACAATCTGAGTCCAGGAATGGGGTCTGGCATCAGTCTGTGGGTGGTGAGCAATTGTATTGTACATCACTTGTTTCTTTTTTCTTCCATTTAAAAATCATTATTATTTACTACTTTTATTATATTTTACCTTGTTTTCAATTATTAAACTGTTCTTTTCTCAACCTAAAAGTTTTAGTTTTGAGTTCAGACCTTGCTATGTAGAGCAGTACATCTTTCATCTCTTTTAAACCCATCTCCTGTTAGCTTCAATTAGTGTTCCTCAGCCCCCACATTGCACAACTTGGTGAACAACAGTTCCCTGTCCAGCTTAGAGCGATCTCAGCTACATCCCACTCCTCCTTCTCCTCTCCACACCAAACAGCCCCAGTGTTTTTGGTCTTTCCCTGCAAGGCAGTGGCTCCATCCTTTGAAAATCTCATTGCTGTGTCCAGTGTCTCTCTGCCCACGTTGAGGTGCTGGGACCAGATCTGCCAGCAGACAGAGCACAAGCTGTGGGTTTTCCCTGCTCCTTTGTGAAGGCACCAAGGTTCCATCTATTCTGTTTCCAGGACCCTTTCTGAGGGTGTTTTTTTTCCTTTTCTGGCTGCTGCTGTGCTCTGAGCCAAGGATTTCAGTGACCTGCCAGTGGTGGCTGCAGGAGCCCTTTCCCAAGGGCTCTATCTGCCTGTCTGGAGCTCAATTTTATGTGAGACTGACTTAGAAAAACTAAATATACTTTTATCTGCACTGAAGCATATCTGCCACCTTTTTGACCTTCATCATCTGCCACCTTTTTTGACCTTCATCATTAGGGCCTTGCTTGACTGCTAATCTCCATAAACTTGGGGGTATTCATTCCACCAGCCTCCCCAGGCTGAGATGTTGAATAAAGCCTGCCTCACATCCAGTTTCTGAGACAACTACTGTTGACCCTTCTCTGCCCTGAAAATGACAGTTTTGCCTTTCCTTTTGCTTCTTATCCCATAATCAGACTTGAAACCTCAAAAGCACCTCGTCTCCAGTCCCATGGAGACCTAATTTGTTGAACAGCTTTTCATGAGGAGCCTTGTCAAAGGATTTTTGAAAACCCAGGCATATATCTACTAACAATCTTTCCTGTAATTCACAAAATCCTCCTTGTAAGTCATCAACACATGGGGTAACCACATGAGAACTAAGCCCACTTGCTATTTGGTTTCAGAATTACAAGCATCTTTAAGTTGCATGCTCTTATTTCTCAATTCCACTATGCAAGGAATAGTTCAGGTTCCCCTCCCATGTGATGCACCTGCAAGCAGAAGGTGAGTGACAGATCCTCATTTGTATATTGGCAGCTCAGAATTTCTAAAATGAAACCTAAAGAAACAAATATATTCTTTATTTAAATAAAGAAGTGGAACAAATACACAGGGTTTAAGGGGTGATTATTTAAAGTCTACTCAAAAGAAAAGTCTGGGGTTTCATCCTGATTGAAAGAGAAAGTAACAATGGTTTTAGGTCACACTAAATAGTTTTGAAACCAAATACTATTATTTTGTTAGATTTTAATATACTTTCATGCCATCTTAAATAGTCAACTTGAAGGCTAAACGTTATTTTTAAATAAAAAGATAGCATACCCCATTAAAATATATTAAAACAAATTTTTAAAAATTTTAGAGTGTTTTCTGTATTTGTTGGTGGAACCTTACTGGCCAAATTCTGGTCTGGATTTACAAATAATTCCTGTTGATCCAAAAGTGCATTATCAGCAAATTAATTTCTTGTATGAAAAATTTCAGCAAACTTTATCTACAAATCTCCCCATTTGTAATAACAACAAAATTCTGTGTACTGCAGTGTCATATTTTCTGACAATATCAAACTGCAATGTTGCAATTCATGCACAGAGAAGTCTAATTTGAAAGTAATTCACACTTCTTCCTCTCCAAACTGTATAAAGTCAGACTTTCAAACTGCTCCTCTCACACACTCAGTGACATCTTGTTTCCATACTACAAAACTGACCTAAGCTGGTGATTTTATGCTCAGGGGACTGGAGCCCCTCTCCTGTGGAGACAGACTGGGAGAGCTGGGATTGTTCAGTCTGGAGAAGAGAAGCTCTGGGGAGACCTTAGAGCACCCTCCAGTACCTAAAGGGGGCTACAGGAAAGCTGGAGAGAGTCTTTTCACAAGGGCATGGAGTGATAGAACAAGGGGAATGCCTTAAAACTGAAAAAGAGTAGGTTTAGATTAGATATTAGGAAGAAACTCTTTACTGTGAGGGTGCTGAGGCACTGGCACAGGGTACCCAGAGAAGCTGTGGATGCCCCTGGAAGTGTTCAAGGCCAGGTTGGATGGGGCTCTGAGCAACCTCATCTTGTAGAAAGTGTCCCTGTGCATGGCAAGGGGGTTGGAACTGGGGGATCTTTAAGGTCCCTTCTAACCCAAACCACTCTATCATTCTATGGATTTGCAGTAATTAGTTTTTAGATGTCAATCCTCTTAAAAGCAGATTGGTTTTATGCCATAACTGTTTTCCTGTCCTTAAATCTGAAAATCCCTGGAGTGTCACCTCTGAATGTAGCTCATATTACATCTAAAATTTGAAAATTTTTACTTATAACATCTTAGAAATCCAAGCTACGAGAGGTTATCATCGATACTCAAACCAAAAAGTCAAACAGAAAGAGGGATTTGCACAGGGAGTAAGTGTGGTATGAGATCACAATCAACTATGTATGAATCACTCTTTCAGAAGAAAAATGCAGGTACTTAGTGATCTAAGCACATGCCTAAGGGAAATTTACATGCCAGTGATGTACTCTCCAGAATTTAATAATGCATATGCATCATTAATGTGCTACTTAGCAAACCTAGGGAATATAATTTATCAGTCAGGCAGAACTTCTCTTAGCTTCATTTTTTTTCCTGTTACCTTGTACTACAATTCAAAATGAACGATCACCTGATGTTTACTTAATAAAATTAATTTTAAAACATTTTTAGTGTTGGTAGGGGAGCTCTTGTTTATCACACAGCAATCTGGGGATATATTGAATATATAAAATAAAATATTAACTGGCCTACCTTTTACCAACAGTAAGCCTAGGGAAAGTGGGGACAAAAAGTTATGGGTGTCAAAATGTGTAAGCAGGGGAAAAAAGACAATTGCAGCATGGCAAAACTGAAAAATGTTTAGAAGAACCCACTACTGACTGTGCTTACTGGCAGGATTTGAAAATACCACAATAGGGATGCTCCTCCTGCGAATTTCTTCATAGTACTGCCTAAGCTTGGAATTTTCCTAAAAAAGATTATAAAAATCTGCAATATTACTGTTTCAGTTTGAATTCTTTTTTTTTTTTCAACAAAACTTTGGAAGAGGGGAAATACTGAGCAATCAGTCTCAATGTATTACCCAGGGATATGAGAAAGCACAATTTATAATATTGTGTAAAGGACTTCAATTTTTTCCCAATTTTTTGACTCTTAAATGTCTTAAGAAATCCAGCCCTTGGACACTAAAAAAAAAAATATTACTGCAAGACACTGTGCTTACATTACCTGTTAGGGATGGTGATGGTGTGGCTCCCTCTAATTCTTAAATGTCTTAAGAAATCCAGCCCTTGGACACTAAAAAAAAAAATATTACTGCAAGACACTGTGCTTACATTACCTGTTAGGGATGGTGATGGTGTGGCTCCCTCTACTGCAGTATCCTGGATGTTGTTGCTGGTCCTGCCTCGGTTCCTGGCTTGGCTATGAGGGAACATAAGCAATCCTTTTAGATAAAAACAAACTGACCAAAGATTACACCAATAGATTTTGGCTCACTCAGAAATAGCTTTATGATTCTCTGGAGTAAGTCACGAAGACATACCTCATTTCAGGCAGCAGGGCTGGCAGGAAGACAAAGACACTCCACTTAAAAGAGATGCAGGTGCAGATGGAGCCTTGTAGCACTTCTTAAGGCAGGGAGGTACCTTCAGGAGAGATGGGGTATTCCTCCAGAATCATGTCTTAAGATTCCTTTCCCTCCTGCTTACATTGATTGCTCTTCTCTTTTTCAAACTACTTTTCTTTTTCTCTCCTATGCCCTGATTCTTCTTGTCTCATTTGGTGTGTGTTGGGGTGTTTCGCCCCCCTCCATTTATTGTTTTGGGTTTATTATTTTGATCTTTGTGTTGCACCACTTCTTTATATGGCCAAATGCTTGGAAAGGAGTTGTTTTTTCTGAAAATATCATTGACCATTGCCACAAAACTCTTAAAGTGGAGAAAAATGCAGCCCAAAAAGAAACTGGTTCAGCATCCTGATGCTGCATTGTTACAATGCACCAACACCATAAAAATTAAGCGTTAACCACATTCTTCCAGCCACACAACCACGAGAGGAAGGATGCTGGGGCAGAGCTGTGCTTCTAGATGTGCCCCATCTCAGTGTGGTGTGACATCAGTGTGACCTGATGTCACATCCCTGTCCTACACAAAACTGGGCTGCTCTCAATCAATCAGGCGAGAGACTGAGGGCTGCATTTAGAATTGATGTGGAAAACGGCTGAATGGCAATTGGCACTTACTTTAAGCTTGAAATGAAGCAGTAAATTTACACCTGCTTTGCAGGCACCTGGAGTGCCCGTGGTGCTTGTGCAGGAGGTCACTGCTTGCTCTCCCTGCAGCAGAGTGAAGCTGTGGAAGTGTTGTTGCTCTGATCTTGGCACTATCAGTGAACATCTGTGATTTGAGCTCTCCTCTGACTGTGTGGTGGAAATAACTGGCAGCAGAGTTGATCACCTCCATCTGAAGCAGGTGCAGAAGGTAACAACCATCCAGCTGGTGGGTGACTGTGAGCACTGAGCTCTTGTGCCCTTCCCAAGCACTCCAAGCAGACCCATCAGATGTACAGCTGCCCTCTCAGGCTCTCCCTGCCTACAGGTGCTTTCCACCTTAGCTCGGTGGAGAGTTAATGAAAACAGACTCCCCTTCATCCACTCCTGGGAAGTTAATCCCATTTTGGGAAAGAGAGCTTTCTGAATTTACACCACGTGCCCGTGTGTGCAGACACTAACCTGTACCCATGGGCACAAGCAGGAGGTGCACTCCAGGAGGGTGCAGGACTGTCCCCTTGAGCACTGCCAGCTGCACAGCTGCAAGTCTCAGGGTTTGGGGATTTTTCCATGGAATTCACAACACACGGCACCTTCTGTGAAACCCTGGATTTAAAATCCCCAGGATGACATGAGAATTTATTTGAAAGGAAGGCAAGTTCTTAACTTTCATTCTTCCAGGGAAATATTTGAAAATTAGACCACTTGGCACCTTGGACTGAAAAATCACCAGGCAAATTTAAAAGTTCATTATATTTTAAAAACTCGTTATTTTTTAATGCCCAGAGTTGGCAATGTAGCATAAGTCTGCTGTCAGCTCACAGATTTTACTTAAATTAGACACTAAAGGACTTCAGCAGTCCTTACATAAAAAATATGGGGCCATCTGTTACCAGAGAGTTTCTTCTAAAATTACAAATCTCTGTTGCAAATGCTGCCCAGCTGTAACAGGCTGCGAGGTAAGTAAGCCACCACCTGAGGGCACAGAAAAAGACAGTGAACAAAAACTTTACCCAGAAAATGAACAGATTTTACTGCATCTATTTAGTCATCTTTCCAACACAAAACGCTTCAAACTAATGAAATGCGTTTTCCATTTGCAGAAAAGAAGGCGCATAAAAATACAGGCATTAAAAAGTACCAATTCGATGAGCTCGTTTAAGTGTGAAGCAGGATTTTCTCTAAGAGACCCCGTGTTAAGATTTAAGGAAGAATGTAGGAGGAGATAGCAGATGCTCCGAGACAAGTGAAAATTATTTAGGTGTACTTCTATTAATACAAAACCTGCACTGTATTATTACTATGAACACAGGATGTTCAAGACACATGGTAACAGACAAGTCAAGCAGTGATGTGGGAGTCTTCCGGCTGAAGTTGCCTTCCTGAAACCAGGAATAAAAGAGAATGTGTCAAACAGAAGACAATTAAATGTGAAGCTAAAAAAAAAAACAGTAATGAAAAGGAAGTGTGTAAAAATGAGGCCTTGTTTCCTGGTAACCCTGTGGAAAAGTCAAATGTAGTGATAGAGATTATACCTTTAAATTGTGCATGAATGAATGTCACAACTACAAGCTTTAACTTCTGAAGTTCAGGCAGCACTGACAGCAGCAGAGTTGCCATGCAAGCAGTGTAACCTCCCAACCACTCTGCCAAATTTGTGGAAAGGAGAAATATAGATATTTGCTGTCTGGTACAGGCACGTGAACTCCCATTTCTGATGAAAATCACAGTTCACAGGTTATAGAGTCCCACAGACAGGGTACTTGTCATTCATGGCTGCAGCACTTCTGTTCACAGAGAGATAGTTATCCTACTACAATTCAGCAAAAACATCTAAAACCCTGCAATTTTTTCAGAACGATATACTTCGTATATTTTTGATTCCTGTGTTATACATACAATGAACAGAGGTGGTGCCCATCATTCTTTAACACCCAGCAATGTTCTGCTGTAAGGGTAGTTGGTTCTGCACAACAAGGTAGGAAGCCCATAGGAACTATGGGGACTATTCCTTGGAAAAGGAAGAGTGCCAACAGGGTCATCCAGGGGAGAGCAGCCTGTGTGGGGTCTGGATCACAGCTGCCTCAATGTCAGCCTCAAGGGGAGCACGTGAGGACTGGCTGCACATCCTTCTCAAGATTTCACAGAGCAGGCTACCTGCTCTGTCCTGGCAAAAAGCCTTACATGTGTCTCTTCCAAAATCTCCACAGGGAAACAGACAAGAAAATACTGCAGTGATCCTGAAAATGAAGCTTCAAATATAGTTTTTGTTCAGGTGCACACCAGGGATGCAAGTGTCAGTGCAGGACTCAGAGTTCCATGGTAATACAGTTGTCACTGTGTCATGACTGGGTTGCTGGCTTTAGCAGGCAGTTAAAGGAAGGGGTGGAGAAGGACACCTTTTTATATTAGCTTATTTTAAATATCCATCAATCTTCGTGTTTTTTAATTAAAATAGAAACTTGCTTGAGAAAGAAAATATTTTTTAGAGCTGACCTATGGAAAGGATTAGTGTATTTGGCACTGTCTCTAATTTGTCCTTACCTGAAATTAATTCAGTTTTAAATTCTCTGCCTCTCCAAGGTGTGGATGCCAGCTGCACAAATAGATCTAACAATTCTATACTGTAGGCAAATTGTCCCTGTGTCACTCCTTGCCTCACTGCTTCCCCAGCCTGCTAAATTGCTATATCATGAAACAGCCGCCATCCAGGTACACCTCATGTATTTTTATTTTCTTTTTATGACTACAATAGAGATTATGAAACTGACTGCAGGTTGTAATATAACTTACTATGTACCAAAACAATTCTACTAGCAACTGTTTTCAATAATAATTATTAGGGACCCACTAGAAGACCAGGACCAGAAGTGTATTATTTGAGGCTTTGACAATATTTTTCTAAACATTAAAGCAATATTAAAAAATAATGAACTGGGCTTTATATTCAAATGTGGTATTTGTCTGCAGGGTTTGCTGCTGTTTCTGTTCAGTTATGGTGGTCAAAACTTCGTGAAAAGTAGGAGGGGAATGAGGACAGATTGATAACCACCTACAGATCAACACCTTACAGCATAACGTTGTCCTCACGTCCGTGAACAGCAGCTTGGTGGAGAACATAATATTAGCACCCTGCATGGCTTCCTTCTCAACGACAAAGAAAAGAAAAACAGCTCCAAGTGGAGCACTTGGCAGGGACTGGAGAAGCCTGTAGAGAAAAGCAAGAGTTACCAGAAAAATAAAATAATGGGAAACCTTGTGTCTGCAGCATGTGGAAAGAGATATGGTATATGCAGCGTAAAAAGGAGAAAACCACAGAGAGTGTCCTGAGCTCGTGAGGGGTGGCAGAAATGGCATGGACAGGAGCAAGTGAGGTGGCACACAGAGCACTGCCATGTACAGGAAGGAGAACAGATTTACCATCATGGGGATGAGCAGGATGAAAGCCCTGGCAATTCCACGGTGAGCTCTCAGCCTCCACGTTTCCCCTGGCTTATATTCTACCACACACACCAGGGAGGGATCCCTGCTCTACCTTGGACTTGTTTCAAGGACAGGTCAGTAGTGCCACCTCAGAGATCTCAAGCCCTGTCTACCTGCAAGATTCATGTTATGTGGCCCCCAAGCCCATCTGCTGAAAGATAATGTGACAGTGAAAACCAAGCTGCATTAAAATAGCAGCATTATAAAACTGAGGCATCTCACAGAGTGAACTGCCAGGTTGGAGAAATGTGTGTTGAACCAGCTCCCTGGTGCACCTACAAGCATACAGGCAGTGAATTGCATGGAAACAAACTCCTATTAAGCATTTGAAATCATGTTGAGAGTCTCTTTGCCCTTCTGCTCTCTGTGCTGCTTTACAAGCACTAACCTGGCCATTATGGGGAAAATTCATTTCTAGACTCGCTTCAATCAGTAAGCTCTCGACTGACACAAACTCAGTGTGTGCATGCTTAAAAATAAATTTACATAAATACAAAGCTGCTAACAAAACAGAAACTTCAGGAAAGAGACCTCTCAGAGCATCTGTACAAAGAAGTGTGCTAAAAAGGGCTCAGAGCAGTAGTTCTAATGAGCTATTAATTTCCAGTAGGATAACTGGTTACCATTTCCTTCTAAAGGCTCATAGTTAAACTCTCTCTCTTGCTAGGAAAACCAGTTATCACCTGAGGTCTGAGTCAGAGAATGGATCTATTTTGGACAGGGCTCACTGGGCACACCACTCCTCCAGGGTGAAACTCAGAGCATCATGTGATAGCAGAACAGGCCACCTCTCCCCATGTCACCTCACCCTTGTCCCAGCCTGCACCCACATCAGAAAAACAACTTTTGGAGGACATTCCCCAGATTTAGTGCCAAAGTCACTTGGCAATAGATCAGTTCCACATAAGGAACAAAGTTATAGATTGAAAAAGGAAATAAAGAATCCTCTTCTCTTTTTTTCTGCCACATTTTAATTAGTGGGAACCAATCTTCCTGTGGCTCTCCAAGCAGTATCTGGCAGGGATGCAGGACTGAAGCATTCAATGTGACCATTCTGGTTCTTCATCACCAGGCTGCTTCCCAGTAGCCTCTCTCACCCATCACCAATGCTGACAGGTGACAACTCTGAAGCAAGAGGACATCAGCAAAGCAAAATACAAATAACTGCTTTTTGCTACACTGATTTACTGATTCAGTGCTGGAAAAAAGCTTGGAACTGGCTTAACCCTGTCCATCCAGCTCAAATTTATGTCCCCTACCCTGACAGCTGCAAATATCTCATGGTACTTAATGAACAGACCATTGCCACGATCTGTCTTCGCAAACTTTTAAATCAAAACTCTGTTTTCTACAAGAGATCATCTGATTTAAACAGGAATTGACTCAGGAAAATTCAATGCCAGGTGTTAAAAAGGTCAGACTGTTTGATTACAGTTGTTTTTTCCTCTGGATTTGCAAGTTATTTTTTTCTTTGCAAATTGAAATTATCAAACTGTATCTCTGAAAAATCCTCAAGTGTTCATACTATTAATAGAAGCACAATAAAACAGAAGGCAGGAAACAGGATAACTGTGGGTGGCTACTACACTTTCAAATAGCAGGAGCATCTTGAACCCAATAAAATCAGCAGATGAATGCTCCTGTTCTGTGGGAGCAGGATGGAATCATGGATAAGAGTTTGATCATCTTCAGCCCTGGCCCATTTTTATTTTGATTCCTGCCTTTTTTTTTCTTTCTGGTTTTTTTTTAGGACATTCTATTATTATGCACAGATCTATACCATATCACACGAAAAACATCCGAATTGGAGACGCAGTCTGTCTGCAGTTCTGGTTGTGAATTAATTTCACAGGTTATGTTTAGACTCTTCTTGATTTTTGAACTCCTGTTTCTGGCAGTTCTGCTGCATGCTATTCCAGCAGCTCTCATCTCACTTCAGATCTGCATCTAAGAGAAGGCACAACATAAGCAAAGCATCCTGAAATGTCATTTATTGAGAAATCTTACAGTTCCATGTCTTCTTTTTGCTGCTTTGCCATGTAAAAAAAACCCAGTAAAAATGTTTTAGTCATGCACTGACATTAAAGGGACCCTAAATAAACATGCAGTTCTTGCTTCATTTCTCACTGCTGTATGAGCTCTTCTAAAACAAGTACAAGAAATCTGCCTGTGTGCAGACATGCAAAAAAGCAAGCAAAGAGGAAATTAATCATCTTCTGCTACTAAAATAAAGGTGGTTTCTCAGCCCAATTACAGGACAATGAGTTACTGCATGAACAGTCTCTGATTTACGTATGCTGGATGCTGACAAGGGGTAAACTTGGGAAAAAATGCCCTTTAAACACACTTTTAAAACACCCTACATTTTTTGAGGCCTGCACAAAATGAGTGTATTAGAATAAGTGATTTTTACCAGCCTAGCAGATTGATTATATTTAGGTCAGAATGACCTCAGTACTCACAAACATTTTGTCATGGTTGTATTTTTCTAAAACTTAACACTCTCACTGGTTACCTAATTCCAGTGTTTATCACATGCTTAAATTCTCCTTTGGGGAGACTTCTGAGGAAGGGCAGCATTGCCTTCAGTCCTGTCCATATCAGCATGATGAAACTGTTCCTGTGAATTGTTCCACCTCACAGTCCAGGATTGGCCTGGCAGCCTCTGTCACCAAGGCAAGGCCTGTAAAGCAATTAGGTTACCTCTGATCACCTCACCTCTGTGGAGACAAAAGCAGCTCAAGTCAGCCTCAGAGAAAGGACACACATTCATCAAATGAAGCAGTGGACTCCTCTTCCCACTCCCCATAGGCTATTTGCATGTCAGAGTTGTTTCACTTTGTTTTTATAGCTACTGGGTGTTTGCAGCAGCCCTGTAAAACCAGTTAAATCCCACGATCTTCGTCCACGGTCATGTCTTGTGCCAAAAATGAAAATAAAAGATGTTAAGAATCTTTGAGAAAATGTTTATAATAAAGGAGAAAAGTGAAAGTCGTTACGTTTGTCACAGTGGGACAACTGCAAAATATTGGGATGATAAAACCTCAACAGTTCTGTTCAAAATGAGAAAATTCTACCTATAATAGCTAGGCCTTCATTTTTTTCCTCACTTTAAGAGCTTTCTGTTTGCTCTGGGAGCAAATTTGTCACTCAGCTCAGCAGACACATAGAGAGGGGTAGTGCACATAGCTGGTGCTTCAAACACACACCAAAGTGAAATTTCCTAGACTGCTCTTGACATTAACTCTCACAGGTAACACTCTCTTAGCATATTTTGTCTGAAAAGCTTTCAAAAGTTTGATATCAACAATTCTTTTGCCTTGAGGACCCAGCCCCTGCGTGAGCGATGCTCTCTGCAGCTGTGCCTGCCTGCAGCCCTTCCTCCTGGATTGACCCTGGATCCAATCCATGCTCTCATCTTGTCTGGGGCTGCTGTGGTGACCAGCACCCTGCTCTGCCCACACAGCTCAGTGTCCCTATGGAAACCAGGAATGAATGGTGTCCCTCAGACTGGGACCAGTGGTATTTATTACCTTCATCAATGCCATAGACAGTGAGATCAAGTGCAGCAGCAGCAAATTTGCAGATGACACCAAGCCAAGTGATGCAGCTGACGTGCCTGAGGGACAGGGTGACATCCAAGGGCACCTGGACAGGCTTGAAGCCCATGAGAGACACATGAAATTCAACAAGATCCACATGCAAGGTCCTGCACACAGGTCAGGGCAACCCCCAGTCCCAGTAAAGGCTGGGGGATGAGGGGGTTGAGAGCAGCCCTGCCATGAAGGACCTGGGGATTCTGGTGGATGAAAAACTGAATGCTGTCCCTTCCAGCCCAGGCCATTCTGTGATTCAGATGCTGGGGGTCTGCATCAGCTGGGTCAGCAAAGGCTCTGCCTGTGCCAGGAGCAGCCTTGCTCCTGCTGCTCCCTAAGCCTCACCAATTTGCTCTTGCCTGTACCTGGCAACTTCAAGAGCAAGACCCCGCATCTGAGGAATGACTTTTCCTTCCTGTCAAATGTATCTTCCAAAGAATATTGAGAGATAGCAAACAGTACAGAAGATAAACAACCAGGCAACTGGCCTCAAGTGCACATTGCTTTTCTGCTGTAGTTACTGTTTTAATGATCCTTCTTGATATACATGATTTCATTTTTTTTCCAGAAAGACTTCAAAATTACCTTGTTAGCCTTTTCCTTATTCCAGCAACTAACAAAATAGAAATCAATCATTCTAAACTCTGGATGAAAGCCTATGTATAGCAGAGGGTCACTGTATAATAGAGAAAAGCTAGGTATAGCCAAAGTTGTTTCAGTTTCAAAAATTTTGAGGTATTATCTTGAAAAAAGACAAATCCTTGCCATTTCCACTGTTTCTAGAATGGAAAACGTTCAGAAGCTGTTAGGGAGCTAAAAAGCTTGGTTGAGGGCTGTGTGGGAGTATTTGCGTATGCATTGTCAGGGGGAGAGAGAGGAAAAGAATTATGATAAATACAGCATTTTTGGTGTTCAGACGGGTTTCGTGTAAAGTCTGCACAACAGCAACTTAATAATTCCCGATGGCTTTCTCTTCAAAAATAGGAAATTTAACAAAAGGGAGGAAGACAAGAGTAGTTTGCAGAGTTTTCAGTAATAGCACCTTTTGTAGCCTCCTATCAAACAACTTCAGACTTTCATGTTTTAATTCTTCTATAACCTACCCTGCTGAGATTGGTAGAAAAACAAGTAGAATTATGTATTTTACTAGGGAGAAGATGAAGACCCTGTCCTAAAACCCCCCTCAGCTTGAGTTAGTGTGAATGGCTGTGCCAGGCACGAGTGTGGATGGAGAAACTGGCACCAGGAACAAGCAGGCTGAAGAGAGGGGATGTGTGTGCCAAGCAGTAGCATCCGAGTGTCTGCCAAGAACTGATAAGCTCCAGAGACTTCACTGTCCTGTTGAAACTACAAAAACTGATAAACTGAGCACAGACACTCTGCCAAATCTGTCCAAATCCACTGGCATCAGCCATGGGTGTTGTACAACGCAGGCTGAATCCATGAATGCTGCTATATGCAAAACTACAAGATTGTCTGTCTGTCTATCTGTGGACATGAATATATGAAACACACACACATATATAAGTGATGAAACAAAATGGTCTGCAGGGACTTCCTGAACACCCTGACACATCAACACCTACCTCTGCTTTTAAGTAACCACCTGGGATTGGTCTCCCAAGTCCTGCTCCACCCGTCAGTGCAGATGTTTGTGAACTGCATGAGGGAATAAATAAATGCAATGTTTAATGAGTCCCTTGCAATTAATAACAGCATGGCAAAAGATATCTAATAAATGCTGTTGTGGTCTGTGTTTCCCCCAGCCTGATCCCAGAGAAGAGGGGATATCCAATAACCCAGTATTGCAAAGTTTAATTTCTATTTTGGATATCAAAATGTGGAGCTACCTCACCTTGGGGATGGCATCTGATGTTGGATCTAGACTTTCTAAATTACAGATTTAGGTATGTTTCCAGTGTGGCATTTTTCAGATGCCTGTCACCATAAATGGAGGCATGCCCAGACACAGACACAGGGACACCCCACACTGGAGAACTGGTATCATGGAATGGGACAAATTAAAAAGCTGCCAGGCTCCTCACCCAAGCTTCTGGACCATGTGGTCTGTAAAGTCTAAGGATCACAGTCTCCTCTTGAGACATCCACAGTGTTGCCAAATCAGTAACCTGCCCCTCTGCTGGCAGTCACCAGGACTGACTCATGCTCCTCCCAGCCTGAAGAAACCCCAGGGCCACCAAACTCGACCCCAACAATAAAGTGTCTTCTGTGCAACTCATACCATCTTGGCTCAGGAGGCCACCAAATTCAGGTAACCCTTCATGTGTTCTTGTCATCTCCATGCTGCATATGAACAGAAAACAGTCATCTCCAGGGAGAACCTACCAGAAATCTGCTCAAAACAGTCTTTATCTATAAATCTGGGCCTGCTTTCAACATTCTCCCAAGTTTTCCCCCTTCCTTCAGCCTATCTCCCTGCTTCTACCTGCCAGATGGATGATCACTGTAATTTTCCAGAAAAATTTAAATTGTGTTGTCTATTTACAGTAAAAAATGGACAAAAATGACCCACCCAAACACTTGTGCAGGTACCAGTCCTGGTGAGTGTTTTTGATAGGAACAGCAATACCTGCTGAGGGGGTTATCCTGCAGCGTGTTCCACTTCCAAGCACTTCACAGGCCACATGCAGTGCATCCACTGCACTTTTCTCAGGAAAATAAATGCCCTTGCTTTTGTACTTCAGTTTGAGGCAGAGAACATATCAGATTGTTTCTGAATGCAATAGATGATAAGTTAAATGGAAGCTGTGCTTTGATGTTAAAAGGAAATAGTTCTTTTAGAAGGGACATGCTTTCAAAATCCTTCGGTATCAGCTGGTTTTGCAGGACCTCTTGTGGTTAAAGCCCTGACTTGCAGTTCCACGTTTTTGCTGGCGGTGGGAGGGCACCTGTGGCTTTTTCTCCTTCACTTGTGCAGAAGGAAAGGACAGGCTTTGGCTTGAAATATTAAACAGCAATGTTAGCGAAAGGAAAAGCTGTGCTAACAGGCATCTGGTGACAGCAAATATTTTTCTGCGGATTTAAACTGATAAAAATAAGTTGTTATTTTTGGTCTCTACTCCTGTATCTCAAGCACGCCAGTCAAGAACCGTGAAATGGAATTGTATTGCAGAGTCACAGAACCACAGAATACTCCGAGCTGGGAGGGACCCACAAGGATCATCAAAGTCCAGCTCCTGGCCCTGCACAGGACAGCCCCAAGAATCACACCATGTGCACCATGTGTTAAAATGCATCAGAAAATTGCTTTTAAAGGACATAGCCTCACCAATTAATATGAAAAAAAAACCACAAAAAAAACGTAGGAAGAGCAGAGGAAGAGATCCTGTTATTTTAGCTGCCACTTCTTAGCTCTGCTGTGCATCTATCAGTGAAACCAGCTGAGAAGTGGGACCAGCAGCTGCCCAAGCTTCTCCTCTGGCCACGTACCAGCTCCTCCTCTTGCCACACAGCGCTGCAGGACAGGAAGGAAGGTGCCTGATGCCAGTGCCACAACTTGTCCTTCCCTGAAGATGTTTTTGAGGGAAGGCCCCAGCCCGTGCCATCACACCATTAACCACAGCAAGCACTGCTCCCCACGGCAGGCAGGCAGCAGGGTTTGGAGGGCAGGAGCTGTTGTCCCAAAATAGGTTCTTTGAGCTGGTATTTGAGAGGCCAATCCACACACAGAGGTGAGGTATTTGATTTATTCACAGTTCTGCACAGAAGGGGGTGCTGGGTGGCAAATCCACAATGCCAGCACGACGACTACCAAAACCTTTCAATATTTATACGTTTTAGGAAACAAAGGCATTAATGTTCATTGGCTACAAGTTACATAGTTCTCTGATTAATTAGTATTCCATCTTCTGCTTATTAATGATTCTCTTGTTTATCCTGCTACTTAGTCCCATACTCAGTCTTTCTCTTCTTTTGGGTCAATGTGTTTCTTGGGACTGTGAGCTGCTGGTCACCATCTCCCCCTGCCAGAATTACCTTTTACCCAGTTGCTGAGTTATCTTTATGAGTTTCTTCCTTATCTTTGAGGTCCTGCCAAATGTCCTTGTGTCCCCTAAGTTCTGCATTCTTTGTGTCCACTATCAGCACTGCATCCTTCTCCCCAGGCTTTGTTAACTTCCCCTGAGATCGGAGACCACCTGGAGCCCTAAACCTTAACGAGGCAACTCTGCCCACAAGTAATTTGTCTTTGTAACACCTGGACAGCACTCAGGGATTGTTTGTTAGCTGCTGTTTCACGGCTTAAGTCTCCTTTCCTGCTGATTAGGCTGGAAAGCACGGAAGAAGGTCCTTTCTTACGGAGGTGTTTCGCTATTGCCCGTTTTGCTCCCCGGCCAATAGCGCAGGCCGGCGGCCCGGGCCAGCCCCGTCCCTCAGCGTTTCCCGCCAAGGCTGAGGGCGGGCCGTGGCCGGGGCGGGGCCGGGCGCGCGGGTTTGGCGCGCAGGGCGGCCCGCGCTTCCCGCCGCGGCCATGTCTCGGCAGAGCACCCTGCTCCGCTTCTTCTCCAAGGCCGCCCCGCCGGCCGCCGCCGAGCCCCGCACCGAGCCCTCCACCGAGCCCTGCCGGCGCCGCTCCTCGGGCGAGCGGAATGGCCTCCAGGCCGCCGGCAGCCCCCCGGGCGGAGCGGGCCGAGCGGCGGCGCGGCGCAGCGAGAACGGCGAGAAGGGCGCGGGGGGCGGCGCGGCCGCCAAGGCCCCCAGGTACCGGCGGGGATGGGGGAGGCCGCGGAGCGCGGCCCGCGGGACGGGAGAGGAGGTGGGACGGGGCTGCAGCCGCGGGCGGTCGGAGCGGGACCCTCCGGGTGTCCGTGTCGTCGCCGCCCCGTCGCAGCCGCAGTTCTCCCGATTCCCTGGATGTGGTGCCCGGCGGGGCCCGCGGGGCCGGCCTGCAGCGGCCTGCGCTCCCGAGGGGCCTGGGCGGGCGGGACAATGGGACACCTGCGGGCACGGGGGCGTGCCGTCGCGTTTTGCTGCTCGGAAGTAGTGTTGCACTCGTGTTTAGAATTTGCTTTCCGTGCTGTATCATGGAATGACACAGTGGGTCAGGCTGGAAGGGTCCGCAGTGGAACATCTACTCCAGCCTCCCTGCTCGAGCAGGGTCATCCCAGAGCACATGGCACGGGATTGCATTCATATAGTTTTGAACATCTCCAGTGAGGGAGACTCCACTCTCTGGACAGTCAGTTCCAGCGCGCAGTCACACACAGTCAAGGAGTTCTTCCTTGTGATCTGAAAGAACTTCCTGTGCATCAGTTTCTGCCCACTGCCTCTTGTCCTAATGCTTGGTACCATCAAGAAAAACCTGGCTCTGTTTTCTTGGCAACTCCCCATTTAGATATTTGTACACATTGATCCCAGTCATCTCTTCCGGAGCTGAGCAGGCCCAGCTCCCTGAGCCTTTCCTCTTAAGAGAGATGCTCCATTCCCGTAATCATCTTTGTTGTCCTCTGCTGGACCCGCTCCTGGAGCTCTGTGTCTCCCTTGTACTGAATATCATGATGGCAAGTGCCCTACATGTCAGCCAACTGAGTGTCACTGGTTATTGGGCCACAGCCTGCAGGAGTATTCCAGCCATCATCTCTGGGAGTGTGGCACTGGCTGGGCTGAAATCTCTGGGAAGGAGTAGAGAGCAAATAAAAGCTGCGTTGGGTGCTTTGCAGTGCCGGTAGAGTTTTTTATTTATTCTTTTTTTTTTGTAGCCTGAGGGTTTTTTTAAGTCTGTTTTCCTTAGGTGCCTGGTTGAAAATTAGTTTCTGGAGGAAAACTTGTCTTAGTTATGTAAGTTGGTAATTTGTAATACCCAGTCTGCAGTCTTCTGGTTAAGGTCTGGTTGGACCCAGCTCCTCTCCCCCTCCCTAAAGTGCATGAAGAGTCTGGTTACACATGGCTCTAGGTGGCCCAGCTTGGGGAGAGGGGTTGGACAAGATGAATCCCGGGGACCCTTTCTGATCTCAGCGAGTCTTCTGGACTGTGAGCTCAGAAAAGTCCATGAAGATGCTCAGGGGGCTGGAGCACCTCCCCTGTGTAGACAGGCTGAGAGAGCTGGGTTTGTTCAGCCTGAAGAGGAGAAGGCTCCAGGGAGACCTTAGAACACCTTCCAGTACTTAAAGAAGCCTGCAAGAAACCTTGGGAGGGACTTTTCACAAGGGCATGTAGTGACAGGACAGGGGGAAGGAGTGACTTCAAACTGGAAGAGAGAGGGTCGGTCTAATTGGTTATTAGGGAGAAATTCTTCACTGTGAGGCTAGTGAGGCACTGGCACAGGTTGCCCAGGGAAGCTGTGGCTGCCCCATCCCTGGAGGTGTTCAAGGCCAGGTTGGATGGAGCTTTGAGCAGCCTGGTCTTGTGGAAGGTGTCCCTGCCCATGGCAGGGGGTTGGGACCAGGTGATCTTTAGGGTCCCTTTGAACACAAACCATTCTGTGATAAAGCTCTGTCTCTGTGGGGATCCAGGAGAACTTGGAGGAGCAAATCAAAAAGGTTTAAGAGAAGTGTTGGTAGTGGTGTGGAAGGACTCTGTAATCCAGGTTTCACCACCTGGGAGCTTTCCAGGACCCTAAGAGGGCAAAATGCTCAGCAGCAGTGTGCAGTTACATTTATGAAGAGAGCTGTTTTAAATGTTTGTGTTCCTTAAATGCCAGATTTGTTGTCTCTGCAGTGTCTCCTGTGAGTATTCTCCTGGGGACTTGGTGTGGGCCAAGATGGAAGGTTATCCCTGGTGGCCGTGTCTCATCTACAACCATCCCACTGAGAGAACAATAGTCAGAGGAAAAGGAAAATCCACTCGTATCCATGTGCAGTTCTTTGATGACAGCCCTACAAGGGGTTGGATCAGTATTAAATACCTGAAGCCATATAAAGGTAAGAGATAGAAAAAAACTTTCTGAAATGGAAATATACCACTTGTCTTGGAAATACAAGCTTGGAATATAGGCTGTTATTCTCAAAAGAGAAAGCAGCAAAACCAAGAGTAGAATTGAGTATGTTTTGTGCTTTTTAAGTGACAAGTTTTTAAGGTTTACAGCTACATTTGGTGTTAATACAGTTCTTGAAACATAAAACACCAAGCCTTTTTGTTTGCTAATAAGCAAACTTAAAGCTTGCTTATATTTTAAAGATATTTCCTTTATTTCTCTCATCAGTATAAAAAGTATGTAAAAGATAAATCCAGTATTTCCACTTTTAGCCCTGAAATCCTTAACATATTAGGAATGTCAAACCCAGTTTTTAAGCGACTATTTAGGAACTGGAGATTGTCCAGTCTTAAAAGCCGAGGCCCAGGATATTGGGTAAATAAAATTAATTCTGCTGTGGTGTTTCTTTTAAGTAATGCAGCAGTTTTGTAAATAAAATATGTAATGTGAGAATTGAGTGTCGGTGAGGTAAGTGCTCGTAGTTACAGATCAGAATTGGTGTTTGTTATACTGAAGAAATGACTGGGCTGACTAGTGAAATTAAAATATAATCAAGAATTATCATTTTGCATAATAAATCTCACCTTTTTAATAATCATAATTAGTTTTCCCCTTTTTTCATAATTTTACTGTTGCTGAAAACGAAATCATTGGCTTTAAGCTGTTGTGGATAAATCGTATTGCTGTAAACTATCTTGTTAGTCAGTCAGATACTTCATGTGCAATACAGTATTTCTGATGCCCTGTAGGATTTGCTTGTGTCAGTGAAAAAACTGAATTTAAAGTTTCTTCCTTTTTACAAGTCAGAGTTCCATCTCACGTGATCATGTAGCCACGTTTTTGTCTCCTTTGTACTTCATTGTACTGCACTTCAGCCATAGTTTTAAATTAAAATGGTAATGTTATTGCCATGAGTGTTAGCATGGTTTATTGTAAGTAAATCGGTTTACATGTGTCTTTCCTGAAAGTATTCAAAAAGAATCAAAGTATTTTAAGAGGTTACACTCTTAGAAGTGTCACTTAGAAGCAAATACAGGTAAGGGGAATTAATCTGTTTACCAAAAGAAAATTGCCAAAAAGAGGTTTAAGCACAGATACACAGATCTATCACAGAAAAAGTGTTGAATTCAGAACAGAGTAAAAATATTTGAAATACTTGATTTGCTTTAAAATTCAAACAGAAAGCATCTTTGTACACCAAGGAAGAGTGTTTGAGTCTTTGAGTAAGAAAATGGAGACGTTTCATGGGCTATTTTTTGTACCTGAGTAAATGCAGGCAGCACAGGGCCAGACCTGTGACAGGTGGGCATGAAGTGGAGGTGCATAGCAGTTGGTTAAGTGAATATGCAGGTGTTGCACACTTCAGTGTGCAGTTCAGTTATATGAGAAGATTTTTCTCCTAATGTTGTTCAGTCACATTTAATATTAATGCAAAATATTTTTACACTGCCTCATTGCATTTGGAAACTAAAAGGGAGATCTGGGTTGTTAATGTGTTGCCTTTGTGCTGCAGAAGCAGCTACTTGTAACTCTCCCTGCTTTGCTACTGCAAACTCAGGGATGACTGTGAGTAAGAATTTTGTTCGAGTTGTTTCTGGGGTGTTTGGCCTCCTCCAAGTCAGCTGCCTTGTCTGCCACTGGTTTAGAGCTGAAGCTTCAGTCGGTAGTGGTGGATGATGGGATTCACAAGAGAGGGGGAAAAGGACCTGTCCTTCCTAGAAATCAGCCTGCAGCTTGGTTGGCTTTGTGTTTGTGTTGTGTGCAGGTGGTGGCAGGAGGAGCTGTGGTGCTGGGGGCTGTGCAGGAGGATGAGGGAAGGGGTGGAGCAGTTATTAATAGCAGGCTTTGTTCCCTGCCCTGCAGTGCCTGGCTGAGTGGCCAGCATGATTGGCCAGCACCTAATCTGCCTAATGGGCTGGGGCTGGGTGCCTGGCTGCACTTAGAGCAGCAGTTCGGAGGCCAGCAGAGCTTTGAGGTCTGTGCCATAGATGGCTTGTGCCTAGAAAGTGGAGGTAGCTCTGTGGTTGAAGTTACCTGTCCTTGCTAAAACAGCCCTGTGGTCTCAGTCAGGTCTGTCTGCTGCACTGCCAGTGTGAAGTGTTAAATTCAGCACTAACTACAGTCAGTGTGAGGGTGTTCAGAGCTCAGCTTAGGAGTGCTCACGTGTGCTAGTGAGTTACAGAAATAGAAGCAATTCTTCAGTGTTCGTGTAGGGTAGGCATTTCATTTGTAAGTATATAATTTCCCCAGGGGTAGTTTATCAGGCTGGATCAGGTTGCTGTATTTGAGATGTGGTGGGAATGACTGGTAGCAGCACAGAAGTTTAGTTATCTGAATATGAATGTTAGTTGTCTGAATTTAAAAGTGACCTATGAACACTGGCTAAATGCTAGACAGGCTTCAGTTCCTAACAAACCTGTGGTTTTTACAGGTTCATCAGATGGGGAGACGATGAAGGGAGGTATGTTTTACAGCACAAAGCCTGAAATTAAAAGAGCAATGGTGCTGGCAGACGATGCCATGAGCAAAGATAAAACCAAGAGGCTTGAACTGGCAGTATGCAATGAACCTTCAGACACAGAGGAGGAAGAGGAAGAAATGGAGGTAAAATGTTTCTTAATTGCTGTCATTTTCAGAAATACTGCTAGAACTTAGAAGCTGTGACTTGGAACTAAGCATGGAATATCCTGGTACAGTAATCACAGCATATCTCATTAATCTTGCACACATATGTATCCATATGTCTTTTTTTTGTACTGCTTCTGTGTTGTCAGGTCATATGCTGGTCTCTCATCTTTTCTAGCTGGAAAGACAAGTCTCTTTGGTGTTCTGTATGGTAAGGACTGACCACAGAATCTACTTAACTTCTCTGACTCTCTTCACTCATCACTCCCTGGTGACCTAATTTTTCACTCAGAAATGCTTTTTTCCTGGTGCATCATTTTATCTTCTCTATCTGCTATTCATAGTCCAAGTTGCCTTGAGTTTGATCTGAAGTTTTAGTGTGTCGTAATGTATAAATTTCTAGCTTTTTGGGTATTCATCGAAGGCATTAAATTGAATTTTTGGAGCCTGCCCTCATCTTGTGGAGTAGCACTAAAATACTGGTTTTTGCACTGTTAACACCAGTCTGTTGGTGGAGTAACTAAAAAGTGCTGTTTTATTGTATTGTATTCATGTTGTGTTGATTGACCTGTTATTTCAGTAGCACCATATGCCTTGGAATAGATTTCTTTGGAGAGGAATTGGATAAGGCAACTGTCAGTGGGATGGTGGTTTCCCTTAGCTCCTCATCTACTCAGTCTCCAGTGTGACAGTGCCCTGAGGGACAGGTGCCACTCCAGGCATTGTGTTATGTGCAGTGGCACTTTCTACTCACTACAGTCCCTCCTCTGCTGGTATTCCACAATTGCCACTGGAGTTATTAAAATTTAAGGCTGAAAATACAAATAATGGAGTTGCTTTTCTTTCTCTTACACATGCCATATTCTTTCTTGCGCAGTTTAAATACTTTGTTCATCAGCATCACATATGCACAGTAATGAATGAGTCTCTAAAGAACACAAATAAGAGTAATTATGCCACTGACCAGTAGTTATCCAGAAAAAAACCTGAATTCTGTTAAGGTGAATGGAATTGGCTGTGGCTTTGCTGTCTCTTGCTTGAATCATCATAGCTACTGCATTATTGCACATTTTTGCACTTCTTTATGCAGCAATGCCTTGGTAGCTAGAGTTATCTACAGATAAAATAATTTATTTTTCCAGGAGATGAGTGAAAATGCATCGGGTGACAGTGAAGACTGCAATAGTGAGGAGGATGTGAAAAGCAATAAGCGAGTAATGAGCAGGGAAAGAACTGTAAAAGCCAAGAGAAGGAGAGTGTTGGATTCTGACAGTGACCACGATGGCTCTGATGTGGAGTTCAAGCCTGATGGGAAAGAAGCAGCAAGCAGTGAGGAAGCCAGCAGTGGGGTGGATGAAAATGAGTCTTCTGACACAGAGACAGAGGCAGAGAGTGTTGCAGAGAGCCCTGTAAAAGTCCCTTCTAAACGAAAGAGAAGAGAGGTGAAAAAGCCTGCTAAAAGGAGTAGTTTGGGAAATGAATGTTCTGAAACACCCAAAAGAGCACCAGCAGCAGTCTCTTCAGAAGCCAAGTCTAAGCTGACATCGTTTGCAGCACCTGAAAGTTTTGAATCTCAAGCAAATGCTAGCAGTGGAGGCACTGGTGGCTTCTCGGTGTGGGAACACGAAAAGCTTGACTGGCTGCAGGAAGGGAAGAGGAGAGATGCATGCAGGAGGCGTCAGGGTGACCCTGACTACGATCCCTGCACCCTGCATGTGCCTGAGGATTATCTCAACAAGTGCACGCCGGGTGTGCGCAGGTGGTGGCAGCTCAAAAGCCAAAACTTTGATGCTGTGATTTGCTACAAGGTTGGAAAGTTCTATGAGTTGTATCACATGGACGCAGTCACTGGTGTGAATGAGTTGGGCCTGATCTTTATGAAGGGCACTTGGGCCCACTCAGGTTTTCCAGAAACTGCGTTTGGCCGCTTCTCCGATGTCCTGGTGCAGAAGGGCTACAAGGTGGCGCGTGTGGAGCAGACGGAAACGCCTGAAATGATGGAAGCGCGCTGCAAGTCCACGGGGCACTCGGGCAGGTTTGACAAGGTGGTGCGCCGGGAGATCTGCAGGATCATCACCAAGGGAACCCAGACCTACAGCGTCATGGATTGTGACCCCTCTGAGAACCACAGCAAGTTCCTGCTGTGCGTGAAGGAGAAGGAGGACTCGGCCGGGACGCGTGTGTACGGGGTCTGCTTTGTCGACACCTCCATGGGGAAGTTCCATGTCGGCCAGTTCCCAGACGACCGCCACTGCTCCAGGTTTAGGACTTTGGTAGCTCATTACACCCCTGTGCAGGTGCTGTTTGAGAAGGGGAACCTGTCTGTGGACACACAGAAGATACTGAAGGGCTCGCTTGTTTCTTGCATTCAGGAAGGTCTGACCTCAGGTTCCCAGTTCTGGAACGCATCTAAAACACTAAAAGTCCTTCTCGAGGAAGGATATTTCAAGGAGAAGCAGAATTCTGAAAATGGATGTTCTCTGCCCTCTGTAATCAAATCTCTGACTTCAGAGAGTGACTCCCTGGGATTAACTCCTGGTGAAAACAGTGAATTAGCTTTGTCAGCTCTTGGGGGATGTGTCTTCTATCTCAAAAAATGTCTGATTGATCAGGAGCTGTTATCCCAGGCAAACTTTGAGGAATATGTCCCTGTGGATATTGCTACTGCAAAAACCACGAGTTCAAGTAGTTTGTTTGCCAGAACTGGCCAGCGGATGGTGCTGGATGGAGTCACCCTGATGAACTTGGAAGTCCTGCAGAATGGAACCAATGGAACCACAGAAGGTACTTTGTTGGAAAGGATTGATTCTTGCTGTACACCATTTGGGAAGCGACTCCTGAAGCAGTGGCTCTGTGCTCCTCTTTGTAATCCTAAATCCATCAATGATCGTTTGGATGCTGTCGAGGACCTCCTGACAGTGCCAGATAAAATGTCAGAAGTCAGTGAGCACCTCAAGAAACTGCCTGACCTTGAAAGGCTGCTCAGCAAAATTCACAGCATTGGGTCACCACTCAAAAGTCAGAACCATCCTGACAGCAGGGCCATCTTCTATGAAGAACTCAAATACAGCAAAAAAAAAATCGCTGACTTTCTGTCTACCCTGGAGGGATTTAAAGTAATGAATGAAATTGTCGATGTCATGGAGGAGGTTGCCAGTGACTTCAAATCCAGAGTCCTGAAGCAGCTGGTCACACACAAAGCCAAAAATCCTGATGGCCGCTTCCCAGACCTGAGTGCAGAGCTGACAAGGTGGGACACTGCCTTTGATCACAACCAGGCTCGGAAGACAGGAGTGATTACCCCAAAGGCAGGTTTTGACCCTGATTATGATGGAGCACTACAGGATATCAAAGCTGTCGAGGAAGATCTTCAGAAGTACCTGGATAAGCAGCGCAAGCGGCTTGGGTGCAAATCCATGCAGTACTGGGGGACGGGCAAGAACCGGTACCAGATGGAGATCCCAGAGAGTGCCGTATCCCGTAACCTGCCCGAGGAATATGAGCTGAGGTCCAGCAGGAAGGGGTACAAGCGCTACTGGACCAAGGAGGTAGAGAAGATGCTGGCTGCCATGGTGAACGCCGAGGAGCGCCGCGACGCCGCCCTCAAGGACTGCATGAGGCGCCTCTTCTACAACTTTGACAAGAACAGCAAGGACTGGCAGACAGCTGTGGAGTGCATTGCTGTGCTGGGTAAGAGCTTTCCCTCCTGACACACAGTAAAGCTGCCCCTGTGGTGAGGAAATCTGATCTGGGTGAGCTTGTTGACAGCTCTTGGCTTGCAGTTTGAAAGCCTCCTGATTGTGGTAAGGGCTTTGATAATTAACAGTGATTCCCTGTTTTCTTCCTGTCGATAAATGGCAGGACAATTGCTGGGCAATGTTTGCAAGGTCTTTCTTCATTCCTGTTGTGTGGTTGTAGATGTGCAGTCAAGTGTTTCTCCCAGTTCAGCTAGCCTGATGGGCCTCACTGCCTCCCACAGTCTTGTGTGTGGATTAGTAGCTTATTTTTAAATGGAGGTATAAAAATCTTAACCTGCTGGTAAGCTCCTTTCTATCTGAGCAGGATGCTTTCTGGGCACCCTTTAAAAATTAAAGTGCTTAGTGTCAAGCCTTGAAAAGAAGGTAGTCTACTAGGAAGGCTTCCCCAAATCTTCCTTAAATTTCTGGGATAGAACAGTCTCATGTATTCCCTTCTCAGGACTGGCATACTTCTGTCCTGTGGATTTTTCGGCTGAGATGAGGCACTCTGGGATGTCTTTGTTCCAGGAAAAAATGAAAGCACTCTCTGAATGCCACTGGAGCAGAAAAGGGAGGGCAGGCAGGCAGGGACTGTTGGCTGGGAATGGATTTGCTGGGAGAGCTGGGAAATGGTCATGTCAGCTACACCACAGCCCAGGGCAAGTGCTGAATTGGTTCCCAGCAGAGAGGAATTCAGTGTCCTGGCTCAGCTGTAATGTGTGTACATAAAGACTCTAAAATCATAAAACAATCGCATTGTGTAGGTGATCAGCTTTTAGAACCTCAGGGCTTTGCTAACTGAGGGGACTTGTGCTGCTGTTTTCTGCTGGACCAACAGAGTTTTAATATTTATACAGTTTTCCTCTGGCAACTTTCAAGCAGAATTATGATTCCTCACAAAGTAATTAACTGTCACAGAAGATGATTTCCTCCTTACTTGTTCTAAATGAGAAAAAAATGCAAGAAAATAGTATTTTATACATGTACTTTTGAAGTGAAATGATGTGGATTTTAAAGACTTTTAAACTAAAAAAACTAGGTGGGAGCATTTTTATCATGACATCTGTAGAAATCTGGAAGGAATGAGGAAAGATTGTAAATACTCCCACCTTTTGCTTGTTCTGGAGTCCTTCTTGGGTGTTTCCCTTATGAGGAAAATGGACTGAAATAGAAAATTGTTTTTGCAAAATTGCTGTTCAATGAGTAAATTAATTCCAGTGTACGAAGAAATTTGAAAGTGTGACTGACTGGCATTTCTCTTAATTTTCCAGATGTCTTGATGTCCCTTGCTCACTACAGTCAAGGTGGCGATGGACCCCTGTGCCGACCTGTTATTCTGCTGCCTGGGGATAATGCTCCTCCCTTCCTGGAACTTAGAAATTCCCGCCATCCATGCATCACAAAAACTTTCTTTGGGGATGATTTTATCCCCAACGACATTGTGATTGGCAGCAAGGATGAGGGCAGCAGCAGTGAGGCCTCCTGCGTGTTGGTAACAGGCCCAAACATGGGTGGCAAATCTACCCTCATGAGACAGGTGATTGTCACATGTTCCTGGGTACCTCTGGGGTTTGGGTAAGGGAATTACAGGGCCTGGCTGTCATGGGTGTCACAGGAGGTCCCAGAAGTGGCCTTCAGGGTGTGCAGCAGTTGCATAGGCTGGTGGAAAATGCCCAAGTTCAGATCTCCTGCTTTAGGGAAGGTTATGTTTTATTTGTCCTAGGAGAGCTGGTTGGGGAAAAAGTGACAGAGTACCTTTTATCTTTTTCAAGTGACTCACCCAGGATTTGGCATCATCTGGCAAAAGATGCTTCTGCAGGTTGAAAAAGAGGAAACTAGAGATCAGCAGGGAGGTTGCTCTATAAACACTGCTTGCTGTGATAATTTGTGTTTTGAAGGCTTTCAGAGTAGTTCATTCCTGCCGGAGATGATGCTGCTGCAGCCTGGAGCTGTTAAAGCAGCGGGAAGCTTTATGTACTCCAGTCTTTTAGGGGAAACACAGCTCTGTGCCCCTGTTGTGTGTGTGGAACTGAAGCTGCGAGCAATAGTGAAGATGTGCATGTCCCTGTTTGCTGTGCAGGCTGGTCTCCTGGTGGTCATGGCCCAGCTGGGGTGCTATGTGCCCGCAGAAGCCTGCAGGCTCACGCCCATCGACCGCGTGTTCACGCGGCTCGGCGCCTCCGACAGGATCATGGCCGGTGAGTGTCTGACACAGCTGCACAGGGGCTGGTGCCACCAGCCTCCTGCTCTTGCTTCCAGTGGCAGGTTGGAAAGGGGACAGTGTTTTGCAGGGAGAGCTGGGCACTCTTTTCTCTTGTTCTTCAGAGTGGAGACAGGATTGTACTTTGGCTTTACTTTTTTCATGTGTGCCCCTTCGTTATTTTTGAGACTCACGGGGATCACTTTCTAATGGATTTTAATATTAAAAGCCTAACTCCTAACTGGATGCAAGTCTGAGGAGTATCTTTTTGTAGAATTGTTTATATTCTACTCACATGGATACCTTTTTCTAAGTGTTCTCAAATAAGACAGTGATATTAGGGCAGCTGTTGCCCAGTTGTTGTTTTTGTACCTTTTTGCAAGGACTAGAAGTCCTTGTTTCAATTGGAATGCCTTATGTTTGAAATCTGATTTCTTTTGATGAGGAAGAGAGGCAGGTGTCCTTCTTGGAAGCAGTAGTTGACAGTTCTTGGGGTATTTTGTTCCTTTAATGGAGAGGAAGACTCAAGTGGAGGATGACAGGACAAGTGGAACGGGAAAAGTCTGCCAGTGGTGGTGGGCGAAGTGCCACTGGGCTAGAAAAATAAAATGGTTGTTGTGGTAAGAAGAGAAGTATCAGTGCTCATTTAAGGAGGGCACTGATTTTCTGTGATCTCTCTGCTGAAAAATGTGGGTCAGTGAATATGAAAGGAGTTAAGCCCACTGAACTTGTTGCACAGAAGGAATTTGGAAATGAATCATTCTGAGTTCTTAATTAAAAAAAATATTTACACTTCCCCAAATCAAGGCTTTTCTTTGCAGCTAGAGAATGCTATTAAGGCTTTCTTTGCCCAGCTTGTCTCCCTTTTAATTTTGGTACAAGAAGGAATCAAAGTGTAGAATAATACTTAAGTGCCCTTCCTTCATGAGGGATGGTCTAGCAAAATGTAGCACTGTCAAATTTTTTTAAATTATCTGAGAACAATACTTCTGATTTTACATTTCACATTGTGAGGGTGAACACTGCACAGAATTAGCTTTGAATCTGTTCTTGATGCATTTGTTGGCACACTCTGTAGATAGGAAAGCACAGCAAAAGTTGTTCCACAGCAGTCACTTTATAATGGATATCAGCAGGACTTTTATGAAGTTAATTTTTTCAGTAATACAATTTAAAAATTGCCTGTACAATTTTAGGGCTTTATTTTCTAAAGAGAATAAATGGTTATTCTTAAATATTGTTAAAAACATATTAAATCCTGGTAATTTCTTTAAATAAATGCAGAAAACCAGGATTGGTGGACACTGCTTAAATAATTCATGTTGGAAAACTTATGTTAGAGCAAAGCAGTACTCATGCAACATGACTACAGGAAATAAATGCTTGCCTTTAGTGGAATAAATTGCATTAATTGCTGCTGCTTGTGATTATTTGTAATGAACCCCACAAAGCACTCCTAAATCCTTACTTGGTAAGTGTGACTGTATCATGTGCAAGGGTGTGAATAATTGTGTACTTCTGCTTGTAATCCACTAAAACCAATTTCAGGTGTAAATTTGAGGCCTTGTGTTATCTGGGTTGCTGAAATTCCCATGAGATGCTCAAGCCTTAGCAGCAGAATATTGCTTTTGTCATACTTCATTTGAGGAGAGTGTGTACAGATAAAGCCTTTATTATCCAAATAGTTCCCTCATGACATCACAACCAAACCAGTAATTCCAGTCTCTCAGTCATTGATTTTCTGCTTGTTTTTTTACTGGAAAGCCACACATGCCTTAGGCCTGTCCTGTACATTTAAAGCAAAAAAGGGACAGAAATTCTCATATTTTATCCTTTGTGCCCCTCTTTTTGTCCAGCTGGTACTTTTGACCAGTGCTATTAAAAATAAACAGGTGTGTTGGCCTGAAAAATTAAAATTAATTGTGCTTGTGTCTGTATCTGTACTCTAAAGGAATCAAAACTTGTTTTTTCTGGCAAACAGGAACCTGCTGTTTTCACACTGGGAAAAAAAGTGTTACGTTTTTGTTCATCTTCAATTTGCTATTGAGTTTCACTTTAGCTTAACCTAGATTCTAGGGCAGATTAAATGAGGTTTGAGTTGTGGTTCTCAGATCTTCGACTACTTCATGGCCTTTTTTTTTTTTTTTTTTTTGTCATTTCCTTTAAAGGTGAAAGTACCTTCTTTGTTGAATTGAGCGAGACCTCCAGCATTCTCCAGCATGCAACAGAGCACTCCCTTGTTCTCGTGGATGAACTGGGTAATTAGACTATTTTGTAATAGATGGAAACTAAACCTGAGAGATTAAAGACTGGCTGCAAGGGTTTAGGGCTGCCTGAATGGCAACCAAGTACACAGGGCCAGTTTCATCTTGATGCTGCTGGCGTTTAACTGGTCAGTGTCTCAGCCTCTCCAACAGGAACACATCTTGGGTGTCCTGGGAGCCCATGACCACCTCCCACCCCCAGTCATTATTACCCTATTTCCAGCTGTAGTTTCCTGCTTTTCATTTGCATAATTACTTGCAGCAAACCTCAGGAGAGCAGAAACATCTTTTTTCTGCAGTGCAGAGGAGGTCACTTCCCAGAGGTGGCTCTTACCCTGACTGCTGTTTGTCTTCCACACATCAGGGAGGGGAAAAAACAAACACTACAGATGCACTGCTGCATTTGTCTGTAGGGTGTGTGTCTATCCAGCAGCACATGAACCATGGCTTGACTTTACTGTGCCCCTTGTGTTCCCAAGCGTGCCAAAGCTGTCCCGTTGTGTCCCCAGGCAGAGGCACGGCCACGTTTGATGGCACAGCCATAGCGAGCGCAGTGGTGAAGGAGCTGGCGGAGAGGATCCGGTGCCGGACGTTGTTCTCCACTCACTACCACTCCCTGGTGGAGGACTATGCCCACAGCGGGGCTGTGCGCCTGGGCCACATGGTACGTGTGTGAGGATGGCATTTCTCCCCCTTTTCTGTGCTCTTCTGCCCCGAGTCACGCGTGTTTTGAGAACAGGACGTGATGTCCCATGCATTTCTTAAGGCTGCAGGTCAGTATTGCAAACTCTGATTTGTGACTTGCTCTTCCCAGGCATGCATGGTTGAAAACGAGAGTGAAGATCCAAGCCAGGAAACAATTACGTTCCTGTACAAGTTCATTGAAGGAGCCTGCCCAAAGAGCTATGGCTTCAATGCGGCAAGACTTGCAGATATTCCAGAGGAAGTCATTCAGAAGGGGCACAGAAAAGCAAAAGAGTTTGAAAAAACAACCATCTCACTGAGAATATTTAGGTAAGGCCCTGGGTTTCTGTATCTAAGTTCAAAATCGCTTATAGAAACCCATTTTAAAATTTGGGCAGTGGCTTTTGCTCAGTCACAGCATGAGGGGCAGTTACAACTACTTTGTGAACATCAGATATTCACAGGGAGAGAGGGAGGGAGGTACAATGGGAGGGCAGATACGATGAGCAGTATTTTAAGCTTGGGTCACTGTGCCAGTCTGAATTTGCACACAGAGGTGCTGGGGGGGGGGGGGGGGGACTGTTGGCAGCCTTTACACCAGGCCGAGCATTCATGTCTCCTAAAGCTGTTCAGGAATGGGAATCTTTAGCTCTGCCCCTCAGTGTCCATGTCAGTAAAGGTGGTTATTTCCCTCAGGTACCTGTGCCGGGTGCTGGATGGAGCAACCAGTGATGCAAATGCGGTTCGGAAACTCACGGCGATGATTGACCGGCTTTAGGAACTCGCATGGGTTTCTCAAGAAGGTGGGAGCAGACAACATTATGATCTAATAAACTTTATTTTTTAAAAATGACCATTTTTCCATTGTCTTTCCTAGGAAATTAAACCCTTTAATTCATACCTACCCTCTACATAATGGTTATTGAGTACTCCACAATATATTAAGTCTAGATGTTATGGTACATGCATACACTTTCAGGCTGTTGATTACCCACTGTCACCAATACACATAAATGGAAAAAAGCTATGAAACTGTATAGGGCTGTATATATACTTGTCTCAGCTTCATTAGAACAGGAAATTGCTGTGATTTCCAGCAGGTTATGTAAGTAATGTCCAGACTGTTCAAAAAAAACTATGAACAGAGTAAGGTACAAGACTGTTTTGAGGAGACTTTCTACTGCGTACTTTAAAACATAGTAAAATTTCTTTCACAAAACTTAGTTACATGGGTACTTTGTTTTATAGTGCATTATAGTCTAGGAAGTCTCATTAAAACACTCGCTTTTCTTTCTTTTGTTAGGGTGGTTTGAGTACAGACTATTGCTGGGGCAGGGGAGGAGATTATTCTAACTTCAGAGGACACCAGAAAAATTGCTGGATATAATTTAAGATTAGTGTTTTCTCTTTCATAGAAAGAACGTACATACTGGGACATGAGTACAGTTACAGCAAGTCTAGGTGTGCTAACAAAACAGGACACATTCAAGTACAATAAGATTTTTTGCTTGAAATTAGAAACAAACTACATGAGATTAAAGCATTAAAATCATATTTCTCAATCTGAATAAATGTTAAAAAATCAAAAGAAATGCAGAAGTGCTAGCTCACATTTTTACCATGTTACAAAAGCAATTGGTACCCATGTCCATAAAGGCAGCAACAAAGAATGCTGCTTGTCTACAGAATAGTACTACTGCAAATTGGACTGCGTTTCAATGCTACTTGTAAAAACACCAGCTCTCAGAAGTTGGTATCTGTACAAAATTGCAGCTTATTTTTCTTCACTTCTGTCCCTTCAAAGTCTTTGTTTACACAGTAATGCTAAAACGCCCAGTTCTGTTATCCTGAGTCAACATATTGCCACTTTCTTTTTTGGTAGGTTGAGCTCCATAGTGTCAACACCTCACACATCCGCTTTAATACAGTCTCTTTCTGCAGAAATGGGCAAGTGTAACTTCCTCCAAAAAAAAAGTTTTAATAGTTATGATATTAGAATGGCAGGACTTTCTTTCTGAAAAGGAATTCAGTTGTGCTGCAATGTATTAGATTCTATAGGTGGAGCAGAGTCATATAGTGTATCTGTATCGTGTGTAGGCTCTCCGGCGAGCGTACAGGGATTGGACAGTGTTCCAGCACCACAGTCACAGAAAAACCTACAACACACAGAGACAGCTCTTAGTGGCCATTCCCTCCTGCTCTGGGAGCAGCCCCACACCCCAGGTGGAAACGTACCTATCATGTCTAATGAATTCTACGTCGTGTCCTTGATGGCACTTCTTGATGCAGTTCACACAGATGGCGTTACGGTCTGTGGTGTTGCAGGTGTGACATCTGGAGGGAAAAGCAGCATGTTAGGCAGGAGCCAAAACCTGATCAGCTCTCAAGGAAAGTGCTCCAGGAGGGTGGAGGGCCAGAAATGCACTAAAGGAAAGAGGGTGCACGGAACTGTGAAGTTTGAGAATTTTACACAAACGTGGATTTCACAGCACCCTTTTTATTACTTGTGTCACAAACAGAGTCATGCTGTGCAACCCCTTGAGCTCAGGTTCACAGAAACAACCTGTTTTCCTCAAGCTCAAAGTGAATTCCAGACAATGGGAACTTGTTTAATCCTCTTCTGCTGCAGCTGAGGAAGAGCACATTTGTGTGTTCACTGACACCCAGCAACTGTTCTAGGGGCCTTTGCTGGAAGAGAAATGGGGTTTATTGGAAAGCCTTACTGTAGGTGATGGGAAAGAACCTGTTACCTGTAGAAGTCATGCATCGGGTAGCTGGTGTAGCTTGAGATCTTATACAAACACTGGCCTCTACTGACAGCTTTCTCTATGGCATCTTGATTGTTCATTATTTTGTTATCTGTTGGGGGAGAAAAAAATCCAGAACTAATCACAGCTGGATCAATGACTTTTTTTTCCTTGAGGCATTGAAGCAAAGGGCCCATTAGGAACACTTAGTTCCATACCTGCATTTCAGTTCTGGCATTTAAGACTATAAAATCCTCAATGCCAACTCACAAGGTCCATACCCAGAGTGTCACACACTCCTGAAACAAGTAACACTGTTCCTCTTTGCACACGTGGCATGAAATACCTGACAGCCTCCATTAAATACTCTTTGAACAGGGCTGTTAATAAATGCTTACAGACACACAAGCCTTCCTAACAGGCTTCAGTTTTCTGCTGAGGAACCTGAAACCCAATGTCTGAAAGGCTCTCATTTACCGTAAGGCCTTTTACACATCCCTTAGAAAGAGAAGGATGGCTCATTCCCCAGGAAAGTTTAGGAATAAGGTACTTTCCAACACAGTGAAGTGGAAATTAGGTCTGACCAGCTCCAGTACTTCAAAGACATGTCCAAGGCACAGTGAATTTGATAACCCCCTCTCTCACTCAACCACCTGATCTTCTGTCTAGTCCCAAAGTGCACCTCAAAAAGTTTTGCCCACTCCCAGCAGCATCACAGCATTGAGTGATGCCCTCAGGAAACCCAGGTGCTGGGAAGCAGGGAGTCAGAGCTTGTGTTTTAAGAGGTGCAAATCATTCACAGGAAATGGTTTAACAGCTACAGGCAAGTATGTAAAAATCCTGCAAACTGAACCTTTTTCTCCTTGAACAACCTCCTGGACTTTTCTGATATTCAAATCATCATCCCCACCTCATCCAAGAGGATCCTGTCTCATGCACACTTCCCACTATACAAGGGAATTTTATGTATGCAAAGTGTTCATATTTTCTGAAAAAAATGTTTTGGGATTGTGAATGCTCATGCTTTTAGATCCTAAAAGCCAAGCGAAGCATGTTTCTTTACTTGTTTTTGGACATGTGAGAAAAAGAGTTCCCACTGCACTAGCTCAGAATTGGAGTCTGAGATGGGATCAAGAACCAGTTCAGAAGAGATTTTGAGACAGAAGAGCTGATCACAGAGTTTTAATATGACAGCAAAACCTTAAGTCACCTCTGAATGCATCTGTTTGTCTAAAAATGTTAACACAGCTTCATGTGGCTCATTACCTTCAGCTGAAACTTAAGTCACAACTCTGCTTAGGGTGGTACCAGCTGTGAGCCACAAAGGGTACAATAAACCCAAGACCCAGCACCAAACAAGTGACCAAACAAAAGCCAAGAGGAGTCGGGGCTCACCTTTCATTGTGACATTGACACCAGATGCTAGAAATAAACCTCCAAAGCGGTTGTTGAAAATCTGATTGCCTTCTAATGTTGCAGTCGCATGATTTGTTATTTCAATACCTTTAGTGGGTCAGGGGAACAAAGGAGAGAAAAGAGTAGCAAAGTTAAATCCCTGGTGGTTGTGCATTTGTACCTCTCTCGTAATCTACAGCTCGGCTGGTTTTTTTTTAAGCCATCATAAACTCAAGGGGAAGAAAGGAAAATGACGTAGCTACAGAACTGCACTGTAATTAGTTATAAAACTGAGGTTCAAATGTGCCTGTTGAATCCTGTCAAAGAGCTACAGCTGGCATGCATGGTTCTGGGAGGAACTACTAGTTTATCTGACAGTAAAATAATCATGTTTATTTTCAAAGGGGATATGATTTTTGGGTGCTTAGAGCTGTCATCTTCATGTACATTTGAAAGTTCTTGTGCACATACCTTACCCTTTTAAAAATATCTTTTTAAAAAAGTTCTCAAGATGGGCACCTAAAATTCATTTCCTTAATTCTTAGCTTTTATCAGTAACCCGTGTCTTCCAAGTCATTTGTCCGGGACTGCTCTTGACAGCAACCTATCCTTCCCCCCCACCACACTGAAACAACACCTTTAGAGGCTCTTCTCAGAAAACTTGCTTCTTCTGAAAGAAAGATGGGAGAAAACTCAAGAATGCAATTTTAGTTGAAATGGAATGGAATGCAAGACGTATGAAACTGTGATGATTAAACAGTAAAATTGCAAAAAATCACTGTTAAACATTCATCATCTCTTTTGGAACAAGAAACGCTCATTTTTGTAATTTTTCAACTTTGTGGAGTGAGAAAGTTGAACTTGAGATGCAATTCAAATCTCTTTAAATGTGTATATGCTCCATTTCCTAGGTTTTAAAGCAGTGATAAGATATTCATACCAGCATCCAGCACATTAACTATGAATATGTCCTAGACAACTTTACCAATTGCTTAAAATAATGAAAAGTATTTCACAAAAAAATGAGAAGACAGAGTATGTGTCATTTCCCAACATGCTGTAATTCCAAGACTGCTGTAAATACACCCTGACTACAATTCTGAATTCTAAAATGACTTTTAGAATACACTGAAGGATATCCCAGTCTCTTTTAAAACATCTAAATACCATGGGGTAAAGAAACTCAGAGTAAGCTTTGTGAAGAGCTCATGCCAAGCTTCCAAATTTGATTTAAACAGCACAAACCTGCAGCAAACCCATCGAATATTCGGTTTTTCCTTAGCACAGGGTGGCTGTTGGTGCTGATAAGAACACCAGCTTGAGCATTCCTGAAGATATCATTCTCTTCCAGAAGACCTGTGACAGACCAACAAATGTTCCATTTGAGCTTGGGAGCATTTCCTGACCTGTAACCTTTCTGTGAAATATTTTCAAAGGATGTTATGTGTCATAATCCTGCTAATAACTCCTTTCATTTGGAGAATATACACCAGTAGCTCTGACATCAGTGATACCAGTTTAAAGTAGTTCTCAGTGTGTAATTTTGGAAGTGTATTTTTTCAGTACACAGCATGGAATTTGGGATCATAGGCACCACTGCAGAAAACGAAGTCTTTCTGCTTTCCAAATTTTTAATTTTTCTAACATCTCTCTGTTCTTGTCTTCTAAACTGAGCAGACTGCCAAAGCAAAGCTTCACTTGCATTTTTTTGTTATAGCAGGACAGTATTACTTTAAAACGTTGACTTAAAATTAAAGCTCACTTAGAGCAAGTGATTAACTACAGAATATCAGAAGCTGATATCAGGACACACAACAGTCAGGGGATTTCAGACAGGGACCACTTCTAAATTTACAAGTATACAAAAGATTCCTTAAATATCTTTTTTCCCCCCCTGAATCTTGGATACTCTGGCAGAATCTAAACTGCTCAGGTGCATGATTTTGGTTACATGCTCCAATTCAATGCTGTGTTCAGCCAAATGGCAAAAGCAAAAGGGATAAAAGGACTGTCCTAAGCAGCAATCTAACAGTTATCTTGGATGAAATTAATTACCTCTCCTCTGCCTCCCACAGATTTCACTATAACTAATGTAAGGCTAAAAAGCATCAGGGTATGTTCACCATAACTATTTTATCATTTCAGAAGACAAGAGCATTTTAAAAAGAACACTGCTTAAACTGAAAATTAACTCTTATCCAGAATATTTAGTGAAAAGCAGTAAGGGAAAAAGTTACCTCTTCCCCCATTAAATATACAGATGCCTCCATCTCTTCCATCATGGATTTTATTTCTTCTTAGTGTAGGATTACTGTCTGTTTTAATCCATACACCAGCCATTGCATTATCAAAAATTTCATTGTCTTCTATAAATCCAAGCCCTAAAATTGAAGGAAGGGTGGAAAAAAATAAAATCAAAAAGTACAATAAATGAGAAGATAATGTAACACCACAGAAAAAAAAATTTTGGATAAACATGAAAAACAAACCTACCAGAATTGTAGACAAGAATACCACCATTCTGACCACCCCAGATCTTGTTGCGTCTAATTTTGGGGTTGCTTCCAGTTCTACCATGAAATGTAAGTAAAGAAGTAATTTAAAAGTCATTAAAAAGAAGTCATTTATAGTCATTTACAATAGCCCAAGGTCAAACATCTCAAACACCTCTAAAGAATTGCCCCATGGATCTCACTGCTTAAAAATCTTAGTAAAATACTGTTCTTTCCAAACATGCTTTCCATATTTTAGCTTTACAGACTTCAAGGGCCACACATTCCAGTCAATATCCAGGCTGTATTTGTGGGAACTTTCTTGTAGGTTAAAGCAGAGGGTATTCAGACATACTGGATTTCAAAAAAAGTTATTTTTATAAACGAAATGACAAGAACTGCTAAAAAGACACAATAGAGCACATAACAAGCTACGTCTGCTTTGGCATATAATCAGAATAAATGTTACCTTATCTGAACCCCTGAGTACATGTGATTATAGATGTCATTGTCTTCTAACACGCCATGTCCATTGTCATAAAAATAAACTCCAACCTAACACATCAAGAATCATATTATTAGTTCCAAAGTAATGAGGCATAAAACCACAGGACTTTCTTTTCTGTGGCCCCCTTGTAACCACAGAGCAAAACTCACTTGTTTCCCACTGTGTATTCTGTTTCTCCTAAGACTGGAGTGCTCCCTGTTGTCACCCAGACTCCAGCCAATGTATTGCTGTAAACTTCATTTTCCTCAATCACACCTTGTCCTTTTTCATGCTAAATACAAGATGATTTAAGAGTTAAGAAAACCAGCTAATCACCAACACACTTTTTCCTACTGTACCAATCCCTCCCACCCCTGGCTTCTTTACTGTAACAAAGTAACTTCTTTCCATTTGAGTAAGCTTTTTCACTTTCTTTTTTTTAAATAACAGCATGTCATGATTTTGAATATTTGCTATGAAACAAAGAACACCCTGCATGTATATCATTCTGTTTCAAAGCTCTGCAGTGGTATTTGTAAATGTCTGCTGGCTGTTGGTAGGAGAGGTGCACTCATCACATGAAAGCCCTGGCTTGGGTTCTTAAACCTACATCCAGCACTGTCCCCCAGATGGACAAAAAGCTGGCATGGCTCTGAAGGTCACCATTCCCACCACATGTCTGAGCTCAGAGGTCAGACAACAGTTTTCTGTGTCAGGGGAAGAAGCTGTTCTGGTTAAATTTACTCAATGAAGAGATGAAGCTGCACACTTGCAGCGTTAGCTGGACCTTAGGTAACCTCTGGCAGAAAGACAGACACATTTCTGAAAATCTGGTATTGCTTAAGGGAACCTGACAGCTCTTTCAGTTCAGTTAGCAGAGCCCTTGCACACGTTGGAAACTGTGCTTTATTTCCCACTTTTGAATACAACAACTGCAATTCCTATCATCCTGAAGGCAGTAAAAAAAACCAAAGTTCTCTGAGGTTAGTGGTAAACACATAACGCTCCAAAAGAGCTGAACAGACTTCTTTTTTTAAATTATGACATACTAGTATGAAAACTAAGCCTTTTCAAAAAGCTTTCAACCAAGCAATGATAAAATTCTATAATCTATCCCATTTTAAATGTTTTACTCTGTAATAGAAATAATTTAGTGGCATTCATAAAATCCTTCATCTTTTAAACAGCAGCACCAGCTTCAGTCTCTTACCATGAACCTGGTTTATAACATAAGAAACTCAAGCATTGTAAGCACAAACATTTCACAAAGGGTACTTTCCCCCAACATTTCTAAAACAGAACACAAGTCTGTGCCTGTCTGTAGGCTGCACTTACTACATAAATTCCTCCATGTTGACCATCATGAATCTTGTTGTGTCGAACGATGGGACAGCTGTTTGTTCGAATCTGTATTCCTGCTAACGCATTACCTGTCAACAACAGTGTTATTTAATATAACTTACACATTCATTTTTCTCAGAAATCAATATGCAGCAAGCAAATCAGCTTACCATAAATGTCATTTCCTTCAATAAGGCCTCTTCCATCACCAAAGATATAAACACCACCTTGATTCCCATTAAAGATTGCATTGCCCCTAAGAAAGAAAAAAAATCAACATTATGAAGTGATTCTAATATGCTGTAGAATATACATCTGTATGTAGTGGCCAGGACTGTACACCATTCAGATTTAAAATAAAGAACTTATGTTCTGTTGCTTTGAGGAAGACCTACCTCTAAGTGTATGCACAAATTAAAAATGCAGTTCAACTGAACATGGACAAAAATTTTGCTTCTACATATACAGGAGTATTTACAGTTCCTCATAATTAAATTAAATTAATCTTATCCCATCCCCATCGACTCTCTACTTCTTCTACATAGTAAAAATATCAATGAGGAAAACAATACCTTATTGTTGGGTCACTGTTTGAGGTAATCCAAACACCTGCAAAATTGTTTGCATAGATTTTGTTCTCTATGAATTGTCCTCTTCCTTTTTCATGCACATAGATTCCTCCAGTCTGGCCGTGATGGATTTCACACCGCACCACTGTTGGGTTGGCATATGCTTTCACTTCAAAGCCTGCTATCCTGTTTCTATGGATGTTGCAGCTTTCAAAATAACCCTTAAGACATAAAACATGCAGTTTCCTGTTGAAGTCCTTTTTTAAATAAAGGTTATTCCCTCCATTCCCTCCCCTGTAAATACAATCCTCATTTAAAAGGAAACGGTACCAAAATTGTCAACATGTAAGTACTCATATAGCTAATTAAAACAACTACTGACACTACATAATTTCATTTTTCCAAAAATAAAATACTGTTTCAAAGACACTGTGTTTGCATTGCTATTTATGACTACTCATGGAATACCAAGAAAAAATGGCAACTCTAGATATAGCACATTGAATAGGACTCAGTATCAGGTTTCCTCAGCAGCTCCTAAGGATCAGACTCCTTTCAAAGGCCACAAAGCCCACAGGCTCAATACAGAAACGACAGTGCTATGGAGAAGACTAGCTGCTTGTTTTCAGACCAGAAATGGTATACATTTGGCAAAAATACGATTTCTTTAGGAAGAACTGTGCTAAATTTCTTTGAAACAACTGATCAAAATAAGTAATATGAATGTGGGAACTCAGTAATTTTTCCAGGGTTGGAAAATGGACAACCATTTTTGGTTGTCCACTGAGTGGACAAGTTGTATGATTTTTTCCTTTTTCCCTTTTTTAAAATGGTGTACACTGAGACATTGAAACAGTAGCAGCAGGCCTACAACACAACTGTATTTAAACAAGAGCATTATAAACAGCATTGCTATGGGGCAGGGAAAGGAAAGGTCACTGCACAAAGCCATCCCAGGCATGCTACCTCCATGCCAACCACAGAGCAGCACCATGCACTGGCCCATCTGAAAATTCATCTGGCAAATAGCTGTTTCCTGCCTGATGATTTCTCTGATTCTACTTCATTCCAGGGCCTTGCCAAGTAACTGCATCAGCTCTTTCACAGCATTTTCTTGACATGGTCCTGGAACAATTTAGTACTCAAATTCAACCTTTTCATAAGGTGAACCTTAATGGTATTTCATGCCCATTTTGCCCAACCAGAAGAATATAAACTAAACTGAGAGACAGCAAGTATCTCTTATTGGAGAAGGTAGACAACCACCAAGTGATGAGATGTAATTTGTGAATGGCTTAGATGCAAGCTCCTGAATGCTCTAACCCAAGACTCTCCAGCAGGCACCATTTTTCCTGAAGCCACCTAAGTTAGTTAGACCTGCTCATCATGAGCCTTGTTGTACTTGTGCACTAAAAAAGAGAAAAAGGAAAAAAAAATAGAAAAAAAGAAGAGAAAAAAAAAAGGCACAATTCCTGCTATTGCTCAGAGTAACTAGATTCCACACTCACACAATCTACTACCAGGAATGCCTCAAGCCTGGAGTTTCTACTACCTATCACATGGAAATTACTCAATTTACTGCTAACCTAGGCAGTCAGCATCCTGTTTCACTGTGCTGTGAATTGCTATGGGACTCCATCAAACACTGACTACAAAAAACAGAAATACATCCAGTTTAACTAGGTAATCAAGGCAGCATCCTCTTCTCCCTATTCTGAGGACTGCAGTCAGGAGAGGCAGTGCATGGAATAAGGAGTCTCCAAGGAAGTACTATCCATGTGCACAGCTTGGTTCCTCAGACTCCTCTGGGCAACAAATGAAAAAAGTCAAACGGATGATGCCTACTTTCTGTAGATATTCAGAATATGTTTTTGTCAAGAACTTTGAAGAAATCCAATCCTAAGTGAGTCAAGATGGTTTCAGAGTTCTCAGGGAAGCTACACACTAACAGCCAGGGGAATACAAAGATCTTCTCAGAAATATGCCTTCATGCCAACAGGCAATCTTTTGACTTCTTATCCTGCAAGGAATCACTTTCCCCCCCACCATTTTCATTTAAAATGAAGCCCTCAGAGAAACTTACTTAAAATGATAATTTGATATAAAAGGGCAAACCTGATTCTCCTGACGGAATACACAATTTCAATTACAATATTACTAAACATGGTCTGACATATTTTTAATTACTTCAAACATTATTCTCCCTTGGAGTGCCAAATGCTTTTGACTACAGCACCATGATGAAACAAATGGGGTATTTCAGGTGTGCTTCATCACAGTCATTTGGTCTCCAGGCAGAAGCTGCAAACAAACAGTGCCTTTCTCATGTGGCCTGCAGGATCTCCACAAGCTTCAGCAAGCACTAGTATTTAACTTGAAAAACGTTGGACTGCTGATTCAGAAGAAACTGGGAATTTGCTGCAAGCCTCCACGAAGAAAACGTTCCTCCAAAGGGGGAGAATAAAACAAAATAAATCTGTATCTCAGATTCCTTTGTAAGTCTGACTAGTGGGTTGGGAAGTCAAGGCTTTCTGCTGAGTAAGATCGTGTAGCATTCAATATTCATTAAGAAAAACTGCATTAAAGAGCCCAGTCCACCTTAATCAGAGTCATCTTAAGCTGAAGGGCTGGCTTCAAATTGATGCAGTTAAACCCAGTGAGTATCTGCATCTATTGAGACCAAGTCTGACCATCACCCATGCAATCATTACTGAACTCTAGTCAGCTAGATCAACAGAGCTGCTGTTTGTCACACACACTCTTCCAATGTTCTGAGCAACCACCTCATTCCATTCCCTATGCTTCTGTTTCCTATGACATTCTCTATTGATAGCAAATTTTTTTGCCCAAATTCACCCCCTAGAAAGGGGCTGACTTCAGTCTTTAAGATGCCCCCAAGGCAATCCCTGTGATCTTTTCAGCCACCTTCAAAAGGCATTGCTGTGCCTTTGGACTACAGCCTCTCAAAGAGGTGATGGAACTTATGCATCCCAAAAACTCACATATGGTTTCAGGCAACATTTTCTCTTTGGAAAGTTAGGGGATATTTTTTAACTGTGTTTCCAACGATGGAATTCCATGACCTGTTATCCACAGGGCCCACCAACACTGCTAACCCAAAGCTTACTGCCAGCTCCAGCTCTAAGCAGTACCACCATCAGACACGTGCTCACCACTTCTGTCTCTCAGCACAGCTGAGCTGCCCAACCCTTAAGCTCTGTCCAGCTGCTGGCAGCTGAAGCCCAGATCCTCTAGGGAGACTGCCAGACAGCTGTTGAGGTCAGGAAGGTCAATACCCCTCCTCGCACAGGCGGACTGCAAGCCCTATATTGCCTCCACCTCCTTCTAAGAATGCCTCCCAAGTGTGCTGGGTGTTTGACTTGGGCTTTTGAGGGGTTTCTGGTTCAACAGCTAACAGAAGAAGAATCTGGAGGACACAGCACCAAGATAGTGCCAGGATTGCTGAGGAAAAAGAGGCTCCTACGATTAATAAGAAGGAATAAGGGATACATGTGGAAAAAGTATTACAATCTAACACAAAAATACCAAGTAGCTTTCTGCTTGAAAGTCCTAAATATTAAAAAGCAGCTCTGTACATCAAATTTATTTACAATCCCAGTAAAAGCATTAGCTGTGGAAACAAAATGACAGCTACAGTGACAGCATGTGTGGGCAAGAACACTGCTGCAGCCTGGTTAAGATCTGAGCAGGTAAAGGAATCAGAAACAAACACAACAGCAATGATGATGCTGATGTTCCCACCCGGCATGCACTGTACAGAAAAAGATGTGATCACAAAGATGGGATCCTGCACAACTGGAAAAGCTCAGAAGACTTTTAACATCAAGACTAACTCAGTAATTGAACTTGGATTTTTTTTTTTCTTTCTGCATGTTGTCTAGTCTAACAAACATGGCTTTGAAATGCTTTAGAGTTAAAACTTTTAACTGATGAGATTTTGTCGCTGCTTTTCTTCTCAGAGGACTTTCCCCCCCTTTATTTCTAAAAGGCCTTTTTTTTCATACTCTGTTTTGAAGATCACAGCATTACAGAAAGACAGAGGCACTTCATATTACTGCTTGAACAACACATGCATTTTAAAAAAGATATAATTGTGTAAGACCTAACATTTCCTAAATGTTTATTGACTCTAGTACTCCCAATAGGATAGAAAAAAACCCCCAAAATAAAAAAAAAAAGACAACAGGAAACCAATACAGAAGAAGAGTAACTGCCTATGCTTATAAAAATTTGCCTTCCAAACCCTGGAAGGGTCCTTATTTGAGAGTTAGTGCACTTTATGAAAATTCAAATGCAACATAAAGAAAATCACATCCAAGATGCAAAACAAACCCTTTATTTTTATGCACAGCAAAAGGCAAATTGAATTTTAATGTAGTCTGTATGGAATCTGGCATATGCTTAATTTTTTTTTACTTTATATACACATTTCTTTAAAATTATCTGATTTGTAGTATTTAGAAGACTGAGCTGTAAACTAGGCATGATCACCCAACTTAGACACATGCTGCAACCCCCCAAGCTTCTCATTTGGGAGCAATGAAAACGAAACTGTTTTGCCTAGAGCTCAGCTTTAAACTGCAAAATTATGCTTATTCTTACATTAAATTGGAACTTCTCTGTTGTTTGCATACAAAATGCAACTTAAAACAGATGCCTGGTAACTCATCTCAGACACCTGAGAGGTCAGGGTAAGGCACCCAGGGCTGCCAATGTCATGCTGCATTCTTAGTGCCAGCTTGTTAAACATTTGTCACAGCACTAAGGCAAACGTCAGGGTATTGCCAGTTTAGAAATAAGAGGTTAAGTTTCTACAAGAATCAAAACACAAAGAACAGTCTGAGAACAAGAAACTGAAAAACAAAGCACTCTTGAACCTTTTGGAGACAGCACTCCAGCACAGAAACCCACTGGAAAAGAATGTGTAGGGTAGGAATTCAGCACTGGAATGCACTTATATCCCACTTCACAGTCACAGCAATTTAAAAAAAAATTTCAGAAAGTAACAGAAGAGAGACAAGCAAACAGAAAATCCATTAATTTGTTTAGGTATATAGGATTTATATTTGAAGGATACCATGTTCCTTTGTCACTTACTGAGCATATAAACATTGCAAATGATGTAATTTCATTGACCCTATCCCTAGACATGATGTAAAAATAGAAGACACTGCCAAAGCAGCTTTGAGACATGGGGGGACTGAACCATTCAAAGGAGTTTATGACTATGAAATATTTCAGTAGTATTTGCAGCTGAGATAAATATTATTCACACATTCTCTTTAATGTGCTACTGTTTCCCTTAAACAAACGAGAAACACTTATTTCTATTCTATTTTGCTTGTGATAACACACTGATCACAGCTCTGAAACAGGCATTTCATCAGTAAGAAAACAGATCAAGTATGGTTTTATTTAAAATTAATCAAGTGAATTCAGCCTGGCTTTTAAATTTTTTTAATATTTCAGTACTCATATATATAATATTTATACTTCAGTACTTAAACAAGAAGCAGCTCCTACCCAGATTTCCCAATTAACCCTCAAGCCTACACACAACTCCTTCCCTGCAAGAGCTGCTGAAGCACTTTCCTCGACCAGTTTTTCTACAGCTCAAATAACTTGATTCCATGTTTCCAAGCCTGTTTAAGTCTTGAAGGGATGTATGGATATATGTGCCCACTGAAGCGGATTACAAGTGCTCACACAATATATTAACACAGCTTAATGCAGTCCAAACAATGAGATAATATAAACCAAAGACATCCCCCACCATTCTGTGCAAACCAGCCAAACAACATCATCTCTAGAGAACACAAAATGATGTCAAGCCATCCATTAGAAGAGGGCTGCCAGCAGGGCATTCTCAGCTGGTGCAACCTTGCCCAACACAGAACAAGTATGGTCCTTAGGATGTAACTATTAGAGTGGAGAAGTACCTACCAGCAGAATCCCACCATGTTCCACCTTCCACTGGCAAGATTTTATGCCAGCAGCAAAAACAGCAGCCCTGTGACCTGTTTGCCTTCTACTGAAACCAGAAAACTACAAATTCAAAAGCTACAACTAGCACCACCTCAATCCTTTATCCCTGCCTCCCCAGCAACCTGGGCAAAAAGAAGAAAGGCCTCACTAGATTCTGTCCACCGTGGATTTCCTGTTAATGCTATTTCCAGTCTGCCAATTCTCATGAGAAACCTGAATAGGTCTGGGTTAGAAGTTGCTGAGGGTGCACTTGATCCCACTGTCTGTATCACTGATGAATGGTACTAGTCCCAGCAGAGACCACTGAGGGACATGATTTAGCCATTGGCATCTACCCTCTGGATGCAACTATCCAAACAATTCCCCATCCACTCAACAGTCTACCCATCAAGTCCACATATTTATATTTTAGGGAGAAGGATGTTGTAGGGGAATATGTCAAGGCCTTACAGGAGTCCACATGAACGACATCCACAGCCCTTCCTTTCTCCTCTGATGCAGTCACTCCATCACAGAAGGTCACCGGGTTGGTCACACAGGACTTGTCCTTGGTGAAGCTGTGCTGGCTGTCCCCAGTCACCTTCCTGTCCTCCATGGGCCTTAGCACAGCTTCCAGGAGGAGCTGTTCCATGATCTTCCCAGGCAGGGCGGTGAGGCTGTCAGGTCAGTACCTGCCAGGGTCCTCCTTTCTGCTCTTTATTAAAAATGGGTGCAATGTTTCCCTTTTCCCAGTCACCAGGGGCTTCACCTGACTGCCAAGACTTTTCAAATGTCATGGGACAGTGGCTTGGACCCAACATCAGCCAATTCCCTCAGGACTCTGGGATGCATCACACTGATCCCATAGACTTCTGTACATTCAGGTTCCTCAGGCAGTCATGAACCCTATCTTCTCTTACAGTGGTAATGACTTTGCCCCCATAGGCCCTGCCCTAAGGTCCATCCACTCAAGAGGTGTGGGAAGACAGACTGCCAGTAAAAACTGAGGCAAAATGTTGAGTACCTCAGCCTTCTCCTCACCTCCTGCCACTGCTGCTGCTCATGGAGGGGTGGGGTGACATGCTTTTTTTTTTTGCCATTCCTTTTCTGAAAGACATACCTGTAGAAGCCTTCCCTGTCATTCCTTGCATGCCTTACCAAGTTCAGCTCCATCCACGCCCTGGCCTTCCTGACCCCATCCCTACACAACTGGACAGTGTCTCTGGACTCTTCCCAGGTCACCTGTCCCTGCTTCCACTGCCTGTGCATTTCCTTCTTGCCCTTTAGTCTCAAGTCAGCAGGTCTCTTGCCCTCCTTTCCTGACTTGTTACACCCAGGGATCAAGAGCTTTTGTACCCCCTATGGAAAGCATCCTTAGAGATCTGCCATTTTAACAGTGACTAAAAGAAAATTGCTTTTTTTGCCAGCTGGGCGTGGGGAACTGGGACTTTGTCATTCAAGCAGGAAAAACAATGATTTGGCACTCTTTGGAAGACATGCAGAATTTTTCCAAAAACAAATCAGCAAATCATCTTTTATTTCAGTGACAAAAATCTATTCTATTTCAAGGGCTATGAATGTCATTTCTCACTACTTTACATGCACTTGGAAGTGATGAGCTTCACCCCACACAAAAAACCGTATTTATGAAAGAAGGCCTCAATTCTGGTACAAAATTCTGTGTTAAAATTCCACAACTAATTCTCTGCTATGGAAGTCCTCTTCCCAGAGAAGGTACACCTATCCCTATTTCAGAGTTTTAACATTAAAATAAGGCTAAATCTCCACTTTTTTTTTTTCATTTCTAAATCATCCAGCACCTTATTTTTTGTTCCGTTTCAAAGGGGAAAAGAATGAAGCACAAATCTAAGCCTACCATTTATATCCTATTTCAAGAAGTATTTTGTCACTGCAACATAATACAATGTAACAGGCTGCCAATCAATTGCAAAAAAGCTTTTTTAAACCTCTTTCAGCTAAAATTGTCTTTAAAGTGAAATTTCTCATTTCAGGGCAAGAGAACAACAGTAGACATATTTTACAGTTCACGAGTAAATACATGTTTTTAAAAAAAATTCTCCAATGACAGGCAAAATTTGAAGACTTCAGTCCTACAACATCTGTATTTCTTCCTTCAAAAGAAAATATGTATGTTACCATGCCATGGTCAAAAGTGAAAACGCCAACATCACGTCCGTGGTGAATGTGATTCCGTCTGATAATGGGATTTCCGTGGTTTTTAACCCAAATCCCTGCTAACGCATTATTGGATATCTCATTGTCCTCATATATTCCCTAGGAAATAAAAATGTAAATTAAGACAGGAATCAAGAACAGTAAACAATTTTATCAAAGTAAAGAAATTAATACGGAAAATTACCTGTGCGTGGTCTGTAATATAAAGTCCAACATTTTCACAGTCGCTGATGTTACAGTGTTTAATAGTGGGACAAGCTCCCTGGCCACTAACACATACTGCAGAGCCAACTGGAAGGAAACAGTACAGTTACCATAGCTTCAAAGCATAGTGTATTTATAAATAGTCTGGCAGTGCTTTCGCAAGAAAAGTTAGTGTGAACTGATATTTAAAAAAGATTTGGTGTGCACAGAGCCAAAGCACTGCAAGCCACTGGCAGAAAAACACTAATGTCATCATTTTGCAGATGCAAAAACCACGGTAGGAGTTGCTTTAAAATCACCGTGCCAAGGTTAAACAGCTGCCAGGACAATGGTTTATATAATAATTCACGCTTATGAAAGTTCTCACTCATTTATTTCCCTGTGTTAGGCCCACTGTATACTGACTGTTCACAGCAGAGGACAACAGAAATCTAACAAAATTCTCTGCTAATTAGTGCCTTGTTTTACTTCCCTTTAAACTTTCACAACTCAGTACTTCAAAGAGGCCAAACAATAATTTTGTAGCACACAAAGACACACTGTCTACCCAATGTTAAGCAGGACACAGATGTACAATCTCGAGTGCAGAACTAAACATCAGAAACCAACAGGTCTCTTTCCCAGCTGAATTACAAAGCTCCTTGAATGATTTCAGCTACCATATCATAACCCAGAAAATAAACATGTTCCAAGAAACTAGGACTCAAACTGCTCAGGACTTCAGCAGAACAGCTCAATTCCCTGAACTCCATGAAGTGTGACAACATGAAATTTTGCAGCCACTAAAATCACAATAGCGATTTCTGAAAGGTAAGAGCTGATCTCAGGGAACCTGGCCCATGTAACACACGTTCTCCACAATTAAACATCTCTAAATAAGCAAGCCAGTACCTGCTGTATTAGTCAGTTTTCATATAGCCTTCTAGCAAAGTACCACAAAGACTATGCTTAAATAATTCACACACTCATTTACAGAGAGCTTATTTTTTTTTAATTCCCAAAGAAATTATTTTGATTGCCTAGTCTGGCCTTATGAATAATACAGACTATACTAATTCCCTGAAATAAGTCCTGCTTCGATTCTAGTAGCAGGAACTTCAGCACGTATCTTGTAGAAACATATTTAATTTTGATAACTTTATGATTTCCAGCAACTGAAAAAAACAGCATAAAGCTTGTTAGCTGGCTAGAGGGCTGTTGTCCTTTTAATTTACACTTTAATTGCTCATCTGAATTCCTCCAGCTTTGGCACCCAGTGACTGGTTCTCTTTATACCAGTGTAGGCCATACCCAATGCACGCACACGTTCAGTGCAAGCAATTTGCTCCTTCAGCTTCCTCCTCAAAGTAACGAACTGCAGACACTGTGTTTTTCACTACAACTGAATTTTTCTGCTTTACCTTATATGACTTTTCATTGAACAGTTTCTAAATCTTCCAACATGTTGCTATGGACACCAGAAAAGAGCACTTTATTCTGAAGCAGGACTAAGCAGAGGCGTTAACTCAGTCTCTCTACTTCTACTTGGTGTTCTCACAGGTGTAACTAAGGATCACATCAGTTCTTTTGGCCATTGACTAAATGGGGGCTCATATTTAGCAATTTATCCACAGTGACTCTTAAGTTTTTCCCAGCCTTCCAGGAGAGGGGTTTATCACTTAGAAATAGGAACAAAAGCAAGCTGTGTGTAAACTCTGCATTTGGTCAGACTAATGTGAGTGGTGTTTGACAGTCCACCTACCAGGAAGGTCATAGCAACCCATCCTCCTGCTTATTTTTAAGTTTGTAGTTCTATTACATTCATATTGTATCTAAAATACTCTATAGTAAAGTCCTCGTTATCTACAGGTCTCATCAATATGGATCTTATTTCTTCTCTGCAAACCAAGAAGTCATCTTTGAAATAACCACCAAAAAAAGCCATCAGAGTTACCCTGAAAGTTATTTTTCATCTATTTGGTGTAGGCTCTGGGCATTCTGTAGAACTCTAATATTTTAAGTCACTATGTGTTGATGTCAAACATTTTTCAAGGATGTGTGTAATTATACTGAGATTTGCTGCCTACTTTTGGTCACAGAAAGTAATCAAAAATGCCAACAGTGTAATGCAACCATTATAATTTTCTGTAAATACACACTAATTTGATTCAACATAAATTTTAAATTCTTGATTGACCAAACCCCTGCATTTATACCTCATCATTCTACCCAGGATCAACAGGCAGTACTCCTGCCATACTTCATCCTGTGTAGACTCTTCCCTGCCACAGCCCCCAGGAACAAAGACCATCTCATTGAGGTTTCAAGTTACCATTGATACACAATAGGAAGTCAGATAATTTCCTGGCCAGTTCTTTCTGAACTCCTGCATGATTTTAGAATGTCTATTTTTACAGCTGTTAAACCTCATCCACAGTTACTGTCAAGAGTGGAACGTGTTTCATTATCCCTCTAGGGGATGAGGGCATTTATCATTCCTGCCTATTCTCATTAAATATGGAACAAAAATTACACAACACTTTGCCATTCAAATTTTTCCATTCTATGATGGATCAGCATCACTGCTAAAACTCCTTTTGTTCCCCAAATGAAGACACAAGCACTGCCTCTTCTAGACAGATGTTGCATCTTGTCTTGTTGATCAAATTCTTTGTGGCAGTAAAGTGGTATTTTAATGGTGTGTTTTCATTTTAGAGGGAGGTCCCCACAGTTTCTTCAATTCCTAATTTTCTATTTACATTAACTGTTAATAACTTCTTTTTTGTATTTCATAATTACTTTCACTCCTCTTCCTCTAGGTCTTTTCGTGAGACTGAGGAGCTATGGATTTTTGGAACCCAGTGTGATGTTCTAAAAGCATACCTCTATCACATTTTGCTTATTTAAATGAAAGCAATCTTTATTCTGACTCACTTCACTGGACTTGAGTATTGATTGTGTGAAATCGGTCCTTTTGGAGTACACAGCACATGTAGTACTGGTTTAAGCTTTATTTTGTTTACTCAGAATATAATGATTGCACACACAGTTTAGCAATACTAAAACTAAAAATAAAAAAGGAACATTGCCATCCACTACTACTTTTATCCATCAAGGTGAGGACTAACACAGATTCCTTTCACAATGGATGTAACAGAACCTCTAGACTCAAGATCTTGCCATTTAAACTTTATTTTAAAGTATTTCACAAGATGCTTCGGACTGGCAGCAGGAACCTCCGCCTTAATTCACTTGCATTTACACAGCTCTCACCTTTACATATGACATACATTAAGAACTTTACATATGACATAATGTAAAAATATGCTTTAATTCAATTTGGAGATCCACAGAAAGGGTATCAATCATGTGCTAGGAAAGAGGTTTTGAATGCCTATGGATCAATACTTCAGAGGTGTCAATTATCTGGAAACAGTAAATGCCTTTTCTGGCAGGCTGCCATTCTTCCTCCCTTTTTACACAAACTCAGAACTTCCTGAGTAGGTTAAAGCAAGGCTTGGTAGGATTAAAAAGCCAACCAAACTTGATAATTGACAAGTGATGATAGTATAGCTTACACACAGCCTCCAAAATTGATCAGAAATTTTAATTTTGGAAAAGAGAATCAACAATTCAACACAGTAAACACTCAGAAATCCAGAGTCTTGGAGGGAGCAAAACTTCAAAATTCTCAGAAATGGAAAGTGGTCATAAAAACAATTATCAAAACCTAATTTTAATGAACAACTTCCACAAAAACATCAGGATCTAGTAGCTTATCTATAAGCATGTTTCAATATGAAGTCATGCAGCTCTTCAAACTACTTTAATAATCAAGCTGAATGTGGTCTTATCTAATTCCTCTCCCTGGTTGTCAGGGTCCCCAATATTGGTAAAGGATAAGTTCCAGAACACCTTTTCTTCACATACTTCAATTTCCCAGTATTAGCATTAACACTGGGATACTGGGAGCAGCTTGGTGTCCTTTGCTCCTCTTTTGTCATTTTTAACACTTCCAAGTATTTGCTGATGTGTCTCCAATAAAAGAGATGGTGATGCACAGCACAGAATTGCAAAGCATAGAACTGCCTTGACCAAGTGCAGTGGCTTATAACCCAAAACCTCCAAAAAAAGCACATCTTCCTCTAGAAGGCACAGACCAGGAATCCTTCCACCGTTCTCATCATGGTTCCCTGCAGTATTCTTCACAGACAGTACCAGAGAAAGGTAGTTTTTAGATCTAGTTGGAAGAACTCTTTTCTTTTTCCTTGCCTTTATGGTGAGCTGAGCAACCTCCATGCACAGTCTGCTGCACAGATCCATTCCCTCTCCCTAGCTGACCTTGGCAGTGGGAAGTTCACATGGCCATTTCCACACGAAGACTCACTATCTTAATTCTCCTGAACCTCTTCTTTCTGACACTCCAACTCCACTTCATCTGGCTTCATCTGTTCAAAGACATTCAACTTGCCATGTCTTTACAAAGTCTTGTGTTTAGTGGCTGCAAACTGTCATGTCTTCCTGCCGGTGACTAAACTGCCATCCAGCTTCTCACTTCCCGACTCTGACCCATTCTTTCCTGAATCTACACTACGGATTTTTCCCAAATCAGGCAGTATAAATTCCTCATTGTCTGTGATGGTGAAATGAGTCTTTCAACACTTCTGCCTGTAGAGCTACAGCTCATCCTCTGAATAGGTCAAATCATTCCACTCGGAAGTGGGCTGAGTTTAGTAGTTACACCTTGTGACTGTTTAATGCCATCGATCCTGATCACAACAAACCTAATGAACAAGTCCCACGTGTAACCCTTTCAAATGCCCCATCCTGCCAGCTACAACTGAACACCAAACCCAGGAACTTTTATTTAACTGTCACTTCTCAGTTTCAAACCAACAGGCCAAAGAGTCCAAACAGATTCAAACAGAAGACCAAGTACACATTATCACAGAGTTTTTGGACACAAAGAAGTCACTCTAATTGTGATGCTCCAAGGCACCAAAGGCTTGTAGGACCATAATGAATACCTGCATCAAAAAATAAAAATATGCCAATAGTAATCATACTCAATTTGTTGTGTTTCTTCAAACAATAAAAAGCCCACTAACCTGTACAAGTACTTCGAATAATACAGTGATCTATAATTGGACTGCAGTTCACGGTAATCTCTAAGCAGTGGTGTGCATTGTGGTGCTGAGCAGATTTGTCATCAGGGTTGAACTGAAAAAGGAAGAAAACAGAAATGTTGTATTTAACTGCTCAGGCATTAAAATAATTATTTAAAAACATCTGCTTAAAGTTGAGGTTCTTACCCTGATTGTCATATATCCAACATAGGCATCTTCAGAACCCTCCATAAAAACGAAGGTGGAATCTCTAGTGTTTTCTATTATAACTTTATCTGCTACTTTTCCAGGTGCTGCAAAGAAAACAATTAGTAAGTCTTAGTTAATGCCACTAAAAAAAAAATCCTCAAAGCAACAAAGGAAAATTAACACTATTGTTGGCACATTAATAGTCTTCCTGTCAAAAGAATCTTAAAAAAGGAAGTTTCAAAAACAATGAAGAAACTAGTCTTTAACTAAGACAACCTGGCAGCAATTTAGTAGTATCTAGTGCTGTGAGAAAAACCTTCTCTTTTATAAAGCTTGTTTTTGACTACTACTTACAATGAACTGAACGAATAGCTTAAACACGGATACCAGGCTAGAGGCAGTTTAACTGTGCTCCAAATACAATTTTTTCTGGTATTCCTAACCCTTTCATTAATGCTAAAAACATACATTCCACCACTGACATGAACCACTATTTACTAATCTGCTCATGACCTACAAGTAACCTCCCCACACTTCTCAAATGTAGGATTCAGAGTTTTGAACTGATATCCTCATTACTACTTAGGAAAAAAAAAATCTTATCAAATTAGATTGAACTATACTACTGGCAGTATGTCCAGAAGGTTGCAAAGCGGTTCACTTGCAAAACGCCATAATGTGCCATTTGATTTCCTGTGTTACCAGCGAGGCTCTGCTCGATTCTTTACCCTTAATCCAAAGGCTGGCAGTGTTTACACTGGGGTGGCAAAAGCCAGCAGAGGGAGCACGAGTTAACCTCAGCCACCCACTGGAATAAATTCAATGACGCTCATTCACAAGCAAGATCGTTTGTCTGATTCAAACCTGCACATTAAACATGCAAACCAGACACAGCCTTCCCTCAACGCACCAAATATAAAGGTGGAAGTTTCAGGTACTATAGCAGATAAGTTATCTGATAGCATTTGAAACGGCTCCCAACTCAACATAAACATGAGCAGGTATTTGCCCTGAATTCTGTATTTTATTGAAAATCCTACGCACAGGATTCCTCAGGAGCAGATACTTTTCTGTTGTCTGCTGAGGTTAGTACAGGCAAGCGGTATGTCCTGTTCTTTATCACTCTGGCAGAAAGATGTCAGTCAGAATGAAGCAACATTTACATTATTATCCAGCTTGTTCTCGCTATCTAAAAGCCCAATCTCCGCTTTCATTACTGCAGAGCTGCAAATATTTTAAGGTAGTCTGGCTCTCCTCTACACCTCTATTCACTTAATACTAGAAAACAACTGAAAGGGGCTTTGATGAGGAGTTGTGTCATCATACAAGATGTATTTTTGTGGTTTGGTAACACTTCTATATATTCACCATGGTGCAAATGCAGTGCCATAAACAAATCTGCGTATTTCAGCACGTGACAAGGAACAGCACCACAGTACTGCAGGTGAACCAAACCCAGGAAATAAACAGAGCCCCTAGGAGGATATGAGAGCCATAAATCAGTATCAGAACTGTGTTCCCCCTCAGGGTGGCACAGAAAAATTACGCTTCACACTGGATGTTCTGAAACACTATTGAAGAGAGATTTGTGGAATTGTGAGCAAAGCACTTGGATCATGTTCTCTACAGACACCTTCCTCTCCTCACACGAGTTCCTACTCAAGTAGTAACTTCCATGTTGGGAAGGTCCCAGAATGCCCATCATGGAACATGCCAGTTAGTAAGATCACTGCACTTGGATCTCCCTAGGAAAATAGTGAAGACTTCCTTAAGCATTAGTTTCATTCCAAATGCACTGATGCAATTCTCTGCAACATTCTACCAAATCCTTGTGAAATCATCATTCAGAGAAATATCTTTATTTCAGCTTTTGGCTTAGACTACTTTAGAAAAAAGAAACCAGTATTAGAAGTGGAAACAGAAGAAAAGGGCCGCTAATTTTGTAATCAAGCAAAACACAGCTCCCAAGAAGTCAGTTTGCTGAACCTAGGGGAGTCATGTTCCCCAGGATCAGAATTCATGCTCAGCTTAAGGACCATGGATAGACCATTTAGAAATAATGGAACAGAAAGCCTACAATAAGGGACTATCTAAAGAAATAAAAATTAACAGGATGTTGTCTAAGAATTTTTTAATTCCTCGTAAGGAATAACACAATTTTACTTTTCCCTGCATTAGAAGATTAAAAAATCACTACATTCTGCAGGAACTAACTGTGACCCTGTCCAATTGTACCAAGCAAAAGCCAGATACTCTTTTAGATCTTACAGTCTAGAAAATCTAAAACACAAAGGTCTAAACCAGTCCAAAATAAAGCTTTCATTTCAAAGATGCAGAAGGGGTATTTGAAGAAGAGCTCAGGCGTGTGAAAGTACTCTTGCACTCTAAAGTAAAAATATACCAATTGTGGCAGTTTTCTTACCATTTTAGATTTTTCAACCTTAAAATTACCACAACAATCCATATTTGTTTTACTGGTTTTTTTCTTGACTGAAGAATCTTTTGATAATCCCTTTTCACTTACTTGCACGTTATTTAAGTCAAATAGAAAACAAAGGGAAAAAAATGAAAGCTGTAGCTCTGAAAATACACATTCAGTGAAGATTCTCGGATCAGGACACATCTGTACAACTGCTGAAAGTCAGTAACTGAGGAGCTTTTGTGTCATGAGTGAGATAAGCACTCCACGGAAGGCTCCTATTCCTGCAGCAAACACCCCCCACCTTCAATCCTGGAAAATATAATTCTTTTAAAAAATTCAAAGGTATTTCTGTCTGCTGAACCAGATGCAACAATTTCCTTACAGAACTTCTCCTCTTGCTTCTCTCTTGGCAATTCAGATATGCTACAGCACTAGTAATACTTCCAAAGCCTTCCTTCTGAACCAACTCCTTCGCACAGATTCAAGGGAAGAAACAACCCCAAAATTAAACAGAACAAAAAACTCAGAACACCAGGCATTATTCTGTAAGCACATTTTGCTTATGTGACTAAGCAGAAGCTTCTTGTAAGCTCAAGGTATGTTAAGTTGCCTTTCTAATAATGTTGTGCTTCTTCTGAAGCCAGAAGAAGAAACTATTAAAGAAATTTGAGTAGAAATGCAGAGACATTTGGAGCTGCCTTAATCCTACCATTCTGAAAAGCATGCCAGACTGAACAGAGAAGAGGTAGCTCTCCAAGGCTTAGCGGTTCACTTTAATTTGTTTTCTTTTCCAGTCAAATGAAAATTGACTCTCTCTACAATGTCACTCACCATTCAGTGGAGAAAGTCTGAGGAAGTGAAGTCAGCAGTGCCAAAAACTGAAATATAAATACATCTAGCATTTCTGGATTCCTCTTGGAGGTTTTGTTCCCCAAGACAGCTATTCAGTTACAAAAATACACAATGAAGATCCCTGGCTTTTAAAGGACTGTACTTAAGATAACTGTTTTTCTGAATAACTTAGGTTAATTGCAGAGGAAGGGAAAGCAGATGGCTTTTCAAAACTTAAAAGGAGACAGAGAACATGCACAAGTTTACCCAGATATCAAAGATATCATTTCAAGCGTCATGAAGCAACTGAGAAATTTTATATCTTAGGACAGTGCTGATCCAGTTTCTCTGGCTTTTAAACACTTCTTGAATATGACTTGCCCTATTTTTACTGTCATCCCCTCTGTGAAACAGGAGCCAGGGTTTATTTGTCTGTGGCCACATCTCCATTAACAAGCACTGCAGCCTAACACAGGAATGGTACCACAGAGGGAAAAACAGTGTTGAGGAGCAGCCATCCCCAGCACACACTGCAGGACAGGGAGGGGAGAAGAGACTGACTTTGGACTAGTCCCCGCCAGGTTTCTCTGACTGAACACACACTGGCTACTGAAGGGCAGCAAGAGTATGCCAGGAACATGTCTCTTAAATTAGTCTCATCCAGAAGGAATCCAGTTTGTGCTCCAAAAGCTCTCCACAACACAGACCAAAGCACTGTAAGTGGGCATGTTCAGAATGTTAGCTCCAGAAATGTAGTCCCAAACTGACAAACACACATACTAACACAGCCACATCTTGTGGATCTGTGGGGACAATTTCTCAGAGTAACACTGGAACAATCTGACTGCATTGCTCAAAACCACTCTCCCTGCCAAGGCTGCAAAGCCCAGACAAGAAGTGCCAGAACAGCCTCACTCAAGAACAAAACAGTTGGTATGGAGAACAGATAAATAGCCGAAAAGAGAGACTTTGCAAGAGGGACTTTGCAAAACAAAGAAAATATATCTAAGAAACACATACACCAAAACAAACAAAAACCCCCCACCCTTCTAAACAAACACTCCAAACCCACCACCCTCAATAAAACCCACAACCCAGTAAACCCAACCAACCCAGAGAGACAGCTTCTCAGAAAACACAAACAGGAGGTAATTCACTTCTGGGTCACCACAGGAGCAAGAGGTCCAAGACCCCTTAACCAAAATCTCTCCTGGACAGTAATATAGCCTGGATTCCTACCAGTTATCATGCTACTGGGAATTAGCATGCTCTTAGTAGTGACATGAAAAGCAAGCAGCTCCAGAAGAACCACAATTTGCAGCCTAGTATACTAAATTCCTAAACCTTTCCTATTCTCCAAGTCTTATTTTCTTCTCCATAAAGGTTCCTGTTCAGAGAACAGTTGGCAGAGAACAGAGAAAGAATCTCCAGTCTCCAAATTCTTCTGCTGGATGCTCTCATTTCCTTCCTCAAGATGGAATTATGATACTGAAGAAAATGGGACAGATACTAATTTGGGCTTGTTCCCACTGCTGTTTTCTACTCTGGAGATAGGTTTTATATATATATTTATCTATGAATGTAAAGATTTCAACTGTAGTCCTGTAACTGAATAGCTTTCTGATAAATTCCATTTTTTTCTCCTACTGGAATTAAAAGATAAATTAAGTTATTCCAAGAACTAGCAAGCAGACAACAGCACTACAGTCTGAAGCATTTGAGTTAGTGACATTTGTACAAAAACCACTTGCTAGGCAGATGAAGAAAGATGGGCACTTCTATAGATATTTAGTACACTGGAGTATCATGGTAATTAAGGTGGTAATTAACACAAGTTTGAGACAGTGATGCTCCCAGTTTACATACCTGCACCAATCATGGTGATTGGAGATTCTATATATATCCATTCATCAGTATATATACCAGAGTGAACAAAGATAAGTCCATCAAAATGAGCTTCTTGAACTCCACCAAGAGCATCCTCAATGGTATCATAATACTAGAAGAAAAGGGACAAATTTAGAGTAATGTCCACTTCCATTTATACAGATATAGAAGTATTTTTAAGAACGGCTTTAGAAACATACCAACATATTTTCTCTTCCTTTGTATCTTGCAGGATTACTGTAGAAGTGTTCAGCAAAACCTGGCTTTACGTGTGCTCCTTTGTACTGAAACAAGAAGAGTTTGTGATAAGCTTGTAGACAGGTGGGCCTGAACCAATTGTCAGGAAATCGACTAATTCCCTAATTAACAAGCCATTTGCTGATACCAGTTTGTCCCAGGAAGGAAGGATCATATACTGACCTCCCACTCTAGGCACACAATTTGAAATTACAACACCAAAAAATGTCTGAGCCTAAGGGGGAGATGAACTAAGCCAAGAGTCCAGCTACTTACACAGCCAGAGGCCTCAAAACTGACTGAAAAGCTTCATACACTTGAAGCATTCCACAAGAGCTGCCCTTATGTCCATCTCTTGATTTCCTAGCAGCTTGCCACAAAAAGTGCATTTATTTGGTGAGGAAAAGAGAATCCCATACCTTCACTTGTTTGAATACTAAACAAAGAAGTCAAACATTTGTCCTTAATGCATTTCAGAAATTCATTAGCCAACAACACATGGCATAGTGTGATACACTCACCTCGGTGTTTATTTCCCTTACTTTTTTTTCCTATTATCATGCCCAGCCATTTGTACAATACCTTTGAAATTTTACATTAGAGGTGCAATCATATCCCTTAGAAAAGATCTGTTTGCCTCCAGTCAGGCCAGCCGTAAATCACTATTTAGACCAAGTGCTATTATCAATATATGTTTGGTTCACCAGAGGAAGATGCACATAAATCTGATAATCAGCACACACACACTGGTCTAGTGTGATACGACAACATCTTTCAAGTTGTGAGTCTCAGACCATGACAATCTTCTACACAAAATTTCAGCGATGCAAAACACAACTCAGAAGAGCTGGATACTCAAGGACTCCACTTTACCATGTGGTGTCTCCCTAAAGCGTGCCTCAAAACAGGAAATAACTTCTGAATTCACCCTACTACACAACACCACAAGGATCTTAAAGTCTAAACCCAAGATAATTACTGTTGTCAGCCACATTTCAGAAGTTGGTGTTTTTACTTTTATAAATACCTTTACATTTGAATAGAAATGAATAAAATTGTTACCAGCTGCTGGAAGCTTTCTTTCCAGGGATTTGGATGTTCATATTCTTCTGGATTAATCTGATAAAATTTACCAGGTTCAGGATGCATCATTGGACGAGTGTACTCAAATACTTCCATATACAATCTTTTCCTGAGCAGAAGAGAAAATTAATGCATTTCTGATTACTCTTCCATTTTAATATAAAACCGAAGGCTAAAACCTGGGGTTTTTTTCAAAGAGAATTTGCCAGTCACAGTGACAGTGAATACAACCAAGATCAGTACCTACCACTTAAAACCAATTTTTTGTTGCACTGATTTCTGTGTTATTCTGACAAAAATTTCATGTGTTTTACAGTCCAAGAGAAAAAGTTCTCAACATGCAATTTTAATGAAGAAATTTAAGCAGTTACACTACTTGTGAATCAGACTCTGTGTTAACTACAGCATTGCTTTAACACTTACAAAAGCTAGTAGTACAAGTATAACAAAACTTAAGACCAAGTGTGCCACCACCTCTTCCTCACCTTGCCAAAAAAAGACTGGAAAATGCATTCACTGAGAACAAGTGATGCACTGTATTCCAAAAAGAGTTCATCAGTGAACAAATTACAGTAGTTTAAAAGGAAGAAAACGGCACACAGCAGTTGGATTCTTTTCAGTAGTGCCAGAATGCAAATAATTGCAGTATCTGAGCCTGCTGATATTAAGCCCAGACTTACAGGATGCCACTGAATCACAGAAGTTGTCATTCATCTCACAAGACACCCCCAAAGCTGTCTTTAGGACAGGAAAAAAGGGTTAGTTCTGTGATGTTATTTTATTATTTTTCTTTTAGTCTTAATCTTTACTTTTGAAACAAAGCACCTCAAGAAACATGTTGGTTTTCTCCCTTAAAAAAAAAAAAAAAAAAATCATACATTTGGATCCCATTTATTCAAACTCTCAACAACCCAGGAGTGGACTCATATGGGGAAAACAGCCCAAATATCCAACCATTAAAAAAAACAAACAAAACTCAAACCAAACCAAAAACCCATTTAAGTAACACTAGACAAAGCTTGCATCTAAGTTTCAAGAAATATTTTGTTCCTTCTGTGTGAAGTAACACAATCCCTATAGTAGCCTAAAAAAGGTTAAAGGGGGAAGAAGGAATAGCAACTGAAAGAACTAATTTTTTTAAAGCAGGCATTGTTTAACTAGTATCCACACTACTAGAGAATCAAGTTTTACTGCTTAATACATATAATCAGACATCCATAAGTAAGAAATAATGCTTAACTACACCAGACATAATAAAATACAACTGGTTTTACTTCAACTAATTGTAACCAACACTTCAATTTTTCTATTGTACTGGCATCTTGAGCAGCACATCTAGTATTTCTCAAGATAATGAGGAATAGCTTTTCACTTACCACAAAATTGGATCATTAGCCAGCTCACTGAAGCGTTTACACACACAAGCTGCTCTACAGAGATCCTGCTCCAGCAGATAGGAGAAGATCTTTAGAACCACTTCATCTGGCAACTTCTCCTGAAGATATTGTTCTGCAGGTGCTGCTATTAAACAGTAATCAATACAAGGTTATTGACATATTTAGCAAACTCAAATTCTGACTGCAAAAGATTACCAACTTGTCACTCAAAAGATTTCCATTTAAAATGCCAATTATCTCAAGGCAGCCTTTTTAAAAAGCATGTTTCTTCTAAAACCAAAGGCAAAAAAATCCACTAGAAGTTATGGACTTCGAGTCCTCTTTTCACACTTCATAGTTCACCTTTTCTGTTGGAGGAATCATTCTGCAAACAAGTGCAGACACTAACAGGCTACTGTGTATGTTCCAGATATGCTGGCTTCTCACTGCTATTAGCTTCATTGTGGTTCAATTAACCCACATTATCCATACAATAATAATAATAATAATGCAGTCCCAAAGCCAAAATGTCTGCAAATGTTTTCAAACACAAAAGAATTTAATCAGAAATAGTCACTGTCTGGAAAAACTACTAGGATGACTTCCTTGTTCTCCCACAATGAACACATTATGGAAAGAGGGCATCTGGGATGTAGGAAACCAATAGCCAGCAAGAATTCCAAAGTCTCCTCCTTCCTCTTACTCCCATTTATGTTCTTTCTTTTAAAATGAAAAATCTAAACCAGAAGAAGTATTAGTCTTGCCAGATGCATTTCTTCAGAGAGGCTGGAGAAAGCTGTATTCCCACGTCACTGTGTGGAGACAGGAGTGTACTTTGTTAAAACCCTGCTCTTGGGCACATGGACACTCCACCAACAACAGCTCCTTTGGGAAAGCCCTGCCTGCAGTTTTCATTCTCACCAGACCTTCCTGGGGCAGGAATCCTCAAAGCAGGCAAGTTTTACCTGCAGAGGTCACTTGTTTGGCTAGTGCCTTCAGGATCCTTTCCAGATCCCAAAGGACCAACCACACAGAGCAGCTCCCAAAGTTTAGAGGATTTGTAAAATCCTGCCTGCTAAATTTATGGCACAATTACAATCATGTAATGCCCCTCACCTTACTTTTTCTTAGAACATATGAGCCTAAGGAACAATAGGATTGTCATTTTGGCTACTACAAGAAGTCTACTGGAGTGACCTTAAGAAAGATGACTTACTAAATATGATGGAATAACATTCTGAAAAACAGTATCCATGTGAGATTTCATATATAAACAAAACAAACAGGCCCAGGATTCCCCTGGGCAAGGCAGCACAAAGAAATGTGTTATTTCTATCTGTAAGAGGGATAAGACAGGAACTGCTGGGACCAAACTGTGGCTTTTTTACCCCCCCATAAACTGGGATCTGCAGACCACCTCACCAGAACCTGTGTACTATGACAGAATGAATTAGAGCTGTTTTTCCAGGGTGTCATGCTTACATCCCTGATCAGACCAGGCAGCAGAAATTCTGAAATATTCCAGAGTGTGCAGCACCTTTCTCTGAACGTGTTCCTTGTTGCGCCATTGTATGAGCATCCCTTTAGTGATTCCAGAATACCAATTTCCTCTTAGATGCCAGAGGAGCATTTATGCAGTTGGCAGCTGCTCATAGCAGTATCACAGTTTGCAGCCACAAACTACAGGTACATGCCACTTCAACCCAACAAAAATCTATGCTGTGCCGAAGTGGTAAGTGCCATCATTTCACATGCCCACAGCTACTTGCTCCGACACTATCCTATCCTCCTCCAGAATTATTTTATGATCAGCTCCTTGCTGTAGTTCATTGCAAGCTACAGGACTGCTAGCATGGGACACAAGGAAAGAGATTGTAATGAATGCCCGGAAGTTGGCCAAGACAGTTCTCTTCTGTAACAGCATTATTAATGGCAGATTACAAAATTACTTTTATTCAAGAAAAAACAAAATAAAACAAAGCCTTATGAGCCAAGCTGAAGCCAGTAAGTTGGTGAAATTTATGAAATGCAAGCAAGTCTCTAAGGGCCTTCTGCTCAAGAAACACTTGGGGAGCTCGAAGTCTGAAGAGCGTAACAGCAGCCTGTAAGGGGAACATGGTTGGCTTCACAAAAAAATGTTACATGCACTATCAATGCTGGTTTTTAAAAGGTCCTTTTCCACTGCAAATATAAAGGGTCCTCCCTGTGTCAAACAGGCAGGAGCAGTTCACTCTACAGTCCTAATTACTCTTGAAATGTATCACAGGATAATTGGACATTGATTCTGAATTAATCTTTTTCTGGTAGCTTTCCAGTTAGATGTAGTCTTCTAATGTCTTACTGAAAGCTGAAATGTTGTACTGCAGATGCAAAACAGTAAATCCTCCCAAGTTTTCCATGATCCGTCTTTTAACACACAAATCCCTGAGGCATACAATTTAAGCAGTTACTTCCATAAACAACGTGCATGGCTTTTTCTTCCTTTATCTATGGTAGGACCTTGAATAATGTTTTATTGAATGGGGAAGCTCACTAATACAGTGCCTTCCCACTGCTCCAAAGTTCATACTCCTGTTTTCCTCCCTAGGCTCTATTTCAAAATTAAAATTGAAATCCAGATGTGTTTCCTTACTGCAAGGGACAAGAACCAACTTTGAGAAAGTGTCAAAACACTTGATATAAAAAAAAAAAAAAAAGTAAAAAATTTAAAAGCCTCAATAAAACTCCTTGCCCCTGCAATTTTTCAAGTTGCATTTACGTGGAAACATAAGCACTGGTTTCAAAATGAAGATGACAATTTTACAGGTGTTTGCTATCCTCACTCAGCTTTATCTAAAATCCTGTAGAAGTGTGCAATTTAGTTTAAACTGCCCTTCTGCTCAATTACACAGGGGTTGATTTAAGATTTTTCCACTCAAATCACTGATAAAGTGATTACCAGGTGAAATTCTCCAGTATAATATGAAAAAGCTAATTTGCTTCTTAATGTGAAGACTTTTCTCTGTATCCAAGAGAGACCTACATGCTTTTGTTCTATCAATCCACATCTTGAATATCTTTTAGTAATGTGTCAAAGCAAGGATACAATCAATGTGTTCTTCATCTGTTTACAAAAATGAGCCAAAACAGTTTTAAAAGGCTTGTCTGGCCACCAAATCAGCAGCATTTATATGCTCCTACTCCTGACAGTTTCATGCCTATTGATGAAGGTAATGTACAAAATGCATACTCACATTAAAAGAAACCCTACCAGTTTTCCAAATAAGTGTCCAAACCAGACAAGAATAAAAATAAAAATGAAGTGCAAGAGGTCATCACCAATCTTTATCTCTGCCCTAATGTAAGTTGACAGTTGAACTATTTATGATTTAGTAAGCATTAATATACTGCACATCTGAAAGTTAGAAACACAGCTAGTTATGTCATTCAGTTTCCACAGGACATGCATGAAGCTAGTTCAGTTTCAGTTTTGATAATTTAGCTGATAGGGACTAGTAAAGTAATACCAAGACAGAGCAGGGAAAGCTGCCTGAAAGTGAATTCCCTTCTTTGTACTAAGACCAAGAATGACATCCCAAGAATACAAAATTGTAAATTATGTCTTATATAGTTGCATTTTTTGTCCATTTTAGTGGAGAAGATGGAGACAAATAACTTTTGCTCCATAAGGATGTATTTAGTAAAAATCTTTTCTTGTTAAGAAGCAGAAATATGTCAGAAACATAGCATGTATTGTTCTTGGGAAAGTATCTTAGGAAATCAATAGGGAAAGAAAAAAATCAATTAAAAAAGTCAACAAGTTCTGTAAACTACGAGTTATGCATGTTCCTGGTGTACAGAACAATCAGTGAGTGAGCCAGTAACCTCGAGTCTGAGAATGTACTGCAAATCCATAGTTCAGTGAAAAGAGAAATTTAAAATAGCAACACTCCCAGCAGAACTAACTCTGAAATCTGTATTAAAATACACGTTTTTCCAACTCCTGGCTCCACTCCAGTTGGAAACTAGTTGACTGGCATTTCTCCTTTCAACTTTGCTAAATTTTCCTCAACTCAGAGTCTGTACAACAAGGAATGGTTTACCACCAAGAAATTTTCCTGTATTTCTAGTCCCATGCCTTCATTTCATCTACAGTTCTAAAATAAACAACTGTACAGCCCAGATGACAATACACAATCACCACTCATGACAATCCAGAAATCCTCATGCTTTCATCTCAGTTACAACAGATACCATTACCAATGCAAAAAAAAAAAATCCATGAGGTGAAGGGGGCTGTGTGTTAAGATAAATCTCACCACAATCAATACTTGTACAAATTTAGAGGAATCTCTTAGAAACTCAACAGGGAGAATAAAATGTAACTGTCACCCATACCAGGAAAGAATTAATAGAAAATGGTTTGAGGAGGACACTCCCTTCTTACATTGCAACTGGTTTGAACACAGTCTTAAAAGTAAAATTGTAAAATCACTGTTTACAACTGTTCCTCTGTTAACTCCAGGCTGGAGAAGCCTCCACAACCCCCGTACTTTCCCCACATGAGCTCAAGAATCCAACAAATGGAATGCACAGCGAAAGCATGGAGAATTCCTCTGGAAATCAGTGTCATTCATGTGGTAAAGTTACACACTTTGACTAAAGAGAAGAGGAAAAGTAAAAGCACAATGAAGAACACAGCAAAAAAATGACTGAAATGGAAGAAAAACTAAAAACTGTCAAGAGAAACAGTCTGTGACAAGAAAACTCTGCACAAGGCTCAGAGAGCAAATCAGGAAATTAATCAATGCAAAATGATACAGGTTGATGTCCAGTTGGTTCTGGCTATTTCAAGAATATAAATCTGATTTTAAATGGTTCTTGAACAGCTGCTGAAGTTAAGAGATGATCAAAAAGTGGGAGAATAAAACAAAGGGGGGAAAAAACAGAGAGCTCAAGAGACAAACACTATCCTGTGGAGAAGATGATAAGCCAGAAGGAGCAGACCTCAACAGAAGCAATGAAAACAGACCTAAAGCCTTGTGCCAGCTGCCCAGTTTTAATTCACAATATTAAGGGAGACGTGGACTAAGTAAAAGGAGAAGCAAGAAAAGCAGGAGAAACCACATCGATGGGAGCTGGCAAGCAGTGGTGTTGATTTTCCAGGTAAAAGTGACAGCAGATCTCCTGGAACTAAACAGTGTGTCAGGAGACAAAAAAGAATAGAAGCAGAGAGAGAGAAAAACTACACAGAAAACAGACAAAGCAGGGGGTGTGTGTCTGTATATACCTACAAATTGCATGCACCAAATAAAATACACACACAATATAGTTATACGTACATGTATAGGATGTGTGTCTATTATACAATGTACTGTATATGTGTGGTATATGTGTATTTTTATTTACAAACACAAGAAGTCTCTCCCTCTCTCCACAACGGAGTGCTGATGACATACCCAAACTTCCCCTAAAAATGCAATGAAACAATGCCATCTATATGAGAAATGGTAAATAAGGCACCATTGCAGCATTACTGCTCCTAACAGTAGCTTAGATACAACTACACAGCACTGTGAGAATAAAAAACAACCAAAATATGCCTGCAGTGAAGCAGACAGAACAAAGAATCAGTCTGTAAAAATTCTGATTTAAATAATGCTACCAAATTTGAAGCTCAGAACAAGCCTGTAGTTTTGTTTTGGTTTTTTTTTTTTCCCACTACTGTTTCTTAGTTGGAGAACACATGGAAAAATAGTTTGGGGACAATGTGTGGGGGAGAATGTGTGATGTTAAAACACCTCTACTCCTCCCTCACACACTTTTTTGTACAGAAGTTATTACCTGATAAATCCTGGGATTTCCCAGATACTCTAGCACGTTTTGCTCGGTGACCAAAATTTTCAGTAGCTGAAGTAGAAGCACCCTTTAATGAAATAAATAAGAATTAGTTCAGTCATTAGATAACTTAAGAAAATTACTAACTAGTTTCATATTCTTGAAACAGTAAAATTTCCTTTATAAGTCAAACTGAGGAAGTTACCTCCATACTGCTCTTTGTAGGACAAGCTGTTCTTTTAGGTAGAAGAGTTTTTCTGCGAAGTTGGTATGGGCTGTTTTGTGCACCAGGACCTGATTCTTCTGCAACCATATCTGCAGGTACATCATCATCTGCAAACAAAGAAAGAAATTCAGTAATTAGAATGGTATTTTTGCTTTATACCAGTAAAATGCTACAGAAATTTTCAGGTAAGTACACAGTCAGAAGGGTGGAGAGGGAGTGATAGAGAATAGAGAACTTCTAGAAAAAAAAAAAAAAAAAGACAGAATATACACAGCACACAAAAGCCCACATGAGAATCGAAGTTCCTTCATGTGTACTTTTGCCATACACATGCAGCTACACCAAAAGCAGCTTAAGAAAAACCAAACAACCAAAAACCCAGGCTTCTGGTTTCTCTGCAAGCATTTAATTCATTATGCTAATTCAATCACCTCATTACTTTGAATTTTTTTGCCTAACACTATCAGCAGAATGAGGAACACTGAAGTGTCAATTATTAACTCGATGTTATCAAGAAATCCTTTAGTAAACATAGCACTTAGTACAAAACTGAAGACTGAGTTTTCCTCAAACATTTTGGGAATAGCTCAGGCCAGCACACAAAACCTTCTGTAAAATGGAGGTAGCTTTAAATACATATATTCTCTTCACCTAAATTACACTTGAAGAAGTAAGAGCATATTTTCTCCCTGCCCTTTAAAAAAGAAGTGCAGAAAGCGTCATGAGTATAATTTTAAAGGTTTTGATTCATCAGTTTCAATTTTCCCTGTTCATATATTTATGGAACATACTTGAAACAAGTAAGAAATAATTACTCATTGCTGCATGCCCTATAACTAACACTACATTATAAAACTGCAAGAATTTTAAGAAGGCTAGAACAAAAAGCAGCTAGAAAATAAATTAAAACCAGCTCCACTAAAGTAAAAGGTATAGTTTCTGCAGACACTTAACTGTGAGAAAACAATTTGGCATTTCCCTTTTCATTTTAACTGCCTTTTTCTTAAACTGGGCAAAATGTGATGTGAAAGTAATTGCCATAAAAGCAATGCCACAGAGCCAGCATTTTTCCTGAATATATTAGGCTGAAGAAACTAATGCAAAAAAAATCCACAAAAAATAACCCAGTGTGCCACCAATAAAACTCCCCTACTCTTCCAATACTACAGCAGTCTGTTTAAAACACAAAGCAATGCAATTCTGAAATGACTCACTCACATTTCAAAATCTTAATCTCATGATTTTCCTAAGGGTTTCTGGTTCGGGATTTTTTGACATAAATTACAAAACACTGTGCTTACACTGGATTATACATACCATGCAGCCTGAGCTGCTACATCAGTGAGAAAAAAAACAAACCCCCAAACTATTTTTCCCCTTTCTTACCAGATATTTATAAACTGCAACCTTGACATGTACCATTAGAGATCACAACCCTGCCACAACATCCAAACAGAGGACAGAAGCTGGTGCGAAGATGAAGTTTGTGATGTGTACAACTCGACAGAGGCACCTCAGAGCAATAGAGGAAAGCTTCATCAGCTCATTAATCCACCTGAAAATTTACCTGCAAGTACCTCCATGATCAGCCTTCAGCCAGGTCCAGCTGAGCACAGCCACAAGATCACATGACTGGGAAGAACCACCAGCCCTTTTGCAGCAACAGCACAGGTTTTTAAGGACAGACATGAACTGAGAAACTTCTATCAAGACCCACTGCTTTTTAAAAGAGAGCCACCTCCAAAACTTCAGCTGGAAGCTGGCTCACACTCCCTGTCTGCTGCTTCCCAGGCACACCTCACATCTGACCACTTCACTGCCTAGGAAAGATAAGTATTTGTGAATTATGCAAAAAGCCTAAAGGACACTTCTAGATGAACTGTAGTGAAATTTCCTGTGAAGGGGTGTCTGGCCCAGCATGGGGATCACAGTCTGTAGGAGGTCAGTGACCTCAGAGCACACTCATGGTTCAGTCACTTGGTTTTACCCATTTCTTGGCATCTCTGATCAGAAACACCCTCACAATTTAACAAAGTAGGCAGAAGACAGAAGCCGCTACAGGAGAGCTCCCAGCCTTTCCTGGCACACCAGAGCAGAAAAGGCATTGTAGGTGTGAAACAGGCCCTGCCAGGAAGAATTCAGGCACCACCACCAGCCCCAAGGCTCCCCACAGTAAAACACCCAAATGTACTCAGACTCTGCAGCACCGATAGATTTTGCAGCCCTTGTTTCTATTTTAGATTTGATACAGTCACTATGATTACTGTTGCTAATATTCCCCAGGAGCAACCTGGGGACTCTGAGCGTACTGTCTCAAGCCCCCACTGCTCCCCTATTTTGCATTGAAGACACAAGATGACTGTCAGAACAGCTGGGATTTTCCCCCTGTTCTGGATGGTCGGTACAACAGTTCAAAACTGCCACATGAAACATGGCAAGAGCATAATAAGTAAAGATAACAGAAAAAAAAAAGAAAAAAAAGAAGGCAAAGTAGAGAATTTTGATCTCTCAGTAGGTGATGAAACGGATAAACCCCAATCAGTTCTTCAGAAGAACACCCATGGAGGCCACAAAGGACAAAACGTATTACTGCTGGAAAGAGAAGGCAGAAGCCTGTGGGGAAAAATGGAAGGAAAGGTCAGTTTGGCTCAAACACTGAAAGACTGGCTAAGCAGAAAAGAAATACATTCCTTTTCTTGCAGTGTGTTTAGGAAGATGGCAGGAGTCCCACTCAAAGATCACTCTTCTAGCACAGATGACGTTAAGGGGTATGTACACATTCACAGCAGGCATCAGAAGAATTAAAATCTTCCTTTTTCCATCTGAATAGCAAAGATGAGGGAAGGGTACCACGATGTCTCTCACCAGCATTTTTTGCCACACTTCTGAGGGGCTTCTGCACAGATTTCTGACACTTCAGGAATAACAACTGATCCTGTTTTTGCAGATGCAGCCTGTGTAGTCACTGCCAAGTGAAACAGTACCAGAAAACCTGAAGGTCTTGAGTGACCTCTTAGAGCAGCAGCCTTGGTGCTTGGTTTTAGCCTTCCAGACGCTCCCTGTAAGCCCTGAACGGACCAAAGCAGCTACACTGGGAGCCTTCAGAGAGACACTGCTCACAAAGTAACACTTCAACACAGCACATTGCCCTTCCCTGAGCAAGAAAACACTTAGAACTGACACCAAGAGCTCTATTTAGAAAATCCTTCCCAAAAAACCACTGAAACATACACTGGCTTTAGAGCAGAAATATCTATTTTAAAATACAGAAGCTCAGTGCCTACAAAATATTTTGAAAAACCCCATTTTAAAGTGTAACAGTATCAGGCAGTAACATACATAAAAAGGATTATAATCACATTTGTTGATGATAGAAGCATAAAAGTCAATAAATAAATTTGGAAGAGTGTGTGTGTAATATTAATACCATCATACAAACACCTGCTGAAATGACTGCCAGATGCTGTCACAGTTTTAACCAAGTCAATATGTTTGCTGTTTTTAAGAGATTAAATTAAGCTGAGTCTGCTCTCAAATAAAAATATTTACCCGAATATTTTACACTAATTATATTGTATAGTAAGATAAAATAATTACAAATAAAATCATGTTTACTGAACTTTGTGACGCTGACGGGTCAAAATCTAAATTTAAATTCAGAATTATCTCATCCCATAGTTCAAAACAACTCATGAACCTGAACCATAACACTATGAACTTTAAGACCCACAAAAGACCAAAAAGGACAAATACGTTCAGGAGGAAAAGAAGAAAAATCTGCCAGTTCTGCCAACTGCTGTCAAGACTGCTTTGTATTTCCACAGATGCTGTGGAAGTGAGTACATTAAAATAAAGAAATAATAAAATCATAAAATTGACTTCTTTTGTTTCATGAAGACATAAGTTACAGAGAAGTGACAAATTGTTGTCAAGAGCTATTTATTAAAAATACACATATCTAGGTCACTTCCAGAGAAAATTTATCATGCCCACAACACCTCTTCCAAAACGTGTGCACGTGGTTTCATTTCTACCTTATTATATGTGTTCAGTTATTTCCAAAAAGCACCTCAAAAAAAAATTACAACTGTAAGGTTGATAAATTCTTTAAAATAAAAAGAAAAAACTTTAAATCCCCCCAACAGACTCATCATAAAAAAGAAAAAGGGGGGAGAGGGTCCCAAGGGAGGCAGCTCATACACTAATCTGTAGAGCTTGATCACTTAAACTTTCACTCTGCAACATCTCATTTTTGTGCTGGTTTTCTCTACCTTCCCCAAATGGGGCAGGAGGAGCAAAACAAACCAAACAAAAAGATTTGTAGTCAAGAGAAGCGGGGTCCTGGGGGTGGCAGATATTTCCAAACAGACATAGCACTGAAATTGCTCCTGCAGGCTGGGGGAAGAAAGTGGTAAGAAACATACCCAACCAGTTTTAAAACAGCAAAATCCGTATCAAATTGAGAACAGATCCTAGAAGAGCAGCCCTGAAAAATAAAGTTTCTCCATCCTGAACCTATTTGAATGAATCCATGATTCATCTTGACTATCAAACAATTTCGTTGCACAATGTTTTAAGTAGAGTAAGTACAACTTCAGAATGAAATAATAAACTATTAAAACAAAAAATCACAACACTGTCCATCTTCATAACAAGAAGAAAACATGAGTTAAGCAACTAACAAGTCAACTGATACAGCTCACTTGCTCTGGATAGAGTACATCTTGCCATGAATCTGGCAAAACACTTTCCAAGCAGCCTGCCAGACTGTACGATGACAGCCCCAACTACTTGATTGGATCCACTTCTGGATTAGCTCAAAATTGCAACAGAGAAGAGAGGATGACAAAAGTTTAAGGGAGTAGAGAGGAAGGTACCCCCAGGAGAGCTAACAATGAAGGCAAGTAACTTCCAGGACAGAAATACAAGGCAGCTCTGTATTTGCATGTACTGCAACATCTCTGCAACAAACTGCCGATCCAAAAAACAAGCAGAACACACCCACCCACCATTTTTCTTTAAGGAGCAAGTCTCTGGGAGTGAGCTGTTAAATAAATGCATGTATCAGTAGTGTGACTGACACTCATCCTGTGTCCTTGAAAACATTCCTAACAAGTAGCTGACACTTGAAAGCAGATACAGTACCAAAACATGAAAGATACTGAATATAGAAATTGCACATACTACTCTGTATCTCAGAGCAAAGGTTTCTCACGCCAGTAGAGGCTTTCCTGTTGATTCCAGGCAGCATTTAAGGGTTAGTTTAAACTATGGATGACTAAGGTTGCTTTTGAAATGGAGACCATTTTCTTTTGAGAGCTAACTGAGGACTTCTCTGAAGAGAAAAAAAACACTAGCTAAGAATACCACAACCAAAAAAACAAGTGCACCCCCAGTAACCCCACCCAAAGCCAACAAAACCCCTACAAAACTGAAAGAGATGATATGCAAAGTTCACTTAAGCTCAGATCCAACATGTCCTAAAGGCAGAAGAATTGTGGTGATCCTTTACACCATCCCTTACACAGTCAAAATCCACTTCACTACGGTGGACTTGGGAAAAAAAGTCCAAAAGAAACAGGAGGCATGCATGCAGCTACTCCATTCTTTGTTTAATGTTAAAAACATGGTATTAAAATTACAAGTAGCTGCAATCTCCTTTGCTACTAACATAAAATACTTTAATAAATACTGTGATATATTTCAGTTATTATGGAAAGAAGCCCTGCAGTATTTTTCAAGCATTATCCAGAGCAGCTCAGCTCACAGAAAGGTAAAATCTAAAAGGTAGTATTTTTGCAAGGTTCTGATGGCACTGGTCAACGAGAAAGATTAACCTCTGACTGGAGACAAAGCTGTTTGGAACTGGAAAAGACCCAGCAAGAAAAAGATTGAGAGTCACAACTGCTACTCAGAGTAGCAGGCTCTCAGTTTGGAAAGGGGACAGCCCTAACATTAAAAATGTATGCTTTCTTAAAGACTACAGAAAGATCAGACTTCCTGAATGCCATATGGAATAAAGAGATTCTGCCTTCTGGGAAGCAACAACCAGACACAATAACCATTACTGACTACTAGAATATTTTAAATATACATACAATTTCTTACTGACAAGAAACCGAAGATGTACAACAATATGCAAGCACACAGTAGTTTTTGTAAGAGTATACTGGATAAACAAAAATCGTGTGAAATATCTTGAAGTTTTCATGTATGAAAATTATTTCTTAAATTTAAAGCAGGGAAAAAAATATGCTTAAGCTATAAGCTTGTATAGAGCAAAATTTAAGAAACACACACACACCACACCACCTCCCACCCCAAGAATCGAACAGCACCATTTTTTTGCATCTACATTTTAATCTTTTAAACATCAATACCCAAATAAGACATCTTATTACTCTCTCTCTGGAAATAGGTCGTGCAGTCATGATGGCCTAAAAAGAGCAAGAATAGATCAGACGCACAAACTCTATCTGTATTTATCCAGAAGCTCATGTTAATTTTACAACATATTTAGAAGTATTTTCCACAAGAAGCAAAGCAACTTCTTCTAGCTACATAGAGAGTTTCTTAAAGTTGAGATTATTTCTTAGTGTCATTCTTAGATAAAAGTTAATTTCCATGAGATCCTAGGAATCTGATCTTTTCTCCTCAGCACATTGTGAAGCTCACTACAACAAATCTTCACACAGGTCACTCAAACCAGAGAGACAACACTCCCTGAAAGGTCTGCTAGGTCAGCTGGAACCCCAAAATGCTGCATAGGAAAACACGGCTTATACAGTAAGGCAAAAACTTAAGTTCTTAGAGCTGGCACAAAACAGACTAATAGAAAAGGAGACAACAGGGAAAGATAAACTGGCTGCAAGCCCAAAACTTGTCCTCGTCTATATTTCTTAAAAAATTATCAACACTCACAAACAGCTATTCACATCTTTACACTTCATTCCCTTGGTGTTCACAGTCCAAAACCACCTAGGACAAAAAAACATGTGTGAGCACTAGCTAAAAAACCCTCCAGGTACTATGAAGAATACATTCCTTTTCAGAAGCCAGCAACAAAAAGTGATAACTAGGATTTGATGAAAAATTCTGGTTTCTTTCCACAACTGTGCCCCCACAACAGGTATTTAACATCAGGTAAAGACTGAATTTCTAAAAAAAAAAAAATCATTAACATGCACATTTTTATTAGACATACAGAATAATTGAGCAAGTACCTGCATACTTGAGCTACTTGTTAAATAACTCATTTTAGAGAGTGAAGAAAAAGATCTTTTTCTTAGAACAAGCAGCTCTAATGATCAGCATTAGCATGTAGAACTGATAAAATAGAATTAGAACACAGATTTTTTTTTTTTTTCTGGTATTTTTTTAAATTACATTGTTTTCCCAAACTAATGACAACTGTATTATACCATCATCTATGACATTTCGCAAAGTAATAAACAGCTCTCCAGGTGGCTGCTGTGCAAATATTAAGGGAACTTCCCTCCCTGCTTAATAGGCAGCTTGACTTCTGCTCTGACAAGCTTTCATTGAGAAGGGACAAGGAACCCTTTTTGGATGCATTCCTCATTAAGAAAGCAATACTTTCAAAGTTGTGGCCTTGCTGCATGGTTTCTTGATGCTACACTGAAAAAACTGACCAAGTAGATTTTAGGGTTCAGAAAGACAGTGTTAAGAGCCTTTCATTGTTACATTTCTGAATGACACTAAATAAAACAGATTATTACTACAAGCTGATTTTTTTTTTTTTTTTGCCTATTGTGACTACTGTACTCACTATTCCAAGTAGGACCAATTAAAATTTCTACCTGGCTATATCACTTCAATTTGTTAATGCAGTCAGATGACCAGTCTCAAAGGTCATCTCCCTCTCTGGCTGCAATACAGCAACTTTCATCTCATTAGAAAAGCACAGCCAGTGAGAACAATAAAAAACACTGAAATAGGTTCAACTACTGCAATCTTATTCTGACCCGGAAGATGTTTCTGATCAATCCTCACACGCCAACTTCAGGCAGTACTTCAAGGTGCCTGAACTGAACAAAGAGGTGAGAATGGAATCCTGTGACCAAACCCTTAGAGCCTACAAAAAATTCCAAAATCCCATTTTACCAGGAAGTAAAGTGTCTCTCAGACAGGAATTACAGATTCTCCAACACCAAAGTCACCAGAACATATGAACAGAGGAATTGTGGAACCAGTCACTGGCACTTAAAAAAAAAATAACAAAAAAGGGGCAAACACATCCCCTAGCAAAACAAATAAACAACCAAATAAAGAAACCATCAAAAACATATTAACAAACACAGAGAACTTGCTTCCATGAACAACGATGTCAGTCAAATGGCTGGACACTAACAGGATGAAAACCAGCCTCCAAAATTCAGGAGAAAAATGTACTAACTATCATATGTGGAATTAGTCAGAGATACTTATTTGTGAGGACAGATTATTTCTAATAAGCAGAGAGTAGCTGAGCTATGAAGCAGAAACCTTACCTTCTTTAATTAGACTAAGTCTGGATATTCTTGATACCAATAACTCCTGAAAGATAATTACAAGTTTGTGATTTCCTCTTTGTATTAACTTCTGGCAGCAATTATTTTCAGCCTCACCTCCTTCAGCACTGCTGAAGAAGGAGCATGACACTAGTCACTTCTCTAGTTGAGTTTCTGATATTTTTGAAAAAATTTGGGGCAAACCCACAGTATAGGAATGAGTAAATTCAATGAGAATGCAGAGATTTCACTTAACGCATCCACAATTTACACTTCAAGTTTTCTACAGTCCCTAACTGATCCATTTGCAGAAATTTCCTGTGATCCATAGGAAACCAAGAGAAACATGGCTCCCCTTGAAAGAGCAGTAAAACAATCCACAAGTCTCATTATGAATTAACACTACTGCACCCATTCAAGCATAACCCCTGTAAAACACCATCTCAGGGCACAATCATTTCACCCAATTTTCAGGAAATGAAAGCCTCCCACAGATTTCACTGTCATGAGCCACATCTGCAGAACACTGTTGTAACACAGGCAGAAAAAATACGTGTCTCCTGCTACTAAGAGCAGTAGCAGATTTGGAGATACTTGCCATGCAAAGCCATCTGCCTTCTGTGGACTCTCCATCAGAAGTGACTGACATCTATCAATACATTGGCCCAGCTGAAACCTTATTATGTCAAAGAGCAGTTTTGATGAACCTAAGGAAATTCCTGGTTTAGTGTTTCAGAATTAAAAGAGCTTCTGAAATTCCTAGCATGACAACAAAAGGCACTCAAGGATCTGTCCTGCACTGGCAAAAAGGCTAAGAAAAAAAACAACCAAGATGAAAGGCCAGACAGTTCTTTTTGTGTGCTGGGTTCCAAGGGTATAGTCAGTATTACTTCCTCTAAGAAAGAAGCAAGAGGAGGAAAACTATATTAGTAGGACTTTATAGCTTACTGGGTTTGGCTGTCTTTCTTCCCTACTGTACCAAGCAAAGCTTCCAAGCTGACCATTAGCCTATGAAGAAACAGAAAAACACCAAACAGTCCACAGGAAAAAATCTGGACCTTGTAACCTTGACAGATAGCTGGGAGGAAAACACACCTTGTGCTAATACTCCCCACAATTTTGAATGTTCAAGAGCATGTCTCTAGAAAAAGACAACAGTGCAAACTGCAAAAGGAAAAAAAATATTAATTCTGCTACCTTTTTTGGCTATATCCCCTTACTATTACACTGATACTAAACAAGCACGCTGCTTTCTCCTGCTGCCTTAGTACTACAATCAACATTTACACAGAATTTCAAATTTACAGCTGAAATGAAAAAAAGAACAAAACCCAAAGAAACTCCAGCACGTACACCACCCCAAAGAAACTGTGAAATACCACTATAAGAACAACATAACTAACACAACAGTATCCTGAAAACTTAAATACATTAGACTGAAGAGGAAAAAAAATTCAAAAATCGTTAGTTCTTGCCAAATTATTGTTCTTTGATTCAGCAAAGAGATTCCCTGTTATAAGATATAGTTATTTTTAGCTTTTCAAGAAAGGCTACTTAATGAAAATAATATATATGTGTTTTTATGCCTGAAACATGCACACACAAAAAAAAGGAAATCAAGCATTTCTTAGTCTTGAATTAGTCAAAAATATGTTGTATCTAACATATGTCATAGTAAGGCTGAATTTTGCAAGCCTAACTGTGACAAGGTTTACACGCAGCCAGACTTATCTGATCCTTACTTTGAAAACTTCTCAACGACTGCTCCTATTATTCTATTCCTTAAATTACCAACTCCAAGGTGCCTGTCAAGAGCAGGAAGGCAGGGTTCTGCTTAGGTTCAGGGAAGTAACTGAGAAAACAATGTGTGGAACCATAGCAAATGCCAAGTATCATCGGGGTGCAGGAGGGAAATACTTATTTGCCAGCGTATGTGTTATTAAGACAGGTTAAGAAATCTGTCATCAAACTATAAAACACCACTGAAGTAGTCAACATCTGATTCAAAACTAAATTTGCTAAGAGCTACAATAAAAATAAAGAACTGCTGACAACACCAAATACTGTAGGACTGAGGGCCCACCCAAACACAAGCTGCTTTGAAAAAAAGTAAATACAACACAGAGAACAACTATCATCATTATTCAAACTCTCTACTCTGGGAGATAAAGACTAAATAGCTTTTCTACCAAGTTTTACAATATTAATACATGATTTAAATACAAATTGGAAGAACAGGATCATCTGTTTTCCACTGCCAACATGTGCTGCAAAACAAACATGAGGAAAGCTGGAAAGAAAGTTTTGTATTATATATTCAAGGAAACTGCAGCACAGGGAGGACACTCTGTTCTTCCTTGCCCTGTCGACTAAAGATCTCCTAAACACCCCATTCCAGAAGTTACTGCTCGGGGATATCTGGAGAGGAAAAAAATAATAAAATTACATCCTGATTTTATTAGAAAACCAAATGGCATAGTTTTGATACATTAATACAGTTTTTAGCTTTGTTTTCTCTGCCTTTAAATAGAACTTTTTTCTAAAACCATGTTTATTTTTACAGACACACAGTTTTTTTTCAAACCTAAACCTAAATTCTGTACATGTAAAGTTATCCAGCCCCTTCCACAGCACTGCATAACCAACCACCCCACGACACTCAGCTGGTTTTAACTTCCCTGTTTTCAACTGCAAGGAGAACAGTCTGTCAGATGCTGACTGATGATGTATTTTTGCCATTAAAAGTAGTATCATGCATGAAATGCTGCATCAATGAACTTCTAAAAGCTTTTTTTAAGTAGCTATTAAATTTCCATTAGTATTTTCTATTAACACTCATTTCACATCGTGAGGAGCTGTTAGATATATATATATATATATATATATATATCCATAAACCCATGTGCATTCAAACTTCAGAAACATGTTTTTAATGCACAGAACTACTGATTTTGACACAGGAACTCTGCTTTTGGTGAAACTTCAGAGACTAAAACACCAGCAACTGCAAATGTCAAGGTGTGTGGGTGGTGGTGGAGGGCAAAAATCCGTGTGTGTGGCTGTTAATTATGTCTTTTGGTAACTAATTACACTAATTGCAAATATATTTTTCCTGATAAATTCTGAAGTTAAATGTAATGACTGCATAATTTAAGAGTTTCCAGAATGAGACTTTTTGCAGTGAACACTCTCAAGTTTAAAACAGCTTAAATGCAAGTTTTAAATGTAGATGATGCCCAGTATCTGATAACTATTTTCAACTACTGACAGTTTTTTAAAAAAAATAAATCTAGCTTCTTTTCTCAGTATCTCTCAACTGTTTTTCTTATGGTCCCAATTTGACTAAAGCTCTGTTACACTAAACAATATGGAAATGCCCATCTTTTAAAAAAAGGCCTTATAGATGCCTCCTTGCCAAAAGAAGTAGATGCTTATTATTTCCATTTCAAATTTATTCTTAGCAACATTAAGAGGCAATAAGGTTCAAGCAGAGTAAGCTTGGTTACCTGAGAGCAACCATAAGTCACAAAATTTTTGGTTTTGTCAAAATTGGCCAGAAATACTGAAAGGTTTCAACAGGGTTGTTTTTCTTCTTCCACTGTCTTTTACATCTAGTCTTTTTGTATACTTACAGCAGAATCCTGAAGTTTTCATTTCTTAAACAGGTTCTCCTTCTCACATACCTGAACTCCCATTTTTAGCTTCCCAAATTCTGGGTATGCACTCATTTTAAGACCAGACAGAAGGGGGGTTTTGCCATTTATTCTGTATCCATTTTGAAGGTCTGAGCCACCACACTTCATGCAAATTTGTCATGCCCCACTATGATAAATTTTTATTCAAGAAAGTATTTTTAACTCATGTGCATTAAATGTAAAAGCTGTTTGAACACAAGCAGCAAAAAGCAATGGGAAAACAGTATGGCTGAAGAAGAGCCCAACAAGAGCTCCTTCCATCCAGAATCTCAAAGCCCTTCACTACACACAGTAATCCCTGTGTTGTGAGCCATTGAAAGACAGATTGAAACAGCCATCAAAAAATAATCCTTATGCTAAAAGGCCACAAGGACCTAAAGAGGTTTTAAGAGTAATGTTCTTTCTCACTATGCCAAAAAATCAAAGATAATCCAGAAGTGGCACATTATGATGATCAGTTTTCTCCTTTCACGTCTGCATAGTTGCACCATTGCTCATTGACCTCGAATGCTTTCTCTCAGACATCTACACAAAGCATTTACAGACCAGGATACTTTGGAGAGTCAGTGGACAAAACACATGCAAATAAGAAAGGAACCTATAAACTCATTTTCTGGTTATTTTACCTGTATTTTCTGGGGGTTTTTTTCAAAAGAAAGATTTAAAAAAATTGATCAGAATGTATTCAAAGACGTCAAGATGATGTGCCATGACAGCTGCCCCATGGTGAGGTTCCCCTTCACACCCTGACTAGTGCTGACGATCCCTCTCTCCCCACATTGCCAACGAGCTTATGCAATTTGATCTTGTCGCTTTCAATAATTTTTCGTGTTGATGAAAAGCTAAATATGTACAAACCAGAAGTGTTTTGTGCATATGCACAGCCGCCAAGGCATTCTTCTGGAGACAAATTTGATACACACATAAAAACAAATTGTGAGAGAAAAGTAACAGGTGTAGACACCTGAAACAGTTCTGAATGCTCTGATCCACCAGAACAGATAAACAGCTCTTGTTTAGCCAAACTAATTTTACTTAGTGCATCAACAGATTAGGCGAGTCACAATACCTTGGTTGAAGAGGGCTGCCATTTCACAGTACTAATTTATTGTGGTTTTTAGGTCATCTGACTATATCCTTAAAAGGTTGCAGGAATAGAGTATTAACATTAAAAAGGAACATCATATTACAAACAAGACAGATGGCTGAAAAACTTTCAGATAAATTCTGTGTGATAAATAGTCTTAGAGATAATTATCTCTTCTGCAGGACAAATATTTAAAATAAAACCAAAAACTTCCCTGGCCCAAAGCTCTGGAGAAGTTCACTGAGTTTACAGCGGTAAACAAATAAGGTGAGAAAGCATTTAAGCACTGAAAGGACATCAGAAAAAGATTTCCATAAGGAGACCTTTTTTTGACTATAAGGGTGACTAAGCACCAGCACAGGTTGCCTGGAGTTTGTGGAGCCTCCAGATTATGTGAGCCCTTTCCAAGGTGGCCATGGCTTTGCTAATGCAGCAAAGGCAGAAGGCACCATTGGAGAACAATTCAATTGCTGCTTGACTCCAGCATTCTCATCAGGTAAATGCTCTCCCATTCCTGCTTACCATACCAAGATCTGAAGTACTTACCCTCCAGATTTTTATTACAAGGCCTTACCATTGGCCTTGACCTGAAGCTCCAATCCAACTGTTTTGCTATGAAAGGTAATTCTGTAGTACTTCAGCATCTCAAAAACCTCAGCCCATTTTAACTGAGTACTCCACACTTCTAAAAATCCCAGACATCAAGACATTATGACAGGAAGACAGACCATAGTATTTTCAACTGTACACATGTAAAACTACACTGCTATATGAACATGGACATTTTCCACACTGGTGCTGCTATGTTAGGTTGTCATATAATCTGTAGCAAAATATATTTTGTCAGCAAGAATCTATTATGAGGAAATATTATTTTAGGTTAAATCAAAGCATCTGCAGCACAGCAATATAAAGATTTGATTAGAAGTACTAATATAACTCGTTAAAGTTATAGAAACTCCCTTCTTCTCTTAGATTCCCACAATATATACATTACATCATTCCTTCCCAACTGTCAGACTTTGTTTCATTTCATCATCTTCCTGGTCCAGAGGTTTGAGAGGAGAAAAACACCACTACTGTGCATTTTGACCCAGCATTAGGCTGTAAAACATCCCAGGGCCCTTCTATACACTTGACCAGGCAAGTGGAACATCACTGAGTCTTTATCTGCTTGTTTTTAAATAAAGTGTTTTTGTAAAGGGAGAGCAACTGATAAGGTATTTGTAACAAAAAGCTGTTTTAGAGAAGCAGCAACGTTTTTACTAAATTGAATGCTTATGAGTAGCTGATAGAAACACCCTTCCTTTTCAATTTCTTTAATTATATTTAGAGAAAAAAAATCCAAAGAGGTCAATCTCAAAGCCAATGTGCAGAAATTTTAAACAGGAGGACTCGAGCTGCTTCTCTCTTCACCTTTCCACATTAAAGACCAAAAGGTAATAAGGTATTTGTGTTTACCTGGAAGACCTGCATGAAGAAGTAAACAAACCACTGCCTAACTGTGTGATCTTGTTTACACTGCTCAAACAGGTTATAACTGAAATAAAAGCTTTGACTACAGAGCTACAAGAGAAGATTAATCCCTTACTGCTAGAGCTGAGAAAGAAGGGAAAACAAACTCCAAGACATCCATCAGACCTTCATTTAAGAGAATTAAGATTTCAAAATCTGCACTGCTAGGGTGGGTAGCAGAGCAGAGGTAACCTCCACCTCTGTTCCAAAGCAAAGCCCTCCCAGGCACAGTGAGCTGAGCAGAGGCCATGGTCCTGCCAGGCAGTTCCCTGGGCCATGCCTGGTGAGCCCTCCTGAGACTCAGAAAGGACTCCAGGGTACCTGCAGCAAACTACACTCCCTTTCTGCTCTTCCTCACCCCATCTCATGCTCTTCCAGTCATTTCTGTTCATGCCAGGAAGAATAACATACAAATACCACCTACTTAAGGGTGATCTTCAAAATAGAATCTACCCTTCCACCCCCATGTCTTTCACCTGGAATGAGGTAATACTTACATTATTACTGTACACTATCTTTGCACAAATCTGTGACTGTCCTGCTGGTACAGAAAGATATAAACCGTTCTTTCTACATATTATTAAGCTCTCAGCATTTACAAAAGTAAAATAAAATTAAAAAAAAATAATAAAAAAAATCAAGAAGTGCTACTGTGCCAATTCATGGTTTCAAGGATCTTTGCAGCTGTAAACTGAAGTATGTTGGAACACATGCTGGCTGAACACACTGAAAAACTCACCTGCTAGACAAGATTGCACCAGCTAGAAAGTCAGAGTAATAATATATTCTACCTCCTACACCTTCACTCTAAATTACAGTCAATTTGCTAAAAGCGAAGCCACACACGATCACTCTCCCTTACAAAGTATGTTCTCAAACTAATGAATCTACAGGCTGCACTAAGATGGTTATATAACATCAGCAAATTGAATTTATTTTCCGGGCCCTATTTTCTGTCAGTCTTTGTAATCATCACCTCAGTTTCAGTTTCCTTCATCAAGTCATCCTGTCACAGTTTCACCTGTTCTGAATTTACCAATCTGACACACCTGCAAACTACTCAATTGTTCCACTGTTATTAATGTGCAGTAGCACCTGGAGACAGCCAAGTCAGTCACTTCAAACACATACAGCAGGGGGGAAAAAACCCAAACTTACCCTCAAGAGCTCAGGGACACAGGTACAAGCAAGGCTGAAACAGGAGAAAGTAAGACAACACGGAGGCACAGTGAGTTTGTTTTCACACAGGCTTAGACTGGTGTGTTGACCGTGCACTGTTTTGGGGTTATGTGAACAACGTTCACATCTCCATCCCTGCTGGCTTGCTTACAGCCATTCCTTCTTCTAATTGATAATCTGGGATGAGATGATGGCACATCGTTTAAGAACTCTACACTCAAAAACTTTCTTGAAACTGCTGGAGCCAAACCAGAAGTGGCTGCTGCCATCTTGGCACACTCCATCTGATTCACGAGTTAAAGAATTAACGTCTTTCAAAAGTAGGCGGGCAGGATTCAAAAGACATTGCTGCTTATATTTTTTCACCTGCTGCTTCTTTCAGACATCACTACTGTAAAGCAAGGGTAGAAAAAGTATTTTCTATGGACTTATTTGAATTTAAATACTACTGAAAATTGCTGCTGAAAAAAAGGGAGTATCTAGTGAACCACAGTTTCCAATGTTTGATCTGAATTACTTTACCTTGTGTTAGCCCTCAGGAGATTAATTCAGTACCAGAAGTCGTTAATTTCATTAACCACACTTATCTTACATTTTTCTTTACTGAACTTGACAACTATGCAATCGCACTCTTTACACTGCAACTGAAATTTTCATGGAGCAGTCACCTCCTCCCTGCAACCCAAAGCTACCAAAACCATCTCAACATCACTCCTGAGCTTCTGAAACACCACCCTCAAAAGGGCTTTGGGCAGCAGTTAAACTGGGAAGAAAACACACAGCCCATGGCTTCTATACTTCCAGTTAAGGGCTGGACAAGCGGGTATTATTAAACCCTCTGAACCCAAAAGCTTGCAGCCAGCACAGCTAGAAGGCAGGCAACAGAGAAATACACCTTGAAGAACCCTGTCACTGTACAGGAGCTGCTTGACAATATTTTTTTTCCTTAGATGTCAGAGCATATGCCATCACTGATGACTAACAAGTAAGGAACACAAAGAAATTTTGGTGCATCAGTCAAACCACGGCTGAAGAACTATGAAGCCTGACATCAAATCAGGCTGCTATCTTTGAAGTGTAGTACTTAACAGTCAGTGAATTATTTCATGCCAGTGCTGTGTGCATTTCTGATACTGGCACAAGATGAGAAACAGGCCAGTGACTGAACTATGATGGAATGAATTTTTACTTCCATTTGATAGACAATAGACACTCGTAGCAGATGGATGCACTGCACTATCTACAGTGATATTCTTGGAAAATATTATGGTAGTTGGTATGTCCAATTATAACCAGAAATCAACACGTAAACAAAGCAGAGACATCACTGTAGAGATTAATTTCCCTTAACAGATGCCTCTCATTTGCCACATGTAGAAAAATATTTCCAGAAGAAGATATTCTACTTTATATCTCAGACTCCCAAAGGACTTACCGGAGGTCCTGTCTTTGGTGGAGGAAAGTTCGAGAGTCTTGTCACATAGCAAGAGTTATGCATGTGTGCATACATATACTAGCTAATTATTTAAGGTTGGTTCTTATTTTGTTTTTACTTAGGAGAGTCAGAGCCACTTCATTCTGCCCCTGTCTTTTCAGGTTTCCCGTGTAATTTAATCCTCGAGAATTGCAGTGCTTCAGGGAACACAGGTCAATGCCAACAATTCAGTACCAATCTAGTAGTAACCATCACTTCTAAAGAGAATAGGTTTTTTATTGACTATCTAGCATCTTTACCTTGAAGGGAGCCTCTGAAATGTCTAAGTGCTCCTAGAGGAAAACCTTGCATGCAAAGCATCTACAGACTGATGATCCTATCTTTACACTGTCACTCCACATCCAACTTCTCTGCAGGCCAACACCTATCATGGGACAGCAAGACCATAGATGCAAACTCAGAACAATGAATCACAGCACGTTTCAAATCTTACACATGCAGGATGGGCAAGACACTGTCCATTTGGAAGCACAAAAAGCCCCCCATAACAGAAGTGTATTTATGCAGTCTGTCAGATTTGAAGTGCCAGCACACTCATGAGCAGATTCAGTATTGCTACAGACTCAAAAGAATCCTTCATGAGTTGTTCTTAAATCATGAGTATTCAAAACATTTCTAGCAAGTGAAATATATTTTGTGCACTCAACTTCAATTATGCCACAAGGGTCACGAACATACTTAAATCCAGCAGACTAAATAAATGGATATTTTCCCCCACTGAACTAAAGTATACAATACTTGTCAACTATTAATTATAGTGCATCAAGTACAGCATTCTTACATCTCTGTTCACTGTTTTTCTAGAGGCAAAACTGGGATACTCTACATGTTCTAATAGGTATCAAAGACAGTTTACAAGTGCACTGAGCTTTGCCATATTCCCCCATATTTCGGTTGAGCACACAGAGTATTAGTCATCTTTGTTATATTCATGCTCAACATAGCTAAAAAAATTGCCTTAAGATGTATTCTAAGCAACTGTCAGATTGAATTCTTGATATATTTATTCTCAAACTATGGCTAATCTAAAAAACAAACTCCATATTCTATAAGGTGAACAAATAAACTTATTTCAATGCATATACTAGCATTTTTGTATAGTTTGTTCACGTGTAATTTTATGACTGTTTTATGCAGAATACATATTTTAAGGATAATTCTTTAAAGTACTGCATTACATCCCACCATTCTGAATTTAATCAAGAAGTTACCTACAGCAACCTTTACTCATTTTCCTCCACGTATACCAACATCCATCCTACATCCAGATGCTGTAAATACGGTGTTTTGGGTTCACTTCCTGAGGTTTAGTTGATTACCTAGGTTTTGTTCACAACTTCACAAACTAGTATTTTGGTAGGAACAAGTGCTGCTTCCAAGAACTTTTACTTTAATTGACATGGGCAATCTAGCAATCCATACTACCTCAAAAAACAAACATAGCCACTCTCTAGAAGGAACAGTCCACAGGCAACTCCAGCATACAGGCAAGAGGCTGATGGCTCCCATAAGCAACATACACCTGCTCCTTTTAATTAAACATACAGAGAAGTAAATCATGCAGGGCCAGATTGAACCCTGGTAGAAATAAAATGTACAGAAATAACAAATTGGATACTTTCTGATCAAGTGCACTAGTTAAATGCAGTTATCAGAATGAAAAAAAAAAAATTAAACATTTATAACAACCTAGAGTGAGAGAGTAAAAGTCACGTTTAGAGCTCAGACTAGATTTAGTGTCAGGCAGTAAACTGCTGAATACCCATAATTAAGTGCACAAAACCAGTATTATGCTAACAAGACTAAGAGCAGCACTTAGTTGAAAGACTGAAACCATCTTTCATTGCAGCAGTCTTCTATATTCCAAGGGCAAGAACCATTTATGCTATATGTAGTGCCATCTATTAGTCAGAAAATGTCATCATTCCTGGGAACAAAGTAAAGAGCTATGAAATAACAGGTTTTGACAAGTTTGTTAACATTTCACACTTGAGAGCCAGAGCCTTCAAACTTAAGAAGTAAAATAAAAGAAGTCACGTGCATCTCAAAATCCAGTTTGGCTATTTAAGCTTAGATTTTAAGACAAAAGAAAACCCTTATTAAAATATCTTATGTTCTTTAGGAAACAAATGGAAAAGGAGAGAAATTTTCCTTTAATGAAAAGTAATCAATTGAGGCTGAAGACCTGAAAACCTTCAGCTATGATAGTGTTGGGAAGACAATCTTACAAAGTGAAAACCTCTAGAACAAACACAGCAATAAAACTGCCAATGACACAAGTGCCAAAAAGATCTGGTTTGTGCCCTTAGTGGACAAATACAGAGCTGCAGTCATCTTTAGTAAAGAGCAGTTCAAAATTAATTTTTGTCCTTTATAAAGCCAAACCTGTCAATGTGCTCACTGTAAACACAGAAGACTTCTGGTTTCCCAACAAAGAATGGACTTGATATATGAAGAATGGAGGAAGAACCACCACCACATTCCTCCCCACTCGATATGTATTGAAACACAAGTTAAAAACCACTAAAAATACTAATACCAGGAGTCCCCCCTGTAATGGGACAGCGTCAGACAGGAGTTGCTTACATGAAGTTGTCTCTGATGTGTATTTATTGGGGAGCATGGTGCCTGAGCAAAGATCAAAAGCAAGGCAACTAAGTCATGGACTTGAACATCCCAAAATACAGACAATATCAGGCAAGTTCTTTATCAGAAATAATTACACTAGAAGTGATTTTGAAAGTACTACTGAACTTCATTTTGCCAGTACAAATGAGTACAATACTTTATCAGTGCCCTTTCTGGACGGTTGTAACATTTTATTCCAAGTCATTACAACTTTATTTTTTAAATCAACTTTGAAAAGTACAGAGAACTAAATATAATTTCCTGCAGATTTGAAGCAATTATTAAAGTCAAATGTTTCTACCACATCTACAAGGAAAAAAAGAATTGCCATAAAAAATTTACTTTCCACTAGCAAACAACATAATTTAATAGGACAGATCTAAAGAAAATTTTAATTCCATACTGTTCTCAGAGCTACATGTAGCAATGAGGGGATGTCTCCAACAGGTTCTACTGCATGCTCGTAAGACTCCAACCTTAACAGCCTGGAAGCCCTACCACTTACTCCTAGACATGACTGTGAAAGGCACAATCAACACTGTGACAGATTCTGAGACTAAACTATGGACCCATACCAGAGCAAAGTCAATAAATACATGTTACACATATTCCCTTCAGCAATCTCTGGTCTAAAGGATGGAGATGTGGACAGAAGTGGATAAAGCACCATATGCCAGGTATCATCTTTATAAAGGTCCTTTTAGGGCAGCCAGTAGCAGGTTCAAGTTACAGCAGAACATCAGCAGTACCAATCCAGATTACCACTGAGTACTAGGAATCCATTATTTAAATTATGTTGCTTCCTACCCACTCCCCCCAGCACATCAGCTGCCTGTATGGGATGACCAAGTTATAGCAGTTAGACTTATGCAAGAGCCAGTGTAAATGCCGGACTCGCTATGAGTTTCCAGAACCACTAAACTATTAACTCATGCCTAGTCTTGAAAAAACAAGAGTCAACCACCAAACAAAAAGAGAGGGAGCAGTACTTCCCCTTCTGATAAAAATATTCAAAGCATTTCAAATTAAAAGCCATATACTGTTTGACTGCCAACTGCAGTGTTTTCTCCAACTACCTATTTTCCCAACAATTAACTTTTATACACTCACAGTCTTCCTCACATAAAATGTTACCAATGTCTTTTTCTCTTTCTGTTCACAGCAATGTGCCAATATGATCAATATCATTAGGAGTTCCCACATCCCTGCTTAGAAGCCTATGATGAAGTTCCTAAAGAACCAGTGCAAAATATCACTGTTCAAATCTTCCACATGAGCTGTAGGTTGTCTCTCAATGCATTTCCTTCAGTATTTGTGCTTTCACAATGTCACGCTGCATTTTAGTAAGAACATGTAATTTTCTTGGCCACACGTATGGTTCAGTGCACCCACAGGCACACCTATGCCTTCACAACTGTCACGATGTTATATCTCAAAAGCACAAAAGAATCTGTAAGGGCACAGAATGCAAGTTATAAGAACATTATTTATTCTCACAGAAATACCCACTGCTCCTCTTGGGATTTTTTTAAAGTTAATTGTGCAAACAATTAAAACAACCCCTACTCTCTGCCTTACCCACAAATAAGGGTTCTGACTGACACACACTGGCAAATAAAGAAAAAAAAAAAAAGTCTGCCAGGCAAAGCAAGCCTCAACCCTGCCAGCTGCCCCTTAGAATGTAAGTTGTTGCCCCAATGACAGATGGCCATACAGCTCACGTGGCACGGCATAGCAGCTCCAGTTTTCAGCCCAGCATAATTAAGCCAACCAACTGCAATTCCCCTTTACCTTCATTTACTGTCCTGAAAGATTAAAGCACCACCACAGCCATATTATGAGCCATTCAGTGATCCTTGTCTTGAACAAGGATCAGCTGGGAGCACAGGACAAAGGACAACTGAAAGCAACAATTCCCAGGACACCCACCCAGCTAGTTTGGCACAAAAGTCCAGAAAGAAAACAGTTATTGTACCAAGAGACACTGTGTGGTTCACAGCTAGACTGCCAACCACAGGAACCCAAGGACATCACGTTCAATTCTGTGCTGTGCCAAGATGTGGTTCCATGATAAAGATAAAACAATTTAAGAGTATAATACTGCCAGAAAGGAGGGTGCAGATCTTTTCCCACCAGCTCCCACACACAATACCCAGTGATTGTACAGGTACACAGTCATTAAAACAAAGGAAGGAAGAAGCAAGCCACTGAGAAAATCCTTTTTGGTGGCCATCTGCAATCACACTGCTTAAAATATCAGTGAAACTGTGCCTACAGACTTCCCTGGTGACTTTGGGCAAGTTATGCCACTTCTTCACACTTTTGTTTCCCACTGCTGATGTCAGAACAATGTACATCAGTACATCCCAGGTGTGCAATGACAGCTACACACGACTGAAGGCCCACAAGACACACAAATTCTGCAATACAAATATCCATCTTAGTAAAACAAAAGGGATCCTTTACCAGTATTTGAAATTACTCCCGGCAATCACTACAGTCACTGCAAGAAGCGGTGGAATAACAGATATTTCCCCATGTTTACTGCAACTCCAACACAAGACCTTCAGGCAGAAGGGAAGGACTAAAGTTGAGTGCACTGATTAGTATTCATCTTACATCACAGAATACTTCAACAGCTCTTTCCCAAGTAAACTCTTAGCATATACAAGAGTAAGGATTTCTGTGAAAAGATCAGTAAGTCAGGAACCTTCTGGACTAGAAACTGCTCATTAGTCTTACTCCACCCACTGCAGTGCTGTTACTAGAAATACTAAAAGAGGAAACAAAGAACCACGGAATTGTTCCTCTCACTTTAAAAATGAAATATGCACACATATATACAGATTTACTCTTAAAAAAAAAAATTCTTATTTAATTTAAACTCTTGAGGTCATTAGATCTACTACAGTGATTCTAAGAGATATTTTATCTAGATGGGGAGCTTTTTGCCAGCTAGGTCTGCAGAAAGGGATACATAAGAATCGTCTCCATTTATATAGTGAAAAATACCTTACAGAGGGGAGGAAAAGGCAAGCCTTAGTAGGAAATATATTGCTTATCTGTTTCAATAAAAAAGGAGCAGATTGATTTTTTTTAAACTGAGCAAAAAACCCAACACAAGCAGGACACAACATTCTCAAATTTTGCTCTTCTGATCCCTTTGCCCCTTCTCAAACCATATACTCCTTTCAAAAGCTAGATTAATTAAAATTCACTTTCTGTAATGTATTTGGCCATTTCTGTAGTACTAATGAATTTGGGGAAAAGACAATATATGTCCCAGAAATCTTAAGAAAATCTTAATCAGGCTCAAGCAGTTTCCCCAGCCACCATAATGCACACACAGCATTTATATTACTGCAAAATACAATCTTTCTGCCAACAGGACCCAACACACGTTACAAGAAATAAATCATAATGTTTAATATTCAAAATAGATATATAATTCCAGAGACTACTTCTGCACCAAAACATCATAAAGATAATAAGAAAAAGAAGTGGTCTATTTTACTATTTAAAATGTGCTCATTATGAAAGTGGTAATTATTTCTACCATGCAAGTGACATAAAGAGTTGAAAATTTCTGCTTTTCACAGCCATTACAGCACCACTTCACCAGACTATCTGTTTGCTAATAATGGTAGCCCAGAGGAATGCTCAGGGCAAACGTTGCTGCTAGGGAAGAAACACTGGGATGACCACTAAAGTGTATTTAGTCTGAAAAATCACTGTGCCCAACTTGCTATGATTCAGGTAATGTTCTTGATTCCACACAACTGTGCAACATTTCTAGATCTTACACACACACACATAAATATATTGGCAGCTCGTAGCCCCCTTTGTGATACTGGCCATTGAGTCAACTGAAATAAATGAAAAACTATGCAATCATTCTGCTGGGATTTACCCAAGAACATGGCAATGAATCCACCCTGAGCACCAATGGATAACAGGCATTGTTAGGCAGGCCTTTGAAAGAGAGGAGTTAAAAATCATGCTTTGTCCACACACTATCTACTTTTAACTTCCATCATAATCATCAGCATAAGAGCAACCCACAGCAGAGAGAACACTCAAATCTTCAGTTTCTCAAAAAAGTTATCCAGAAAAATAAAGGCTGAAAAATTAGTGAGGCAAATATGAAAACTGATCTTGAACTGGAACACCACATACCACTGAGATTGAGATTTTCAAATAAAAATTTGTCTGAAATTAATTTTCTGTTCTCTTTTTTTCCCCACATTTTTACAAATTTGAGATTTCAACATTAGTATAACCAATACATTTTTCTTTAAACTTACATATTGAAGTTAGATTGTCTGTAACTGAAGAATCAGAATAATTTCACCTCCTCTTATTTTCTGGCGTTTAAACAGTTTTAGAAGAGATGGGGCTATTAGTAAACATTATTTCTTGTTCAGACTTTCAAAGTTAACAAGCTCATATGTTCAAGCATTATTTAGACAAAATGGGAGATCCAAAACCACATTGACAAATACTGTGATGACCTGGTCTTCAGAACAGAGCTTCATTAGCCATGTACCCACTGAACCTACTGGAATATACCTTTTTCTCTTACTTAAACCTTTCAAATTAAGGAAAAATTTGACAATGACAAACATCCACACTGATACTGTCAAGTGTATCAGCAGATTATTGATCACAAGCTGCTGATCAATGAGAAGGTATTTGGCAAGATATGAAAGGTTCTGAACTTGTTATCAAAGGCCACTTGAAGTTGCTCAGATATCACCCATTATTACAATCACACCCATTCTTCTTCTAATCATCCTGACAGCAACAGTAGCCCAAAGCACTAATCCTCTCTCCTCCCACTGATGCTTAGCTGGCCAAACAACTCTAGTGTTGAAGGAGGTTCTCTCAGCAGCAATCTGAGGCACGTACCTTAGAGGCTCAATTATTGTAGAGCTTTGTGGAGACTTAAAAACGGGACCAGAGGAAGCTTCAAATGCATCTCAATACAAGAGGAGTTGAAATTAAGTTATTTTTAAGGTCTCTTCCAACCCAAACCAGTCTGTGATTCCATGAAGTGTTTTTTCTGTGATGGAAAAACCATTACACATTTTCTTACACTGCCACCACCCTGGACCTTCGGTCTTCCAAGGTCGTAACAGATGAAGCTCAGCTACCTCTTGTCCCTACCCACAGTCTCAACCTGGGCAGCTGCAGCCAACACAGGTGAAAACAGAGTGAACTCTGGTTTATTTTGAATAACTGGTCTTCAAAGACTGTGGATGAATGTCCAAGAAAAGTGTCACAGATCTTACCACCTTCAGAGAAAGGTGAGGCACTACATTTTGACAACTAATATAATAACCATCTAAGAGCTGTAGTCCTTCCTTCAAGACAGCAACAATTGAAGGAAATAGTAAACATTAATTTGAGCAGCCACTACACACAACTTACATTGATGACCCAACAGCATTTGGGTCACCCTTCTGGCCTCTTGCTTTCCCAATCATCAGGAAAGGCTTGTTTAGCCAAAAAAGCATTCCATTTTGTACTCAGCTCTTAGAAACAATGATTAAAATCTGAAGTCTTCCCATGCTTCTGCAATATAATGTTCTTTCTGAAGGTACGTTGACAAACTAAACTTTCGACTAAAGATATGCTGACAAACTTTCCAACTATTTATTTCTCACGGGACTACAGCAAGTCTGCATCAAGACCTATGTCCTGAATTTCAATTAAAGCAAAAAATTTACATATTTCCAAGTACAAGAAGCCTGGGAACTGTAAATTTTACCACATTATCTCCTAGAAAAAACACTTATTGACCAAATAAAAACTAAAAAATAGGGAGGATGCTTTATATACACACAGGATCAGTAATGCAGTAATTAAGTAAGGAGATTAATCTGTGTAAGACGAGAAAATGGAATAGATTCAAGAGGCAGTTACGAGTTTCACTTTGGGAGCCTTAAGAATTCAGTAAGGCAGCAAGATAGGATGGCTGTATCAGTCTACTGAAAAATATTTTCCCGTAAGCATTTAAGTAGTATTTTAGATTTATAACAATTATTGATGAACCAGAATGGACTGGACTTTCTGTTGCAAAATCAAATTTCAAGTAAGAACTAAGCACTAAAAAGAAAATCAATTGTTTTACCTTTCATGTCATTTCAGATCAAATTCAAGTGCCATTTGTAGTGAATGGGAATCTTTCAGTTAGCCAGGATTTCAATAGGCTTTGAATGAGAACATCGAAAATTGCTACTGTAGTGTTAGAATTATTTCAATTACCAAGCACTGTCTGAAAGACATCAAGGTAAAATGCACTTCTCCAAGAACAAGAAAGAAGCATACCAAGGTACTGTGAAATAAACAACTTGTTTGTTGTGTTTTAAAATGCACTAATAAAGCTTTGTACGTTCTGCTAAAGAAAAACACACCTGGCAATTGTAACATCTGACTGGTTTTCAGGGTAGCATCTTTGTAGGATTTATTTTTTCAGCAAGGTATGGTCTCAAAACAGTAACAATACAGGAAATTGATGAGTCCTCATCCTGCTGTTGTACAAATACAGCCAAACTAGCTGAGAGACAGAAACTGCATTATTGTTTTAGCCAAGGCTCTCCAGCAGGTCTAACAATCCACATGGAGAAGGGAGTGCCTTGCAAGAGCATAATGAAAGAGGGTCAAGCTAACTCAAATTACCTTCCATTTGCCACAGGCTAAGAGCATACACATGAACAATTACTGTGAATCAGATACCACAGATCAGCTGACATATGGTAACCTGTCATCCTACAATAACCTGTCCAAATACAAAGATAGCTTGAAATTTAGACCTGCTGTAGAGCTACAACTCTCCCCTAATCAGAAAGCAAGACACTAAACCCTAGAACCTTTGCTTCTGGATGTATAAGCTGAAAACAAGCAACAGAAGAGAGATGAGAGCCCTTAAAGTAAACAGGCTGTTTCCAAATACTATGAACTGGGATTACTAAAAGGAAATAGTTGCTGTAACATGACCTATTCATGCTAACCAGCCCTTCGGTATAAAAGCATGCACACAGCACGATGACCATGACACTGCAAACTCAGCTCTTCTGCTGGTGTGGACAGTGGTTGTTTAAAATAAGTATAGGAATTCCAAGTACAGTTGTTGATTTGGCCTTGTTGCCATGTAGTGGCAATTCAAAGTAGGACAAAACCCAAGCTTTTGTTTCCCAACCTCATTCCCAGGAGTGCTCGTTCCTCGATGCTGTATGTACCTACCAAGCTCAGTGCACCCAATCAGCACAGAAAAAGTGAGGAAAAGCTTTATATGCTCTACCAGCACTAGACTGGCACTCACATGGTACAGCTGAATCAGTTTTTTGGAACACAGAACTGGTTGTGCAAGAAGATAAACACTACTATTATTTTGATACTGGAATACCAGCAATATCCGGTATGTATGGGAAGCATATCTCTACAGGCTTCTGTGGAATAACCTAAATGGAATCAAGAAGGTACAGCTGCTCAACAGAAAGAAAACCTAGGAGCCTGAGTGACAAGGTTTCCAGGCAGAGCTCAACTATGCAGCAGTTTGAGCTTCCAGAACAAAGCAGTGCCTGAACTCTCACATATAAGACATCAGAGGGACCTGACAAACCTGGCAACGGAATGGAAACTGCAGGTTTCTGTTACAACGAACAGTAGGTTTCATTGTATGTCCCAGAGCAGGGAGCGGAGCACAGAGCCCCAGCAGCATTGCAACAGCTCTTCTCAAATACACAGGACAGCCACCAGGCACTGGGGAAGGCTGCAGTCCCACACGACAGCCAAGCTGATCTAAGGGTGACCTGCGAGGGCAAGGGCCAGTCCCACTGGATGCTCCAGCACTCACCCAACCCTGCAGTTAACTCCAACAGCTAAAACAGCAGGTAACTACTCAGTGTTTTGGAGGCTTAGTTTCCGTGGTGATATGGTTCAGGGAGCTAAGGGTATCAAAGCAAGGCAAAGGCTGAGTATGGAGTTAGAAGCAGGAGTAAAAGGACAACCCCGTTCTCTAACAAACAGGCTCTACAATTACTTGGTTCTCTTGGAAAAATGCAACTAAGAAAGTATCTCAGAGGAGAGCACAAAAAATAGTCCCCAAAAGCCTACTGAAAGAACTTCAGCTTTTATAAATGCTCATTATTTGTCTGTGCTATCCCAGCTTCTATCCTCAAACGAATAATAATTTTAAGAACAGGCAGCAGTATAATCAGGAAAACTGTTACTGAGAGGAACCACTATAACTACTATTCAAGCTATCTTTTAAGAAAGATTCCAGATTCATAGATTTTAATCACCTCAAGAAAAGTCCACTAAACTTCCTAACAGGAAGTACAATGCACATAATAGAAGATGCCTCTAGAGCATCTTCTTTACTTAGGAACCTACATCTAGAACTTACTCTTTTCTTCTACAAATTTGAAAAGCAGTAATATACTATAAAAGCAAGACTTTTGATGTTCAGTAATTTCACTATGTGTTTTAATTTGCTTTCTTTCCCTCCCCCCTCCTTGGCCTCCATTTCATAAGAGCTGAAGGACTGAGGCTAAAATCATAGATTATATTCAGATCCTACAGCTTAGTACCAGGAATAAGAATCACCAAGTTTTGCTCCCAGTCTAAGTGTTGAATGCAGAAACATCACATAAAGAAGAAACAGAAATACTTAACAATCTGGAAACATGAAAAGATTAGGTAATGACAAATTCAACTGAACAAACCTTCCATTTTCCCAATTCCTGTTAGTTCAGTCAGTTGACAACTGCTTTTGTTATACATACGTTGCGCAGCTCTGGTTTAAGTTTCCTAAGATTAAATATATTTAATCACTGATCAATATAATTTAGAAACCTTACAGAAGCACACTACCACCTCTTCCTAGCAGACTAAACAGTTCACAGGCACAGCCTGCAAGAGGAAGTTCAAGTGTTGCCACAGGTGATGCACGTTATGAATGCACCTGGTGCATCCTCCTTCCAATCACAGAGGAGAGTGTGGGCCAAAGGAGTTGTCCTGGCTGCAGTGGCAGCCCCTGGGATGCCACCCCTGTGTGTGCTCAGTGTGTTGATCAAATGCGTGGCACAGCAGTGGCTCTGCACGTTCAGCACTCGTGAGGCACAGCAGGCTCACCACGCTGCTGAGGGAGCTGCCCATGGAAAGCAGGCTGCCCGCCTGACCTTCCCAGGCAGCTGCTGGGCTGACAGAGCATTCCTAGAGCTCCAATTCTATGCAGATACATCAAAGCCTCATATCCAGTGCACAAAATGTTTATTTATGCTCAACAAATGAGATGCTTCATTCCTGCACACCTGCAGTAAAAGCTGGACATACATGGCACATACATTGGTCTACTCTGTAACTGTGATTGTCCCAGGAAGCACCAGAGCAAGGAAAGGGGTACAGAGCATAACCTTCCCCCAAAGCACAAATATATACAATAGACCCATGGAGGAAACTTCATTATCTCTTCAACCACTGGGCTCCAAGTTTTTGTAAGAAAGGAAGTCAAAGAAGATTTGGTATTTCTGGGAAACTATAACTGATGTTAACAGTCTTATGATTGACTAAAATATACCAAAACTATAGGCAATGAACACTAGTGTGCATGCCAAGAATAAATACGCTTGATTTTGATCTCTCCAAATGAAATAGAAAGCTTTAACATAGGTTTAGGCACTTGTCCTACATGAAGGACAACAAAGGTACACAGATTCTCCTTTGTACTCGTAATGCAGAATGAAGCTTTGGGAAACAGAAGGTGTACTTAAAGAACCAAGTTTATAGACTCTAAACTTTTATCTGTAAGGTAGACTTCGGAAACTTTTCATTTCAAAAATGAGGATTACATTTCTATATGTGAATGTACCTCTTCCCAGCCCAAGACTCACTTTCAAGAAATAGAGAAAAGCCTGAACTAGATTTCTTTCCACGTGGTGCAACTGATGCTCAACTTGACTTCTTGCCCTAAAGGATGACCCCACAAAAACTGAAACCCATTTGGGTGCTTTGATGCAAGTCTGTGCATTTCCTTCAGAATAAGAGTAATTTAATTCAGTTATTGTTATTGCCTGGCACTAACCAAATAAGCCTATTGGTGCATATACTAAAAAAAAAAAAATCCTATATAATCATGCACGTGCTTACACACATACACTTGAAACAGAGCCAAATAAATACTCCTTACCTTTCCTGAGATATTTATCTCAACACTACAAAATTCAAACGTTGTGAGCAAGGCTTAGTTTCTTCATGTTTGTTTTACACAGCCTAACCTACTCTTTTTCCCAGTACGTCAAGGCCTCGTGTCCCCTCTGCAGACAAATGACTAATTCAATTACCTTGTGCGCTGACAGGCCAGCTGGTTGCTGCTTCTTGGCATGGGTAGAGAGGGTGAGTTATAAAGGTCTTTACCTCATTGTCTTTGTCCTCTGCCAGGCCATAGTTTCCACAAAACTTAACTTCACACCCCTTTGTCAACTTTGGTTGAAACGAGCTAACAAGTTCAGAAGTTGCAGAGTGACACACAGACCATATGGGTGCATGTATCTTGTTTTCACTGCAAAATAGATTGGGGTGAGGAGGGGAAGCAAACTTGCAAGGTAGGTTTACAGGCTGAATGTATTAAATTTGCCTCAGCTCCAAAAGTATTGACCCAGCTTAACCCAATCTAAATTGGAGCTGCCACAGTCCCACCACACCCACAAGCGTTCAGTGTTATCCCCTCCCTTGTAGCAGCACTCGTGCCAAAAATCAACCTGGGGAAAAAAAAGGCAGCTAACGTTTGGCGCAGGCAGCTCAGGAGCCAGCTCCCTGCCCTGTCACATGGACACCGCCACCACGCAACAGCAGCGCGCAGCACCGTGGCAGATGCAGCTGCTACAGCGCTACACACTGGGTACTTATCAGCACACAGGAGCCCATCCTGAGAGCACTTCATTCTGGACATGCAGCTCAGAACCTCATTTGTACTATATCCAGTGATGTGCTGGTTTTACAGAGGCACATATGCACTAATGGAGTTACTCTTTTGAGAAGAACAGAAACAAGATAAAAATATTCATATGATAGCTCTGAGGTTGACAATTTCAGCTGCATTCTGGACAAGATGTTTTTGTTTTTTTAAATGAGTGTCTAACCTTATCTTCTTCCTAAAACTAGCCAAACCTATACACTGAAAGAAGAAAAAACCATCACTATAAACAAACACAGGAATATTTAACCATAGACATTACCCAGTCCAGATTTCCTTTTGGGTAGACCTTTGTCTTAAAGAAAATCAAAGGGCACATCTATTCTATATCCTTCATGCAGAACTGCAAAACTACTGAATAAACCACTGGCAACCCCATTGGAGACTGGGGAGAGATCAGGAGAGAGAAGGTAAAACAAGCAGCAGAGTGTAGCCAGAGTGGCTAATTCAGATGGAGGGAGATGTGAACAGCAGAGCATAAGGCAAAACATCTTGGGAAGTGTATCCTGATGCCATCTTATCTCGCCTGTACAACACAGTGAGTCTGGGGGAGAAAATACTTTTATCTGAAATCATTTATGATCTCCCTTCCCCACTAGTCAGAACACACGTACACAGGTATTGCTCATCAATGCACAATATACACAGCATGGTTATATACTCATTAGATTTGTTCCTGGTACAAACATAAAATGAGAATCACTTCAGTATTAAGCACAGCTTTGTATGATTTTTAAATTCTTATAAGGAACCTCTGAGGAAGGATTTTTATAGAAGCATTTTTTCCAGTGATCTGTTTATTAACAATAAGCATCATAACTTGATTTTTACCCAGTAGTGAACAAGTAACAGCTGTTACTCGGTTGTAAAACACTGTCTACTTACACAGCATTAAATAATAAATAAAGCTCAAGACGTAGTACGTGTTTTACTAAGCAATCTAATGATATGAAACAAGAAGTTCCAAAGATTAACTGTGAGCTGTATTATCAAATCTGTCCCATGATATCTGTGCTTATAAGTACAGTGCTGTAATATGAAGGAGGAAAGAAATTAACAGCAAAAAGTAATTTTTGTTCAGTCACAGTTGCACTCACAGTATCCAGTAAGTTTTTTCAAACAAATTTAAATCTGAGTTGAATAGAAACTCTTTCCTAATAGCTAATACTGGTTTTTATACAGCCTTTTTTTGGATGACCTACATTGCTTGGGAATAAAGGTGAAAAAAGTCAACACTGATTTGCATGGTATAGTCTAACCCCAGTATATTGGCTTTTAATTTAGCAGCATTATTCATCAGCCTTTACTGCAACAGCCCTGCATAAAGCGATCAAAGTCACAGGTAAAACTGAAATTACCTTCCAGATACAGTGGATCAGACCTTGCAAGTCCTGAGACAGAACACAAACTGCACTAGAGACACCCTAAATGTAGACAGAACACTAATGACAAAAAAGCCTTAATGCTGTTGATAAATTTTTGGTGAAGTGAGACCTAGCACAACTGACCTTCAAAAATGCAAGGAAAAAGCTAGCAGTGATCCATACGGAACGGTAATTTCAACAAACTTGGATTTTGTGGAACTTGATTTTGTTATAATTTCATCACCACTGAGTGGTCAACAGCACAGGACAATGTAAAAAAAAAAATTAAATTAGGTGAATCCAGAGTTCCAGAAATGTCCGAGTAATACAAACACATTGCAGCCTCACATTTTAATAGAGAAAGTTTCTGCCTGTGTCTTTAGCAAATTAGCAAGATATGAACAGTGGCAATCCAATGTAAAACTGAATAATCACTGCATTCAATCCAAAAGCACATCATTCTGGACACCTTTTAGAAGTTGTATTTTCATCTGTTTAAAAGGCAAAATAAGCCATGGGGTTGAAAAAATCCCTGTATTCTGCATATTGAACATCCATGATGAAAACCCTTGGTGCATGTCTTTGAGAGGAAGTTGTTCTTTTTTGTTGTTGTTGTTTTACTTTATTTTCCGTGTTGTTGTTTTTCTTTTAAATGTCAGTATACCAGAGAAGTCATTTTAATTATATAATTACTGAAGATTTTGGAAGGTTTACACAAGACCCATAATTGGGCATAAGACATCACATCCTCTGGTTATATACACAGCAATCTGGTCTGGGTAACATTCTTTGCTCTGACCAATGTGTGCGAGGGGGGGCGGGGGAAGGAAGGGGAGGGAGGGGAGGGGGAGGAATGGAGAATTAAAAATACTTCCTCAGATTAAATGTTCTTTACTTCATTTACTTAAAATGTTTTGATTGCATAAAATGCACGAAAATATTTATCGAGACGCATCTCCGTAGTTAAAATACCTTGTTCTCAATGTGATATCCTAGATATTCAAACAAAAGACATTCAGCTGACAATGAAGCCTTTTTTTTTTTTTTTTAATTTTAAAAAGGCATTTGTACACCTAAGACCGCACCACGGAGCAGTCTCCTTTATCACGCCGGAGTTGTGACAGGTAATGCATAAAAAATTAAAATCCAATCCACCAGATAAGACATGCAAAATGTCTCCTCCAATCCCACCCCCATCTCGCCTTCAAAAAAAAAAAAAAAAAGCCCAGCCACCACCAGCCCTGCACATTCGGAGCACACGCACAGTGGCACCCCCAGAGCCACCACTGGGGAGACAGCCCGAGGGGCCGCCACCCCCGAGCCCCCCCGCACCCTGCTCCGGGCTCCATGAGGGGCGAATCCCACCTCGCCGCTTCCTCATGCCCTCACACAATGGTGCTTTCCCCCATTAGCTCCGAATTGTCAACATTTTCACGCTAGGCCCCGGCCGGGCAGGGCTGAGGCGCGGGCGGCCCGAGCCCCCGCTCCGCTCCGGGGCCGCGGGGGCGGTGTGGCCGGGGGGGGATCAATGGCCGATCGGCCGCGGCCCCCCCGCCGGCGCTGGAGCCGGAGCCCGAACTGCGCAGCAGGCGCGGCGCGGCGGGCCCGGCCCCGCGGAGCCTCGGCCAGACCCGGGGCCGCCGCCCCCGGACACCATTTCGGGGAAGGTGCCGCCGCAAGTCGCCCAGCACCACCGCCTCCCCCAGCCCGGCAGCCCCCCGGGCGCTCTCCCCCCGCGCCCCTCGGGGGCCCGGCCCGCCGCTCCTCGCGGGGAGGCACCGGTGCTCCCGGGGGGCGAGGGCGGCTCGCCCGCTCGCGGTCCCCGGGGACGGGGCGGGGGCTCGGGGGGGTGTCCTGTCCCGAGGGGCCACGGGCGATCGGCTCCCCCCTCCCCGGCCGGGGACGGGGCCGAGCCCCCGCCTCCCCCCGAGCTGGGGCAGAGCCCGAGCCAAACAAAGCGCGGCCTGAGCGGGAGCCAAGGGTGAAGCAGCCTGGGCTTTTCCTGCCGGTCCCCGCGCAGGGCGGGCCCCGAGCCCGGCTTACCCCGATCCCCGGCGGCGGCGGCGGCGTTGTTCCTCTCCTGCTGCTGCTGCTGCACCGGGCGCGGCCTGGACACTCGCCTGGGTCTCCTGTTGGCGGCTCGGACCGAGTTCATTTGCCGGCTCGTGTGGGCGGCGGGAGGGGAGGGGGGGAATCCTCCGGCAACCGGTGCCTCGGCGGGGACGGGGGCGCTCGGAGGGAGCCCCGGGGCGGCCGCCTCGCAGGCGCGGGCAGCAGGGAAGGGCGGGGGGGAAAATCTCCGGACGCGAGTCCCGCCGCCGCTGCCGGCTCGCTCGAAGGCAGAGGAGCCGCCGGCTCTCCCAGCGCTGCTGTGGGGGACGATGGCGCCGCGCCCCCCCGTCCCGGCCCCCGGCGATCCCGCGGTCCTGCCCGGCTCAGGCCCGTCGCTGCTCCGTGGCAGGAGGAGCCATTGACACCGCCAGGGACGCGCTCGCGAGCGGGCGGCCGTTGGGCGGCCGCGCTCCGCCAATCGCTGTGCCCCACACAAACGGCCGGCGCCGGCGCGGCCAATCGGCGCTGCCGTACTATCGGTGCGCGGGTTGGGGAGGGGCGGGCGGGCGGTGCGGCGCGGGGTGGGGCGGCGCGGTGCCCATAAAAGGCCGGGGCCGCGCGTGCGGGGCGGCAATGGCGGCGCTCGGGCCCGGTTGTGGAAGGGGCGCCCGTGAGGAGCCGGGCTTGGGGCAGCCGGGCCTGGAGCGGCCCGGAGGCCGCCGGCAGCGGAGGGGCCCGGCCTGCTCCCTTCAGGCCCTGTGTGATGAGCGAGAGAGGGCGGGCGTCTGGCGAAGGTGCCTTGTTGTGGTGCTGTGCGCCTTGGTAACCCTGCCTGGGCTGGGATTAGCCGTGCTGCGGGTGCCGGCACGTTTCGGTTTCCTGACTGGTTGTTACCCATTTTTTCCCTCTGGATTTGTGTATATTCCTTGGCCGATGTGCCCACTCGTGTTTGTGCTACCTTTTGCTAATGCAATGATAATGCTCTTTATTTTGAGGTTTAGACAAGTGTGTGAGGCTTTTCCTCCTTTATTCTGTTTGTTGTGTTGGTGCTCAGCTGATGGCCTCAGAGCAGGGGAAAAAGGTAAACGAAGCTAGCTGTGGTCTTTTTCCTTTTCAGGAATCACTTAATAAAATGTATGGCACAACACAACAGTAAGGAAGAGACCTTAGTCTTTGTAGGGTTGCTCAGGAATCTGCTTCTGATGTTGTGAAGGTGGGTTTGTGTGTAGTCCTACTTAAACTACACTCTGCGGGCTTCTGGAACCGGGGCCCTTGTCTATGCCTGAAAAGCAAAAGTGTGTTATCTGGTATAAAATGTAAATAAATTATGGTAATTAAAAACACATTAGGTAGGAGCTTGTTTCAAGCTGACAAATGAAGGTATAATATAGCTAAAGGAAATGACAGCTTTTAAAGAGAAAAAGCTTTAAAAACATTTGTACTTGTGATTGTAAAGGCAATGACAGTGACGTTCTAATTCTCACTTCATATTAGACCAAAAGTAAATGTATGAGAAATCTCAGTAGTTGTTAAGGAGCACCTTTAAGACTTCACATTTTGTTGCCTTAAAGAATGACTGGAGGAACAGTGGAGGATGCTTTTCCATGTCCAAGGAAAGTAATTCTTGCCAGCTTCTCTAATATTAGGGGAAGAAATAATTAAGTTAAGCTCCTGTGAGAACTTTGTAAGGAAAAAGAATATAAATATCAGTCTGTTTGGGGCCAGTTTCTGTCATAACAATTACTAGACTACTGTACTGAACACTCTGTAGAGCTACATAATTACATGTAAATATCATTAAAGTATTTTTATTTTTGGTAGTAGTGTTGTGAAACTCTGCTTTAACTCTTGAATGGGAAGAATAGCCCTACCCAAGTATCGTGCTGAACTTGCTGTGTCATGGTTAAGGATTTTTCCTCTCATTGAAGACTTCTAATCTTTAAACTAGAGTATCTTGATAGATTGAATCCGTTTCTGTGTAGCTGTTTTAGTTGTGTTCTCTTCACCAAGCAAATGAATTCTTGGTTTCACTAGATTACCTGAAATTGCTCAATATAGGCGTACTCCAAATCTTTAGTACTCTAAATCTTTGAAAGCTTGTTCAAGGGTGGATGACAAGCTAATTTTCACATAGAGCCTTCCAAGAATCTAAAGCTTCTGATACTAGAACAAAATTTATTTGAAGCAGACTCTAAATTTCCTTAAAAAGTCTTGAACTAGTTTGAAACTGAATGGTCTCTTGGCCTAAAAAATACACTTTCTGTAATTAGCTCCTTAAGGTCCAAGATGTACTCTCACTGACAACCAAAACACATCGAGGGCAATCTATAGAAGGTTATGCAGAAATTTGGGGTAAATGCTCTGAGTTGATACAATGAGAACCTCATGCTGAATAATACTGACTTGATTCAGCTACTAAATGAATTACTGGTGCTAAAAAAGTGATTCCTGTAAGTATTCGATGTTTGCTTAGAAGGCATGGAGTAAAGAAATAGTTGCAGTCCTCTTGTCTGACATTATTGGCTGTGCTTTAGAGGGCCAGACAGTAGAAAGCCTGAAAACTCTTCAAAACATTGACTAAATCTCTGTGTCTCTTCTCATAGCTGTTAAGTGTATCCTGTCTGGGACTTGATCATAATTTCAGGTTTGTCAGCCTTTACAATGTTCTACTTAACCATCCTATGTCTCTGTTGCTGCTGTAAAGCCTCTGAGAAAGAGCACACCATTCTGTGATGAAAATGGCACTGAAAGCCCAAATTAATAATTTGGGCTTCATTGTATTGACCACTGTGGAGGTGCTTTAAGCCGTCCTGCATGATGTGCTAATAAGCCATTCCTGAATGTGGGTATGATTTATACTGGCAAGATAATTTTGCCTTTGTCAAGACAGCTTTTTCTTTATTTAAATTGGGAAGAGAGGGAATGGGAAGTGGAGCTAAACTGTACAGTGATCTTTTTGCATAATTGTCGACAATAGAAATGCTTGCTGGGCTGGTTATGTTGGCCACAAATCACCTTTTGGTGACCCTTGAACAGCCTCACATTATGAACAGAAAGGTGTAAGACCTGGGTGAAGAGCTTGCTTGGAGCATTTATAGCATAAGCAATTTGGACAGAGCTGTCAAGTGCTAGCTCATCATATTCAGACTATCTTCTAAGCTGCACTGAACTTCAAATGTGTGTGTATTTAAATGTTAAAGATAACTGGTTCTGTTTCTTCTTGAAGAGTTGGCTGCTGCTTTGAAGAGATCACCTTCCTTCCTGCATGGAGGAAGAGATGCCACAGAGTGCTTGGTGATAACAGTAACTTGTTAATTATGTGTTAACACAGAACAGTTAGAGATGAGGCAGCTTCATGGAGAGAAGTAGTGCAAGTTGTCATGAAGGGGATTCCTATTTGTGAGGGTGATGTGCAGAGACAGAAGAGCAACTTTGAGTCAGCTGACTTGCTTTAAAGTGAAGACAGTTAAAACAACTTAGAGATCAAAATAGTGAACCAGTATTTCTTTTCTAGAATCTCAGAGTGTTGCTGAGAGATTAGAGGTGGTGGGGTCACAGAATAAGCAGGATTGGGAAATGACTATGGGACAGTGTAAACTGTTAAGTCAGCAAGGCTGATTGAGGCCAGGGTGATCTGCAGGAATCACCACTATTTTATTCTATTTAATGTACATTTCTACTAACAACCTAAAAAGCCTTGCTTCAGAGCCTGTTAGAAATGCTTTGAATGTGGGGCAGATTCATTTAAGTTGTCACGATCCGTATCTACCCTGAGGATGTGGGTATTGCTTTAACAGTTGATCAAAACAAGTCTAGGATAACAGATTTCAATGAAGCTGTGATCCATGGGTTACTTCTGAGGGGTTCACAAATCCTAAGGACAGACTCCAACTTGTATATGATGGCCTAAAGCTCTATTTAAAAATTATTCAGAAACAATAATTTTGAAAATTGAAAGAAAAAACCAACACCCCCGAATTGCTGGCTTTTCATTAAGTGGCAAATGCACAGTATTATCCCTAGCTTTTGCTTCCTAATATTTGTGAGAGAGCAAGAAATATTTTGAGAACATAGCTATAGTTTGTTACACAAAACCCACCATAGAGCCTTTAGCTACAGCTTGTGGATTTGAACAAGAAATACAAGGAGTCTTCTTTTTTTACTATGCCTTTTAATTGATTCAAGTGGCTTTGCAAAGGAGCCATGTCTCTCCCTCTCTGTATGGATGAAAGGGAAGCAGAAAGGGCTGGAATGACTTGTCCAAGAGCATTTCCAGGCTATTAACAGGGCTATGAACAGAACCCAGGGTACAGGAGTCCTTACCTAAGGCTTTTTCCACGGTGTCATGTTACTGCTTTCAGAAGCATAAGAATTTTGCCTATTATTTCTAACCATCTCATATGTTGTTAATGTGTCTCTGGACTAAAAATACTGCATTGAAGATTTGGGACTGACCCAGTGTGAATTTCTGACTTGTAGCTCTTTAAACTTAGAGAGTTGTTTCCCCTAAGACTGGAAGATGTGGGCCTTTCAGAAATAGCTGAGGATACTTAGAACTGGTTGAACATGCTTGCTCTGCAGCTCAAAAATTTCAATGTCATTTTGTTGCAGTGTCTGTGACCCTCAGTTCCTCTTAATTGTGTTTTACAACCCTTCTCATGCAGCTAGAATCTTCCCACTCTTGCAGAAAAAGACTCTTAAATCTCTCCTCCTTTTACCTGGAATCCCTGTCTCCTGAAATCCAGCTTGATGTTAGCTGACCTTCCTGGGTTGCCTTCTGGGTGAATGTCTGTGGCTGGGATCTTTTCTGTTGCTATACCAACCTGGTTTCTGCACTAAAAATAAAGACCTCAGGGTGGGGAATGTGTGTTGTTTCCTATAAGCTCACATGACTGTTGCAACATGTTTATCTAACATGTTAATTCTAATTCTGCCCTAACAAAAGCTCTCTGGAAGCATGAGTGGTACTTCAGTTCTCATTAATTTTTTTTAATAAAAGTAACTTCTAAAGAAGTCCTGGAGAGATTGGGTCTGAGTTTTAAAGCATTATTAGCTGTCTTGGTAGAAATTTCATAGCTAGATAGATACCTACACAGCTGCCTTCTGGATTTCTTGGGAGTATGTTCAGGGGAGAGAGAGGGCATATGGATCTGTTTCAAGTATCCAGTTTATATTTTCAGCCCATTTTTCCTGCTAGTACCCACTGAAATTCCCAAACTTGGTCATCTGGATTGTCCTGAATTTAGGGGTTTCAGATAGTCTGAATTCATACAAAGCTTCATTGTTAAAATTAATTAAAATAGTTTTGGTAAAAATCACGTAATTTTATAGGTGGCATGTCAAAATACTATGAGTCAGTAAATGATCTGTCTAGACACAATATAATACTGAGAGATTATTTTGACTTGGTGGTTCTCATTCACTCAAGGTTTGCTTCTCACTGTTCATTTTCAGAAATGCGTGTCCAGAGATAAAGTATGGGCTTCACTCAGTTTTTATTTCTTGGAGCCTACATTTGTTTGGCACATTACATCAGCAGTATGTCCATATGATGAGCTCTGTCTTTAGAGCTGGGGTTTTCTGCCCCCCAAATAAGGCCGATGTGGGTGTTGTTTATATTGCCTTGGAGAGGATGCAGCCTGAAGAGATCTTTCAACATAATGAATTGAGTCAGGTCCCAAATGAGAAATGTTTACAAGAAGTACATCCAATACTCCCAGCTGGAAAAATCAATCATTTAATACCAGGAGGCTAGAGTTATATGAAGGCCTGGCTCCAGATTTAGTCCTACCAAAGGAAAAGAATGGCTTCTTTATGAGATTGTTTTGCTGGTTTGAGGGGTAGTTCTTCCCTAAAAATATCTCAGTGGGATTCTGAGCTCCTCATTTTTACAAAGTACTTATATTCCTTGAAGCTCATCCATCACAGGCCTAGAGGGGCAGGAGCAGTTAGGGACACTTTGCTTCATTTTTGTTATGAACAGCTAAATACAAAATGAGAATGAGGAATCCCAGTCTTCATTTTCAGTGTGTCAAGCAGTTGTCAGCACTGTAGAGCATCCAAAGGTGAGGTGCTTAAATGGGATTTGGTATCTCCATACAGAGAGGGGTCAGCAGTGAGAAGCGATGCTGCTTTCAGTCTTGGAGGCAGGAAGATGAAAGTGGTCTCACCACCAGCACACAAATACAAGCCTTCACTTCAAATCTGGAGAGCAGGTGGCTGTGGGTTTTATTGGTACTGACAGCTTTAACCCTAACAACAACTGATTTTGTTAACGGGTGGGAACAAGTTCTTTATGGCAAAAAGAGAGAGATTACAGTATTTCACTTTGCTGCCTGGTAGACAGATGCCATTTTAAATGACCTGCTCCGAAGCTGTATCCTTTTCTACTGTAAGAGTTCTCTCAGTGTAGAAAGAATGGACCCACCCAGGAAAAAAAAAATGCGTAGCATATTGTGTACATATGTCTTGCCAGTTTGCTCCTTTTCTAATTTGAGCAGGTAGAAGAGAGGAATTTAGGTTCTTTTTCTCCATCTTGCAGTCTCAGGTGGACCTCTTGGTTGTGGTCTGTCTGATAAGTGGGGGTAAGGTCTAATTATTCTTATGACCAAAAGATAGTTCATCAGAAAGGCTTTTTGAATGCCCTGAAGAGGTCCAAATTGCCGTTGCCATTAAGAAGCAATCATGCTCTTCACAGTCGCATTTTTGCTGCCCCTACTCTGTGTTGTGTTCTATCAAACAGCATTTCTGCAGTTAGGCACAGTTAGGGAGATCAAGGAGCTAAAACGACTGCAAACAGCTATTTTTTAGATATGTGCAGTGGTAGTGCAGAAAAGTAGTGGGAAAGGATGGCCCTTACATGAAGGAAGCTTACAGACAGATTGGCTCACTGTGATCCTGGAAGCATGCCTTTAGTGTTTTCATGGGCCTGTGGGTGAAAGTCATTCCTAATTAGATCTGTTTTATTGGAGTGCTCTCAGACATAGCTGTGCTGCTGTAGGACCTGTCTGGGCTGCTGCTGAAGCCCCACATTCTGCTTTGTGGTTCAGCTGTTCCTCCAAGCTGGTGGCAGCATGTACTTCAGAGATGACCAGCTGGGGAGCATGCAGCGAGTAGAGACTTGAAGCTACGTAATGACTTTAAGCAGTTAATTCTCTCTGGTGCCACGTGGTGGTGATATTGGTTGTTGCCTTCAAGGAGCTTTGGACTTCTGCTGCTGAGGGCACGTGACAGATAAGTTGGCATGGAATGTCTTACAGGCCGGTACCTATAGGTGACTTTCTCCAGTGCTGCATGGTTTGTCCAGTTATCCACATGGTGGTGACATTTTTGCTTGTATTTATCCTCCGTTTTCCATGTGCCTATTCCTACACCTCAGCAGGGTCAGCTAATCAACAGCAGGAGGTGTTTTGTTAGGAATAACTGACAAAATATAATATATTTTAAGGATAGCATGCTGCAGGCATCCCCTTTTGAGTCTGCTCAGTTGTCATCCTAGGTTATTCTAGATCTGGAAGGTTTTCCTATCCTGTCTTTGTCACATCAAAGACTTGGTTGTGATCTTTTTGATTCCCCAATGACCCTGTGTCTGTGGTGTATCCCTAATGTCTCAGGTTCTTATCATTATTTTATGCTGATAAGCAGAGGTGGAGGATAGACCATCCATTCAGAAGAATGTGTGTATAAATGAGATCAATGGTACTGTAAAAGCCTTTCCACCAACTCTTGGTGATGAGCATGAGTGTGATCTAGGCCTTAACAAAATTTATATAGTATATGTAAATGCACATTCACTGTCAGGACAGCTTACAGAACAACTGATTTAAATATGTTAAATAAAATCTGGTTTTCCTCCACTTGGCTGTGTCCAGTACTACAAACGTAGATTTACTGAGTCATTGAGTTCCTGAGTCTTAAATCTTCCCATTGCTTAAGTTTTTATGGTTTTTTTCACAGCAAATCAGAAAAGAAAAATGGGAAATCAAGATTCTCATATATTTTCAAGTCTCAGCTATGATGAGAAGGAAAACTTGAGTAAGACTAGTGTAATATTCTAGAGAATTTTCCTTTTAGGAGTTGGATAAAGGGAAGTGCTGTCTTTATGCTGTTTTATGGAAACAGTTTGCTGACTGTCATGTTCATGTAAATTCTTGTTCAACATCAGTAGAGAAGCTGTTACTCTAGAAGTTTATAAATGTTCAACCTTTATTGTTTGTTTTGTAATCTTAGTTTCTTAACAGCTGATCCTTGTCTTTGTTTTTTATCAAACTGGTCATCTTATTACTGTGTGTGATTAAATGGATGACTTTGTCTTGTAATCTGCTTGGCAAAACCAGGCATATTTTGATGCAAGTTGAGTTTTTTCAGATTTACAGCTGTATAGCTGGCATTGCTTCTTGAACCACTTTGGGTATGGACTAGTTAATAGTTGTTCACAACAAAAAATGCAGTCAGGCATTTTACTTTTATTTTTCCTGATGCAGAAAACAACTGAGAAGAAGGAAAAGCATCAAATCAAATTTTCTCTCTCTATGCTCTGTTCCAACATGACATTAGATGCAGTAGTCAGTGTTGGAAGGTGCTGGGCTTTGGCTGCTCAGTGCTGGAATTTTAGCTCTGAACACGTTTGGGTGGAAAGGGGAGGTCCAGTTCTTACAATCACAGAGTTTCCACTGCCTCCATGAGCATCTTGACAGGCCACCGGTTCTGTTGCACCACACTCTGTTGGGCTCTGTGTGTGCAGTGTTTCCATACTCAGCCTGTGAGGTGTGGAAAAAGAAGGTCGCAATCCAATCTATGAGTCAATTTTTGGAGGTGTGGAAGAGTAGTCAGTGAAGGAACATAAAAAGGTGAAGATTGGGGAATGGAATGTTTGGCGTTGGTTTTAATTAGAAACATCCTGTTCATCATTCATATGTGAGATAAAAAGGGAAGAATATCCATTACTACAGTACACTGAAAGAGGAAATATCTGTATCATAGTGAGCAATTCTAATTGAGCTGCCAAGTATAATTGAATTGAAATACAGATCCTATTCCAACAGTATTTCCCTTATTGTGGTGTATGAGTGAGAGTTAACTGGCGTTATATTTATTTCTAATCTTTCTGCAATGGATGACTTTTGTCTAAAATCCAAAGTACGTCAGTATTAACTCAGTATTAAACGTAGCAATTACCTCTGTCAGCTAAAAGATGCATAAAGCCCAACTGACAAACCTTTCTTTCATGAACACGAGGCTTCTTGTACCTGTCCCCTCAAAAAAGTATGAAGATGGCACTCGTACCATGACCTCGAAGAGCAACTGTGTAAATCAGAGAAGGAAGTTGATACTTGCAGGGCTCAGAGCTGAAAGTTTTTTTTTGTTTTGGGGGGGACCTTTGTTCTTGCCAGGGAGGAACCAACCGCTGAACTCCTCTGCTCACGTTCTCCTAGGTGTGGTGCTGTGACTCGACAAGAGAGGTATGTGCTGCCCTGTGACTGCAGCTAATCACATAAAGTGACCTCTCCTCTCCCTTCCAGCACTGCCAACCAGCTGCACTGAGACTGTTACTTCAAGTGTTACTGGAAATTAGATTAAAATCTGCTGCTCCTGGATTTGGTTAATTAGCTGGCAGTACCCTTAAAATACTTTTTAGAGCATTTGGACAGTCATGTGAAACATGCATCATTTTCAAGACTGAAAGCTCACTGAATCAAGTGAAACAATCTGAGATCCTTCTACAGTCTGAGATCCACATGTCAAAGGGAAAAGTTTAAGAGGTCTGAATTCAGTGTTCTACATTATAAAACTTAACAAATATCAATGTAAATGGGTACAAGTAGTCCTTTCACCTTCCAGTTGATATAAAAGACTTTACTCACTTTCTATGAATGTCTCTATGTAGACTGAAGCTTCCTCTGAACCAATTTTATTTTTGGCTTCTGATTAAAAACCATGTGAAGAGATGTTCCAAAGTAAATACTTTGAATTACTATAAAGCTGTGACTTGTACCTAAAAATAGTAGTAAAGAAAACTCTTAATTGATTGCTTCCCTTTCTAAAATACACAGAAAGACATTTTTGACATTATTCTATTCAGGTCATCAAATTCATACAAGCTATTGTACTACAATGCAAGACATAAATTTTAAAATAATGAAAAGTGCAGGAAGTTTGAATGATGCACGACCATAAATTTACTCATCTTTTATATAATGCCTTCTTGAGGTGCTGACATTTTCAGTACATTAATTGTTCATAATGAATACCCTTGCATAAAACATTCAAAGGTAATTTTCTGAGGCCAAAGAATGACTAAAAAGTTATTCACTGAAGAGCAGTCAATAATCTGTATCCAAAAGAAGACTCGTGGGATGTGAAATAAACTGATGTAACAGGTAGAGAAGTTTGCATATACAAAAGAATCTGCCCTTTTTTTAGGTTTGATGCCCTAAAACAGAAGCCACAGAATTGGTGTGGACTGGTGCAGAGGCAAATCATTATGTTCTAATCATGTTTAATTGAAGGAAAGGCAAAAAACAGCTATGGACGAAATATCCATATCTCATGGCAGATATCCAGGAGGAAGCCACCTCTGCTGCTGGTAATATATGATGACTTCTGTGCTGTATACTTCAGGATGGATAATAATAATAATCAGTGAAAATATGTTTAAAAAATACACTAAAATATCGGGAAAATAATTTAATTGATCCATCAGGCTTTTTCCAGGCAGTAGATTTTAAACAACTTGTCAAATATTTCTTGGCTGTTATACCCTTGCATAAGAGCTTTCCCTGGTTCATAAAGAAAATTAATGTGAAATCAAGAATGGTATTTAAAAATTCACCAAATACTTGCCATCCAGTCTCACTTTCAGAGTGCCACTAATGCAACAGGCAGAGTGGGAAAATGAGACAGAGTTGACCTGAGTGGTAAACAGAAGCCAGTGCAGATGGAATGTGCAGTGAAGAGACATTTTCAGAAGCAACCAGGAGGAGCTGCCTGCTTCCCCACAAGAACAAACCTCTCAACAGAGCTGCTGTGAGCATCAGCTTGCAACAGTCCTGTTTGAAGATGCAGTCTAGATGCTATGCTGACTTCCTGCTAGATGAACAGCAACCAAAAAAAAAAAGAAAAAAAAATCACATAAGGCTGAAAACCTCAACAGAGTAACAGTAAAACAAGCTTCCTGTAGCATCATACAACCCTATGAGCTACCAGATTTCACACAACAGAGGGAACGTTTCTTACTTCAGGTTGCTTCATTCTACTCCTGCCAAAAACTTGGGATTGTTGTGGAAATGGGAAGAAACAAGCCATAAATTAGATTTGTTCATTAGTTTATATTTTTAATAAAAGCACAAAGAGGAGTATTACAGTACATGGTGATTTTGTGGCTGTATCTGTGTTTGGGTGATTTCTCTGGTGAAGGAGGTACATTGTAGTTACTATTTATGTAAATTAATACAATTGTGATTACCCACAGTTGCCACATTTGATCTGTGAAAATAAATAGGATTTGTCAGTATCCTCTCTTCTCCCCCTTCCTCCCCTCAGTGATTCAGAACTGTTTTTCAGCATTCACGGGGTTGTTCAGCAAGGGCAGAAGGTGAAGTGCAAGCCTGCAGAGTTTGAGTGTGGTGGTCTCTCCTGAAAGGTTGATGTCCTGAGCTGCTGCATCCAAGAGCGAATTTCAGTTTGCTCAGTATTGTCATCTCCAGGCACCTATGTCCATGCTCTCTCACTATTCACAGAAATTTTAAAATATACTGCCTTATTACTCATGGTGATACCTAGTTTTGGGGCTTCACATGTCTCACACCTCCCCAAGCCTTTTAATGTGACAGAGTTCAAAATTTGTTTTTCTTTTAGGTTAGAATTCAGATTCACATGGAAGTGCTTGATTCACAGAGCTGCAGCTTCAACCAGCAGATAGGAGATGAACGATAGAATTGGCAGAATTGCACTGCTCTAAGCACTTTTGGAGACATATGCTGCTTTTCCCACTCCTGGAAGTAGTCCCACAGATGTCTCATGATTATTCACTTGAGTCATGGTTGCAGAGTTGACTTTTTGGTAGTTTGGATTCCCAGATTCCCGCACTGCATATTTAATAGGAGAGCAAATTCTGACTGAAGACCCGCCCGATTGGAAACGGAGAGGATAGGTTTAACCAAAACCCAATGTTTTGAACTTAAACTAAATCTCCTCATGGCTTACAACGCTGTGTGGTGAAAATGAGACTCTCCGAGGAGAAAGAGACTCCCAAACGATGCGAACAATCGGTGCGCGGCGCTCAGCTTTGGGTGTTGGTGCCGCTCCCTGGGGACATTTCCCCGACACCAGGTGGCGCTGGCCCGCGCGCTCCCGCATCTTTTTTAAATTCCAACAGTTTGGTTTGTTGGGATTTTTTTATGGAAAGGGAAAAGAAATTCTGCCCATAACGGTCCTTTACAGAGCTCAGAATATTACACCCACCCTGCAAATGGAGATTTAAAGATTCACTGGATACTAGAGATGGTCCAAAAATTATGAACATTTCTCAGTGCTTTCTCTAAATTTTCTGCAAAGCTTCTGGAACATTTGAATCAACTGACTCTAAGTTGGTTCAGTTTTCAGGCAAGGCAAGTTGTTTTCTTTTTCCTCATTGGTAGTATTTTTTACAAGAAATGAGGACAAGATCAGGCAGATGGAAGGAGAAAAAAGTGTGAAGGAATTGTAACATCAAAATCTTTAAAACTGCATTATTGAAAACATTAGGTTGCGTAGCTGATGCACCTAAATTTCAGAATGATTTAAAAATGCCATTTTAGTTTTAAAAAATGCTGTGTTTATTCAGAGACTGCTGAGAATGAAAAGTATTGATAAGCTCTACTAAGTGTTTTCATATGGAATCTATTTTCAGCCACATACCAGAAAATGTCTTTGTTATTTTTTTGAATGAGACCCTAATCTCGGAATGACTTTTCATTTATCAGAGCCTTTTAAGTCTGCTATTGTGTTTCCAGTCAGATCCTTTCCACTCACTTCTTTTTTCCTGTGTCAGCCTCTTGCAAGCTTGCCATAGGGCAAAGTTCACAGTTATTTTCCACAGGCACAAGGATTTCCCCTCTCAGGGGTGCACTTGGGCTTTATGCAGTGGAAGCCAAGCACAAATTAATGCCAGTTCTAATAGTTTGTGATAAAGTTTCTTGCGGTATATCATACTTAATAGCAAACCCTACCATTTGTGATTTAACTTGTTAGCAATTCAAAGGCTTTTGTTTCTTATGCTGTTTAGTCAGATGAAATGGCTTAGTGGTTTTTTGCATCACCAGCATTGGCATTTGTGTCTGTGTTGGTGTTCTTATTTAGCTTTGTGTTGGTTCCCACTTCAGCTATAATTTAATAATGTTCAAATACCACTTTCTAGAAAAAAAAAGTTCTGGCATCTGCAGTTGAGAAGTTGGAAAACGTGAGTGCAGTATGCCAAAAAAATCCCCAAAGAAATATAATTGACTCCTCTTAAAATTTCATGATTTTTTTTCATTTTTTTGGGGGATGGGGACGTAGATTACAAATGTTGTAGCATTTCAATTCCCTGAAATACATTTATTTTAACTTTTTCCAGGGTGTTCAAGTTTATTTCTGTGTATTTTATGGGCAAGAAACAGCTTAAATTCTCTTGGGGGTTAAAAAAAGCACAAAACCTGTTTGTTCTCTCCTAATTCAGTTACGGATTTTATGACTCCTGGTATCAAGAAGGATTTGTGTTCCTATCCTGCACTAAAACTTCCACCTCCCCATCCTTTTGCAGTGAGGATGTGCCAGCTGTCAGCCTAGCTGCCATCTCCCACCCTCCTGCAGCTGAGCAGAGCTTTTAATCAGTCTTGGAAAGTGCTTTGCTGACCCTTCCCTTCCGACAGAGGCTGATGTTTAGGCTGTAGCTCCTCGTATCAAATGTGCTTTTGTAGCTCTCACTGGGCATTTGCTGCCTTCAACTGGAGCTAGGACCAGCAGTTGTTTGCCTGTGTCAATAACCAGCTAATAACTGGAGAGAGCAGAGGATGCATGGATCAAAGAAAAATGACAAAGCTGTTCTGGTTAGTGGCACCATGGGCTCAGATTGCTCAGTAATGGTTTACCGAGTATCAGCATGAAAAAATAATCAATCAGGTTGTTTAGGTAACCTAACTTATCAGTTAGGGGCAAATAAACATCTGCATCACAAAGTGCAAGTAATGGGCAAGAAATCTGGGGATTTGTGCAAGCTGTGTTTTGGAAGAGCCAGCCTGGTCAGTCAGCTCTCTGGGAAAGTGGCACCAAGGACCCTGTGCAGATCAGCCAGGGCTCTGCTGAGGTCTGCAGCCAGCACAGCCTAGCTTTGCTTTTCCTCCTGACACCGAGAGGTGACCTTTGGATGATTCTCTTCCCATCTTTCCATGTCTCCTCCTGCCATTTGATTTCTTTGTCTTGTTGGAGTTGAGCTAGGCAGGGGGAGGCTGCAAGTTCCATTTATTGGGTGTGTGTGAAGCCCTCAGCACCACGAGCCCAGTGAACATCTCCAGGCCGCTGCACCAACAGCAGCTGTTACTAATAACAGCAAAAACGAGTTGTAATAGAGTGTGGAAAGGGGAATAGCTTGCCATTACTGATGTCAAGTTTAGTGTAAGAACTGCCTTTGTGTTATTACTGATCATCCTCTGGAGAACTGTGAGCATCTCCCTGGGTAGGGATCCAGTTTCTACCCTTACCCTGTATAACCTCATCAGTTTCAAAACAAGATTTAATGTCATTAGAGCAAATTGGCATTAAGGCAAGGGATTTTGTCCAAGGAATTCAGGTTGTCCTTACTTATTTTTCTAAGCACATGGCATCAGAAGGATCATTGAGAAATTTACCCAAACCAACCTTTCTTCCCAGCTGTCTCAGGTCTTGCTTGCGTCACCAACCTTTTTGCCTATGGTGGTGTCCATTCTACTAAGTGGTAAACACCCTCTGAAACATCTTATTATCCTTTAGGATATTTTATACTCCCTTTGCTCGATCTCATCCAGGCACAAGGGACAATTGTGTGGTCTGATTGTCAGCTGGGAACTTGGCCAGCTCTCCTCATATTTTCAAGATTGGTTATAGATTAATAATTCTGATATTATTGTAAGTAAATTATAACTCACCAATGGACAAGTGTAAATGGCTAACATTTAATTTTATGCATTTCCCTTCCTTTTCTGCAACATTTTTCTTTTCTGCAGTTTAGTATGGGTACCTACTTCCATGATAGATTGTGTCTGGAATTCTTGAAGGAGTGATTCAGGCTATCCTACTACCATTGTCTTTGCTTGCACTTTAGCACTTTGAAATTTCTGCATTTCAGGAAAAGGAAGAAAATTCCCTCCAGTATGGAACTGCTTAGATATCATTAGTAGTCTTTTAGAGTTTCAGTCAGTGCTTTGTCTCCTGGTAGGTATAACTCCTCTGTAAATGTCTCTCTAAAGTCCTTCAGGATACCTCCTAAAAGAATGTGGAGTTAATAAGACTTGCAAATTGTTTTAAGTGATTTGTTTATTGGGTAGCCTGGGCCTAGTTCATTCTCCTTGACAAAATGCAATCACTCGCTTTGCATCATTCCTCATAAGCTACAGTTAGAATCTTCTTTTGTTTTTCCAGAGAAGGATCTGAACCCTGACCCCAGCAGCACTTTGAAGTCTTCCCTGACAGACAAAGATGAAACTTGAGGTATCAGAATGTCCTGGGAGGGACGTGACCCTTCATTGAACAAGGACCTGATAGGGTGGGTTTGTTGCACAGGGCTAGAGATGGGGAGGAGGGTGACTCTGCATGGAAGTGTGGCTGCTCTGGAGTCCCCAAAATTGCAAATTGTAGCTGAAAGCAAAGGAGAAGCAGTGATGGGAGGGGCGGTGTATCATTTCCTGGTGTCATTGCAGAAGATTAGGAAATATGCTTTAATGGGAAGAGGGGTTTTATTTTTTGATAAATGGGCATGGATGCCCATGCATTTCTTGGATCTAAAAAAAAAAAAAAAAAAAGCAGGTTGAAGATTTCTCTTATGATATTTTGATTCCAAGACAGTGGCCTTGATAAGCAGTAAAGAAACAAGGCTTACTGTGATTCTTTCTTCCTGTGAAACTTTCAGCAGAAGAAATAGAAAGTATGGAAAGGCAAATAAGAGGTTGTGATATAGGAGAAGATTAATTCAGATCACATAGCAGATAAGGGTGTTCCCAAAGTTCAGAACATTCTTTTAGGAGCATCCCCACATGAAAAGGAAGTGTCAGATACTTTAATCAAACTAAATCAATCTTCACTCCGTGGCACATCTGCGGGCATTTAACATCCTTGCCATAGCACCCTTGTAACTGCACTTTCCTGTTGCATAGATGTGTTCCTGGCATAAAAGTTGAAGAGATAAACATTTCATCTTTATTGAAGTGTAGGCTGTATGAAAGATGTTAAAAAAGACCCTGGGACTTTTTTTTCCACATATTTTTTTCAGAATACGTGAGATAATGTCAGGTGTAAAGAAAAATTCTTATATTTGCAGTGAGACTATTTCAAGTGAAATGTTTCCATCTGAACTCAGGAAAAAGACAGAGGAATGATAACAGCTGATTTCTTGTCAGAGATCAGCTGTCAGAATGAACAGATAATACTCAATGGCATCCAAAATAGAAACTCTCCAGATCAACCTGCACAGTCCCTGTAAAAATAACAAAACCAGAAAAAATGGAGTAATTAAATACTTGAGATGTATACAGTGACAAAATGCAAAATGAAATAAGGCTCTGAGAGATTAACTAACACAGAACAATTATTTTGCCTTTTCTGTATTTTTCCTTCCACTCTTCTGCTCCTTCTTTTCATTTTTTTCCTAGGGCATGTGCTAAGAATGTTTCCAGTGAGATGTCTCAGGTTGAGCAGATATCCAAGGGAGCAGCCCTTGGTAAATCAAGTGGGATCATACAGGTAGAATTGGAATTCAGTGGCCTAGGCTGAAGATCCCTTTGTAACTGAAAAGCTTTGCTTATTCAGTCCCACAGATGCAGCATGGCAACAGGGATGTGACATATTGCTTATTTAGGGGCATGTGCCAGAAATTGTGAAGGGCGGATCAAGCCTTCTGAAAGAAAATCAGACCAATTAGAATCTTGTCTCTTGTTTTTAATTAACTTAAAACTCAGTCTCTTGTTTCTAGAAAGGAGCACTTGTGGGAATGGAGATACTTAGATACCAAATCATCTTCTAAACCATTTGAAATTCACTCTGATAAGAGAAGTTTTTGACTGAGCTTTATTTTTGGCTAAATTCTAATGCAAGATGCCAAGCAATACAAACCTGTATGGACAGAAAAGAAAGAGGAAAATCCTACTGGTTTCTGATAGCTGTATATTGAGCCAGTCAGTCCAGTTACTGCAATACCTGAACATGTCAGTCTTTAATGTGTGTCACTTCAAAACTTCTATGTAACTAAAATTTCTTTTAAAGGTCAAAATCAACTTCCTAGAAGCCACTTAGAGTGTGAGAACCCATTTCTAAGAAGAGTTTGCATGCATATAACAGGTGAAGATATATTGCAATATGCTGGGTTTTTTCTGATTTTTTAATTTATAAAATGTATTTTTCCCTGGCTTACAACCAGCACAAAATCAAATATAAAATTCACCTAATAAGCTGATAAAAAGCAGAAAAGCATCCCTGACACTTCAGTCTGCCAGTTCTTATATTTCTCACCCACTTATGCTATTCTCAATACATCTTTTTGCCTAGGGAAAAACACAAGATTTATAATATACCAGGAAAGGAAAAAATCCAATTCTTATCACACTAAGGTGAAAGATCCAAGTAAAAGGATCATCTCCCAACATATTCTTGTCCATGTTTATTTTAGTCTAATCTACTCAGATTTTGTATATTTTTAGAGCATCGTCATCACCATAGTATTTGATCATTACCTCCTACAGACCACATATGGAAAGAAATACTCTGGTATATGGCTGGGAGATTTTCAGGAACAAATGGGAGTCCAAGAGGAACAAGCCTGGATGGCTAACAACATCTTTAATACTTGCAAGCATTTGCTTGAGATGCAGCAAGTTCTGATCTTGCTTCAGCGAGATCCACACCTGGAGCCTGAGTGCTGCTGGATAATAAATGAGGAGCAGAATGCACCCACGGGTTTTAGTTCCTCTAAAGCTATAGTGGAAACTTGTAGCTGATCTTCTGTGCTGTCATGGGATGACTGAGTGGGGCAGAGTCAGGGAGGGAGATGGGCAGCTCAGGTGATACAAACCCCCTTCACTTGTGTATTTAATAAAGGGAGCACAAGGAGCATCTTTGTGCTGTGGGAGTGCAGCAGTCTGTGAAACAGCTCTGAGGAGGCTCAGTCCCACTCACAGAATGAGCTGCCTGGAGCAGTTGTGCCCAGTTAGGATAGGGGGAGAGAGGTGCAGTACAAATCCATAGGGACATCATGGAATAATTTTTAGGCCTTGCATGTTGTTGGCATGCAACTACTGAGTGAATGAATCCTGCTGGAGTGAGTGGGTCCTGCCTTTTCAATAGGCTGTGCAGGACTGGGAAAGAAACAGCCCTATCTAGTCATTTCCTTAATGAAACCTGAAAAAAAGATGAGGTTGGACTCTCTAATGCCATGCTGACAAGTGATATAATATTCTTATTCATCTTTTAATCCTGCTCTTTCAGGTGTCTAATTTGGTGCTTTCCCTATTAACTTTCTCATTTCTTCCTGTGCGGTACATCGGAGGTCACTGTGCCTCTTGTCATAATGTTTCCAGTTTATAAGAGGGCAGAGGGAGCAGAAAGTAACTACAAGGTAGTTCTGAATCTTTCATCTTCATTTCTAAATCCTGTAATTTCTTTAAAGTACATACTCTCCTTCTTTCTTACCACCAGAAACAAGAACTTATTTGAATGTCAAACAGGGCTTTAATGAATCTCATAAGATAATCATAACAGCAGCTGTCCAAGTTAGTTTCTTTTAAAAAATTCTGTATGATTTCACTTATGTTTTTAAGTGCTAACTCGAGAGTTTGCCTTTTTCTTCCTCTCACACATCCCTTTGAAAACAGAGATGTTAATTTACTAGTTAATGCCTTTTAAGTGCTTCTTCACCTCAGATACTGAACACAGCTCCTCAAATGTGCCAGCTGAAATGCAGCACGTACCACTGAGGAGAGAGGCACTCAAGTGGCTGATATTGCAGTCATGACATTGTTGATATAAATATTTAGAAATCTCTTGAAATAACATTAGTTACTGTTCAGCAAAGGTTGGCACCCATAGAATGGTGATTACTAAATATTTTTATGCTTTACTAACTTGGTTCAACAAGGCCCAAAGGGTTTATTACCCTCCTCTGAGGAAGTACTGAGCATGTGCAGGGTTTTTTCTGTACTCTACCCTCTAAAAGTCCCCCCTACAAAGAAGGGCAGCTGACAGTAAATTGAAGGTTTGTTGACTTTTCTTCTAACATCTGGGTGTCTGGTGCATGGCTAGCAGATGCTTATGCCTTCCTTTGGGCACAGAAGAAGTCTGAGGGTGTTCTAAATTTTAATCACTTAACTCACGCATACATCCCAGTCCCAAACTGAGGATGTACAGCCAACATGTGAGGCAGCTCCTTCATGTAGGAGTCCTAGCCCAACATCTCTGTCTGGTTCCCAAGTGACAACTCTTAACACCAGAATTACTTTAACGAGAAGCAAGGCAGACAGCCAGTTTCCAGGCTGTTCACATTGCCTCCTCTTCTTCTGAGCCTGCCAAGGTACAAAGTCCTTGCATAACCCAAACACTGAACAGCAAGATAGCAGGTCTCTCTAAGAGATGGAAACCTGCTTGCACACTGTAAAGGTAACATTAGAAGACTTTGTAGTGATGCTTGCCATGACAATGTGCCTGCTTATCTGTTAACAGAAAACATAATTGCAAACCTTTAGCACTTCACTTCTGGCCAGCATTTCTGCAGTTGGGCTCTTATCCTATTTATTTGTTTCTGCAAAACAAGTTGAAATGAGCTTTCTCATAGTTCACTGATACTGCTACAATTTATCTTTAAATTTTTTTCAATGTGTTTGGTGACAAATTTGTTCTCAACGATTTTCCTTCCTGATCAGTTACACAAATGGGGACATTTTGAACTTCATTTTGCTTCCATCAGTTACTGAGGCTTCATCCTGATGTCTTGTAGGGCATCCCTCAAGAGTGCTGTGTTTAACACATGCTTTTCTCAGAAGAAAAGAAGAATTTAGTTTTTTTCTAGTAGCTCAGAGCTGGCTGTCTCTAGTCCTTCTTCACCTTTTCCCTTCCATTGTTTCAGATTTGCAAGTAAGATGCCACTAGTAACATAGGAAGGCTGCAGTCACTTCCAGCCTGTTCACAGCACTGCCTACAGACTGATGCAAATTGGCACATTTAAAGCCCAGGCAGACAGCAGCTGTGTAATCCAGTGGCATTTCCTTCTAAAATTTTCTGCACAGAAGAGGAGCTTGAAAGGAAGTAACAGTTTGGGGAGAAATCCAATTCCAGCCCCAGAGGCAATGCTACACTAAGCAGTAAATCTTCTTGTCTGTGTCTACAGAAAGACTAAGGCACTCCTGGCTTGCTGGCTCTGTCTCTGCAGCCAGGGAGGAGCCTGCAGACTTGCTGCCCCACTCTTCCATATCAGAAACCTATTTGACCATGCTGCAATTCCCTGCCAGTGCATGCTCCAGGTTTTCTTTTCCACAGAAACCAGGACATTACCAATGAAGGAGGATGGGAAAGATGCTGTGTACCTTATTTCAACCTGACATAGCTTTAGGACATGAGGAGAAAGCAATACCAGAGCCAAACACAGCTCTTTTTTGTTTGTTTGTTTTTTAGATTGCTAGGTATCCAATAGTTTCAAGCTAGTCAGACAGTGTCTGATGTGAAAAACAAGCTCAAAAAATCTGGAAGCATTGAATTCATACAGAAAAGTACCCACTAAACTGGGGGAAAATAGAGACTTAAAGCTAGTCAGTGCTGTAAAGTCACAGACACAGAGCTTCAAGGTAGCAATGCCTCCTATCTAACTCCAGCACAATCTGTCACTCAGCTTTGAAAAAAGCACCACGAGCAAGAGTCATTCAGCAGCAGAAAACACCGGCATCTATTGAGCCTGCACATCAATATTGGAAGAATGATTTCTGCATGATTTCATTCCTGAGATCCCACCGGGGTTTTCTGCTATTCCTTTTTAGTAAGAATAGATCCACTTCTAAACTTCCCATTAAAACCATGGTTTTGATCAGAAATGCAGTTTCTGTCACACGAGCAACTCTAATGCACTAATAGCTCTTTCATTGGGAGATGTAACAAAAAGTCTTGCATTTAGGGTTGCCTAACCTGAGCTTACTGTCCTTCAGCCTGTTGAGCTAACCCAAAAGGCTGAAGGCTGAATTGCTTTCCTGCAAGGCCAGCAGGGAGCTGCCCCTGCCATCCTCCAGTCTCCACATCCCAATGAGTGCTCCAACAGCAAAACACGCTTTTCTGGCTCGGCTGAGTCAAGGAGATTGCTGTAGGTGGTGCGTGGCAGTGACATTTTGGGAGAAGGACTCCAACGTAGGAGGTCAGACCCGAGAGGAGACACAGAAAGCCAGGTTGCAGCTCTCAGGAGATGCGGTTTCCCTGCGCAGTGAGATGGAATTTAACTTTGAGCTGACTCGAAATAAAAGGCTGAAGGATTTTTCTCTCCCACCTCCCTTTTATATCACATGGGTATTTTTCTCTTTACCAGTATCTTCAGGCTTTCAGTTCTTCTATCCAGCTACAGCCTGTTCTGCTTCTGGGAAAATTTGGGGAAAGGAACTGCAAATAGAAAATGCGTCTCCTTGTTTCTATCCACCTCTTCCCTCACGTGCTTTGGTAAAAAAAAAAAAAAAGTATAGATCTTACATGTCTTTTTTTTTTTTTTTAAGTCCAGATTGCTTCCCTTAATGCTTTCTCCACGGGTTTCAGCTACACTTTTTTCTTCAAGAAGAAATAAACCACTTCATATTTAAAAGTCACAAATTGTGGCTTCCATTTTGTCAAAAAGGCTGGGCTCCTTCCAGGTTTAGAAATACACTTAAATCTGCCAAGTTTTGTCAAACATTACCTTCCTTTAACAAGAAATATTCATACTTTTTGGATTAAAGAGAAAGAGGAGAAGCAGCCATTCAAGTGCCTTTTATAAGAGGGAACGTTCTGTATTTTCCTGGTTGCAGACATGGGGGAGGAGAAATACGGAAAGAAAAAATAAAAAAGAAAAGAGCAGACAGAAATACCCAGCTGAGGGCCAATCTGAGTTTATAATTGGTATCAGATTCTGCCAGTCTTACTCATGTAGTGCAATTCCTATTGATTTCTGGAGGTTCCTCACAGGGTAAGCTAATGTTTAACATAAATAAGGGTTACTGAATCTTGTCCTTGAGAAGTAGGGGTCAGGAAGCTGTTATCAATTGAACTGCTCTATTCCTGACTGGCAAGCCTGCTCAATTCAGGGTTAATTAACTGATTCCTTAAAGTGGAAGTGTTGTGGAGGAGCATGATCATACCATTTATATTCATTCTAATATGATGTATTCCAACTCCCTCTCCATCATATCTTGCTGAGAGTGATCTGGTGAAGGAGAGTGACAAGTCTTTGCAAAATGATCTTGAATTCTGCCAGGTACTCATAGTTTAGGTTGTCTGGCAGTGCAAGATCAGACATAGTGTGAAAGGCAATAATATACACATTTTTTATTCCAGACTATTTTCTAAGCTTGTGTGATACACACCCCCATCATTACTGCGTGCTCACTTTTTACGCCAACCTTTGCTACCTATCCCACTCCAATGTGCAGGAAAGAAACTTTTATTTGAATTTTACCAAGATGCCATGCATCTTAGTAATGCTCTGGAGTGACTGTCATGGAGTCTGGATTCTGGGGCTGGATGCAGTATTGCTGCCAGGAGGCAATGTCACTCTGTCTACGTATCCTTTCCCTGTGTCTTGCAGTGCTTGAAGGTACTAATTTGTTCACATTTTCCTCTGTTCATTAATGCATTCTGTCCTTAAAAATTCAGTTTTTTAAGATACTAATGTGTATTGTCTAGTTGAAAGATTAATCACAAGGAGGTGCTTGAGGTGGGAAGGCTTTTCTGGAGAGGTGCTGCTTGTTGTCAGCTAGTCACTCTTAATGGCAGTTTCCAGTAGGTCCCCTAGCTTCTGGAAGCCTGATGTGTGCCAGCCATGCAATCTACCAAACCCTGCAAAGTGCAAATATTAACATAAATGCATATTAAGTTACTGTTTATTAGCTCTTAACTGAAATAGAGAGTAGGGGTTCCAGCAGAGGCAAACAAATAGCATTGATTTACACTAGCTTGAGGATTTGGCCCATCACCATCTCCTTATACCCTTCAGAGAGAAGCTACAAACTAGATAAAGGCTTTTCCTGGAACATGGCAAGTTGCTGTATGTTTAGGTTGACTACTAGTAAAGTTGGGGAACCTTTCTCAAAAATCATTCTGCTGGACAGCTGATTCCTCTGATTAGAGCTGCTTATTTAGTTGAATCCTCCATCCTAGTCCTGCCTTTCAGATACATCTTCCTTCTCAGCTCTTTGAAATCCAAGTGGATTTTGAAGAACAGCTCTGATGATCCAGGATATATCTGTGTCTGATCAGTCTTTTGGAGGAGGTCCTGGACCAGCTGCACCCACGCTGTGCTGAGCAGAGCAAAGCCCCTAGCAGCACCTCACTTCCAGCCTGCCTGTAAGGAGAAGGGGCAAAAGTCACTCCAACACTTTCTGAAAAGCTCTTACATTACTGCGCAAGTGCAAAACAAAGCAAAGCACGTGAAATCACACAGATGCTTCCAGAAAATGTCAAGCTTCCTGCTCAAAGGGTGTGTACCTGCTCTGTGCCCACAGTGTGCTGGGGTAAGGGCCATGTGCTGAGCTCCCTGCATGCTGTGGCTGCCCCAGCAGCCCCCAAGTGTCTCCTGTAGTACTGCTGGTGGTACTCTGGTGGTTTTATCTGCTTAAAAAGCTGATTTTGTTTGTAGCATAATTTGATGGCAGTTTTCTTGGGCGTTTTTGCTGCTCTAATAAGTATGCTGTGAGTACATCTGCAAGCATTCATATGTTAAGATAAAATTACTGGTGGTGCTCATCTCCCCCTGTGCTACTGCTTCTACCTCCACTAAATGCTTGTGTGCCTGCACGCCCGTGTACAGACAGATGCATGTGCACAGCACCTGATCCTGCTTCTTAATTATTTTTAGCCCAATTCCCAGAGTTGTTCTGCTTCCTGCTGATGAATGGGAAATTCTAGTAGTGCTGTTTCATTTCACCAGCCTCTCAAGTGTAGAAATTATGGTAAATCTGAGAACAAGTGAGATTAGATTGATAGTTACACCTCCTTCTTTAATTAGCCAACCATAGGATCTGTGGAGATAAGGGAGGGGAGTAAGAATTTACCATGGTGAGAGAGCTGGAGGTTCTTTCTTTTCTGTCCTTTCTTGTCCGTCTGTTCTCACTGACAGTAACCCCTTTCGTGATGTGGGGTTTATTTACAACTGCCCTGACTGTGCTACATCAATGGTTCCCCTGACCTTGGCTCAATGATTATGCAACAGAGCGTTGTAAATTATCTTGTCACTAGAATCTCTATTTAGGCAAGTATAATCACTTCCTTGTAAGATCCCAGGCCTGGTGTACAGAAACAAAAAAATCTACTGCATAATAATGAGTGCAGCACACTGTTAGGGATGAAAAAGCCCCTCTGCCATATGGGAAACTACCACATACTGGCGCTGGGAACCTGAACGTGAGGAATTGGTGCAGAGTGCTCAGCGATCTTTGGCAAAAAGGTGTAAATTACTGTCTGTAGCTGCCCTATAAAATGCAGCATGCCCCGTCCTTTCTTTGATGCAGCACTGAGCCTCTCTGTGCCTCGCTGCAGTGACACTTGGCAGGGCTGTGAGCCCTCCCTGGCAGTGCTTCTGCAGGCTCCATATTGCAGGGTGCCTTCTTTGCCTTATTGGCTCTCTGATCAATGTGACTTGCAGCCTAGTTTTTCCACACCCATGGCAATAAAACATGGAATGCTGGCTCTTTCCGATGCATCAGAGGGGCGGAGCGGAGCGGAGCCATCGCGTTCTGCCTGCTCCTAGCAAATCCCATTATGGAGATGAGGTATCAAGTGGCCGCGTGGCTGCAGGTGGGTACGTGCACACATGTGCATACTGATTCCTTCAGGGATATGTATCCTCGCTTGGCTTTGCCAGCTGGGCTGCAGGAGATGTGAGAGGGACGGGCTCTGATAGGGATGGCTGTGTCCAGCGAGCTTGAATCAATTTCAGATGCAGCACAGCTGCTAATGCCAAACCTGTTCCCGTGTTTGTTTCGCTTCAGCTGAGAATTGCACCTTCCCTTCTTGTATCTCGGAATGATGGGAAATGTCCCTCCCAGGAAACACCCCTTCAGTACATCTCTAGACCAACTCATCAGCAGCTTCTCATTTCTCCCTCCAAAACCTTGAATGTCAAACCTTGGGCTGCTGAATTATTATTACTGTTATCTGAGGGAATCACACGATCTTGTTCTTACTCTGAAGATTTTATGATTAGTCCTCCAGCACAATACCTTCTCCTCTCCCTCTCCATAGTAACAGGGGAGCTGTTATTTTTGTATATTTGTTAGGAATGTAGTTAGCATTCACTGAATAAACTCAGAAAGCAATATTTCACATAGAATAGTTATGAATATGTATTTATTTGAATACGCTGTTGATTTTGCATGAATTCTGCACACTGTATCTTAGGCAAATATGCTAATGATTGATGTGTGAAAATTTACTTTATTTTGGGCTTGTCAGACTAACTAACACAGTGATCCAAATCCAGAAAATTGTTTCCTTATGCCTAAGGAACCATAACAATTACAGGAATATTCCAGGGAAGTTGATTACTAATACATCAAACCCTTCTCTATTGGATATGATGATTTTTGCAGCAATATTTCCAAACAAAATTTACTGTGCTGCTGTCTCTTGGCATTGGTATTCAATCAAGTCCTCATGGCTGTATCAGCTGCACCAGGAGATCAATGCCATTAAAATCCTTCCACATGGTCTCTGTGACAAAACCTGGGGACAACACCGTGGGCAGTGATGCCAGTGGGCACTGAAAGGGGCAGTGCCAGGGAGCCATGGCCATCTCAGCAGGCACTGGGGAGCAGTGGGTGTTGTTTACCTGAGCTTCAACAGGGCTTTTGACAGCCTCCTGTAGTATCCTGGGTACTGAGCTGGAGACAAGAGGACTGAGCTGGAGGATGAGTGGAAAATTGACGGGACCACAGGGCTCCAGGTATTCCATGCAGCTGGATGGAGTTGAAGTAGTGACTGGTTACTGGTGGTGTTCCTCAGGGGTCACTGCAGGGTCTGATATTATTTAATGTCATCATTAAAGCTGGACAATGGAGTGGGATGGAACCTCTCCCAGTTCACTGATGACCCAAAATTGGTGGAAAAGTCAATGTACCCCATGAAGGCCAGGGCATTGAAGAGGGGTGACAACTGGCTGGAGAAATGGGTTGAGAGAAACTTCACAAAGTCCAACAAAGGCAAATGTGAAGTCCTCCACTCAATGAGGAATAATGTCCTGCAGCAGCATGGGCTGGGCTTGCTAGAAAGCAGCTTTCAAGGCAAGACCAGGCATCCTGGTAGACAACAAGTTTGGTGGTGAGGCAATGGCACAGGTTGCCCAGAGCCATTGTGGATGCCCCATTCCTGGAAGTGTTCAAGGCCAGGTTGGATGATGCTTTGAAAGACCTGGTCTAATAGAAGATGTCCCTGCCTATGGTGGGGGACTGGAGTGATGTGGTGTTTAAGGTCCCTTCCAACTCAAACCATTGTATGATTGGTCAAGTTCAGCAAAAACCACCAGGATGCTCAGGGTGCTGGAGCATATGGAGTACAAGGACAGGCTGAGAAAGCTGGTTGTTCATCTGGAGATGTCTCAGGGAGTATCTTATTGCCCTCTGTAACTACCTAATAAATGGTTATAGACAAGATGGAGCCAGACTCTTTGCATGGTGAAAGGCAAGGGGCAGTGAATGCCAGCTCAAGCAAGGTGAATCCCGGTTAGATATAAGGGGGAAAAACTTCATGGGGAAGATGATCAAGCACCGGAACAAGAGCTCAGAGAGATTGTAAGCTCTCCATTTTTGAATGTACTCAAAGCCTATCTGGATAAGGCCCTGAGTACCCCCATCTCACTTCAAAGCTGACCCTATTTTGAGCAAGAATATGGACCAGACATGAAAGCTCCCCTCCAGCTTCTTTTATGGAGAGTTTATGGCGAACACTTCTAGTGGACTTTGCACTTGGAAAACTACTCCTTTTATCTGTATTTTGGATATCTTTCATGTCACAGTAAATTTCACCAGAAAGGCATCCAAAGAATGGGAGTATTGCCAAAGAAAATGAATGCTGAGACTAATTTGTATCATGACAGTCTGGCTATGAATTTATAATTGTATCACTCCAAGGCCTGACTGGTTCCATACCTACGGTTCTCTGTAGCCGAACATTAATCACCAGCTTCTAGGCATGAAAACCTTCCGGAGCTTTCATCCCCAGCTTGTGGGGGATGCAGGCTGTGCCCTTCAGTGGGCAGCCACAGTCCCTGGCTCTGTGCTTCCAGCTTGCCTGCTGCACTGAGCAGCCTGTGCAACCCCACAGAGGTCTGGAGGTCCGTGGCTGCTCTTCAGAGCAAATGTCAAGGAGCCAAACGTGCAGCCTGAGTGTCTCCCACACCAGTTGCGTGTGGAGAACTATGCAGAGAACTTCCCAGCTGTCCTGAGTGTTAGTCATCAGGAATTGTGCTGCTGACATAAATGACACCAAGATTTCACAGTTCCTTTCCCTTAAATGTGTGCATTTAAATCCTAGAGGCAATGTTTAATGCAAAAATGAGTTAAATAAGCAGGCTTGAGCAAAACCACAACTTTCTTTTTGTGCTTTTCATTCTGAAATGTGAATGGGACTTTGCTTGCAAATGGAATTTAATTTTTCAGTCCTGATGATGAACCAGGAACAACCATCTTGATGTGAGTTTGTATGTGGAGGAGCATGCTTTGCACTTTGCTCAGCCATTTCAGTGGCAGGGCACCTATTCTTCTAATTCTCTGGCTGGTGTGCTCAACGAAGCATACACAGAGAAGTCCTCCAAATTGTTTAGGAAGCTTTCTTAAGCCTGCAAACATAATTTAAATCTCTGTTTGTATGGCAAACAAATATGTAAGAGGAATGAAACTAGTGGGTAGCTGCATGTTACAAGACTTTTAAGCATTGCTCTATTAATGTGACTGATTGAGTACAAGATGTGTTGCTTGCCATTTCCTGGAATAAAAAAATGAGCTGTTGAGTCTTAATGTGCTATTCCAATTATGGTTATAAAATACTGAATCAAGTCTTTCGCTAAAAAAAAAAAAAAAAAAAAAAAAAGAGAACCATTTGGAATTAAACAGTTCAACAGAATTAATAATGATTCCAGATGGGCCTGTATTTGGCACTAAGAAGTGTGTGAAAGGAAACATTTTCAACCAGAAGCTTGAATGATTTATAAGAGTTCTTGAGAGATTTTTCACTAGTAAAGATGCCCTTTCAGCCTCTGCACATTTGGAGCTAACAAAGGAAGTGACACTCAGTGAGTGAAAATCTTGGCATTGGTGAAAAACACACATATGTTCACAAGCAGAAGTGCCTGAAATAGCACAATTAGCAAAGCCAGGTTCTTGACACACTCTCAGCTCCTTTTTTCCCTGTGAGTAAAAGAGGAAGAGTAGCAGTTCCTCACCTTGAAAAGGTACTGAAAATAGGAAATCTTTTGTGATTGTGGGGTAAATAGATACCATGGTGCTGATACCTGTAGCAATATAGTGAGAATAAAAGCAGCTTCTCCTTGCAAGTTAAACCTTTTCTTACATCTGGGAGAGAAAAGATACTGGGCCAAAAAGAGAGAAGTCTGTGTTTGACAACAATTATTTTAGTATCTAATGTTGGGCAGACTTGGGACTACTGGAAGTGGCACATGGCAGAGTTACAAGCTCTTGTCCAAAAATGAACACTATCTACTGAACTGGCTAATTGTCTCCCTCTTCCATAGCATCCCTGTTGTAACCACAACGTGTTTAGCAGACATTTAACTTTCTTAAATGCAAGTCACTAGTTGGAATTGGCGAAAAATTTTATGGAGTGGTCAATCAACCTCTTTGCTGGTCACCATGATTCATGGATTATATTAAATGGAGAAACAAGGAAATGGATTGCTCACACTTCATGTGTTACATTAAATCAATTATTAATAGACAGCTGGGTATCTGACTGCCTTGTACTCTGTTATGAACTTGTGGGAATGATGAGCAGCAAAGCAGAAGTTAATAGAGTGCCCCCAAACCGCTTTTTTACCAATTACAGTGTTAGTCTGGTGCCCGTTAATGGAAATTACTAAACTTTGCATCCTGCCTCTTCTGTGATTTACAGCCCATTCCTTGATCAAGACTTTAGGGAGGATGTCTTTTGTGGGGGGAGTGGAAATGACAACATATGGCTTCTATCTCATATTACATCCATTTGTAACCTGCAGATTTAACTTCTTTTCTTCCTGTAAGGCCTGAGAGACATCCCCTCCTCCCTCCACCCCGGTGCAGCTATATCCCAGTGCCACAGAATCTCTCCTTGCCAAATTCCTCCCTTTTATTCCAATGTCCCTTTCCTTTATTTCACCACTTTAACACTTTCTGTCTGCTAATGCCAGTCTTTCTTTGCACATAAGACTGCCCAATTATTCATAATTTCTGGGCCCAGCTTCAACAAGTCTGTTTGGAGATGATAGCTGCTTTGCACACACAACTTCTCTACATATTGGTGGTCCTGAGGCTTGTATCAGGTTCCTGAGAGCTCATCCTTTTTAATGAATAAATGGCATTCTTATTTACCTGGTTTAAAATGTTAAAAAATTATTCCACACACAAGCGATTGGATTCCATTTCTTCCTAAAGCCATCATGTGCTGACAGTCACATGGCTTTGTCCTGTGAGAGTCATGATCCTTGTTATAATTTAAAGGCAGAGGTATTGTGATCAAGAATTTCATGCACTAATTCCAATTTTTGAAAAGAACCAAGAATTAACCTTTAATGTTTCATTTTTAATTGCATCTTAGTGGTTAAGCAGTGTATCTCTACCTTCTATTAATTCTTAAATTAAGAAACATCAAAACTGGTCTTTTCACTTCCTGAATTTTCCAGGCCTTCAGTTCTTTCCCCTTTACAGCTGCATGACCTTGGGAAAAAACAAAATAAACCCAAACCTTGCAGGCTGCATGTTGGATGTAGGAGAGTTTTCGTGTTGTCTGTGCACTCTGTGCTCTGCAGGTTGTGCTCCCTGCTCTCCTCTGCTTCAGGTGCTGTGAGCACAGCCACAGCCTCTCTTCATTCTCACCATGAATTTATCCCTTCTAAAGGGGTTCACCAGGTTGCTCGGTTCTTTCTTGTTCTTGCTTGTTTGTGCTCTTTTGTTACAAACATTGGTAGAGAATCTGATCATGTGCTTTTTCTTCTCTCTGCCTTATACAGCAGCCTCTGTGGAGCGAAATGTATCGCGTTGTCCACACCTCTGCAACTTTTCCATTCATCCAGTATGTTCAGATGAATCTGACTTTCTAGTGTTTAAACCAAAACTCATCCAACCAGATGGAAAAATTGCTAATTCCCTCAGTTTCTGGGCCTCATAAACTTGGCTTGTCTCTGCAAGTCCTTGCACCTTTTGTATAATTATTTATAACTTTGCAAAGTCGTTCAGAAGTTTTCTAAATGTTGTCCAAATGAAATATCAGGGCTTCACACCCCCTCTGTGGAGCTGTAGGAACACTAAGAAGATTACTTCTGCTGAATAAAGTAATACTAAAGATTTGGAGTTAATGTTGGGCTTAGGCAGGCAGAGCAAAGCACCAGCAACTCTGCCTAGGAAATGTAGGGAGAAAAGCCAAACCTCATAAACATTTCCTTTCAAGGAAAATAGGTTTTGAAACAATGTAAATAAAGACATTACCAAAATTGTTTTTCTTCTAGGATAGCACCATCCAGAAAGGATGTATTTTTCCATTTAGGAAATAAAGAAGTCTGTGAAAAACTATCAAGATCTATCAGAAGCAGAGCAATCTGGACAAGAATAGGAACAATCAAATTAAAATTAACCCTTTTTTAGGATTGTAGGAGTTGTCTGTGGGTTTTTGTTTTGTTGGATTTTGGGGTTTTTTTTTTGCTTTGAATATCTCATTTTCTGCCAAAAAGATCAACTTCAACAGAATTTTCAACCTTTGCTTCTGTACGTGTTTCTGTAAAATAGCAGATGCTAATGCTAGCATTTATTCACAAAAACAACTCCAGATCTGAATGAGCCACTAGGAAAAATACAACCTTGCTGCTGCTCCTTGCAAAGAGACAGCCTTCCTGCCTTTTTCCTGACCCAGCCCACGACAAAGGTGAGTTGAGACTTGAATCCTGCAAGACCCAGTGGCAGGCTGGATTATTCACATACTGATAGCTGTGTTGCAGCAGTGTGACACAAGCTTCAGGTCTGCACCTGCACGGCGTTACTTCATTTTTGGGATATATCCTCCTATCCTTCGCAACCCCTTTCAGTTATGCATGAGAGGCTTTTGTTCCCTACTGATTGGGAAAGGAGAGGGCAGTTCCCAGCCCATTCCTTGGTCTCTAACAAATCCTTGCTGCCCCAGTGGCAGGATCCCAGGAAGGAGAAATTAAAACGAGGGAAAAGGCTGTACTACTAATGCAGACCCTGGGTCATTAAATAACTACCTGGGCTGGCAGGCGCACAACACCTGTGGGAAAGGAAAAGCTACAAACCCAAAGTGATTGCTTATAGGTACGATTTTTCTTCTTGAAAATGCAAATTCGCAGCAGAACCGCACGCATTTCTGCTGCAGCGGAAAAAGGCGTTCGAATGAACTGGCAGATCCTAAAGCCCACTAGAAAGTGAAGCTCACTTCTGCTTTCCCAGTTGCCTAGGTGATTAACATGAGACAAACACAGTTCTCCCTATGGTTAGTCTTAAATCCTTAAGACAAAGAGTTTTTTGGCTTCGTGTTGCAAGACGTGAAGGTGTTTCAACAGCCGGATTTCGCAGGAGCTGTGCCCTCCTCCCGTGCCTTTGCTTGCATGGCATTTCTGCTGTGAAGGTCACCTTCGAGTCACTCTCTGAGCACCCTCCAAGCTGTCTTAGGGCCAGGAGGGGACACCCTGGGGGCAACCAAGTTCAGCGGGTGTGTGCCTGTATGTAAAGCTGCCGGTAGTTAAAAATACCAAGCCACCCGCAATTATCTTTAGTGCCATTAACACCCTGTAAGCGCCAGAGCGGCACAAGGTGGCTGGCCGTGAGAAAGAGCGGATTGCTGGGCTGCAAATCAGAGCACCAGGCTCCTGCCTCTGGCGTCCTCACCAAACCCTGCGCTCGTCAACTCATTTCTAATCCTGCTGCTATTCTTCCTCAGCCGTCTCTGTTTGGAGAGCACGTCCTTTGTGACAGGGATGGCTCTCCCTGGGTGTTTGTACAGCGCACGGCACAATGGGCCCCGATCCCCATGGATGGCTCCCAACCGCAGAGCCTTCGGACCAGGCTTCTGCTACAGAAATTGTCCTGTGGGATGGTTCAGAAAACCCGGTTCTGCTGCGTTTTTCCTTCTCCGTTCTAAGGGTTTCAGGCTGCTCGTGGAGCAGCATTGACACGAGACATGGAAATGATGCTGCCCTTCCATGACACATCAGGAAAGAGAGCTACAAAAATGTGGAATGAGTTTCTCCATCTTATTCAGCAAACAGGCTTTTTCTGCCCCTCTCTCCCCCAGTTCAGTATTACTAAGGGACAAAACATTTTTCAAAACAAAAAATTCCCTGCATGTCTTCAAGGTTTTGCCTCCTGCTTGCTCTCCCTCTTCCTGGGCTGGCAGGAGCTGCCACATCTGCAAATATGTGCTTCCTTTAATGTCTTCACTTTCTTCCATGATTCTCTGCTGACCTCTGGAAACTCTCCAGGGATTACTGGAGCAGATTTTAACTGGGGAAAAACGGTCTCTTCTTTACAGATGCAGCCACTGAACATGTGTGTTATGCCTAGTCCATGCTGAGATTATAAACACCTGCATCCACCTAGTCCTATTTATCCACGTATTAGGAATTTTTTGTGGGATATGAATATTTTGTGATACTTGAACATCCACACATTGGTAGTATTTGGATTTTTTAGGTTTTTTTTTTTGTTTTTTTTTTTTTTGTTTGTTTGTTTGTTTTTTTTAATTGGGAAGCAAAAGTAGCATCATCACCCTTCATTTAACCTCTCAGCTCTGTGGTGGAGGAAACAAAATGGAACAAGATCTATTCTAAAGATGGGCAAATAGAGGTGAGGAATAACAGTACAATTTGTGTGACTCCTGCAGAATTCAGGGGTGAGGCTGGAGGGATTGAGCTGGTGGTGCTTGGGCTAAAGTAGCCCATCACCTGCTTGCTATCCAGGAGGGGAAACCATTCTCCTTATGGCCAAAACCTTTCTATTACACTGCAGAGCAAAACAGAGAGCTGCCTTTTCCATCCTGTGCGTTGTGCATGAATTTGAACCTGCTTCAAAAAAGGAGGGTTAAATAAAAAAAAAAAAAAAAAAAAGAAAGAAAGAAAAAAGGAGAAGAAGTAGTTTCAGACATGTTTCCTGGGTTGTTGTTTGTGTTTGATGTTTTCAGCTGAAGCCAAGTGGAACGAAGCAAATGCAGCCCTGGCTGCGACACTCTGTTTCCCTGGCTGGCAGGGACACCTAGTGGGTGGGACAACGTGTGCTGGTGAAGGCAGGGGAAAACACGCGGTCTTGACTTCCCACCAAGGGCAATATTTCATTTTCTTAGTCATGGTAGTGCCTAATTGATGCTCATGTTATCCTTTGGAATTAGCATGGAGTCGGGAGGAGTTTACAGGCAAACCTCCTTCAAGGAACAGAGTGTAATGTGAGAAGGTGAGGCGAGCAGTGTTACCCAAACTACTGCTAACAGGAACCACTGCCAGCCTGGCTTTTGTGCAATTGATTCTTTTGAAGCCTGTTACAGTCATAATAACACCTACACGGGCTCTGTGTGAGAGCTGACTCGGTGGCGGCGTGATTCATCTCTGTCTGCAGTTACGCCTTTCATGGGGTGTTGCATTGGGGCCACTTTTATTCTCCTGCAGACACCTACAAAATGACATTTACTGCTGCTCTCAGTGGGACAGCTTCGGCAGGGAAAACCAGCAGGAAGCTTAAAAAGAAGGGAAGGCAGTGTGACCATCTGCCTCCCCCAAAGCAGCAGGGCTGTTCGGAGTCAGGGCCGGACCCAAATCCCTCCTGCCTCCTCACTGCTCGCAGCACAGGTCGGGCTTTGCTGGCCCAGTCCCTCAAGCTGTTTACCAGATTGGATCCTTGATTGCATTCCCTTAACACATGATTTTGTGGGAAGAGCTTCTTGAGTAATTTCTTTGTTTCCATTGTGCGGCTGTGGACAACTTTTTTCCTGGCCTCTTCCCAAGCACCTGTCTGAGAGAGCTGGCATGCAGATGTGAAGTTCCAGATCAGCGGCATCCCTAAAATCCTCCAGCCTGTGCCAGAAACAGAGACATTACATGCGAGAGATTTCATACAGCGAAAAAACAAACCCTTTTATAATCATGGTAATTTTTTTGGTTTGTTTACATACTTTTCCTCTGCAAACTGCAAAATGCAGAGGCTAGGTAGAAGCAGCCTCATGCCACCACTCTGGGGACGTAGGCCCTAAAAAGAATTGTCCACTTAAAAATGTAAGATGAACTGCAGCTTTTTATTCAGAAACCGATCATCTAAATAGCAAGAAGCAGTTATGCTCTGGACATTTTGAAATCATCTTCTTCTGATCTAATTATGTGCTAGCAGTAAAACTGACACAGTTATGGTTATTAAGCACTTTTCCTTTTTTCCACCTTTTACTAGGAATTCTATTTTAGGATTAATAGGCACTTGCGTAATTTCAGTTCTATGTGCTGCATTAAGGAGCATCTACATCATCAGCAAATATTTTTATTGTGCTGACACTGCACACAAAGTGAAATGTGAGGGTACAGAGCTTTACATTTTTTTTTCTCTGGACTTTCAACATAATTTGAATAGCTTATGCCTCATAAGTTCCTTCACTAAAGAAGGAGACTTAATTCTCATGTAATGAAATTAATAAATTTGAAGGAAGGGGTAAAAATTGCTTCTTTCTGACATAGCTGCACAGTTTTGTAGCAGGACCTGAATATCTGTATTCTAAGTACTGATGAGGGGGAGAAACAGTAGACAATATGTTTAATAAGACTTTTGGCACTAATAACCTGAATTCATAAATATAAGCTACCAAAATGCAGTTTGTGCAAAATCATGATAATCAGTGTGTATACAAATAGATGAAAAAACTCTCAGAGTATTATTGCCAGTGACTCAATGTCAAACTGGAAGGAAATTTCAAGAGAGCATTCCAAGCAGATGTGCAGAGATCCTCAGAACTGATTTTAGTCAATATTTTTATTAGTGATTTTCAGGATAAATATAGAGTACACTTATAAAATTTGCTCAGTCTGGCAGGCAGGATCAGAATGCCAAATGCTAAATTGAAGAGATGGTCTCAGATCAACAAGATGAAGTTCACTAATAACAAGTATGAAGTGCTACACTGCAGAGGGAGATATCAAATGCATAAATATGAATTGGGAAATAATCAGCTCAGCATCAATATGAGAAAATGACACTGTGTGTATAGTGGTTCATAAATTAAATATGACTCAACAATGTGATTATGATGCAAAAATCGCTAATCCCACCTGGAGTTCTGTTAATAGAAGTGTTGTATGTGGAAGAGGAGAGGTTGTGCAGGCATCCTACAGCTCCTTAATTACAATCTGGTCACCAAAGTAGACCATGCTGCCCAAACCTTCCCTCTGCTCCCTCTCCAGACCCCTTCCTCAGTCACAGCCATTCTTTGCTGCCTTCCTCTGTGAAGGATCCTTGACTTCTTCTTCCCTTTGGAAAACACTGCCCATACTCCTGCTGCCTCACGTTGTTTCTTGTTGTGAGCGTAAGTTACGGGTGATGCCAGGAGTGCTCTCCATGTGAATCCTACAGGCGCATCCTGTATGGATCCCACACAGGCAGCATGTGCTGCTCAGAGGAGGCTCGCAGGGACTCTGGCAAGGAGGGAACGTGCTGCTCTTGCAGAGGTGCTGGCTCCTGGCAGCTCTGTTCCGACACATGGGAGGGAGCATCGCTCAAACCAGGGCAAGGCTGCCGCTTCCAGGTGCAGCTCCATTCAAAGGGGAAACAAAACACTGAAAAGAAACAATGGAGACAGTCCCCTGAGATTACCGCTGTCCGAGGCAAGAGAAGAGCACGGAGGGAATTGATTGCATTTCGTTGCATCGTTTTTTTAATCCCAGAGAAATTTTTGAAGGTGGTTGGTTCTGGGAGTGTTTTTAAGCCACCCAGGATTTAATGCTACCCGGAACCATCCCTGCTGCACCGTGTGATGGCCGGGAGAGCTGCCCCAGGGCTGTGACACTGTCACAGCCAGCAGCGACAAGGTTCAGAGCTGCTTCCCTCGCTTCTGCAGGCAGCCCGGGATGGCGGGCAGGCTCAGACGGCGCTAGAAATCATCTCTGTGTCAGAAATCACAAACAGATCACCCAAAAACCTGAAAGGGGGTGCGCGGCTGCTCCCAAAAGCCCGAGGCTGCCGCTAGATGGCAAACTTTAATTTTCAAACCCTGGAGCCGCCGGGGCCCGTGCCTGGGGCCGTGTGCGGCCGGGGATGGCGATGGGGATGGGAGCCAGGGATGGGGATGGGAATGGGGATGGGGATGGGAGCCGGGGATGGGGATGGGAGCCAGGGATGGGGATGGGAATGGGGATGGAGATGGGGATAGGGTGGGGATGGGGATGGGGATGGGGATGGGGATGGGGATGGGGATGGGGATGGGGATGAGGACGGGGATGGGGATGGGGATGGGGATGGGGATGGGGATGGGAGCCAGGTCCCAGCCCTGCACGCACCCAGGGGCCGCCGGCTTTCCTACTGCCCCTCTCCTTCTTGGCACCCGGCTCAGAGCTCTCCCTGGGAGCTTGGGCACTGTGAAGAGCCACGAGATGCTCTGCCAGGTGTCGCTCCCTCCAAAGCAGGGAATCAGGTCTCTCCTGCGGTTCTCCGCTGTGTGGAGGCTCCTGGTGATGCTCTGAGCAAGGCCATGGGGGCCAGAGGTGCAGGCGGGCACTCAGTCAGGCTCTGCAGGACAGGTCTCAGCAGCAGCTGGACACTCTCCAAAGAGCCACCGCCCCTTCTCCTCCAGCCCCGGCTGCTCTCCCTCTCTTGGCCCTGGGCTGGCGCTGGTTATTCTGGAGAGCAGAGGTGTTTTTCAAGGCTCAGAACATTGTATAGGACGGGAAAAAGCCTTTTCTACACTTCCCTCCCTGATGGTTATCTCGGAAAGCATTAAGAGGTAAGCTAAGAAAGCAACTCTACTGAGCCTGGTCTTCTCTGGATCTTTATCAATTCCCCAAGGAAATGGGCACAAACTGAAAATCAGAGTGGTGCCAGCATTGCAACAACCTCAGGTTTTGCCATATGGTACATAAAGCACATGAAGTCTTGGATATATTTTAGGAAATCCCAAAAATTATCAAAATCAATCTTAATTTTCTTAGAACTTAATGAAAATATTCATCTTCCCCATGAGCCATGCGTGTTGCCTTATTTTAATCAGTTAATTTATCTCAGTGTGAAGAGATATCTTGATGGATACTGGAAAACTCCAACCCATGTGTGGCATATGTGCTCCCCTGTACAGAAATAAACTGTTAGATCATGTTTCTCATACCACAGGTTTTAGACCTTATGAACAACGATGCTTCTAACATGGATATTCCAAGGTCCTTTTGTGGGTAAATCACATTTCCTCCACAAATATAGTTCACTATTTTGTGTCACACTACCAGAAAAAGAATTTCTTCATCACAGCAGATAGTGTTTTTGTGGCAAAGCACAGCGGTTAATATGGCAGCTTCTGTGATCCTGAGGCCACCATAGGGTTCCATGTGGTTTTCCTTGCATCTGCCAGTTGTGACAGTCCTTTTACATCTTTTAAAATCTTATTGCTAAGTCATTCAATACCCATCAGTTGTTCTCTACACACTACAACTCTTGCAGAGTTTTGCAATGCGTTATGAAAAATAGGGCTCGCTTTTACTGACTCTTAAATTGCATGGCATGAGTGCCATGTGAGCTGTATTCTTCATCATCTCTATTTTAATTCTTTCTCAGTTGTCTGGCCCTACATCCAGTGTCATTAGTTGAAAGCAAAATCAGAGCCATTCCGTCCAACTGACGAAGAGCTGTCTCCTCCCCATGGTATTCAGTCTCCATTTTGAATCCCAAACTTCCCAAAGTGAGGAAGGATCTCCCCTGACTCCACACAGCAGGCTTAATCACCTTATTTCAAAAGTGATGTCCTGAAACAACCACCTTTTTTTTTTACCAACAAAAGCAGTATTTTCTGTCTAGAATTTAGATGTTGCAGCCAGGTGAGGAGTTCCAAGTACCCTTGGGCTGAATAAAGGACTTCTGCCTCCAGGCCTCTTGGTGAATCCCTTCCCCTGAGGCATGGACTGGCACAGCACATTCAGAAGAAGGCCCCTATTTGATTTCTGAGCAATTGGGTTATGTGGTTCCTTATCTTTTTCTGGAAATGGCTGCCCAAACCCATGTTTTCCAGATCACCAATTACAGGGTTAAACTGAGCCTAGGTACCTTCTTCTCCTTTTCCTTCTCCTTCCTCCCATCTTGGGAACAATAAGCTTCTTGCTTTCTTCTTTCTTCCTCTGACATCTTGTCAGGACTGGGCAGAGATATGTGATACCAGTGATGCTTCTCATTAATGTGGAAATTCAGTTTTACCTAACACAGAGCTAAGGCAAATAATAAAGCAGTTTTCAAAGTCTGGTTTCCCTGCTGGAATCTCACACCAATACCGTTCAGTAACAAGAATCACAAACAGGTGAAAAGATCAATTTAGGGTCAAATAACACATAAGTAATACATTGCTAGTTATTACTTCCTACAGGCATAGGCTGAAAACTGTAAAGAAAGATTTGGTATCAAAAGGTATATTCATTTTTAACAGAGAAGGGCTGGCTTTGGGTAGAGTGAGGCTGTATATCCTTTGGTTTCTGAGTGGAGAAAACATCAGGTAGTTACATAAAAGCAGGGATTTGGTTTGTTTTACTTTATGAAGCTGTCATTCAATGCTCTTGCCTGTAGTCAGGGTGGACACGAAGGAGTCACACCATCTACCTGCAGTAGCCCAGGACCTGTTGTAAACTGGGACACAACGCCCACACACTGCAACACTGGGGGGAAAAAATTATTGGGATGCTGTGAACACTCCTCTGACATCAAAAAAGCCTTCCCTATGTGAGTGTTTGATGCAAGGGGTGAGCATTCCCACCCACTCAGTCAGGATCTCTCCAACATGAGGGACGTGCCCTGTGGCTCTGAGCAGCCACAAATGCCAAAGGGGGAGAAACTTTTCAGACTGTCTTCTTACATATGAGGAAGGAAAACAGATCACAAGGCAATTTTCAAAACAACCTTCCTTTTCAGAGTGAGCTATATTCACTTTCTGTGAGAGGAGAAGGCAGCTGCGATGCAATCTGTCCATGAGAAATTGCAACCTTGAAGAGCGTGGCTTGAACAGTGAAAAAGGATCCAGGAAGGACTGGACCATGTCGTACAAGCAGCTGGATATCTGACAGCTCATTCATTATTGCTGAAAGGTGTCACTGGTGAGGGACAGGGAGGCTCATGGGGGCTCTGCTGCCTGGAGCAGCATCTGGGGAAAGCCACAGAAGTTTCCAGTAATTCCAGAGCTTTTGTGAAGGGTGCTGGTTACAAACTACTTCCCACTGGATAAACGTCTGGGAGGCAAAATCTGCCACCAGTGGCACCAAGAGGTGCATTGTCCAAGGGTAGGCATGGCCTGAGGGTTATTCTGGTTTTCCCCAGGCATTCTTGTTCCACCAGTGAGGCTAAGGCTCTCTGGAAAACACACTCAGCTGTGGAGAGAGCCCAGGTGGCTTCCAGTGGCAGTGGATGCCTGGAGGAACTCCTTGCCTCTGGACGTGCCCCCACAGTGACAGTCCTGTTCACTTCCCTCTGCTGTAGGGCTTGGGCTAGGACTTTGACTTCCATGTTTTATTTTTAATGCCACCACAGGCATTTAGTAGTGCTCCGTTGAACGTTTGCATTTGTAGCCTGACAGAATTTTTTGAGTTCAAAGCTACATTGTTGACTATTTTTTCTAGAGTTTCTAAATAATAACTGTTTTCTTGTATGCTATGGTACAGCCTGGTTGCCTATTGCCCTATGTATTATGCAAAGCAGTACCTAGGGTAATATAAACCCAGACATATTTAAAAAATATTAATGAGTACTGGATGGAGAAAAGGGGAATAATTCTTCGAATTTTTCAAATTTTTATCATCCTTACTCAGAACAAAGCAATGTTTAAAGCCTGCAAAATTTTTCATGAAAGGGATTTAATTTTCCCTTGTGTTTTTCCTGACACATCTTAGACATGTTTTGATTTTCATTAACTATTTGATAGCAGATTCCTGAGATAATGGAGAAAAATATAAGAAAACAAAAGAGTAATATTGGTAATTGTTTTTCAAAAGACTGTGTTAGCATTCCGACCATTTGCTTTATGCAGCAGGGTAGTAAATAAAATGAATGAATGAAGAACTGGCTTTATTTAAAAGAATTAACTGCTGATGCAAAAGCTGTATGGGATTTAGTCTTAACTGGGAAGGCAATAAAAATCCTTTATTATTAATTTTTAATTTTTAACTTCATATTTCCTCCTCATGAGTCTGTAAAAATGCAACATCCTAATTTTTTTCCATGTCCTGTGTTAAGTACAAGGGCTTTCACTTAAGAAAATACAAAGGCTTTCTCTTTTTTCAACAATATTTTGTAATTCTCCCTCTAGCCCCAGGTAATAATTAAATGTAGAGCATGGAACAGGGAAGGTCTGTTCTTAATCTCAGACTGGTATGAACTGGGAGCTAATCCATGGACTGATTGTGTGACAATGAGAGAAAATGGTTGGGAGATGAGAGTTAAGGCTTCTGTTTCTAGGAAGACTCATTGAAGAGCATATAGCTATTTTCCTGGGGAGATGCTAAAGAGCCTTTCACATGCTTATTTTAATCATTTATGAAAAACACACTGAAGAGGAAAAAAAAAAAGTTGAAAAGAAAAAAAGATGTTTCTAATTCTAGCAGTTCCAAGCAGTGTCTCAAGGTTGAGCACAAAACAAACCATACATAAATAGTAGAAAACAGTCCGCATCTTGTTGCCATGACAATGCCCTACTTATAGCACATTAAGCTGATTCATGTCTTTTCTCACCTCACTGTTAATAAATTATGGTGGCTGATGAGAATTAAGCCAGCTGGAAGAGCCAGTGAATATAAGCAGCAAATTAATTTGCCACTTAAACGTGGTGTCCTTCAGGGGAATTACCCTCTACATAGCGAATAATATCTTACTGTATATGTAAAGCAGTAGGAATAAGTTGAAACAGCTAATCTTTGTTTTCTTTGTAATATTGAAGTATCACAGCTTATTGCTGTACCAGCAAGAGCTGGTGCAGCTCCACTCCTGCTGTAGGCAGCAGCACCAACTTCATTTGGTGGCAGACGAGGCTCCTGCAGTCCATCAGTGAAGATTACAGGAATAAATCTTTAAAACATTGATTCCCCAAGCCTGAGTCAAGTTTCCTCATTGAAAGTGTGGGACATTCAGCCAGCAGCTGCTGAAGGATGTCACCTGCAGTCCAGCACCTTTATGCTAAACTGGTGCATGGTGCCTACACGTGCAGGGTTACAATGGGGACAGTCATCTCCCAGCTGATGTGTTTGTGCAGGTCACAGTGCAAGAATGCAGCAGAGAGCAGGCATTCATCAACGGTGAGCAGGATTTAGGCTTCTTGATTAATGTATATTCACAGTGGAAAAGATTTTCTCCTTTTTCTGTAGGCAGAGATTCAGCAATAGTTATGGCAGAACTGAATAAATACTGTATAGCTCATAATGGCAGCCTTTGACAGAAACCAGCCACACTTCATTCAAACCTTTGTCTCTACACTCACTTGAAGTCAATAAACTCTAACAGCTGGAGCTGTTATTGGAGGACTTTCCAAGTCACAAGTATAAACCTCCTTGAAAAATAGCGAATGCTTGCTCTTGGGGCCTGAAATCTGTGAAACGCTAACTGAATTCTGCTAATAAATATTCTGTGATCTTCAAGTATTTGCTCAAGTGCAGGACTCTCACTGCTTTCCCTATATTTTTTCTCCACTGACTTTTCTTCTTGAATGGTTTCACTTCTCTCTCAGCTGTAAATCAAATGCAAATTTTCTTTGGCATTGTGCTTCAGTTCGAGTTAACCAAAGAAACATTACCTGATCAGAATCACCTGAGGAAGCCAAATTAAACAGTTGTTCTGTATAGCTTGGCTAAACTAAGCCCTCCTTTTGATTCTTAATTTCATCTGTTCCTTTCAATGAAAAATCACTGGAGGCTGGCACCTGCTCAGTTATCAAAAATGCCACTACTGTGTAATCCACTTCTGCTGCTCCTTGTCAGCCCCTTCTGGTTCTTCAGCCTCCCTTAGCAGGGCTCAGCCAAGAGGATGCCAAGCACACCCACTGCTGCTCCTGCCCCATTGCATCAATTCACACTGGGAGACAGGAAAGAGAGATACCCCAATGCCAGCTCCTCTCAGCAAAATGATGTTTGGGGACCATGTTGTTTCTTTCCCCCACAGTGCTCAGAAGCAGAATCTCCCCTGCCTCATATGCCCCTTGTCAGAGACTGAAAATAGTTCATGCCTCAAACATTGATATAAAGTTTTGATCAGAGAAGCTTCCCTGAAGATACCTGACTGGGACTTTGAACTGAGCCAAACTGCTGAGATTAGATAAAGGGAAAAGCCTATTGTTCAGTCATCTCAGTCTAAAGGAAAGGAATGCATCCACAGAGGCTGAAGCCACCAGCTGTACTGAGAATCATTTCTGGGGTGGGGGCAAAGCACAGCTCACAGAAGCCACGTTTACACAGCCCTCCCCCAGCTGAAGGGGGGAGGAGGATGGCGTAACCTCTGATCAGAGGCAATACACACGCATCCTCCAGTACACAAACTGGCCCAGCTGTGAAACCTCCAACCCCACAAGCCACATCCACGGGACTCTCATGTGAGAGGCAGCTGAGGGGGAGTCACAATCTATCACAGACCCCCCAAAGTGCTCCCCAGACGCCTTGCACCACAGGACTGCACGTGATGCAAGCAGAGTCTGCTGCTAGAGGCTGCCCCCTCCCCTGGGGGGACATGCCTGGACATTTCCACCTGGCCTGAGTGTATATTAACCCATGGCACTCTGTGCTTTTGGGGGACTTCCACCACCGAGACCAGCTGAAGAGGACATCAGGACACCAGCGGGACCCACGGAGTGGTGATACTTCTTTGTCCCTGTCCCTCTCTGTCCCCCCACCTTTCTCCCTACTCCCCCTTTTCTCTCTTTTCTTCTCTCTCTCTCTTATATTTACTATCAAATAAAACTCATACTATTGACTGGCATATGGTCTCGTTTGTACCTCAATGCAGGCAGAGGTATTTCTAAAGATCTTTAATAATTAGATCATAACACCCCTACACATGCAAAGTGGGACACCATTAAAGGTTACTTAATGTTTTCCACGTGTTTCTGAATATACTCCCCGAAAGGCTTTTGGAGGAGGTCCCGAAGAGGTAATTCCCCTGGGAAGCGGGGTTCTCATGATGCTCTGAAGGCTGTGCTTTGTTCCGGGCGGGAGCATTGTCAGCCGCTGCGGCCAGCACAGCTGGAGAGCCGGAGCCCGCAGCTGCGGAGCTCCGCAGAGCCGGCGGCTCCGTGGGGATGGATCCGCCGGCATCAATAGGCTCGGCCTCCCGTGTCTAGACACTCCTGCCCATCCTTGCACAGCAGGGAAACAGTCTAAATGATTCCATGGATTTTGCAATTCAAAAGCGTGTCTGTGCACCTCATCCAATGGCTTTTGAGCCGTGAGGAAGATGCAGGCACACATTGGGAATTTGTGCAGACCTAAACTCTCATCTTCTTCCATTCCTGTAGTGCCCATCAGCTCCATTGCAAGGTTAAGGTTTCTTTCATTTTATCTCCACACCAGCAGATTTGGACCTTAGTGAGGAGGATGGACTGTTCTAAAATGCCCTTTTTTCTCCCTGTGAGACGTGAGAACAGCTGAGAGATTTTCTGAATGGATTCAGAGGTACCAGCAGCTTTAAATCCACAAAACAAAAATTCCTAGACTTCTTGAAATTTCAAGGCACAACACAAAATTTTGTTTTATGTGAGACGAATTTATTGCCAATTAATTTTGATCCCTACTCTGAGTTATGGAAAAATTAGCACATGTGAGTGCTGCAGGAATTTTGCATTGAAATCTGCTTAAGACTTTATGAAAATTGCAGGAACTGACATGAAGCTGATTTCCAGCCTCTCAAGCAATGGGCCTTTGGGAAGCTATGAGTTAATCTGTACCCTACTTTTATGCTTCCCTCTCCTGTTTTGCCTTATGATGAAAGTTTTAATGATCCATAGTGGCATCACACATGAAACCAAACCCCAAATTTCACAGAAGACAAATGAATACCACTTCCTCTCCTCTACTGCCATCACCCACCCTGCCCTGCCAGAGCATCAGCTGCTGCACAATGGCTTAAAGCCTCTCCCTTCCAGTGCAGCTGAGCAGATTTGTGTCAGCTGACTGACCCTCCTTTGTCCCTTGCTGTGTGTGGAGGCCTCTGGATTTCAGGGGCTGGAGCTACAGAAAGGTGACAAGCCATTTCCATGTTTCCTTTTGATTGTTTTCCCTACTCAGAAAAGTAAGCAAGGAGAGATTTGGTGACTTCTGAAGCAGCCAAAGAGCAGCTACAGAGAAAGGGGTTGTGCTCAGCAAATGTCCATGCAGATTCTGTTGGAGCCTTGTCATGGTTGGGTGGAAAAGCAATGGTAGAGAGGGGTTTGGGATGTGAACAGTTGTGTTTCCTTCAGCATGAACTGAAAATGCCAAAATCTCAAATCAACCCATGCACGTAAAGGGTTACAGCCTTCAAAATGTGCCATTACCTTCCTGCCATCACTAAGAATGTTGTTGATTTGAATTAAGATATGTCCCCCTTAATGCACCTTGGATGCCTGGGAAGCTTTTCCTCTTCTCTCTGCTTGCACCTCTGAAAGAGGGAGACATGGGGTGGAGAGTCTTTATAAATCAGCTTGCAATCTTTGCCATCTGTTTCAGTAAATAGTGGATAGAAATCATGAAAGGCAAAGCAAAAAATGATGCATTCCATTGCATGACACTTAGCACAAGGATGTCTGACTTATAGAGCCTCATTCTAAAAACCACTTTATAGATGAAAGATTTTTTTTTTCTTCTCCCTGGGTTATTCTAGTTCATCTTCCTCATAATGATTCTCTCCTTCAGTTTCCATTGTGTGGCACATGGTGTGATCCTTGGGGCTGCCCTTTGCAGGACCAGGAGTTGGACTATGATTCTATGATTTTATGTATTGCTATTTTAAATTAAAATGAAACGATTTTGTGCTGTAAAATCACAGAAACAGATTTACAGCTGCTGTATTTTGTCTTTCCTCATTTGCTCCAGCACAACTATGTACAGTGATATCAGTTTAGGGTCTGACTTCTTGTGTGGTTTGCTTAAAGCTTATTATATTAAACAAAATCCATCAAGTGTAAATCTAAACACAGCAGCAAATTTTTCATTAGGAGCTCTGTAAATAGGTAGCCTTCAACAAGCTATGCTATTAATACAACTTAGAATCACCTCTGAGTAGTTGTTTTGTCAATAAAATGCAGAAGGAAAACCAGTTTCCAGTCAACTTTTCATATGCAGAAACACCTGAGCTCAAAATTAGAACCTGTGTGATTTTATATATATAAGCGCCAGTGATTTTATCTGAAAGTGCCAATATTACACACTAATATCAGGATATCAATGATACTCTTACTTGTTTTCTTTAAAAGTATTAATGCTCCTGATGTCTTTTTGTTTTCTAAATACAGAATTGAGGGGGTTCAGTAGCTATTTTTAAACATAAGCACCCTGGCTGAAGTTGATTAGTTCAACACTTGAAACAAATGGTCTCAACATTGCCCTAATTTTGTGTGCATCTTTTGTTAGAGGAAGATGTTACTGATCAGGGACTGATAATGCAGCCACCATATCAACATGCCTGATCTTGCTTCCCTAGAAAATAAGTGGACACTTTTTCCTTCAGTGGTTAGAAGCAGACCCAAATCTGCTGCTTTCCCACACTTCAAGATCTTGTTCTGTGTGTGTTTGTGTGTGTGGGAGAACCTCTCACCAGTGTGACTTTTACGTTGTCTTTAGAGTTTCTTGGTCTTCGGTTTCTCTTATTTATCTTGTAGATGTGGCAATTACAGCCATGACTTATTCTGTAGAAAGTATGCTGGGGAAGTGTGTAATTTCTGACACTAGAAATATGGGGAGAACCATTACCAGATGATGATCAGCTCCTCGAGGGTTATGAGCCACCACAGAGTTTAACAATTTTGGATCCATGGTATTTTGCAATGATTTTGCCTGGAGACCGTATGAAAGTCTTTTTTCATCTTTAAAGATTTTTTACTTTGAAGTTAGTTGCATTTAGATAGCGAATGTCAAAAACTGCACAGTGAGCTATGACTTCACTTATTCCCCTCGGTTTTTTGAGGGGGGTGGCGTCTTTCCCCCTGCAGACCAGGGGAGACTCAACAGGAGGCAGAGCACGGGGAGAAATGCATAGCCAGAATAACTGTAACTAATACCAAGCTTAGCATTTGGCCTTTGCTGAATAACCCCATTCCTCAGGCTCTCTAAGCCAGCCCTTGCCTGTTGGTGAACCAGCAGCAGGATTTGGACCCACTGGACCCAAAGGAGGGGGTGAAGAGGAGTGGTACAGGGGGTGACAGCACTGAGTACCAGCAGCTTCTCGCCTCTGTTCACTTCTGCTCCTCTGGCCAGCTTCCAAATGGGTCAGCCCCAGAGCTGGGGTGGATTTCAATAGCCCTGTTACCTAGAAACTGAGTCTGTCCCTTCCACTGCTCACTGACTGAAGGCTCAAGGGTGAAAGTTCTGCATATGTTAAAAAAAAAAAAAAAAAAAAAAAAAAAAAAAAAATGGAGAGAGAGAGGAGAAGGGATCGAGCTTGGTTAGCATTTCTAGACCACTGATAGTGCTGTCAACTGGTCTGCAACCTACAAGGGGCCCCAAAACCTCCACTCGAGCAAACGTGGGCACTGCAAGACACTGATAGCTACTGTTTGAGTCAGCACTTCCCAGCATGTCCTGCTTGTCATCTCTTCCAATGAAACACATACTGAAATATGAGACCTAAATGTCTCCTTTCCTGATCAGAAGCAGTGGCAGAATACTGTCGTTGACTTGCTAGTGTGACAAAATCTGCACGGTGGCTGACAGCCACAATGCTATTTGCCTTTTTGTTGTTGTCAGCAGTGTTAACTCTTAATGAGCACAAAAGAGCCTGTTCTCTTTCAGTACATACATCCCCCTGTCTCAGTGAGCCATGGTCCCTATCGCTACAAGCAATCCTGGCTGTGCTTGGGCTGTTTTTCAGCTGCAGGTCAGCAGCAAAACCTTTAACAGGATGTTTTCTTTCAGACTTCAGTTGTTTGCTGTACTTCTTTCATCTTAAAGGTAGATTAGAAGCAGTAGTGCCTGTGGTTACTTTAAACAGTGCCATTTATAGGTCAGGTCTGGGGAAGGAGGGGTAGCTTTGGTCAGTCTGTCGACAGCAAACTGATTTTGTAAGGTGGGATGGGGTCACATGAATATTTTTAAATGGCTGTTTATTATATCCTGTGGTCCAAGGTTTGTGTGTGCGTGTGTAAGAAATTTATTTCTAATAACCATATATGTTTATCTGTGCATTCTGAAGAGCTTGGCACAGTTTAACATGGCTTAAGTCTGTCTGCAGCTGGCCTGTTGTTCAGTTTTTCCTTATCCTAGAAAATATAAGGAAATTATTTTCTTCTCTATAGCAATACATGTCATTAGTTATCCAGAAATCATCTGAGAAATCTGAACTCAGAGAAACACAGTTTGATATCTGTGTGTTTGAAACACCAGGGCTTCTGCAGAGACACTTAGCATTTATGAAAACCCATTATGGTCAATACATATTCTTCTAATTACATGATCAGGAGCCTGTGCAATGTGAAAGTTCCCCATCTGGTTCAGTCAGAGATGCTTTTTCTGTTTTTTTTTAATTTCTTTTTTTAAACCTTGCTGCTATTCAATTTTCTGTTTATTTTCTCCCAACTGGACTCCTGTTTCCCTCTCTGTTCCATTCCATGTGGGCTTGCTTCCCATCTTTGATTCCTTCCACACTTACAAGAGGCTCTGTCCTGCAAGCCTTACACAGGGTTCTCCTGTGTGCTGACACCAAGGTCTCTGCTCCAGGAGGTCTCCCTTTCCTGACCTATTCCTGTGCCCATGCCCTCAGCTGGCCTGGAGCACTGACCTGCCTTAAAGATTGTGTATTGTTTTCTTGGCTTCATTTTTCCTTTTTTTTTTTTTTCATTCTACTCAGTCGTGACGGAGTCATGAACAAAGTTAAAGGATGCAGCTCCAGAGGATGTTTCTTGATTTCTTAATTCTTGCAGATTTTAAATTATTTTTTCCCCCGTGCTTTGGATTTTACGCCTGACAACAGAATTGAAACAAGTGAAGTGTTACAAATTTTGCTAAGCCCTCACAGCATTTTGAGAGTAGATCAGGAATCATGAGACCGTTTTTAAGAGATTAGAGATCTTTTTATTTTGTCTGGGTTTTCAAGAAGTCCTTTGGCTATATTTGGGTCACATTTTCAAGCTTTGTTCTGCAACCATGAAGGCTAAAACTTTATATTTTATAAAAAAATTGGAATTTAAGGGGGCATCACTTCAAATAACTAAATAGTGCAAGACTTATAATTTGAGAGATGACAGTTCTTCTGATCTTCTCCCCAAATGTGTTTTTACAGTGACCACTACATTAGAGGTTTCTGGGGTTTTATTTATTCAAGCCACTGTTTTTTCATTTGTTTTCATCCGTTACTTTTGAACACAGCATATATGTGCAACCTGGGACAACTGTAAATTCCATGATGGATTGGGAAAAAATATTTCCATACTTAGCAAGAACTGTTTCTTGCACTGACACTTCACCTCCCTTCCCTGGGGCCATAGGATCTGTCCCAAATCCTCTCTGTGTGCAGCTGATCCAAAAGCAATGCAATCCTTTTGATGCAGTTTGGCTCACTCTGAATCAGCAGAGCATTTTGTGTGCTTTTAACCTCCACACTGCAGCCACACCTATAGGGGGGCTGCTAATCTAATTGTGATTCACAGTGGTGGCAGCAAACAGGTCACTTACGGAGTTAATGTCAGCTGCTCCACTAATTACTGCAGGAAAGTGATCCCATCATCCCGGATGAAAATGTCTAACTCCAGCCTACAAAGCACTTTCAGTGCACTAATTCTGTTAATGCTCCATTACTGCTTCATTTGAGCTGTGTAGTCCATCTCCCAAAGTGAGGCAGTAAATCCCCAACCAGTTCCAGAGCTGGGAAAATGTACAGACTAAAACATCACTGATGACATTATTGGGCGTTGCTTTCTGCTGGGCTTGCTCTGTTTCTTGAAGTTTATCTAGACAAATCTTCCCTGCTAACTCTTACCTTTAGTAGCCTTAATCCTCCACTTTACATTGAAGGGAGTTAGATGCCAAAAAATACCCTGTGGACATGGATCTGGTCTCTCTGCTCCTTAGATACTGAAATATAAAATGAGAATATAAAGCTACACAGTTGCAATACCTTGAAGGTTATCGGGGTCTCAGAAAACCTGACCATGGCAGTATTGCATATATCTATAAACCAGGTTTATAGATATATAAAACCCCTCAAACAGTGAAGTAAAGAATGCCTTGAAACATCTGGATAGGTATCCTTGGGTTTGAGATGTTGCAGCCTTCTCCTGATATGAAAAGCTCTACAGCAGCCTCAGGCCATGAGAACAACCTGGGCACTGGACAACAGCAAATGTTATGATAATAACAGAGACTGAACACTATGCTGCCCTCCACCCAAGATCCCCACTAAAGACATAGGTATGTACAAAGTGTCTTATCTTCCTAAGTTTGGAAGGCTTTAATTTTCTTTTTTTTTTTAAGTAAGTGGGGATCCTCACACTGGCACATTTAGAGATTCCTCAGGTTTCTTCCAATCATCTTCACTGTCATTTCTCCTGAAGCCCACTTGTATGTCTCCTTTGAGATATACAAATTGCTTTGGAATTCGTTGTCAAGCAAAGTGCTTTTGAAGAGCAGAAGAAAATGTGTTGTGCTGGGAGTTGCGGGCTGGCTTGGTTTTGAAAGGAGATCTAAATGAGGTGTGTTCACAGTGACAGATCAATAAATACAGCCTGAACCGCCTCTAGGCATTCCCTACTTTTCAGCTGAACTGCAAAGGCTCTTGAAAACTTTCATGAAAGGTGTAAGTGAAAGGCACAGTGAAAGCTGTTGATCTCCTTGTAGCTTGTGGGACAGCAGAGGCTGGGTGGGACAGCAAGGCAGGCGGCTCCTGCAGGCACTACTTGTCTGATATTCCCTGCATGCCCCATCCCTGGGGATCTGTGCTAGTCAAAATTCCCTTGCACTGAGTCTTGTGGAGTTCTTGCCTCAAAAGTAACTCCAGGCTGCTTTTATATTTCTGTTCCTCTTGTTTTAAATATATGAGCTGTATAAAAGTATTATAAATTGTGATATCATGACTTAACCATATTGCATATCTTGCAGTGAGCATAACCCAATGCTCAGAGCTCACTAATTCCATATATAGAAAGAAATGTTCCTTCAGCCCTTTTTAAGTTTAAAAAAAACCCCTTATGGTTCTAAATAGAAGTTGAATAATAAAAATTGCTGTCTGAGAGGAACTTTTTTGTCACCACTTAGGAACCAGTGAAGTGAATGGTTATAGATGAGGCTGGAATGTACCCTTAATGACAGGATATGCTGACAGTGTACATTATCCTGCTGTGAAGTGGGTTTATTTATACAGATACAGTTAAAGCACCTCATGTGAGAAGGAGAGTGAGTGTCAGAGTAAATACTGTGATTTGTGAAGGTGTGACTACATCTTATTTTGCAGTGCTTGAGTATATGTAACACAAGGTGTTCGCTGTCTCTGAGAACTCAGACTGCAATTAAAGCACATTTGGAAAACTGCATCTCTCCTTCCCATAGGGAAGGACCACCCTGGCAGGTACACCTGCAGCAGCCCAGCAGATGACACACCTTCAAAGAGCCAAGGCTGACATGGAGAGCGTGGCACAAAGCCGTGCCCCCTCCCACTGGACGAGGGCTTGTGCTTTTATTTCCCACCATTTCCCAAGGCTCCTTGGCTCTGCTCTGCTGGCCGGGCTGCCTTGGGCAGATGGCTGATTTTCATAAGGAGGGGCTGGGCTGCTGTGGCCACTGTGTGCACAGCCCGTAACCACGCACAGCGCAGCTGTGGATGAGCATGAGAGCTGCGTTCGTCCTCCCACTGACGCCGGCGCTGACCTTTCGTGAGCAAAACTGGTGGTGTCACTTGGAGCAGATGGTGAACAGGAGCTTGGTAAAACATCTGTGGTGTCATTTTTAAAGAGTCCTGTCAGGCTGTTGGGGGGCCGGGGCTGTGGAACCAGGATATCTCCTCGTTCCAGAGGTGAGCTGCCGCTGAGGGCAGTGTGCACCTGATATGGGATGGAAAATGTGACTGTGCTTCCATGCAAGAAATCGTCAGCGTTCCTTTGTGGTGTCCTGAGCTAGGTGAAATACAGACTATCATCTTGCATAGCGTTGGACGTGGCCAAATTATCCTGCAAAAAATGTTCAAAGCACAGTGGTCATGAGGGGTCAGTTGGACACACTCAGGCAAGAGGCTGCAAGTGAGGATTACTCACTGACCATGGGACAGCTGCAAATGGAATTCTGACAAACCCACACCTGTCAGCGCTGCAGTCATTCTCAGGAGCCTTTTAAATCCATTGTGTTGTATTTAACTCGATATTTGGCACATTCGGCCTGACTGAAGGATCAGTGTTGGTTCTTCTATTTCATCTCCCAGAGGTAGGAGGTGAGGATGTCTAAAGAGAAAATGGGCACCACTCTGTGGTGAGCTGGAGAATGTGGGAATCACAGCTGATGGGGAATGAACCATTGCTGTGACAACTGCTGTGTTAACCACTGTGTCAGCCATACCTGACCAAGGACATTTCTGTGCACATCTGAGTGGGTCCTGGTTGTATCAAGGCTCACGAAAGTGAGTGGTGGCAAGGGATGATTTAGGCAGGTAATGGGACTTCCTCTCCTCCAAAGGGAAGCGGATGGGAGATATCATGGAAACAGATTGCTCAGAGAAGCTGATGATGCCCTGTCTCTGGAAGTGTTCAAGGCCAGGTTGGATGGAGCTCTGAGCAATCTGGGCTAGTGAAAGTTATTCTTGCCCATCAGAAGGCAAGAAACGAGATTTTCTTTAAGGCTCCTTCCAATCCAAACCATTCTATGATTCTATGAAGCTTTGAGCAACAGGAGTTACTGAGCGGAGTGTTTAGAAGAGTTATGGGGGAAGGCAGAAACCAGTGGAGAGTTTTATCAGTGCAGAGTGTCTCACGTTGCTGGGATAATTAAGCCAGGTGAGAGAAAACAATTGGTGTGCTCAATATCCCTAGGCACTGTGAATTACCAGGGCCAACATGGACTTAGATTTAGGGAGTTTGTGCTTCTGCTAGTGCTCTCTGAGCCTGCACTGATTTCCCAGTTGTGTGATCTGGTTTATGTGTTGTTTGCACCTGACATACACTTCGTGATGTGTCAAGACTCTTTCAGACAGCTCAGATGCTTTGGGCTAGCACTTCTACCAATGATCTTACATCCTCCAATTTTTGCTGGTAATCTGACAGATTCCTGGAAATCTTGGCTTCCAAAACAGGAGTGCAAAACAAAGTCTCTTCCAAAACAAGAGCCTTCATTTTGTGTGTGGTGAACCTGGCATGCTGAGGGTTACATGAGATAGGCAGTGCCTCATGGGTGTAGGAAACACATGCAGTCGTGCTGCTTTTTTGTGTGCAGACTTAAAGAGTTATGCCATAGGTGGGTGTCTGGAAGAGACCCCATTTCAACCTCAGAGAAAACTTTGGGACTGAACTATCTGTATCTGAGGGCAGTGGTGACAGTCTTGGCACCAGCCAAGTGTCCTGACAAGGACAGTGTTGGCAAGGGCAGGTATTCCTCCCAGCAAACCATGTGAGAGGCTGAGAAGGAGCCAACAAAAAGCATGAGGTAGTTGTTATTCCTGTTAGCTGGCTTATTTCTCAGTGTGACAAGCCCAAGTTTACCTATGCTATCTACACAGCACCTCTGTGTGTTTCATTGTGGCCACCTAGAGTGACACAAGGACGTGCCCCTTTTTACCTTCCCCTGGGCATAAAGGGAAATCGAAGCTGACAAATAGGTCCTGGTTGCCTAAGAGGTTTTCCTTCCCTTCAGTGGCTCCCTGGGAGTGGCTCATATCAAATATCACATAGCTGTAAAAATATGAATGAAAAGAAGTGTGACAGCACATGGTGACAGTAACTCAAATTCTGAATTGTCTCTATGAAGAGCAGGATAAAGGATGACTGACTGGTTTGGGTGCAGTATCAGCTGTCTGCAGCATTGGGAATGGGATTGTGTTCACTGAGGGAATCACACATCCCCAGAGACCTTGGTGGATCCCTCCAATGGATAGCATGAGTGCCCGTGATATTTTACTCTCTTTGGAGTCTCTGAGCATTGCTCTCATAGCAAAAGCACCTTTCTCACACATTGATGGTGCTTCTGCTGCCTTCTTCAGTGGGGACTGGTTTGGGTCCTCCAAGGAACAGCAAGGTGTGCCAGGGACTTTGCCTGTGCCTGAGTTCACACATGCGCAAGCCTGCACCCAAACTGCCGTGTTCCCTCGCACTGTCCATCTGCCCCGTATTTGCTGCTCTCTTCTTGATCTGGTGCCACTTGGCTCCTCCACAATGGTGGGATGTCTGGCCCTTAAAACACCGAGCATTAGAAACATACTGGAACAGCTGAAATACAGCACTGGAACATCCTGCTCAGCAGACTACCTGCTCTTGCCTGTTCCATTCTTGACACCTGTTCTTCCACATGCCTTTAGAAAAAAGCTGTTTGTGTCTTTCAGCGTTACTTGTGGATGTTAAACACCACCCTTACATTACTCAATTAGCTTGACAAATTCTTGTCCTTGAGATGAGTTGGCCATAGCAGGGTCTGCCAGAGCACAAACCCACCAGCAACAGGCACTGCTGGCAGCTGCTGCTGCTCCAGGTGACGCAGGTACTCGACTCTGCAGGTGATACTCGGAAGTGATAGTTTTTGTTATCAAATACAAGGCACTCAGGCTGGCTGTTAGGTTTCATCTGATCACAAGGCAGGCTTTTATTAATCCCTTATCAATGTAGTGGTTTTGATTGAAGTCTGTCTCTCTCTTTCTGTCTCCTCCCCCCTTTTCCTTGCTGGACATAAAAGACAATGGAAGGGATAGGGCCAAAATGCTCTTCTGCAGACAAGAAGCCAATTGTCTGAAAACAACATGTCATTCAAGACCACAGGAGACTGAGGACAGTGGCAGGAGCATGAATATACAAAAGTGCCTACTGTTACGGCCACAGCTTTAAGTGTTTAAATTCAAATCACATTTCCATTTGAGGTTCGAATTTATGGCAAGAACATACACACAAGGGTTTCAGTGTTCTAAATAAATCTCATCTGACTACTCAGGGTATTCCTCATGGCAGCAAATCAGAGCTGAGTGCAAGGGAGACTCGCTTTCCTTGCTCTATGAAGCAAAAATACTGAAGTAGGTTATTTTGGTTTGAGTTTGTGTGCTCTGTGTTAGTAAATAAGGCAGCCTGTCATATCTAGGCTCTGGTTTTCTGATTGTGAGGTTAGTCCTTGGCTTGAAACGCTATTGTTCTTGGACCTTTGCCTTGAGCTGGAGGGCTCATATGTGGGGAGGAAGAGGAGGAACCGAGCTAAAAATAAAGTGGAACAAAACTCTGCTTATTGCCATGGAGTAGATCATGTTTTCCTAGATGTCTCAGCAGCCCTGTCCTTGCAGGCAGTGTGGACTGGCACAGTCTGCTTTCATCACACGCGAGGTGTGATTATCTGTATCCCATATCACCTTCCCCATATTTTGCTCTGTGCTCTATCTAATATTTTGCTCATGCTGGTCACAGCAACAGCAGGAGAAACAGGCTCCACTTTCCATTACACGTCAAGCAAAGAGGATTTGCATTGGAGATGTAAGAGGCAGGTCAAGTTCCTTTGCTCCTTTGTGCCTCTCAGTGTGACCCTGTGGTGTCTGCTCCTGCCACGGCCCTGCACTGATGGAAGATGCTGAGAGCCACAGGGACTGAAGCACAAGACACCTGTGTGTTCACAGAACCTGGACCAAAAGCACTCTCTGTCTCCCTTAGTGGAGAAGCACTGAAGGCAGAGAAGGAGGGACTTCTGCACCAAGGGCCACAGCACTCTCTGTGACAGGTACACGCAGGAGCAGATGTGAGATTGCTTATGGGAGCAATGAGAATATCCCCAGTTACATCAGATGAGCTGCAAACTAAACATGGGGCAACTGCCACTAGTGAGGATTTAGAAGAAAGCCTCTGTTGGATGGGACATTCCCTCCCTTCCCATTTTCAGGCTTTGAGTACATGACCCTAAGCCCTCAGCTATGAAACCCTGTTGGACTGGGCACTAAAAGCACAGGATTGACTCAGTGCACAGATTGCCTTGTTCAGTATAGATGCCAGAGAGGCAGGACAAAATATTCAGATGTTCAGATTTTTCCATGAAAATCTCCCAGCTGAGGTTATCTTTGAGCAGTATATCAATATCCACCATTACACAGATAAACAGTGTCCAAGGAAAGATCACAGAGGCCACATCCTCTGCCTGTCCAGCCATGCTCCTCTTGCACTGATAAAACATTCCTGCAGTCTTACAAGTTCAAAGAAATTGATAAAGGGCTTCTATCAGCAACGTGGCTTTAGTCAGATTGTTGTGAATAGTTAATGCACAGTATCACAAGGTTCTCTGTTTCTGAAAATTGGTACAAGCAGAATGTCATTTAAAGTTTGGGTTTAGTGTCTCAGTACTGACACACAGTGCATTTTTAGTGATTTTAGAAACCAATCCATAATAATATTTCTCTGTGTGCGTAAACCACAGGGCACTGGTGATGCCTCTGCTGTCCTTTCCCAACATGTACTGGCTGTACTCAGTGGGCCAGTGGCTATCTCCTGAGGATCAAACCAGGGTATCTGCACAGAAAATTCCCAGGTCTGGCATTCAAACTTGGTTATATTATTAGCATACCCTGTTTCTTCTTTTAGGGCAGCTAATTGAGGAGCTGCAGCAGAGCTGTCTTTTCCTGAATCCCCAAAACCACGGAGGTCCCTTTTCCTTTGCAGCAGTAATTGAGAACATGTAGTCAGATTGCCTCTGGGAGTGGGGAGTTATTAAAAATCAGGCACTTGAGTACTGGTTTTGTGAGCTGGACTGATGGTAAAGGGCAGACAGGCAAGTCCCTTGTGGAGAAACCTCAGGCTGGGCATGACCTGATGCCAAATGCAGCTGTGTGGTGCTTCAAGTGTCATTCTAAAGTCCTCTTCGTGACTAGGAAAGAGGCTTGTGCACCCAAAAGGGTGGATAATTTTCTTCCTATGTGGGCAGTTGCTTTAGTAAAAGATGTAATCTCTTCTTACAAACTTTGTCTAATTTAGTGGGGAAAACGCAACAGTAATTTTAGTGTCGTGTGGGTCATAAAGTGCACAAATTTTCCATCTGCATCCCAGTCCTCTCTAGGAAACGGGTGGTGAAAAAAAGACCCTGCTGAAGCACCCTCTACCATCATTTTTATCAACAATTAAGGTATTCTCTTTTTCTCTTCCTAGTACATTTGGTGCCTCACAGATTACTAACCCTTAAATCACTTCCCTCCCCTTGGCTTCTGTGCACTTCATCCATGCTGTTTGCAGTAGGAGTTCCGTGGCCAGGTGAGCTCCCATGTCAGCTCCATCCCTGCAGCCACTGGAAGTTCAGGTTGTGTGGACAGTGTCACCATAGAGTTATGGAATGTCCTGAGCTGGAAGGGACCCACAAGGACCATTGAATCCAACTCCCAGCCCTGCACAGGACAGCCCCAAGAGTCACATCATGTGCCTGAGACACTTGGGGCTGTCACCACTGCCCTGGGGAGCTGTCCCAGTGCCCAACCACCCTCTGGGTGAAGAACCTTTTCCTGATATCCAACCTAAACCTCCCTGACACAACTTCAGGCCATTTCCTCCAGTCCTGGTCACCAGAGAGAAGAGTTCAGTGCCTGTCTCTGTGCAGCCCCTCATGAGGAAGTTGTGTTGTTTGCACATGGCCTGGGACAACTCTGCAAAGACTCATCTGGATTCAGGACAGGGATGTGGCTTGTGCCCCAGCCTTGCTCCCCACTGCAGCCAGGTTGAAGTGACTCACTCTTCCAACCCACCAGCACAACAGAGCTGGGCTTTGGTTAGTCCTCACCTTGTCATTTGAAGATTTTAGAAACAAAAAAAAGAAAATATCAGCAAGGCAGCCTGGCAGTGCCATCTGTGCTGAAGGCTTGCCACCCCTCGCTGGCTGGGGTCTGCAGTACAATCTGCCACCAGCATCTACTGAGGAAGCTTGTGAGCTCCAGCTTCAGTATTGAGGGGAGCAAATTACTGTTGGAAGGAAAAATCCTGTATTAAAGCAACCTCAAAACCAAAACAGGAAGCAGGGTGTCACCTGCTGAGCCTGAGCGGGCTGGACTTGAAACATCCAAGGTGAATGGATGGAAGTTGGCAACACTGCCTTTTCTGTGCCAGCTGAAGGTCTTGCCTTGTCTCCTGAAAATGCAAGTACAGATCCCTCCAGCACAAAGTCTCTAAGATGTGACTCTTGAAAAATAAAGGCAGCAGGCTTTTTTCCTTCTGTGAAGTAGCTCAGTGTCTTCATGGTACCTCTGGAGGTACAGCACGGGTGAAGTTGGCTCTTTAGTTTAAAGTCTTCACCTTGCCATTAAAATTGTTATAAATCTCAGTGCTAAATTAAGTGTTGTGCTACTCTTACTCTGATTCTGTCTCCTCCAATGGCTGCTTATTAAAAAAAAAGAAATTTGTTATAATTCTCCTTGCTCACCATTCTCACACAGGATCAAATCCAGCTCTTTCCTCTGGTTATATTACTGACCACCACTACAGGAGGTGGTTAAGGGTTTTTTAACTAGCAGCTACAGAAGTATCACTTTAATTGCACAAAATGTGATGGATATTGAGAACGCTTTCAACCAGTTGTTTGCCTTGTTTGATTTGTGTGGCACCACTAATGTAATACCATCTTTACAAATTATGTTAATTATGATTTCCCCTGTGTTACGGAAACAGAATGGAGAGCTTTTCCAGAATATAACAACCACACTTTCTTGTGTCCCACACTTTGCAATATTCAAACCAATTATCACATCAGTAAAAACATGAAAAACCGTTTCACTGTTACAGTCATTATTGAGAATACATGGCTGTAGCTGTTGAAAATGTGCTATCTACATCTACATACATCTTAGTGAGTGCCAAAAGACTTTACTTAAAAGAATCTTGTATTTTTCAAGCAACCACAGTGTTACAAATAACCACAGTGGTGATAAACAAGTGCACTTGCTTTCTGTAGTTGTGGCTCAAATTGTGCTTTCAAGTTGAATGCCTGAATATTATCAGATTGATACAGATTTTAAATCTGTATTTTCATAAGTGTGAGTAAGGTTTGCCTTAGCAGCTGGGAAAACATATTTAAAGCTGAGAATAAATTAATATGAATAAGAGGATGTGTGAGGAGCTGTTTAATACTGCCAGGAGCAGAAAGACCAAGTTTTGTTAGTTAATACAAACAGAATATTTGCATCCAGATCATAAGATACGGATCCAGGAATGACTGAAGGCTGCTGTATAGATGTTTTTATTGGTAGGATTTTGTGAGCAAAGATTGCAGTAGAGACAGCACCTGTAAAGATAAAACTTATCTTCTTCCTAGAGAGATAAAAATCCCCCAATCAATGTGATTAACACAGTTTAAAAGGCTCTACTGCTGCTGTCAGTTCTGCATGTGCTGGTGGCTTATTTTGCCACTGTTATGGCATCAGTGGGAGAACATTTTTCTTGTCCTTTTGGCTCCACATTTGGTTTCAAAGTGTGGCTTTGACCATGGGTGGAAGCCTTCACCTGAGCAGCCTGGAGGTGGCTGTGTGGAGTGGCTGTACGGCCACATAACTGAGAGGAAAATATCCCTGCCCTGAGTCTGCAACATTATTTCATGTGCAATAAAGCATTAAGCCTTGTTTTAGTTATAAAACTTAATGAAACACTGCTACAGAGGTGTTTCAGGAGCCCTGCTGGCTTCCCTTGCTCTTCATAAAGTTGCTAAACAACCTTCTGCTGTGTTCTGGTTTAATTCTCATGGGAAAAGTTTACCTTTTTGTTTCTTTGTAGCTCACTAAATGCTGACAGCCAGCACAACACTGTGCAAGGCATGGGAAAAGGGAAAAGAGAGCAGGAAAACTCAGAAGAAACACAACAGAGGATGTACCCAATAAGTAACCAGAAAGCAGCTCAAAGTAGCAAAATCATGGGACTTGCATCAGCCTGATGTTTCCTGGATAAATAAAATGAAGCTGATTTACACTGATGACTTAATTGCATTTCTGCAGAGTTCAACTGCAAAGTTCTCATCTACCATCAAGTTCAGCATCTTGGATTTGCACGTGTGATATCCCCTGAAGAGAGAGACTTGGATAAGGCACAGCAAGGTCAGCCTTGTGTCTCTGTGAGCTGCCAGCCTGCTGTTTGCCATCACACTCCCAGTGCTGCTGGTGCTGGCCAGGCTGTGGTGGCTCAGGGCTGCTGAGGCTGAAGGCAGGCTCGATGTTCAATAGTGTTGATGTTACGCCTGGTTTGTCACACGCAAGGGACTCTGCCCTGCTGTCCCTGCATCCAAACAGCCGCTCAGAGTGACATTCTGGGGCTCTTCTTCAGACGCCTTCATCCATGGAAGGAGTGAGCAAAGGAAACCCAGAGACAAATGGGCAGCTGATGCAAACACAAATCCTCCTAATGAGCTCAGTGGAGCTGAACTAGTTCCATCAGCAGAAGAAATTTCCCTTTTCTCCTGGGTCAAAAATTGTGACCTGCAGCCTGGCTCGCCCGTACCCAGCCTGAGTGCTGTCATTTGCTTCCAGGAATGTTTCCTGCATTTTCAGAAAGGGACGGTGAATACCCAAGGGAGGAGCTGAGGAGCACCAAAGACAGTGTTGTTGATTAACCACTTTGGTTAATCTGCTTGGTTAAGCTGCTGGGTTTCTTCCCGGGTGGCTCAGTTTGGCAGAGTGTGAAGCACTGACCTGGTGTCCTTCTGTATAGCAAGGATGCATAGGATGCAAGGATGCATCAGCCAGCAAAAGCCTGGATATGGATAATCCTTTACAGCTCATCCACCCTCTCCTTAGCAGACACTGCTTTTTTATTATAGGAGGTAAGAAATAAATAAGTTTATATTTTTATATAATCAGCAACAACAAAGCTTTAGGGACTTCCTGAGAATTTGAAAATCTGATTGCAAAAACAGGCAAAAGGACATCTCCAGAGGTTAAAACTCAGGGCTGTGCTTTGAACTTTTGCCACGTTTTTTAAACAATGTCATCAGGTGTGATTGCATCCAGTTTGAGATCATTGCCATAATTAATTTTAATTAAAGTATACTTAACTTAAACCTTGCGAAGGTTTTTTCGTGTCCTTGTATAGCTCCAATATTCACGTGTGATAGGACATCACTCACATGAAATTTTGCAGTTCGATGTTGACTCACACAGCACCTGCCAGCTTAGCCGTGCTTTGAAAACTCCAAATGTGCTCCTGCAAGTAGGTTGCAGTGAATGCCAATACAATTATTACATAAACAGAGGATCTACTGTCACGTGTAAATGCAATTTCGTACATAGCACATCACACGTGTCCTCACGCGTGCCGATAGGTATTTATGGCATACAGGGGATTGATTTTGCTGTGCCCTCATCAATCCATTCCATGTGGTGATCTCTGTTTGAAGTGATGATGTGATTTGATCCACACTTCCAAAATCTCTGTAACTCTGGCTGTTTGACTGACAAATTCACCTCCTGCTCCCCCAAACTGGAGCCAGCCCCAGCTGCTGTGCTGTTCGCTTTTGGGAAGCTGTGAAAAACAGTAAGTGCAGCTACAACTGACTTGAGAGTCAGAAATGTTTGATATGGATATAAAAGTGTTCCTGGCAGAACAGGAGAGGCCATCTTAATATCTAACTGGCTTTATTCTCATTATACGTTCCTTTGTCAACTGCCTGCAAGGTTGAAACAAGTGTTACTATTCCCTTCAGACCTCGTATAAAGAGATTCTGACACAGAAGTCAGAGAACCAGCAAGTATATAAAGGTGTAATACCATTCATTAGCTTATGAAAGTATCATTTGGATTTAGTAGAAAATTAAACAGAAGTATTTCATATATTTGAAACAAATGTATGGAGAAAGTAAATTATTTACCATACAAACCTCCATATAAGCAGGTCGCCGTGTTCAGGTAAGGCTGGAAGTAATATTAATTGAATAATATTAATTGAATAATATTAATTGAAAAAAAAGTTGATTGAAAATTGCTTGTCTTCCTGAACTTTACTGCTGCCTTGAATTAGTATTCCCCATGGTAAGTGCTTGTCAAGCACATGGCCAATAAATAACGCGGGTGGTGTAAACACAGCTATGTGATCAGGAAGTTAAAGAAGGTTTGCTAATGCCTTTTGGGGGGTCTTCCTGTTTCCCAGATGAAGAGTTTTCCTGCCCAGAACACTCTCAGATATCTGTAGAAGCCCCTGTTGGCTCAGCCAACAGTTCACCTCTGTTCTGCAGATTTTAGCCACGGGAATCGTTTCCAGTTCCGCTTTCCTATTGCCTCCTGTTCTCAAAGGGGAGCGGGTGCAACCAGGAATCCCCGGCGTTACTATTGTTGTTGCTAAACCAAATGAGAATAAAGTTGAAAAAGCTCTTGAATGGCCTCCTGGAAGCCAGTGTTTAACTCCTGGTGTTGGGACGAAAAACACAGGTTTTTCTACACCCTGGGAAGCATCCAACACTAGTCTGCATCAGAATTGCTGAACAGACTAGACTTTGAGATTAAGCCAGGAGATTAATTCCTACTTTCCTGTCACAGCCTCCTTCCTCTTGAAAGTGGAAAATGAGCCAAAAACCCCTAAGCAGTGTGTCTAGCCTTTGTTGTTGGCTGCCAGGGCCTTGAGTGCACCCATTGCCTGGCTCCTGGGATCCCTGTGCACCCCATTCCCATCCCTGGTTGCTCCTCATGTGCCTGCTGGATGCTCTCATCTGGTCATGGACCCAATGCTGGGTCAACTCACCCACCACTGAGCTGCTCCCTGGCATGGCCACCTGCCATCTCTTGGGCAATCCATCCATCCATCCATCCATCCATCCATCCATCCATCCATCCATCCTAGCTCCCCTCTGTTAAAGGGTAAAAGCTTGTTCTGGACCAGAATACTTTATTGTCATTATGCTTGGGGAGCTGGCCAGCCTTTGTCCCACAGAGATGGTCTTTATGAAGAGAGATCTTGGAATTTCGCACAGGGAATGGGGTGACCTCTCTTTGACTGCTACGGAATTACAGGGAGGTAAACAAGAAAACCAGGGTCAGGACAAAGAGAGGTGGTGCTCCATGAAAGCAGTGGAAGTCTTTTCCAAGGGGTGGTGTTTGGATGGTGTTTCATGAGTTCAAAGGGAAGATGGCAAAGTGCCTGGAGGAGACACACTTTGACTCCTGACAGACAAAGTGCAGCAGGCTCTGGAAGCCCCCAAGCTGAACACAAGGAGAGATTGGGAGAATATAAGGGACAGAAGGATCATGTTACACTTGTGCTGCTCCTGCCCTCCCCTCGCTGTCCACCTCTGGCCATGGCTGGGCACAAAATGATAGGCCAGAAGGGTCCTTGTCTGCAGTGACTGTGGCCACCTTGTCACCTCATTGGTGGCTTTGAGTAACAAAATGCAGTCTCTGAATGATGGTTCACAGAAATCGCCTCTTGCTGAGGTCCTGCCTCTGCAAAGGACAAATTATTGTATTTCTATAATTAATGATTTAGTCTTTGGAACAGGAGGGTTTGGGGCAACACTGCTGCCTTCTTGTGTGGACCCTTGGCGTCAGGAAGTGCTTTTTGATGATTGATTTGGATGGATTGCCTTATTGGTGGCTCAAACCTGCATATAGGAACAGAGAATAACACCAGAAATAAGTTTTGACATTATTTGACCAACTTTTTTTCTTAAACATTAAGTAAATTCATCATCTTAATAATTAGATGTGATCTTTCAAAGCTAATAGAGCAAAATTGCTTATTGATGGTGGCTGTCATTATAGATCTGTGACTAAAGTTCTGCATGAAAGCCTAGCCCTATTACATTGTAATTCTACTTGCAATGTTTCTCCACGTTAGAAGTTATGCAATATAAACTTGGTTTGTCTAACTCGCCTTCCATGAGTTCCTAGAATACTCAAATGAGCCCTCAAGTAAGGAGTAGCAGTTTCTATGCTTCATTCTGATCCAATGAAGCTCCAAAATCCAAGTTGCAGTAAAGAGGAAAAACAGCAGCATGGTTTCATACCACCTCAGGCATGCCAGTGGAATAATTAATCTGGTCCTCTTGATGATCTTCTTCCATGTTTCCAAGTCAAAACTGACTTGAGCAAGACATCAGTTCAGAGAGAATGAAACGCAGTTTTGTTCATTGTGATAATTCAAAAAACTTGTTTTTCTCTCAGTCTCCTGAGTCTGTGTGATGTTTTTCTCTCAGACAAAGGGGTCAGTGCCAGAACGGATGTCGAACAACGTAACATGAAACGTTAACGATGATTTGCATTTTATTTTGTTTCTCATCATGTTTCTCATCAGGCTCCCATCTCCCCACTGACTCTCTCAGGATGAGTGTGTGCTTTCCACGTGGGTTGGAGGCCTTCCTCCACCCCCAGGTTTTGGCAAAGGCACCTGCAACAACTGGAGGCCTTGGGCTCTCTCAAGAAAGGTAAAAAATGCAATTTTGTTAATATAACATCCTTTATGTGTGGATTAAACAGAAATAGATGGATCCTCAGCTATGGCAGAGGCTATCCCCACGCAGATGGCAGAATGTATGAGTGCACTGGACAGCTGTAATCAGGACCAGGCAGTAATCCCTGCCAGCTGTTGCCCAGATGTGCATGTCAGAAACCTTTATAGTCTGGGAAGCTTAACAGGCACCATCTAAGAAAGTCCTCCTCTCTTTGCCCAAAGCACAACCCCTCCAGTGGGCTGTAGTACCAAGGTCTGTTGAGTTCTGAATAACTCTCCAAATCATATAAATCTAAAGATTTCTGGTGATAAAGTGTAATGGGCTATGGAAGTGAATAGCTGATGCAAACCTCAGAGCCTGATTCTGATTTAAGTCACACTGTCCAAGTTACGCTGCTGTAAATCAGGGATGGCTTTCAGAAGGGAGATACAGAGAAATGAGGCAGGAAACAATGCTCTGAACATGCAGAGCTGGCAGGTTTGCCAGCAGGATTGCCAGGAAGTGCAGGTGCTCTGCAGAGTGGGGTCACAGTGGCAGCTGCTTCTCTGCAGATGAGTTACAATGGGTTTTATAGCAACTGCTCCAGTCCCAGGGGGGAAAGTCCTCTAAAAGCTTCTCCAGTAACCATCCTGGGACCACAAGCTTAGGTTGACTGGGAGAAAAGGTGCTGGAGCCTGAACTCTGGCCCCATCTGCCTCCTTGGAAGGGCCCTCATGTTGCATTGGCAGAGGCAGTCCTTATCAAATATGGGAAATAGGTGTGCAGAAGGTGCTTTTGACTTTGTGCACCCAACTGGAGATGTTCTCACAGACTCCAGAAAGGAAAGAGATTGCTCTGAGGCAGATTCTGTCATCCTAAACCAAGCAAGATGCCCAGGAAAATCCCAGAAAATTTACTCAAATGAGGGTTACTGTGCTTGAGCCCAGCCATTTGTCACTATTCTTCTTCACCTTGTTGTAAACCCAGATATTCTAACCTGAACATAGCCCATTCTTTTGCTGAACTCCCATGCACACCTGGTGGATTTATACTGAATATTTAGTATAATCTTACAGTCCAATTACATATATACAATTAAATTATGTGTATAGAAAATACACACATATTCACACATATAAAAAATACATACACTCACACACACACACATATACAATAATCTCAGCTTCAAAAGACAAAGAAAATGTAGAGGTGGAATACAATCAGTAATTTATAGTGTTTCTGAAAGCCTTTTATAAGGGTAACCCTGAATAAGTTAAACAGTCTAGTTCAGGAACATCAGCTTGGATATTTTCAGGGGCATATGGAGAAAATTCCTTGCAATGATTACAGAGCTGTAAACTGCTGCTGAGTGGTAACCAATGCTACGTGCAAATGCGGAAATTGCTTGTTAAGTGTAATGTTCAGTGATAAGTGTTTTGATTACAGTCGTTTTAGGGAAATCTGATACATGGCAGCAGCGAGATCAAAGGAATATTAATTCCACCTTGCATTATCTCAAGTCTTGCGACTGGCAGAAGACAGAGAAAACTTTTCTCTCCTGGATAGTTTTAAGTTTTAGACAGTTCTGAATTATTTGAGTTTTTACAGGTGAAAGAAAGATCAGGACATCAAGGTTGTTACAGCCTGTCAATTCAGGGTGCAGAGCCACCCCACTGCCAGCTCTCCAAAACTCATCCAGCAGCTACATTGGCCAAAACCTAATCTTGCACTGGAAAGAGAAAAGGAAATCCTGGTGCTAAAGCCATAACTTTCCCCCAAAGATGCAGAAGCAACATTTGTCTCAAAAGTATTTTTTCTGAAGACATTGGAGATAAGATGTGGAGAAATGCCTCCTGGTGAGGGGCTCCATAGCTCAGAGAGCAAGCTCACCGGGACGTGCTGTTGGATCTTCCTCCTCAGCACCAACTCTGTGCAAAGTGGCCTCTTAAAACTGGCTTTGCTTACAGATGATACCCCAGAGGACAGTCTATGTCTCTTCCCACCCTGTCCTCTCTCTCACCTTGGATTTGGGCTTGGGACCCCCTCATCAGGCATATCCAAGTTATCAGATGCATTTGCATCTTACCTCTAATTTTTTTATCTGCATTTGGTCTCTGATTCAATCCTCTTCCTTTTTCTCCTGACAGATTCATCTGAGGGTAAAACACTTCATTTTTTAAAAGTACAAATGAAAAGTAAGTAACAGATTGTGGGGAATATACACTGCTAATTCCTGACATTTTACTGAATTCTGTGGTCTCATTCCTGCTCTGAGCACCTCTAGTCAAAGCAGCCCCCTTAGGGCAGTGACAGGCTCATAAATGAATCTCAGACAGCATTTTTGTGGATTTTCTCCATTGCATATTCAACATAGACTGTGCTTGGTGAACAAAACAAAGGGTTTAAGGACTATCTTTAACTGGATACCAAAATTTTGTTTGTTCAAAAAGAGAGCCAACAATAATAACTTGGGGAAGGAGAGGCAGGATGACTATTCTTTGGTTCCTGACTAAACTAGCTTCAGATGGGGATCAGGACATTTTCTAGACACGCATGAGCAGACACATGGTTCTGCACAGAATTGCTTTCTGTCCTTCCAACGTTTAGCCCATTCCCTGTTTTATCTGCTTTCTATCAGTTTGTGAATTCCCACTCACAAACAGAAACATGCCTGGGGAGCTTCCATTGGCCACTTGCAGCTGGATGCCATGGTGATAGGAGTCTGACAGGTGCTGTGCTGCACGTTCCTGTGCTGAGAGGGGCCTGCTGCCAAAGCCACCCAGCTGAAGGACTGGAGATGCCACTCGAGCATCTCAAGGACCATTCCCCAGCAGGATGTGTCAGCCTGTGTAGAGATCTACACCCCCAGTTATTATTGGCATGACTGCCTCAGATACCTGGCAGATCCATGATCCACTGGCTTGATGTTGGCAAGCCAGATGTTGGTACTTTGATAGTGAAGTGGATTAAAACCTTGATAATCCGTGAGTGATGGGTATTGTGAATGTGCCTAAAAGGACTGGCTTGCAGAGAAAAGGCTTCCTGCACTCGACCAGGACCATTAGTGGCATATGGTTTGCTGGCTGCAGTAAATAATGAATATATCAACCAAACAAAATGCTGCATGATCATTATGCTGCCCTTAATCAACTGGAAGGCACCTTCCTGAATGCCATGGAGAAATGCACCAGCTGGTGTTGAATAGGCTTTCTTCCCTCCAAATAAGACCGTAACCAACAGGACATCTGAGTCCAGCTTGTTTTCCAAGACCTCATCCATCTCCTGCTCTGACTCATGAGATTACACACGGCATCAGTGCACTGAAGAGGACAAATTTTATTCCATAGCCAGGAGTTTCAACACAGTTGATCCTTCTGCCCAGCACATCCTGCCCAGGCAATGAAAGAAAGAAATAGTATTTTTTGTCTACAGAATCAAGAAGCCATTTCAATCACTCTTCTCTTGTGTGCCTTTTACACTCTGAGTGATGGCAATGTCACAGGTCAATATCTTTATCTACTTCCTCTGCCTTCATTTCATTTCTTCAATTCAGCCCCTCAGAAACAGGCAGCAGGAGCCATGCCAGGCCCCAGCACATGGGGATAAGGGTTTCAGTGTTCATCCCCTGAAAAACAGTTTAACAAAAATGTGGTTTTGACTGTGAGAGACTGTGCAGCAACCAGACACAAGGTCCTTGACCATTATCTTTCTAACATTTCCAGACAGGGAGCCTGTCTGAAATCACTGATTGGAACAGGCTGTGACTTTTCACTTGATGATGGAATATCATCCAAGTGAGAATGAATTTCTTAACTTGCTTGAAAAATTCATTGGGAATTGATTTGCACCAAACCAGCCATTGCTATTTGCCTCATACAAGGGCCACATGTCCTGAGTTTCTCTTCTATGAAGAGATTATCAAGCAACTTCAGGAATGGGGGGAGATTCAGACAAAGGGTAAATTCCCTGCTGAACCAGGCTCCAAACCCACAATTTTCAATGTACCTGGAGTCTGAAACCATGTTGGCCCTAGACAGGAAGGAGCAGAACTCCACACTACTCTTTTTATGATCTCTTAGCATATCATGAAATCGCTAGAATGGGTAGCTTGTACTGCCTGAGTCAACACTCCAATACCAGTGGTGGCACAACTCTATACCAATCTTTTGACATAAAAGCTTTGGTTGTGGGTTAAACCCAGTTGGACATTAAACCACTCTCACATAGCTGCTCTCTCAATCCTCTTCTCTCCCCCATCCACCCCCCGATGGAACGGGGAGGAGAATCAAAGTAAACCTTGTAGGTTAGACAGATAGGAGCAGTTTAATAGAGAGATAGGAACAGGATAATAATGGAAAATAAAGTCAAATTCAGTTATGATGGCAAATAATAATAATGATAATAAAAAGGGAAAAAACAAGTGATGCACAACACAACTGCTCCCCACCTGCTGAGAGATGCCAGACCTCCCCTTCCTGGATCCAGATCATCCTCTCTTCCTGGTATCCCCCCCCAGTTTAAATACCTGGCATTAATGTTCTCTAGTGTGGAATATACCTTTGGTCAGTTCAGGTCACCTGTCCCAGCTATGCCTCCTCTCAGATTTTTGGGTACCTCCTCACTGGCAGAGCGCAAGACAAGGAAAAAGTCCTTGAGTAAGGATAGACACAACTTAGCAAAACCCTAAACATCAGTGTGCTACCCACACCATTCTCATTCCAAATCCAAATCACAGCACTGCAACAGCTACCAAGAAGAAATAAGTCTGTCCTAGCTGAAACCATTGCACAAAGTACTCAGGAAGCTACAAGGAGCTGGCAGGCTGATCGTTGTCTTGCTTTGTCTTGTGCAGATGCTTCTCTGTTTGTAAGTGCCATGTGCAGAGGGGACATTCAGAGAGCATGTCCCAGAGCTGTCCTCCTAGCCCTGGAAAGGTTGTGCATTCCTCTTGATGAACACAAGTCCAAAAACATCCGACAGCAGAGCCACAGCTCCTCTGTGCTGTTCCTAATTCGACCAAAACACATCCTGATGGCAGGATGAAAGCAAATCTCTCTGGGGATTATTTCAGAGATGCTGAACCCCAGCCCACCACTGTAGAATGATGAGATGCTGTTCCCCTCCCAGTCCCCCCCCCTGTATGAACCCATCTATATTAGAGGAGATTATAATAACCAGCTGCCTCAGTTGGTGTTTTGAAGCTAAGCACTTGTAAATGCTTGAAGATATTTGTATTAAAGATAGGCTAAGCAAAAGCTGGTATGAGAAGTAAAGCTTATAATGTGCAGGAAGATTGGAGGGGGGATAGTTTTCAGGTTTTCCATTGGGCTTTAAATTGTACTTTTTCTTTTGAATAATAATGTAAAACCATAAAACTTTGTTACTGAGAGGCACCATAATGAGTATTTTCCATTGAAATAAAAATAGTTTCTTTTAAAAGTACTCAAGCTCTCTTCAAGCTTCCAAGATATTTAACCTCAGATGAGAATTTGAACTACTGCCATTTGTCTTAAAATCTTAAGCATCGGCATAAAAATGAACTACAAGTAAATTCATTTCAAGTACTGCCGAATACAAGTTGAAAGCCAATTGTTAAACAAGCAAGTACTCTCCTAATCACAACAAAAAGAGAGTGCCATAACACAAGGTGAAAATAAGCAGAAAGCAAACAGAACACACCATTGATTGAGTCCTTCATTATCTAGGATAGCTTTTAATGGAGGAACCTGCCTGTGTGTCACTGCTCTTATCTCTCCAAAGGCAGTATGCACACACTGTAAAAATCAGTCTCTTCATTTTCTGCTTGAAAAGATCATTGTGAAAAAAAAAATGTCAGGGAGTGGAGGTCATGCTGATTTATTGGCAATTAAACCTGCAGGATTTCTGCACTCCTTTCAAAACAAAGTATCTCTGGGTAATTCAGCTTGGCACGTTGCATGGCGGGCTAGATACTAAAAGGCATGAATCTTTTTGTTTGTGCACAACAAAAACAATTGACTTGGTCTTATTTAGGAAATTGCCACTGCTTTCTGTAAGGTATTTGTATTACTCATAAAGAGAGGGACATAAGTTTCCTCTCAACAATGCAGGATTCTTTCCAACAGATACTATGCTGATTTTATTCCTCATCTTTTGTTGAGGATAGCAAGTCTACAGACAAACTTCCTCCTGCTTAAGAGTAAATAGATGACAGTGCTAAATATATGATGTGTTGCTAAGGTAGACCACATTTGCTTTGCTCCATGATTGATTTGTCCATTTTTGAGTAAGTTTTTCTGCACAAGCTTTCAAACCAGGCTGTATCTTGTTTGGTCTTCTTGTGTGTATTTTCCAGCTGTATTATTTAGAAGATTTAAAAAAAAAAAAAAAAAAAGTCACTCTCAAGTTACACAGCTAAACTGGAAAAAATATTCACTATTCTGTTTTTGCAGAACCATCTCATGCAGATTTAGGCTTACATCATTTACTGAGCTAGCATGTGCTACACCACACAAACAGGTGCAATTAGGATTGATATTCCCACTCAAAGTGTTTCCCAGAGTAGCAATATTCTCAGATTCTTTCTAGTAAAGGTAACTTCTTAGCTCTGCAAACATTTTTGGGGATCTGATATTGAAAGGTCTTAATGTTTTGATTGTAATTCAATACATTTCATTCAGTTCTTGGACATGTGACATGGGAGGAATACTGCAACCAACACTGCACATTTTTCCAATCAGTGGTTGTATGGATGAGAAATCATCTAAAAATTAGTTTTTACAGGTAACATTGCCCCTACAACTTCCTTTATAGTTTACCTGCTTGTCTGAGATCTGAATCTGCACTGGTGAGATGTTCACAGAAAGGTGGGTCTCAGCAGATGTCAACAGACCCTGAGTCTTAGGAGGAGCTGTTCAGGGGAAAAGGAAAAAGCTGAGGGCATATTCAGTCCTTAAAATAAATGACTGTGAAACTGTCTGTACACAGCTGCAACAAGAAGAAGAACTTCAGCACCGACTCCCATTCAGGACATAGAAAGAGTTGAGAAAGAGCAAACGTGGCAGGCAGCAGGATGGTGCAAGAAGAAATCCTACAAACCACACACTGCACTGTGTCCCTTGTGGCTTTGCCTGGGGCAAGGGAAGAGATCAAATGCTAAACTAGGCTGGTGGTAGGAGACAGCAAAGCAGGAGACATTGCCAGATAGAAACCGCAAGCAGAAAGTTACGGTGTGGGAGCTGAGTAGGCAGACACACCAACCTGGAGAAATAGGAAGTCCCTTTGAAGTTATTACCTCAAATGGGGCTGTCAATGTAAATCAGAGATGCCACTTGCAATAAGAATTCCTAGAAGAAGCAGGTGTCCAACCACTGCTGGGCCAGCATTTCTCTCACAGCATCCCTGGGCAGAAAGAAAAGCTAGCCAGAGCTGTGAACAGCAGGCTGGCTTGCTCCCATGGAAGAGACAGTGCTATTCCGGGATGGATTAACCTGATAAACTCTTATGCCAGTTTTTTGCAGGGTGATGCACCAGGTGTAGGTCACCAGGATCAAAGGGCTTGTGGTTTCATGAGGAGAAGTGCTGAGACACTATGAAGCCTGGCTGACTGCTCACACATGTGGCAGAAATCCCAGCACAGTAACTGGGGGTCACTGGCTTGTGTAGCACACACCCATGACATTGCACCTCCTGCATCCACCCCTCTGCTTTGTAGCAGCTCCCTTCTTGCCCTTCCCTGCTCTCCATGCTCTGGGGTGAACCTAAGACCCCCAAACATGCACTGAGCTTTAGATGACAGCTTGGGCAAGGAGGTGCTTTCATGGTGCTGGGTGGCACAGGTCAGCTCATGTGTCCCTCGGAGGGTCCCCACTGTGCCCTCTCCTCTCAGGAGGAAATTGCAACTGCCAGGAGGCAGGGGTTGTCTTCCCAGTGGGCTTGTCCTCTACATAACAGATTTAGATGGCTGTCCTCTGTGCTCAGAGAGTCTTCTCCCAGGATGTTCTTCTCCATCCATATCTTGCATTGAAATAAGAGTGGAGATGTGAGGATATTGACCCTGACATGAGAGAGGTGGAAGGCCCAATTTTCTGTGCATCGCAGAAAACAACCCAAACAACAAAAATGCTTCATGTTTTTCTGGTTATTTTTCTTGCAATCAACCACCTGTGGTGATGGCAAGTCACCCAGAACCATGGCTGTGCTCTGAAGGGGAGAGGACAGCCAGCCTCTGGTAGAAGCCACGCAGGAGGCAGGAAGGAGGGCTGCAGTGATGACAGCTGCCTTGGCAAAGCAGGCACGGCTGTCCTTCACTGGGCAGGACATTCAAGGACAGCCTGGAGCTGGGCCAGGAGGCACCAGCAGCCTCTGTGAGTCTGCCTTGGCTCAAAGCAGGAGGTGACAAGGATAGGGTGGAGGGCACCTCCTGCCACCTCCTCAGCACCTGCCTCAGCCTCTGCAGCCCATCTTCCCCACACCTCCAGCTGGGGGGGTGTGCAGGAGGTGCTGCTTGAACATCCTGGGGAGCTGTGCACAGACCCACACACAGGACCATGATTAATGTCTGTCCCACCTATTTTAAAGGTCTGTGTTGGAAAGTATCACCGTGTTGTTGTCGTATTTATTGGACAAGTTCTGCTTTGTGTAGTTGCTGTTTTGCTGTAGGCTTCCCTCGGTAGCTCTGAGCAGAAAACTGAGATTGTGCAAGAGGGAGACCAAGGAGGCGTGTGGGCCCAGACTGTCAGCAGCCACAGGCCTCCATCGTGGGACAGGGGACATTGCAGGAAAAAATTACTTAAAGCCTTCAGTGTGAAATATGGGATCAAGCAGCCTTCAGGGATTCTGCACAAAGCACCTTGGCAGGGCATCCTCCACGCTGTGGCTCTGCAGCTCCTCAGAGGTGATCAAGTGCATGGCAGGACAACACTGGTGGCCTTGGCTCTGTCTGATGCCATTGCTCCCAGCCCTCCACCACCTGCTCCCCCTCGCTCTCACTGGTCACATGCAGAATTCAGCAGGGAAAATGGATCATGGTGAGGAAGCAGGGATCAGATTTGGTGTGGACACTGAGCAGAGACAAACACAGTTCCCTTGATCGTCTGGTCACTGCCTGGGCACTAAGTGAGGCATCTTGATGCTGACTGAGGTTGCTGGTCAGGAATCAGTACAGGCAGGGACAGGCAAACATCAGGAGAGGTTTGAATGTAGCCCTGATGACCCAAAAATTCTCTGTAATCCACTAGGCTGGGTTGGCTACAAGTCGTCTGTACAAGCTGTTGCAGCACTAAAACTATACATGCACTGCTGGGAGGCTTAACTCTGCCTGCTGAGCCTTATGGGCATGAGCAAGACATGAGGCAGAAAGTTTAAGCCTCTCTAAGAGGCTGGACTTTCTTTTGTCCCCTGTCCCAGGGGCACTGCTGCAGCCACCAGTGACCTCACAGGCTGCCAAAGAGTGAAGGTGTCTGTGGCTGGACCTGGAGACAAGGGGGAGATGCAGAAGGCACTCCAGAAAACTTCAAATCTTGGTTATCGTCTTTATTGATGAAAACTTGGTAGATTTGGAAAAATGTAGTATGGTTTAAAGCCAAAAAGACCTAGCATGGGTATGTTGAGGAGTAGAGAGGGCTGAGGAAGATAAAGGTGGCAATGTTTTTCAAGAGGTGTAGAAACACTTTATTTTATTTGAAGTGTTGTGCTACAAGTTGGTTTAAAAAAAATGCTGGTTCAAAGGCCAAGTTTTATTTTTGTTTCTTTGAGGGGGTGTCGACTTCAGGGCACTTACAGCTTTTATCTTTTTAATTCTTGTTTGGTTTTGTGATTTTTTTTCCACTACACTCTAAAGGGGGAGAGAGTGTGTGTTCCTGCTGAACTCAGATTGCGTTTTTAAGGGGTAAGTGGAAAGAATGTGAGCAGACACACTTTAAAGGCCAGGGTGTAAATGCAATCAAAGGTCGAGAACAGATACCACCTTTGGTGGCCCAAACTGAACCTTCCATATAATAAATTGAAGCTGGAGGGATCCTGGATTCAAACGTCTCTCTTTCAGGTTGCCGCCTAGCAGGGCAAAAGTCAAAGCAACACACCCTGATCCCAACGGGCAAACAATGCTCCTCTGGGCTCTGCTCCTCCCTCTGCAGAGGCAGCCCAGGTGTGGAAGGCACACGAGGCACGCTGATGGGCACTTTCAGAGGGATAGGAATTTAGGCAAAAGAGCCTCTTACTGGCAAAGCATTGCTGGTGCCAGCAGTGCTAGGTCTATTTTTAATGATTTGGGAATGGAGGATGCTTTCAGCAATACATAATTAATACAAGTGCACTTCTGTTGTCTGCCGAGAGGGTAGCATGGCCCTGGTTTACTTCTGGGGCTGTAAAAGGAAAAAGAAAAGGTTGAATGAATCCTAACGCGTTCCATCAGTGGAAATTGGGAAGGAGCTAAATGAAAGTTGCTGAGAATAATTTATTCTGATCAGAACTCTGTGGCTGAGCTTTGTTTCTGAAGCTAGTCATGCTTCACGATGCAGTGGAAGGAACCTCCCTGCGACTGGGTTCCATCCTCTGACCTTGAGAGAATATTCTGCCTGCTATAACCCCGAGCCTGATACATCATCACTCTTAAAAAACCCAAGAGGTTGTTCTCTGAAATTGTTTAAAATAAAAAAAACCCCAAAAAACCCCAGCCACTGGTTCCTCCTAATGTGGAGTGGGGGAATTTTCTTGAAATGCGTTCCCATTGTTCCTTATAAATAAAATTACCACAAACCATCATGAGGCAGGCTTAAGCTGTATCCTTCAGAAGGCGAGGAAACCTTGGGAAAGTGAACGAACTTTTTTTTTTTTTGCAGTGGAAGATCAGCTCCGAAACAAGACTTCTTCCTGCAAGCAACTTCCCGAGGTCCTCTTTATGATGTTGTAAAACTGCAAGTGCGTGCAGGGCTGTCCAGCCCCGGTGAGCAAAAAACAGAATTCTTGCTGCGGAAAGCTGAAAGCACGAGTGGACGGCAGTGCGCTACGAGGCAGGGCAAACACGGCGGCGGTGGCTTCATTTTTGTCAAGAAGATAAAAATATACATATATATGTATATATAAAGAAGGTGAGGAAAGGGAAGCGAAACTAAAAGGAGGATTTATGTAGTTCTATTTTAAATTTTTTTCAAATTTTGAAATGGTGCTATTTTTGGTGGGGGGAAAGGAGAACTTTTCCGAGGCGGTGCGGATGCTCGGGGCGGGACGCAGAGCCCGGGAGCCGCTCAGAGCCCGCACGGCCCCGGCGGGCGCGGGGAGGCGGCGCTGCCGGAGGCGGTGCCGGCGCCGGGGGAGGGCGGCAGCGAGGGAAGGCGGTCGGGGAGGAGGCGGTGGCGGCGGCGGGGGGGCCGAGCTTGCTCGCGGTTGCCATGGGGAGCGGGAGGGCGGTGCCGCCGCCGCTGCGCAGGGAGCAGCTGCTCCCTGACACATCCCCCCGCTGCCATATTGTGTCCGCCGCCGGCCGCACGGCTTCATGACCGCGGTGAGTGCCGCCCGCGCCCGCCGCCCCCGCGCCCCACGCCCGCCCGGCCCGCTCCCGCGCCTTTTGTTTGTTTAGCTCTCGGCTTTTGCGTGGGTTTGGGGGGTGAGTTTTTTTTGTTTTCGGCGCTCCGGGAGGGTTTCTTGGGGGAAGGGGAAAGCGCGGGGAGTGTGGCGGCGCGTCCCGCTGGTGCCGGCGGAGGGGGGGCGGTGTGAGCGCTGTCCCCTCATTCCCCGCGTGGGGACAACGCGCGGGGGCGGCGCTTCCTCCGCAGCCGCTCTCGGGGGCGATGCGTGGGAAGGGGGGGTCCCCACGCACCCCCTCCCCGCGGGGCCGTGCACCCGCAGCTCCTCCTCCCGGCGCGGCTCCGCGGAGCTTCCGCCCGCCCGCCCGCGGGATTTGCTCGGGTGACCCCCCCCTCCCCCGGCAGGGCAAGCCCGCGCTCCTTGCGCGCTTCCAGCTCGGGTGATGGAAAACGCGGCCAGCCCGGGGCCGGGACCCGGCAGCGCGGCCCTGACGTGCCCCTGCCCTCCGGGTCACCTCCATCAAACTCAGGCGCTTCGTTTGGTGGAATAAAGGCGCTTTCGGCGTCGTTCCGCCGCGCCCCGTTGTCCCCGGTCCGGCGGGAAGCCCCCGGGGTGTGCGGAGCGTCTGTGGCTCGCCGAGGTGGGGGCAGTGCGGGAGAGGCGCCCCGGGGTTCCCGCGTTTTGGGGTAAGATCCAGGAAACGGCTGGCGAAGCGCTCGAGGTCAGGCTGAGATCTGCACGTGTTCCTGTGGAGTTTCCCATCTTATTCGGGATTTTTTTGGTGGAGTTGGGCGATGAGTTGGTGGCGGCAGTGGAGCAGCATCTCACTGCCTTCCTGCCTTACTCCTGCTTGGACACACCAGCGTGCTTGGTGCTCAGGTTGCGTGGGAGTGGAAACCGGCTTTTGTTGGTGAGGGTTTGGATTATGACAAGGTCCCAACAAAGAGTAAAAAGAACAAAGAAATAAAATAAAAGGTAACCTTGAAGAGGACCAAATAAACTCATGTTCCTACCGTGGTGCCTGCCTGTGGATGGATGTAGTATCCTAAATGTTGAGTTAAACATGCTGAATTATGGTGGATTTAAATGCTGAGAAAGCAATTTGGTTAGCTTTATGTCTAACCTATGAATTCAAGATAACTTTATATGTACACTTTACCATGTATATATGCATATATATATATATGTATATATGAGCGCACACACTCACATACACTCTCCTAATCTTGTTATTGGGGGGCTTACATTTAGACAGATTTAGTAATAGTTGGGTTATAATATATTGACATGTGAATCATTTAACTTCTGTTGTGTTTCTTGGATTGCGGACTTTTTTCCCCTCCTAAAGTCTGGTGAGATGCTACATCTACGCAAGAAAAATTCAGCTGGCGTTATTAGTTTGAAGGTTGCTGGGTTGTTTTTTTTTTTTTTTGGCAGGTGCCAACTCATATTTCCCAAGCTCCGCAGAAGGTAGTTGGACACAAGTCTGAACTGAAAACTCTATAGCAGCAATTAGTGCAGCACAGGGCTTGAGCTGATGAACTTAGCCGGGTGCCAGGGTGTGTTATCTCTGAGCTCAGCCGTGCGCTGCTGCAGCAGATCAGCTTCTGCTGGGGCTCACTTGTGTCCAGCTGTGCCACTTAACTTTTGCAGAAACAGAGAGGAGATGGTGATTCTCACTTTGCATGTTTGAGTTGCCTGAAATAAGAATGGCACTTTTCTGTGCTTCTAGTATTTTTTGTTGTTGTTATCAGATGTGCTCATAAACTGAGCAGTGCTGCTGTACACGGTGTTTACACTGTCAGACTGTGGTGGAGATGCTGCGTTGCCTGCCCTGCAGGTCCTGAAGGGAACTGGAGGCACTGGCCCCTTATCAGTCCAGGCATGTGGCCCTGAGCACTCTCAGGGACCTTGCTTCAATAAAACTTGGTTGCTGTCTTTGCTGGCAGTGTCTAGACCAGAGGATGAAGTTGTGACCTGCTTTGGGTGCTGCTCCTGGGGCTGTGCTGAGGGAGCTCCTCAGGGATTTTTCAGCCCAGAAGTAAGGTATTTTTTGTCTAAAAGGGACACAACCAAGGAGTGTGCTGCCTCAACAGCTCCAGCCCCCACAGAGTTTCTGCTTGAGGAGCCTTTCAGTGTTCTCTAGAGAGCTTGGGATTAAAGGCACCAACATTGCCAGCAAATCTCTGTGTCAGGACGTGCCAGTCCAGTAAGTAATGGCGCAGATAGAGGGATGTGTAATGGTCCTGCTGAACGAGAAGTACTGCCTGGCAGGTGAGTGGAGTGCCTTGGAAAGAAGGCAGAGGCTTTAGGGACATGTCAGACTGATTTTTGCCATCTTTATTAACCATAGGCTCTGTCCCTGTAGTGCAATACACTTGCAAACCTGACATGCTGGGCAAAAGCAAACTCTTCTGGTGAATGAGATAGTTTGGTATCTGAAGATGCTGTATATGGATATAATTCAAACTGGTGAGAAAGTTCTCATGCAGAAATGCTGGTTCCCATAACAGCAGCGGAAGTTTTCATTGTTGGTTTCACTGGGGCTGTAATTCCACCTTCCTGCCCTGCCATCTCTCCTTGCCTACTCATTGTTGGGGTTAAAAGGAGCTGGTATTTACGAGAGGAAGTACCCCAGGCACTCAGAAGACTTTTTCCATGTGCAGATTTGTGATATCTTATCAGAAGGAGCTGTACAGAGGGATTATAGCCAGCGAGGTGGCAGAAAGGATGGGTGCTGGGAGGAGTGATAGTGTGCCCACAGCCACCTCTGCCATGCATCTCTTGATGCTGTTCCATGCCTTGGGATCATCTTACTGCACTACTGTGGTGCAAAACAAGCTGTGTGAGACACAGCTTTCCTTGCCTGGCTGCAAGTGGATGAAAAGCAGCCTCTAGTCCCGTAAGTGAATGGCTGTCAGCAGTCTGGATGAATGCTCACTACCTTTTAGCAGAGGTGCAACTTCCGGGTTATTCCCTTTGGCTCATTGAGTTTTCTCCCCTCCCGGTAAATGATTTTGTCTAAGCTCATCTATAGGATGTCACTGCACTGGTGGTGACTTTTCCTGAGGGAAGCAGTGAGTGCCTCATCCCTGTGTGTGTGTGTGTGTGTTGTCGCTCTACAACTGAAAATGGTGTTGGGCAACTTCCTGCACCGCTGCTGTGGCAGCTCGGGGTGACTCACAGCGCTCTGCTCTGGACAAGTGCTTGCTTGCAAACCCCGTCCACATGGTGTGGCTGCATATGGGGTGTCTCCTTCCAGGTCCAGTGGCTGCCTTGTCTTGCAGAGAAGGCACAAGAAACCCCGGAGGTGCTGCTTCACTTTTTTCCTGGCTGGATCTTTACGTGTGATAGGTGTGTGTTTGTTCCCTGTCACGTTACACCTGCTGATTTGGTGATCACGCTGGGTGATGGTGAGCTCTCCATCTCATCCTCACCACGCTGGGTAAAAGCACCCACTGATGTTCCACGGTGCTTCCAAAATACAGTTTAGGTCAGCAAGAAGAGACAGCTCGCTGTGCTTGGGTAATAAATTACATGGCGTGGAAGAAGTGCTGCATGATGCCAGCCAGCATCTTTATGATCCCTGGTACTCTGCCTGCTCCCTGTAAAACATTATGGCTGTGGAAGCACGAGGGTTGGGTCACTCCAGGTTGGGAGAGCGCTGCTGAGTGCTCAGTGCTGGCCTGCAGGGTCAGCAGCTGGGAAACATGGCAGCTGTGTTTGGGGCAGGAATACCCATTTTACCAAGTGGTTGCTCAGGGGCACCAGGACCATTTTAAGAGAAGCCTGGAATTTGTGCAGATAGGAATACTTATACTGAAAGTCAGTGATGTGGGTTTTGACTTTTTTTTGCTGAGCACATTCAAAATTTTTTCCCATTGTGTTCAGACCAGACTTAGAGCTCCCTACTTCTTCCTCAAAGGTTAGGGAATGTTAGGGGCTCCATTAAATTGATTACTGCAGGCATCACCTCCCACCCCTACTCTTTCTGCACTCTCAGTCTTCGTGTCTTCTCTCAGGTTATTTCCAGTGCATTCCTATCTTGCAGTTTGTCACTTCAGTTTCCCAGTTTGTGCGGTCCCGTGCTTGCTTGCTTTTTAACAGTGTCACTGGGTTTTGTTGTGCTTCGATTTGGGTCAAGTATATGGTTGCCTAAAAGCCAAGTACTAGATGTGGAGAGAGCTCGCTGCTTGGAAAAGTTTCATGAGGTAGAGCTGAAGGAGTGGGAGCTGGGAAGGTGCCTGGAAAAGTTCCATGAGGTAGAGCTGAAGGAGTGGGAGCTTGCTGCTAAGCAGCAGCCACTCATCCCTCATCCTCTGGTCTGTGAGGACCATCCCCAGTTCAGTTATCAGCCACTTTGGTGTCGTTTAGGGATGCAGAGTAGTCACAAGTAGGAGGGTTTGTTTGTTCGTTTGAACAAGAAGCTAAATTCCACACTGGTGGAATAAAATTAAAAGCAAGTTGGCCAGGGAGGTCAGCACAGCGAAGAGCATTGCTTTGCCTTCCCTGGGCTCTGGAGGAAAACTTGCACTTTGGGAGCAGGAGCTGGGAAGCAGCAACTGGGGACAGCTTTGCAGTCACAAAGTTGTACTGGTAATGTGGTTTTGTGGTGTGGCTCCCATGGTGCTTTCCAATTAAATCTTGCAGAAGGGTCACTTGGGGTGAAACTTCAAATCGTTGGTTTTCCACTGGAAATCGGGAGTTTTGGTACTTCTGAGGCTGAAGAAGGTAGAAAAGCTGTATGGAAAAGATAGCTTTATGTTTTCTAGCATTGGTAAATTGGTACTGACACCAGCTGAAATGTAGCTGTGTTCACTTGTGTTTCAAGAGGATGGTGGAGAAACACGCTGAAGGGTTAGCCTGGAAAGGGAATTAGCCTCAGAATTACTTTGCAAGACATTCGCTCAAATGGCTCACTTGTGAGCATATCAGTGTTTTACATTTTTTTTCCATTTTAGTGCACTTAGCAAGCACAGTATTGAATTTATGGAAAATGACCCATAAGCATCTCTTGAAAAGCTACTATTGGCTGCAAAGCATTTTTCTTTAAAGCACTTATTTCCCTCCCCTCCCCTTTTTTGTGACACCAAAGGTTTTTCTTAATAGTTTAATTTCACTACTTGTTTGGGTTTGTTGTTTTTTTTTTTTTTTTTTTAATTATTTTCATATCACAGTTTCTCCATTAGACTGTTTTTATGTGCATGTTTTAAATCTGAGGCACAGGGAACCAGGTCCAACAGTGACTGCAGCCTTTGGAAAAGCTTCACGTTTGCAAAGTCTCTGAAGGCACTGCTGGAATAAATGTCCCAGAGGCTCTGGGCTGTGTACAGGCTCTGGATTGGGGTCAGGGCATGTCTGAGTTCACGTATCATTTTCTTTTCAGATATTTGTTTCAAACACAAACCCACTTATGTGTGTGTATATATGTGTATTTAATAAAAATATGCGAAATTTTATGAAAAAAGTTAGATGAAATCTTCCTCTTGCTCCCTGCCCTTTCCTGGTCTATGATAAGGGTTTGTTTAATCCCTTCCCTATTGCAGGATTTCTTCCCTTTTCTTAATATTGGACCATTGAATTGGTTTTCATTAATTTTTTTTCCCCACCGTGCCTTTAGTTATATCACAGGGTGTGGGAGAACATTGTCATGAGAGAAGCTTGGAAGTATTTCCACAAATCTCTGGAAAACCTCTCTTCCCCTTGGAGTCCACCAATGCCAAGTTTCAAATGAAGCCCCTGGAGCTTATGACTTGTCCAGTCCTTTGGTTGGTTGGTTTTCTTTTCATGTTGGCTTTGAGCAGGTGATAAGTGCCTTTTTAATGTTTTTTTAAACCCATTATTTTAAATTTTCCTCTGCTTAGCAAGCCAGGAGGAGCGGGAAGGGGCCTGCCTGCTGTAGGTGCTGCCCCAGGAAGCATCTTTGAGTGTCCTTTATCACCCAGGGGTTCATCTCTGCCCCAGACACTGGGTCCCAGCTTGCTGAAATCTATGGCTGAGAGGTGGTTTCATCCTCGGAAGACTGTAATGCCTTTAGTTGTCTTGGATACGTGACATTATATCATGTTATAATCAAATAGAGCCCTTTCTCAGGGCTGGGGGAAGATCTCAGCTGGCCTCGAGCAGGGGCATGAGGTGTGCAGGGCATGGAGCAGGGCAGCCCGAGACAAAGGAGACGAGTGGGGAGAGATTGAATTAGTAGGGGGCAAAATGGTTTGGTGTCATCCTTTTAATGCTCCTGATCAGGCAGATGGGAGCTTTTTATTGATGGGTTTGCATTAGTTGTGCCAGGATTTTTATTTTTTTGTTGCTGCTCTTCCCTCCAACATGCAAAGACTTGTAGGTGGTCCAGTGCTGTGTGCACGATGACTTGGAAGTTTATCCCAGCTTGGGTAGGTGAGCAGTGACGATCATTTATTTGTGTCATTCTTGGGCTGCTTTGACAACACACACTGATGTATTTAAGTCAGGACAAGCCCTTACACTTCTTGTAGATGCAAGGGAATATGAAAAATCAATAGAGGAGTTTGCTGTTGGTATATGTAGTTGTTTGCATGCAAAAGCATGTACCAGTCGTCTGAGCCTGTTTGTGTCAGGACAGAAGTTGTGTGTAAAGCACAACTGCCTGGCTCTGTAACTAAGGCTGCACACCCTGAGCTTGTTGTGGGTGCAGAGCTGCTGTCATTAATCTAAGTGTGATACAGCTGAAAATCTCTTCTCCTGGTTTAAAATGATGTTTGACTCCTCCAACTTGGGCAATGCATGGTAAGATTATTTTTTTGTTTGTTTTTTAAACCTGGACAGAAATCGCTGTGCTGTTGGCAGGCTCCAGGTCTTCCCACTGTTAGCAGAAGTGACCTAGTTGCTTGGCTGGTCCTGCAGAAGTAAAAGGGTGCATTTAGTTGTGGAGAAGGTTGTCCTAACCTGGGGCACTGATGCTGTGCAGGTGCCAAAAGGGCACCTTTCATCTGATGCCACTGTAAAGAAGGATCAAGCAGCAACAATGGCTCTGTTCTCATGCTAACTTGGCATGGACAAGGCTGTGGCATCCTCTGACAAAAAGGCTGAATTCTTTCTTGCCAGGTCAGTGAGTCCAAGCATGGCCACAGTACTGAAATGATACCTGTACACTTACACCTGCAATGCTGCTGAGCTTGGAGGAGGTCGCCTTTGGTGGGATGATGGCACCTTCCACAGCTTTGTCCTTTGGGCCTGGATCCTGCTGGAGCTGAGACTTCTTCCAAGAAGGGCTGCTGCAAAATAAACATACTTCCCTGCTTGCCTGAGGATATGCTCAAGTGGACTTACAGTTTTGTTAAATGGTTGGCCTTCATTAAAGCAACTTTGTCTTCATTAAATGCTCACACATGAAAGCATTTACTCCTGTGGCAGAACATAGCGGTGCTCAGGGTCTTCCATCAAAATTCAGTCATAGCTGGGAGTGTTTGTGGGAGCTTGCAAACCTGGTTTAACCCAGCTGTGCTCTGCTAGGCTGAGGACCTTTCAGTGCTCATAACCTTTCCCAGACTTTGCTCTCCAGTGAGTTTGAGAGAAGGCTGCAAAAAATACTGCCTTGTCTTGAGACATTGAGTCTCCTCCAATCTGTTTGTACTTCTCTGGACCTGACTGCTTCCTTGATTCACCTGCAGCCTTAATCAGCCCTTTCAGACCTGGGCTCTGCTGTTTGAGTTGTGAGTGGTCTGGAAGAGCAGGTCTTTGGGCTTCGGGTGCTGGACTGACATGGATTAGCGGTGAGGTCTGCTCCTGGCTTTTATGTGATGCCAAAAATCAGACTGCTGGAAGAAGGTTGTCTCTCTAACCTCTTTTCTGATACATCCTAACTTTTGTTTGAGCAACCTCAGTTGATCTGGCAGCCTTTTAATCTTCTTACCTAGGAAGTCCTCTGTCTGTAATTACCATGCAAAATGATGTGTCCTTCCACTGTGATGCTTTGACGGGTGAATGTTTTGGTTGGCCTTTCTTTTGAAGGTACTAACTAGGAGATAGATGCTTGAGTTCCTTAGGATTTGGATGCAGGAGGCTCTGCTTCCAGTTGGAAGTGCTAGTACCCATGAACAGCAGTGTGCTGTGTCACTCCATACTCATTGGCAGAGTAAAGCACCTGGGCAGAGCACAAACTCTTCCACTTTATTCAGAGGTATGCTTAAAGCATATTATTTTTGCATTTGCCTGGCTGGAGGTTGCCTTCTCGCTCTGCTTATAGGGCTGGGGCTGTCCCCATGGGAATTATCAAAACATCTGCACTGGAGAGCTGCTTCTGTGCTCTTTCCTTCTCACAGTTTGCTCTCCTTGTTCTTACTGTGGTTTTTCTGCTGGGTCATCCCTGAGCACAAACTCCTGCCAGCTTACAGCAAAGATAGCTTTGGTGAGTCCCATTTCCCAAATATTGGAAATGGTAATCTTGAAAATGACAGCTTGGAAGCTGTGTTCTCACAGTCATGTCTGCTTGTAGGCAATCAGAGCACACATGGAGAAAAAAATTGCAGATTTTGGATGTCATTAAGAGTCTGTGTGAATGAAGAAGGGTTCTGAAGAGCACACAAGGTGACCACTTGTGTGCCTTCAGATATGCTCCGGTGGCACTGGTGTCACTCTTGTGATTTTATTTTTTATTTATTGGTTGATAGTAGTCTGATATGGCCTTTATACCTGTCTAGAAAAAAAAAAATCTGATGTGTTCATGTGAAAGACATGTGAGGTGGTGAACTAGGATAAGAAGTTAATGAGGTGTGGATTTACTCAATGCATCTAGCAAGAGAAACATGACACTAACCTCTATTATTTACTGTAAGTATGTTACCTGTAAATAATTTTAATTTTCAAGTAGGGCATTAATTATGCCAGTGAGTCTCTGCTAAAACACAGTAGCATGCAAACAAATAGTGCATTGACACCACAAAGTCTACCTGATTATAAGTGCCGGCTTAATAAGTTGTTATATTTTTTTCCCTTACATTTTTGAGAAGACTGAGCGTGCCCAGGCCATTTTTGTGTTGAAAACAGACTTTATTGCCCCCTTTCCCCTAAGAAATGAGTACAGTGATCTCAGACTTGCATGTGTGTGTGAGCATGTGCGTGTTCCTGATCTGCCATGCTGATGGAAGATTTGTAAAGGGAGATTTCGTGCAACATGAACCGAGAGCTAAAATTACCAAAACACGGCTGTGAGGTGTAAGCTCCTGTGTAGCTGCCTAAAGAGGTGCTGAACAAGGGGGCAAAGTTAATAATTATAAAGAGAACAGAGCAGCTCGCGTTGCAGCGGAGTTGGGGTTTGTCTCACTGCATGAATTTTATCACTAGCTCTTTGTTTGTTTTTTTTTTTTAATTTAAGAAAGGGTTGGAAAAGTGACATGAGCATATGTATATATGGCTGTGTTTGAAGCCAGCCATCACTGACTGCCAATATAAATCTGCTCTGGTGCCTTGGGGGAGAAGTAAATTGTAGGGAGAGCAAAGCTATTTTTGACCAGCTATTTGAGCAGCTCACTTTGCTTTAATTTTTTTCTTTTTTTAATACTGACTGAGCTGGTAGTTAATCATACCCGTCCTTGCACTTAATAGAAATAAGAAACAGAAAACAAAAAATTTATGGATGTTTTCCAGCACTGCTACTGGTAAGCATAAGTAGGTTCTATTGTCAACACAGCTTTGCAATAGCTGACGTAAGAGAGTATGAGCAGATGAAGAGAGGAACAAAAATTGCTGGTGGGAAACGTGGTGTGTTTCCTGGGGGAGGCACAAATTCTGCCCCTCATGACTGCCCGGCACCAGGCAGGGGCTGGCAGGACTGGGGAGCATAAAATGGATTATCCTGTTGCCTTTCTGTGTCACCACATCACTCCTCCATCGTACATGTGGCTCCCCTTCTCCAGAATAAGGAGGCTGGACAGTGTACTGGCAGGGACACGGTGAGGCTGGGTGGCTCTGGGGGTGGCACAGCCAGGCAGTGGACACTTGGTAGGAGAAGATGCAAGTGCAAGGAGACAAGTGTTTACTGCAAAGTGATGTTAGAAAACATCCAGTAACTGTGTAGAGCTGTCTGGTGAGATGTGATATGGAAACTGTCCTCTTCTTGAGTTCTGGCACTGGGAGCTGGAGCATGAAACCAGAATGATAGCACTTACAGGGACCGGGAACTGGATTGGGGCTTGGGTTTTTTGTTTGGTTTTTGTTGGATCTTTTTACCAGTAACACGAACCTCAGCTTTGCTGGTGAACTGCATCCATAGTTGGAGTGTCCTACATGTACACACCCTACATCTGTACAGTGCTCACATCAGCAGGAATAAAACCAGCTGTTCCCATAACATAGTTTGCTAGAAGACCCCTTGAAAAACTCTACAAGCAAGGTGGTTTCTGTTGATGTAATACCTCTAAAGCATGGGTAGCCTGTTGGACTGTGCATTATGGGTGGCAGTTTTTTATAGATAATAATTTTATGGTTACGTTTTTAGTGTTTAGTTGCTCCGGGTTTTTTTATCTAAGTGGTGAGCCATTATTCCTGCAGGCCTGAGCTGCCACCCCAGGGGTTGGTCCCTTCCTGTTGAGAGCTGGTCCCAGCACCCTCTGCTCTGCAGGGAAGCCCAGCTTAGGGCAGCAAGCCCTTGCAGGAGGGAAAAAAGATCTTTTGGACCCAGGCAGCTCTGTGGGACCCAGCTGATGAGCAGATAGGCTGGCCAGATCCTCCCTGGTAGAAACAGGCAGCAGCACTTGGGAATGACTGTGGCTTGTAGGGGGATATAAAGATTTCATTTGCACTGAGACCACAAATAGACTTTATGCTGATTTAAGTTCTGCAATTCCTTTTTCACTCTTTGGACACCAAAGGGTCCAAACTCCAAACAGAGTCAGTTTGCAATGTAGTGAGTAACTTAAGAGTTAATGTGAGAGCTGGATGGATTAGATCTTACCTGTTAAAGTTTCTTCCAGGTTTCAGATGTTGACATCAAAATAGCTATTGTTTCTGCATCTGAATTAATGTCTCAAGATAGATACAGCAGCTTCCAAGTGCTTTCCCTAAGCTCTGCTTATAAACCAAGGGGAGTTAACACATGCTCATGGGTTTACTGGGAGGCTCTTGTCAGACCCTGGCTCTCACCAGTGGCTTCAGTGTTCGTGCACAGCATGGGGTGGTGCAGCCTCACACCTGAGTTTGGTGGTGCTAAATGTGATTGTAGTGATTTTCAGTGATTTCTGACCTTCTCCTTTGTTGCAGACCAGTAAAGCTAAATGGGTCCAGTCACTGGAATGACTCCGGACAAGAAAGCTGAAACTCCCGGAGCAGAAAAAGCCGCAGGACTACGGCAGTGCCATGGGATGGGCAGCCTGCCCGACGTGGGCGACGCCGGCAAGCCAAAGGCCACCGTGGTGGACAGAGATTCAGCAGATGATGAGCTCACTAATTTGAACTGGCTACACGAAAGTACTAACCTGCTAACAAACTTCAGCCTTGGCAGCGAGGGCCTTCCAATTGTTAGCCCCTTGTACGACATCGAGGGTGACAGTGTGCCATCCTTCTCACCATCCTGCTACCAGAACCCTGAGAAAAAATCTTCCACTTCCAAACCCCCTTACTCTTTCAGCCTTCTCATTTACATGGCGATTGAGCAGTCCCCCAACAAGAGCTTGCCAGTGAAAGAAATCTACAGCTGGATCCTGGATCGATTCCCCTACTTTGCCACAGCCCCCACCGGCTGGAAGAACTCGGTCCGACACAACCTCTCCTTGAACAAGTGTTTCCGAAAGGTGGAGAAAAGCCATGGCAAGGTGAGACCTGGCTGGAGGGAGGTGGAGCAAGTTTGAAATTCAGGGAGAAATGGAGAAGGTTCTTTTGTTCTTATGGATGTTTTGTTTGGGTTGTTTTCACCCCACCCTGTCCTCTTAACACTTCATTTGGAGATGGAAGTGATTTGGAAATGCTGCTTCTGAGAAATCGCAGGATGACAAAAGTCACTGGGTTTTGTTATTATTGTTGACCTGGGTACACCCAGCTGTGGTGCATCCTTTTTGAATCAGGCAAGAAATTGCAAAGAACTCTTGTTTCCGTTTACTTACAGTTTTGTTAGCCTGCAATAACCAGCCTGAAATTTCAGGTAACTCTCCTAGGATTTCTTCTTGATGAAGCTTTTTAAACTAGTGCTTGCTTTATTTTCCAGTGCTGAAATTCTGGGGTATGTTTCTCCTTCCCTGCTTTTCCTGCATGGCTATGTCTACGATCCCACTGGCCAGGAGAGGAGACTGTGGGATGCCAGGCAGGGAAGCTGGTAGTAGGGATGCTCCCCTTCTGGGTGCAAATGTAGTCCTCTGCAAGATGCTCTTGCTTCTGGGCACACTGGATGTTCATGGCTGAATGTTCCTCAGTCCAACAGCTTTCTCAGATATTAAATTGCCTCTTCCACTTGTGATCTCCTGTTACACTTAGCACAGCTCTAGCTTTCCAATAACCATATTAATTCCTGAATTTAATGGACTGTAATGCTTTAACATCTGTCATAAGATAAGATGTCTGACTTTGGTGCAGATACACTTCTTAAAGTCAAGGATATTCTTTTCTGTACAAGTTCTTTCTTCTTCTGATGTATATGGTTTTACTAGCAGCTTTCTTCCTTCCTCTCTCATTCCCCATCTTGTTCCTCAAAGAGCTGGCTCTGACTTAAATAAATAACAAACCACATACTGAAAGTCAACAAACAAGTCCTGTGCTTGGAGGTCAGACTCAGTGGTAGCAGGCTTGTTATCAGAAATGCCTGCAATGCTTGGAGTGCTTGACAGCCTCTCACTGTAGAGAGGGGTCCTGGAGCTGAGTGGGCATTGGGGAGGACTGCCTTGTACTGTTAGGACTGGACACCACTTCTCAATATTCCTGCTTCTGCATTAAATTGTTAGGGTGTTGTTTTCACAAGCAGCAGCTTTGCCCTGAAAAAAAAGTGACTTTTTATTGCAATGTGACAAGTCCATTAACTACCCCATTGCTGAGTGTTGGGATGGGCTCCTGACATGGCCCCAGGTGCTGTGATGGGGTAACTGAGATGATCAAGCTGTCCCTGTGTGGAGGACTGGATCTTAGCAGGGACCACATGCTGCTGCAGGTGACAAAAGTGCTGTTAAAGGCCTGAGTGGCTCTGTCTAAGGAGGGTGACATAAGTTTCAGAAAATATAGGGCAGGAAAGGGAAATTAAATTGGTATGAGTTCCTTCTGTCTGTGGATCTGCCCTTTAATGCTCTGCTGTTTTCCAGCCTCATGGGTAAGGAGTTACCAGTCAAACCTGTTGTCTTGGCATTTGGGTGGCAGGAGCTTGACACTGCCTGGTCCCCTGCTTACCCTGGTGTCTCCATGAGTATTGCTGGGCTCAGAGGATGGCTTGCTGCTCGATGTGACATCTCTAGTAGGAACAGCAAAATGCAGAGTATCTCCCACTGCTACCAGCAAGGTGATGCTGATGTGCTCTGTCAGTGGTTTCCCAGGGCTCCAGAAACTGCACAGCTCTCTAATTCTAAAGAACAGAAACTGTGCTTACCAAAAAAAAAAACCAACCCTGAAAAAGCCCATCCTGAAACTCTGCTGAAGCTTTATCATTTCCAATAAACAGCAGTTCAATCTTTACCCTCTGCCCCGCTTAGAAAAGGACCACATAAGGCTCCAAATTCTTCCTGCAGAATAAGTCTGTGGCACACAGCAGCATGCCTGGACTCCATGGGACTTGATCTGGCAGGTGATGGAAATGCTGCAGACCCCTTTAGATGAGCTCCTCAGGTGTCACTTCTTGAAACAAGCAGTTGCTCACAATCTCCTTTTGCTGATGCTGTTGCATGTAACCATGTGCTAGCCATGCCTCTGGGTGCCTCCCTGAAAGGGCAAGATAATTTTGTATTTTTTTCCATTATTTTTCTTTGTTATTGGCAATTGGTACTTCAAAGGGAGCACACAATCAGCTTTCTCTATGCCAACAGCCTGTGGAAGCAGAAAGGTGCCTGTATCAGAGGAGCATGGTTTGTTTGGTAGCATCAGGATAAGAAGGGTTTTAGAGCCTTTCCAATGAATCTGGGCTCTTGTATTGGAAGAAACTAAACGCTTGACAGGAGGGGATAGTCTGTGGCCCTGCATCCCAGGGAAGGCTCTGCTCTCTGACACCTCCCTGGCTATTGCTGCTGGCTGTCACCTGTGGAATCATCTCTTTGAGATCAGGAAGCAAAAGAAGGAAGTGTCTGTCCTCATCTTTGCCATAATGCTGATATTTTGTTTTGGATTGGAAGTGTTCATTGAAGGAAAGCTGATTTTTCCCCACTTACCCCCTGAGGCTGGCACTGCAGGGCAGTTTCAGGACATTTGCAGTGGACTCATTTTGGCTGGTGCTGACCTGGCAGAGTTGCAGGAGCATGCTTACTGTGCCCTGATGGCTCTGGGCATTGTCCTTAAGACCATGCTGGAGCAGATCTGAGCAGAACATCCAAGGCACAAACAGGTGACCCCTCAGCACCAGCTCCCTTACTCTGCAGAGCTCTTTCCACCAGGCTGTGCCCCATCATGTTGCCAAGTGTAGCTCTGGATTGTCATAGCTGTGGCTGATCTGTTTGTGTGTATATTTACATCAGCCAGCTGAATATCTGCAGGCTGCAGGGGTTCAGGGGTCTAGCATCCAACAGAAATTGGGGGAAAATTGTCCTTGTTTGGACCACTGGAAAAAATTATATGTTGTGGTTTTCTTTTAATGAGTGGTGCTGAAAGGAAAGTAAGTGCCATGAGATGCCTCGTGAGCCAGCATTGCAGTCAAGAGGAGGAACTTTGCAAGCCATGGGATCAGGATGTATGGACATCATCACATCTCTGCTGGAATGCCATTGCCTGCTCTGTGTGCACGTAGCACACTGCTGCTGTATCTGAGTGGTGTGTCAAGGTTTACCCCAGGGGACAGACCCATGAGCTGAAATGACCTTTCTTGTTAGAGCTGCAGCCACATGAGATTTCCAGTGGGTCTCTGGTAATGGTGGTGATGAACAGCAATGGGGTGATGCTGGAGCAGTCCCAGGGACACCTCTTTGCCTTCCAGTGTTCCTGCTTTGGCCCTGGTGCCCCTGAAGATGTGGAGATGGGATTGTGAGTCAGTGATCCTCTGAAGATACAGCTAATGGTCTTTGCATCTTAAGCGCTGTCATGCTGCCTTGGGGTTGGGGAGAGAGGTGCCTACACTGTGACATTGCTTTTTTTGAGGGACCTCTACAGCACAGAAGGACCTCAAGTGAAAAGGGGTTTGGGGCTGAATGCCATGAGGAGTCTCCCTGCTCTTTGCTAGATTTGTTTTTATGATTATGGCATTGGGGATTATTAATTAATTGATGCTGAGGAGAAGAGGTGTGAGGAGGCAGGATCAGTATCCACATCAAGCATCAATTTGGCAGGCCCCTGCTTGCATGGATGTGGCCCTGCCACTGTTTGCTCTAGAGGCTGGGGGTTACAGGGCTTGAATATCTTCAACAAACCTCTTGTTCTTGGTAAATATGTGGTTTAGGTGTTTGTCTGTTTGTTTGTAGTTGGGTTTTTTTTTTTTGTCAAGAGATGGTGATAAACAATCTGTGTAGCTTTTCAAATATTTGGGCTAAGAGCAGAGCAGCTTCCATCCATAAGCCTGCAGAGATAGGATAGAGATGCCTTTTATCTGGTAAACCTTTTGGTGGATATATTATATACCTCCTTCCACACAGACAGTATTTTCCAGGTGATGCAGCTGGTGAGCACTGTCCACACCTGATGGAGCCAGGACTGCTGCCCGGTGTGAAGCTGATGGACAGCTCTCTGCAGCACTGGGACATGTGCCTGCAGCGAGCCAGAGCCACCAGCACCAGCTTTGGTTGCTCCTTGGGCTTTACCCACTGGATTGTTGTGGGGTGGTGGTAGAGGGTAAGGCTGGATCATGGGAGGCATTTTGTTTCCAACCCCCATTTCTATAATCCAGCCCTGAAACGCTGAGGGCTGGAAATCTGCTGTCTTTACAAAATAGCTCCAATGCTTCAAAACACAGGAATTATTTTCCTTCCTTTATTTTTGTCTAGATAAAATACTGCAAGTCAAATTAGAAATATTAGAAAGATGAAGAAAAGATGACAGACCAAAAACTAATCTCAGAACTATATGATTTCCCCTGTTTTGAGTTGCAGAGTACGAAGAGCCTGGTGGCCTCTTTTCACTGACTCTGGAGGGATTTTTCTCTAGATCTGAAGTAGAAGTTACACCTACATACCATTCCAACACTTGTGTCACTGTTGATGTGAAATACTAACCTCCAAAGGCAGTTTAGCATTTTAGAGTGTCCTGAACTAGTCCTTGCTAGGGGAAATGGCACAGTCTGTTCTGGCTCATTTTAAAGCTGGGTATTGGTCCTGTGGCATTTCCAGCTCCAGCTGTGGCAGCTTTCCCCTGACACATGACATTTAATTTCAGACCTGGGCTGGACTTTTTATCGCCTGTCTTTGCTAAGCAGAGGGTGCAAGCAAAGCACAGGAACAGTCCCATCATCTCTTTTGCTCAATGTCTACTTTTAGTATCTCCAAAGGTGGGTGGAAGTGTGGTTTCACATTACACATGACCCAAAGAAGAAGTCACCCTGTTTACTGCCTGTTGCATTGGATCTGTCAGTATCTGGATGGCTTCAGGGTGTGCCTGGGCTCAGCTTGCTGTTGCAATACCCACCCAAAATCTTTGTGTTATGTTGTCAGGGCAGCAAACTGGAGGAGTACCTCGCTGGGAAGATGAAAGAGGAAAACTAACCCCCAGCAGCTGAACTGAATGAGGCATGAAGCAAAAGTGCTCACCTAAAGTAGCAGATAAAGTAGCAGATAAACAGTGTGGAGAAGTGGTTTGCTGATCAGGGGACTTCCTGCTGCTCCCTGGGGGCAACAGCCTCAAAACTATGAAGGGGAGGGAAAAAAAGAAGCCAGTTGGGCATGGTTGGGGTGTTGGGGAAAGAGTCTGGGAGAGGTGCAGGAAAAGGATCGGGGTGGAAGTCTGTCACTGAGATGATGGATAGAGCCAGTTGGGAGGATGCCTCCTGTTAGTACTCAGGTGACTAAGTCATCCTGCCAGCCACCATGGCTGTTTATTAATTAAAAGTAAGCTTCTTGATAAGTGTCTTACAGGCTGTGCTCAGTTTTAACATGAAAACATAAGTATAAGGAAGATTCAGGTTTAAAAAAAATGACTCTTGAATGATGCAGCAGCTCAGAGATCTTTGTTAAAGGCAGTGGCTTCAGCTACAATTGCAGAGCTGCATCTCTTGCTCAGCTGGGGCTCTCCATGGCTTGATTTTTCTCTATTGATAGCAAGGTATTTCCTCTCCTTAGAAAACCCCTGTGACTTAAATAGAACCACAGGCTTACATGCTTTGTAAGTCCTTTTCAATCTGTAAGTAAGTCATGGAGCATCCATCCATAAATGGGTATTATTGACCCCTGTGATTCTGGCAGGAGGTGGCCAGCTGGCAACTGTGGGCTGACAGGAGCTTCTCCATGAAGCTTGGGTTTCTGCTTGGATATTTAGCCCCCAAAAATCCTTTAGAAGAATCTTACTGTTCAGGTGTACAGCTGCCCCATCCTTTAGACATTTACATTTCCATTTCTGTAGCATGTTTTCCCCAAAAAAATCTGGTGTTATTACGTGCAGAGCTTTTGCCTGATCTGTCAGGTCAGTGGTTATAGAATTGTTTTTTGTTTTCCTATTTAATTTTCTTCTTTAAGTTGCAAGAACTAGCAGACTCAAGAAAAATCAGTTCTTTATTTAGTAAATTCGTGAAGAAAGCTTTGAGACAAGCAAGAGGGGCTTTATCTTTCTTAAGTTTCAATATACCAAATTTAATATCAAGAATGACTAGCTTACATTGTTAGGTGCATCAAAAATACATTCATTAGGTTATCAGATTCTGAAAAAGTGGGAATAATCCATTTTGTAGCTGGGCATTGAGCAAGATCCTTTTCTAGGATGGTGTAAAGTTAAACGAGTATATGCCTATATCCAAACAAAGGGGAAGGAGCTTTGGTTTCCTACTGAGAAGCCTGTTAAAGAAAATATTGCTCATCGGTTTGCCAGTGCCTGGACAGATCCTTAAGCTCACAGCTGTGTTTACTGAGTGTTAAAATAAGGTTTACAGTATTTGGGGAACAAATGGGAATGGGGCTTTTGAGAAGGGGCTTTGGAGATGCTATCCCAACCTGCAAGATGGGTGCTTCCGTAGTGTATCATGAGGGTTTGGGGACCATTTTCTCAATTTGGGGACCATCCATGCTGGACCTGCCTGTGGATGTTGTGCATCAGCTGTGCAGTGGTCCATGCCTACGTGCAGTCATCGCACTGTGCTGCAACTTGGGGATATTAAATTAGGAAGGACTGTGCCAGCCTGGCCCTGGGTTTTCTAATTTGCTGTGTTTCGTTGTTGCAGGTGAACGGGAAAGGGTCCTTGTGGTGCGTTGACCCAAAATATAAACCTAATCTTGTCCAAGCACTGAAAAAACAGCCTTTTTCCTCAGCACTTGCATTTTATACTCCGCCGGCCTCGCCACCCAGGTAGGTGAATGTTCTCATCCCAGCAGGATGTGTGGTTATGTGGCTCCAGGTAGCAGAGGGTGTTGCAGTGCTGTTATCTCCTGCCACCTGAGAGCAGAATTTGAGTGGGCCTTAGGTGAGCCCAGCTGGATGAGGTGGGGACATGCAATGAGCACGGGCTTCCCAGATAGCACATCTGGGGTGTGTTCAAGTCTCTTATTAACTGTGGGAGAGGTTAAAGAAGAAGGTCAGGGGTGTGCTGGCTGCTTTCTGGAGAGCCCAATTTCTGCAAGAGGGCAGGCAGTCCTGGGAACAGGAGCAAAATCCTCTTTCAGGCACAGTCCATTAGGACTGTTCTGTGGCAGTGCCTGGTGCTGCTCTGTGGAGAAGGTAGGTGTCTTGTCCTGTAAGTTGCTTGTCTGGATATAAAATGTATCTATTCTGTGCTGTTGTCGAGAGCAATCAACTTTTCCGCAGTCTGAAGTGCTGAGAGACACTGCTCTGAGACAGTTGTTTTTCTCTGAGGCTGTTTAAAAGCATTTTGCAGCAGGGATGGAAAAGATAGCCTTTGTCATAAACGTAGTCTGAGGTGGGGCATGAAGACTTCTGAAACCAGGACTTCCTTACCAACACAGTTTAAGATTAGGCAATAGATTTAGGAGAATTTGAAGTCAACCTCGTGTGTCCTGAGTAGAGGAAGAGGAGCAGCAGCTGGGCCAGCCTGTGGAGGCAGGAGGACAGAATGCAGAGGAGCACGTTGGGTGAGCTCAGTCCTGAAGAAGGCATGTGGCTGGTTTGTCTAGTTCAGGAAAGAATTTGGGTGAGATAAGAAGTAATTAAAGTGTCTGTACATTGCCCTATGCCTTAACCTTACTGTGAGGAGTTTCCTTAACAAACAGGGGGAACTGGGATTCCTGGAGCAGGATGTAAGACTGATAACACTGAGCAGATGTTTGTCAGGGTCCCACAGGACACTGACCCTGGGAGCTGGCACCCCTGTGCAAGCCTTAGGGGCTGAGGATTTTGGTGTGCCATGGGCTTGTCCAGTGGGGTTTGTGACCCACAAGATACAACCAGTGGTGTCTGGTCTCTCCAACCCAGGGCCATCTTGGGCTGGAACAAGCCAGGAAGAAGTGTCCTGTTTTCCAGCTTTCTGTTGGAATTGGGAGCATTACTAAAGTAACCCTGAAACGTTTAAGTATTAAGAAATAGTTGGATTGGAAAGTATGAGATGACTGGTGGTATTTCTTGGGGTTTATGGGAATAAAGATTGTTGAAATGATTGTAATTGGGCTCTAGAGGATAATGCTTTTACAGGCTTTAATGTCTCTGTGTAAGGATGTGGACTTCTGATTTTGGCTACAACTCAAGTGAAGGTTTGGTCCTTGAAAGCTTTAGTACTCTGTGTTAGTACATCCAGACTTTAAAATGTAGAGAATAATACAGATGGGAAGGGACCTCTGAACATTGTCTGTCCTGCCAGAGGTGCAGAGGATCGAGACAGCCCAGGGCAGAGTGTTCAGAGCTTTGACCAGTTAAGCTTTTAAAATTTCCAGGGTCTCTGAGATCAGTCCAGCTGAAGTTGTGTTAAATGTGATTTACTTAGCTTGGATAAATGCAACATACCAAAATTAGGTGTGAGGAAGGAGACATTTCATCTGCATGCTTAAGCACTTGGAAGATCAGGACTTTAATTTGAAGCTGTTGTTTTTGGTAACATTTTTTTTTTCCTTTACTGAAGAACTAGTCACACTTGCCAACAATTACAAGGAAATCCTGGATCTAATGAAGCCACATGGCAAAATTCCCACTGACTTCAACACGGGAAGGGTTTTGCAGTGCTTGTATTTATGAGTACAAGAAAATAAGAAACAACATATTAAGATACCAAACTGCTCCCCAATGAAAGCTGGTTTATTTTCCTTCAATAATAAAAAATATTTATGTGACTTTACGTCACACACAGAAAAACAGATCCCCCCCACCCCGCCTTCCGTGCTTGGATTTGATTTAAATTCTGGCCTAATTTTGGGGAAGGGCCCCCAAGGATCTGTCTTGTTGTAGAGAGAGAGGAAACCCAGAGGTACAGCTGGAGAGAGGCTGGAAGTACTGTCCAAATTTATCCACAGAGTGATCCTAGAATTCAGCTCCAATAGTCCCTGAATTTTCCTGTGGGAAGACTGGTGTTCATGGTTATTTTACAGTGTATTTGTGGGGAGTATGCCTATCATTCACCATGATTTTAAAATAAAATTGAAGCTGTTTCTTTGAGCAGAAGCTTCCCAAAACTGTAATCTGTGTGTAGTGACACTGAAATTTGTATTATCATAGATGATTGGCATCCCTGATGCATTTTATTTCTGCACAGCTTGTTCAACAAGTAGCTGTGAAGTCCCTGGCTGCATTCTGGTTCTAGTGCCACACGAATTGCAGCCCTGGGGACAGCCCCAGTCCTCATCTTGCAGATACCTTATGCATGGCTTGTCTTAATCAATACCAGGCATTCATCTGCTCTGGGGGAGCTCTGTGTGGACACGATTTTTGAAGGATCTGAGCTTAGACAAAAGGATGATGATGTTTAGCATCTCTTTGTACAATGGATCTGTGAGCTGCTAAACCAGACATTTTGGGTTGGACCATTGCTTTCTTTTATTTTTTACTTTTTTTTTCCCCCCACCCATTTTTGGATCTGTTCCCTTTGCGCTCCATGGCTGCTACAAGAAAAGATCCCAGACAGTGAACCCTAGTTTTGCACATTTTTCCCATTTAGCTGAGGTTTCTCTTACAGTTTGGGCTTGAAAATTCTGTCATCACCCTTCAGATTGTTCCAGCAGCACTATAAAAGATGCACATTGCTACATTTCATGCAATTTTAATGGTACATACTATTTTTGCTGTAGTTACTGCTAACTGCTCACTAATGTATTTATAATAAAACTGAATAATTAGGTCTGGGTGTGTACGAGAAAAAAATGTGAAAGCTTTAACTTGCCCTTTGTTTTGTGAGGGATTTAGGGGTGCTTTGTCAGGTGCAAATCTGGTCTGATTATGAAAACCACCCTGGATAGCATCACAAAAACAGCTGAGTTTCAGATAAGTTTAAAATCAGTAGGTGTCTTAGTTTGGGGGCTTCTTGTGGGTTTTGTTTTTTTGCTTATTACTTTCTGTTTTTGTTAATTGCCCACCACTTCTTTGGAAAAGCAAATGAACACAACTGGTCCTCACCTGCACTCTGAGCATCCCTGCATGAGTTAATGTTTTGTTCACATGTAGGTTTTATGTACTGAAAAACACATATCTTTGTTTAAAATCCAGCCTTCAGGCACATATATAAAATCTGTAGAAGCCAGTGACTCTTGCCAACAAGATTTTTGCTTAGTGTGTTTGTTTGGAGGTGTTTTCCAAATGCTGGTGATGGCTTAAATAGCGCTACACAAACCATGAACCAGTGCTGAGCCATCTACTGAAGGCAGCAGAAATTGCTTGCCTTCCTTTGGTGAATAGGGTTGGTTTTGTTTTTACCCTTCTGTGATCATAATATTGTGTCTGCTGTACTTTGTACCCTCACCAAGGCTTGGCTTTGAGCTGTTGAATTTCTTTTTCAGTAGGTCATCATCCCCTCACTACCTGACTTCAGTCCTTCAGCAGAATCATGGCCGATCTCTCAAAGGTAAACTTTGAATTTCCTTTCACTCTTCTCCCCTGGTTTTGGTCACAAGCATGGACTGCAGCCCAGCTGATGCTGTGTCTGTCCCTGCTCTGAAGTGTCTGCTAGATGACAAAAAAATCCAGACTTAGTACAATGCATGTGTATTATATTAGCTACTCGTGTATTAATTTTAAATCCTTAAGGTGAACTTCAAGGTGTAATTTGGGCCATCTTGTTCTGACAGCAAAATATTCAGCACATGCATCACTCCCAAGTGTGACCTACTTAATGAATAGTTCAGTAGAAAACGAATCTGAAAGCTGTACATCTTTTTATCAGTTTTATTGGAGACCAAGAACTGAGAACCAAAGGTAGCAAATGTTAGTGTATAAAACTTGTGGTGCCAAGAGGGAGCTAGAAAGTGTGCTGAGGGCTGCAGCATTTCTTTTGAAGGAGCCAGTTGAGCACAGCTCTTGCACCTTGCTAATAAAGCTTAATTAGGCTTGTCCTAGACAAAAGTAATAATAATTTTGGGTTTTAAGTGCTGAAAAGTGAACGGTACAATCTAACAAAATGCGTTGCAGAGGAGTGTTGTTAAAGCTCTCTCAGGAGGGTAGAGTAAGGCACTGCCCAAGTGGGACCTGAGCAGACACCCAGCTCCCTGGTTTTGCTGGCTCAGGAGGCTTAGAGGTGAGAAGGTTGCTTTTAGTTTTTGGCAACAAACCAGCAGCTTTGGTTAGGCAGCAAAGCCAAGGCATTTTAGAGACCAGGCAGCTGCCTGGCCCACAGGTGATGATCACCATGCACCCAGATGGAGGTTCTGTGCTGGCCTCTGGGGGGCAAAGAAACATCCTTGGCTGGCTGGCTGCTGCAGGACTGCTGCATCTGAGATTTTCAGGGCTTATTGGAGAACACAAGAAATCCTAATGATTTTGCTGGTGTGACAGGTTTGGGGGTTGCCTCTTCCAATTAGCTAATTGGTGCCAAAATAATGACGGGTATCTGGTATCATTTAGTTTCTGCATCTGGGGGAGGCTGTTCAGCATTTCTCTGGCATTAGAGGCAAGCCATTCATGTTCCTGGGGTTCCATAGGGCAGCCCTTGTGCAGATGTACAGAATTGCTTGAAATAAGGTGCTTCCTCAGCTGTTCTGCTGGAGAAGGGTAAATTTGGAAAATACTGCTCTGTTGAGAAGAGCAATCACAAATGAAGCCAAAGCACATTATCAGTGACACAGAGCACTGCTAAGAAGCCACTGCAGAAGTGCCTCTCATCTTTTTTGGGGAGTGTTAAGGTACAGAAATACTCCTTGTAGGTAGTAGTCCTGCATTGCATTATGCCTCTGATTGCTTGTCCTTTGACCAAGGTGGTGCTTATATACTAGCGCAGATGGTAAAATAAAATGTCTGGGATAGCAAGTAAGGAATGGGAAAATTTTACTTCCTTATTACACTGGTGGAGCAAAGTAATTCTTCATGCTTTATTTTTCTACTTCTTTTTGTCAGTTAGGTGCATATAACCTATGAATTCAGGGGCTGTGTTTCTGCCAAAGGAAGCCAAAGCAGAAGGAAAAAAATATAACCACATGAGTAAAATGGGGTAGACCCTAAAGTATTGCTGGATTTTAAATGAAAGACATGGAAAACAAAGGGGGGAAAATGTGTATGTTTTACAACCTGAGTTGGAAACAGCAGCTCAGTCCCCTTCCCGTGTTGGTACAACATTCCCAAGGTGTCATGTTCTTCAAATTTATCCTTGACCATGGATAAAGTTAGGGAGAATTATCAAGATAAGGAAGCCACACTGACAACTCTGCAGTCTCCCTCCCAATACTACCCTCCCCTTAAATTCAGTAATACAGTTAAGGCCTGTAATGTGGGGAAGAAAAAATGGCATTGCTGATGTTTTAGTTTAACAGTTCCCCCCACATTTCCAGTTTAGCAGAACTGAGAGCTTGTTCTGCTTGCTGCTGGTCTCTTCAGCACATTGTATTCCAGCCCTGTTCCCCACATACATATGTACATACCTACCTACACCTCAGTGATCTTCTCTCAGACACCCAGGCTCTTGTGAGAGCTCACTGCCTCTTTGCTCCTGTTTTGCCTGGTTATTCCACCATACATATTTCTGTCCTGTAGGAGTATTCATCATCCATTGCAGAAGTGAGCCAAGGAAGACCTTGGATTTCCTCTTCTTTAAAGGGCATGAGCGTGTCCTGAAATGAGTGGGAAAGGCATGCTAGTTTCATTTCCTGTTCACCTGGTTCTGGTCAGAAATGTCACTCTCTGCCCTGTTATCCTCAAAGTGCCTTTCAGAAATGTAAGCAGTCTACTCTGCAAAGGATGGCATTTTGCAGCAGTGCTTCTCACTGCAGCTGACAGTGCCACAGTTCACCTCAACCTTTCTACATGCCTATTTATTATTTATTTCGCCCTGCTTTCTAGATTGAGCAGTTCAGTGCCCTTTTCCCCCCTCGTAGTCTCAATTTCTTCCGTTTGACTTATTAGTGTGGAAAATTCTGCTGGAGGAGGGAGGTGTGCTGAATTAGTGCTGCGTTAATGGGCACGGCTGCTCTCAGCCTTGCACGTTCACACAGCCAGGGTAGGGAGCTGCTGAGGTGCTTTGCTGTGCCATGTGTCTAATCTTTCTCTCCCAACTGGTGCAAACAAAAGGCACTTGTTAAGTATAGCAACAGCATTGTCACATGAATGTCTAATTGTGTCACTGATTCTTGGCTTCAGTGAGTGCAACGTGAGAATTCAGGCTTTGAATGTCATAGTGAAGGTATGAGACTGATCTGGAACGGTATTGAGCTGTACAAGGGTCATGCTTTGTCTGAGTTTGTACATTCCCTCCACCCTTGCTCTTTGTTATAGGCCAGTGCAGGCAAACATATTTATATATGTTTTATATATATATATATATATATATATATATTCTTTGTATTTTTCAGAGACCTCATCTTGTCAGACTTGCCTGAGTTCTAACATTTTGCTGCTTCTGTTTCACAGAATCTGATATTGATGCTGCTACTGCAATGATGCTGTTAAATACTTCCATTCAACAAGGGATGCTGGACTGTAAGCATAAACCATTTTACTCTTGTTTTTCTTCTCTACTCAGTAACTAAATGCTTTCTCTATAAAATTTCGGGAAACAAGTATGGTCTAGTTTCCAAACAGTAAGAGTAGTCAAGAAGTAATTCTGGTTTAATTATTCTTTCAGCTAGCATTGGAAGAGTTTTATTAGAAGCAGCCGTCTTTTCTTTTCCCAGTCAATTCTGATTTTTTTCTGCAAAGTTCTATCCCTGCCCTCTCTGCTGGATGGTAAGAGGAGTTTCTTGGCTATGTCTCTGTTCCTGTAGCTCTTAGCTGAGATTAGGTGGTGACTGTTGTCCTCTGTGGGTGACAGTAAACGGGCACGTTGTGACTTTAAATGCTGGAATTCAGCTTCCCTTTCAGCGCAGGTGATCTCACTGGGGCATTTGCCTACTGACACGTCTTGCTTTGCACAGGTGACAAACCTCAGCCTCTGAAGACACCCAAGAAGAGGAGCTACGGCAGCGCGTTCAACCCTCCCAGCTCCATAAACCTGCAGGAGAACGACTCCATGGCCACCAACATCGACCCGAGCGAGGATCACAACTACAGCGCCAGCAGCATGGGCTCGCAGCGCTGCGCGTCCCGCTCCAGCGTGTCCTCCCTGTCCTCCCTGGACGAGGTCTACGAGTTCATTGCCAAGAGCAGCCACGACGGCAGCGACGGCAGCGAGGGCTTCCACAGCGAGGTGGACACAGACGGGGACTATGAAGACGATCCTCTGGGAGACAGCGGCTATGCATCCCAGCCTTGTGGAGATCCCTCTGGGGAGAGTCAGCCCAGCAAGAAAGTGTTGGAGGAGCTGTGTCAGGAGATCGATGAGGAGCTGAAGGAAGCAGCAGGGTCTCTGCTCCACCTTGCTGGCATCCAAACGTGCTTGAGTTCCTTAATAAGTACTGCAAAGACCCACTGTCACAAGCAAAGGAAAAAATAGTATGTTTGTCAGTGTTGAATATATACATATATTTTTTTTAATTGTGGCAATACTCTTCTACTTTTGCCCTTCACAAGGGAGATCAAAGCCATAAGAGGACTCACTGCTTTTTTTTTTTTTTTTTTTTGACGCAAACTATAATTTAGCCATTTATTTTTAAATCACCACCTAAAAAATATTTAATCTTCTCAAATTAGAAGATATGCATGACTTGTGAAAACCCGAAAGCATACTTCTTAATGATCACTTTTTAATATTTTTTTTTGTTTGTTTTCAATAGTTGGCTTTATTTTTTCTCAGAGATATGTTTGTTCAGATGCACACTGTGGATCATATTTACATCTCTGCTGGCCCCATCTGCAGAGGTGAATTTTGTTCTGTCTAAGGGCTCTGACTTCCATGTAAAGGATTCAAATTCATTTTGCAATAAGAGAATCTCTTTATAGTTCCTAGACATTCTTCAGCCAAAAGATGTTTTTTGTGGTATGTTGAACTTTATCCCTATTTTTCTTTTAAAATCAGTGGTGATTACTTACATCTTCCTGTAGATGATGCCTTTTTTTCTTTTTAATTTTCTGTTCAAAAATGGGTAAGCAGTTCTGTTGGAGTGGGTTTTAACAGTACTGTACATACAAGGATGCCTTAAGTATGTTGCAGAATTGTATACAGCTATCCAAGGTCATCTTTCCTGTTGCTGAAAGGTAGCATGATGTGCCATAAACGTTCTCACCAACGTGAAGCTACTGCTTCCACCAGGTGTTGGGCAAGCTGGGTGAAAATTAGGAGCAGAGCCACTTAGGAAACCAATGTCCACTGTTGAAAACAGTGCTGGATTCAGCCAAAAGTTAACCTTTCCCTAAGGGAGTATTTTCCTGGCTATTTGAATGCCTTTCTTAGACTAGTGTGGGATTTTTTGCCCCCTTTTCCTTTTTTTTTTTTTTTTTTTCCATATTTGTCAGTCTCTTCATGAATCCTGTCCTAAACTGTCTACTTCCAATGCAAACACAGCCATGCTGCTGAAGGTCTGTTGCTCTGAGGGCCCATTCCAGTGCCTCTTGAAGACAACGGTGGTGCTCCTGCTGACTCAATGGCTGTTGGATCAAGCCTGAAATATTCAAGGTTCTTTGTGTTTTGGAATTTAAAGCACAAACACTAGTAGAGAAAAAAAAAAAAGGTTGGGGTTTTTTTTTTGGTAGTTTTTTTTTCCTTTTTTTCAATTCAGTTTTAAGAATGATTTATTTCTTGAAAGGGAAGGAAAATACTCTGTTTCATTCCTGCTTTGTGTGAGCACCTGTTAGCCTACACCTGTAACAGGGCAACGTGTGTTGCAGACGTGTGTGTGTCTTCTGGCTATCACAAGTGCTGCATTAGCCAATTAGATCTGATATTGGGTGTGTTACTGATGGGTAGTAGGGGTAAAACTCGCTATTTAAAGGAAAATTAAGTACCAACACAGTGGTTCTTAGGATTTCAGAAGGTGAAGATGTGAATGCTTGGTGGAACTGCTTCTTGCTCATGGGTTGCTTTTGAACTCTCATGGAAAACTGTGAAGGGCAGAGCTTGTGTCAGTATGAAAAGGAGGATTCAGAAATACTGTGAGCAGCCTGAGGTTCTGCTCGGGGCCATGCTTTCAGTTTCACACTGTTGAAGAGGGGTGCTGCCTGCCTCCTGCTGAAGTGGTGGCAGCTTTCTATAGCTTCCAGTGAAAGCTGGATCAAGCTCCAGGTGTTCTGGAAGTTGTGGTCGTCGTTGGCTCCATGGTTTGATTTGGTTCTGAATTATTTTTTGCCTCTGATAAAATCTGAGGAGGTTAATACTGGGAGTGTGGCTGTGCTGCTGTTAACCCTGAACTTGGTGACAATGACTTCAGCGTATCTGAAGGATTGCGATGCTAACAATGCATTTAATCACCATATGCAATGACCAGTGAAAACCAGTTACGAATCAGCAGTTAGCAGGGACAGCTGTATCCCATGCACCCTTACAGCTGCCAGCCTGGGAGAACTGGAATTGTGGAACGGGGGAGCAGTCACTGCCTTTCCCTGGGACTCAGTGGTGCGGCAGGGCCATGCTCTTCCTGCTCTTCCTGCTTTGCTGTCTTCCCTCTCTGCTTCCAAAGGGGAAGGCAGATGAGCTGTGGCCCTGCCCTGTCCCACCGTGTTGTCCCAGGCCTCTGCCCACACGTTTGGCAGGAAAGGCCGGCAGCTCAGTTATGGAGCACCTCTCTTGGCAGTGGGAGAAGAGCTGCCCTTCCTTTCTCTTACATATCTGTTGGGTTCGGGTTTGTTTGCCACCTCAGTTAGAGACCCTGGTGTATATAGTATAAATGGAGTATAATTAAAAGTTATTTTGATTGTTGGGCTTTGGGTTTTTTTTAGTGACATATGTAAAATGTTGATGCCAATGGTTGACTTGGTTACATTTTGGCAAGAAAAGTATTAATGAACCACATTCAGTTCTTTAAATGCAGTGAAGAAGTGTATGAGACCTGTGTTCATGGGAGGTTGCTCTGTTCAGGGTAAATCTGATGTGATTACTGTACAAACCTATATTGGCTTTTCAGATTCCAATCCTAAATTACTGATCTGCAGAAGTCACATCAAAACATTTTTAAATCCAACTGTAAAAATGCAAGTTGTCTGGTTTGCAACTTTTCAGCAGCCTGAAAAGTACAAGCTTTAATTAAAGCAAAGTATACTCATACACATTAATAATGGTGTGGTCAAAATATTTATTGAAAAGAAAAGGTAGAATATTTTAAATGTTGCACCTGCTATTTTATCTTAAAGCACATTCTTCACACCTAACTGCCAGTGCCATTATCAAGTCTGTTTTATAAATGTACATTTCTTCAAACTAAAAAGTGCATAATTAAAAGTATTACGTTACTGCCATATAGTGATATAAAACATTTTATAATTGCCAATTCATTGTAACTATTATTTATTTAAAAGTAAGAATGCTTTCTGATCAAATGAACCAGAGTTGTTTTTAAACCATTCCCGTTAGCTTGTTTCTAATGTAGCATAAGCAATGTCCTTGGGTTTGTTTAGAATAATTTTGCCAGTAGGTGACCAATTCTAACCCTTTTTCCTCTGGTTTAGTCCTTTACCCGTTTTAAAGACAATTTACAAAAGTTTAGTTTTTTGTATGCTAATCTCTGTTAATTAAAATGTTTATAAATTTTATTTTTACCAAAGAGATGCAATTCATTATGACAAAATATTACAGAATAAACTTTGTTTTATAACATTTGTGACTTTTCTGCCCACATTTTTCATTCAGATGATCAAAGGGGCTTTTCTAAAATAAACAGCATTGCAAACAGAAAGCGCTGTGTTCTCTCTTTGTCTGCAGACCCTGGCTCTGGTCTCAGATGGTGGTGAATATTCCAACTTCCCAATTCAATTTCTTCCATGAGACTGGACCAGTGTAAAAAGCCCAATGTGTGCTTCATTGTGGGTTGGTTAAGATGTTTGCATGCATGTGGAAGTCATCTGTGAAATACCTATCAGTCCATAGCAGGATTTGCTTACAGTCACATTCATCCATAGCTGGCCCCTTAGAGTTTAAAGAGCATCTAATTAAGGGCAAGGTTTCACCCTTCAACCTGGAACCTAAGGAATGTTTTGACATCTTGGAAATTGCTGAAACACTGCTGCATAACTTCTGCCCTCCTGTGCAAAGCACTTGTTTAAACAGAAATAACTTTGACTCTTCTGCTGATGAAACATCTGTGATTATTTGCTGTTCTGTGCGTGTATTGCTGTGGCCAAGTTGCTTGGATGAGACTCAAAGATCAACAGCCTATTACAGGACAGGTAATTTAAAAAATGAGTCCCTGGATAAAGCAACATAGGTCCTGTTTGGATTTTTTTGCAGTGTTTACTTTCTCTAGATAATGATTTATGATGTCTGTTGGTTCCTTATAGAGAAGGCCTTATGGAAAGCCCACAGGTGGGAATAACCCCTCTTCCTAGCAGGAATAATATTCCCCATCCCATTTTATACCTGAGCCTGCTGCTCCTGGGCCAGCTTTTCTCTCCAGTGCACACACATGGTGTGTGCCCTTCCTGTGCCTGAGAGGCAGAAGCAGCAGTGGAGGAAAACAAGATGTGACACGATGTTTATGTCTATTAAAAGCAGACATTGGTCCATCTCTTGTATTTTTATTTGTTTAACCCACTGCTGTTGCTGAGTTAAGCTTGCTCCCTAGGATCTGATGACAATACAACTTTCTCAGTACTTGAAGTGATAACAGTGGATGTTAACAAAGACTTGTTTATTGCCCTATCTAACAAAATTTAAATCACACGTTACAGAATAAATGTGCATTAATATATTTGATTTAGTGTTCATCCTAATAGACTAATAAGAGAACAACTGCTCTAATTAGTTTGGACAAAATCACAGCCATGTATCAAATGTTAATGATACCTTTCTAATTGTTATTCACTATATTATGCTGAGAACCTTGAGCTCGTTGTTAAATTTCCCAAGAGTGTTTTCCTCTGTTATGACTTTGCTGGAAATTATCCTCTGTATGGAGCCACAGCTCTCAAAATAAAGCATTAACTGAAGCAATTATGCACTTACACCAGCTGTATTTTAAGGACAGTTGTTGAAGAAATACCTAATAGATTAGATTTATTTGGAAAAAATGGTTGTGTAAATTTGACATGGACTATAGTTATTCTTTCACAGGTTTTGATGTTACAGGTACCTGTAAGTGTTCTTATTTTGAGTAGTCTGAGTGAATACGTGTAGCTTAGAGATAATTACATAGTAGTCCAGCAATGCTGTTACTGTGAACTTTCCCAGCATATTTAGCAAGTTTTCCCTGTTTTTACTCATGAGGGTTGTTCTCGCATCTGGGAAGGTGAAGCAGGATCACCTCTGCTTGAATTTTCAGTCTTCAGATCGGTTGGGGTTTTTTTCCTGCCCTTTCCTCCAGAAGGCTCCCCTGAAAGCTGCCTGCTCTTACCACTGTAAACTCCTTAGAGCCAACATAAAATTACTACCTACCCTCTGCCAAGGTTCATTTAAACAGCTCTTCGTTAAACAGTGGCGTGTTTATTTTCCTATTGCATCAGTACAAAAGCAATCATTTCCCTCCTTAGACTTTTGACTTGTTAAACAAACCAGAATTATTTGTTTTCCGTTTGGAAGACATGATCTTCATTCATCTTAACCACTTTTCTGTACCTCAGTTCCAGACTGAAGTCAGCCTGCTGGCGCGGGCATGAGAAGAGTGAAAACCATGCTTCTGGAGTGCTTTTCCTTGAAACCTGCTGGCCTTAATATTGCCCTGCCTTTGCAGCACTCCTGCCTGCATGGCCTTCACCTGGTCACATGCAGGTGGCTAATCCTATTATCAACTAATATGTCCCCATCTTTGTTCTCCTCCATCACTGCCAAATGATGAGGCCCCAGTCAGCAGGAAATTTGGTAGTTCATGATCTGGAAGTTGATTTGATGAGATCTGTCATGATGTTTGTGATCCCTCCTGGTGACCTTCCTGCTCACCAGGAGCAACTTTTTGGCCCAGCCTGCCCAAAATAAAGAAAGAAGGAGCTATCTGTGCTCTTTCAATGTTCAGAGGACACCCAGTTTTCTAAATCTAGGAATGTCTGCCTGAGTGTTGGTTTTATGCTGGTTTCCATCATCTCCATTCCTTGATATCTTGACTTTCCAAGCCCAAAGGTTGGACTGAATACCCAATTTCTGTATGCATTCCAAAGGTGCTGACAGCAGTTAAGAATCTGGGTATTTTCATACTTAGAAATGCAGGTTGGTTCCTATCAGACCAACCTCAGATGCTCTGATGTGCTTATGGGCAGGTATTCAGAAAAATCTCTGTAGGTGCCTGTACCAACCTTAACACAGCATTGCTTTGGAAAACAGATTTTGTGCCTCAAGGGCTTTTTTTTTTTTTTAATTTCATTAACTTGGTAGCTTGGTTCCATACTAAAATCCAGTAGGTTCCCAGTTGTTACAAGTGCTAAAATTAGCTCATCGAACTGAATTTTCAGTTATTTTCAGTCAGGGTACGTTTTATTCTCTCACTGGCTTTGTGCGTGTTTTCTGAACTGGTGGAGGTTTCCATGCTCTGAATGCAGCCAGGCCTCCACAAATAGCAGGCATTTTGCTTTTCTTTTGGCTCTGAGTAATTTAAAAGATGAAAACTCCACCTGTTGAGTTTGGCTGTGATGTGCTGGCTGACACGTCCCGCTGTTCTGCGCAGGCTCTTCCCTGGGTCAGGTGAGGTGTGGGCAGAGCTGAGCCATTCCAAAAGAGAAGATGTTTCCTTAAATCTCTGGGTATTAACTCGAGTGCAATCGTGTTGGCTGCTACCTTAAAATATGATGTCACCTTGCCCCAATCACAGCCCATTTTCTGTGAGCGTGATGTGAACTCCCCAGAGAAGCATCCTCTGAGTGACAGCAGCATCCCGTGCGGCCGTTGCTAAGCGACAGGATTCGGCTTTCAGCAGGATCTAATTTTAAAGTATTTAACCCTAGATCTGTCAAGGTTCATTATTTCCAGTGTGCTGGTTAATCCCTACTTGTTGGTGCCCAACTTCACAAATGCCCTGCTCCTTGCAGTGGTGCTGTTTTATTTATCACAGATAATGTCTCAGAACGAGGAGAAGCAAAAACGCCTCAGGTAGAGCTCGATACTAAATTTCATTTTAGCTCTGATCTATACACAGAAATATGGGGCACAATTAGAGGTGAAAATCGTGCATTGTTGTTCTGGGAATCTTCCTTTCTTTGCTGGCTTGTGCAAGTGGTTCACCCCTGCTTTCCTTTAAGGAATGCTGGATTTCAAGTGAATGAGTGCTGATGGCAATAACAATTAAGCTTCAATTTTTAGTAAAATTATGTGTCTTCTTGTTTCTTGCTGAATTTCATCTAGGTTAAGAAGCTTGTGATCTTATCTAAAGGCATTTGAAAAAAATGATGTGTTTTTGAAATTTAAAGGGGTTTTAATACTGGAAAAATTTAATTATTTTAAATCATTTCATTTACAGATAATGATGACGTTCTACAGAGAATTTTTTTGTGGTTTTGGGTGGGGTTGTTTGGCTTTTTTTTTTTATAGTTATTGACATTTTATTTCTTTCTAAAATGTAGAGGCCTGGAATTCCACTCAGGTATTCAAAAAAAAAAAAAAAATTCTGAGCAGCTGTGTCACTCTTTGATTAATTAGTACATGCCCCTGTAAGTGCACTCAAGTTCACTGCTACCTTCTTAATGTGACATCTCACTCAGCTGAGATAATGCTGCTGTAACGGGTCAGTATCATAACAACAACAACAACAAAAGAAAGAACACTGAGAACTGCACAACCCCTCCCTCCCCACAGATGCAGTAAAACTTAAAACAATTAGGTTATTAATATTTTTTAAAATGCTAATAGAGTTCATCTCAGTCTCATAATCCCACCTAGGATTCTTCCTCCTCTTGCTGTTACAGTTTAAAACTGACACCACGTTGCTGCTCGTGCTGTTTCTCCTTCCCAATTCATATTAATCTGGAAAGACAAACCTGTCCCTGCCAAGACACTTTTTTCAGCAGTTCATTTGATTGGAATACTCTCCTGCTGCCTTTTAATCCTCCCTTCTACCGCTTCAAGTTCCCATTCCCATCGCTGGGCTCGTGCTGCCCAAAAAACTGTTTTGATAGCTTTCTCCTCCTGCATGGTGTGCTCTCAGTGAGGAGCCCTGCCCCATGTCTCCTCCATCCCTCTTCTTTTTCCATCACAGTCCTTACACATCAAAGACCTGGCTTTAGCTCATTCCAGAAGTCCAAATTATTCCCAGAGGCAACACAGTCCTTTTAAAAATAATAATAATAAATAGATAATGAACAGGAATGGTTCTGATTAAAATGTTCCCTAAATTCCTGCTAGATCTCCCAGCTCCCTCCTTTCTCTACTGATGTGTCTGTCTCTGGAGAGAAGACAAACCCACGACATCTTTGCTGTGGTAACAGCTCCAGGTTTGTGGATGGGTAAGCCAGGACTTCTTTCCGAGGCTTGCAGATCTGTATCACAACTGGTGTACATGAGAGAACATTCACTTCTCACTCCATAATCTTCACAGTGCCCCTCCTCCATTATTTTTTTCTCTATGAAATCAGGTAGTTTGTCTCTTGGAATTTAATGTATATTGCTTTTATTTTTCTTTCTCCAGCAAATGTGTAAGACTCTGGAATCTCAGTGTGGGCAGTTCTAGCCAGGCTGAGGTTTCTCAGCTATGGCCCCTGCAAGTGTGAAGAAAAGCAAGAAATGGGGCCATAGAAGATGTGCAGACCTTCAACAAAAGATGGCACAGCTGGGGAAGAGGTTTCATCTCCCTGGAGAGGGAGAATTCCACATTCAAAAAAAAAAAAAAAAAAAGAGTAAACCCCAAACTTTCTGAGCTGTTGCTAAGTTCTGCTGTTTTATGGAGTGAGTATCAGTAAGGATTTGCTGTGGAGGGACAGCAGTTCCTGCTGTTGCACGCAGGGCTGGTATGTGCTGTACCCACGAGGAACGTGAGCTGCAAAGTTCAGCTCTGACTTATCACAAGCAGCTGCCTGCTCAGTTTTTCCATCTTCTCGTCCTCAGCAATTTCTTTCTGTACAAAGGCACCGCTCCCCTGGCCATGCACACACCCTATAGATGACTCAACCTATTTAACCTATGGGCTGGGAAGGGACAGAGAGAGAGAGAGAGAGAGAGAGAGAGAGAGAGAGAGAGCAGCTTGTTCTCATTCCTATTTTTAAATGCTGTGGAAACACTGAAATTATGATAATGAATAGAATAATTAAAATAAACTCTTCTGTGAGGCACGTATCTGTAAATATATATACGTTTTTTTTTACTACTTGGCTTTTTTTTATCAGAGCAATCAGGTTTTGACGAGGTGAAAGGTCATTCATAAGGAGCAGTTTGTTACAGTCACCATGAGAAATAACGAGCGTGCGTTGTGAGCACACATCCTGCTGTTCAGACTTGCCGTTGCTACGATAACAGAAACAAAACACCAGTTTCGGGTGTTCGCAGCTTCCGAGGATGTGGTTTATGTGCTGCTTGTGATAGTCTGATGACTGAAGATGGCTCCCTTCCAATCATTTTTTAATTTTTTCTGTCTCTTAGAAACCCTTTTGTTGTGAGTGCTTGTGAGGACATAAGTGATGACAATGAAGTTTATTTTCCCGAAGCACAGAAAACATCCCAGATAATCTGAAATATGTTCTTTGTTTATTTCTTTACCTGCACCTATTCCCAGGGTCTGTGAGTACAACTTCTGGCTAATCAGAGCAGGGAAGGGAGGACAATTGAGCTTGAAAGTAGGACATTTTGAAACAATCACTGTAACTCTTAAATAAATTAGTTGTCTTAAGACAGCACCTAGAATTCAATACCCTTGTACCAGCTGCTGAGCACAGACACAAGGGAAGGGCAGTCCCTGTTACACTGTCTATCCGTCGCTATCTGTTCTCCCCCATGAAAACAAAAATGCCATGAGTGTTGGGAGGGATTCCTTTGCTCCACACGTCATGTCTGAGCTTGCATTAATCTCTGCTGCCATAACCTGTACTTACATCCCTGTGGGTGTGTTACAGAAGGCAATATTTTGGGGGTCCTGTGGCAACCACGCCACACTGCTTGGCATTCCACTCCCATGAGCTCTCTGGCTCCAATCTTCTGACAAGAGGAGCAGTCCCTTGCAATTACTGAGTCAGGGCTCTGGAAGCCTTACGACACCACGCCACGGTGACACGTCTCTGGTGTCCTCCCAGCTGCAGTGCAGGGACAACCTTGCTCTCCAGGGAGAGGTGAGAATTAAGGATGTGTTGGCGAGGAAACAGAACAATAAAGACATTTTTTCACAGCTGATGTTTGGGGAAGTAGCACTGCAGCTGCCACGGCAAATCAAAAGGATGAATCTGAGAATTTCCTGAGAGAGAGTTAAAAAAAAACGCCAACAAACAAACAAGCTAACTTCTGTCACCTGTGTTTTTGGGGAAATTTGCCGAAGCTGTTTGCCAAGTTACCACCATGGGACACTGATAAATTACAACATATAGGGACTCTGGGATCCATGAGAAACTGAGCAAGAGACAGTACCACTTTAAAACACAAGATGCTGGCCTGATGCTCAAATACACTGAAGTAGGGCTGTTCTGATGAGCCTAAAAATCCTGCAGCCAGCTCTCAGCCTCAAAGCAGTAAAAACACCCAGCTTTTATTTGCTCCTTTCAGTCATTTCAAGAAACTGGCATTGCCTCCCATGTTAATGCCCTATATGATGTACATTTGGATCTTGCCACTCTGGGTGGATGCAGGCGAATAAATTTTGGACTCCTCCACTCCGAAGAGCACTTGCTGCCCAGCCAGGAACACCGCTGCTGTCAGTAGGGAAGCAATTCATTCTGTCACAACTAGGCACTGTAATTCCCTGAGCTCCGTTTCCCAGCTTTCAGCTGTGAAACCCCTCTGCCAGCATTCACTGCACCAGAGAGAAGGGGAAAACTCTATCACAAAAGCATCTTTGAAGGCAGCACAAACCCGGGAGTACTTGCAAAGTGTGCGCAAAGTATTTCAGTGTAGCATTTCAATAAAAGACACATCTTGAAAATGCAAGCCTAAAAATACAGGTTGGGGTCAAATGTAAAGGCTTTTATTACTCTTCCTGTACAAAATTTACTGCACAGACATATAAGGATATATACCATGGAAAGGCGTGCTGCTCTTAACCCTGATGCGCAGCAATTGCAAACCCCATTTGCTTCGCTAGAAAACTTCTGTAGGGGATGCAAAATGGAGTGGAAAGAGAAGTGCATCTGCTCTGATTGTTAAAAACTAGATCTTCCTTATTTCTTATTCCAGTACTGCTGTTTAAGCTCTTCTGGTCAAGCAGAACAGCAGCAAGATCATTTGGATGAATGATGACAGCATGTGTTTTGCCTATTTCCCTTTTTATACTTCCTAAAAATGCACAGTGCTGTTGCTGGCAACAGGGATCAGCAGCATGGCCTCCAACATTAAGACTTCCTGTGGAGATACAAACATGTTTACTAATCTGGCCCCCATGCCATATTTAGGGCTTGCCAGCTCCACTACTGTGATAAGCAAAAGAACAGCACACACAAACCATCAAAGCCTCAAGACTAAGGAAAAAATTAGCTTCTATTACAAGCACCTTCCATCCGCTCCTACTTAAGGGGAACAAAGACAAAAGGAGGTAAAAACCGGTGATTTATCACCTCTAGCGCTACCCACTACCGAGGAACAGCTATGAAGACACCGTGCTGAAATCAAGTGGAAAAAAATGATACCATGGAAACTGAACAAAAATAGTAATTTGCTGCTACATCTCTGTCCTAGACCAGGAACCTGCAAATCGTCAGATGCTCAGCATACACTGCTGAAGTCTCATCACATTTTTGCCCTACTACTCTTTTCATTACACATCTGTTTCTAGCCATGCCCAGAAACAAAATTCTGCCTTGGCTGAGTACCTGGCAGGACCTGATACACCTTTTACGAAGTTTTCAGTTTCTGCTTGAAGTGTGCTGATGGTATATACACGTTTAAATGTTTGGCCAATCTGAGGATAAAGAAGCAAAGAGGAGGTAAGCAGCAGAGCCTCAGCAGTCTCTAAAGGATGGCTGAACGCTGGGGAAGCTCCAAGGTGGCTCTGAAACAGAGACCTGCACGCTGGAGAGAAGAGAGCAGAGAAGGGCTCCTCCAGGAAAACACCGGGTGCAGCTACCCAGAATCACGGAGCTGTCAGGGCTGGAAGGGATCTCTGGAAATCATCCAGTCCAACCCCCTGCCAAGGCAGGGTCACAGGAGCGTGTCCAGGTGGGGTTTGAATGTCTGCAGGGAGGGAGACTCCACAAGCTCCCTGGACAGATCTTCCAGCGCTCTGCCACCCTCTGTGTAAAATTCTTCCTCGTTCAGACGTGGAACTTTTTGTGTTTTAGCTCACAGCCACTGCTCCTTGTCCTGACACTGGGCACCACTGAGAAGAGTCTGGCACCATCCCCTTGGGGGGACGCCCTTGAGATATTTGTATGCATTGATGACATTCCCTTTCTATGATGCCCGAGACTGTGGAATTTGAGTTTGTGCAGCTTGAGGGGGCACTGCACGCCCCGGGATCCACCCGTGCTCTCCTTCATGAGGATAAAATGGATCCACTCAGTATCCCTTCAGTCAGGACACGAGGGCTGCCGGCTGCAGGGAGAGCCAAGCGCCGGCACTGACACCCCCTGCGAGCAGTGGGAAGTGACGGAGCCGCTTTTGTTTCACTGAGGGCCCGCACATACCGCGGCTGCCTCTGTTTGTGTGCGTGTCCCGCAGTGACCGGCCCGGGGCTCCCCCTGCCGACGGCGCTGCCCTACCAGGGAGCCGCGGGACCGGCTGCGGCGCGGTGCCCGGGCAGGGACACGGTGCCCGGGCAGGGATGGCGCCGGGGCACCGGAGCATCGCCCGCCGCCCCCGCCCCGTTGCGATCGTCGCGACTGTCGCGACATGAGCCCCCAGCCCCGCTCGCGGGCGAAGCTTTTTGGGCGTGGCGGCGCCCCGTAGCCCGGAGGCCGCGCGCGGCTCCGCAGCCGTTGCCGTGGCAACGGGCGGCGAGGCGATCGCCCCGCCTGCGTCACGTGACCCGGCCCTCCCGCCGCCATCTTGGAAGTTGCGTCAAGATGGTGGCGCCAGTGGCCTAAAGCTCCGCCCCCCGGCCTCGCGCACGGCGCCGTTACGTCATCGCGTTCCCGCCACCCTGAACCCGGAAGTGCGTCTTGCCATTCGCGGGCGTGCGAGGCCGGCGGGAGCGCCCGAGCCGAGTCCAGCCGAGCTCGGCCGAGTGGAACCGAGCCGAGCCGAGCGCAGCCGAGCCCGGCCGAGCGCAGCCGAGGCGGAGGGGCGGAGATGGCGGCGGCGGCGGAGCTGCAGGGGAAGTACCAGAAGCTGGCCCAGGAGTACTCCAAGGTACCGGGCTCCAGCGCCCCTCCCCGCCGCCGCCCCCCGCCGGGCCCGCAGCCCTGGCAGCCCTCGGGGTTGCAGCGCCGCTTTCCGTGGCGGCGCCCAGTGCCGGGCCCCAGAGGCGCCTCCTCCGGGGGATGAGGCGGAGGCAGGCTCGGGGGGACACGGGAGGTGCGGGTTTGTAGGTGCGGCAGAATGGCCTCGTCTGCAGGACACGCTGGAATACAAACAGTGGGCTCGGCTGTGCCAGGGAAGTGAAACTGGCAGTGTTTTCCCTCGTTCTCCACTTCCCATTCTGGCGCCAGGCTTGGTTTTATCCTCTTGGGTGTGGGCATTTGCCGAGGTCTCGGCCGTGCATCTCCCCCGGTGAGCTCGCTCTGGCCGGCGGCTGTGGGAGCTCGGCGGTGTCCGTGGTGCTTGCAGTGCCTTGGAAGTCAGCAGGACACTTGCTTCCACACTTGCCTCCTGTCTGTCCCCCTTCTGCCCTAGGTGACTTTGCATCCTGTTTGTGGTGTTGCTTGACACAGGGTTTGCAAAGATGCGTAGCGCATAGTGGAGAAAGCCTTTCCTTTCCAAGTTACCCGAGATGACTTCTGAAGCAGTGGAGCCTTGCTTAATACCGAGCTCTTCATTCTTTCTTCCCCAAGGCTGTTGAAGGACTCTGCCACTCAAGACCAAAAGTCTCCTCTTTCTTTTAGTAAAGAAGAAAGGCAGCACTTGGGTTTTGTGTAGCCCAGCATCAGCGTCTGGCACAAGGCACTTGTCTGTATTTGACACTTCTCTCAGCTTACAGAACCATGGGTATTTTAAATGCTATTCTCCTTGGAACTGCTGTAAAAACATCGTGGGTAGGATCTAAAGTGTTCACAGATAGGTATCCTTTTAATGCTCCTACGAAATAATTTTAAGAAAATTTAATTTGCTTTGCAGCTCTGTGGGTCGCAGAGTTCCTATGTCTTGTTTTATACAGAGGCTCTGTTATTCCTTGGAGATCAGTAGTAGCTGAGGATAAGACAATGGAGGGATTTTGGTACTTGATTCCTTCATGAACACTTGAAATGTGGACTTCTGACTGTAGCTTCTAAAAGTTTCAGCTGCTGGATCCTCTTTCTTTTAGTATCATGGTGTCCAAAAGCTTTCTTTGAGCTCCATCATGAACTTCTCAGCCTGTGGCATTTCCCTGATCCTTTGCGGGAACTATTTCTTTCATCCCATTTCTGGTGCAATGCAGTTCATTGTGGGACTCCCCTTTGCAGATCCCTCTCCTCTTTGTGCAGATGTTCAGTTGGCTGAACTGACCTTGTGTGCAGATGGAAATGGAGAGTAGCCCTGGAGTAGCCTGATCACTCGGTGGTGCTGTGAAAGCCACAGAGAGAGGTGGACAAGAGTGGTGCTAGGGGAAGTCCCTGCCAAAGGATTGCTTTTCCTTTTTTCCAGTGCAGAAGAAGGATGAAGGGGGGAAGAAGAGACTCTGAAAACACACAAGTTGCAGCTTCTGGCTCTCTCATGAAGGAATAGTCAAAGCAGCTTGTGGCAGCCTGTGTGGGTCACACTTCAGCTGGGATCTCTGGCTGCAGCAGGACTGAGCTGCTTCATTCTCTGCACCTGATGTGTTCCTGCAGTGGCACAAAAACCAGTGTGGAAAACTGCAGCACTGCTCCTTCTTGCTGGGGAAACCCTGTGCTTGGAAGCTTTTCCATGGTGCACTTGGAAGTTTCTTGTCTTGCCTTTGTGATGCCTGAGCAGCACAGTGGAAATACTGCAGGGGAAACAGCTGTGCTTAGCCATGACTTCTGACCTTTCAAATACACTCAGTCATCACACTGAAACAATGAGCTATTGCTGTTTTACACTGAATCTTGCCTTTAATGCACCTGCCAGAGGTATTCCAAAACATTGTACAAACCCTTTTCATTTATATCTGCAACAGCTGGACTTACACATGTCAAATAAATACAAACTGCCTTGGAAGAAACCAGGATTCAAGCAATTTTCAAGGAATGGGAAGATGGAACTGTTAGTATCCTCATTGCTGCAGGGTAGAGGTACTTTGTGAAGTGACTGGGAAATAGATTTCTTGAGTATCACATTTCTCTGCAGTGATTTTAGCTCAGATTATGTGCACTGTATAAGTAAGGCTTAGAGAGAGGGCTTTTCCTTCTATGCTTTTTATGCCTTTGTGTGTCAGTCTGTTCTCTCTGGATCATCTGCTGCCATGGGTAATAAGTAATTTTGCATTAAACTCCTCTTGAATTGATTTTGACTTTGTGAGTCCTGCTTATGTTCCAGAACCAGTTATGAACAGTTTTGGGGAGAAGAGGGGAGAGACAGAAATAGCATTGAATATGACCAAGAACTTCAGTAGTCAAGGAAGAGGTTGCAACTTTTCCATATTTGTTCCTAGTTCTTCAGATCTTAACTATATTTAAGTAACTGGTCTTCAAGGGTATTTTTTGCATAAGAATTTTGTTCTATTTGATCAAAATGTTCAGGTGGTAAAGTAACTTCTTGTTTCTTGGCAAGTCAGGATATGAAATGGATGCTTTTTTTCAACCTGATATCACTGCTCTCTACCTGAAGAGAATACTTGAAAAAGCATTCACACCTGGTACTCTCCTGAGAGAATATGATGCTTTCTGCACTTTCTCATGAAGGGCTTTTATTCATTCTGTTGTTTTGTGTAGTTACTGGCATCTCTTGTTTTTCAGCTTCGTGCTCAGAATCAAGTCCTGAAGAAAGGAGTTGTAGATGAGCAAGCAAACTCTGCCTCACTGAAGGTAATCTCTAAAAACTTCTTGTGTCAGGTGTACTAGGCTGTGACAAAATAAGTAAATAGGGCTACTTTTTACTAAAAAGTAATGTCAATGAAAGAATGAAGAAATAACTTGATTGTAGTAAAATAATTTCTGTTTTGCAGCTAGCCTGTTGTTCTCTGTAAGTGCTGTCTTTTTAAAAGGAGAAGGTTGCTTCTTGATGATTATCCTATAGAATGAAACAGCTCCATGAGTGTGATCTGTGGACAGCTCAAGGAAGTGAAATACAATTTTTTGATTTAGTAATGATACTTTCTGCCTCTTCAGTGTTTAAAAACTGAAGCAATTTTCTAGTTTGTTCTTGTTTTTAATGTGTGAAAATAAGCGTGAAAATTTTAATTTTAATTCTGTTTTTGTCGTTCAGGAGCAACTGAAGATGAAGGATCAATCACTGAGGAAACTACAACAAGAAATGGATAGCTTGACCTTTCGAAATCAGCAACTTGCCAAGCGGGTGGAGCTACTTCAAGATGAGCTTGCATTAAGTGAAGCTCGGGGCAAAAAGAACAAGGTATGTGCTGAAGGCAAAAGAAACCTGCTTAGCAGATGCCTGCTCCTCAGCTGTCAAAGCCTTTTCCTGATTTTTAGCAGTAGGTGTTTTGTGTCAAGGGTTGAGCTGAACGGTCTTGTCAGAACTTGTGTTATTTTACCTGATGTTAGTGAAAATACCCATAAAACAGGTATTGATATATATATAATACATGCTGTGTGGTTATCTACTTTTCTAGTCTGTCAGCTGACTGATACTGAATTGCTGTCTTCTTTTATGGATATTTATTAAGTGTTCAAACAACTGGGAAATACCCTGGAGCTCTGTGATTAGTCAGCTGCTATGCAGAAAGCTGATTGCTCCTCATTTCCCATCCCCACCTCTTTGCTTTGGAATTTTGATGCTGGTAGTTGAGTCTTCAGCCTGTGATCATAGCTTTTCTATGTGAATCTTGTCAAATGCTTTGAAATCCAAATTTTTAGCTTGTATTGTTTATGTTACTTCAAAATGACAGAATAATTTCAGTGCTGTGATCTTTCTGTGCCAAAAAGCTTACTGATTAAACCTAGTGATATCATACTCCAAGACCAACTGTGCCTTCTGTAGGTAACATCACAATTCCAGGGGTGGTGTGCTTGGACTTGGGTAATTCTCAAGCATCTCTTGCTACTTTCCTCATGAGGAAACCCCTCTTAATTACTACTGTCTTCTTCTTTTTGCTTAGCTCTCAATGTGCTGTAGTTATCAAGACTGGCTTTAAAGAAATCATTCAATTGATTAGTAATATGATCATCTTCCTTGCTCTTCCCTAAACTCTTGCCCATTTTTCTGCTGTCCAATTCCTTGACAAGTATGATACTTCTGACTACATTATTCGTGCACCACAATAGGTTGTTCTTGCAAATGCAGTTTGACCCTTCTGTTATTTTATTTCATTTTGTGTAAGTTACTGTGTTGCTGGCTGTGTTTCCAAACTTTGAAGGACATCTGCCTATCTTTGGGAGCTTTGCAAGCCATTGCTACTGAGTTTCATTCCTGTTCATCTGTCAAAACGCCCAGCTTTAGTTCCCTGCTCTCTGTCAGAGTGCAATCCCTTTAGAAGGAGCAGAACATGTGCCCATATCTCAGGTGGAGTTCTCAGGCTGGCATCAAATACAGAGGTGGCTTAGCTGCCCTACCAAGTGCTTGAAGTTGGGTGTTGAGTTTAAATGCAGAGCGTCTTCCCTCTGTTTGGTGAGGATAATACCTTTCTTCAGCAGTGTGGTGTGTGGGGTTCACTGGTGATCTGAGTCTTTTGGATTAAATGAGTGAAAAATGAGGAAACAGTTGGCAGAGGGAAGTGTGTGGTTGATGGGCTGGGAAGACCCTGTGGTTTCCATGATACCTTGAGCTACAGCATGCTGAGAGCAGCCTGGCATACACCTGGACACCTGCTGGGGACAGAACTGCCTTACACACAGCTACCAAACCCTGTGTGTGGAGGGTTTTGGATTACTGACTCCATTGGATCATGCAGGAGTCCACTGAATTCAGATGGGCTGCTGCCCAGCCAAGTGATTCCCTGTGTGTGTGAATGGGACACCTGAGTGGAGGCTTTCCCTAGGCAGTGTTGTTCCACTGTAGGGTCACAAGGGTGTGAAGGAGAGTGTGCTGCCTTGAGGCTGGTGCTGTGTGCAATATTCACACCTTTTGATGTATCAGTCAGTGTCAGCAGGATATCTGCTGGTGTGCTCCTTCTGGGAATTAGTTGTTGGAGCTGTTCTCACCAGCCTGGAACTTGGAGATAATGAGTGCATTTTGTGTCTTTTAGAAAAGTGTAGAATCCTCATCTCAGCTGAGTCAAGAACAGAAAAGTGTCTTCAATGAAGATCTTCAGAAAAAAATAGAAGAAAATGAACGACTACATATACTTGTGAGTGAAATTTTGTTTAGCCTTTATTTTTGATTCAGAAAACTGGTGACACAAAGAAAGATACGGAAAGTAAAGTGCTGTCTGAAAACTGCTGGTTTTAGAAGCTTAGTTGTATGCAAAGCAGTAGATTAGATCAGGTAGTTTGTTTATAAAGATGTTCACTAGGCAAATAAAGTATTTTGACTTTGGATTCCTAAGACAGTGTGTGGAGTCACGTAATACGTGTTTTCTTATTTAGATTTTTAACTTTCAGTGACTGCTGCCCTACTGAAAATAGCCTGGTACTGGATGGAAATTTCTTATTAGTTCATTAACTGTTTCAGAATTGCTTTAAAGTCTAAAATACTTTGTGCAAGTTGCCGTAATTAAGTCAGGAATTACTTTACCAAAATGGAATGCATTTGACATTAGAAAACTTTGAAAAACCTTATTGCTCAAGTTAAGTTTTTCATGTGTCTACTATTAGTCAGCAATATATTTAAAGAATGCTTAGTACTACAAAACTTTTTTATGTGAAGTGCTTTGTTCCTGAATCTTTCCTCTGTAAATAAAATAAAATTTCTGTTTGTTTGAGAACTGGTAATTGCTGTTAACCTGGCCTGGCTAATGAAATTGGAGTAACTTAAAGGACTGGATTCAATAGTAAAATGAAGCTTTAAGAGCTTTGCTTTTCTTCCTGTAGTTCTTTGAAGCAGATGAGCAGCACAAACGTTTAGAAGCAGAGCTGAGGAGTAGACTGGAGGTTTTGGAAACGGATGCTGCCCAGCACCAAGCTGTGGTGGACAGCTTAACGAAGAAATACACAGAGACCATAGAAAAGCTGCAGAATGATAAAGCCAAATTAGAAGTAAGGAGTTCTTCCCCTTGCTTGCAAGTTTGAAAAGTTTTAAAATGCAATGTCTTGCTGTGTCAGCACTTACATTGTGAGATTGTCTTCTTGCATAAAGATCAAGTCTCAGACACTAGAAAGGGAAGCTAAGGACTGTAGACTTCGAACTGAAGAATGGTAAGTGTGTTTATTTCATATAATGAAGATTTCATTGATGTAAAGAAATAACTGCTATGAAACAATAACTGGATTATTTTTTAGCTTTTAAAAAAGGGGTTAAAAAAAAAGAAGGCTTTGCTAAAACTCAAATTATATTATGAAGACAAGTCTGACCAGCACAGGTCAAGCCCCCTTTTCTTTTGCTGTGCATGGAACTAAGGAATTCCACAATTTCTTTTTTCAGTAAGAGCAGTTTTGTCTCCAGGCTTTTTAAATAGCAGTGATGTTGATGGAAGCTTGAAGAATTTATTTGTAATGGAAAACCATAAAAAGTAAAAACTTGTACGAAACAAGATACCTGAGTTTGTAAAAACTACTTCTAAGAGCAAAGTTTGCATAACATATGCTGAGAGAACTGATAGAAAAGAGTTTCAAAAGTCCTCCTTCACTGCAAAAGCTTCTTGAACAATTGTTTTTGCTTCAGCTGTAATGTTCTCAGCTGGAATATTTGAAAGTTTTAGAGAGTTAGAGAATTATAATGTTAGTTTTGGAATATTTTCATTGTCCTGAAGACAAATTATAGAAAATGGGAAGTTGAGGGCTGTGGGCCAAATCAAATTGGGGTGCATTTCTCAGGAGTTCATTAAGCTGCAATTTTTTAGAAGATACATGTGCAGGAGAGATCTTCAATGTAATGAATAAGATGTGTAGTGGATGATCAGATGTGGAGCTCCTTCTTTCACATGGTAACCCTGAAGTGTGTCTTTTAATTATGTTGATAGATGTGAAGATGCATGAATCCAGTAACTCCTCTAATACTAGTCAGGGTTTCACTAAAAATGACTTGCAAAAGAGGATGAAAGCTGTGTTTGGCTGCTGTTTGCTTTCTTGAGGTGTTTGAAAAACTGTAGTCTTAATCTGCTACTATTCAGTTCAGGCCTTGTCTATCATGTTCTATGATGGCTGGGTGATTGATGTCATTTTAAGAAGTTGTCCCTACTATTTTAAGTTACACTATATTAGGTTTTTAAGAGTAATAAAATCTGACAGTTCATTTTAAACACTGAAATCACTGTCTTTTGAACACATGGCAGGATGTGTCTCTGAGAATCCTGCCCTTCTGTTTTCCCTGCTTCGTCAGGGGAAGGGATCCATTTGCCTCTGACACCCACACTTTACTCAGAAAAGCCAGGGGATATGAGACATGACAGCCTGCGTGCTTTGAAAATTAAAGGGCAGAATGTAAGGCAAAACATGTCAAACTAATTGTTTGTGTTTCCTGTACAGTATGAAAAGGAACTACCAGTACATTTACAGTTTGTCTTGGAGTTAATTTTCTATCCTGTTCAGTGCTACTGCGGTACCTGCTGTACAGTTTCTATACAACTTTGTAGCTGCTCTCCAAGAGAAATATTTGTTAATATGCATGAGCTACTTATTGGCCAGTTTCTTCATATCTTCCTTGTCTGTTCTAGATTATTTTGCCTTGTTAGACCTGTTAAGTTTCTGTGTATCAAATGTAAAAAAGGAAAAAAGCCTGTTACTTTGACACCTTCCCCCCCACCCTCCACTATATATGCAGGAGTTCTAGATGTCAAACGGGAAGCAAAACAGTGAAGAATTTGGGGGCCTAAGTTGGGTAAGGTGTGAATTTGGTCTGAATCAATAATGAAGTGTTCTTTGTAGACATACTTATATAATGCTGGTATACATTACTGTTGATCTCAGGAATCTATTCTAACTATACTAGTAATCTCAGTTACTTAGGTTCGCTTATATCTATACAGTCAAAAGCAAGTGAAGAAAATCTAGAGAAAAACTACTTGAGAATGCATCATAAGCATAATTGTCAAGTCTTGTCAGAACAGGCAGTATCATAGCAGTGTTTAGATATGGGGTTTTGAAAAGCTTTTTGAGGCATTTCAAATAGTGATGTGACATAGTTAATTGAATTATTGACAACTCATTACCTGCTTATTGGAATACTGCATTGGATGCATAGTAACTAATTTGAAGACCCTTTTACATTCCCATTGAAATTCTAGGAGAAAAGAATGCCTTCATATAGTTTATATAATAGTTGCACAATAGAAAAATAAGGTGAATTTTAACTCTGAAGTAAATTGAGCTTCTCAAGAATGGAATTTTGGTTTTGCAAGTTTATGGTAACTTTCATTGCTTTTGTTAGGGATTAGGATTCAATGTTGCATTAATGTTGCATTAAGTATGACATAAAGGAGGACAAATGATTCCTACTGCATTATTTCTGTCTGACTTCTACAAGGAGAGAGATACCTGTGCGCTCAAGGGATGCTTGTAGCGGGATACGGTGTTGGTGATACAGATGAAATTTTAAAGGTTTACAATGTGTGTGTGTGTGGTTTTTCGTTTGTCTCTTTGTTATTTAGCCAACAACAGCTAAAGAATCTTCAAGCAGCTTTGGGCAGTAGACTGGAAGAATCTCTATGCATAATTAATGAAAAAGTACCTTTTAATGACACAAGTACGTATTGCCTTGCTCTGGGTATCTTGTTTGATTTTTTGGGTATCCATCTGGAGGGAGTACTCCTTATGAATTAAAATGTATTAGCTGTAAGAAATATTGGACATCTGAGCAGACACTTGGAGGTAACTGTAGTAAGTATTCCTAATACTTGTCATGGTCTTCTTCAGTAATTCTGGCATATCAAGTTTTTATATGTAGAATGAAAATTGAAACTTTTGAAGGCTTTTGAGTGATTTGCCATTTGTCTTGCTTAGTGTTGACAGAATATTGTAAATGATGAAGGAACACTGTCAATTTAATGGCTGCTCCATAAGGATTGGTTAGTCATCTCAGAGTATTATTTTTGGCAGGGTATATTCAAGAGTTGCAGTAAGTTAAGGTGGGGATAAATTGGTGGCTGCAGAGATACTGCTTTAATAATGGTCTGCAATTACTGCTAGCGAGGAATTGTCAGGGTTTCTCATTGATCAGAAAACACACAGACTGCTTCTTACCTGGAGGTTGTTTTAGACTCGTTTGTCTCTTCATGGGGAAAAAAACTCTTTGGACCTGGGGACTTTTACCTGAAGCAATGTTTCTCTGCTTCCTTTCCAACTGCTGCTAGATCAGCTGAAGTGCAGAGGATCCCCTGGAGTTAGGAGTGCTCAGCCTTTGCATGGCTTTGGTACAAGCATGGGTTAGTATGTGCTGGGTCAGTGCTGTGTGCTTTCCTAAATGGCTGAACACAAGGGTGGGCAGGCATTGCCGGGACTCTTCTGGACCCTTCAAGACTGGGAGGACCTGGAATAATGAAAAAGCTGAAAGTAGCGGAGAAGGAGCAGAGAAGTGAAAACAGGCATTTGAATTTCCTGTATATTTCATTGGTAGCTTTTGCATTTTTTATTCAGTTTAAAACCTGATGACAATGTTTTAAGGAGCCTCAGGTTCTCTAAGAGCTGATCTGGCAGGTGCTGCAGGGGTGAGTGTTCCAAGTTCTTCCACTGGTTTGGCAATCCAGCGAGTCTTGGTTTAGGAACACCAGATCATCATCTCTTTAGGAAATGTTGACTTCCATAAAGCACATCATGCTTACATGTTGGTGCTTTGAATTGGTATTCTTTTCACTTCTCTCACTTTGCCTGGTGTCTGCTGCCTGTTTCTACTTCTCTGGCTTCTTCAGCTTGCATTTTTTTAGAGGTGGTTGTCATTGTAGCAAGAACTTTGCTAAAATAATTTATCTGCTCGCTCAGCTGCCATAGCATAATGCCTTTGCTTGTGTTGTAGAAAACACTGCAAATAGAGAACATCTCTTAAGTGATAGATCAATGAAAGTCAGGAGATGTTTGTTTGTTGTGGATTCCAGCTGTCTTCCTATAGACTCTGTAGTTTGCTTCAAGTGTAACTAGCAGCTAACTGCAGTAACAATCAAATGATTCCCTGGCTGCTAAGCATGATTTCCAGAGCAGAAAAAGTTTTCTGAAGCATTTAGTTTAGAAGTAGGATTCAGTAATTTTGGACAGGGTTTTTTTCCTACAAATGTAACTACCTCTTCCCATGTGTTAATAGCCAAATGTGAATGACACAAAAGGAGTAAGAAACTGTAAATTTCCGTTGTGAGCAAATTTTAAACTAAACTGATTGTTGTTGAACTGAATTGAGAATGGATATGATCCATTTAAAATCTCTAAGGCTTCGTAAGCTGTTCCCTAGATACAAATAGCCCTCTGTCCCTTAAAATTGTACCTGTTTGTAACTGAAAAATCATTCTAGTTACTTAATGACTGAAGCAGAATGCTGAAATACATGGAGAGTACATCTTAGTCTAAATTATCAACATATCAAGTATACAGGAGCTTTAAAAACGTTAAAAAATTATTAGTCTTATTTGGCCCCTCCTTGAAATGTAATTGAAATTTGAAGATAATCTTGAATTCTTTAGGTGTGATTTCTTTTAAAAGATTTTTTCACTCTTGTTTGTGATGCACACTGTTCTTTGGGCAAGAGGATTCTGCTCTTATCTATCAAATTCAGGGTCTTCAGATGACTAAATTAGACTTACAATCCGAGGCAAGTATTGAACTGCTTTTAATCACAGAAGCCATTCTTAAGTGAGGATATTTAGGCCTACCTTATTGGAGTCAATTGTTTGTACCTCTTTAGTTAATATTGCTTACATAACCTGTAACACCCCTGCAATGAAATTTTAATTTTTTAAAAAAAATCACTACCCAAAAAAGTCTCTTAAAACCCCCCACAATTTTACAAGTACATATAACTCAAATTTTGTCCTGTAGGATCTACTCGATACAATGCTTTGAATGTACCACTGCACAACAGAAGGAATCAGGTAAGTGCTTCTTGTGGTTTCCTGTGACTCTGTGCAACGGATACTGAAATAAAACCAGTCATTTTAGTACCTGAAATGGCAGAAGATAGCCTATCTTACTACTGCCATGGCATCCTGGGGGCATTTCTGCCCACAGAGCCTCTGCACTTTTCCAGAGGTTGTGTATATTGTTCTTGTGTCAAGGAGTCTTATTAAAGTTATATGAAATATTATTTTACTGGGTCAACCTTCGGTAAGCTGGAAGTTGGAACATTTAATTTTTAAAGTTATTGAAACTACATTAGTTCAGACAGGTTTTGTTGAAAAAAGGTAGGTTTGGTTTCCTACATTCCTTTTCCCTCAAACTGAACTCCTTCAGTCACATCCCTCAAGCTTCAGGGAATGTATGCATTTGTAAACTGCACACTGGTGTGTGCACTAAAATGCCATATTAGTTAACATTACTTGTCACCAGTCACAGCCCTTTCAAGGAATAAATCGTGTCACTTTGAGATCTCTGCGTGGTTCATTTACATTTTGTGGGCTACTTCTTGCCAAAGCACCTCTTACTTGCAGCAAAATAACCCTTAAACATCTAAATATTTTTAGAAAACAAACAGTTTCTGTTCACTGCTGTAATTTAATGAGATTCCTTGGGAATGTTGTTTATTCAGTATTCAAAAATGAGCATTGGTTTTCTGTGAATGGCTGAGTATTTTAAGGGTTTTTACAATAGTAAATCAGAAACCTGTATGCAGTCAAAATTTTCTTGTGTTGCTACCACTGAGGATGGGTTCTACAGCACTGTGGGTTTTTTCTGTTCCAGCCTTCAAGTTAGTGCATTCAGATGCTACTGCAGAAAGATTTAAGATAGTTACTTTCTCCATTCTTCAGAAGTGCCTATAAAGAGACCTTTCTCCTAATAATGTCTGCTGTGAGAACAGGTGACCTGCTGTTCAGTTTTGTGATGGAAATAGCCTTAAATTTCACGTTGCTGCTGCTGAGTTCCAAGAAAAGTCTGAATAACTGCATGGAGAGTTTCTCCTTTTACTATTTTCTTCCAGCACTGTGTCAGGCACCCTCATGCTTCAAGATCTGCAGTCTTGAAAATGTTTCAGGGCAGACTTTTATGACTGGCTTTGCCAGTGGAGGCAAAATATTAGTGTATGAGCAGTGTAAAGGACAGCAAAACAGTAATAGTGTCTATTTCCCTTCCTTGCATGGCTAATTAACATAGACAAACTGAGTATAATGACTGCTTTAATTACTTGCCACCATCCCAGATCCATAATCAAGACTGACCTGATTTAGCAGTCCATTGAAGCATTAAGAGTAGGTCTCTGAAGGATAAGTTATTCTTGGCTGAAATATCACTATAACCTTATTCTCTTCCCATAAGTCATAACAGAGTATAGTTTCCTTCTCTCTTGAATTTATGTTCCGTTCTGGATTAATTTCTTTGATATCTTCCTGCTGTACTAAAGCCACAGAACAGCCTTACTCAGGAGCAGGAGCTCCATTCTGTCCAGGAGAATAAGAATTGAGTATTCCTGTTTAGAGAAGCAGACACCTTTAATTCTGGGAGAAAACATCATTGGTTTTTTGCTAATTAAATTGAAGTTTCCTTGCCAGGTGTTGAGCTGTTGTCAGCAATTAGACTGTTGTTCTTTGGAAATTTCAGACATGGTTTCTGTAATTGTGCTGACCTCTAAGTGTTCTTGTGGCTTGCAAGTTTGAAAAATGCAGCAGAGGCAAAGCATCACCAGTTGTGTGAAAGAAAAAGACACTTTGTTGTCAAAGAACAATGTGCCCTTCTGAGTGGCAGTGTAGTTTATGAATAAAAATTAAGTTAAACATAATTGCTGCTATGTATTTTAGGCTGAAATAATAACAAGAAATTGCTGATAATGATTTTTTGTGTCCAAACAGTTATTTTTTCATATTTAAATAGATCCATGTCAAATGCAATAATTTTATAACTGTCTTTACAGCTGAAGCTGCGAGACCTTGCTGGCCAGGCCTTGGCTTTTGTCCAAGAACTGGTAACAGCTCTGCTGAACTTCCACACATACACTGAGCAGAAGGTACAGATCTTCCCCATTGATTCTGCAACAGACACAATATCACCCTTAAATCAGAAGGTAAAGTTTACACCCTTCAGCTACAACTATATTCAATTAGTTAAACTTTCATGAGTGATTGATATAAGTCATGCAAACTTCCACCACCTTTACTGGAATGCTGTGTGTTCCTGAGAGCCAGCCTCTCCTGCATGAGACATATTTTCTGCTCCATGAATTCTCTGAATGTGGGTGAGGTGTAGCTGCAGAGAATCCTTCTCCCCTGTGCCTCTGCTAGAAGAGCAATATGATAATCAAATCAAAGCTTTGCTTTTTAATTGCTAAAATGAAGCGCATCTGTTGAAAGTTCAGCTGACTTGTTTTAAAATAATAATGCACAAATATTGCACAGCTAAATAGAGTTTGTTGTAGTTAATGCACTGGGGCATGAGAGATGTTGAGACAGAATCTGATCTTGTGTTTAAAGTGTTTAGCTGTAATATTAAATAAAGGATAGAAGGTAGGCTTATGAGGGAGAGAACCTGGACTCTGTTTCCTTGTCAAAAAACAGCTTTATAATCTGATTCTGGCCTACTTATGTGAAGACCTTTCCTGTAAGTGTTCTGAAGCTTCAAGTTTGTAAAGCATGTTGAAATTAATACAAGAAATCTGACTCATCTCTTTTGACACAATTCCATGAAAAGACTTTCTGAGAGTATCATGCAGAGCTGCTAAGCTCCAGGTTTTGTTTTTCTGTGCTGTGAAATATAGAAAATAACTGTGCACAAGGATTTGTGTGGGGATGCATATATGTATGCTTTGGAACAAATTGCATTAAGATCAGAGTTGACTTCATAGTTTAAGGGGATCTGTGAGTATTTAAGTTGCAGAGTGTATTTTGTGATTCAGTCTGTAATTTCAGATTAGTAGTTGGTAGGGCTCATACTTAAGGTACTGGGATGAATTGTGGTTTGCATTGATCAGGTGGCTGCAATGCATGTGGTGTCAATGTTAACGATGACAAAATTTTTCTGTTCTTTGGAAAACCTCCTATAATCTCTTTGCAGGTAACCAATATGCTTGTGAAGGTGGTTATCCACTAGAGAAATCCCATTCTGTTTGCCTTCTCAGTTGTTTCAAGTATTTTAGTCAAGAATACCCTTCTGCAGAGATTGAGCATAGTTTGAGAGCATTTTCTTGCTCCTGCCACCAGATGCACTCAAAGTGGCATGTCCTTCTTGTTAAAACTATGTGGTTTTGTCATCTTTCAGGTGTTTTTGGGGCAGGAGTGGTGTCTCTTTTTTTTAATGTGGCCCAGTGTGGTGACTGCATTCTCAGATACTACTGCAGTTTACACTAAAGCAATAAAATCAGATTTCCTAGACATCTCTTCTCACAGATTTTTTTCGCCTGACCTCCTAGTTAACACTTCTTTTTGTTTTTCAGCACAGCTGAAACATGCAACTTAATCAGGACCATAATTTCATTTTCCTTTCCTTGTAATTGACTCCGATTCAGTAGTTCAGGCTTTGTTTCCATAATTATGTCTCTTGTAGTCTGCCCCATTGTGTATTCATGACCTAATTCCCTCAGTGCATGCTACTGCTCAGGGCTTTTGCTGTGACTTTCCAGCACTGAAGCATCTTTTATTGCTCACTGAAGCTGTAGTTGCTCCTGTATTTTTGATTAATTTATCTATTTGCTTGGCAAGTGTTCTCAGTGTGATTTTTTTTTTCCCTTAATTTTTTTTAGCTACTCCACCAAGTTGGTCAAAAACCTCCCCTTAATATGGTAGAGAAAATGAAACAAGTGTCAGGTAGTGGCTTAGAAGACTTGCACTGATTTATTTTTCCCCAACTCCAGGTCTTGTCTGGTGCTTTCAAGCTATTTTCCCCACCAAACACTCAAAGTAGATGTCGACAATTCCCTGCCAGGTTCAAGTATTCCTTTTCTCTTTAAGTGTTGGATTGCTGGGTTCTGCTGGGTCTACAGCATCATGCTGGATAATTCAAGTCCTCTCTCTTGCAACACAAGCCAGGAGCATTCTGCATGTGTTATTTCTTCCTCCTTAGATTTAGGAATTTTCCCTAATTCCATCCAGGTTTGTGCATGCATGGATCAGAGCTTAGCATCTCACTCTTCTTGTTAACACTGTGTTACTGCACTGTAATAATACAAGGAAAAATTAAAATCTCTTGTAATCTGTTTGCCTGGGATCTTTAGCTGCTCTTGTGGTATAAATAATCAAAGGTGAAGGTATCTCTCTGTGGGGTAAAATAAAAGCCAGGATTGCTTTTGACTACCTGTATTGATTTGTGGAAGAAGCTTTTTGTGATACTGAGGTGCCAAAATGGAAAGCTGATGGTGGTGTCACATTTTGATTGTGTGTAAGAGCACACATTGTGTTCTCAGGTCTGCTTTTTTTAAGGCAAAATTAGCTGTAGGATTTAATTAAGCAATTTTTAGCAAAGTCAGGCAGGTCCATGAGGCCAAAGTTTTGTTACTGCCCAAACCTGTCATAGTTTTAGCTGTAAGAATTCTCCTGTGATTGATTGGAGCTCCATGCCTTGCATTGGCATAAGCATGCTTTGACTTGTGTTGAAAACTGGACTGGTCCCAGATAAAGACACATCTCTTGCTCTCAGTTTGACTTGGGGTTAGTTCTTCAGTACTTTACACAGCACAGCTTTGCAAGTGTTTGTGCTGATGGACAAGGTTGGGAAGCAAGCAACTTTTGGGAGGAAGGTGGAATAGTTTATTCTGGTGGCTAAATGGTGCATGGATCTAGCCTTAATTAGGTGGGGTTGAGAAAGGAATGCAAGAATATTTAAAGCTAAAAAGCGAGGGTTTGGTGTGCTGAGCATGGCAGTTAAAATGGGACAGGATGCTGTGGCAAAGCCCGAGGTGTGGTTTTGCCTGAACTTCAATACTTTTCACTTTCCCTCAAGGTGTGTTTTTGCCCTGTAGAGGAGGTTGCTGTACCTCACTGAACTGTTGTATCTAATTAATGACGTGTTAGGCATCGTTAAAGGGGACAGGGGCTTTGCCAAAATGTCCCGTGCAATTGTTATCTTGGCAGAGTTCACTCGAGCCGTCAGCAAGCACCATTTTAAAATCTCTCTGTCCTCAGTTCTCGCAGTATCTCCATGAAAACGCTTCCTACGTTCGCCCTCTGGAGGAAGGAATGCTGCACTTGTTCGAGAGCATCACGGAGGATACTGTGACAGTCCTGGTAAGATTTCCTCCTTTTAGTATCCAGAAAGATTTTTTACAGAGCAAAACCACTTACCTGTTGGTTTTTCCTTTCAGGAAACAACTGTGAAGTTGAAGGCTTTCTCAGAACATTTAGCTTCCTACTTAGGCTTTTTAAGAAAGATTCTTCCTTATCAGTTAAAAAGGTACTTTTCATTTGATAGATCAAATTTAAAGGCATTGTGTCAGGCATGCAGCATTGTCAGCACCTGCAACTCAAATATTAAGTCAAACCTTAAACACTCTGGCCTCTGCTCTGTCTTAAAATGCTGAACTCTTTTTTTCTTTTTTTTTTTTTTCTTGCATGTTGTTTTCTAAACCTTGAGATTAGGCATGGCTTTTTTAAGGCATTAGGATTAAAAACATGTATTTTAAAGCCCTGACACACACACTCCCCCTCCAGATGAGACTTTAAAAATATGTGAAGCTTTCATTTATGTTTCTTAGTGTTATTCAATAGCATTGATATTATTCAGGTGTGATACACTGAAACTGTTTATGCCTTGAGTCTCTCTGGGGGTTGTTCATCATTCAGTAAATATAGTAATTTAGTAAAACTTGGCCATGTGCACATCCCTTCTGCTGTGAAAATCTTTGTTTCTGAGTTGATCGAAGGAAGGTGAATTATAGGTACAAAGAACTGCTTTAAGAGAGGGTTTGGACTAAAGGAGAAGAAAAATCTTGATTTATGCCTCCTTTATACCTGTTCTTGTGCTCCTTAGGAAGCAAAAGAGAATTTATGTAGTAGAGGGAAAAGTCTTCAAACTTAAATTGCTGCAATCAGTTCCTTGCTGTGAGAGTAAGTCATTCTTGGCTTGTGACAGAAACACCTAAGAGTGGAGATGCACACAGTAATTTTCATGTATTGCTAACTTCCTCTGCTATGTTAGCCTTTCTAAAATAAATTCCTAGTCTGCTGTTGCTTTGGACTGGGGAGGTAGGGAACACCTATGTGCTCCAAAACTCGTGAACTTGTTTTTTTAAGACAATTGCTTGCTTTTTAAAAAAATAATTCATATATTCCTAGTTTGGAAGAAGAGTGTGAGTCTTCTCTTTGCACAGCTGCTTTAAGAGCTAGAAATATGGAGCTGCACAGGGACATGAAAAGGCTGACTGCAGTCTTTGAGAAGCTACACACATACATCAGTCTTCTGGCCTTACCAAGTAAGTGTCAGTCCTGGCTTGGTTGGTTACCCTGTGGCTGGTTTTCTGTGGGTTTTTGTAGTATGACTGACAGTGTGCCTTTTGTCACCTCTGAATTATGAAATTGTTAGTAAACTACATTTTATTGCTAATCCTTACTTCCAGCCCCTCGGGTTCTTAATGTTATTACAATGGTTGTGGTAATGACTGAATAAAATGAGGTACTGTGTGTATGTGTGTGGTGAAACTATCTCCAAATGCATCCTGTAAATAGCAGTAGGAAATGGTTATTGCATAGCTTCAGGTTATTTCAATCTTCACTCTTTGGAAAGGCCCAGATGGTCTTTCCTACAGCTGTGAACATGTCTTTCTGTATGTGTGGTTTTTGAGACCAAAACAATTGATATTTATAGAATCTGAATAAAATTTAGGGACCTTGAAAGTCTTTTACCTGCCTACTCTGGCAAAATTGGATATATGCACATTTGATATTGAAAGGGAAATTTGTGTAAATTAATCTATTATGACTCATACCCCATGCAAATGGTTTTAGTAGGTAGAAACTGAATTATTTTCAAAGCTAACTTATTTCATTCATGGTCAAATCTTAGTGTTGTGGTTTTCTTTTCCTTCTTACGTGGTGCTCTAAGGTACAAGACCAGAAGGACTCCTTAGGACAAATTACAACTTTGTGTTTACAAACATCGCTGCAAGTCTTCATGGATTCCATGACATCTTAAAAGGTGAGATTTGGGAATGTTGCCTTGTTTCAGCTTTGCTTCTTTCTGTTTAGCATAGCCCACAAGTATTCCCTCTATAACAGTGCTGAATGTATCATATGTGATAAATCTACTTTGTTTTACCTTTACAAGATAAGAAATGAAACCTACTAACCACTTGTTTTAGACATTCATGCATGGTTTTCATTCTTCTATTCTATTAGCTTGGTTCTTCAGAGTTGCTGGATTATTTAATTGTGGCTCTCCAGATCTTCCTGAGCATTATCACTTTACTTTCTGAACTTCATTGCTCTACTGAAACTAGCATACAGAATGGAATGATGTGAAATGCACATATTTTCCCCTGTATACGTAGCACTGACCTAGTACCTGCCTTCAAAGTGGAATTTTTTCTTCCTATTTTTAGGGTGATGAGTATTTTTAACATGAACATATAACCAAAGCTGACAAAGAAATCTGGGTTCTTTTTGAAACTTGGCTTTCTCTGAAAAATGGTTTACCTTGCTTTTTTCAGAACAACATGGATATGTTATGTTTTCAGTGAAGGGATATTTGGTTATAACTCAGAAATTTAAAACTGGTGTTCCTGTATGTCCTAGAATTTCAGTACCATGTAGCTGTTCCTGGGGAGAAAATAATCCATAGAGATGGATTTTTACTAGTCAGCTGTTTAAACATTAAGCTTTCATATTTTTAAGCAAAATTGGGTTTTTTCCTAATGACATGAATAGTATTATGGCCCTATTTTGCAGAGTCCTTCTTTACAAAAAAGAAAGGTTATATAAAAGATTGTACCTCACACAAAATGAGACTGTAAACAAAGAGTTTTGTAGCATAGATAAGTTTGAAATACTTTTACCTCTTAGTATGATCACTAAGTTGGTCAACCCAACTTAACACTTTCAAGAAAAAACAGAAAATAGAAATACTGAAGAAAACTGTCAGTAGAATTCATTAGCTATGAACAGAAATGCTCTGCTTAATAGCTCACACTCCTATTCTGCAGAATGTTTGATTTCTCTCTTCTTTCTCAATCCCAACGAATTCTGAACTTCTTAAGGTTACTTCAGATTACAGTTTTTCGTAGTGATGAGCTGGGATTTCTCCATTCTGTAGCAATAGCATGTTCTTGTAAAATAGGTGCAAAATGTTCACTTGTCAGACAATTACTTTATTTTTTAATTAGGCCAAATTGAGAATGCTCTTACATGATAAATACTTGATTCTTTTTAAATTTTGGTGCTGTTGAAATTAATATATTTAGGCTAAGATGTTTTTGTGAATGACTTTTGAAAAGTTTTGTGTTCTCAATTTGACATGAATGTGCTTTTCTTTTTCCAGATATTTCCAAGCACTATAGTCAGAAAGCTAGTTTAGAACAGGAAGTTCCCACTGCCACACAGAAGCTCGTGACTACAAATGACTGTATTTTATCCTCTGTTGCTGCTTTAACAAATGGAGCAGGCAAGGTAATGGATACTTTTGTTTCATTCAATGCCCTAACTTGTGCAGATTTTTAAGAAAAACAAATAACTTAGATTAACGAGTTAGAAAATCTGTGTGCCTTTGATATTAATAATCTACAGTGTCAGGTCGATTCTTAAGGTGTTTTCAGGCTATGAGTTAAAAACAACTCAGTCATTGATAAAAGTAGGTACTGGGAAGAGGATGCTTTGTGTTAGGAAGGTTTAAATTACATGGAAGTGTCTGTAGCTTGTTTCAAAGTCTTGTTATGAAGTCCAGTTTCACTAAACACTTGTCTTTTGAAATGCTAATTGCTCCAATGAATCTTTCTGGTCAACTTAATTTAAAAAGCCACTTCTCTTGATGTGTCTAGATGGCCTCATTCTTTAGCAACAACTTGGATCACTTCACCACCTCGTTGAGCTATGGCCCTAAGGGAGGAGCAGAGTTCATCAGCCCTCTCTCAGCTGAGTGCATGCTGCAGTACAAGAAGAAGGCAGCTGCTTACATGAAGTCCTTGAAGAAGGTTTGTTCGGCCAGCATGCTTGCACAGGGACAGCACGGTTCTGTTACAGCTAGTAATGCCAAGGAGAGTACAAACTGAGGATTTGCAGTGTTTGGAATGGAAAAGATTCTCTGAATGACAGGTTTTGGCTGAGGAAATGGAACCCTCAGTGCAGTAATGCTGTTGAGAACTTTAGAGAGCATAGTTGCCCTCACAGCAGAGGGTATGTGCCAATTCTGCCATTACCCATTTCCACTAATTACTTCTGTGCCAAGACTCCAAGGAGAAGAGGGTGGCTGCTTATTTAAGTTTCCTCCTGTATTCACCAGGAATATGGAGCAAATGAAACCATATTCTTAGACTTGCATTCACTGGAAGATAGTGGAGAGCAATAGGGGGAAAAGAGTCAGCTGAAAAGGAGGTACCCTGGAGAAAATGTGCTGAACCAAGGAACTGAATGCTGCCAGATCTCATAGTTGTTTCCATTATTATTAACAATTAAGTGATGATGTGCTTACTAAATCACTGTCTGTAAAGAGGACCTTAAGATGCCTTTAATCAGTAATTAACACTTGGGGTTTTCTGAGCACTTTTTAATCAATTGTACCTTCTGGGGCAGTATTTCTTGTGACCTCAAACCACTTTTTCCTACTGCCCGGTAAGCACTTGCAACATGTATTTTTTCCCTTTACTAAAGTAAGGGAAGTAATAAGAAAATAAAAATAGAATACATGTTCTGATCTACTGTGTGACATGTTTTGAGAGGGTTTTTTTTATTCTTCTGCAGCCTTGTGCAGAGTCAGTGCCTTATGAAGAGGCTTTAGCCAATCGCAGAGTTCTCCTGAGTTCTACAGAAAGCAGAGAAGGTCTTGCACAACAGGTATTCTGGTATAGATTGTACTAACTTTTGTAGTAGTGGACTTTGTAGAGCTGAAGTTGTATCAAAGGCTCCACATTTATGTCTGTGGTCATTTCTAGGTATATATGAATATGCTGAACCTTAAAATTAGACTGTAGATGTCTTGCAGAATTTTGAAAGTAAAACTTAGCCCTTAGGCTGGGTTATCTGCAGAATGTACATGTAGATAGGGTTAGGGTTAGGATATAGGGACCAGGATGATGCTATTGATATCTTCATTTGAAAATGCAAGAAGTCAGGTAATTTTTAATAATTCAAATAAATGCAAAATGAAAACAGGAATAAGGCATACTGAAGGATTAATTTTTAATGTTGTGTACTGTTTTGAGTCCTCTTTTGGACTGTGCAGGAATTATTAGCACTGGTTAAGAGCAGGGATTTTTCTTTTCAGTAAGAGTAATAATTACAGTTTTTGTCTTTCAGTCTGCATATATATATATATATATATAATTTTTTTCTGGAAGGTGAAGCAGGGTGGGTAATGTGGTATTTAAAAGGCCAACACAGTTTGTCCATTTCTTGATATGAATGAGAACAGCTGATTAATACTGACACTTCTTTATTAGCTCATTTACTCAGCCTATGCTTGACTCATTGTTACTGAACTATTACAGAAGCAAATATTTTGGTGATTTTTTTTTTTGAAGTGGCAAATATTCTAAGTGTATTATTAGTAGGAGTGAAATGAATTTCAGCAGAAATTTGCAGTGATTGGATGTGTTCTGTTCCATAGTTGTATTCTTACCTGGACAAAGTGGGTGGTTGTGCATGTTTTAAATTAATTAAATAACATGTTCATTTTTGACAAAGAACCACAGCTAAGCACACAGCTCAAACCAGTAGTTCTTTACCTGCTGCACTTTGTTAGCTCACTTATGTAATGGTTTAAAATAATTCCGTCCTCAAACATTTCCTGTGTGTGGTTTTTTTCCTCCCTGAGTTCAATAACCTGGACTGTAAACTTTCTCTCCTAAAGGTCCAGCAGAGTTTGGAGAAAATTGCAAAACTTGAACAAGAAAAAGAACACTGGATGTTGGAGGCCCAGCTAGCTAAAATAAAGCTAGAGAAAGAAAACCAAAAACTGAAGAACTCCCTTAGTGGACATTTAACTGAAACTATCCAGGAGCATTCAGTTTTGCCAAATATAGCAGAACAAAAGAAGGAAACCACAGAAAAGAGTCTGAGGGAACCTATTAAGAGCACTAGTCTGGTAAGTGACCTTTCCCTTCAATAGAGAAAAATCCACTTTCTTTAGTAGCAGTGCTGTTTGATCAGTGGAACACTAGAAATGAAAGCCTTTTGACTGTATTGAAAAGCGTTCACTCTTGGGGTCCTTGTATTTGTAGAGCTGCTTGCAAATACTTTCTGCAGAGTTTGGCGCTTCTTGGAGTTTTGAGACTTTGTTCACTGTCTTTAGTATTGTGGAGATATTTTTGTACTTCTGTACTTCTGTAACTGAGGGGAAAATAATAGGTGCTCAACCTCCTGGTTTGTCTGTAGTTAGGAAACCTTGCAAGTGGTGTCTGTCTTGGATTGGGGCTGTGTTTCCAATACTTTTATTCATCTCTAGGTATGTTAAAGCAAATGGAAGGAGGTAGGTAGTGTTTGTAAATGGGTTTGAAGACTTACTAGGGTCAGTTTGGGTTCAGCAATTCCTTTTGTATGTAGCATGCATTCTTTCCCTGCTCTTCTGTGTTGGTAAATGGCTTTTTCCTGTTTACTGCACGTATTTAAAATGAGTTGGCCTTTCCCCTGAATTCCACTTCTGAAGTGGCATAGTGGTATTAACAGGAATGTCATCTGTAAGAAATAATAAATATACTCAGCATTCAATAGAATTCTATTTTTTTTTTGTCCTCCCCACTTTTCTGCTCTGGGATAAAAATAACCAGTGGATTGTTTTGAAATCCCCAGTTTTGAAGCAAACTGACATCTTAAGTTTTTGATCCTCTATTTGAATCCTTAGGAGTTTGAGGAGAATGTTACTCACAAGTCAACATATTGTATGAATATTTCCCATCAATATAAATCTCTAGTTCTGTTGAGATCAAGGGGAAAAAAAAAACCCTTTGATTCTCTATGAAGATATTTTTTCATGAAACCAGGAACTGGCACACACCGCTCCTGTGGAGTTTTGTCAGTGCTTACTAGTCAGAGGGGAAAGGAAGGAATTTGGAAGGTATTCAAGAAATCCAGGTTGACTTTCCTCCCTCCTAAACATGACAAGTAATGTTTCAGTGTGCTAACGTGGCTCTGAATTAGTTTCATATGATCAAGCAGTTACATAACCATACAAGCCCAGCTGCATCTTGTTGCTTTTATTGCCTTTTCCCTGTGTACATCGTAAGACAGGAGATATATTTTTGAGAGCTGGTGTCAGGTTTAATTCTATTCAAAGCATTCATTTAACCACTCTGGTTTATATTACAGGTGGAAGTACTTAAATTTTATTTCAGTTTTAACTGTTGCAGGATTGTTTAAATTTAAAGTCCTTCTATGACAGAAACCAAAAAGCAGCTATGGTATCTGTTTTTTTTGCAGTTCTCATTAAGTTTATTTTCTTCCTTGTTCTAGGTTGGAATGTTGACTGTGACTACTGATAATGAAAAGGTAATCTGTTTTAAACATTATTAAAGTCCATCTGTTAAATACTTCAATTTTGATTCTGCTGAATTTTTTCCAGAGGTCTAATTACTCAAGAATACTCCTTTATAATGGCACAAATTGGCTGTGTAGTCTTTATATACTAAATGGTCAAATTTCTAAAATCCACATGTTCTTAAGTTTTCTTCTTCTATTAGTGAACTGTTATTTGACCCATGTATGCATTTTGGAGCAGTGTCAACTGGAGTCAGGGTCTGCTCTCTATAATTTGAGGAGAGGTCTGTCTGTGCCTCAGTAGCCCAAACTGCATTCCAAGCCTCAATTTTTAACCCTCGAGGAAGAGCTGAAGCTGCACAAAAGAGCCTGGGGTACAAAGCAGAGGTCACACTGAAACAAGCCTTAAACCAGCCCTTAGGCTAAATGTTAACTCTTTTCTTAGTCCTGCTATAATGTAACTCTTGCCACAGCAGGAACTTCGGAGAGTGAGGTTCAGTGCTTTCCCTTTTCTGATACCACAGGGAACAGATGTGTAGTTTGTTTTACTCCCCCTTGTCTCATAAAAGTGTGATTAAAAAGGGTAGGGGGCTAGAAAATAACTGATACAAGTTCTTAAAGGCTTCTGCATAGTGGTGAGCTTGAAGGTAATGACAGATCATGTGAAAGCTGCCTCCAGAAGCTTAGTCTGTAAACTACTGAGTTGCTGGGCTTTTTTATTTTTTGTTTTCTTTTAAAATTTCAAACGTCTAAAGGAACTTCTGAAACATGCAACATTAATAATAGTTATGACTTTTGTAAGCTTCTGAAATACAGTTATGTGAGGGAATTCTTCCTTGTTGGGAAGAGACAGTAAGTTTTCATGTAGGTGAAAGCTGTTCACTTCTGCAGTGGATTTTCATCTTCATCAGGCACTCAATATGTTAAAGCAAGTTAAATTCTTACCTCTTCAGTCAGCGCTTTGTCCTGTAAGGAAATCTGACATTGAGTCCCTGTCAGAGTGACAAATTGCAGTGTGGCCTGCTGTAATTTGTCTCTTGTGTTTGGGGAATTTGATACTTTTTGATAGAGCAATCAGGCCTCAGGAGGAAAGAGGAGAAATTTGTATAGTGGCAATGATATGATTCAGGTATTCAGTTTACTAAACGTAAATGTCGTCTGCTTAAATTTTTGCTTTGCCAGGCTCCAGATGTTGAGTCTCGTGAAGACCTGATAAAAACTCACTACATGGCCAGGATAGCAGAGCTGACCTCTCACCTGCAGCTTGCTGACAGCAAATCAGTGCACTTCCATGCTGAGGTGAGCATGCAGGCCATGACAGTAAATCTCTTTTTGAACTTTCCACAGGCAAGTGCTATGATAGTGAGTTTCAATATATGGAGCATAATGTTTTATAAAAATCTGATCCTGGAATATTTTTTGACTGTGGTCTAGTATGCATAAAAACAGGTACTGTAAAAGAACTTTTTATGTTTAATAAATCCCTTGGTAGTCTTGTCTTGGCTGTGTTAAGAAGTATAATGTATGTCATGGATAGGTTTGTTCATATAAGCTGAAGCAGCTGGCTTTAGTTACCGAGGAAGTTTTGACTTAATTTTATAGTGATGCTGATGTCATTCAAAAATATTTGAGTGTATTATGAAGTGATGGAAACAGCTCTCCTGAGAAAATTGGCTCTTAGGCATAAGTTATACTGCAAGAATGAACAAGATGATTCATTGTATCTGTGGTTTCTTTTTCATTTCAAGTCATGAGGGAACTTTTCTTGAAAGTAGTGTTTGTGTAATAAAATATGTGGAATACACCAAAACTCCAGGTTAACAGAGCAAATCCTCTTAAATATATATTTTAATGGAAGATGACATAGTTTGGAGGAATCATCTTTCTGTGATATTTGAGCTTTGTATGAAGTGAGTTGTTTGTATTGCTTTTTACTTGTGAAAAATTTGTAGCAGTTACGTGAAAAGTATGATATTTAGAAGATTGGCAGTGTGGTAGCCCTGTAAAATTATTCCATTATCTTTGCATTTAAAATTGTGCACAAGCTTTAAGTTCCTTGAAATCCAAGTATCCCAGAAAGGTGGAAAAGTCCAAAGCAACCACTTAAGGATGCCACAAGGCAATACTCTGGAACTGACTTTCCTCCCTTGTACCCTCCCTGTCCTGTTCTTGGTAGTGTCGAGCACTTGCCAAAAGACTTTCTCTGGCAGAGAAGTCCAAGGAATCACTCACAGAAGAGTTGAAGCTTGCCAGTCAAAACATCACCAGATTACAGGCAAGTAAATCATTCTGTAATGTAATAGATGCATTTTGTAGTCATATGTAAGGGGAAGTTGGAGCAGAAAAATTATGAGCATCTAGCCTCGCCATGCCATTGCTAGGTCCTGAGTTATGTATGTAGAGAAGAGCCTTAAATAATACACTTTAGATCCCAGGTATAAAGTTGAAGTGGAACATGCCTCCAAGGAAAAGGTTATAGTGGCCAAACCTCTGTGTTTTAGCACATTTGATGTCAAGGATTTTCATGAAAATGACAGAGTTGTAATGGGAAAAGGAGTTGTTGTGTGACTGATTTCAGATGATACAAGGAATTTTTAATCTTTCTTGTACCTGGGTCTGAAAGTTTTAAAAAATGTCAGATTGATTTTGGTTTTTTTAATATAGATACCTTAATATTAAGCAAAGATGATTTTGGGGTAATCTTTAATAAGCTGTTACTAACAATAATCCTCTTAGGCCATCCTGTGAGTATCCTCTCTCTTTGTCCTTTTCCTCAACACAGCTGAGAAAGGAGCCAGTAGTAAAATAAAGTATAAATAAATACACAGTTCATAAATTCCTTCATGTTTTCTCTACATTTAATTCTTCTTATTATTGTTCATCTGTCTGTGATTGTGAATACCAAAATTGCTCCATACAGGCAGTGAATATATTAAGCTTTGAACAGTTCTGCCCATGAACAATCCTTTTTAAACACTTTTTTGATTTGTTCCTTTAAGAACTTACACAGTTGATATTGAACTCGGCATGAAATGTTAATTTCCAACTGTATGTTAAACTTCCTAAGAAAAGATAGCAGGCATACATAATCTGTATGTTTAATAATCTGTTTAATAGACTTGTTTAGGTTGGAAGGATCCTCTGAAAGTGATTTGTCCCCATCCTTTGGTCAGAGCAGGGAGTTCAGATCAAGCTATGGAACTGGATATTTCCTATACAGCCATGCTGGCTTTCTGCCACAGTCACTCCATGTCTCAGACATTGGATTGTTCCTTGTTCTGTCCTTGATCATTCAGCTTTCCTTGGCCCCTGTAAATTCCAAGGCAGTTTTACCTGGTATTTTTCCAAGCAGACCTTGAAAGAAGCCAGAATCTACCCTTCTTGACTCTAAGGTTGCTGTAATTCTACTATTCATCTTGATTCCCTCTGGATCCTGAATTCCACTAACTCATGGTAGCTTTCACTAACTCATTGGCTTTCACTTCCCTGACCAGCTTTTCCTTATTTGTGAGTCACAGGTCCAGCAGAGAGCATCTCTTGGTCCCACTGATCACTGGTATCAAGAAGTTCTTTTCCACACTCAAGACAACTCCTGAGTTGCTTGTGTTCCATCTTGCTGCCCTTCCAGGACATGTTAGAGTAGTTACAATCTCTAATGAGGATCAGGGTCTGTGGATGGGAGATTTTTATCTGCTTGCAGCAGATGCCTGTCATATCACTCCTGTGGTCCTTGTGAGAGATCATAGCTCTCTCTAGCTGCATGTGGAGGGGTGATTCCTTCAGCTTTGGATGCCATGTGTGTTCTTGTGCAGCCCGTGCTTTAACCCTATAAACACTACTTGCTTCCTGGCTGGAAGCAATGGTGGAAAACTTAGCTGTTACTCCTTTATGTAAGTCATAAAAAGTGGGGGAAAAACCTAAAGGAAACAGCACAAAAATAAAGAGAACAAACCGTGCATGAGACTTCAGGTAAAAGAAAAATAGCTGGTGACTTCCTTTCATAAAGCTTTTTTTTTTTCTTTTTTGCTGAATTGCACACATTCAGCATCAAAAGTGGAGCTTACTAAGTGGAGGTGAAAGTGTGCTGCTTTGCCAGGTATCACTAATACTGAGCCAGGGCCTGTGGTTGTTTTATTTTTCCCTTAGGATGAATTGATGACGACAAAGAGGAGCTACGAAGATCAATTAAGCATGATGAGTGACCATCTGTGCAGCATGAATGAAACCTTAACTAAGCAAAGGGAAGAGATTGATACACTAAAGGTGGCTAGTAAGGTGAGCTGGGGGGTGTGAGGGTTACATTTGGTGTCCTGTCCCTGGACAAACCAGCTCACAAGCTGTAATTCTTAGTCTGAGCCAGCTGGAAAGGAAACTCCAAGCTTGCTCCTTCAGGTTTCAGTGAAGAAAAAATGCTTGCAAAACATACATGTGGGAAAGAACAAGCTCTTCATGTCACTGCTTCACATGAGGTTCTCAAAGTGTACCCTCTGATGGCAGATGACACGTTTTTTTTGTTTAAATGTGGTGGAAATGGAACTATTTGTAAGTCCAACTGGTGAGGTTGGGTGGTTATGATTAAATTCTGGGTAGAAGTGTCCCTTCTGCACTCTCTTTTGGTTGCAGCATATTGTGTCCTTGGCAGCTGGTCTCTTTCTGTGTTTTATTTCCATATTTTAACTCATCTGTCCCTTCTGTAGGAATGAAAAAGTTGCCACTTATATTCTTCTGTGAGCTTGAAATGCACACTGAAATTCTTTACCAGGCAAGGAGTCTACCAACTTGTCAGAAATAGATTTTTAACTTATCTAATGATGAAAAATACAGAAGTCTGTGTTTTTTTGAGCAGCCAGTGATTAAACCATGGTTTAATATGCTATTCTGATGCCTCTAGGGAGGAACAGATGTTGTGAAGGCCTTTGTGCTTCACTTATCTGACTGTGACATGAATAAATTATTATTCTGCTTAATTGTGGGATGCATGGAAGCAGGTGTCACTGAAGGATTAAAAAAATAAAAGTAATTTAAAAACCTCCATGTTTTGATTAAAGGTCCCATGATGGTGATTTTTGTCTTTTAGAGTAAACTCTTTACCCTGCTTTTCTTCAGATTTCTGAGTGTTTTAACTTTGCATTGTATTCTTTAAAATGACTTCATGGTGTATAAGCCCTGGTGTTTCCAGAAGGAAGCTCTTGTATACTGACCATAGTACTTCATGTCTTTATAAAATGTTTTCTGTAATTTTTCACATGCCATACTTCTAAGGCTTGAATTGGTACTCTGTGTCGAAGGACCTCAGATTCTCACAACAGAAGCCATACAGGTTTTAAAATGTTATCAAATGTAGAAGGGGATTCAGCTGAAACCAAAATAAGGCAGTTGAAGCCCTTATCACTTGGAAAGAGTTGTTGGTTAGATTCAAAACAAATGTTATCTTCAGGAAATAGGAAGACTGACAATTGCCAGCAAGCAACTATTGCACAAAACTTTATTTTAAGCTCCACATTTCCTTTCCTGGAATTACTGCAGGTTAAATGTGAGTTGGCTAGCTGTGAAACAAACTCTGTTCTGAACTAGGAATAATCTGTACAATCTGAATTAAAATAAAATTTACTTTGGGAAAAAATCCAGTAGGGTAGGGGATTGATTTTTAATTTGAAGCGGTTATTCTGTAAGAAGTTATTTGGAGTAGCATCTGAAGCATGTGAATTATGATTTGACTTGCCTTCACTGCCCTTACAATATTAGTGGCATTAATACAACTGGGTGTCTTGGGATGTCCCTCAAATGTCTTTCACAGGTTTCAGTTGTAGTAAGGAACTGTTGTGCTTATTTGACATATCTGGTATTCACCTCTGTTGTGCTTATAGAATTAGAGGCATTTTTAGAGCAAACAGTTACAATCTGCCAAATTAGAAGTCTGTGGACTGTTTCTTTTCAGTCTGACTGTACCTTGTTTGCTGTAGGCATAAATTACCAGACATCAGGTTTTGTATGTACCTGTCTAGATTTCCTTACCTGAATTATAATACTCTCTTTGCTTCTTTCTTGTTGCAGGGAAATTCTAAAAAGAACAAAAATCGATAGTTTACAGCTGAGTCCTTGGAAGCTGCTGCAGCAAAGGATGCAGATAGTGACCATTCATTATCCAGTTCCTGTTTGTTCCAGGAAGCAGAGGCTGGTATTGGGTCTAGTAAAAACTGAATTGGTGCTGTAAATGGCTTTAAAATATTTAGAACTTGTAACAGATAGAACTTCATGTTGGCTCTAAACCAGGAAATATACACTCTGTGGATAATTTATATAGTAATTACCTTCAGTTTTTACTGTGCACTTTTTAAAACCAGGTTTTGATTTCATGTAACAACTTCAGATTTTGTATATTTTCCAATATGCTTCTGCATTAACAAATTTGGATCGGTGCAGTAGGTGTCTATTTTTGAGTTACACATTTAATGGTCAGCACATGTACATTCCATTACTTGTTAATAACAGTTTAAAAATGAGTTTGGAGACTCTTTTTGGCCATGCAAGCTGTGCAGTTACTGTAAATGTATTATTCCTGTTCTCAGCCCTCTAGAATTAATTGAAATTGTGGCTGGAAATGATTTTTACCAATTCACCAAGTAAATGGGATCATTGTTAGACTGCAACAGTGGAAACCTTTCCTGCTTGTATTTGGCACTTTGGATCTTGAGGCAAAGAGCACAAATAGCTGAATTGGGGTACTTCTATGAAATTGCATTAAGCCATTTCTGTAACATTTTGTTTACACATGTATGTATATGTATATTGATTGAAATAGCTGTTTAAGGCTATAGGAAACTGTGATTGTCATTTGCCCCAAAAGAGTGAAATGGTGTGTGTAGAATAGATCAGCTTACTGTGCTCTCTGGCAGTAAAGAAGAATATGAAATACTCTTTAGACGATTTAAACACTGAATTTGCAAAAGGTCTTCATGGAACTGAGTTGTGATGGATTCACTGGGGGGATGCACATGGCTTTTCCTGTGTTTTTGGAAGTCTGTGAACTTTAGGCCTCTCCTAAGATTTCTTTTTTTAATTGTTTTTTCAAGTGAAGTTTAATATCATGAGTTTTCAGAGCATTGATTTGTTGTTGGGGTGGGGTTTATTGGTTTTGGGTTGGTTTGGTTTTTTGGTTGTTTTTTTTTTGTTTGTTTGTTTGTTTTTTTTATCAGATGCTGTGCTGCTCCACACTTCCCACACAAATCTTCTGTTCCATAATTTCCATTATGGCACTTATTTGTCTCACAAGGGTTTACTCTGATATCAGGTGTGTTGATAGGTATTATCAGTATGTAATAATAAAATCAACCACATGAAACCAGCTTGACTTTTTCCTTGCTTCTGGCTATGCCCAGGTTGCAGAGTGTGACTTTGCGGTGGGGTGTTCCAGCTGTTGCTGATGGAATGGTTACACCAGTGTAGCTGCTCTCAGTGCTTCTCTTTGTTGATAGTTTTTCCTTTCAGATATGCAAAAGAGAAGTGGTTGTGAAAGGGAAAGGAGATCAGGAGAGCCTGCAGGGCTTCTTCCTGATATTGGATTAAGAACTATGTGCTGATGCTAATGAGGGTTGGGAAGTGTTGGCTTTCTCTCCAGCCATTTTATGGAAGCAGATACAGCTTCAGCTGTTCATTTAGGGTTGGGAAGCTAATTGCTTTCTTCCAGTTCTTTTGAAGCTGCCTTTTCTGAGGACTTTCATCTTGCAGTGGAGGTACTAACCCAGTTATTTTAATTCTCTGAATCAAATTACTGAACTGATATACTACTTTTACCAATGCTACTTTTACTGATACTGCTTTTCATAGGTGGCTGTGTTCAGAAAAAAGGTTTTGCTTAGGCCATTTTTTTACATGTCTGAATAAAAATAGTGTGTGTTTAGAATTTGCATTAAAAAATCAAATGCGTGTTCAGAGTATACATCAATATCCCAGCTGGAATTCATATGGAATGTATAGGCATTCAGGTACAATTCCTATGTACATCACTTTATCAGCATTTTTTCTTTGCAGTATTATTTGGGAATGTATTTGGATATCCCCCTCACCAAGCAATAACCACGCTCAAGAAGAGACAATTTTGATCAGTTAAGCTGCCTTCAGTTTTTCAAGGAACCGTTTGGAGTGAGTTCTAGACAACTGTAAACTATCAATGCCCAAAAATAAAATCTGGCAAAAAAATTAAAATCAGTGTTTTGCATACTGCTGTAGTAGTGTTGTAAGGGAGCACAAGATACTACATTTAACTCAGTGGCATTAGAAACTGGATCAAGTGCAAATACCAACTCCTTGTGCTGATTATCTGCTAACCAGGTGATGCTGAATCTTTCTCAATATCTCAAATGCTGTTAAATGTCTAAATGGCTACTGCACAAGGCTTTGCTATTAAAAAACCGAAGACTTGTTTCAACATTGCAGCCAAGAAATTAATCTTCCAGGACAAGTTTTCCAGAAGAATTATTTTGAACTACTTTCTGGGCTCAGAAATTGTACTAATACTGGAATTAATCTTCAAAAATGTACAGTGTGAATGCTTGACTTCCTAGCTGGTTAACTGGGGAAACAAGTGAGGAAGTGTAAAGTGTAAAACCCTTTAGCACAGTGCTGTGTGAAACCAGAGCTAAAGAAAAACCCTAATGTGAGTTGCCTTTATTAATGACACTTCACTATGACACAAGTTTTTAAAGCATTTTTAGAGTGCTGAGTTCATTTCTCCGTAGTGTTGGGCACTTCACAAATAATCTCTCACTCTCAGGCTTAATGACTAATTCAGAAAACAGCACTACTTTAATGGTTTTAATTGGATTTTCAAAAAATCTTTTCTGAGCTTTGTTTTAAAGCTATCCTAACATGTTCAAGGCTTTCAGAATGTTCAGCTGTCCTAGATTTCTGAAAGCACATCCCCAGTAAGTGTTCTGTGTGTTCAAAATAAATATTTGCTGTAATCAGGCATTAATTTAACTTCAAGACTGCCCTCTTAAGAACCACTGCTTCATCAGTTTGAAACTGCCCAAGAAGCACCAAAGCCATTGTCTATTTCAGAAGGCTTTAAGCTCCTGGAGGTCAGAGGTTTCCCTGCCTGAAAGCTTAACTTCTAAAACAGGAATCTTAGGCTGTCGTCATAAGCTGTGCTAGGGTGCATCTCATTGCTGTTTGAACAATGATTATTTCAAATTGCTACATCTGTGATTTAAGCAGCAATCAGCTGAAGTGTTGATTTAAAATTGGTGGTGTTTGTCATGTCTCTTGTTAATCCCTTCAGCTTCATTCTGAACCAGTTCAACGTTTCATGGCATGATGGTGCCAGGATCTTCTCAATGGATGTAAAATACCCAGGTTGAAACTGTTTGTTTTCCTGCCTTTGGCTGTTTATATGGTTATCTTCCCTTTTTCCCAAGCCAGCTTCATTTCTAATTTGTACTTCTAATCCTGCTGCTCCACCTGCCCTACCTTCCCTCGCTGGCAGATGAAGTTTTGGTGTGAAGGTCTTTGGCCCAGCACATTTCCTGGATGCTGATTTCACTGTTTAACAGGGCTTCCTACAGCTCCAAAAACCAGATTTGCTCCGAATGCAAGGCATCAATTGCAAGCAGGAAAGGAAATAAACTTTGTATCCACATAGTGCCTGTCAGGAGACAGGAGAAGTTACTGGCTTGGTTGAGCAGTGTCAAGGCTGTGGGGGTTTTTTTAATAGTGTAAATCCAATGATATATTAAACTTTGGAGAACCATCTGGCCCCGTAAATTGGGCAAACCTGTTGTTTAATACAGTCTGTATGTAAGGTAATTTGAGAGCACTGTCTTAGCAACAGCAGGGTCATAATAAAAACAAAGCATAGTGCAGTAAAAAATTGTAATTGCAGCCAGAGGTCTGATTACTTCCTCCCACGAAGGCTGGATGCCGCTCTAAGAATGTCTGTTCTGTCTTACTCTGCATTTTCTGCCTCTGCCACTACCTGCAGTATAGCTCAGCTGTGAATTAAAACCATGTTTGTTTAGAAGAGGTCATTTCTGCCCAAATTCCTGAATATTTATTTTAATCACAGAGTTAAAAACTTCTTTTCTGTCTGCAACTGTGCCTGCCAGCTTGGTTACAGAGGGGGACAGAGAGGAGCTCTTTGGGGGACCTTTGTAAAGCAGGGCCTGACTGGGGCTGTGAACTGCAGCACATGGAAACTTGCCTGGGGCAGTGCTCATTGTCTGCCTCTGCTGTGTGTGTAGGCAGCTTTAGACACTCATTCAGAATCACCCAGCTCCTTACAGAGGCAATGCTGAGCTGCAAAAATGAAAAAAAAAGTGTGTGATTCTCCTTGGGCTTAATTTGCCGGGCAAGACACCTCACTAACACCCTAAAAGAGTTCTGGTTATAAACTTCTTATATAGAAATTGGAGAGATAGCAGTAGAAAGCATGATTTATCTGTTTTAGCACTGGTTCACCCTGTGAGTCCAAAACTTTCTAAGTTGATGAGGTCTTAACTAATGGAAAAGTCTTAACTAATGAAAAAGCCTTTGAACCCTGGGCCTGGTGTCAAAATTGTAGTTGCAGTCTCCCACAAACAACATGGCTTTATTCTGAGAAGAGTTAAACCCACAAAACTTAAGAGTCCAGGTAATTTCGAGTTATTTTAGGCCCTAAGGATTCTTTCATGAATTGGCTTGGCATCTAGTCAATGGTGGCATGTAGTTTCCTGCAGGCTCTCTCTGTGTAAAGTCCTTTGCTTCTGAAATGAGTGTGAGAACACCTTACATCTCCATCCTTCATCCTTGCCTGCCTTCCCTTAAAGCTTCAAGTTTCTTTTCTCTTGGATTTAAAAGTCTTCAGTTTGTGTTTGAATAGTGAATGCAGGACACTGTATCCAGGAAAGATTATTTTAATGAAGTTATGAGCTTGAAAAAGTCTGAACTGGGAATTTCAGTGCAGTTTCATTAACTGCAGCTTTTGGCATAGGGAACAGCTGTAATCCTGGAACTGGTGCTGCACCTCTCATGTGCCTCATACTTCGTGACTTTCAAACTGTCTGTGGCATGTGCAGGCTTGGACTGACAATATGCACCTGGAGAGGGGACAACCAACTTGACCAAAAGTTTCTTTTGAAGTCTTGAAAAGTCAGGTTTATTTTTAGTCCAAACAAGCAGGCAAGAACAAGTTTCTCTTAGATTATTGATCTAGCCCATGAGGTCAGGAACATTTGAAGTCAATGAGGACTCAATTTCTCACAAAAAGGACATTAGTGTGATAAATTTCTGTAACCAATTTATATGTAATAAATGTACATCATTTAAATAGTGAATACACTAAGCTGGTAAGTTTTAATAGCAATTGTACTAAGAGATGGATTCATTAAATAGGAGGAGGAGAAGAATTTGACTTTTCTAAACAAAATACAGAAGTAATTATTAGTTAAGAGAACCTTTTCAAATTTTTTTTTCAAAAATAAAAGCAGAGCAGTAGAACAAAGAGTTAAAATAAGTCTAGAAGCAAGTGTTTTTCTATCTCTCTGAACAAATACTTGGTTCTAGCCAGATATGAACTGACAGGTTTCAATTTTGATAAAATAGTCATGGACAGTAAACATTTTATAGGAAGGGCAATATACTGCAAATCATGTTAAGATCGGTTTAAATATAGTCAGCAATGTGAATTGAATTTGTTAGAGTACAATGTTGAATGAGTTTTATAACTGCCTCTAGTAATACACCATATCTTTATGTGAAATGCTCTTCAAATTGTATTTACAGTAGAAATAACTTTTAATAGTTCCAATTTGTTCTGCATATGTTATTCATCAAAGTCATATTATATTAAGGACTTTTAAATCTCAGTACCAGGGCTTTTTTCTCTGATGCTTGAGTTTATATTGCACTGAATTACTTCGGAAGATAAAGTGATAGTAGAATTTACTGGAGAAGAATAGTCTTGTCTTGAAAATGTATACACTTGTCTCAGCAAAGGAAAGTCTGATCTGTTTATAGATACACTGATTTTGATAAGGAGATAGGAGAAATTAATACCCTTCCCACTTGAAAACCATTAGGAAGAAGTAATGTGGAAGCTAAACAGGGAAAAGGTTTAGTTGAGTTTTGTGCAGGAGTACGTAAGAGTCTGAAGGACTTGTTTTGAGTATGTAGAAAATAGCAGAAATTACTTCTGATTTCCTGGTATTTTGGCAAAACAGCAGGTTTTGATCCACTAGTTCCCTCTGCTCAGAGGCTGAGTGTGTCCTGGGAGAAGGCAGAAGACTGTGCTGTTTATGGAAGATACAATTTTGACACCAGGCCTGGATTTCCAGGGCAGAAGTCTTACAGGGATGGAATTCTGGAGGGAAGAGGCTGGGATGAGGTTCTGGCACTTCAGGGCTGCGTGCTGGGATCAGGGAGGCAGGTGGAGCTGCCTAAGCCTGTGCTCTGAGCCTGGAGGACTCAACCTGGCACTGGTCAAGAAAGGCCTTCAAGGAGAGAAGACTGTAACAATGCCCTGGCTTGCAAGTTACTGGTTAAATTATGGTGATGAAATTCTATGCTAAATTTGGCACCAGATTTTTAAAAATTAAGATAACAAACAGAACTTTTTAAACCATGAATGGCCAATATTTGTCCTTGTGCAATTTGAGTAATGGTGTTAAGAATTAACATTCTTACAGAAGAATTAATTTGTAAGGAAAACTGTACTGAACAGTTCTATTGCAAATGCAGACAGAGCCTGAATAGTACTTCCTGTGCATAAAACAAAGAGGTAGGATTGCTTAATTTTCAGAGAAAACATAACAAAACTTTACAGAGAAGATAAACTGGACAGAAGAAAACAATTTGCAGAAGGAGGCCCATCCTTATTAAAATACAACGGAAATGTCAACCACTGGAAAGCAGTGGAGCTGAAATGGATATGTAATGCTTGACAAAGAATTTTGGACGAGTTACACGAGAAGCTGGAGCTCACTACTGTGAGTGAGCTCTCACTACTACTGAAAGCCTTTCAGGTGGGCAACTGGTGTGTGCAGTCCCTGGCAGCTCTGCTCCATGGCCCCGGGAACGCTCGAGAGGCTTTTATAGGTGGTTTCCTCCTCCTCATCCCCCTCATTCTATCCGTGTGTTCTGACCTTTGGGGAGCAGCCTTTCTCTGCGGTACCGCGTCCCCTCCGGTAGGTGCATGCGGAGGGGAGCGGGTAAGAAAGACTTTCACACAACTGTACAATCCTGTTGGTTATTAAGACACTTTCCAAGCCTCGTTCTGCACGTCCTCGGAGGCTCCCCTAATCCCCGGGGCAGTTTTGCCCATGCCGGCTCCCCTGGGGATGCCGTGCGTTTCCCGGCGTGCCGGGGATGCTCCCGCGGGATGCTCCGGGCGGGGCCTGTCCTGGCCGCCGCCCCCGGCCCGGCCGCGGCCGCTGCTCCGCTCCTGGCGGCGGGCGGGCCCTGGCGGCGCCGCGACGGCACCGGAGCGGGTAAGGAGCGGCCACGGGGCGGGCAGGGAGCGGCTCTGCTTTGGGGGAGCCGGGCCACAGGAGCGGGGCATGGCGGGGCTCCGTCCGAAGTGGAATTTTCCCGGTGGTTGAGGCGCAGCCCCGAAGTTCTGGCGTGAAACGGGCCGGTGGATGGGACTCTTTTGTTTTGGTGTGAGAACATGATGCATTTAACAAAAATATTTGGCTGTTTTTCCCTTTTTTAAATTTGCCTTTATTTCCCTCTGTTTTTTTTTTCTTCTTCTTTTTCTTTCCCCTTTCCTCTTTCCTCTTTCCTCTTTCCTCTTTTTCCCCTTTCCTCTTTCCTCTTTACTCTTTCTCCTCTTTCCCCCTCTTCCTCCCCCCTTCTTTCCAAGCCGGAGTGGGGAAAGGGGATGGCTTTTCCCGGGGGTAGCCGGGGCTCTGAATGCCGGCGGAAATCGGGAGCCTTTGGGTGCCGGGCATCCTACGGGATCTCGTTCCCATGACTTTTGCCTTGTTAGGGAGGAGGCTGGGGCGAGCGAGGAGTGTTTTTATTTATTATTCGAAGTGAATTGAATTCCTGGAGCCTTTCTCATGTTTTCTGGTGGTTCGGCTGATGATGGTAAAGTATGCACGTAGGGTCATGGTGTTTGAAACCGCTGCTGCAGAAATCTCTGCCATAAATGCAGCCGGGGCGCGGGGCTTTGGGGAAACAGCCGGAGCGGATGCAGGGGATGTGCTGCACAGGGCTGGGATGGTTACGGGCTGCACTGACCATACGTACCCCTAGTGCAGACCCTGGGGATGCAGTTTCAAGGGTAGCATAAATGAGAAAAAAACAAAGTAGAAAGTATTCACTTTCTTAGTTTGGTGAGTGCTCAGCGAAGGGGGGCTTTGCAGCAAGTTTTTTTTTAAAGGTGTAGCTGTTCTGGTACTTGCGGCAAACAAGTGTGCTGAGGAAACTGCTGACTAAGCTGTTTTACGGACCCAAGCGAAAGTTACACAATTCTATGCTTCCCCAGTGTTTTTTCTGTAAGGTGGAGAAGCTCTGACTGATTTCTCTGCAAACAGGACTTAGCTTTATTTTTGGAAGAGTGGTAATGACTGACTGGGGAGGAGGGAACAGAAGTTTTGGGGCCTGAGGCTTTTAAACATGAACTGTTCATTTTGCTGTTAACTCACTTTGCCCTGCCTGGGGACTGAGACTCTTCTGTAGCTGTGAAAGAAGAAAAAGCAGTAGCTGAAGACAACACTTTGTGTTGCCTGATTTTGTGCACTGGGGGAAAATGGTGTGAGGAAAGATTAGCTGCCTTCTTGCCCCTGTGTGTGAGCAGAGGAGAACAGAGCACTGCGCTCTGTAACAGCTTGTGGCTGAGCTTAGCAGTCATTTGTACACAGGGATTGTATTTACCTGATGCTGGAGTTGTAAATCAAACCCCTGGGAAAACCTGCCCCAAGGCAGGTACGAGGTCCTTGCTTCATTCTCGGCTTTGATTGTTTTCCTTTTCCCTCGTGAATGTGTAATAAGTGTTATTTTTTATCACTTCAAAAGTTATTGGGGTTTGTAAACTTAATGGCCCCACTTGCTGATCTCTGGATAGCAAGTTAATGTAGGTTTGTAAGTTAATCTGTGTGTGGACATTAACTCCAACATGAAATGCACCCAGTCACACAGACAGAGATGCACTGTCCTGGGCAGTGTTTGTGTTTGGGTAAACAAGATCCCTCTAGTCCACCACTCCTTTTCTGCTGTTTTTGATTGGTATAAATATAAGCTGACGTCTCTTGCTTCAGAAAAGCAGGCTGCCCACGTGTCTGTCTTAAAAGGCTTTTGGAGAGGAACCCAAATGAGGCTTTTTTTGGTGCCTGTGTTACGAATTACGCTTTCTGACATGACTGTCATCAGTTGCTATTAAAAATCCTTGTATCCAAATAAACAAGGATTCAGTTGGCACACCTTCTCCTTAGTGCTGGTATCCCTGTAAGGCTTTAAGGCAGGGAGGAGTATCCCACAGCTGAGGTGAGAGCTGTTCTGTCAGGAAATGTTACTGGCAGCTGTCAGACAGTACTTTTCATGTTTAGAAGACCTCTGCAAATCTTATGTCATGGGTTATACTCCAGGAAGGTATTGCCCCGTCTTTGCTGGGCACTAAAGCATGAGGCAGTTTTAAGGGCAGATATAAAAACTGACTCAGAACCAAAACTAAATTAAAAAAAAATGGGAAACTATTAAGTTGTTCAGTGAATTTGTTAAACACAGTATTTCTGTTAGCTTCCCTACCTTTTATTACTCACTCTGAGATTAGTGGCAAGAGTTTGGAAATGTTCTTGGGCTGTATATTCTTTGTGGCATTCCATCCCTCCCTTCCCTTGGACACTGCAAACACCAGCAGAGGACCAGGCTTAAACTTCTTTCTGACCACGGCCAGCTTAATATTTTGATATGTGATCTGTGTGCCAAAGTACTCAGGCTTTTTTGGTTTTTTTAGTTTTGTTCTTTTTTAATCCAGAGAGCTGCTTAATCCTAAAAAAAAAAAAAAAAAAGGCTATTGCTATTACAGAAGTGGGACAGGCACCCATAACTGCATTTCTGCTGCTTCTTAGCCCATTATAAATCTCTGGCTCTGCCCAGGGGAAGAAGAGAGGGAGAGGTTTGGGATGTTGAAGTGCTTGCCAGAGCCCTGTGCAGGGCTGCCGTGACCAGTGCACTTCTGTGGGATGTGCGTGCCTTCCTAATAATAACATCTTTCCTAAACACAGTTAAAAATTGCTTCAGTAGATGCAGCAACATTCCATTAACTTTGTGACCTGCAGAAGTACTGCAAATAAAAATAGATTTATTTTCCTGTCTCTTCTAGGCCAGAGCATTTTTTTTTTATTAAAAGAACCCAGCAAACCTTCTGTACAGTAAAATGTCAGCTGGTATCAATAAACAGTTTACATGAATCCCTGCTGTCCCTTGGCTCTCCAAAATCTGCCTGTGGAGTGTAAGTTCTGCCATCACTGTGGTGATGCTGAAGAGGAGTGTGATCCAGAGGATGAAGCAGGACTAGCCCAGGGCACTGAATGCGCGTGGGTCCTGTGGGGAGGAACACACGTGTGCACAGTGAAGTGAGTTAAATATGATTTGCCTGTCCTATCTGTGCAGATAATGGGAAGAAATTAAGTGCAACAGCACCGATCAAAAACCAACCTCCAGCTAAAAAACATTTGAGAGTCACAGGTTTGCAGTGAGCACTTTGTAACATTAAAAAAACACAATACAGAGCTACGTGCCACTGTTTTGCTTTGGGAAGATGCAATCATGTCTTGCATCACACCTTGCAGTCACCTCTTGCACACAAGTGATGAGTCTTAGAAGGCACTGTGAGATACAGAAAGGAAGAGAATAAGAACACTGAGTAGTTAATATTGATTTAATCAGGCTTCTTGTTATTTCTTCTAGGAAAAATGACCTTTCTCCTGTTAAAGATGTTCACTAAAACATAAAGAACCATTTTGTGGTTCTCAGGATTTAACCCAGTTCTAATTTGAGCTAGTAAAAGTGTTCCTACTGTCTTTGATAGCAGACTGTGTCTTCCTGAGGGTTTTCATGGCCATCCCCTTTGCCAGAAAATGGGGCACGAGCAGGGATCCACCTGCCCTGCCTTTATTCCCAGCCTGGAGCCCAAAGATGCACAGAACCAAGGGCCACCAGACACGTGTTAGTGAGACCTGGGGCAGTGTGTCACCTTCTGAGATGGGGAATCTGCCCAGTAAACAGGGAAATGCTGGATATCCAGGGTGGAACACTGCTGGGTGTCATCTGTAGGAACTGACTGAGAATTTAGAACTGATGTACCCAAGAAAGATGCTCAGACTTGTGTTGAGTACTGCTGTTTGCTGTTCTTACAATATGCCAGAGGTAAATGTGGTTTTTATCACTTTGGTTGCATTAAAAGGAAAACCAGACAGGTTCTAAGTGTACCCATCTACAGCTCTTGTATGCCAGGATAATGCAGGGTTCATGGTGTGATGTAAGATGTTATTTCATCTTCCTGAAACAAAATAGTTACATGTAGCTGTGGATCGGGAAAACTGGTTTTTATGTTGGAAAGTACTTGTTGCAAGCCTGTGATCCTTGGAGGCTGATTTTTGCCTGACTTCTTTCTCCATGCTGTTGTTTTCACTCACTGGTTCATGTGTTCTGTAAGGAATCTGTACATGGGCTGAGTCACAGCAGACAGTGCAGGACTTCATAGCTCCCCTCAGGTGAGAGAGGTGGCCTGTGGGGTAAGAAGACCCACAGTTGTTTTTTGCAGCTCCAGGTCTCCATTCCAGTATCTTTCCCAAAGACATTTAAATTGTATCTCTATTTAAAAAAAATAAAATTATTATTATTTTTAGTTTATTGTATTTAGTTTATGTGATCCCAATCTGAAAGTTATGTTCCTGATAACAAGCTCTGCAAAAATCCTTGAGAGGATTGGTGATGCAGATCCCAGGTGGCTGCGTGGCCGTGATCTGTAAAAATCTCTCGTTCCTGTAGGAAATACCTTTGGTTTGTCTCCATAAAATCATACAGACACTTCCAGTAAAATGTCTCTGGGCTTTTCTGCCTTGATTCCTATTCTCCACTAAGAAAACAGTGAAGGACAAAGCTGATGTGACTCAGCCATGGTGATGTGCCTGCTGGAGCGGGGTGAGGGAGGGTGTGGGAATCGTAGCTCACTGTGCATGGGAAGAGTGGTTGAAGCTGATGGTGTTACACACAAGACCAGTCATGCATGATGTTTTGTTGTCTTTTCGAAGCAGCTTTGGAATGACTTCACATCTGAGTGTTAGGGAAGGTCTCCCAGAATGGATCTGGGCATGAAAAGGAGTTTTTTACAGTGTGTAACAGCTGAGGTCTGAGTGATTATTCACGGCAAAGATGGGAATTGTTTTGAGTAGCTGTGCTAAATTTTCACATTAAGTGCAAGATCCCCACCATCCAACCTCCTCCAGTTGTCAGCCAGAAGAGCTACTTCTTTGGGGAGGATCCACTTCAGCCGCAGCTGAGCAGGCTTGAACAGTTACCAGAGATGAGAATCCGGCTGCTTTTCTTTCATTTTCCATTGGGGAGCTTCCCATAGGTTTTTTCTCCTGTGTGAATCTCATATCAGCTCACAGCCTTTCAGGCTGTGACTCTGAGAAGCAGAGGAGCTGGAATTTCCAGTGCCTGTAGGATCCTGGCTGGATTCCAGATGCTGTCCTGGTGTGCAGGGCCCAGCAGCGCTGTCACCATCAATCCCTGACCCCGCCATGGGGAGCCCCCACACCCCAAACCCTGTGGCATCATCCTCTGCCCAACCCTTTTCCCTACCAAGGAAAGCGTTGTCTCTGCTTGGGAATTGGGATGGGTTGTGCTGATGCCCTTAAAAATGTCAGTTTTCCCAAGCTGGTGCCTGCAAATGCCAACCACCTGATCTGTAACCCCTCCTGTGACTGAGGCAGGAACGAGCAACAGCCAGAGGTGCTTGCAAGAGCTGGGCCTGCCTTTGCTCTGGGGATGTGCACAATGTCAAAAGCTGAAAGCTTTAATGCTTCCAGCTCTTGGGGCCAAGAGTAAGGAATTCCAAATTAAACAGATTAGCTGCAAGCTCTGAACTTCTCCCAGCTGTGCCTATGCACCAGAGAGTGAGCAATGTAAATAAGAGGTCACGTTGCACTTTGATGTATTTTTGACTATTACACCAGTTCCTTATTTTCTAAAATGAGTAATGCAGTGGGAGGCTTAATTCATATCCCAAATACAAGAAAAGGCCAAGAAATTCCTATTTCCCATCAGTGGTGACTTTTGCTTATGTTTATTTCAGAAGTATAGACTGGATAATTTTTTTATGTGTATCTAGGATAGAAAAAGCAGAGTTAAATAGAAGTGCAGCCACATGTAGTATCAAAGTAAAATTTGAGGCAAATCATCCTAAATCAAGCAGTATTTTATGTAGAAGTTGTGCTTCAAGTTTGTTTTTGTTTTTGCAGAGTTAAGTAATAACCAAAGCAGTGACACAAAGAATATGGCTGTAAAACACAGAGATAAATCTGCCATGTTGTACTTGGGTATCACAAGGGCTTAGAAACATTTAGGGTGTTTTATATGCCATATGTGCTTTATTGCTTAAACTGCAGAGGATTTGTCTTTCCCTGTGAGACTATTGCACCCTATGGCAAAATGCTTGGAGAATTGTCTGGGTGTTTGTTGAACAGCAGCTCATATGCTGTGGTTATGGGACAGCTTCACCACAGTGTGCACAGCTTTGCATTAAATTTCTGTATGGCCTATATGCAACAGGCAACCTTGCTCCTGGAAATAAAATTGACGTGCAGCTGTGCATGGGGTCCATAGTTTTTCTGGAAGGGTGGAAATAAAATGACCAGGCACTGTCCACAAACAGAGCAGCAGCTCATGTGAAGAGCTCAGCTTATTTGGAAGGGATTATTTAACTCTTTTGTCACACTGTGTGTAGATAAATCTGGGGTTTTTTTTTTTGAGCTTGCAGCAAGTAATGAGGCTGGTGTTTACCCAATGAAAACCCACTGAACAAGTGGCACACATAAGGTATGTGCTTGGCTGTTGCAGAGAGAATTTGTTCAGAGTATGTGTAGCTTAACAGTTCTGGAGCTGCTATGGCCTCTGGAGTAGAGAGGCAGTAAGGAATGTGTTTATGGGATTATGCTTTTCTGTGTGTGAGTACTGTCCACTAAACACTGCATTTACTTGCTTGATGCTTTGCAGAAGGGAGGTGTTTCCCTGACATTCCTCATTAGCTGACCCCATGCTCCTCCAATATTTTAAAAGAGATTTGTGTTTGAACAGAAGGGGATGTGCTTGAGGGGTTTAATTGGTGCCAGATTTTCGGGAAGACCCCTGGGAGTGAGCTGTGCAGGGGTCCAGCCGTGCCCTGTGCAGGTTCAGTGCTGCTGCTGTGAAGGAGGTGACAGAAGGCCGTGCTGTCAGCGTGGTGGGGACATTGCTGATGACATGGCAGCATCCTCAGCTTGCTGAGGACCCAGGTGTGTCTGGATTAAAGTGCCAAAGCCAATACCTTGAGTTGCACCTTAGAGTGAGTAGGGAGTTACTGTTAGTGTGCAGTGTGGGAAGATGTAACAACATCCCCCAGCAAGGCACAAAAATTGAGCCATATTTTTGCTGCAGATTTGATCTGGGATTTCTGAAGCAACAAAGGACCCAGTGATAGCTACAGCCTATGAAATCTGTCAATAATAGGATAGGATTTCTCTTCCTTCCATCCTCGAGGTATTAAAATGAAGAAATTAAGCTGCAACGACTGTTCATTGAATGCTGAGGGACTGTGTTAATCTGATAAATGGGAAGATTGTTTTCAGGCAGAAGAGGATGAATTGAAATGAGATGCAACTTTTGGGTTTACTGGAATTAATGCACCTAGGATCCACTGTTATTTCAGCCAGCAGCTTTTTATTGGCAGTTCCAATATTATAAAAATGGTATTTCCTGCCTCATATCTGAACAAGATACCACACGTGCTTGTAATTTAAATGTTAAGGGCCACATAACATGTGTGCGATCAGTGGTATCTTGTATCATTTTCCTTTTACCCAAAGCATTTGAGTTACATTTATATGGGTCCCGTGGGGGACCTTTGCCTTTTGGAGGCAAAACACATCCATCCTGAAGCCTGAATTTTATTCCAGTTTAGAGGAAGAATGTCCCAGTTGATAAGAAGGAATGTGGAGCACAGTTTAGGACAAAATAGAACTTGAGACCATTTCTTTATTGCATTGTGTAGATGTTAAAGAATCAGAGAATAAGTGATGTAAAGCAGCATAATACTGATTTTATTTTAAAATACTAGATGAGTGGTGCTGTCCTTAACACACAGGAGGGTGCATTTCCTTTTATTAGCATGACATTATCCAATCAGCTTGAAAAAATCCATTTGGATTTTTTCCCTCCATTCCTAGTAGTTGTTTTTGGAGATCAGTGAGCAACAGTAGTGGAAACACTATCTATTTCAACCCTTTCTGCATGTGTGTTTTTGTTATCATCAGCGTCTTTTTTTCTTTTAAAAAACTCCCACGTAAGTGCAACAGCAATAAGGGGTGAAAGCTGCAGCATCTGACAGGTACACAGAGGGTATTGTGACTGCAGAGGAAAGTGTTTTTTTCTACTTTTCCCACTTTTTTTTTCCATCTGGGAGAATGGTTTTCTTCATTGACACTTACTGACTGAAGGTAAATATCTGGCAGGTGGAATTCAAGCAACTTTTTGTTTTGTAATGGGAAAAAAATCTGCCAAATAATCTGCAACATCACATTTTAAAATGGGAACAGTAACAGATGTAGGGAAAAAAAAACCCCAAGCATCTGGGAATAATGAAGGAAGCTGAAAAACTCCCTTTCTAACAAGAAAGGGAAACAGTCTGCAAATGTGTTCTTTACTGCAAACACACGATTTTATGATTTCTTTTCCATTGGTGCATCTCAGAGTTGTGTGATTTGCCCCTTGAGCATGGCTGTGGTCACACTGGAGGGTTGGCATCATCCCCAGAGCCCCTCCACAGAGAAAGGCTTCTCTCCCATCCACAGCATGTTTTTTTCTCTCTCTGGCCATCTCTTATCTCTTGTAAATGCCAGAAGAGTTTTTAATGGCAGCCTTTGAGGCTGTTTCCTTATGTTCTCTTGTCTGCCAGGCTGCCCCAGTGTCCCAGCTGTTCCAGGAAAAAGCCACTCCCCGAGTTAGCATCACATTAGCTGCTCTTAACAAGTGAGGCTTTGAAAAAAGGGCTGAAAACTTTGAAACTTCAGCTCTAGAAATATTTAATGCTGAAAGAACCAGGGTGGCAACCAGAGGGAGAGGAGGAGAAGGGTGTGATATGGGAGGAAAAAATGATGACCAAGTCAGAGACCGAATAGCTGTGATTTTTCTTTCCACTGCTGCACTTTATGATGAAGTGATTGTGTGGGTGAAGGATACACTGGTAGTTGTGTGTGCCTGAGCTATGACAGTAATTTGTACTTGTTTGCTCCTTTTCTCTCTCTCTCTTTCTGTAAGTGGTGATTAGAGTGCTTATAAAATAACTAGCATAGTGCAAATATTTTTCTGAACAAAAAGGTCGAGAGTTCAAAAACTAATGAAGGACCAGAGTCCTCCGCCGTTGAGAGCTCTCATTGCTCAGCCTCAGAGTAAGCAGACTTTGCCATGGTTCATGACACTTTCTTACCAGCTACAAACTGCCCCAGAAATAATGGAGAAATGGTAGAAATAAAGACTTGTAGCACAAGATTTCATTTGGCTGAACTGTGGCATCTCTAGAAGTGAACTGTTCTCTGAATGTTACAGATAAAGAATGGCTTTTATGGTTATGTGATTCTGTAGCTCTGTGCAATTAAACAGCCTGACTGTGGCTGCCTGTGCATGAAGGGCAGTAGCTCTAAGTCATCATTAGCTGACCTTAATTAACGGAGTAATGTACATGCAGGTGGTTTTTGTCTACGTGAACTCCGCCTTCCTTGTGCTTTCAGGCAAACGTGAATGTGTTGTGACAGAACAAGAGTAACTTTCTATCAAATGAGCGATGCTTACATGTGCCCCGTGGTGTTCCATTGTAGTCGATTCCTCCTCAGGGCCCTGGCAATTTTTTGCTTGCTCCCTCATCAGGCAGGAGCAGTGGTGAGGAAAAACTTTGGGGACAACATGCCCTGCGTGAGGATGCAATGAGCATTTGAATTTCAGCACACAATTTAAAACCACGAAGGCAAGATTAATGATTCACTGGTTACAGTCCTGCTCTTAGGACATCCAGCTGAGCCCTTTACCAAAGACACTTTGTTTGATGAAGTGTAGTTTATTAATTGGTTTAAAGACCTGTCCTTTTTCCAGGCCACCAGCCAATTCAGTGCTTGGCAGATGTGAGTGTTGTTACTTGGCCTTGACTTGCGTTTCATCAGCGTTTTGTCTGCGGTGGAGGCTTGCAGTCTACTCTTCAGCAGGAATGCACTGCTCATCCTTAGGGCTAATTTCTTGTTTATAAGTTTAATGCCTTTCCAGTGCTTCCTTAGAACATGCCCAGTCTCCAAGAGCGTAAGCCTGGGTTGAAGGAACTGATGTAAAGAGATTCCAGCCCAGGCCTGGCAGGCATCCAGGTTTCTGCCCTGATGGCAGAATCATGTGTACCTTTGCCATCAGCACTGAGTTGCTGCAGCTTTTCATCAAAAAAATAATCCCCCCTCTCCCTCCTGACTCTATTTTTGGAAACAGCTACACCATTCTTAGTAAAATGCTATTTTTTTCATGGGGGAAGGAGGGGAAACCATACCCGCAGCAGATGCCCAGTATGGAAAATCTCTGTCCATATTCCAAATGATGCATAAGCTGTATAGTATTATGTTGTATAGTACGAAGCTGAAAGTATTATTCAGGCAGTCCTGTGCTGCTGTGGGGCATTCTGCTCTCTCTGATTGAGAGGCTCTGTACATCAGATGATCTGAACAGCTCATAGGGCTTAGAACTCTCTTCAGTCCTCAACCTGGGAGAGCAGTGGGGATTCACAGGCACTGTGTTCCTACACAGCTGTCTCAGATTCTTCACGTAAAGCAAAGTACACTGGATTTGTGAACTGTTTGCAAATTTGAGCTTTGTGTGGTTTGAGTTTGATTTGAATCATGTTTGTTGTTTCTTCATAGATGGCTTGCGGGTGATGCATGTGTGAGTGCCTCAAGTTTCTCCTACAAGATGTGTTCCCCAAATCCAGCAAACTGGGTCACCTTCGATGACGAGCCTGTCTTCCAGTCACCTCAGAAATTGGTTGACACTCAGAGTAGTTGCAAACCAAATGGCCTTAAGCTCAACCTGTCCAGTGTTCATGAGTCTTCAAGCAGGCCATCATCTACAGGCAGCACTCCGCTCTCATCTCCTGTAGTTGATTTCTACCTGAGTCCTGGACCCCCAAGCAACTCTCCACTTACTACACCTACCAGAGACTACCCGGGAAACCCATGCATTCCGAAGTCTGGGATTCACATGCTTTATCCCATCCCTGAATGGCCATCAAATGTTAACCCTCCGTCCCCTGGGATTTGCCCATCCCTAGCCTCACAGAAATCGAGCAGCCTTCCTTTGACCCCCTCACCTAATGACCATCCAGGTAAGACTTTGGTCTCCAAATCAGCAGATGAAGGAAGCCCTAACCCACCAGGAAGCTGTGAGGAGCTGGCTCCAGGACACTTCCCGTACTTCCACAGTGACTGTGCTTTTTCCAGTCCGTTCTGGAAGGAAGGCTGCTCCCTCAGCATGTCACCAGCTAATGTTAGCACACACAGGAAGGACAAAATGCTTGACAGGAGCGGGTGTCATCCTAGAGACAAAGAAACTTGTCATGATCAGAAAAGCCTTAATCAGGGCTCCTTCAGTTATATCTGTGAGAGGCTTGAACACCTACAAGCTGACAGCTGTGAGGCCATGGAAAGCCCAGCCATCTCCAGCACCCATGTGTGGCACAAGCTCTCCCCCACCATCCCACGCAGCCTTTTCAGGAGCCGGAAATCAGATGGATGGCCCTTCATGCTGAGGATTCCTGAAAAGAAGAACATGATGTCTTCTCGGCAGTGGGGCCCTATTTACCTGAGCGTCCTGGCTGGAGGGGTGTTGCAGATGTATTATGAAAAGGGCCTGGAAAAGCCTTTCAAGGAGTTCCAGCTGCAGCCACAGTGCAAGCTGTCCGAACCCAAACTGGAGAACTACAACGTCTCAGGAAAAATCCACACAGTGAAGATTGAGTGTGTGTCTTACACGGAGAAGAGGAGGTACCATCCTAAAGTAGAGGTGATCCATGAGCCAGAGGTGGAGCAGATGTTAAAGCTGGGCACCACGGATTATAACGACTTCACCGATTTCCTTGTGACAGTCGAGGAGGAGCTCATGAAACTCCCTACTGTTTCCAGACAAAAGAGGAACTACGAAGAGCAAGAAATGACTCTGGAAATAGTGGATAACTTTTGGGGGAAAGTCACTAAAGCAGAAGGAAAACTTGTAGAAAGTGCGGTCATCACACACATTTACTGCCTGTGTTTTGTGAATGGCGGTGCTGAGTGTTTTCTAACCCTGAATGACCTGGAGCTCCAGAAGAGGGACGAGCGCTACTTCGAGAAGGAGCAGGAGAGGAAGTGGATTGATATTCTCGACTGCCATTTCCATAACTGTGTCAAAGTGCAGGAATTTGAGCAATCGCGGATTATTAAGTTTACACCCCCAGATGCCTGCAGGCTGGAACTGATGCGTTTCAGGACATGCTACAATGGGCAAGACCTTCCCTTTTCTGTGAAGGCTGCAGTGGTGGTTCAGGGGGCATACATTGAACTTCAGGCTTTCATAAACATGTCTTCAGCTGCTCAGACCCCGACACGTTTACCCTCTGTGAAATACTGTGAAAATGTTATGATACGCTTTCCTGTTCCCACACAGTGGATCAAAGCACTTTGGACCATGAACCTCCAAAGGCAGAAGTCCCTAAAAGCGAAAATGAATAGGAGAGCGTGCCTTGGGGCTTTGCACGAGGTTGAATCTGATCCCATAATCCAAGTCTCGGTTGGAACAGCAAAATACGAGAGTGCCTACAGGGCCGTGGTGTGGAAGATTGACAGGCTTCCAGATAAAAATTCAAGTAAATAATCTGTGCTATAGAGTGATGGGCTTGGGTGTGTGTCTTCACTGGGTTTGTGCTTGTGTACTTCCATCAGCTGTTGTGGTTTGGGTTTTTATCTGCGGATGCTGTTGGTAGAAGCTGAAGTAACCCTTTAGGAAAAAGAGAATACAGCCTTATCAATTTTTTTAAACCATGTTTTCCTAATTTATTTGATGGAGGCAGATGTACTGTCAGTCATTGCAAGTGTGCAGTGTCATGGCAGTGGAGCTGATCATTCTGAGTAAACCTCAAATCTGTATTAGTAAAGCTGAGGGAAGGGTTTATGCTTTATGGGATGGGAAGCAGAAGTTGGTTGGTAAAATTATTTATTCACCCAACATCACACAGCTAGTAGAAAATATCACTGTAATATAATAATATATTATATAAAATATAATATAATATAATATAATATAATATAATATAATATAATATAATATAATATAATATAATCACTGCTGGATCTTGGCTTTCTAGCATCATTTAAGGTAGGTATGATACAGAACTAGAAGGTGCTATGGTTAAATTTGCTGTATGAAGGCAACAGCAGACTGGTTTCTATTACCTCTTTCATGGGTTTGTTCATTCATGGCAATAACTGGACCTGCAAAAAATGTCTCCCACTTTATTCCTGGTTCTTTCTGGTGGTGGTACCTTGCTGAAAACTTGTAGCAGTAAAAGCAGCTACATTTTTAATTCCACACATGAAAGTAGTTAATTTGCCTTAATTTAAAGGAGAAAATATGACTTTTTGAAGAAGAAAAATATAAATATTTGGGTTCAAAATTCCAATTTTTAGTCATGTTACCAGTACCTTTCTAAAGACATAGTACTAAAGGCATAACAATTCTTGAGGAATACAGTATCCTGCTTCAAGTTCTGTAGAGTGAAGGCATTTCATCCTTTGCTTGATCCTTTGCATTATGTGTACCTGAGGCTTTGGGGATCTGTGTAAGACACAGGAACCTCTTAAAGCATTTTAATGTAAAATATACTTTTTAAATATACTTTTATGAAAGGGAGTAAGTGTATGTTACTAACATATGGACTGTCCTAGTCTTGTAGTATCCTGTCTGGGCTAACTGCCTCTTTAAAATGTCCAGAAAAGATTTTATCTTTTTAAGTCCTGGTTTCAGGTATTCTACTACTAAGCCAGGACTGGTGGTGAGGGAAGAGCAATGACAGAGAGAGGGAAGATAAGGACATGGGCTGGGGAGACTGGAAAATAGACAGGGAGGGCAGAGGAGCTGATGGAGAGATGTAGGAGAACTAGAAGGCAGCAGAAGATTCTTCAGGTCTTCAAAATCCTTGTCCTGTGCTCCAGGTTTCAGAGATTTGCACAGTGCTGCTGTGACCTGTGTGCTTTCCCAAGGCTTACAGGACTGTTTGGGTAGCTTTTAGTATTTTTTGCTGCTTATTGTAGGTTTGCTTCTGTAAAATCAAGTCAGCAGTTTAGGCAATTTTAAAGAAGATTAGAAGTCTTTCAAATTCCCTGCAGTTCTTTCACCTGAAGATTTGATGTGCACAATTAACTTCAGATTTAAGTTATTTGAAAGGAAGAACTGGTTTTTCTTGAGGCATTCCATAGATTTACATTATTTTCTACCAGTAGTTTAAACTTTTGACACTTGAATAATTCTACTAGCTGAGATCTGCAGAATCATTTGTCTCTGTGAAATGTTCATGCATTTGAAAAAACATTTTGGTAATAATACTGCCCAGTCAAATTTTAAACCTCATTATCAAGTGCTCTGTACACAGTTAAGAGTTTAAAAATAGAGTTGTCCCAAGGCATGCCAAAAGTCTGGAGACAGTCAAACTAATAGAAATATGTAAACTTTCATAATGTGTTTACCACAGGCAGAAAAATATGCTGAGGATTTTGCTTTCAAAAAGCCTTTGTCCAAGGCTTCTTAAAAAAAATAAATAAAAAAGGAAGGGAGAAGGAAAGGTTGCCTACAGTTATATTGTGGCTCCATTTATAGACATTGAAATGTTAATATCCACTGGATTCTGCTAAAGTGTTTTCTTGGAAAAGTGCTGGCCAACTGAAGTAGGAGCTGCAAGAAACACCAGACTTTTAAAAGCTGCCTGTGTCTATTCAGATATATAGATGTTGAGTCAGGAGTCAGAATTTTAGCATTATTTTAAAAAAAAAAGAAAAGAAAGCAAAAAAGCAATAGATTTTGAAGGGCTGATCCAGTGAAATTTCTGCAAATTGAGTCTTATGTTTGTGAAATTGGGGCTTTGTGTAAGAAAACGCAGAACATGTTACGATTTTAGCACAGTACTGGGGCCAGACTTTGCAGTGGAGAAGCTGTGTCAGCTGCTTCCCAGGGAGTTCCAGGGAGCAGGAGAGAGACTGAACTGCAAAGCACTGTACTTTAATCACTTGCTGCGTAAATTTGAGCCCTGTGATGTTTCCTGCTAGGACACCTCCATCCTTGAGCCACTGCAAAGCAGGAGTTCTTCAGCTGATTATTTCTTCTTTCATTCTGCATCGTGGGGCCACACTGAGAAAGCAGGGACTAAACAACACAGCAAACTGGAGCTTGAGGAGGTTGTGGCTGCTGGCAGCCTTGTTACTGCCTTTAGCATCTGTGCATGGACTCTGCTGTGGGAAGTGATGTGGTTCCCAGGAGCCACCAGGTGCTGCTTATTTTCTAAACTGCCTAGGTGGAAACTCAAAGCCATGACTTTGCTCCATCCCTGCCCAGTCACCTCCTTCAGGCACTGGCACGACTGTGAACTGGTGCTTGGTGCTGGCACTGCCCCACTCCTCCATTTCCTATGCACTTCTCCCAGCAGATTGGATAAATGTACCCGTTTAGACATAGCTGCAGGAGTTATTAATTTCTAACAACCCTCATGTCAATTTATTCTTAATAATGGTTTATGTTTTCATGTTCAAAATAAGTGTTAGAACTGGACCTATTTTGGCAAAACTATAATTATTACAGAACTGAGATAACCAGTACCTTATTTTGGCTTAAAATGCTTTGCTTCATGAGCCTTTCTCAGATCAAGGCTGCTTGAATGCTACTTACACAGGTGAGAAAGGGCTAAACAGTGTTAATAAGTGCAAAGTTAGATTATTAATTGCTTTTGAAATGCTATACAAATGCTAAATGATATTTGGAATCTAGTTTCATAGTTTTACTCATCTTTTGTTTGTTTTGGCTTTTTTGTTGGTATTCTTTGGAGACAGAGAGCAAGAATTTGAAATGCTTTTAGGAAACAAGAGCCAGATTTTTAGATTAGGGCAGACAAAAATCTCCCAGTTCACAGAAGTCTTAACACGTTGCATAGGCATAGGGTTTCTGTCTCATAAGTTAGATAGTAAAAGCTCAGTAATCTCTCCCAATTATCTGGTTGCCTGGAGTGGTTTGATTCCATTGGTCCAAGTGGTCATGTCTCCACAGGACCTGATGGGCCACATTTTGGATAGCTGGGCTTGAATATATCATCTTGAATATGCCAGGGCTCTGAATATATCACCTTAGCACACTGTGTCTGCTCCAACCCACCTGTCTTTCCACAGCACCACCTTTTGTCTCCTCCTGGCCAACACCTGCCTTTTCCAGCATTACAGTTTCTTCTGCAAAAGGATCTTCTACACACAGCCTCTCTTTCTTCTTCTAACTCCAGTGTAACACAAGGCCTGGGAAGCAGTGGTCTCATGGAGCAGAGATGACAAGAACTGCTCAGTTCTAGGTGAAAACTAGGGGGATGTTCACAGTCTTCCAAAATTCTGGTCACCTGACAAAGCTGATGGGAAGAAGTTGCTCTACACTCCTAGCAGAGCCCAGCAGTGGCAGAACTCCACAGGTGAATGGGTGAGTACCTCCCTCTGACATTGGTGTTGGTACAAGAGATGGGCTGGGGGGAACTCTGTGTTTTAGGAACAAGCAAACAGGTCCAATGGAAGCTGCTCCAGAGGACCCAAGGCAGTATCCTGATCCAAATCCCAAACCTGTTGTCTCGCCTTTGCAGGTTACAACCTAAGGAAAAGGAAGCACCCCAGAATTCACTGCATCCCAACACCAAGACAACCTCATGGCTGTAGGTCAGCTGGAATATAAACCCAGAGGTTTCTTTGAGGGCTGCATGGTCCAGAATCACACCTATACTATGCCTAGCAGGGAAACCCTCAGTAACAGGCCAAAAGATATGGCCCATCTATGCCTGGACTCAGGTGGACATCTGTAATCCAACATCCACCATCCAATATCTGCCCAGGAAAATTTCAAGCAGTGATTATTTCTGGATTCCATTTCTCAGAAGACAAAATAATTCTTCAGACAATTCCCATTGCTATTTTTTTCTTCATAGGCCTCCCCCCCAAAAAACACCCCAGGAAGATGCTTAATTTGATCTCCAAAAGCCCTCAGATATATGCCAGTTGCCTTCTACCACAAAGAACTACAAGCAACAAACCCTTTTTCCCCTCAGATCCTTGATTAACCACAGCCCCAGAGGCAGAGAGTGCCACTTCCCTGGCAAAGACATGCCATGCCATCTTGGGACTGCAATTCCTGCTGTCCTCCCCAGGATGCCTCACTTGTGGCTGACACGGTGCAGTCAGTGCAGCCCAACCCAGCAAACAGCACAAAGACCAAGCAATTTTGCTGCCAGGCTGCATCCTGGTACCACCATGAGAGAGAAGAGCAGACCCTGGGAGCCAAAAGGAGCACAGTTCAAATGGGATGACATCTTGCAGTGTGGCTCTGGAAGAGGATAGTCCTTGTGGTGTCCTGTTGCAGGGATATGGAGGATTCAAGGATGGAGAGGCCCATATCATGTCAAGCAGTCTGGAAGAGGGACTGTGGACCAAGAGAGTGTTAGTGCAGGAGAAATGGGCTTGGACACAGCAAGAGGTGACCAGCAGTACAGCATGGACAAGGCTCACATCACAGAGGTGCAGAGAGCTGCCTGCCCTGGGGTACATGAGTGATGAAACACCATCTCCTCCTCACACTTGTTCTGCGCTCCAGCTTCATTCTCAAAATGTTGGCAGGTGGCTGTAATCCTTGTTTCTGACTTTGTTCTCTCCTCTATTTCCATAATAAAATCCCTGATGTTGCAGTTTTACTGGTCTCTGTGTTTTGTGTTACTGTCCTGAGACTTCAGCCACGTGCTGCATGCCCCTGGCATGGCACTCCTTGCAAACTGGGGATCTCTGTGCTCCAGTGCCTTGCAGGACTCTCTCCTGAGGTGTGCCCAGAGGTGTGTGTAATGTTACAGGGAAAACCTGCAGCACAGACAGGCACCCAGCCCAAGGCTCCTAGGAGCAATGGAGATGCAGCTTTTTTATTTATTTTTGCCTTACAAAATGCCTGTGAGCCTGTGGTTGTGGAATATTACCACGATTTTTCCCATGGGATGGATAAAGCTCAGTTTATTTTAACTCCATCTTCAATATTTCCTTCAATCTGATACAAAATTGATTCCTGTCACTGGAGGAAGCCAGTGCATAAAGAATGGGACATTTTTTCCTGAACTTCAAGATTCTATTCAGTGTAATGGATGAAAACCAAATATACACTGCCAGGCTTGCCTTTGACAAAATACAGGCAATCCTTTCTCTTCTTTTACTTTTTTTCCCCTCCTGCCTGCAGCCAAAGCATAGTTAGTTGTCTATGCTGATGATTGAAATCCTGGAGAGAAGGAGAAATGCAGAATTGCTACGTTTTGCCCTGAAGAATTTTGAGAGGATTCTTTTCATTATATTAAATTGCATTATCCTGCTTTCACACACAGAGTGAGTCTGCTGACTCCAGTTGCTTTGGGAAGCAGGCTTTCACCTTGGTGTTCCTGTGTGCCATCAGAAGTGCTTGTCCTTATCATTGCCACATGTATGAAATGCTAAAGCAAGTGATCCTTAGGATCATCCCTGGGATGATTAAAGTAATTCAGAATACACAAATCCTTCATGACTCTGCTTTATAACATCACAGTTATTTTAGCAATACTCTTTTTTTTTGGAAGAAATGGAGTATGTTCTTTTCCAAGCTAGATTGGGAGTCCAGGTAGCCTTTATCCTGGCAGGTGGGATGTATCTTGTTTGAACAGCAGTCTGAGCTGCACCTTTATCTTCCTGCTGTGGACGTACTGTAATAAATGATGGTGCACAAGACAGCTGTAGTACTTGAAATAAGCACTGCAGTAAAATTTCTACAGCAGAGAGCTCTCGAAAGGAGGTTATTGGACACAGGGCAGCATCTCTGCCTTGGCTACACTGGGACCTTCTAGTTTTTATTTTTTTATGAGAGGCATTTTTAAGGGAAAACTGAGATTCCATCAAATAGTTTGAATTTAGCAACAAAGCCCTATGTTTGTAATATTCTCTCAATGAGGAGCTGAAAGGATCTGGTAAATCTTATGTAAATTAATTTGTAAAATTGCAATGACTGTGAAAAGTCTGCTGGAGCAGACAAAAAATATAAATAAGGGGCCACCCCATACCCAAGTAGCAAAAGATTATAGACAGAATAATCTTATATTGCAACAACAGCTCTGTGTTTATAAAAGGTAAAGCTGTGCTTCCTTGCTAGGAGATGAACCTAAACAAAGAACAGATAATTCACTAATGGTGTGGTGGTTTTCTTTTTCTTTTCTAAGGTTTGGATCATCCACACAGCCTGTCTTACAAACTGGAACTTGGATCAGACCAGGAGATCCCATCTGACTGGTATCCATTTGCTACTGTCCAGTTTGTTGTTCATGATACCTGTGCCTCAGGAACAGAAGTGAAGTCCCTGGGCATAGAGAGTGATCTGCAGCCCCAGAAACACATGGTTCAGAAAGCTTTTTACAATTGCCAGGTATTCTCAGGGTTCTGCTTTCCATGTTTTCCTCCTCTTCTTCCTCCCTGCTCCCCCATACAGTATTTGGAAAGCAAATATGCTTTGTATTTAAACATATCTTGCATGTACTTTTGATAATGACTTTGAGCAAAAGAATCATTAAATAATAATTCCTTGTCTGATCAAAGATGAGGCTGAAAAATAGAACTGTGAATACAGCTTTGTTTTTCCTCACTTGAGCTATTTTTGGGAGTAGTGGTTTTGAAATCTGTTGGGTCTGGAAATATTTTGATTTTGTGTCAAAGCTTTTTTCATGCTATTGCTGCAGTTCACACTTTCAGTGTCCAATTGTTTGCTAATTCTACCTGCTGCTTTTTGTTTTCTACCTACAGGTTGAAATTGAAAAGAAGTGGATTAGGCTTGATGGAGAAGACCCAGATAAGGCTGGCAACTGCCTAATGCAATGAACAAGGACAGGAGGCACCGTGATAGGATATTAGTAGGAATCAATTTACATAGGAAATTCTATTGTTAGAAGAAGTGCAGTGACCTAGTTTAGGGTAAACATGGTCATTGAATTTTTTTTAGTGCTTATGTGTTTGAGTCTGCAAATCAGTACTCATTTGACTGCGTTCAAGTAAACTTCCTGTCATGGGAGTCCTGGCATGAGTGAGGTCTCCTTGTCAGAGCAGCAGGATGTGAGCACTCCATTGACTGATTCTAATGTATTATTTTCCTGTTGTTCCAGTCTGTGACTTGGGAATGATCTCATACTCTGTATTGAAACCTAATGGCACTACTCAAAGGGTTCATGTCACTTGGACATAGAACATTTAGTAATAAAACCTTCCAGAGTGCTTATGTGCAGACCAGCACCTGTGTAAGGTCCAGCAGGACCAATTACATTTCTTAGTGCTGTTTGAAAATTAAAGTCCCTCATGTTTTGGCTTCCCTTGATGTGTGTGAGCAGAACAAGTCCAAATAATATTCTCAACAAGAGCGTTAATTAATGAATTGGAAACCTGGTGATTTCATTGGGAAAAAGGGTCCTCTGCAATAACACTTTATTTTTCTGCAGCAGCAACTGTTTCCTCCTCAGCACTTTATAGGTTCACTCTAAGTAATCTCTTGGGCAAAAAAACCCATATGGCAGATGTGATTGAAGTTTCTGTGCCAGCATTAGACAGTTCCTTTTCACTACTGTAGCAAGTGAGATAAGGGGTGGATTCTCAGTGAGTGTAAATCAGTCCAGGCCCATTTCATTTGATGAGGCTTTGAGAATTTACACCAGAGGAGGTTTTCCCCCACAAGCTGGAGAAAAGACTGGTTGCTGCTGTTTGCTCTGTGTCTCCTTTAGGATGCAAGTTCCAGATGTTGGTATGGAAAATGCAGGAGCTGTGGCTTTGAATAACTTTTAAGACATGCTTGGGAAGGGAGATGTTTTCATGCTCCTGGCTCTAAAGGTATTTTCCATGGGGAAATAATGCAGGAATGGACTGTCACAAGAGACATGAAGCTGGAGTACTTCATCAGGTAGCCTGAGGTACTGATCACTAATGTCAGTGTGCTAACTGTGTTTTCAACAAACAATTGGCCTTTAGGCAAAGGGCCTAATACTTCCCTTCAGCCATTATTCTCTTTGTCATTTTCTGCAGGTTGTGGCTCCAGGGCTGAAAAAATATGATAAATTAAAAAAATGCCCATGATACCTTTTTTTTTGGCTGCAGTTATCCTAAAATTATCCTTACTTCAAACTAAAATTAGTGGAGAACAAAAATATAGTAATGCACTGCCTCACTTTATATTTTGTACAGCTTGTAACTGTTTATATGAGCACTGTGTAAAAATACAGATAAATGTTATTCCCCAAAAGTAGAAATATGTGAGATAGACACAGGGAAAATTACCAGTCTGAGGAAACAGAAGACCATAATATGAACCTAGTTCATCACAATAAACTTTTCCCCCCATCCAGAAGCTGAGAATGAAATGGGTAATAGAGTCTATAGTAAGTCCTGAGGGCAGGTTTTTTATGGGTATTGCATTGCCAAAGCCCCAAATAGACTATTATGGTATTTGGGCTTCTCTATATATCCCTTTTTATTAGCAGATTATATTGTTATAAATCTAAGCAAGCGTTGGACTATAGTAGTGATCCAAATATGTCTCAGCTGTTGCATCCTCCGTCTGTGTTTTGACTTGAGAAGCCATTAGCACCTTCAAGTCATGTCTGGTGTGTTTTATTAATATTTAATCTTGGTTTATATTCTGCTCAGCTGAACTAAGGGGCACAGTGTGCAAGCTCTACAGTTATACCTGGCAAGCTCTACAGTTTGCTGAAGCCCATGGTTGTCCTACAGCTGCAATATTTATTATCCTTTTTGCTCAGTGAGGTAGAAGCAGCAAAATATGCATTGCAATTACCTGCAGTTACCTTTGTCTGAGGCTGACTTGTTTTGATTGGCATTAACCAGCTAATTCAGTAAACCTATTAACAGTGGTTGCTCTCCAAAGCCTGTCTTGCCCAGCTGGCCCCTATTTTCCTTTTTTTAAGAAGGAGGAACCTGAATATCTCCATTTCATCTCTCTTTCACCTTCGGATCTTCATTCACAGCACTCACGTCCTGGGCATTGGGTACCTGGTTGTATTACATGTCCTGCAGAAGCAGTGGCTGCTTTTCTGCTCTCAGGTGCCTGCTGTGTCTCAGGATGTGTTTAAGGATTCAGTGTAATGCTGACCCTTCAAGATACAAGCTATTGTTTGCAGTGAGTGGCTTAAATAAGTAATGACCGCCTTACAAGTCACCATTCCTGCTAGAGAGTTGTATTAAGGTGTTATGGTGCAAATGATCATTCAGACTTAACTCAGTAACATAAAAAGGTCAAGCTACAGCTTTATCTGTGTTGCAAACCCCTGGATTTTCATCTGTGGCTTTCAGGACTCATGATTAATCAGAATTGGATCAGAATAACAGGGAATTAATTCCATAGAAAAACTGCTACACTGAAATAAAGTTACTCTGTTTAATGCATGGCTTTAGGTTTAAATTTGACATGTAGTGCAGCCTAAGGTTGAATAATTGCCCTGTTCAGCCTCACACTGATGTTTATATGCCTTGATGTCAGAATATTTAAAAATAGGCTGCAGTCTAATGGAAGAAAATTTGGGTCTTTTTCCCCCCATCAAGTTCTAACTTCCTGTTCTATTGCAATATTCCAAACCAGAAATACCCAGGCTTCTCCTTTCTTCTGTATTGTCTTGAGCATAATTTACTGAACAAATATTCTTAGTCTTAGTCTTCTTTAAGACTCATTGCTAACATCTTCCATGAATGTTACAGCAGCTGATACTGAGTAAAAATATGGGCTCTGAATTCTTTAGAAATCTGGGGTACCAGTAGTCTAATGGTAATTTTGGGGAGGGGAAAGGGGATGAAGAACAGTTGCTGTAGGCTGTTGTGATGCTCAGTGTCCAGCTAGCAGAAGGACTGGAGCTTTAAATAACCCAAGAGGTATTGGCATCATGTGAGGAACCAGGTTTCACACGTGTCTGATCTCTGCTTCCCACAGCGAGCGCCTGTAGTCACTGAAATGCTTCCAACTGTCTGGGTCACTTAAGATGCTGACATTTTGCTAACATTTACTTCAGGGCAGCATTTAGATATTGTCTGTGTTTCCTTCACAAAGGAGCAGCAGTGTTTGGGATATTTTATATTTAAAACAGAAATCAATGAGAACAACTATTTTTGTAGTGTGTTTGCCTTACTTACAAAGTGTTGTATTTGCTGAAACCGACAGTCTTTATCTTTGCATTCATCTTTCTCATACTAATTGTATTACTCCAGGTAAATGATACTTGATGTAATTTTGGATTCAAACACCCATTGAAGTTAATGGAAGTCTTTTAACTGACAAAATGGGATCTGCATCAAAGTCTCTAAGAATAAAAGAGAGGCAAAAAAAGAAGAAGAAAGGAATAGTGGTAATGGTCTGTAGATAATTTTTTATGTTAGTAAGTAAGAACTCTGCAATGCCTGCTTATTCCAACCAGAAGAGAGCACAAAAGATAGGAAGTGTTACTGGATGCCACAGCTGAAGCTTTGCAGTGATTGGGAACAATGATTCTGTTGCCCCTGGGTAGAAATGAGGATGATGATGCAATCCATTGAACTTGATACCAGGCCACTGTCATCCTTATGCTCCTTGCTTTGTTTTCCTCCAGATCCTGTGTTAATGGTCAAAAAGTGTTTTACATCTGAACACGTTTTCACATGTTACTTTTGGTTGTGTCTATTTTACCTGGCAGACTTCTTAGCTGTGGTATTGGTGTCCATACTTCTATTTTGCATTTATTTGTCTTTTTGTTACTTAACACAGTAACTAACTGCTGCAGTTAGTAGTTCTTAGCAATGATTTTGATAACTCTGAAGCAGTGCTGTTACTCCTAATGGAAACTATAATTTTATTTGGGTCTTTTGTCAGTATAAGTACAAACAGATCATGCTGATAATCTTGTAATAACATTTTGTAGATTGCATATTGATTAAAAAAATAAAGTTGTATTTCAAACTAGCAGTTTCTTGTCCTCTCACTAGAAATTTATCAAGCTAGTTTTGAATTTACTGTAATTAACTGGTTGATCTTGATCATCAGGTATTGCAGCTCATTAGAAGGAACAGTTCTAGTCTGTGAGTGGGAAATTTCACTCCTCAGATAAAGCTGCTTGCAGAAAGTTCAGTGATGCAGTATATTACATTTATCATGGACTGGTTTGCGGTGGAAGGGACCTTGGAGATTATCCAGTTCCAATCCCCCTGCCATGTGTAGGGACAATTTTCACTAGACCAGGTTGTGCAAAGTCCCAGCCAACCATGATCATTTCCAGGGTTGGGGCATCCACAGCTTCTCTGGGCAAACTGTGCCAGTGCCTCAGCACCCTGATGGTAAAGAATTTCTTCCTAATATCTAATCTAAACCTGCCCTCTTTCAATTTAAAGCCATTCCTTCCTGTCCTATCACTAATTGCTCTTGTAACAGCTTTTTGGAGCCCCCAAAAAGGTACTGGAAAGTGCTGTAAGATCTCCCTGGAGCCTTTCTCTTCTCCAGGCTGAACAGCTCCAGGTCTCTCCCTCTGTCTTCACAGGAGAGGGGCTCCATCCCCCTGAGCATCTCCGTGGCCACTCTGAACTCGCTCCAGCAGATTCATGTCTGTCTTATGTTCGGGGCCCCAGGGCTGGATACAGCACTCTGGGCAGGGGTCTCACAATGATTTATGGCAGACCCTTTTCTGCCTTATTTTCATAGCAGTGCTAACCCAAAGAATGCCATGTTTTTTCCTATTGAGTGCTCCCTCTGGTCTCTCTGGCACATTTGAATATAATGTAGCGACAACTGTTTAAGAGTTTCACAAATTTCAAAGCCTGTTCTGTTACCAGGGAAACAGTGAGACCTCTGTGGGGAAATCTGGGAATGAGGCAAGGGGTTTATGAGGCAGCATTCAAAGAATGGGCTTAAAGAATCAAATAACTGTTCCACTTGTCCTGTGCTGTGGTGTCTGTAGCAAAGCAATCAGCTATTCTGGGAAACACTGGGAAACAGAGTTAACATCCATTTTCACTTCAGTGGTGTGCTATCCTTCAGTGAGCACCTGCAAATGGAAAGCAGGGTTCTAGCAAAAGTACAGTTCCCTTACTGAGCTTAAACATTGTGCAGTGTTTAAAAGTATCAGTGAACAACACAATTCAGGGACATGAAAATGTGAGATGGCAAATTGCTAGAATATAAGTAAAAACATGAAAACATTTATTTTGGGACAGCTTGCTAGTATTTGCAATGCCTTGTATGTGCTGTTTTATAGCACTGTTGTTGCCTTAGCAAAAACAACCTGTAATTTTTTACAATAACAAGCATAACATGTTGTAAGTGGTGCTCATGCTCCCTGCTGAAGCCTCACTAATAAAAATAAAAGAAAAGCACTGGCTCAAAATTCTGCTTTGGCATCCCAAGTGTGATTAAGTCTTTCTGGTTGTGGGTGGGTACAGTGTAGTATTACTTTGCACTGTGATGCAAAGTAATTTGGTTTAATTGAGAAAAACTTTCTCTTCCATTCCCAACAATGAAAGTGCAAGAGGAAAAAGTCAGAAGCAGGGATGTGCTAAGAGGAGGAGAGATGTGTTAACAGTGGGGGTAAGAGAGAGAAAGCAGGGAGTGAGCTGGGATCTGGCAGGAGAGGGCAGCAGGCAGAGTGTGTTTGCACACGGAGAGTTCTCTCTAAGGAGAACTGATGCCTCTCCAAGTCAAGTTGAAAAGTTTACCAAGGAAAGGGACTGAAACAGATGAGTGGTGAGGAACCCATGCAGAGAAATTTCTACAAGGGAAGGTATTGACAACACAGCTGGGAATAGCTACAGGGGGCTGAGTGGGGAAAGGAAGTGAATGATCTCCTGGGGTGGGGAGGAGGAGCTGAAGCAGCTGGAGAAGGAGCAGGGGAAGCATGGGCAGAGCCACTGCTGGCACAGCAGGTGGCTGTGAGACTGATGGAGGGCACAGTGAAGGTTCCCCACCCACACAGGGCACAGCCAGGCCAGTGGGCCCTGGTTCCATGCAGTACATCCTGCCATTGTGCACCAAGCAGAACTTGCTGGGCCTGGAGCATCCCTGCTTCACATCTGCATTGCTCTCGGCAATGGTGACCTGTTCTCAAAACAATCTTGCTCATGCCATGGAAATCACAATGTCATCCTGTAAGGAATGCAATGAAAATACCAAACAAAATCCAGCAGTGAAACAGGGAGGATTTAAAGCAAGAATTTAGGCATTAGCCTGGTGATAGCCAGAGGTGAGCTACCACTGTAACCTTTTTGGACTGCCATCTAGGAAGGGATCTTCATCTGTAACGCGGAGCAGATGTTACTGTCTAAATGTAAGTAATGACACCGGGATTTAGATGAGACTTCATCCAAAGTGAGCTATCCACTGCCTGAACTGAAAAGGGAAAAGGCTGTTTTAGCCCCCTCCATGTAAATCCATTACTGAATATCTTTGCTGCTAATTATGTGATTACAACGTCAAAAGGAGAGTGCAGAAAATCTGCTCAAGGTAGGTCTACACAAAAGTGGGGCTGGGGGTAAAAAGAAAAGAAAAAAACAAAGAAAAATGAAAAGGTGTGTACAGTTGTGTGCTAGGATAACAGGACCCCTTCCTTGTTTTCTCTGAAAAGGAAGTTCAGGAATACGACCTCTAGCAAAGATTGGGGTCCTCACATAAATGCTTCCCACAGCCAATATGACAATGAAGGTTAGTCTCCATACATCTGAGTTAAATTGGTATTAATGAAGCAGTAAGAAGGACAGCCTTACTGCTAAGCTGTGCTTCAGCCTGTCTCTCAAAGTCACTTGCTGGGTGATTTTAGTGGTCGCTTGGTGCTGCAAATTCCACTGCTGGTGCAAAAGCCAGATGTGGTCACTCAGCTTTATTCCTCTTGAAATTACCAAATGCAAAGTTAGGCAGAGCAAACTGGCCTTGACCAAAACATGCTGCTCTGCTCTTATTTAACTTCACGCTAAAGCTGCTGGACTTCTGCAATCACCTGCTCAATGATGAACTTCCAGCAGCTAATTCAAATAAGGAGAAATGATATTTCTGGCATTTATTCTCCCACTGCACCCTCTGTGTGGTTCTGCACTCCCCCCAGTAGCTAATTCCTCCCCACTGGAGCCAGGAGCAGATGAGTGGCAATTACAGACAGGTGAGGAAGGGGTGAGATTTCAGCCACTGATGAAGAAGGGTAAAACTAGATGGCAGGGAAAGGACTTAAAGAGCCATGAATGTGAAGACAATGGGCAACACAGGAAGGAGCTGGACTGTGGCTTTTCTTAGGACACAGATCAGGAGGTAGGGGTCTGTCTGGAAGACAGGGTGATATAAACATCTGTACATCACACCCAGGGAAAGATGGCAGACAGCAAAAGAGGTGAGGGAACAGAGGCTGGGCACTGAGCCTGACACCAGCAGGAGTATGACAGAAAGAGACAAGAATAAGCACAGTGAAATGGCCCCACCCCAGGTGGCTGCTGTTTCCCTTTGAGGCTTTCTGTCCACAAAAGGCATATGTAGCAGGGTGAGTATCTAGGAAGGGCAAGGCTTGTTTCATCTGTAATTAGGCTCACTGATACTACACAAGTCTTTGAGCTTACTGAGGAGCTGAGATATACAGTACTATTCACTATATTCAATCCATCAGACTGCCATTTTTATATAGCAGTTTGTACAGGTCAGAGCCCTTCATAAACCACCCAATGTCCTGAAAATTTGTCATTAAATTGAATTAAGGAAGAGCTCTTTCTGTAGTTGTGATAAAATGGCTTAAATCAGGTAAAAAAAGAGAGGCTCTTGAAGAAACGAGTCACACATGATAAATGAAAAAGGAACAAATCACAGGTCCCAGTATTATCTGTCTCAGAACTCTGAGGGAAATGATGGAGCTTGTAACAAAATCATGCTGTTAATAAAATTGGTTATGAGACTGGAGTGCCATATATCTATGAGTCAACAGCTGAAAACAAAGGGAATATGTTAGAGGATATCTTTAAAATGAAATTACACCTCTGCTCGTGTCATGTTACCTCCATGAGGACTGCCTGAATTCTGCAACCAGTTCCTCCTAAGAATGATTGCCTTTACTTGGAAAGAAAAGGCAAGATGGTATTTGTATAAAATGCCTTGAGAAAAAATTTTGCAGTCCTGTAGTTGTGTGGCCGTGTTCCTCTCCAGCAGCAATGCTGGATTTAAACAGGAGAGGGCATTCATGACCAAGCATCTGAGTGTGCTGAGGATTCTCTGTTTCTTAGAGGGAAGACATTTGAAAACGGTAACATTTTTTTAAAATTATTAATAAAGGCTTATCATCCAAAAATAAATCTTCTCTAGACATCATGTACCAAAAGGAATATAAATAATTACAAATTAAAACCTGTCTAGTAAACGAATGTTTGAGGTGCCCTTAAGGAGCACTATCCCAAATGCAGACAAAACCCCTGAAAAATCAGGAGGGTTTGAACAGCATGCTAATCTTTTCCATAGCCTCTTCTCTAAAACGCTTGTGAGCTCTTAAAAAGACTACAATGGGGAGAGCTGGACTGGAAGTTGAACCAAGACTGATGAAACCTCGATACTGCTCCTGGCTGCCATTTGGGCAAGATACTTGGTGGGTCTATGCCTCAGTTTCTTCTCTGAAAAGTGGGATTAAATGTTAAAAACTTCCATAGGCATGAAAATGACTAAAGGGTTGTACTTTACACTGCAGGACACGGATAGCAGCTTAAGCTCACCACATCAAAGCTAGCCAGTCAGTATGAGTAATGCTAGTCACAGATATTTTAATTTTTCCCCTTGTTCAGAATGCTGTTCAGCTGACAGTGCTTGGATGAAAAGACACCTTCCCTAGGAATTTGTAAAATAAATTATAGAAGGTGTGTTGCTAGGCCGCAGATGAAAATAGAAGTGTCTTGGTTAGCAGGAAGTGTCCTCTGCAACCTCCCTGTGCAGCTTGGAAAGTCATATTCCCATTCCCAGTTTCTACTTTATCCCCAGTGATATCTGTATACTACAAGTACATCTACCTGCTGTCCCAGCATGAAGGGAGCTGACACGACCTGGTGACAGGCCCTTTGTTATTAACAATAGAAGGGGTACAATTTAGAACAGAAGGGGGATGCCCACACTGCCTTGTGGGAATGCAAATACAGAGACATGCTGTCCACCTCAAGTTCAGGTAAGGATAATTGGCTTTGGTCTGCAAATTTTCCTGTGGACATAGGCAAAGTCACCTGACCACTATGGGAGACAGCTGAGTAGTCCTTTGGAATCAAGCTCCCCAGCTCTCCTTCTTTTTGAAGTTAGGCATACAAACTGTTCCGATCCCAAGGCACTTTGTAACCCCTGGATAACCAGAAGCGGGGAGGAAGCAGGGAGCTCATTTAGGAATCTTGCACCTTTCCAGAAGCCCTCTACAGTGTGCTGGCAGGGCGATGGCTCCACGCCAGCTCTGGCTGCCTGATGAGCCAGCTGCAGGATCCTCATCTGTGACCTTCAGGGCCCGGCGAGATCCTCAAGGCTGCAGCTCCTTCCTGCTGTCTCTGCCAACACGACAGGAAAAAACAGTCAGGAGAAGAATAAGGACACTTTTGGTATGCACTAGCCCAGGCAGTTTCAAATAAGCACTGTGCTTTAAAAAAAAAAAAATGGCTTATTATTTAAATTATTCTGTAAGCAAAGCAACATGGCTTTCCTTTTCCTCACGATGATGGAGGGCATACAGAACAGCTGAATATGCAACTGCTGTTTAATTCAAGACTTAAGCAGTGTCATTAAACATGTTTTCTTGCAGAGAAAAATTACTTCAATAGCAAATTGCATTTGTCTCACTTGTGAAAACACAGCTTATTAAGGATGTTGCTTCTTCTATTTTGTAGGTGTTAGTCTGGCTATTTAATTAAGGGTCTGACAGTATTTTCATTAAAATATTTTCATTTTTCAGGATGTGTAAGCCTAAAAAATTAAAGCTTAATGGGTAAGTCTCCTTTTCACAAGTGAAACAGCACTGTTACAGTACAGCTACCTACAAAATGAAAAAGAAAGGAAAAAGAAAGGAAAGGAAAAAGAAAGGAAAAAGAGATTGTTTCTAGGTTCTAAGAACCCGCAGGGCAACACTGACCGAAGGCGCATAAAGACCTAAGTATATATTCCCCTACATATACGAGATTAATGAACATTTTTCCAGATTAGTAACTGCTAAATTGGTAGATCTCTGCATTAACATATGAACAGATTGCTGCAAATGTAAGCAATAATTGAGTACTTGTACCAGATTGCTGCTGCTTAACTGCAACACTTAGCTTCAGCTATCCCCGTTTAGGAGGTAATCACGACTTCAGGGTTTATTAGAGCAAAATGACACGCTTTTGTAGCCAGCTTTCCTAGGTGCATTCACATCGCGGGGTCAACTGTGGCTCTCCGGATAAATCCTGTGCTCTCAAGGTGATGCTAAGGGCTAGAGCTTGGAGCCCAGACCGGACAGTGACTCTAAGCTTTAGGGTCTGGCTTTGGCATCATGTGCCCCAGAGGCGCCAGGAATTTCGGGTGTGTGGGGGCACAGGAGCCCTCAGGGCTGGCGGGGCAGGGCCCGGGCGGGGCCGGGCGCGTCCCCCTGGCAACGCCGCCTTAAAGGCGGCCGGGGGTGAAGCGGCTGCCGCCGCTGCCATGGCTCACAGCAGCCCTGTGGTGAGGGGCTGGGCTGCGCTGGGCTGGCGGGGTCCGGCCACTGCTCCCTGCGGGACACAGGGGACCGGGATGGGGATGAAGGAGTCGCCTCCCTCGCCCGGCCCGGGGAGGAGCCGCCGCCCGCTCCCTGGCGCGGGAAACACGGGGATGACTTCGAAGGCCTTTCTAAACAGTTTTTTTTTTTTAAATGTTTTTAGTTTTTTAAGTGTTTCTGTTGAAAATGACAGTTTGTGGGCAACAGCGTTGTGGCAGGCGTTGGCACTGGGCAGCTGTGGGAGCGCCGGGGAGGGAGGCGGTGGCCTTGAGCCCAGGGCGGGTTCCGTCCCCTGCTGCGTCTCCCTGCCTGCCTGGGGCTTCAGGTGCTCCCTCAGGGAACGGGAATCCCAGGGGCTTTGCTGGAATGGGAATCCCTCGGAGGCTTTGCTGGAGTGGGATGTGATAAACCCCTCCTGCCACCCAACTTCACACAAATAAAACCGGAGTTCGACAGTTCCCGCCATGGATGGCCTGCTTCTGGCGAAGGAGTGCCTGTGTGTAAAGGGATTAAGCTGGAGTACAATAATGTCTGCGCTGTAACCATTTTTCTCTAATTTGCAAGCATGTGGTGTTTGGATTTTACAGTTGCTGTGTGCAGTTTTTATATGGCACAATAAATATTTGTACTCAGTGTAGCTTGGCAATCCTGGGGAGAGGAATAGGCCCGCTGAAAGATTTACATTCCGATTCCCTTCTGGATTAGCAGCGAAGGCAGAGCATTTGACACATGGGCTGATCAGCAGCTTTTAGTGTAGTGGTACAAGAGGAATTTTTTTTTTTCCCTCCTTATCTTCCCAGTGTCCTGAAAAAGTGCAGGGGGAATCTTTGGAGGTTGATAACCCCTGATAAGAAATTGTACATGAGTATGGTTGTTTTAAAGTGGTTGTGTTGGTTGCTTTTTCCAGAAAGTGTAACATATTTCTTCTTAATATCTTCTTTTCTTTGAAACTAAGTTGTTTATCATCTACACTTTAGAACAACTTTGGATAAATAAAATATTAATTTGCTATTTAAAAAATTTAAATTATTAATCCAGAATCTTGTAAAGTTTCCTAAAATATCTCAGCTTCATTTTTCACCTTCTGTAAGCTATTCTGATGGTAATGATAGTCAAGATTAATAAGCTTTAAATTGCTAAAAGCTTATTATCTTACATTTGCATTGAAGTGTAGGAAACTTGAAGCTCATGTGTGTCTGCTGTCCAGGTCTGACTGGAGGATTAGGATTTAATTGCTGACATGGGCAGAAGAAGGAATAAAATATTCTGTTGGAGTCCTATTGTAATGTAAGATGAATGATCTGTATTGATAAAAGTAATGTTAAAATTTCCACAGCTTGGTTACCATACAGCATCAGACTGTTTCCACAAAGATAATAAAAAAAAAATCTCTATTATTTTTTGTGGGTTCCTTACATTCTGCTTCTGATGGGACTGGCACAGCTCATTTTTAGTGGCTTGTATTGCTTGGCCCTGTAAGGAGCAATTGTTCTGGAACAATACAATGTGGTTGGACATGCTTGTTTGAAAATACAGCACAGCAATGGTTTTTGAATGTTTCTAGGATATTCTTGAGCACTTACCAAATTATTGGTAGCCTAAGCAATAATTTGAGTACTTTTTTCGGGATGTTGGATTTAAAAGAATGAGTGGACTTTTAGACATTTGCCTTCAACATTCAGCTTATTAAACAGATCTGCTCATGCTGTTAAGTTTGTAACAGCAGTTTATGAATTGAGATTAGACTTTGTGCTGTCTTTTCAAATGACTTATTAATTGCTCATCTGAATTTGAAAATATTTATTTTTTTTCTCATGTAGCCTGAGCTATACAAGTCCGTTATCGAAGATGTGATTGAAGGTGTGCGGGAACTCTTTGCAGAGGAGGGTGTAGACGAGCAGGTTCTGAAAGACTTAAAACAGGTGTGTTAGGTTCCCCTGCATTAATAGCAGTTGTGTTTTGTTTTTTCTTTTGAGATGATGACCCTGTCCATTTCTTTGCCCTCCAAAACATGCAAACTTTTGCCCTAACTTAGAGTTACAAGTATCCTGCGAGTGATGTGTGGACTGCTGGGAGTTGAACTTGGTTAGTTATTGCTACCCTCTTTGTTGGATAGAATTAGTCAATTTATTCTTGGAGAAGCTGGGAATACCTGATTATCTTTTTTTGGTGCAGTTTGTTTTTAAAGCTGATATTTGTTGACCTTAATAATAATCTTCCTGCAGCTTTGGGAAACGAAGGTGACACAGTCTAAAGCAACAGAAGGCTTCTTCAAACATAGCCACTGCTCTCCACGGTTCAGCCTGCAGCTGCCACACAGTTCTCACAGCATTTTGCAGACTTCAGCAGGTCAGATGTTGTTGGACATAATGTATGGAGTTTAAGAATATCTCAGTGATTCAGGGATATTTTTGGAAGACTTGAAATATCTCTAGCTTGATGTGGAACTGTAATTTTTTAAAGGCAGAATTTGACCAATAAATGATGAATTTAACTTTGATAAACTAATAGAATTCTGTCTACATGCTCTTGATCAGCTGCTCATTTCTAGTAGCAAAACATGCAGAGAGTTTTATCTTTCTTGTCTGCAGTCCAATAGTGTAGCCCTTCAGCTGCAAATTCACCTGCAGGGTTAAGCTCCTGCTTCCCCTTTTGATGTGTGTCCTGATGTGTGCAGAGGTTCTATGGCTCCTCTGTGCCATGCAACTCTGCTGTCAGGTTGGGGTTTAATCTGGTTCTCAATTTGTTAAAATGTAATCTCTTGCTCAAACAGGAGAGAGGAAGCTTTTTAGTTTTTCTTTCAGTTAGTTTTTCTAAAAGCAGTGTTCCTGTTGCTGAGGAGTACTTGACTTTCACACAGCCTCTGACATCAGGACATATTCTTCTCAATTAAGTCCAGTTGACCACTGTGGTATTGTTGTGGTAGAGTGTAGTGCTCAGCTGAGACTTATCCCAAAGTGAAAGGCTGTTAGGACCTTTGCCCATAAAGGACAAAACCCATATGAGATGATTTAATGAAAATCTGGGTTGTGTATTTCAGACTTGGGCAGGCATTCTTTATCTGTGGGGTTTTTTCTTCCTTTTTTTTTTTTTTTTTTTGTTTGTTTTACAGTCTTCCTAGTTGAATGAACTGTTTTTGGAGGCAGGTGTTTTATCTGTTCCACGTGACTGAAGGGAATATACTTTTGTGTTTGCAGGCCATTGGAGGTTTTATATTTAATGAGCATTGCCTTCTTACTCTTGAGTTTTTAAAGGGCAATACTAAGGCAAAGCAATCTATTGAGGCGAGTAGATCTATTTATTTGTTTTCAAAAAGGGGATTTGGATTGCCCTGTGGCTAGAGATTTTCAAAGTATTCAGGGCTACTTAAATTGTTTGCTTCCAAAATCCCGGGAAAGCTTTCCCTTTGCCCTTTTTTCTCCTATGGAAGTCAGTATTGTGCTTTTGAAAATCTTACCCTGGTGTTCTTACTTTTAGCATCATTGGATTTGCTCTGCTGCAAAAAAACGCTTGCATGTTTTCCTCAAGTTGACAAGGCAATACTCGTGCTCACTAATGAGTATGAACTGAAGTTAGATTGCTTTAGTTTCACCCATGTTTGCTGTAAAGTATTGAAAGATAACTGTATCCAAGAAATTAATGTTTGTTTTAAAGTGGTGTTTTTTTTTTTTAATAGCTTCTTTTGTCATCCAAGCTGGCAGAGGTTTTCAGCATTTCCCAGCAGCAAAACTGGTATGTAGCTGTAGTGATGTTTTACTTCAATTTTGATTATGTTGGACTCCTAAATTCTAAAAATTGTTTGCCAATTATTAATAGGCTTCAGGAGGGAGAGTTGTAACACTGCTGCTTCTGTTGGAGCAGTGAAAAAAGATGGGATGTACCAGCTGGTTCTGCAAGAAGGGAAGCCAGAAGCATTGTTGGAAGATGCAGCTGCATGTATTTAGCCCATAGGATTAAAGTGTAGTGGAAATGCAAAGCTACATATACTTTTTTTTTAAAAAAAATTATTACTGGTTGTTAAAATAGTGCATGGCTGGGAAATACTGCTACTAGTGAATCTGGGAGCAGCATTATCTGTGAGGTGTAGAAATCATCTGTAAGGAAAATGAGTGTTTTTATAGTTGATAAGTTCTGAACTCTGCACATGGCAAAATTTCTTTGGGGAGCAGCGACTAATTGCCAGAGCTTGATGAATTTACCAAGTGCTTCCTAAGCCTCAGGTTAAGTAGCTTGTCAAGTTGAAATATAACATTGAGAAGACATTTGTGCAATATATGAGTTTCCCAATTTAAAATTTGGATTTCCTCAGAACAGCTTGATTGTAAGGGAGCTGTATATCCAACTCTTTGCTTCCCAGGAGGAAAAGAGAATATGAAGAGACTTCATAGGCCTAGGACAAGAAGCCTGTGCTGTGTGGAGTAATGCATAAACTTAGGTAGAAGTGACTTGGAGTAGAAAAATACCTTTCTGGATGGTGGGTGCATTGGGCAGATATGGAAAATGTTGCCTTAACAAAAAGGGAGTGTGATAGCTGGAAAGTAGGAAACACCTGGGGCAAGTCATTACTGTGTCAGTGCAGAATACTCTAAATCTCAAAAGCATGATGCAGCTTTCCAGTGAAGATGATCACAGAGAGGCCCTCACTCGTGTTTCACGTGGTTATTCCAGGTGTGGCAGTCAGTGCCCTTTCCTGCCTAAACCCAGTTCTTGTGTTGCAGGGCCCCCCACGAGTGGGTGTGACTCTTGCTCTCCCTTCCTGTGTTGCTTATCCTTTACAGATGCCAGCTGGAGTGATGCTGCAGCCAGCACCAGGTAGGGGTAACGAGGAGATGTCAAACCTTGAAGTGCCCTGGGGATGTTGAAAGACAGTCCCAAGGACAGTAGATGAAACAGATGAGAAGTTAAAGTGGGTAAAACCAGTTACCCTCCTCTTCCTTTGTACTTTGTGTTTGTAGTGGCTGCGTGGGGGAAGTAACTGCATTGATTAGTTGGTGTGTCAGTTTTACAACTTGTTACAAGTGTTTTCCTTTGTCAGCTCAAGCACAGGTATTTCCTTCTCCCTGTCTCACAGGCAATCTATGTTTTCAAAAAGCTGAAGGCACTATGGTGCTTCAGAGACAAATTGATTTCTTATTCAAATAAAATCCAACTATCCATTAACCTTTTTGATCCCATTCTTTTGCTGATAAAACTACCTGTACTGATTTTACAAAAACATGCTTATACTGCTTAGGTGTTATCAGTGGAAGGTTTAGTTCAGTCATTGAGTCTTCCTTCAAACAGCTGTTCTTTGAGGAAACCTGATGTCTCTAGTTATCTAGAGATACTTTTATTACAGAATTCTGCTATTTCAGGTATAATTCCTGCTGTTATGAGACCTACAGACTGGTAGCAGTGACTCTGTCTGTGTGAGCATGTGTGTGGGGAGAAGAAAAATAAAATGAAATTTGGAACTTGGCTCTGGCATCTCAGTGCTAATACTGATAATAACAACTTTAAGCATTCAGTATTTGGAGTGGATTTCTAAAGAAAAATTATATAAATTAGGAGTTGTTTGGTTTTTTAAAACTAAAATAGGCATTTTTCTAGAAAGAATGCCTGAAGGTCCTTAAAGGAATGAACTCTCCCTGTAGCTATGGACTAGTTAACTGTTTCATCTTGTATTCCTTAGTTTCTGAAATGGCATGGAAAAAAAATTCAAACCAGGGTTTTGATTTATTTATTTTAAATGCAGTATGTAGTTAAATTATTGAACTTACTGTCACAGGGTACAGTGTAGCCCAAACCCAAAAGGGGTATTAAACATGATGGGCTGGATGGAAACCATGATTCAGAAGGCTTCTGGGTGCCTGATTTTCAGAGGCTGGAATTATGCTTGAGGAAGGTTTTGTTTTGTAAACTTCCTTTTTCTCTCCGTTTGCCTGGGTGTTTGCTCTTGTTTTTAGTGGTGACAGGTCAGTGGCCTGGATGAGCCTGTAGTTTCACCTGCTGAAGCATTTTTGAACTCTTCTCTCTGTAGGACAGCTTTACAAGGTGAATATGCCTGTTGTAGTCACACAGGCGTCAGGAGATGGAAGCATTCTCCATTACCCTGTGCAGCAGATGTTTCATCCCCTTGGGCAAGCTTCAGTTCTGCAGGCTGGCATTGCCAGTGTCGCACAGGTGAATGCATCTGCTGCCCATGCAGCTGGTGAAACACTGCAGCCCCAGGAAACTGCTGTCCAACAGGCTGTGCTGTTTAAACCAAGCTTTGTGGAAAAACAACACCTGGAGAACTCTGCTACCTTGGTCCAGCAGCCTTCTGTGAGTCTGCAGGAATTAGAAATTAATGCAGTGTTGAATCAGTGCAGTGAATCCACAGAAAAATCCCAGCATGACAACCTTCACACAGCTGTGCTTACTCCAGAATGCCCTGAAGGACTTTTTATTGATGAATCCTTGGCAAGCAGCTCAAGCAGTGTCCTGCTGGATGTGGAGGAGCAGCTGGACATGGAGCATCCAGAGCTGCTGCAGCAGCAGGTGTCTGATGATATCATTGACCTGATAATTGCAGGGGAAAGTTTGGATGAAAATGCATTTCTAAAGGATCAGGGCACTATTGCTTCCTCTGACAAGGTAAGGCCTTTTGTTTCTCAGCTGATGAAAATTCATCTGTTAGAGGTGGTGATTTGAAGACATCTGTAAGTGGCAATTAGCACCTCTAAAAGAGAAGAATAAAAATTGTTTTGATTTTATGGTTCATTCTTAAGCTTGTTTAGTATAGCAGTAGCTGAGTGCTTGTTTTTACATTAAGAATTTGTAAAACTACTGCTAAAATACTGTGATTGATGAGAATATCAAAAATACTGAAAATGTAACAGATAGCTAGAATGTATTAGGCTTACTGATTACTTTTGAGAATCATAGAGGGTTTTTTGTGACTAAGCAGACATAAAAGACTCCTTGAGAAGTTCCATATCACTGGACACTGATCTGCATATGGATACTGGTCAGCTGTGGGCAAAGTGCTTTTGCAGGATCAGTTGGGATTAATTTTAACTTGTAATGTGTGAAGAGCATTAAAGTTGTATTGAGAATGAATTCAGGATGAAAAGTCAAATTTGATTAGTGAAAATCTCCTTGAAGAAAATGTATTTCCTTGGGGTAAAAGTCCTGGACAAACTAGAACTCAGCTAGGGCTGTGTGGGAAACTTGAATGATTTTAATTAACAAGCTGCTTTCCTGACCTAATCTAATTTTAGTTCCAGAAATTATTTGCAGATGTTTGAAGTTCAGACTGGCTTGCTGACTTTGAGTTGTAGTGCTCATATGTGATTGAGGCAAATTTATTAAATGCAAATTTAATGACAGTAATGCCAAATGTCTGCAAATAGAAAGCATGTTATGTTGCTCATCTGAACTCTGATGGCAGCATGCTGAAGACTGTCTGTAGTGAGAATGGGAGGTCAAAACAAAGTGTTTTTTTCTTGAACTAGAAAGTGTATGTGGATGGGAATTAAGTGCTACAATAAAGATTTAATGAGAAACTGAAGATGGCTGAAACCTTAAAGCCTTTTAATGCTCCTGTGAATGCCCTGTTTAGGAATTCTAGCACTTTTATGAACAATAACTTGAAGTATTGAAATATTTACTGTCTCTCCCAGCTTTTTATATCTTATTTAAACAAAAAATTTTGAATAAGTTGAGGGAGTGGGATCAGTCCATCTTCATTTTTATATCAAAAATGAAAAATTCTATTTTTGTGGGTGGAGGAGTAGCTTTTTTTATGGGAGGTTTTTTTTTTACAATAGAAATTCTAAATGCCTACTTGATTGCCTTTGTTTTAGAGTTGTTTGAGTACAAGGGTGTTTAGAGAAAAGTATAAGAATTTTTTTTTTCTGTATTGCTAAGGAATATTTGAGCTGGGTTCCATTTAAAGTTAGATGCAACACAATATTTACCAAGGTACTCAGGGCTTACAAGCAGGACCTGAAGCTCTCATTTTAGTGCCCCAAGCTTGCTGGTTTATTAAATAAAAATCTCAGGCTTTGTGCTGAACATGGCTTCCACTGTGGTGTTGATTCACAAGCTGTCCCTGTCTTTCACTGCTGTCCCATGGAACCCACGGAGCAGGCAGAACCTGATCTACCCTTGGAGAAGGAGCTCTGCAGTGACATTGAAGGCATAAGTCAGCTCGATGGCACTGGGGATGTTTCTTCCAAGGAACAAATACCACATACAAAAGATAAAGAAGAGAATGAATTCATTGGCTTTATTGATTCAGAGGATCTAAGAGTTCTGGATGATGAGGAAGACTATGAAGAAGAATGTGACAGTTCTTCAAACTTGGAGTCCAGCTGCAGTGATGGGGACAATGAAGACCTCCAGATAGATATTGTTGAGGAGGTAATTTACTTTTAAGCCTTTAGAAGCACATAACAATATGAGATCTCTCCTGACTGTTGAATTATTGGACCTAGAACAGTTCCTTGTTAGTTTAATGCACGGCACGCACAGTGAAGTTACAAATCTCTGGAGATAGGAGGTACTGCAGAGAAATTACTCAAAAGCTCATTATGAGGAGTGTGGACAAATGACAGAACTGTTGGAAAGTCATTTGTTTATTGGATGAATTAAAATACTTAACTATTAGAATTAAAGTTTTATTGTAAAACCCTGGCCTCAGTGGAATGGCGTTATGCTTTTTACTTAAGTAAGATATTATTTAAAGAATTAGATTTAAATAAGATTTTTTAAAATAAGATCAGAATTCAAATCTAGGTTTCCTTTCTTTCTGAAGGACCACAGGGGATTAGACAGAGAACAATGTGGTACAAGAACATTGTTCTCTGTCTAATCCCCTGTGTTTCTTAGGTTTTCCTTTTTCTTAAAGATATGCAATTTTGTATCCTATGGGTTTGTTCACAAAGAATCAAGTTGTAGCATTTGGACTTCATGTAAATACAACTTGATCAGTATTTCAGTTACTGGAATCTGCTTTATTAGTTAGCAGATCTGCTTTTTTGACCTGTGTTTTTGTTTAGGATGTTTTGGGTTTTGAGAATGCAAACAAGGTATTTGTAAATGAGGTTGGTGCAACGTGGTCTTCTCTATGTGTTGATTTTTGCAATCACCCTTTATTGTTATTTCAGTGCTATTGTGTATATTCAGTGCTATTCTGAAAGAGTGTATAAAACAGAACTTTAATCTCTAGGACCCCTTAAACTCTGGTGATGATGTCAGTGAACAGGACATTGCAGACTTATTTGACACCGACAATGTGATAGTTTGTCAGTATGAAAAGGTACAGTTATACACTTTTATCTTTGTTCCTTAATCATCCTAAATAATATCTTCAGCAAATCCTTGTCTACTCTCCTGTCAGTGCCTTTTAAAGAAACTCTAATGCTGTAATACAGTGTTTAAATTATGTGTTTAGCTGACAGTAGTCTGAAGATTTTCCTGCTGTTTTCTGAAAAGAAGATAATCGTAATGGCCTATTAAAGGAAAAGGAAACAACAAGTCTTGCAAAATTATGATTTGTAAAGTTGCAAAAGCTTGTTTATTTCCTTAACTTTTAAGTAAGATCAACATCTCTGTGGATGTATGTAGGCATATTCAGCTGTGAATTAAGGCTTTTAAAATGGATAACAGAAAAAGAGGTGTATGTATTTTCTTTTACAGTTTTTTTCATTTGTCTTTGTAGTCCTTACTGAGAGATTTTCCTACCAGAATTTTGTTGTGTCTGAAAAACAAAGTAGTTATTAAGTGCCTTTTTTTCCTCCTTCACTTTAATGTTTAAAATTCAACCTTATTTTGAACTCCTGAAGATCAAATTTAGTCCTTTTAGCTACAGTATGGTTTTGAATGCTTACATGTCAGTAATTTAAAAGATTTAAGAAGTGCATATTTTATTTTAAAGCAAGTATGGGAAATTGTGACTGTAGTTTGTTTAAGAGTGTGCCTTGACTTTTTTTTAATATTCTTTCAAAAGTGACTAGTGATAACTTTTTGTGTGCCTAACTAGGTCTGCCTTAATGGTTGCCTGTGGTTTAGGAAACAGAGAGGTGCTAAGAAAATTGTCTTTATAAAACTGTGACAGATTGAGTGTTCCTGAAACCAGTTATTTTGGAAAGTTATAGGGATATGTGTAGAAAATGCCTCTGAAATGAAGCCATTGGTGTCTGTATTGTATTGAAAGTTTTGAAGCTTCAGAATTACAATTGCTATAGGTAGTGCATACTGTTATCTAGAGCAAGTTTTGTCTGAAATAAGCTGAAAAACTGCTTGAAAATCTAAAAAAAACTGCTAGGAAGGCCAGCATTGGGTATGGCTTGCAGGAAATTGAATATTGGATGTTATTAGAAATTGAGTTACAGAAGCTGGGGAAAGATGTTAGTAACTTTCCCCTTTCCAATACAGATTTAATAAAACCTGTAGGCCCGGTAGAAAGCAGATAAAACCAGTTATCTCTTAAATTACCTTGTTACCTTTAAGACAGTGTTGTTGGTAAAATTGCTATCCTGTTTATTTTCTTTCTGGAATTGAAAATAGACTTAAGCTGAAAATTCAAGGAATTTTCCAGAGATATTTAAAATTCCTTCTCTTAATATCAAACAAAACTTTGTGCAGTATGGATATTTTTGCAGGTCTTTACAAAGAAACAGAATATGCAAATTCTTTTACTTTTTTAAATTGCATTATTTGCTTTTAAGCCAAATTTTGATGCTTTTAGCCTGTTCTTTACACCTCTATGCATGCATCATTGCCTTGCCATGTGAAAAGGAAAACATTGCATTTTAGTTAAGATACACTGGGTTTGCAAGGTGTGCTGTGTTTTGGGACTGCCCTGTTACTGTTGTCTTGTTCTGCTGGTGTTGAGCTGTGTAGATAACACTTTTTTGGGGGAATTTGTGGGATAGGAGAGTGGGACAGGATGTGTTTAGATTCAGGAGGGTTCTCTCTTGTGAGGGCAGGGAGGTCTTTATAAACAATTGAAGTATACTGCTTCCATTGAATATTTTAGGCTATAAGGATTTTAAATAAAAACCAGGTGTGTAAAACAAGTTGTGCTTAAGTTTTAATTTTTTTTAATGAATGGCCTACTGTATATTTGTGGTGGCATTAATTTTGGTTATTGTTTTTCATCAGATACATAGAACTAAGAACAAATGGAAGTTCTACTTAAAAGATGGAGTGATGTCCATTGAGGGTAAAGACCACGTTTTTGCAAAAGCCACTGGAGATGCAGAGTGGTGAAGCCTCACTCCATTGTGTCCTTGATGACTGTGGCATTATCTCCTTATAAGCTGTCTGCAAAACAACTGGATTTTCTATTGTTGTACCATTAAAAAAAACCAAAACCTAAAAAAATCCCTAAACAACAAAGCTGTGATAAAAAATGTGCAAAATCTGTGTAGTTAATTTGTGGTGTTAATCTGTTTAGTGTGCAAACTAAACCACTGTACTGTTAGCTACTCAGCTGTCTTTGCTGTTCTTTTCTGATTATTTCATTTTTTTTAAATGAAGAAGCATCATTGGAACGAATAGCTTTAACATTTGAAATGTTATGTCTGTTTGTAATTCAAGAAAGTAAAGAAATACTTAGGAATTAGTAAAGAAATATTGATTATAATTTAATAAATTCTAGTTCTGTTGGTTTTCTTTCAATTCTTAAAAGCTGAGGTATGACTTGAAATATAAAATTACACTGTTGTCTGATTCTTTTCAAAGGCTGTTGAGTTATAAAGCAGTATCTGTAGAAGTCTGAAACCTGTGGCTGTTTCAGCTGCACACTTTTCTCTCAATTTTTTTAGTTGCTTTGTGTTTTTTTGACTTGAGTTTAAAGAGATGCAAGTAAGAGAAGTGTCTGTAAAAGATCCTGGAGCTCTCAATATATGAGAATTATTATTGTTTATTCTAGACTATCTATGTCTACTGAGATGCAATGAGTAGTGTGATGTAACATTAAAATGTGATTTATTTTCACTGTCAATACAAAGTCATTTTAGTTTGCTACTGTACATTTCCACTTTGTTCTAGGACTACAGACCAGTAAGCTGTGAATGATAGAAATTGTGCATAATAATAAAAGTGTCATCTCATCTACATTTCTGGCACAGAGTTGTTTTTGTGTTCCCTCAATATAACCTTTGCTTAGAGAAATGGGTACAAACCATGCATGTGGCAGTAGCTCACTGTGCCCTGAGAACTGCATTCCTCCCAGCCCTCAGCATCAGCTTCTTGTTAGTTCTTCTAGAAACAGAGGTCCAAAAGAAGCTTTGGGCTCCTGTCCTTCAGAGCTGCAGCTTTTCCCTGGCTGGCTTCTGTTCCTTGTAGGGCAAGTCCATGGTGAAGCTGCAGGCTGCCTCAGAACAGGATCATCCTACTGCTCCACTAAGGCACCCCTCCCTCCTGGCTGCTGCTCCCATGGCTGCTGGAATGAGACATTGTGAGGCATTTTGGCTATCTCTGATCCCTGAGAGGAGGCAGAGGCTGGGAGAAGGCAAAGAAAACAAAGGTGAAAGTGGGAGAGAATGAATATATGGAGGAAATGAGGGGAAAACCCCAGCCTTTGTTCATAATAGTGCAAACCCTTGTGCTAATGGCATAAGGCAGGAAGTAGGTTTTTAACAATTACTGAGTTTATTGCATGCTTTTTTTGATGCATCTGCTACTCTCCAGTATCAAAGACAGGACATTGAACTGAAGCACTTCAGCCAAGTGAGGCATTTCTCTTGTCTCTTACAGGTGCTGCTGCTGGAATGTGAAGAATTGTGTATTCAGGAGCAGTTAAAATATTCCAGTGTATGATTTCTTTTCCCCCATTCAGATGACTTGTAGCTGCACTGATGCTATGCTTCAGACCCATAAATGCAGCTCTTATAACATGGTGGATGCTTTTAGGTTTCAGCACTCTCTCTCAGGCTCTGAGGTGCTCATGCTCTGTAAATGTGCACATTATGAACTGTGGGACCATTTCCAATATCAGAAAAGACTGGAAGCAGAGGTAGCATGGCACAGGAATCTGTGGGACAGGGCTGGATATGCACCATTCACTTAGCACCACAAAGGCTCTGAATGGTGCTTCTGAAATCGTCCTATTTTTCCTGGTCACTATAAAATAAAGTGGCTAAAGAGCACTTAGTTCTTAGCTAGTTTTAAAGATAACATTAGTAAAGAATTACAGCTTTGAACAAGACATTTACAACTAAATACACCTGAAGTCAGGAATTTTTACACTGAAAAAAATGTTTCTTACTAAAATGTAAGCTCTAACTTGTGAATTGAGCAGTAATCAGTGTTTTTGATCTAAATAGTTTATGAATTAATGTTTTTGATTGCTGCTGCTTACAGTTTAGCAAACATATCACTGCAGATGTGACAGGATGAGGCATGTAATACCAGTTATGGCCATCAAAGACACTTCAGTAAATGGCTGTCTAAAACTTTACATCAGGAAGAAAGTAAAGTAAAAATAATGAGATACAGTAACTTGTATGAGAAACTCTGGCATTACTCTAAATCTCTTATTAAAGTTTTGCTTTTACTTATTTGCTTACTTTTGTGTGTAGAAAAATTTGAAGCATATAAATTACATTTGCTGTTTTGTCAGTCGTTTTTATTTTTTTTTCCTTAAACCAGCAATTTTGTAAATGGTGGATTTCCCTCCACTTACAGCAGGCACAAAATGAAAAATGCCCGCTGAGACTCTTGCTGCTGGGCTGTTACCTCTGCAGCACTGTAGGGAAGGTGCTATCAGTTGTTACAAATTAAAACTCATCTCCCTTCCCTGTAGTTTCCTGGCCATGGTATGTGGTGGGGAGGGTGTGCTGCCAAGCTCTTGTGCTGTTGAAACGTAATGCAGGTAAATCAGTTATTGCCCACTTAAGATATTGTGCTGTCGTGTCCTAAATCACATGCAGGACTCTTCTATGGGATGTCAGAAGAAATGAGTCTTAATAATCAGTTTTGAGATAGGTGACAGAGAAGCTTTATGCCCAGTAGCTATTTTTTTACACCAATACCTTTGGTTTGTATTATAGCTGATATCCTGTCATAGTCCTATTTGATCACTGGCTAAGCTCAGGAGCTGGTCTGTGTAAAGAGGTGCATCTTATGGAATTTGTATTGGTTGCTAAACCACAGAGTTTTAGGAGTCTCCTCCGTTCTCAATCCTGCTTTATTCCCCACCTGTGGGATCTGCTCATGAGCACAGCTGTGCTTACATCCAGAGCTTCTGTACTGATTGAAATCATGGCATTAAGCTGAAGGTAAGAGTGGGTCAGAGATGTTATTTCTAATTATCACGATTATGAACTAATGATAGACCAGTCACTAGTACAAAGAATTGCTTTCATTAATGTGAAGCAAACTTAGCTTGCAGTGCAGTGTTTTGGCAACAAGAGGAGTGCTTTGGAACTCAGTGGCTGTCACAGACTTGAAAGAAAAGGACTCAGCTGAAAAGGAGAATATAAAAGGTTTAAAGTGATCACAATAGTACCATTTTCTTATGTATCAGACTCTGCACTTACTTAAATTAGCAACGCAGTCACAAATCTGGACCAGGCATTTAGCATGATCACTTAGCATCAGGCAATGCACAATGAAAGAAAAGAGAGATTTTAATGGGAAAACATTGTCTGGGAAAACACTGTCACGAAAAGGTAAATACTTCATCACCTGGGACTAGAGTTGGATTGTGTGTGCTGAAGAGGCCTGAGTGCATTCCTGAGTGCTACTGGCACTAGTGATGTCAGACAGTGGACAGGTGAAAATGACTCCTGAGACTGTCCCAGGAGGGAAAACAAGGCAGCACTTCCTTGCCTGTGCAGGAAGCAGCTCTCCTGCTGCTGAGAGGGAGTCTTTACAGTTTACCTGATTTGTGTGTGTGCAAGTGTGATACCCTAAACAGAGTCCTGTGTGCAGCAGGGGGGGGGTTTGCATCCCTTGTGATTATCAGATCACACATGGCTATGTAAGGGTTAACAATTTAAGTGAACTACCCACCAGCTCAGACTGAGATCTAATGTAAACTGCAAAATTGCCAGTAACAAAGGTTCAATAGATCAACTTTCCTCCTTGGTGACATCTTTACAGCTTATCACTTGAACGCTCTTCTTTTACTGTGTGTAGGTGGCTGTGTAATTGGAAGTTTCTGTTGATGAAACAGAGGCATCTAGTTTTGTGCCTCTTTCTTTAAACCAACAATGCCAGCACGGGTGGTAGGAATGAAAAAAGAAGCTATGAAAGTAGCAAACAGGCTTTAAATACTCAGGGAAGCAGATCTGGAGAAAAAGAAGCCAGGCTGCAATCACTGCAGTAGCTGTTAGCTTCAAGAGCAGCTTGACTACTCCTGGACTCTTCTGGTTCTCCATACAGAAAAGTTTTGCCTAACAGCCTCCTTCCACGCCTATCATTACAAAGGAAGAGAAGGGAAAACACCACTTTGAACATCAGAACAGTTATGTTGCATAAGAATTACAGACTGGCATTTTTATTTATTATGAAATGTTCAAGATATTATAAAACAACCCCTAGTCACTAAGATAATCACAACTGGCCTTGCAAAGTACTGCATCTCTTGGCACTCTGGGTTAATTTTCCTTGTGAGATGTCTTATCCCGTAGTGCAGGACAGGGCTTCTCTAAGGCTGACAAAAGCAGGAATGCTTGGGAGGCTTTGCTGGGGGCTGTGGCTGCGCCGCCGTTCTTGCAGTTGGAGTTATAAGCAGAGAAATAGTTCATCCTGTAGAGCTCTGCTCGGCTCTTGCAGCAACCGAGCTTGCTCATCAGCAGAAAGAAATCCCTCCGAAATGCTTTGGTGAAAATGGCGTAGAGAAAGGGGTTTGCGCAGGAGTTGACGGGGTAAAATAAAACCAGCAGGATCTTGGAGTTGGTCACTGTGATGAGAGGAACTTTGAAGGCAGCAGATATGGCAAAAAAGGAGATGGGGGCCATGCAGGTGAAATCTGTGAAGATCAGGATTGCCATTCTCTTGGCAACCTTGGTGTCTTTATTGGCAGCTACCAGCTCTGGGTTCTGCACAGCGATGTAAATCTTGATGTAGCAAGCACAAATGACAACGAAGGCGACAACATTCAGCACCAAGATCAGCAGGATGTAGGCTTGGGACAGGCCCGTTTCGATATCCATGGGCAGACAGATGCTGACTTTCATGTAGCTGCTGACCCCGAAGAGAGGCAGCACGGCTATCCCGATGGAGAACAGCCAGCCCCCGAGCATGATGGGCACGGCGTGGCGCAGCCGCAGCTTGCGGTCTAGCTGCATGGCGTAGGTGATGGTGTGCCAGCGCTCCACGGTGATCACCGTCAGCGTGTACACCGACAGCTCGCTGGCAAACACCGTGAAGAACCCCGCGGTGCTGCAGCCGCTGCCCGTCTGCCAGTCGATGGCGTGGTTGTAGTACTGACCGCTGGTCTGGGCGTCCACGGAGGCGATGAGCAGCAGGTACAGCCCCATGCAGAAATCGGCAAAGGAGAGGTTGCACATGAGGAAGCGAGGGACAGTGAGCTTGTAGTGGCTGGTCAGGAGAACGAGGAGCACAGTGAAATTGCCAGCGATGGCGAGGATGTTTATGAACCAGATCAGCACTCTGAGGAAGCTGTATCCCAGGATGTCTTCGCAGGGGTTAAAGGCATCTGGTTCCGGAGTGCACGTGAGGACTTTAGGCTGACAAAAGTCATACTCAAAGTCAAAGCCGGCCATTTCGCTGTCATCGAAAATGGTTGAGTAGCTGTAGGGAGAGCTTTCATCGTCTGTCGCAAACCACAGCCATGTGTTGTTGGAGTCATCTCTGTAACCATGGAAAAACCACCCCCCCCCCCCAAACAGAAGTGAATTATTTGTTACGTGCTACTTGCATTCTTTTGCAAAAGACAACAGATAACAGTTGTTTTAAAACAGTGACTTCCTCCATGTGTTTCTAAGGGTGTTTACAAATAACGAAGCCTTGCAAGGATGCTTTGTGTTTGGGAAGCAGCCTTGGAGAGCAGCAGGGTCACAGTCCCATCCACAGAAATGCTCTCTTACACAACTTGCTTATTTGTAAGTATTTAACTTCTGCTGCTTTGTGAAGGAGCCATGGCTCTCATGCTGCCGGCTGGCTGCAGTCCAAGCTGCAGTAACACTTGTGCTGATGGATTACGGGTTTGATGCACAGAGGTTTCACAGGCAGCTGTAGAAGCCATACTAAAATAACCTATGGATTTTAACTGTGCACCTTTGCTCCCCTTAGGAAAGGCACTTAGCAAATGAATTCCAGAGACTGTGTATGGCTTGGGAGGTGCTGAGGAATTTGCTGTACGCAGTATTATAGGGTGAGGAGTAGAAGTGCATGGTGAACTAAATAACGTCGATAGCTTGGAATTTATTAAATTTAGGCTGGACCTAATGCCTAATAAAAGCGTTCTAGGTTTTTAAGATAAACTTCTAAAATCTCTAAATCATCAAGAGTGTGGTGATAAGCCTACCAAAGAAGAAATATTTTAAAAGCAAGCACTGCCTTTTCTGGCATGTCCCTGCCATAACAGATGCCTATTTCCCAACTTTCCAGTCATCCTGACTGTGAGTGTTTGGTGGGTAAGCACTCAGTCTGCAGTGTGAGACCTGGCAAGTATCTCTATTGAAGACAACTCTTGAGAAAACTGGTAGCTTTGGGATAATTTAAATACCTGCTTAAGCTTCCACATCTACTGAAGCATGTCCATTAAATTATATTTCTGGAGCAGGGTCTTAACTGGCAAATGAAACTGAACTGCTTTTCAGCTATTCCTGTGGGGCAAATAACTTCCCAAATTTGTTATCCTAACTCTTCTCTGTATATGAAAAACTGCCCAATGTCTTGCATTTACTTGCCTGCCTCAAACTGGAAGAGCAGGAAATACATTTGACTCTATTTTCTAATAAGAATGATGGTGATTTTCTGAGAGGCTGTGCAAATGTGCTGCTAAGTGCAAGCTGGACTTTTGTGGGGTTTTGTTACTAGTAAGAACTCAGGACTTCCAGATGATTTCTGCTGTGGTTCTGCAGCCATTAAGCCCATGAACCATAACTTTACTTCCACTTGCTTATTATAATGTCTGCTCAGAGAATTGCTGGGATTGGGATTTGCCAAAGCAAAAAGCTTCAGGAGCCAATAGGCTGGGCAGGATATTTAATGCACAGCAGGAGTGCAACAGATGCTAATCCAAAACAAGCAGACAAATAAAACCAAATGGCAAGTGCAGGAGGCCTGACCAACCAGCAAACAAGACAATGTCCAAGGAAGTAATTATCCCAATGAATCAATCACGTTTCAGCTGTATTTAGCCACTGGAATTCTGTGACCATAACCTTGTTTCTTCTAGACTTTACAATGCTTTGACGCCACGTCAGGGCTGCTAAGAAGTCCCAAGGTCTCCCATTTAGCTGTAGAGGGATGAAGAACAGCAAATCCTTAAACTTCTCCCTTAAAAGCTGGGTTAGAGCCCATGTCATACAGCACAGCCAACACAACAGTTTTGTTATTAGCCTTTCTCATTGTCACACTGAACACTGTCAAGCAAAACTGTGATGATATGAAAAGACATGTTTAGACGGAATAAACCACTGGCACGGGGTCATCACACTTCTAGCTCAGGGACTCCATTCTACCATGAAAAACTACTGATATGCAGAGTTCTAATTATCCTTTCTATAGGCAAAAAAAAAAAAATGTTAACAATAGCAGGTCTTCCTTGAATCACACCAACAACTACAATTATTTCAGGGAATGGAAGGTCTCCATGTAGGCCACTAACTTCAGTAAATATTTAATCTTTGTTTTGAAATCCTTTCAGAATTCAGAAGACAAACCGGAATGAGTAAAGCTTGTGAAATCATGAGGGCTTTTTACTCCCTTTTCCAACATCCAAATCTTGGTTTAATGATAGTAAAATTACCACTGTGCAACTTGTAGGGGTGATTGAATTGGCAGGCAAAGACCTGCTTAGTGAAAAAATGTGAACAGCAGAAAGGGGAGGAGGTCTGTATTTTCTGCTTCCATCATCTCTATGCAGGAGGTACTTACAGCATTTCGTTTGTTGATTTCCTCATGGTGCTTTCACACTCCTTGGAGAAGTTGTCAAAAATGGAAAGCAACAAATTCTGTCTGCAAGAAGGATGAGAAGAAAGTTAAGTTTCAGGCTGGATTTTGGCCAAAGCCTTATCTTCTCTGCAAGTGATCTTCCCAGACATGTAATGTAAGCCAGCGCTGACCTCATGGCAGCACGAATATTCCTGTAGACATCTGGAAGTGGGGAGGAGAAGGCTTCAAATACTGTGAAAATACGCAGTGTAAGGTATGTAAGGATGGTCTTTCAGCTTGGTTATTGTGTAGGATGTATTTTTATAGTAAAAGTACTTGAACTTGAATTAAATGGTATGTTTTGACACACTCTGTTGAAGTGGGCTAGATTCTCCACCAGGATGAATGGAAGCAGTTGGGCTGGCTTTTGGAGAAGTGCCTGTTAACAGCTGCTGGGAAACTAGCCTGATAGCAGAACCACAGAATGGGTCAGGTTGGAAGGGACCATGGCGAGGCACCTGGTCCAACCTCCCTGTGTCATCCTAGAGAACATTCCAGACAGTTCTGGAACATCTCCAGTGAGGGAGACTCCATACTCTCTCCGTGCAACCTGTTTCAGTGCTTGGTCACCTGCACAGAAGGAAGTCCTTCATATTCAGATGGACTTCCTTGTGTATCAGTTCCTGCCTGTTGCCTCTTGTCCTATTATTGCCCAGCACCACTGAGCAGAGCCTGGTCCAACATCTGGCACCCTCCCTTCAGATCCTGACAGACATTGGTGAGGTCCCCTCTCAGTGTCTCTTCTGGAGGCTGAACAGGCTCAGATCCCTCAGCCTTTCCTCAGAAGGGAGATGTTCCAGTCCCTTAAGCATCTTTGTAGCCCTCCACTGGAACCTCTCCAGCAGCTCCATGTCTCTCTTGTCCTGAGGAGCCCAGGACTGGACCCAGCACTCCAGATGTGCCTCACCAGGGCTGAGTAGAGGGCCAGGATCACCTCCCTGACCTGCTGGCAATGCAGTTCCTAAAGCACCCCAGGACACCATTGGCCTTCTTGGCCACAAAGACACACTGCTGGCTCAGGGACAGCTTGTTGTCCACCCCAGGTCCTTCTCTACAGAACTATTTTCCAGCAGCTCAGCCCCAAGCCCATACTGGTGACCCTTTTCAAAAAACTGTCTGGGAATCAGAGGTAGACTTTGTATGCTTGAAGTAAAGCAGTTTGAACAGTACAGGTTGAAAGATTATATATTTGGCAAAATCTCTGATTTTGAGGCTTTGAAAGTAGCAGCCAGGTACTCTACCAGTATGAATGGAAGTGGCTTTGTCTCACCTCATTGCTGATGCCCCTGAGGGGAGCAGTCACTTCCTGATTTGCATGGGGGTTTTTCCCCCCTGCAATTTACTAAGAAAATAGTCACTTAATGTAAGAAAGTGACTTACTAAGGTGCCCTGTTTTTATAGACCATGGTCACGTTGCAAAGTCAAGCACCTGAAAATTAATATGAGAAATGTAGTTATCAGAATGAATACCTTTTTCCTCTGCCAGAGTTGCTCCTGCATTTAATACACTCAGAGACTTCATCTGTGACTGAATCAGTTGATTAGCAATGGAAACCCTTGACAGTAGAACCTTTCTCTTCTTGCAGAATCAAGAACCCCTTAATAAAATGAGGTAGGCAGAGAAAGAATAGCACCAGCCTTAATTTTACCCTGAAGAACCGGAATCTACTCCTGCCTTTCCAAGACAGTCCTGAAGTGAAGACATGGGAGTGACACCAATCAGGCCACTCACAGCTGCCTGCTCAGTACCTCATTTCTGTGGCCTTCATTTGAGACAGACAAGAAGTGAGGCACCTTCGTGGCTCAAACTAAACTCATTTGGGATTGCTTTGGCTGCCTAAAGCCAGCTGAGGGTTGGTTTCTTTGAAATATAAATGCTGAAAAATCAGCTCAAATTGTCTTGAATTAACTGCCCCGAGTTTGTGGATGCAAAGCTCACCCTGTGCCACGGTTTCCAGTTGTGGGGAGAACAATACTGTCTATTACCTGAAATGGTAGGAACTAAACCAAGTAACTTCTTTCTGTAGGCTTGGGGCGGGCCCTAATTTTGGTGGGTAATTGAGAGCTTGCCCTTTCTACTATGTCATCATATCACCTGTATTAATAAAGAGACATGGCTAAGGGCTACAGGGGTTTCTTCTTTTTTTTTTTTTTTTAATAAGGGCAACGTGCTATTGATAAAGGTCTGTCTTCTGTGTGCAAGTAGGCTTTTAATTGAGATACCAAGGAAAATATAAGCTTTAAGCAAACTCAGAATAATGTTTCTGCTAGCAGATCCAGGGCACAGGATGGGAGCCATTTCTGCTCTAAAATAAATGGACATAATTTTCCTGGCCTTAGCAGAGATTTGTTGTTTCCTGCAAGGCCTTGCAATGCACCACAGCTTCCCTGTAACAGGAATAAGGATAATCAAACCTTGTGAGCTGAATAAAGCAGAATTGCCATTTTGGAGCTTTGGAAGCAGTGCAGTACAATACTGTGCTATTTGGACTTACTTTTCTGTCCTGAGATTTCGAAAAGCACAGCAGTGGCTGGGATATGTTAGGACAGCTTCCAGAAGGCTGCTGAATTTATCCAGTGGTGGCAGCCTCTTTAACGAGTAAGATGATGTTGCATTTAAGACCTGAATGGCCTCAAGCCCGTAACTAGGCAGGGACTCCAGCGCTGTTGAAGAAATATCCCTGCGAAACAAAGAGAGCGTTCACTTTTCTTTTCATCCCTGTAAAAATACCACCAAAGCATGACAGCAGGTAACAGCAACTGGTTTTTACACAAAGGTTCAGATCTACAAAGCATCTGATGCCCAGCTCAGAGATGTGGTCTGTGAAACTACAGAGCAGCACAGTAAGAGCATCCCTGTGGCTCAGCAGCTCCAGCCAGGCAAGGAGCTCCCTTTGTCCTGGGGAAACTGAAACCCATCACTCCAGGGGCTGTGTCCTGACCTTTCTGCTTGAAATCCGTGCATGGAGTGAGGGATGCCTCTTTAAGCCAGAGACAGGGAGAGAAGAAGGTGGGCAAATGTGACTCTCCAGGCTGCTGATAGTTAGGACACCCTCCTGGCTCTCTGCTTGGCTCTGAAGTCCGTTCTAGGTGCATTAATTAAATGGCTATTAACTAAAACCCCAAAATAATCCGTCATTCTTGCCAACACAAACTTAAGCAGTTAGGCTTAGAGTAACTTCAGAGGGGATGTTTGTGTGAAAAAAGTATCAGTGACTAAGGATTTTCAGTCAGGACATTAAGCAAAGGAAAAAAAGGCCCACAATTCTGAAAGTGATATCAGTAATGCCATGTACCATAAAGCACCAATAAAAGGCACAAGAAAGGCATGTGCAGCACAGAGTGCTATTTACAGAACCACACTGTGTTTTATTGCATGGAGTTAGAGCCAGGGCAACCCTCCAGTAAGTCCTTGATTAATAACTCATGAGGATGATAACAACGTGTTTTATTCAGCGCACGCTTACAGCGTGCAATCAGCTGGTTCACTTTCATAAACCAATTCTAAACCAATATATATTGCCAAAACATATCCATCCTACCAAAGGACAAGTTAGTTTGCAATGTCAGAATATAAGATACAGGAAGAGGATCAGGAGGATATGACACAAATAAAGCAAAATCCAAAATGTCTAAGAGGTGGAGATCAATGCCCAAACTAGAACTGGCCGGTATGTGTTTGCCAGGGTGCAAACTCCTTTCACCCTGTAATTTCATGGCATCTTGTTGATATCTTTTACCCAGAGGGTAAGAGACCAAATCTCCTTCCAGTCTCAAAGCCTGTGTTTGCTGTGGTGACACAGCTCTGGTGGCACAGTGCAGTTCCCACAGGACACTCAGGTCATGGAGCTGTGGATACTTACAGGACATCTGGCCCTGTGGCCCCTCTCAGGGCATCGTTGTGGATCCGCCTGAGGTTCTTGTTGTCCTTCAGGATTCTGTGGAACCAAAAATGAGCTCTCTATACATCTGTATTTTAAAAATCACTTTCTGGGTTTCTTCTTCACACCTGTTTAAGTTCTTTCTCCCACCACAGCAGTGGTTGTTGCACTGGGGAGTGCTTGTATTTCCCATGTGACCTTTACTTCCTCTGATGCCATCAGATCATTATCATCTACACTTAAATATGATAAATTCCTTATTCTTCTGACTTGAACCAGGAACAGCCAGGCTGGTTCTTTCACTACAGTAGCAAGTATACATTTTTCTGAAACTAAGAGACTAGTCCCTCAGCGAGTGAGAGGGATTAAAAAACTATTGATGTTTCCAGACATAAACTGTAGATTCCTTAGTCTGGGCTACTGTTTCAAGTTTTACACTAATTTATGAAATTTTGTTAAGAATTATGAGCTTTTCTCACAAAAGCTGTACTATTTGAAGGGATGTTGTTTCAGGAAAGGCAGTAAGAGCTGCAGGAGTAACAACTGAGTCACAATGACACTGAAAGATGCAGTTTTCTCGTGGGTATTGGGAAATACAAAACACAGCCAGTTAAACTGAAGCATGAGCCTCTGACTATATTGAAATTGTTATTTACTGTTTAAATTACTGAGGAGGGATAGCATACTCACAATTGATTCAGCTTTGTCCCGTTGAAGGCATGGCTGTGGATATCTTCAAATCCATTTTTATACAACTTGCTGGAGATTAAATAAAACATAAGGGAAAAAGATTTGGAAAAGGTGAGATTACGTTGTGTACTACAAGTTTCAAACCTTGGTGCTGCATTCATTTTAATCATTAGAGGGTTTGCTTATAAGGAATGAAGGTAACTATAGCTCTTAAATAAGAAAGATGCAGTTTAAATTGTCTAAGCTCCTTCCTGTTTAGCTGCTGCAGAGAACTTCTGCTGAGGTACAGATCCTCCCCCTGCTGAGGGGCTCGCTTGTGCCTACCTGGGGCTGGGATCCAGAAACAAGACATTAGTCCAGGTAAGCTCCTGGCACACAGACAACAGCCTGGAGGCAGAAGACCTGGATTTTGTCAGTAGGTGCAGCTGGAAGGCTGCAAGGCAGAGATGTGTCACGTGGAAAGCAACTGTAAAGCCTGGAGGGAGCTGTTGGATTGCAGATCCTCCATGGACACACAAATCTTCCAAGAGACAGCTTTGCAGAGAGGCAGGGGCAGGTTGTGCATCATCCAGCAGCTAGTGAGTTACCAGCTTCTCCAAAGTGCTGCTGCCAGGCTTGATTTGTGCTGTGGAAGCCTTGCTGTCCCCTGCACTGCACAGGGACACTGGATGCCACCCTGGTTCCTAACTCCCCACCCCAAGGCCAGACACCTTAAGACTGGGCTCTGCTACACCTCAGGTCCAGCTCTTTTCCTTCATTAGGAGATGTAACCTATGGGTCTATTAATATCTGTTTGTGATATTAAGTTCATGTATCCAATAGGAATTCAATATAATCACTCGTATATATTATTTTTTTAAAAATATTAAGCCCTAATAGAAAACTTGGCACAATGAATTAAGCAACATTTCTGTTGCTTTTCCACTTGCTTTTGGGATAGCACAAACTGGCTAATGAAACCTGCTTCCAAGTGCTCAAGGAGCACCTGACTCCATTTGATGGAAGGTATCTACCCCAGCACAATGCTGAAATTAGTGATAGCCTTAAAAACCACGACATTATGTAGGATCAATTTCCCAATCCATAAGAAACATTAACTGTTGGAAAGGCTAAATTAGCTATTTGCAGTGCAAAGGATGACTGCAGGGTGACTTTACACCTCTACAGATTACTTGTGTTTCATCAGACCATGCTGTAACAAGAGGAATTACTTCACCTAATTACAGCTAACCACATGGGGCGGAGTTAACACGTAGCTCTACAATTAGGAAGCTGCTGATAAGATAATTCTTTTCTTCTTGTGGTGAGCTCCCTGTCACAAAAGGATGGGAGAAAAATGACTGTTGGCTGTTTCCTGGCTTAGACTCCCTCCCATTTAATACACTTTAGGGTTACAGTAAAGACTTTAAGCACCTTTCTCCATCTCTTTTATGTTCATTTTCTTGCACCATTAGCAGAATCATAATTTTGCTGAAGTTATTTTGAGAACTTGTTGGGAGGAAAGAGGCTCATAAGATGAAATGATGCACTAATCCAAGCAATTGCTCCTCTTTAGCTTTGTGTAGGAGTAGCATTCAGTCACATTTATGCCCAGTTCCTCTCTCGTTCCCAGAAGGTATTGGTCAATACATAAAATCTGGGTTAAAATTACTGTCATGCTGGCACATCTGCCTGATGAAGAGTCCATCAGCTGCAGGTCTCGCTCATGAGCACAGCTCCTTTGCAGGTGCAGATATCCATGGAGTTTTGGGCAGAGCTCCTGTTGGATGTGTACTGGAGTCTGGCCCCCAAAGGCTGCCTTCACTGGGGTCCCCTGGGATTTGTGGCTACCACACCAAGTGGGTGGCCTGCTGCTACTCTCCACGGCTCAGAGGGTCCTTCCTTGGCCAAATCCTGCTGAGAGGCTCAGCTTGTGATTTTTCGTCTTCCAGCACTAATTTGTGGAAGGTTTTGTGAAGACAAGTAAGCTGTGAAATCCATACACAGTTCTGGCTGGCAGAGGACATCTCACCTTGGCTTTCTGCTGCTTTCTGCAATCCTCAGGTGGGGCATCTCACAGCATCAAACCCACCCACCTCACAGGGGCACCTCACAGGGGGCTGAAGCAAGCAATCCACTGTTGGCTAAAAGGAAAGGCTTGGGTGTGGAGACTTCTGGGGACCTTATAGGAACTTAAGCTGAGGCAAAAGAAAACAGGGTAAGAAGTAGCATCCATAGTTTGTACCAATTTCTTCTGTGTCTCCATCTCTCCACTTCAGAGGGACCCTGTGCAGCTGAAGCTCAGCTCCCTCAGACTGCTTGGTCCCTGAAAGCACTGTTTCATGCTTTTCGTGTTTCAAGAAACTGCATCCTTGAGGTAAGAACAGAGACTTTAGCCTCCAGTGCAGCTTTTGTAGTTTATATCCTGCTGATGGTGTTTTTAAAAACAACATTTCATGGAAGATGAAGATTTAGATCCCTCATCCTATTCTCTTTCCTAAGTGAAGTTATCTTTTGGATGAAACTCTGCTCTTCATCTTGAAGAACATGCCTATGTTTCTTAAGCATTTAAAATTCAACTCACAATACATATATATTTTATGGGGTTTAATGTCAAGATTTTCATGAAGTCAACCCACTTTCCTCAAGCAGAAGTGTTATCCTCACAGAAGGAACTGGAGCTAGGATTATTTTACTCACAGTGTCAGTGATTCATTGTTCATCCCTTGGAAAGCATTTTGTGGTATAATTGTCATACGCAAGTTATCACAGAGCTCCCTTTGGGAGGAAAGAAAAAAGGTGTTTTTGTCAGTGATTCAGGAACAAGATGGAAAACACTCGCAGTTGGGTTAGGGTGGGACTCTACTTACAAAATAAAATGAGCTTCCAGTGAGAAGATCTGTGTCAGGTCTGGAAATTGCCTTATTCCAGTGTTACAAATGCTCCTAGAGAAAAGCGTAATTCCTACTTATAGAAGAAAATATTACCAGAGTGGCTGCAACAAGAAGCCGACTTGGTAGGTCTTAAGTTTAACAGTGCTTTAAAAGGTGACTGACAAATATAATTTTTAAGTAGGCTCCAAAGGTGTTTGCAAGGCCTGTAAAAATCAAGTTTTTTTAGAATTCTCAAGCATTGTCCTGGAGGAGTAGCATATGTTCTCACTACATTAAGCTCAAGGGAGAGATTTTAGTTACATCTTTTGTTTAGTACCCTGTTAGTCTGAAAGCTTTATTCTAGAAGTAAGCACTTACCAGAACTACTTTGCAGACTTCTGTATTGTCACTGCCCTGCCCTTGTACACTGAAAGACCTCACTATTGGCTAACTGCAAGTTAAAGCTATTGTAAACAATGTATGTACTTCTAGGATCCTGCAGTGCATGAAAAACCTTTTTCCTTACACTCCTTAATTTGATTTGTCCACTCCTTTGGAGAAGAGAATAAATAAAGCAAACAGAAACAGAACTCTTTCTTACAAGTATTTTAGCTTTGGAAGATTTCTGAACGCTCCATCCTCAATGTGCAACAGATTTTTCGTGTTCAGGATTAATCTGTAATAAGGGAAAAATATTTCAGCATTATAATCCTTACAGATTTGGGAGGGCTCTGAGTTTTGCTTGCGATTTACTATCTCAGGAAACAGTCTGTAAATATGCTGCTGGGTGCATTTTGAGGCAATGTTGATAATAAAAATGGCCTGCAATTTTTAGGCAGCCAACAAAAGATAACACTGCCTGAATTCTCATGATACTCTGAGCTGATCTGGTTAAGATATCCTGGTCACTGGTGGGAGTTAGCATTTTGGGCTTGGACGTGGAGTCAAGCCTGGACCTGAGTGTGTGTGTGTGTGCCTGGTCCTTGCTCCACAATCAGATCCCTTCAAATCGTCTCTTGTTTCCATGACATTACTGATGCTCTTCCTAGCCAGGAAAGGCAGTTCCTTAGGTAGTATAACCTCTTAGGAGCACCATGAACTTCTTTAGAGCAGTGTTTGGTAGGAGTGGAGCAGCAGAAACTGGCAGAGAAGTGTGTGAGAAGTCCTGTTTGTAGTGGTCACTCAAAAACCAGGCAAATCTCTTAATCAATGAGCACTTTCTGCAGCTAAACTGCCTGGTAAAGTTCTGTGTTTGCCCTAAAGGCCAATAACTAGCCCAGCTCCCTCCCTATGCATGACTTACAAAATATAAAGGTTTTAGCATGTGAAATGACAAGAAAAGTTGAAATCCAAGAATGCCATTGAGCTCACTACCCTGATCATGCATTGAATGTGGACTTGAGTGGAGCTTGGGTCATCAAGCCCTTGCAATGTGAGTCGTGTACAGCACTCAAGATTCAAGGAGGTTTTCTTGCCAGTTTCCTGTAGCTCTTAAAGGTCTTGCTTGGCTTTTGGGTTTTGGAAGACAGGCAGAAGAAAAGCTATCCATAAACTGTAGGTGAATGCATGGGGTTGAATCTTTCATTCCTTCCCTAAATACACCATTGATTCTAGTGGGAGTTGGACTCAATCAGAGGCTGACAAATCTGTCTCCCTTGCTTATGTGAGTAACTGGCTTCAGTGATGTTCACATATAAAGAACAAAAGAGATGAATTTGTCCTCACTCAGTTGCACAATTTTAAGCCACTCACTGGTCATGCTGTGCGAAAAAGGCAGTAATGAGATATTGAACCAGATTTAGAGTTTCCAATTTCACTAAATATTTCAGAACATTCTCCTAGTCATTGCTTTTAACTCTCTCTCTCTCCCAGATGCCTGTGCTATGCAGGTCAAGTTTAAAATCAGTGCGTGCTCTGTTTGAGTAATATTTTAGTGCTCCACAGAAGAGCTATGCATACTAAGCAGCTGTATTTAAATAATGTAGGGCTGTGAAAACGGCATCTTCAAAAAGAAAGGTTTTCTCATCTGTTGTCATCTCAAATGATTTCCCCGCTTAGGAAGCCTGACAATGCCAGCAGAAGCAGACACAGAGCTCCACTCCTGCCACTGAGCTCACTGAAAGCAGCGGGACTCTGTGCAGGGAAGTCTGCATGAGCTAGATCTCAAAGGTCAGGCCTTACAGAGTGCTCGCTATTTTATACAGCACTTTGGAAAGAATAGTTTCTCATCATAGATCTCAATCAAAGCCAACTGAAGTCACAGAGAGGAATTTGGTCCAGGAATACTTCTCTGCAGACTGTTTACTCCTTGATGATCTGAAACCACAACATGGGTGCCTTTTTTTAACTGATGCTCACATTTCAGACAAGGTGGGAAGGCTGTCAAAGGCACTCGCTTCTATTCTCTCCAGGGAGTCGCTCTGAGAGATTTCACTACAATGAAAACAGCAGACACAAAGCAACACATTACCAGAAAAGACACCAGCAACTGGCTTTCCACTTTGTATTTCCTCCTTTTATGCTCACTTGTTCAATCCCTCCTATCAGTCTTGTCCACGCCTCACCTCAGACAGCCTGGGAGCTCATGCCAGTGGGGTCTGAGAGAGGACCAGCCTTTTGCTGTCTTGGCACGAGGGAAAGCCAGCCCTTGGGAATAAGTACCTCTGTAACAGCCAGTCTCCATTTCCTCAGTAAATTGCAGGTGAGGTACAGACTGAGGGCCACAACTAATGTAAACAGAGTGAGCCCAAGCCTCGTGAGCCCTTTCCTCCCTCCCTCCCATTGTTGGTTCTACTTAGTGAATTTATTTGTGGGGAGAGGACACGGATAATGTTCACTGTGCTTCATGTGATATTATCAAGTCAGAATGATGGTCATCTAATACACAGATGTAGAAATACACAGATATGGATTCAGCACACTTCATGAACAATTTTTTGATTTAAATGCCCTTTACATTACATGTATAAACTGAAAGGAAGTGGCTCTTTTCATCGTGACACAGACCAACATGACTGTTTCTGGTGGCACTCTCGGATTGTGATGTACACATGCTTCTATTCCACATGTATACTCAAGATAAATCAACACTGACATGGAAAAACAAAATCCACATATGAGATGCTTGTTAAATGCTTGTTAGATTAAGATTTAAGAGGCTATGCAAAACTGAGTCCTGTAAGTAAATAGTATACATTGATGCATATATGAGGGAAAGATCTTCAAAATTTCTCAACAGAATTGACTAGAAGGCCACACAAACTAAACCTATGATTATACACAAGAAAAAACATTTTCCAAACAACTGGAATGTGTCTACACAGACAGAGTCAGTGTTTTCACAGTCCTGAGTGTTAGCTTAATTCAATTACAATTATGAGAAGACAACTCCATTGGTGATACAAAATCCCTTAGACCAGAATGAATTCTGTATTTCATTTGTAGTGGCAAAGGGAGATGCACACCAGAAATCACACAGTTAACGTGTATGTGTGTCTTACAGAAATATTGAGGATATTTTTCGTCATCATAATTCAGTGAGAATGTTATTTTTGGTATTGCATTAGTTCCTTATAAATGAAAGATGGATGTAGAATAAGTGGCCTGCTGGGCACCTGATCTTCAGAGATTCATAGGCTGGGAGGGATCAGTGCCTGCTCACAGAACATGAAGACTCATGTTTGGGGTCTAAAACATGGTTCTTCCATGGGATCTTTCCTGTCAGCCACAGTATTTCCCTTTACATATGTTGGGATGACTTATGGCATGAGAATAATGCATCATCTGAATTTCAGAGGATGATTTGTTGCCAAACAGCTGACTTAGAAATTTATAATTATAAAATATGCATTTTTCAAAGTAGCACTAAATCTCAATAAAATTATGAAGTGTTCTACAAACTAACTTCAGAAAAATACATTGATTCCCGTACAGTTAATTTGGAGAGATTCATTAAGAGCACATAAAAAGATCAATTAAATTCTCATTATGGAAAGGAAAATATCCATGAACAAACCATTCTCTATGGAGAATATGATGTGTACAATTTCAGAAAGTGCAGCCTCAAGTCACACAGGTAGGAGAAGTGCTGTAGATTTAAGTTGGTCTCCAGTGTGAAAATGATTAAGTTCTCATTAAACATTCAGATGCAAGTGAATGAAAGAACACAGCACCACTGGATTCTACTTTAATGCTGTATTGCAGCTGGATATGTGCAGCAGAGAAGTACAAAAAGTGCCCCTTGAAAAGAAAGCAGCATCTTCTGTGCTGCTGCTTAGGTTCTGGGAGATGTCATTCCCCTGCTCTTCACTGCACTGCTGTGTCATCAACTTTGTCCTTTAGAGGCCACTCCATGCAGACAAAATAAAAAACAATAAATAATGGAGACTCAAGCATGCCATTGCAGCTGGAATAACAGCAGAAATGAGGGCAAGAGGGGTGAGATGAAACTTATGGTCTGAATCCTTGATGGGAAATAGGTGCAATGCCCAGGGTTAGGAGGCAGCGCAGACACCGTGTGCAAAATTACAGCACTTGCAGACTGAAAGATCAAAGAAAGGGCTCAGTCCTACTGATCCCCTGCCAAGCTTATCTTTCACTGCAAAATGCTGAAGAAATGTCTTATTTGGGTCTTCTATAAATGTATAATCACAGAGTGCCATGGCTGTCACTGCAGAGGTAATGTTTGATGATAGAAATTTATCTCCTCTGCTAATCAAATGCTCCTCTCATCAGTTACTAAGCTGTATCCAGTTCTCTCTGACATGATTAATATTTCATTATTTGATCTTTAAATGGCTGTTAAAAATCACACATTTTCAAAGGATCTTTTGTATGCAGTTTACATGAAAAGGAATGCTATGTTTATCCCTCCCCTGTGGGTTTTTTTCATCAATGGAGTGTATTAGCCACACATTTTTACATTATTATAAAAGGATGATTTCTGTAAGAAATTAAGGAAAAATCTATGAAAATATTGTCAAACTTACATGATGAGGGCATCTCGAAGTCCTTCAAATGCATGTGATGGGATTACTTTTACAGGGAGATGAGTAAATGATCTGAAAAAAAAGAAGAGAGGGAGGAAAGGGTTGTAAGGCATGGGGTTTGCTTGTTCATAATTGTACCATTATGGTAGGGAGAAAACCAATAAAGCATAATGCCACCTTATTTTTCCTGCAGTTCTCTGTACCTCTGGGGCCTGATCCACTTGCCATTGATCTCAGTTAAATGGAATTCAAAAGATATTGGGTCAGTTCCTCAACAGCATAAATTTGAGAGTAATCACCATCAAATCAATAATAATCATAACCTATTAAGTAAATTTATAGTCTGATGAAAGTAGGCTGCTACATTCACAGTTAAAGGAAGCTACAGGAAGCTACAGGCTATTTAAAGTTAGATCCTCTAAAGAAGTGGCTTTCACATAAAGTTTTCTCCATAAACCAGTATCTTTGTGTTTGCTGCACCATGTTCTCCTCCCAGCAATATCCCTGTAATGTTGCAGTGTGGCATCATGAATGTGGCTGTGCACAAAGTGTAGCACTTCAAATCAGGCTGGTATCATGGAATTCTTTTTTTTTTTTTAATAAATTGCATCAGTGCAGTTATTTGATTCAAAGCAAGTGTGGATTTTAATTTTTAATTTCTTAGTTTGTCTGATTGAGAAGTTAACAATTATGTGGGAGACAGAGCCACATTTTACCATTCTCCACATCTGAACCACAATACTTTTACCAGCCAATTTATCTCTCCATGACCACACTCTCCCTGATAATGGCCATAGGAAAATATTTAACATATTTCAAAATGTTATCTCTGTGAAAACAGATAATTGCTCCATTTTGCCTTAGAATGAAAAATATCTAGTCAGAGACATTTGTTTTCTATCCTTAAACTCACCCCCTCAAGGCTTCTTGACTGAAATATTTCCATGCTATTCACATAACCTGCTTTTTTTTCATTGTTATCATAATCCTTTATATGAAAAAATATGTTTATGATTGTCAATATCTATGTTAAATGTTCATCAAGTTTTTTTGTATGTATGTATATATTTTTATATATTTAAAAATAGGTCATACCTACACATTATAAAGACAGGCTGTCACACATACTGTGTCTAGAGGTTACAACTCTGGATGTACCAAGGAGCCTGAAGTCACTTCCTAGCTATGTTCCAAAAAGTCTGTATGATCTGGGGCAAATCATTTAGTCCCCTTGGACCTCGCCTACCTGTCAGTAAACTGGGAATAACAATGCTTCCCCATCTAACAAGGGTGATATAAGGATATATATATGTTTGTCATGCCATTGTCATTGGGTCACACCTGCCTCTAGATTGATGCTGGCATGTTTTGCTGTGTGTGAGGTTTGGTTAAATCAGAAATGAAACTAAGGCATGCAGCTTGAAGAATGGATTTTTCCCTGAGGGATAGAGACAGGTAGAAGTAATCTGCAGTAGGTTTTAACACTCTGAGTCAAAAGGAAAAGAACTTCAGGAAGAAGCAAAAAGTAGAAGCTGAGACATTTCTGCTCTATAATCCTATAACTGAGCACCATCCGTTCAGGCTGCTTGGAAAACAAAGCATACCTTTTGTGAAACTGCTTGCAGAAATGCTGTAATTTACAAAGGAAATGGAAATGTGACTGAAAGTGCAAAAAATAAACCCAAATCTTGGCTTTCAATTACATCAGGCCATGAGCCTACTACCTCCCTGTGACAGGCTGGTGAGTGAGCAGCATGCTGGTTGTAATGGCACATAGCTTGGAGTGACAGGTGATGGTCTTTAAGGTCCATTTCAACCCAAGCCATTCTATGATTCTATGAATATTTACTGAACAATCCCAGCTCTCTCAGCCTGTCTTTTTAGGAGAGGTGCTTCAGCCCACTGAGCATCTTTGTGGCCTCATCTGGACTCGCTCCAGCAGGTCCACATCCTTCTTGTGCTGGAAGCATCAGAAGCATGGAAGCTGGATGCAGCTCTCCAAGTGGGGTCTCATCAGAGCAGAGTAGAAGGGGAGAATCCCCTTCCTCACCCTGCTGGCCATTCTGCTTGGGATGCAGCCCAGGATACCATTGGCTTTCTGGGCTGTGAGCACACATTGATGGCTCATGTCCAACCTCTCATCCACCAGCACCCCCAAGTCCCTTTCAGCGCTGCTCTCAAACCAGCCCAGCCTGTATTTGTGCCTGGGATTGCCCTGGCCCACATGCAGGACCTTGCACTTGGCCTTGCTGAACTCCATGAGGTTTGCACGGCCTCAAGGCCTCCAGCCTCTCCCACTTCTCAAGGTCCCTCCCCTCCAGCAGGCTGATCCCATCACAGAGCTCAGTGTCATCCCCAAAGCTGCTGAGGGAGAGCTCTGTCCCATCCACCACGCTGCCAACAAAGCTGTCAATCAGAGCTGCTCCCAGCACGACCCCTGAGGAATGGCACTTGCCACTGCTCTCCACTCAGGCATTGAGCCAGTGACTAACTCTGAGTGCAGCCACGCAGCCAACTCCTTATCCACCAAGTGCCCACCCACCAAACCCATCTCTCTCCAAGGATGTCCTGCAGGCCAGTGCCAAATGCTTTACACAAGCCCAGGTAGATGATGTCAGTGGCTTTTTCTCATCCACCACTGCTGTAACCCTGCCCCAGAAGGCCACCCAATTTGTCAGGCATAAGATTTGCCCCTAATGAAGCCAGATGGCTGTCAGCAATCACCTCCTTAGTTTCCATATGCCTTTGCATGGTTTCCAGGAGGATCTGCTCCAGGATCTTGGAAGGCATGAAGGTGAGACTGAGTGGCATGTAATTCTTTGGGTCTTCCTTATTTCCCTCTGTAAAAATGGGGTTAATGTTTCCCCTTTTCTTAATTTCATCAGGACTTTAGCTTTCCTAACCTGATCCCCATTTGCTCAATTTCTCTATCTTTCTCCCATGCTACCTGTCCCTGCTTTAACCCTCTATTCCTTCTTTTGAGTTTGTCCAGGAGTTCCTTATTGATCCCTGCAGGCCTCCTTGTGATATGCCTGACTTTCTCTTTGTTGGGATGTAGCACTCCTGAGCTTGGAGCTGATCTCTGAATATCAGCCATCTTTCTTGGGTCCCTTTTACCTACAGGGCATTATCCCATGGAACTCTGCCAAGCAGGTCCCTGAAGAGGCCACAGTCTGCTCTGCTGAAGTCTGGGGTGATGAGCTTCTTGTGCACCCTCCTTGCTGCCCTAAAGATCTCAAACTCCATCTTTTACAGCCAAGGCTGCCCTTGAGCTTCACATTCCCCACCAGCCCCTCCTTGCTGGTGAGAACAAGGAGGGGCACTGCACCTCTCCTCCTTGGTTCCTCTATCACTTGGAGACAGAAGTTATGATCAAAGGGTTCCAGGAGCCTCTTGGACTGCTTATGCCCTGCTGTGGTTGAAGTCCCCGCTGAGGACCAGGAATTGTGAATGTAAGGCTGTTCCTCTCTGTTTGTAGATGTCGCATCTGCTCAGCCTTCCTGGTGGAGTAGCCTGTTCAGATTTCTTTCTGACAGCACTCAGATTGTGATACTCAGATATGGCCATTCAGCTGAGGAAGCTTTTGACAAAAAATGTTTTTACAAAGCTACAAAGCTTTTATACATCTGACTTGTCCACACGGCTGGCCTGACTTCTGTAGCTCACAAAAAGAGGGATGCACCCATCTTTAATACAAGTTACCTGCATGGTTTTGAAAGGCTATTGTTAAAGGACAAACTTTTGCACTTTTAAGAAAACCTGTCAAGTTTCTTTCATATCTAACACATCACAACTTGAATGCTTGTACTCGTTGCTGTCATTCAGCGCTGACAAAGCTGCAGATCCCCAGGACTGCAGGACTTCTCATCCTTGGAAAAAGACAGAAAGAAGTGGAGAGCCAGCCAGCCTTCCTGGCATTCAGCAGCCCTTGGCATTTCTATATGTTACCAAGATTGGTTTTCAAGGTACATGATTCTAGGCAGTAAGGTTTGAAATGGCCAAGCTCAATGTATTTAAGGCTGTCCAGGAGCATTGGGAAAGATGGGAACTGCCACCACATAGACTTGAGCTCCAAGAAAAGCTTTGGAGAGCTCTGGATGCTTCAAGAGTTCAGGACCACTTGCAGTTCTGCTGAGGAGGAGCCAAAGCCCATCCCCACTCACACTACTGGAGGAAATTGCTGTATTACAGAACTGGCCTTTTGCAAAAAGTCATTAGCTGAACTGATAAATAATAATAATAATAATAATAATAATAATAATAATAATAATATAAAAAGCACAGGCCCAATAGCAATATGTATGAAAGAGTTGTTGTAGCTGGGTTGGTTGTTATATTTTAATATGTCTATTTGATAGGATTACTTGTATTTTTAGTACCCAAAAGGTGAATGCATAAGGTAGATTCTTGCTGGCAAGCATTTTATTGTGGGGCATCCTTAAACTTGGGAGGACTGGGAATATTGATTGAAACTACGACTGAAAACCCACTGTTTTCCTAGGATTTTTATCAGCTTCTGGGGGGCAATGTAAAGGGTTGGCATTGATTTTTAAAGCCCTGCATGCTGGGCATTGCCTACCTGAAATATTAACTATGATATCACACAAGCAATCACCCAAACTAGGTAATGATGGGTGATATAATCTCCTGTGGAACACACTTTGTCCCTGAAACTGAATTCTTTTGACAGTCCCAAAGAGCCAAATATGTCCCCATTGTGGTAGAACTGTCTACTTCTTCAGGCCTTTGCCACAAAGTTTTGTATTTGATATTTTGTAATTTGGTGCCTAATCACATGTCACTCAGGCAACTGTTGAAGCCCTGCACACAGGGGCACACATTCAGGTACAGTAAAGTGAACCTCACCATGAAATGAAGTTTTTTAAGGGGTAGAATGGTCTTAAGTTATCCAATGCCCATTGCTGTACAGTGGGAGTTGAGTGCTTATCCAACTAGACTTTGCTTAAAACCCCAAAAGTACATACAAGACTTCTAAAGAAGGAAAATCATGTTCTGTTTCAAAGTATAATGAGACAGGCAGACTAAGCTGAGACTAAGAGGACGTGTAGCTGCTGTAGCCAAAGGGAATTCAAAGGTGTCTGAATAATGGAGGTTCTATAGTGTTTGTCTAATGTCCAAACTAAAAACAGGAACTTGAGAAAAATATGGTCAATTCAGGACTGTATAAACCCCATAATTCTGCAACCTGTCAGAAGTCTAATAATTTTGAAAATGTTTTTAAGCAATAATGTGACATGGCAAGGATAACTCGGGTAAAGAAAATTGGCTGAAATTTCCCTATGAGATATTTACTACAGATATAACAAAGCATCAAAAATACATTTGGAAGCACAGATCGTTACAGCATCAGATTTTACTCAGATAGAGCTGGAGTTACAGATCAGAGCTTATTTCCTTGACTGACCATACAATTAAGAAGGACTTTTCTGGGGTCTGGTTTCTGTGTTACAGTGGCACTGATGGAAGGACGTGGGCACCCCGGGAACTGTGCTGGAACAACCTAAACCAGCATTTCCCCCACAAATTATTAATGTGCTTGCAAGCACCACACTGCAATTCCCTGGTGCACATGGGCTATGAGGGGTCAAAATTAACATTCTCTGGCTTTGTCTCATACATAGAGCTGTGCAGAGGAAGAAGACAGCTAGGAAGATAGGGAAAGTATGGAAAGAGAGGCAGTCAGCACTAACAATACTCCAAAAACTGTATGAATAAGAGAGAGGGGAAGGAGTAAGAGAGAGTGGAAGACAACAGCTAAATGGATAAGAAGAAACTGGTATGAAAACCAAAGGAAGAAATGAAAGAAAAGTAGAAGAGGTTGAATAAGAACTAAACAAAAGAGTGAGAATACATCTAGACATGTAGGGTTAGCACATTCATATGTACAGCTTTGTAATTGTACAATGAATGCAAGCTTTCTATTAAAAAAAATACAAAGAAGTGGAAATTTTAATAGTATAGGTTCAGTTCAATATAAACCAGGTTGGAATCAGGAGCTGGATATGTCTGTGAATGCAGACTGAAAGACAGGGATTTTTTTTTTACCTCTAAGTGTAAATATTTTCCCTGTATTGAGCCAAATCTTGGTTGAACTCTTTTCTGACTGTAAAGTTGGTTTCTACAGCCAGCCTAATAGCAGGACTTTGTGTACAATCATTAGGACTAAATGTTATATTAAAGGTAGAAAGGAAAATTTTTTCTCTTCTTTTTCTCCATTACCTAGCTCTGCTGCTCTCAGTGAGGCAGAACTGGCAGCAGCCATGAACCCATTTTCTGTCCTAACGTGATCACTGAGATTGAGATGTGGTTTCTTCTTGGGGTGGCAGATGGAAAAAGGAGAAATAAAAGACTAAACCGAAACAGAAAAAGAATAAAATCACATAAGTTTAGGGCTCTTGATAACCTCTCTGAGCTGTGATGTGCATTGTCCTAATAAACATGCTTAATCCACTGCCTGTTCTGCATGTGCTGTGAATACTGGGGAAGAAGTGTGATGGTTGCAAAAACTGCAGAGAGTCTCTGCTGGTCCATGGACTCTGCTTTCTCTGACACTAAGGTAACACAGGGAAATAGGGTGGGAACAAATACAGAACACAGATTTTTCCAGAATCTCTGACTTTGGAGGAATGGTTCACATGGCTCTAGATTAATACAAATTAGGTTTTCTTGCTTCTATCCATTCTTGAGCTAGGGAGAAAGGGAAGAGGAGATCAGGGTTAGTGTCATCCCTAGAGAATTTCAAGAGCAAGTTAAATTTACAAACAAGTCAGATGAAAATGGAAAACACAGGCTTTGTTACCAAAAGGATCATAACAAGAAAACCCCAGCCCAACTCATGCAGAGATAACCAAGGGATCTTGAAAATGGCAACCATCCTATCTGCATATTTTGACGCCATGATTGTTTAGATCAGCCCATAAACAACACAACACTTGAATACCTACAGATATCAATTATTTGGTCTGGTCTCCTAGATCATGATCTCAGACTATGGTGTGGGAGTGGGGAAAGGGAATGCCCATGATGCCTTGTTATTTTAATCCTAATTCCCAGCAAAGCACTGGGCAGAAAGTTATGATGGACTACCCTGCAGAGATCTAAACAGCTGTCAAAACTCACAGCAGCTTTTTTACTAAGAGAGGGGGAAAAGAAATTAGTCAATAACTTGTTAATGAGCTGAACCTCAAGAAGATGCACTGAGCACAGTGAGGAGGATTTTGATGCTTCAGGATAGAGGGAAAATTAATCACACAAACTTTGTGAGAAGAGGTTACAAGAAGTCCAACAGATTTGTGAAAGAAAAAAAAAAACAACCCTGGTACTGACAGAAGGTTTAAGAGCACATCTCAAGATTTAAATCGGGATTCTTTAAAGGCAACCATGCCGCTACAAGGCGTTGGTTTTGGAACACGAAACAGCCGGAGAGCACAGAAAGCCCTGACACCTGCACCCCGTTCCTCTGTCACTGAGGCTACTGGAGAGCGAGACCGTTCGCCCCTTGACAAAGATCCCGAAAGGATGCGCGTCTCCTTCCCAAGGAGAAAACTCTGCGTCCGTGCTTGTCTGAACTTTGAAAGTTTGAAAACTTCTGCTGCACGTTCCGCACCTCGGCGGGCGAGGGATGCTCCAAGCCCGCACGGAAAGGCAGCGCAGTGCCCCGCGCCCTGGTGCCCCCATCCCCGCGGCGGTCCCTGTGCGAGCAGCCCGCGGTACTTACGCGCGGGCGGGCGCGGGCAGCGCGCCGTGCGGAGGGCAGCGCAGCGCTCCGTGGGTGCAGGCGCAGCGCAGCGGGCAGCGCCCGCCCGCGCCCGCCGACGGCGGCGGCAGCAGCAGCGGCAGCGGCAGCAGCAGCGGCAGCAGCGCGGGCACCATGGCCGGCCCCGCTCGCCTCCCGCCGCCTCTCGCTCGCCTCTGCGAGCTCGCAGCCCGCGGGACGCGGCCCCGCGCCCCCGCCTCCTCCGCCCGCCTCCCCCCGCCCCCGGGCGGGATCGCGCTCCGGCCCCCCGGGCTGCCCGGGGAACATCCTTCCTCGGCCGCTCTAGCCGGGAAAGTTGGCTGCGAAGCCTACAGGTGGCTGGCAGAAGGTTTCCATGAATTTTCAGAAGTTCTGGTCCCCACGGTCTTACCTAGGAGGGACCGCAAGCGATGCTGCCCGTTTCTAGCGGATAGCTCCCCAGTGCCCCCCGTTCCCAGTGGGAAAGTTGTGAGGAGCTGTGGCCCCTGCAAGCACCCATTTATCTGGCTGCGAACGTCTTTGAGAGTTCGTGCCTAGGCGAAAATACGCCGTGTTTCCCTTAACGGGGAAAATGCTTATCGTGCAGATCCAGCAGCCTCGTTAGAGGATGGAAGTGGTTGGGATACAAATGTCAGTGTCAAATGCTCTCTTACGGCTCCATGCACAGTATCTCTGGTGAGGGATTATAATTTTCCTGCTGGGTGATCGGAGAGGCATTTCTGAGTTTGTGACTTGTTACTTTATGATCAATTATACCCTTTGTGTGAAAGCAGAAATCATGTTCTCAGCACTACTTGTCTTCACAAAGGTCCACCCATTTTGTAAAGGACTCTTTTCCACGTAACTATCATTATTGCTATTGTTGCTATTATTGTTTATTGCTACAAGAGTAGCTTCAGAAATCTAGAAAGAAGTTAGTTTAAGAAGCTAGTTAGAAATCAGGACCTTATTTATGGTGAGTGACAGAGCAAGCCACCAAAAAGTTAATTGTTCCCCAGACCAGGCTTTGTAAAATAAATATAAGAGCATGGGTACATCATCCTACCCCTCTCTTCAAGTGTGTCCAGGAAAAGTGAAAGTCAAGGAGGGAATGACCCAGAAACAGCATGGGGTTTGCTTTACAACAGTTCTTCCAACTTTAAAATCATGGAATCAAATAATAAGGCCTTATACATTTCAGGAATAAAACATGAGACAGGAATGAGGCATGAGACGTGGTCTGGGGCATCCCTGTGCTCTCAGCAGGGACTGAGTGGTGGGGAATAGTTAGCAACTGCTAAAAACTCCCCTGGACTGGCCTCAACAGCATGACCTGCATCCATCTGGATCAGGAACTGGAACCAAATCTTGCACAGGAGGGTTGCTGTCCCTTCCAAGAGCCCTACCATCCACTCAGTGTTCTTTGTTCAGAGTCACCTGCTCCACTTCAGCTGATAGTGATGTGAGCTTTTATCCTGACCTTGCAATGGTTATGAGGTGCACTCCATCACTTTATCCTGCTATGCTTGGCACACCCTTTTATCCAACACTACAGCAGGGTTATTCTGATGGATTTTCTGCCTAATTCCAGCTAGCATGTGCCTTTATATTGATCTCTCCTCCTCCCCCCGACCTCCCCATCACCTTGGAAATCAAAGAAAGTGATGGGGTTGTGAAATCAAGGGATCAACTGAACTGTGCCAGCTGGCAAACGTAGGATAATGTTGTGCCCTTGTGAGGACCTGCAATTTCCTTGAGATCTGTCTGTGTGGCACTGCTGACACTTTCCTGACACTCAGCTGCCAGCCTTGAACAGTAGCAGGTTTCTGGATTCCTGCAGCTTGGTTTCCTATGGGAGGAGTAATCAGTGAGGAAAAATCTGGTTGTATTCTTGCATTATTTACATGTGCATTGATTTGGAGAGGAGACAGTCAGAGGGCAAGTGAGAAAATCCCATCTCCAGACTTCTGCCAAGTCACTAGGTCCTAAGGAGGAGCTTGCTTCCTGACTGACTGCATGAGCACTTGATGTGTAGAAGCAAACTCCCTTCTGCCAGATAGTTTGCCTGTTCACAAAACTGCCTATACTCCCAAAGTCAGGCAAAGCCAGGCATCATCATAAAAAAAAAAACCCAAACCCAACAAAATTAAAACGAAAATTTGTTTGACAAGCCATCCTGGAAGAGTATGGGGGAGCAGCATGGCTGACTGACACCTGCTGTCACTCTTTGCCCGGCAGGTGTCATGGGTTGTCCCCATTATCCACAAGATTTGATGGTTTCCAGGATTCCACTGATGCTCAGATAGCATCTGAGGATATTTTTAACGAGGGTGTTAGAACAGTGTGTCGTGTTTGAGGACGTGACTACTTTTCTCAGCAGAGTCCCTGCCAGGACTACTCTGCCTGTGTCACGCCTGTGAGTGGCCTCTGTGACCTTCAGGGCTTGCTGTCAGGTTGTGATGGTGAATTGTTGGGACAGACTGGCCTTGCTGAGATGTAACCATTTTGGGCAAAGGTGGTTTTGTGTGCTGCAGCTGTTTGAGAGCTGGTTTGGGTATGAGCTGCACTCCCACCTTTGGCAGCAATGCCAACAAAGCACAGGCTGCAGGGGCATTTCTCTGTCCTCACCTGCTTCCCTCTTGCCTTCAGCATTTTGACCTCCAAGTAAAGCACCAGTGGCTGTGAGGTGTTTCGTAACTTAAGGCTCACTGAGGGCTGGGTTTGTGCTGATATCAAGACAGATCACATCTCTGAGCCTCCTCCTGCCCGTTCAGCAAGTTTGGCAGAGCGTCACAATTAGCTGCGCAATTAGAAATCTTGTATTTGTAATACATATCTTTATGCTCATGTGTGTAAGAGTATATATCTTGTGATCAAATGCAAAAGCCATTTAATAATCTGTAACAATTATACTTAATTGCATTCAGCCCACTGATTTGCATTCAGCCCACTTTTATTCCCCTGAAAGTACACCTACCCCTCAACACCATGCACCCTGAAACTGAAAAGTGTTACCCATATATATCAAAATGTTTGGATGCCAAGTTTTGTTAACACACCTAAATTAGAACTGTAAGCAAAAAACTTTATTTCTGATGGGAAGACATGATCATTAATCACGCTGTTTGCACATCTGTTCCTGAGTTAATATCTATCCAAGATGAAGCAGTAATTATCTGTAGGATAGGCATATACTCACATGGTGTTTAACCTAAATTGACAGATTCAGGAGTAACAGCAATTTATACATGGAGGAGCTTTGTACAGCTCTGTAACTACTACAAAACTGCTACAAAGAGTTTCACACCTACACTCTCACCTGGCTATATAATCAATGAATGGCAATATATGTATTTTACAGTTCAAGGAACCACTTTTATTCTGGCAGAACTGAAGTGGGAGCCTAAGTTTGATGGGTTGAAGGTTCACTGAAGTCACAGGGAATTAAAGATATGCCTGATGTTATTCTTCTGCTCAAGTGCTGGCAGAGGCAGGGATTGCTTTACACATGTTGGAGTGCTCTCCTGAATCCTTGCCTCAAGGCCGCTGTGCAGAAGTGTACGTGAGCCCTTCTGCACAAAGGAATTGCAGGAGTGATAACAGCTGCCAGAGCTGCAGCTGGAGCTTGTGGGTTTGTTCTGCACAGGCAAAAAATGCAAACAGGAAAACCCCCCAGTCCTTACTCATTTGGATCTGCCACTGACCTGAAATGTGGGGTTGATGGAGCAAGGACTGGCAGATCTGGCTTGGAGGAACCGGTACAAGGTTTCGCACTCAGGGCTGCAATTTGTCAGCCCACTTTGCTCAGGAGCAATCCAGAACTTGCAGTCATTGTACGCCCAGTTTAGGCCAGTTATTCTAATTTACTGTCTTTCCTTCTCTTTCCCCATTTATTAACCTTAACATGCCTTTTTACAGTTCCTCAGAGAAGCAGTACCAGTGGAATACTCCTGTGCAGAAAAAATTGCTTCTGAGGTACAGAACACAGCTAATTACTGTGCTACAATTAGCTGAATGCCCTTAACAGAGTCCAAGGGGGGAAATCATAGTGCAGCATCTGCTGTAACATATGCTTTTCTAGTTTCCAGAAGATAACAGTGAGCATGTAGGCTGCCATGGACTGTGCTTTCTGCCTGAAAAGCAGAGCAGCCAGCAGATGCTCCAGTATTTCTTCCACCCTGACTCTGTTAGAAACGTCTAATGCTGCGTATATCTGTCATGAGGAATTATGCTTTTTGTTGGCTTTAGTTTCCTACATGCAGACAGACTTCTAAAGATGCAATGGTGATTCAGATCCCATTGTTCCTGAGTGCACACTTCATCCTGAGGGCAGGTGTTGTCACACCAAGAGCAGCACAGAGGTAATAGGCAGTAAGGCATCACAAGAGTTTGTGCTCACTGCTTTCTCTGTGAGGTTTTTAAATTTCACCATGATACTGGAAGGATGAAGTGCTTTTATGTGTACTGTTTAGTGAACTAAACCTAAAGTGGCTCATTATTTTCTATCCTATAGATTAACTTGGCCAGAGTAGTTGATATAGCCCTGCTAATATACCACTCAATGTGCTGAGCTGTGTTAATTACAGTTGAATTAGAGCTGACAACGATTAAGCCAGCTTAGTCAAGTACTGCTTCAAATTTAACACCAATCTTCAGCTCCTTTCCACTACTTGAATTTTTTATCACATTTTTGACATTTCATTCTTTTGCTTTAACCAGGCCCAGAACTTCAAAAAGAAATGCATTCATAAAGATGCTGTTAAAAATATGTCACTACAGTCACAAAGCAGCCAGTAGTAAGTAACTTTGGACCACATCCATCCTCCTGAGTACTGATTAATAGGAGAGTTTGTTTACAGAAAGTGGGTCTCTGTTATTTAGCCAATTACTTAATGATCGACTCTTTCTTCCCAGTTTGTCTGGCAGCATTGTGCTGTGATTTGTGGCAATTCCTGACCAGAAAAATATTAGATTTTTGGGAAAGGCTTTAGCCAGGATATATAAACCAGTGATTTACCTCCAGTAAAGGCTGGAGGAAGGATGCTGAGAGAGAAGGAAGCCTGTGGCTCCTCTGTAAGTAGCTGGAAAATAATCTGGCTCCAGTCAGATCTCTGTACAATTGTTCCTGTGCCTCAGGACTTTACTGTGTGTGCTTTCAGTGTAATGGCAGAGCTGTTGGTTCTTCATGGATATGATGAGAGGATTAGTACTCGTGTCTTTATGAATTAGAGGACTTTTGGGGGTGTTCTGCATCCCTGTGTAAAGGCTGTGAGTGCACTGGGGAGCCAACCATGGGCTCTTAGCAGTAGGATCAGCTCTGCAGTGGAGGGTAAATTAGGAGACAGGGGAGTAGGATTTTTCCCTCTTGGGCCCTAGTATTAGTTCTCTGACTGACCCATCAGTTAAGTCTGGCTTATCTATAACTGTGTGTGAGCTACTCTTGCAGGTGTTAAGTGAGGCCAGAGGGGCTCCTTGTCTGCACCAACGTGTGAGTGCCTGAAAGGGGCACTGAGCAGAAATGGCAGGCTGTGAATTCATACAGGTACAGTTACACAGCAAAGCCTAAAGGCTGGGTAAGCTTTGAAGTAGGATGAGTTGTAAGCTTTATTCACTAGATGACAAACCCCCTGGTCTTTGATCCAGTAATCCATGTGTCAGTTGGATGATAAATCCAATAATTAAGTGTAGTGTAGTCTTACAGTCCCTCTTCTTAAGACTTCCTTTCACCTTTTTATTTATTTTTTGTCTGTTATCTCAGAATGTCAAAAGAGGGTGGTACAGCCATTTGCAACGAGGTCTGAGCCATTCACAATGAGGTCTGAGCCTGATTCCTCTGTCGCTTTTAGCAGATATTATTAGCACTGATTTAAAGACTGTTTTAAAATAAATTAAAGCCATTGTGAGAAATGAAGGGAGCCCTGCTCTTCTGGGTTGTGTTTGATGCTTACCTTGTTGAATTCAGGAAGAAGGCATTATTAAAGACATAAAAGCTGTCTCTGTATCAGGAGCTTAAAAACACTCCAAGGGAAACAAAATCTGTTGTGCTTAGCTGCTTTAATTTAAGAGCCAGATTCTGCTCATGTTTGTAATGGCATAAATTTGAATTTGATTGAACTCTGGATTAACATTGCTGCAAATGAGATTGAAATGTGACTTCCAAAGTTCATGAGGTAAGAAGCAGTTTTGCACCCAGCCTTGTTAATCTTACACGTGTCTGCTCCGTGCTGTGGGATGCCACTTTGGACAAAAATACCTGTGGCACATTTGATCTCTTTTTAATGGTCCTAGTCAGAATGGGTATTTTTTATTCTATCAGTAGATGTGGCCAGATTGGAAAAATTCCTCAGAGTTACACTTTGCCATTCCCATGGTATTTGGATACTGAGTGAAAAAAAAATAATGGCATGCTGCCTAGATCCTGAAATGTTGGTTCAAGTATTTCATGGACTTTCAGGTTCAAAAGGGCTGCAATTACATTGAGTTTCAATTGTTACATAAGGCAGGCCAGCTTGTGTGATTCTGACATTGCAGAGATGGTAGGGAACAGTCTAAAAAGACTGCAGTGATTTCAATAATTAAATATTGGTTTAATAGTCAATACAAGTTCATCAGATAAAAATAATAGCTCACAAACTGTTGATTAAAAAAAAAATCAGAAATGCCCATACTATACTGATTAAAAATATTTTCTTTTGGTAAATATTATTAAATGGTTTGGAAAGCAGTTAATACTCCTGTTTTTCCTGGGAGTTCATTAAAGTAGAAGTTCTTGAGTTAGACAAATATCTGTAGACTTAGAAGGGAGAATAATTCTGAATCTTGGTGTTCATTTCAAAAAGTAGTTGTGTTAATCATCTTCAGCTTGTTCACTTTCTTACCTCTTCCATTGACATCCAAGAGGGTTACATTTTTTCAAGGTCAATATTTCCAAGGGTGATCCTCTCCAAGGGTGCAGGACTGTGTGTAATTTGCCATCAGTCAGAAAATGCATTAATAATGATAAAGCATGTAAGAATGTTTTCTGCTTGCTCTTATATAACTTCCAAAGCATACAGCTCTTTTTTCCCCAACTCAATGCCAAATTAATGGAGTCTGTCAGCTGTTTAGGTAATGAGCTAGAGCAGATAATATGTTTTTGGAGGAGATGTGTGTTGCATTGTCAGGCCAAAATCCAGAAAGATTAATGCTTTCAACCATCTTGACAACCTGGTTATCTCCCTGAATATGCAGTGCCCAGTAGCCCTAAAGAAAGACTATTTTGTAAAATCTTTTAATGATTACTGGCAGAAATTCAAGAAAAATGAAAGACATTTTGATTTACACCAATATGAAGTGAGATTGGAATCAAGATCTAAATGACAGGCACTTTCTGTTTACTTGTGATTAACCTCATATGTCTTTTTTTTCTTTTTTTTATTTTCACTAACACTTCACTGATATGGATAAGGAGTTAGTGTGATGCTTGGGAGCAGCCCCAGGAGATGACTGACCCCAATTCTTACATTTCTTATCTAGGCTTAGCTGTGATGTGTTTTTGCAGAAGTCAATAGTAGCACCTGAGGTTGAAGAGCTGGGGCTGATACCAAAATTCTCTGCCTACCTATTACCTATCCAACCACTGCAGCAGCTGCACCCATCTCCAAAGTTTGGTCTGTAAGCTTCTTGCAAGGCTCATGGAAGGAATGAGCCTTACACCTCCAAAAAAGTGATCCCAATTCATGCAAACTGAAGTAAAGAGCCATGCAGAGTAAGTCAGGGAGCCCTGGGCAGAGGCATGAATATGAAGCCCAGCTCACACTAGGGCTGGGTTCCTGGAGGCAAACAGCTGCATCCATTCAGGATCCAGAGCTGCAAAGCACTACACCTGTCATTTGGGAGGGGGAAATCCTTGCAAACTCATCCTTGGTTTTTAAAGAGCTTCCACAAAGAGGAAAAAATGCTGCTGCCTGCAAAGGGAAGGGAGCTTGAGTTTGGTGCCTTTCCTGATCAAAGGGGACTTGGATTTGTGCCTCCCACCTTCCAGATGAGTGGTGCAGCTCTTGGTTAGGGCTTGAGCACATGTGAGCTGCTGCCTGGAGTAAAGGAAGGTAAGAGGTAGTTTTTCTTATGTTTCATAGTTTGTTATAACTTTTGCTTGCTCCTTTTTTTTCTCTACAATTTCTGATTCAGATTAGCTGAGAGGTCTTTGCTGCTGTGGCTTTCCTGTCTTTCTCTGTTATGTGTTTTTATTGCTAATGTCCTTCTGAGATGTGCAGCTCTGATAGCTCTAGCAGCTATCTCTGGAACACTTCTTGACTTGTTTTCTCATCAGGGCACACTCTTGTTCTCCCAGAGCTTAGCCTACTGTGGATGAAATAAATTGTTTTGTCAGGCTCACCAGGGCTAGTGTTCTTTGAATACCAGCCAAAGGAGACTAAAAGCAAGTCCTCAGGTGGTGACTCACATCACCAAAGCCCAGTGTAGTGTGCAGGGCTACAGATGGCATCTTAGTACAGTGTTTCTGATTATTTATTTGTTTGGATTTGGACTTATTGTCTACTTTTATATGTTAATTTGGGATATCCCACTGTCCTTCTTGAGCTATGTTCTCCCATGTACAGCCTCACAGCTGTGTGTTCCCTGATGTGCTTCAGATCCTGTCCCTTGGCCTCCTCTGGATTGTAAGAGCTTCCTGTTCCCCCCAAAGGCGTTTGGGCCAGCACAGCTTGCCTTGGCACACTTCATCTCTCTCCAGTCCCAGTGCTCCTGCCCCAGCCCTGCCCAGAGGAGCAGGTCCCGTGGGGCTCTCCCTGTGCATTCACTGCCTGGCCAGCAGGCACTGCCACCCTGAGACTCTGGCATGTAGGGGACTTGATTTTTTCCTCCCTATTTCCAGCTCCCCCACAGCATTGTTTCCTGCTCCTTTCAGGGCTAGTTTGCTCTGCTCACACTCTCCCAGCTCCCCATGCCAGCCCAAGAAGCCAAAGGCAGTGCCAGCTGTAGGGCTGGTGCTGCCCTGCCGTGTCTCCTGCTGGCTCCCCCAAGCACAGATGAAGCCTGGGTGTGAAGGGGAGCTGGAATGAGCTCTGGCTTAGGCAGCCAGCAGCTGCTGCATGCCCAGATCACACAGCAAGCACCCTTTGGCTCAACTCTCCTGTCTCCACCTCGTTCCTGTTGGCTCAGAGTTAGCGTGGGATTGTGTGCACGGCTGCCAGAGCAGTGTTTTCCAGATAAAATGAAGCAGAAGAATATGGGTGGGATAAATATCAGAAAGATGTTTCATGGATCTGCTCCTACTTTCCTTTTCCTCTTCTTTCTTAGTGTGCTATGTGCCTTTTCCACGGGCAGGCTGGCCACAGGATCCTAATCTTTCTTTGCTGTCGTGAGGGCACTCCTTGGTGTAGCTGCTGAAAATGGGGCCAGGTTGTATCAGTGTGGGATGTCAGTTGCTTTAAGCCTCCACTTCAGCTGCTTTGGGGTCAGATAAATAGGAACAGGGTGCACTTCTTGTGAGTTCATGTGTTATTGCTGCAGCTCCACAGACGAAGTTTGTTCAGCACATCTTTTGGCTGTGAAAAATGTAGGGGTCAAGATAGTCCCTTTTCACACCTTTCCTCATTACTTTTTGGCGTGTGTCTTGTTTAGACGAGCAACTGAGAAACTTCAAAAAGAAAAGCCAATATTCTCTCTAAAAAAAAAGTTTTGTTCCCTTGATCTTTATTAAATAACTATATAATTGATTACCAAATTCTAAAGGATGGAGGGAGCATCAACACTCCTTATGTGTCCATGAAGCCTTTGTACAGATTTGTATTCTGCTAAAGAGTGTAAGGGGCTCAGATTGAAAATAAAAGCAAACATTTAAATTTGTGATGAATAAAAACTAAAGGAGATGAGTGATTTTTTAAAATTCTATGCTTTTTCAATTTGTGAGCATTTGCGAAGAGTGAAGTAACAACAAGGAGCTGTTTGCTTTTTTTTTTTTTTTTATTTGTCTCTGATGTCTGGGAAGCCTTTCAGTTATTGAGATTGCTCACATCCATGCAATCTCATGAAAAGCAAGGTGAGCACACTCATAGGACTGAAGTTAGTTGTATGCATTAATCCCACCAAGCTTAGGGGATGAATGATGTGGGTACAGATACCTGTGGATCCGTGGAGTAACAGCTCCTGTCCTGACAAGGTCTGCTAAAGAAGTAAATTCTTGCTGAAGCTGCCATGGGAGACAGGTGTATATCCCATCCTCCATCTCCCCAGCTGAAGCAGTCAGACCCAACTTTTATAACCCAGTCCATTTGTCTACATCCAGCTACTCCAAGTTCATGCAGCTGTGACAGGGTGGAATTTGTCCCACGGTGAAGCTGTACATCAGTCTTTAGATGTGACTTTACTTCTGTATAATAACTGATGCAATTTAGGTGTGCAAAAGAAACCTGAATTATGGATGGCCCAGGAAACTGCCTTTGGAGCAGATGCATTTTTGAGAGAGCACTGGTTTAATCAACCAGCTTGGTGCCAACCCAGATCTAACCAGATTGTCATCATGCCAAAGTCGAGGCAGATGGCTTGTGAGAAACGGCTTGCAGAACGGAAAAGAACAGCAGGAAATTTTCACTGGTTTGGAAAGGCTCTGTCTTGATTCAGAAATTGTGTTCCAGAAGAAAAGCACAAGTTGCTTGGGAGAGGAAGGTAGATCTGAGGCTCTCCTGTCCCCTCTGCCCCTGCCTTGGGATGTCGTGGGAGAGCTGCACCTCAGCTCTGGGAGTTCAAATGTGGCGTTATTTCACTTGTTCCACATACCAAAGGTGCAAAGGGAGGATCCCTCTGTCACCTCTCAAATTAGGCAGGTTCAACCTGATCCATTTCCCTGAAAACATTTCATGGAAGAGCATCGTTAGTGTGCATGACAAGTCATTGCAGAGAGCAGTATGGCCAGGTCTGTGGGATGACTGGCATGTGGAGCTGCTCGTGCATCCAGCCATGGTCTGTCTGAGTGAAGAGTGTTGAGAGGCACAGCTCATTGTCACTGAAATCAAAAGCACTTAGTATCACGCCAAGATGTATCTGAAACAGAAAAATCTTTTGAAATCCCATAACAGTTATAGTCCATCCAAATGAAAATTAGCTCTAAGTTTAACTCTTGATTACCCCTGCTCTTTCTTTGCTCATTAACACTAAAGCTGTACACAAATGTACACACTCTGTGTGACTTGGGGCCAGCCTTTAGATATGTTTAACATTTCAAAGCCTTAGAGATGCACAGGGTAGAAACATGAAGATGTGCTGTAAAATGCAAATAACTGCTACTAACTTGCACCATTCCCTGTCACCCTGCTGCCATTCAAATCAGCACTCACAAGACTGAGTAGGGATTCCATTTCCACAGCTCAAACATCAAGGTGTTTTTGAAAACAGAACTTCCCTGTGTGGATCTACTATTTCCACAATGCTGTTGGGACAAATCCAACATCAGCAATACCTAAATAGATGGGAAAACAATGGCAAACTTTTACATAGTACTTTTATATGTAGTACTTCCAGTCCTTAAAGCATCCCTCTTCTCAGGCCAGTGTTATTGCAAGTAAAGAGCTGAGGCATCTAGAAACCAAGTCTCTCATCAGTGACACATGGGGAGTTCAATTTATATTTTAATCACTGGCCTTCCTTATTTTACAGGGGTAAATAGTGATTTCTGTGTGAGCTGGTACTTTGGGTGCTCAGCTCTGCTCTTGCAGGCCCGGATGTGATGCAACAAGGAGCATATCCACAGCTGGATCCGCTGCAGCCCATTCAAGTGTCCAGAGTAGCCCATTGGGTTGTCTGGTTCTCACATCCTCAATTTCCCATATTGTTTTTTGTATTAAGAATGTGGTGTTTAGATATCTCTAATAATTTCCCGCCCAGTATGCCAAGTACTTAAATCCCTACTCTACAACATTGATATTTGTGTTTCTGCACAGGAGAAACATTCTCTGATGCAAAGGAAACTTGCCCAAATAAATTAAAGAATCAACCAACTCTGCCTACAGGGCTAGTTGCTCACAAACCCTCCTGGGTCTGTTACATCTGCATATTCTGTAAGGACTAATGCTGCACCTTGGCATCCTCAGCTCACCTCAGTGAGTTTGCTTCATGCTTTCCACTGAAGTACTTTAGAGTTAAAGCACAAGTGAGGTCGCTCCTGTGTGCTGTGATGTCGTGTTACTATGCTTGCAGTAGGAAAAACCCAACACAGTGATCTTGAGACAATATTCATGATGTATATAAGTTTAAATGCATCTAAATCCATTCTATTTTCTGCTATGAGGAAGTAGTGATTTTTTTTTTCTTTTTTTTTTTTTTGGTCTCCTTGACTTGATTTTTTTCCTTTTGTTTTCAGATCTTGTCATAATACAAAAGTTGCAAATGAAGGCACAAGTTTTACAGTTTTGTCTTTTCAGTTTTTTTTTTGCATAGAGACCCCACAGTGTAATGTGCCTTAATTAATGGAAAGCAAGAATGGATTGCATAAACTCCCAATGAATATTGTCTTAGCAAATTAAATCTGATTTAATGCTTTAAGCTGAAGACATATTTGCATAGCTAATGAAACTGATTAACTTGGAATTAATTTGCAATGTTTAGTCATAAGGCTTAAAACTAAAGTGATGTTAGTAATGTGTTGATTATTATTAGTACTCAAGATAATCAGGCTTGCTGGATGATTAAATGTAAATACATAGTAAAAAAACCTGGTTCAGGTTAATAAACAATTTCAAATAGGAAAGTGCCCCATGATGATAAAGTGAAACGAAGGATTGTTAATTGTACAAGCAGAAGCTAAGAAAGCTCGAGTTCCCTCTTGTCTGCTGGAAGTGGGTGAAAAGCTGCTTCTTTTTTAGCTTCCCTGTGATTTGATAATGATTTCTTTGTGGTCTGTGTTACACTTGTGCCTGGGAACACTCAGTATGGGCCACGGACCTGACGTACCCAAGTGCTGTACAAACAGATCTCAGTGAGCCCAGGGAAGTGTGGACAGCAACTAATGGGTGGAGGAGATGGTTTGTGTGCATGGACAGCAGGGACCTTGGTTTGCCAGAAGCTTCATTGCAGATGTGATTTTTTTTTTTCCTAGTTCTGCCAGCTTTGGAGAAAAGTTTTGGCATGGAGTTGCAAGGAGGACAATGTAGAGGCTTTCCGAGATGTTTAGGAAAATCCCCCTTTAAGATAAGGGGTCTATTGAACAAAGCATGCTTAAAAATGAAGTGGTGAGTGTGCTAAGAGGTGGTAGTGCTGACTTGTAAGGATGCAGAGTTTGCCAGTCCCTTTGCATAAAATTGGCTATTTAAATAGGAGTTTTTTCTGTGCTTTGAATTTTCATAGGGTGAGAGTCAGATCAGAGTCGACTAGACAATTTCTTCACTTGGTTACACTAATGTAAATACCAATTAAACGGATGTACAAATCTGTTTTCATACAGCTGTGAGCAGAATTTGACCCAGAGAATCATTCTTTAGCCCCACATTAGCATGCTTTTATGCTTTGTCTATAAATTAGGTGGAAGAAGTATAAATCAAATCAACTTTTGCTCCTCAAGAAGAGCTGCTATTCTGTTTGAGTTCTCTCAGATTCTTTCTCAGGCTGGAGTGTCCATGGAGCTTATAAAGAACAAAGACAATGTTGGGGGTTGGCAAGTGTTCTCCTGTGGGTCTGATAAATGTGGCAGGTTGGGCCAGCTGACTGTTGTGGCCAGTGTGCTGGAGTTCAGTGTAAAAGACCATGTGAACTTTCCTCATCCACCCTGCTGTGAATTCTGTGGCAAGCTTTACCTATGTGGCCAAAGTAAAACTCATGGTCATGTGGCCATTTTTGCTTCAGAAGATGCTGTGGAAATTTGCAGCAGAGGGGAAACAAGAAGCATGTGGTGATGCACACATGGTGGTTATTGGCAGCAGAGTAACAGGTGGAAAGTGCAAAAATTGCCTGTTCCATGTCCCATTGCACCTCCTCATGATGTCTCCTTTACACTTCAGTGGCTGGGTCTCATCCCTCCATCACTGTCTCCTTCCCAATGTCTGAAGATGTGTGTGATATGATCTTTTTTTGTTTTCCTTTCTAGTTTGCTCTCCTTCCTTCACACCACTAGATTTTGGTTCAGATCATTTTGACCTAATTCTCTCCTTTGACTCCTTAAAATGAAGTTTTGCAATGCCTGTGGCTTATAATCCTATCTCTGTTATGGCTGGTGAAGTCTTGATAGCCACAAGAAAAAGGCTAAATTTAACTAAGATGAGAAACCCTTCCTGCACAGTATCACAGTGTGCTGCCACTCATTCTGATATCTCAGGGGGCCTTCCCTATGGGATATCATCCCTAATTCCACAAAATTCTCCAGGATCCCAGGCTGCCAGTAGTTAGAAGCATAAGCATGGGTTTTCTAGGCTGAGCAGTAAAGTTGTGCAGCTCTGTCATCTCTGTAACTTAGCATCGCTCTGGTCACATTCACATCATACAGATCCACTCCTTGCTCCCTGTATCACCCTTTAGAGCTGACAGCTCTGTCCTCCTGGGTAATGTGAGTGCATTCATGGGGTGTTTCAGAAACTGATGTTTGTGTTTGTTGAGGTATTTTAGGTAAGTGAAGAGTGACTTGGAGCTCAGTAAGGACAGGGAGGTGCGTCCTGGTGGGAAGGCAGATGACCCAGATTGTGTGGGCACATCATGTGACTCTGCCAGCTGCTTCTGTGTGCTCACCTTTGAGTCTGTCAGCTGAATTCTTCTTTGTGGTCACCTTTGAGTCTGTCAGCTGACTTCTTCCTCTCCATCACATGATGGTAGTACCTCTTCCTTCATGCCATCGATTTCAGGGGTTTTATGTTATAACTTTAAAATAGCTGCCACAATGAGGCCCCGCCTCTGCCTGGGTGTTCTAGGTCCTGCTGTAATAAAATAATATGGCTTTCATACATCATTCACAAGTCCCATCAGCCTCTCTATGTCCAGGGAGCCCTGGAGGGGGTACCATGTGTGGTAACCTTGTTCCATGGGAAGAGACCAGGCTTGTAATATTGTCCAGATGCTGCCACAATATAACCCACGTGTACACACATGTATGAGCTCCCAAGGGGTGCTCAGATTTTCTTGTTACAGCAAAAATTGAAAGGAATAGTAGTGAAAACAACTTCAAGACATTGTCATATTCAGGATAGTTCTGCACACTGATAGTGTTATTAGACAAAACCGCCTCTATTGCCTCCATTACTGCATAAAATATCTAACCTTACACTGTATATAATGCATGAGAACAATGTTTATAACTCGAGTTTTCTGCTTATAATGTAATAGTGTTTTTGGTCAGCATCCCTCGATGTTTTACAACCAAATTGTAAGTCCATTTAAATGATTTAGTGTACCACAGCCTGGTTAGTAAGCACAGGTAAACAAGTTCTCTGGGAAGATTTAAACTCTAAGGACAGTCACTATAAAGTCTATCAGAAATTCATTGCACTTCACAGATGGAACAGATAAAAAAAAGTCCTTAACTGCAGACAGCAAGGAAAGAAAATACTAAATTATCAAGACGCAATGAAATCCTCTTGCAGGGTGCAAATTGTTGGAAAACAATTTTTATTGATTATTTAAAAGAGAAGATGAAAACTGATCCTGGTGGTGAGCTATTTTATAAATTTCCAGATGACCTGTCCCCACTGGGGGGTTATGTTTGGGTGGACAGTGAAGGGGAACTTATTGTGATGACTTTTTGTGCTGCCAAAACCTGCCACCCATCTACAGACTGAGAAGTATCTGTTGTGATAGTCCCAAGCAGTTAAAAATCACATGTAGCTTCCCTGCAGACCACTCCACCATGAGAAAGAGTAAATTTCAGGATTTTAAATTTTGTTTTCTATTATGTGGCTTTTACGGGTTGCTTTTTTTCCTGCTGTCCCAACTTTATCTGTGACCTTGAGCATTAGATGCTTATTTTGCAGATAGTGAGCTGAAAAACACATCAGCTATTGAAAGATGTGCCATTTAGTCAATCAAGATGACAGCACTAAATTGAAAAGGAGCAACAACCACCACAGTTGCCGGCTATGAACATGGACTAGAAAATTTAGAGCAAGTGATAGTTTTCAGAGCTGTGAGATGCCAACAAAGTATAGAAAAGCAGAACAGAGCCAGCAGAGAGGCTCGGAGCTGGAGGGAAGGAGCATCTGTGAAATGGCTGTCAAAGCCACAAGTTTGAAATTTTTGGAAGCCTGTAGAGCTACAGTCAGTAAAGCTTTGCCAGTTAATGCTGGATCAAGATCTTACTTGTCCTCCTTAAATTGGAGTCCCTTTGCTTAATGAGGAGCTCCTCTTACAGACTGGCTAAACTGCAGCAGTGAACTTGCTCTTGGTGCAAATTTATTGTGGTGGCCCACAGTGACTCGCTGCAGTTAATGAAGGTGGTGCTGAAATCAGTGTTGTATCTTATTCAGAGCTGTTGGCTTCATCCTCCAGTTTTGTTGCAAGCCAGATTTTGAGGGACAAGAAAATGGAATAACATGCTTAACATAAGATTTTTTTTAAAACCCAACTTTTTGGCCTTTAATCCCCAAGAATTTGTTTTTAGTATTCTGCACTGAAGAATTTTACTAATGAACAATTAAATTACTCCTATACCATTGCTCTTGCAGGGAACTTTAGTAGCCTGCCAAACTGTACTATGTTTAAAGGAGAAACTTTGCTGAATTTATGATCCTCCAACTTCAATCTTGCTCTGAGAATATGGCAGCCAAAGTGCCACCTGCTTATCACTTTCTCCTCATTCTTCCATCAAGCACATATCAAATCCTTCTTTTGTAAGGAGACTTTCTCTAAGTAACTGCTTATGCAGGGAGGAAATGAGAGGCTGAAATCTTCTTTTGCTTTGTGACCCCATCACTTGCCTGAAAAGAAAGCAAATAATTTCTCTATCTCACTTTCATCTTACTTCTGCAACACCCAGACAATAGATGGGCATGTTTTGCTAAGTTCTGGGCAGGTTTCACCCACTGTGAAAATGTATATAATGCTCAAAGAGATCATGTAAGCAGCTATACTAACAATAGGTGTTAAATGGTGTCTGAATTCTGACTGTTGGCTTTCTGGGTATTGACTTTGTGCAAATAAACAGAAGGATCTTCCCAAAATCTTCCTCTAGTGCACCATTCCCTCTGCTGCAGGAGTCCCTACGTGGTCATCCATTGCACATGCCATGCAGGAATATTTAGACTGAATTCCTCCTGTAGCTGCAGTTTGCAGTAAAGCTGTTTTTGGGTGGCAAATGTAAAGAGATCTTTGATGTAGAGTTTAGGTTTGTGTTTGTATAATACTGGCAAAAGAAGGCTTTGAGCACAGAAAAGGTAACAGTGACTAAAAACTACATATTGCAGTCTATAGAACTTAGTAATTTTCAGTTAAAACAAATTGCATTTTCATTTCAAATGTCTATTATTGATGATGAAATAGATTTATGCCCCCACTAAAGATCCATATACCAATCCTGACCTCCCTGCTAACACCCACTACCTGAAAACCATGGCACATCAAAGCAGGGCATTTTTTTAAGTCTGCAGTCATGCATTTGCTTGGCTGCTCTCACTTCCAGGGGAATGTGCTACAGGGACAGTGGGAAAGCTCTGGCTTTGCTGCTGCAGACTAACACAATTTGCTTGGGGCATGAAAATTAACTGGCTAAGCAAGCTGAGACAATATTTCTTTCCCTACTGCAAGGAGGGATATAAAATTTCATGCTTGTATTTTATGCTTTGTAGATGTGGAGGTTCTGTTTGCTAAAATTTAAAAAGATAAGACAGTAGTAGACAGCTGATGTGATTAGATCTTGTTCCTCCGTTGATTCTTGTGTCGCTGTTGATTCTCTCAATGCAGTAGAAGTTGTTGCTATCCCACGATCACTTGTTTTTGGTGGTCCAGATCTTTGTCACTGTGGAGGTTAGATGGTGTTCAGCAAGAGAAGGTGGCTAATGATTTCTGCAGTGACTGGTCCTCTACATGGAGATGTAAATTGTTGATAAAAATATTCCTCACCTGCTAAGCATGTGCTGGATTCCCAGTGGCTCAGGGTCCTGCCCAAGCACCACAGCCTGCAGCCCTCCTCTCCCTGCACTTGGCAGGCTGGTGGTAAAGGCTTTTGGTAAAGGCACAGACAGCATCTGTTTGCAGGACACTTTCTTCCTTACTTGCCCTGTCCCCCTCCCATCCATCCCCGTTTTCTTCCAGGGTAGCACACAAGGAGTTGTACTTTGCCAAAAAGGTCCCATATGTGCACACTTACTTATTTTGTCCTTTTTGGTCAGCTGCAGCATTCAGGGCTATGTTTGACTCACCACTTGTACAGAAAACATGCAGAACTGACTGCTGTAAGAATTGCCTAAAGTCCGATTTAAGGAAAAGAATAAATCCAGAGTGTTTGATGCCCATAATGTGCTGGAATTGGATTGGGAGAGCAACAGTTCATATTTCAGTCTGGGAGGTGATGTGCGTTGGTGAGTGGAATTCATGGTTGGTGTATTAAATCAGGTTTATGCTTATGTCATGCCAGTGTCCCTTTGAGGATTACCAGAGCACAGTTCTTGCTCAATAATAAAGGTGTAGCAAGAGAATCTGGTTCCTTACAAGTGGTATTCATTTTGCTTTTGATCATTTTACCATTTCCACTGCTAAGGATGGGATGGTAGATGAAAGAGTTCAGCAAACCTTATTTCTCACTGATGTCTTTTCTAAGTAAGCACAGCATTTCAGTTTGATTTACTGTAATTTTTTTTTCTCCCATGGAAAGATTATAAACTAGAGAGCATACTGACTGGAAGAAAATGGCTGCTAATCTTCTGAAACTAATGTTTAATCAGTGATGGAAAGAAAATAAGTAACTAAAAAGCTTCATCCAGCTAATTAAATAAAGCTGGTTATTCTGCTGGAAACAGTTAATGAACCTCAAGTAATATAATTATTTTCAGAATATTAAAGCAGGAAAAAAGTGATTACTTATTTAAGACTAAATAATTACAATGTATTCTTCACTATAAGAGGTTATAGATGCCAAAGACTAAATAACCACTGTGCTTCTGATTCTCCATAAAAGAGTGTTTCTCAGGAGTTATTACATCTTATGTCGAGCTTGTACTGAATTTTTTTCTCTAAGATAATCTCCAATGATCTCTAAGGGAATTTGCCTCCCTTGGTGCCTGTTATTCTCATTTTTGGGGACTGGCTTTATTTGATTGCCTTTAAGATGAGCTGTGATTGTATTAACCGTGCAGAAGGGATGGGGTGCAGTGGTTCTGATCCCAGCAGGAGCAGCTCTGAGGAAAGCCCTGGGCTCTGCTCTGCTGCTCAAACACTGCTGGGGCAGCAGAGTTTGGCCTCACGGGCTCAAATCCTCCCTCAGCTGGAGCTCAGCTTGTCTCTGAAATGCTGCACATCCCTTCTGTTCCGAGATTACAGATAAGGGGGAATTTCTCTTAGAAAAGCAGGCTGTAGCCTAATTACCCCTGCAAGTGCTGGGAGCTTCCATTCTGGGAGCAGAGTCCGCTTAATGCTGGGCACTTTGGAAAAAATCCTGCCTGGCTCTGTCCTAATAATCACTGTAATTTTTTTCCTTTTAGCATCTGAGAGCTGGCACGTGAGGTGGTTGAAGAAACCCAAACTCCACAACCCCTGAGCTAGGAGGGGAAAGCTCATGCAAAAGCTGCCATCCCAGCCAGCTCTAGAAAAATGGCTTTTATTTATGAGGTACATCCCTGAGGAAGGGGCAGTTCAGAACAGCCTGTCCTGGGAGGCAGTGCCTGCTCTGCTCCACTGCTGGCACTGTCTCCTTGCATCCTTCTGTGTGCTCCTTGCTGATTTAAGAGCCACCTCCGCTCTCTGCATGCAGGCAGGTAAATCCCAGCCCCTGCACCACGCTAGTGATGGGTTTGTTTGCCTTGCAAGGGCTCTTTGGTGAGGTGAGAAGGCTCCCTGCTTGTCCAGCTCTGCCCTGTCCATCTCTGCAGGGCTCAGGCTCAGTTTGGGGGCGTAGAAGGCCAGGAAGCTGGGCACATTGGGAGGGAGTGGGACTGGGTTTCCACCTGCTTCCCCAAGCCTGACTCAGCACCCTTTCCCATCCAGGGACATCAGATAAAACCTACAAAGGGCAAAACTTATCCTCTAGTTCTCACTCCTTTCACTTATCTGAGTTCTATTCAGTGCCCCACACCACACATACTCTTACTGACTGCTCCATTCACTTTGCCAGGAGCAGCCACCCAAAATGTGGATCTGGCTCATATGATCATGGAAATAAACACCTCAGCTATTTAAAATTATATCTTACACTTGAGAGAGACATGCTGAGGACATAGAGAAACAATAGATTTAATTAGGCTTTTAAAATGTGACACATCTATTATATGTTCTGTTACAGCTTTTAAAAAGTCTCAGTTTCTGTATAATAAATCTTGCTAGAGTACTACCATTTAATTAAATGGGAGTCAGCACTGGGAACAATTAAAATGAGTTTATGCACTTTCAGGGAAACCCTATAGCAAGATGTGCAAAATAGCATACAATAAAATGAAAAATTAAGCCCTTAGTGGGTTTGAGCTGCTGCATATAAGAAATTTGATAAAAAGCATTTTAAGAAAGTAGGCAATTTTACGGTGTGGCAAGTAGTCCGTTCTACCTCAAAGGTACCAGCTCATGTCCCTTGGATTTTTGCCATTGGCAGAAGACTCCAGATGGATGTCTGCATCAATACTAATAAGTGAAATTCATCCCTGAGAAAAAAAAAAATTTCTTTGAAGCCCTGAATAAGAGTGGATGTCATCTAGCAGAAAATGTGCATAAAGAGGTTGAAAAGATATCTCTGTTCTGAATAGTTTCTGAGCTGTTCCAATCAGGAGTTTCTCTGCTTATGGGATTTAGTGAAGGCAAATTTAATTTTTAGGATATAGTTTGTACAGTAACATATGTAAGCAAATAGTGATGCTATCTTAACTAGAGCATGATATATACATTTTATTGCATATTAAAATCCATTTCAGCATTGCGTTCAGCCCAGAGATTTTACTGTGTTTCCCCCTCTCTGCCTCAGTATAAACAAGCAGCCTTGAAATGAACATCAAAACTAAATGGCATTGAATATAATGAAGCAACATTGAGTCTAATGAAGCAGAATTGCTATGTAAACAGGGATGCTTTTATCTCATTGGAATTTTTATGTCCTTGCATGTCTCTCAGCTACATTTTTGTAACCTGATTCTTAGGAAATGTCTGATATCTCTTTATGACTGTTAGCAGAGACCACTGTAATGTGTGCTCAGCTGAGTGGTGTGAAAGTAACATCGAGTTTGCTGCTTTAGAAGCAAAATGTTCCTCACCCTCCTCTTCTTCCAGGGGGCTGGCTGTAAAACTGGGTAACCTCCAAGTGTGAACAGGTCTGCTAAGAAGAATGGGCTGCAGACACTCAAGGGTCGGGTGAAAGTGCCCCTTGGAAGCTCCCTGCCTGTGAACATTCCAGCCCTTTCCTTGTCTGTGAGAGCCTTTGTGAAGGCACAGGCAGTAATAACACAAGCAATAACTCCAAACCTCATAAATCTTACTCTGGGCTGAGAACCATGCCTTCCACTGTCTTGCTGTAGCATAAGCCTCAGCAGGACACAAGCTGACCTTCCCATGCCAGGGAAGAGTGAAACACCCAGGCACCTGTTCTTTGTCACCTTGGGCTGTTGCAGGAGCTCTGAGAAAGTCTGTGATTCCTCTGTGGCAAATTAAAATACTAGTAAAGACCTCCCTCAAATGCACTTTTTATTCTCACTTCTTTGGTTCTGCACTTGGAAGTCATGCTCTTTAATATATATTGGCTTGCACCTGAACATCTCTCACTTCCTCACAGATATAAGCATTTTGCCCTTTTGGACAGCAGCTCAAAATTCAGCATTTCAAGTTAATGTGCTGCAGCTCCTGATATAAGAGTTGGGTTGAGCAGAAGCAGGTGAATAAATGCTGCTATTTGGCAGTGTTGGACAGGGAAGTATTTGTAATAGTACATTGATATACGATGCCCTTTCACATTCTCCACAGACCACTTGAACTTAAAAAAAAAATATGATAGCAAAGTAAATTAATGGAATTTTGTCTGAAATGTAGTCACTGGAAGAAAGAGAAAGAAACCACTGTGATATCTATTGCTGTAAACTGTCCTGTTCTGTAATAGCTACTTCATCTAAAATACCATCAACACTGCCAAATCTTGCAGCTGTTCTTAAACCTCTTGCTCCTGGAAGCTTGTATAGGCTTTTAGTGGCTTTTATTGGTTTGTTTTCTTGCTTTTTTTTTCCTGAAAATTTCTGTTTCACTAAAAATTCTTTCTAGATCTTCAACCTGTTGCATTTCTCTGCGTGCTGCCTTTTAGTGGGCACAGTGCACAGAAGAGCTTTGGCATAAGATTTTCCATATCTGTGCAGTTATATAGGCTGCGAACTTGAGTCTTAAAATGTATTCCTCTCCATGGGTTGTTAAGTCTGTAGTCAGAAATTTAGGAGAATGGATAGCTGGCCCAGCTTCCAAATATTGAAAAACCTCAAAGTATTTAGCACAAAACTGAAATCACATAAAGTTTGGGTATGGGGAATGAAGCTTCTGGCACCTCATTTTCATTATGAAGATGGCAACAAGAATGGAAAATGTCACAAGAATAATTCACATGTGTTTGGTCTTTAGCACTATAATTATTTAGACCTTCTTGCTTTGGGCTCCCCTTTTCCTACACAGCTTTTGGGAAAAGGTGGGTTTGGCTTTTAATGGCCTAATAAATACAAGTAATAGCTTGTGATTTGTTTAATATTTTGAACTGAAAGGTCAAGGGTAGGAAGATTAAAAAGTCATTGAGGGAAATGCTCTCAGTAAAAGCCATCTCTTGCTGGAAGTAACACAGCTTCTTAAGTAAGCATAAAATCAGTTTAAGGCAGCTCCAAGCCCAAATTAAAGCAGAAAGGAGAATAATGTTAGTGTATTGATACTACCAGCTATAGAAGCTGAAATTAAAAACCAGATAGGGAAATCATCCTTAGTATCCCCCATAGGCTCTCTGCAGCACTGATTATAATATTTCTGTTGGATTTTTGAGCATGTGCATCTGTCTGAAAGTCAGGGAATCTGAAGTAATGACTGAAGTGTTCTTGAGTTTCTCTTCTGCTTGCAAGACGAGAGTGAGTCATGGAGCATTTTATGAAAATCTACCTACTGCCAAACAACTGTCTTAAAATCCAGTGTCTTCCCACATCCCATCTCCTCTCTCAAATCTGAGCCTCCCCCTTCCCTTCTCTTTTGAATGTGAGAGAGATGGAGGAGAAATTAAAGGACTCTTTTGTAGCAGCTTTTTTTTCTCCTGCTCTGAAGGTGCTCACTTATGGAGCCTCTGCCTTGCCCCACTTCTCTCCTCAGCAGTGAGTGCTGCAGTGTGAGTGATGCAGTAAAGCAGCTCTGATGATTCAAGGCTGCTTCTGGAAGTGTTATTTGTGCACTGTGAGAAGTGGAGACCTGAGACAGATGGGTCCTTTTCTTCTCTCAAGGATACTCTGGAGGGTTCACATGTTTTCCTGGGGCCCAAGGCAAGTGCGCTCCTTGCTTTCCTCCAAAATAGGCTCTTTCCATCACAGAAAATGAGATTGTGTCTGCAAAGATCTTGAAATACGCTATTAATTTTGCATATTTGTTCTGAGTGACAGTGTGGGAGCTTTTTCTCTAGAATATATTTTCATTAAAGAAAACAGGCTGAGCAGACACATGGTGGGGGTGTCTAGCTGAGTGTTTGGTAGGTAGAAGGCAGGCTTTTTATCATTTTGGTGGAAAGAAGTGAGGAATAGGATGTGGGGCATTGTTTAGAGTTTATTGTGCGTTTGAGAATATCTGCTTTTTTCAATGATATAACCCTCTTGTATCTCTGGTGAACGTGGAAGCACAACTCTGCTCTGAGGCTGAGAGCTCAGGTAAGAGCTGCCTTCACTGCCACAGGTCTGCTGGTTCCAGTGAAAAACACTGGAGGCCACACACACAGCTGCTTGGTACTGAAGGTGTGATTAATACCAAGTGTGGTATTTTCTCTCAGAAGGTGGAAAGGCACCTGTAATTATCATCCTCTAAGTTAAAAATGTTACCATAACAGTGCTAGGTCATCCTGACCTTCCACAGTGGAAAGAGAAAACACTATTTAGTGTTTCATTTATAGTTTTTTAAGAGCACCTATTTTTCCCTGGGATGTTCTGAGCAGTTAAAGGCAGCCCTCCCACAGAGCAGGATCCTGCTCTTCTTATTTAGTTGCAGAAAACATTTACCATATACTACAGCAAATCACACAATCAATCTTCATGCTAATCATTCTCTGCTGGAAGCTCTTTACTACAAAAACTTCTGAAATTTTCTTACTAGCTGGAGAGCTGACTGTCACAGCCAAAAGAGTGATTAATTTATTTTTTTTTTCAAAATAAAACCAAAATGAAATACTTTGAAATAGGCTTGAGTATTTCAGATTACATGGGTAAAGGCTGAACAAAGAGACACTCAGAAATTGTCTTCTTCAGTAGGGCTTCTCCTTTAATGCTCCCAGATCTAATTCTAGCTAGTCACTTGCCCCAGCCTTTATTTGCTCCCAGGTTGCCATTTAAATGGCAGGCCTCTGGTGATTTGCATTCACTCTGTGGCAGAGGTTTCTGTTAGCTCTGATTTACACCAGCAGCTGTGGCCATGCCTGGGTGTGCAGCTCCCTTCATGCCCAGAGCAGAGTCTCCAAAGAAGGTTTCAATATCCTACTGCCCATGAGCACTGTGGCAAGTTTTGCTCCTCATGCACAACTACACAGCTGGTTATGTGATTTAGAAATTAAAAAGTTCTGCTAAGCCCTCAAAACCTGCTGTTTCTGGTTTTATTTTGTACGAAACACAACTATTGTATTCTCTTCTAGATTGCTAAATTTGGCTCTTGAGAAGCAAACGCTCAGATTTCTGCTTCTGATTCATAGAATCATAGAATGGTTTGGGTTGGAAAGGACCTTAAAGATCATCTAGTTCCAACCCCTCTGCCATGGGCAGGGACACTTTCTACTAAACCAGGTGGTCTAGTGTTCAAAGCTTCATCCAGCCTGGCTTTAAACACCCCCAGGGGCATCCACAGCTGCTCTGGGCAACCTGTTCCAATGCCTCACCACCCTCACAATAAAGGATTGTGGCACATCCTCTTCTTCTAGAATATTTCTCCTCCTGATGAAAGCAGAGAGCTTTGGTCTAGTTACAAAATGTCTGGTGCCTGTCTCTGATGTTCTACTGCTTCCCTAGAATGCTGCAGTTTGCAGATGGGGGAAAAAATGATACACCCCAAAGTCTCTGCTGGGATTCAGCCTGATTAATTGTGCTACAGATCTGCAAAGCCAATTATTACCAAAAAGAAAAATCTTCACGGTCTGCAACTTGTCTGTGCACCTACATGATGCAACATGGCAGCAAAGGAACTGATGGAGAGGGATACATCAGTGCCCAGCCTGTAGAAAACCTGCTGTATGTGCAAAAGGCCTCAGGGGCCAAGTGAGGTTTTGTGCTCTTTTTGCAGTACTGAGGAGGAACTCTTTGGTGTATATGAGAGCTCAGATCTCTTGCTGTGTTCTGTGGCCATTCTGGCTGTGCTTATGCACAGAAAGGATAGAGATTCTTGTGCCAGTTTGGCTTTGAGGGGGTGGGAAGGAAGTGTCAGCAATTCAGGAAAAAAGAAAGAAATGGCAGGCATGTGAAGCTAATGGATGTCTGAAACTTGTGGTAGGTGCCTTCAGAAAGGAAATGTATGGCTACAATAGAACTGAACAGGGATCTGAGTTGTTCTGGAAAGAAAACAGAGAAATTTGCTTTTAAATATGTCTCTGGTACAGAGCTGTAGCATTCCTCACCCTCTGCTGCACTGTATATTTGATTTGCTTTCCAAAATCAAACAGCTTCAGGTTTGAGTCACCCTCCATTAAGCTGAACAAAATGGAAATGCCAACACTTTTGGAACATGTTGGCGTGGGCCTTAAATTGGAAAACAAACACAGCATCGTGCTGCCCTTCCCAATGTGAATGGAGAGAAAGAAGCTTTTTAGTGAAGTGTGGAATTTGGAGGACTGGGTCTTTTGCATTGCTCCCTGTGTTGGGAAAAGCACTGGACAACAGAAAACTTCAATCTTTCTTGAATGAGATCTGCTTCTTGACTGGTGTCTGATGTTACTGCTCTTACTCGCATCTTCTTTATCTTGTTCACTACTCAAAAGTTGATTCGCAGGGGGAGGTCTGATAGCTTGAAGCAGAATTATCTGGGGCACCAGTGAGAACAGTTCAGCCCCCAGTGTGGGGGTGTGGGTTTCAGCCTCTCTTACCATCTGAGTGCTGCTTTTCTGGTAGGAGACGGAAGGAATGTGGGAGGAGGTTTGTCCTAAAGTGTTAGAGAGTACAGCATGGAGCAGGGGGTGTTATGGCAGGTGCTGCACCTGCAGTCTCACCATTACCCATTATTGAGTTCCCTCCTCCTCACCACCTCTGCAGATGGCCACAGCAGAGCCTGCAGGCAGTAGGAGGTCTGCCCATCAAAAGGCATCTGGGAGACTGAGGCTACAGGAAAATTGTATTAGATTGTGAATCTGAAGGTGTCTGGTCAGAAAAGCACCAGAGGCTCCAGGTGAGCCCCGAGCTATGTGGGGGAAGAGTGAGTGGGATGTCAGTAGAAGCATGCAGGGCTGGGTTTTCCAAGGGGAATGAGGTGCCTCACATAATCCTTAGTGCAAAACAGGCTCAATACTGTTTCAGCAGGGTTGTGATTGCCAGCTTAATGAATTTAAGAGCCACGGTGATTGACTCTGAAAGCAGCTATCAGTTGTCTCCTGTGCAAACAAGAGCGCAGGCAGTGCCTGAGCTGCAATGTGGACACACTCAGTGCACCTCTCTGACCCAGTGTGACCAGAGCAGCTGGTGACTGTGACATGATCATGTTTTCTTTGAATGGTGATACAAGGCAGGAGCTCCTGTAGGCCTCAGGGGGATGGTAATGGGACAAGTGAGCCCTCCATGGGTTCAGACAGACCCCTTCTCAGGTGAGGTGGGCAAGCAGCTTGTACTTTTTCTTGTGTCCCACCTTTCTTTCTGCAGCATAAAGAAGAGCAGAGATGGAAAGTCACTGCAGCCTGATGGAGTCATGGACACAGGAGTAGATCTCTACTCTGATTAATGATTTCTATCACTTTAAAAAGGGCATTTTAATGTTTTAACTACCCGTTTCATAATGATCAGAGTTTTCAGGTTGTACCACAGGGCTGATTAATGCTCACCTCAGGTGTGCCAGAGGCTCACGTTTATTACACAGGCTGCACACCCATTAATCGGCAGCGCAGCGCGGGCTGTCATCCCAGACTGCTTAATTACATTGTCTCCCCCTGCCCAGGGCTTATGTGTGTTGTGCAAAGCCATAAATACTCCAAGAGCCCCATTTCCACTGAAATCAATAGGAATTTTGCCATTGTACTGTGATGAGAGCTGTGAAAGTAAAATAATGCAGCTAACTGGGACTTTCAAGTGGGAAGAGGAGCAGCAAAGGACACATGAATTATGAAAGATTGAACTTAGAGGTGATCTGAAAAAATTACAGAATAAACTGGAATATGTTAAAGGAGCCATCAGAGTGGGAAAGACAGAAGACAAAATGAAAATTGGACAAGAAGTAAAAATAAATAAGAGGGATTTCAAGTGGATAAAGAATAAGAAGCGAATGAGGCAACAGGGATTCTGCGAAATGGAAAGGGTAATTTTGCAGCAGAAGCAGCAGACGTTGTTGAATAAATAAATGAATTATGTGCCTCTTTTTACAGAGGAGAATGGGAAAATTCAATGTATCAAAAGCAGGAAGGTTCCAAGGCAAGGGACAGCCATGTGGAACAAGAGGGGAAGAACAGGAGTAAGCCCACCACTGAGACAAGCACTGGACACCAAGGCTCCCTTTCTGCTTCTCCTGGGAATTTCCTGTGATACATAATTGGTCTGCTTATCTCTCTGTACTACATCCAAGTTGCTGCTCTTTTTGCCCAGTGATTTGGTTGGAGGCAGGACCTGTCTGAGTACCAGTTCTGCTTCTGCAGGACTGCAGTCACTGCTGACCACCAAGAAACTGCATTAGAATAACTGAAAAGGCAGGAAATTTAGACAAAAGAAAATAATTTAATTTTTGGCAGCCCTACCTTTTGCTTTTATCCTATAGAATAATTTGCCATGACAGATATTTGACAGTGTTTGAGTCAGACCAGCCCTAGATGTTTATCAGTTGTCCATCACAGAAATTTGTTCGACTGTATAACAGCAAAAGAAAAGTCTGCTGAAAATTGCTTTGATGGGTTAAATTAGCACTTGGACAGTTTACAAACACAGCAGCTGGCAGGATTGGGAAATACATTGGTTATTTGACTTTCTCTTGTTATAAATATATGTTAAGTGCAGCTGAATAAAGAAGGATGCATCAGATCTGAATGGGTATAAAAATTTAACTCAAGGAGTCTGTAGACCTGGGCTTCAAGGTGTGTTTATTTTGTATCAGTAAAGGGCAGCTAAATGCCCTTTTTGCCACCTAGTTAGAACCAGGAGGAAAAGTGGAAACATGAGGGGAGGTATCCTTAAGGAATTCACCTGAGAACAAAATTATGTAATAGCTGCAGAATTCAAACATTAATATCTAGATTAAAGAAATAAAAATATCCTTAAGGATTATAGGTTAATATAGCAAGTTTATAAAAATTAGTTTGACAAGCACACTAACTATCTCTTATTCCATATAAATTGAAGGTAAATAACTAGGCAGGCAATCCTGGAAAGGTTTCAACAGAATAAATGAACATTTGTTGGGAGGGAATGAAAAGATACATAAAAAGAAAAGCAACACAACAACAAAAAAGAAACAAAAAAGGAAAAATCCAAGCTTTACAGGCTGTTGCTTGTGACTGGAGCAAAACCACAGTGCAAGGATGATAATGGAACGTGAACCCAGGAAATATTCAGCTTTATACCCTTGTTGCCAGAATATTTTAGGACCACATTACCCTCTCTTTTTAACCAGTGTTAAAATAATGTGAGAAGCTTGATGTAGCAGCCAGCCCTGTCTGACCATGGCTGAACAGGGGCAGTTCTGACTCATGCCAAGGAAAGAACATGGGGTGAGCGTAATGAGCCTGGGATGGTGCAGCTCCTGCTGGGCAGGGTGGGACTGAGCCTCTGGGAGAGATGGCAGGGATGGGGATGCTCCTGGACAGAGACATCAGCTCCAGAGGTGGCAAAGAGCTTGATGTGTGATGTAAAAGGATGAAGTGAACCAATACAACCACATCCCTGCAGCCTGGAGAGACAAATTCAGGGGCTAGGGACACTTGGACATTACACGCCTGGCATGCTGATAAGGCTGTTATAATTTTTCTCCATTGAGTTTTTCTTTCACTGTGGATGAAGAAGTATTAAACCAAACTATGCTATTTATCTGTTTAAAAAAGCTGTTTTGACAAAGACCTGCTTATAGCACCAAGAGTACATTTTCCTTTTCCTTTCCAATAATAAATCTTTCATAAAATTAAGGCATTGACATTACATCTCTGTTAGGGTAATTTACTCCCCACAGTAATTTTGACTTAGTTTGTTCTACATGGAGTGATATTTTAATCATCCTTTCAGTGCTTATTGATGAGGGTTTTCTGCAAAAGATGAGAAGATTAGTTTAAAATTATCCCTTGTGAATTTAAAACAATAACAAGGAAGTGAACACAGTCTAAAACAAATTAAGAAATGTAATAGACTTAATAAAAGGCCGATATTTTATTCAACATACAAAAATTACTGCAAGACTTGCTGTGGTGGGGCTGCACATACTCTTATCAAACTGTGTTCTTTTGTTTCTTTTTCATCAAACAGGCACAAATCTCCCCCTCTCTAAAGGTGGGTGATGAATGAAATAAATGGTTTATATTTTGTCCAATGATAAAAAAGCATTACTTTGACTCAGGTATCACGTAAAACCTGTGCTTCATTTCTATACTCATCACCTGGGAATAATTTGCATTTCCTCACCCAGCAGGAGGACCCTGATTTCAAAGTTTTGTCCTCATCAACTCTTGGCCCTTCCTCAATGTGTGAGGGGTTAGATTTCTTCAAAGATTAATTAACTGCCAGGTCAGAGGGAGTGGAGTATCTCCCTTGAACACTAGGATCCCTGCAATGCTGCAAGGATACCGAAGGGCATCCTAAAAGGCTGAAATTACAGCTTCAAACAACGACTTATCTTCTTTCCTTAACTAAACATGACACAGTCTCCACAATCTCCACAGTCTCCAGCACTGATGTTAAGTGATAATCAGCCAGATGAAAAAAGTCGTGGTGCCAAAGTCCTTGGATGACTGAACTGCCTCAGAGGTTTGAGACCTTAGTGAGTTTCTCTACCCAGTGAGAAACCTACTAATTGCAAGCTAAAGAAAAATATCACTGGGCATTCTTTGCCAGTCTTCCCCAGGCACTGAAGAAAATGTGTTTTTTAGGAAAAAATATTCTAGCTAAAAATTTTTCCAAGGTGGGAACTGAATAGTTGCGTGGAACTGGTTCTTCAAGAACACTGGTAATGGAAGGAGCTGAGGTTTTGAATGTCTGCTCTGAGGAGCAGCAGAGAACCAGGCATGATGGCCTGATTCCTTCTTGCATTGTGTCCCTAAGTGCCTGGGTGGGGATGGAGGTTTTGTGTGGGTTTGTTCTACTCTTTTTGTCTCAAACTGTGGCTTCATCTTGCAGTGTCTTGCTAAACCACAGCTGTCCATGTCTGTGCATGCGCCTGTACCTATATAAATGTACCCAAACTTGGCACACACTGCTCTGGGTGTCCTGGGGTCACTCTTGCTTTGCCAAGTTATGAACGCTGTCACTTCGGCCCTCTGAGTGATTTGTGAGTTTTGCTGAATTCTTCAGAACTGCTTGGGATTTAAGGCCCTATTTGAGCGTAAAATGTGATTAGCTACAGTGAAGTGACTTTTTATCTGGCTGATACACCTTTCTTTCAATTTAGTTGATGAATGTGCAGTGTTAGCCTGGTCACAGACGTTTCACTGTGATCCTGGGGAAGCAGCTGGTGGGACTTTTGATGCTGACATAAAATTACTCGCTCTTTCTGCTGGCTACTGACCGTGTGGGTGCTGTTGTGTGCTGAGCAAAGACGTGGAGAGGCATGGTCTTTGGACAGCATGAGTGGTGAGAGGTGTCACTCCTCACACTCAAACACCAGCTTGGTGTTTTGGCTGGAGAAGGATGCTCATCGGTGGAGGAGTGGCAGTATCTTCAGTGCTCCCATTTCAATCTACAGGAGAAAACATTTTACTGTGCCCTTTGCTTCTGAGTTCAGTAATGAAGCCTTGAATTGGTTTAATTATACCTATTTACTTTGTGTGGGCACTGCAAGGCTTAATTAAACGTTTATGTATATGCTTTGAGAGGCTCATATGGCAAGCAATGCAAAATAGCCACATGTTAATCCTTCTATTGACTCACTTTATAGTGCCCTGGTATGCTGAGTCTAATCATTTGGGGTCTAAAAGGTCAGTTCCATTGGATTGAAAGAAAATACTGGTGCTTGTCAGATGGCTAAACAGCACCCACGTGTAATGTCCGGCAACTTGGGCCTCTGTGGGCTGCAGAATACAATATTGTAGTTACTCAAAGCTTTCCCTCCATCTTCTTTTCCAGAGTAATGGATAGCAAGAAAATATTTACCAGCTATTCTGCATGCTACTTCAATTTAATTATGTCTTCTCTGACTTGAACAGAAGGTGCATAAAGTGTGTCTGTGTACTTCTGTGGAAGCCTTAAATGGGAGGAATGGGTTTTGCCTGATTTGCACAGCCTGTCGGGGACGGACCTCAGCGTCCATATGTTGACGGCAATAAGACGATCGTTATCCAGCCCATGCCTCCTCTGGAGGTAGAGAGGTAGGGATGCCCCGAGGGTTTAATTCCCAAACTTTCATTTCCTTCCTCTATTTTCAGCTGCTATTAACTTTAAAAGAGTTTTTTTTTTTCGCACGAGGAAGGATTATGCACAGCACTGACACCTTATTACTCAGCTGGGTTCGCCGATTGGCTGAAAATCAAAAGTCTTTACTAGTTAGGCTAAAACATTAAAAATGTCTTTTGATAAATGATCTGAAGGGAAAATCAAGCAGATGGCTTTTAGGCCCGTCTCACGATGCAACTTTGCAGGGAAATAATAGTTTCAGTAATGGGTTATAGAGCTTTATTTAAATCACTATTCTATTTAGTGGAGAGGGGTGAATCATTCAGGCTTTTTTGGGGGTGTTTTTTTCTCCCCTTCTGTTTTTTCAGATTTCTCTCCTTGAAATGAACTGAAACACACTTGAAGTGCCGTGAAGTTATTCTTTCTTCACTTTTTGTAATTGGTCCATCGGTTTTCTGCTGCTGTCTCTGATTTTTTATGGGTGATATCCCCTGACTTTCCACCGCCTGCTTCCTGATGGATTCATTTACCGTGTGTGTTGCAGGGGCAGGATTTATGTGCCTCAACCTGCTGCCTACAGCTAGAGATCTCCTCTATTATAGTGGGTTTATAGGGTGAATTACAGCTTCTGGGAGGCTTTGTGGAAAATTGTAGAAAAGTTCTAACCAGCTCATTTGGCCTCCAGAGAGATTAGGCAGATGCAGCTGGGATGGGCAGGCCCTCTGTGTGTGTGCTGGGAGGGCAGGGAGCTGCAGGGCTCCCTTCTGCAGAGCACCAAGGTGCCCAGCTTTGGTCTGTAGGCATAAATATCAACTCCATGTTTTAGATCTATAGATAATGGGAATGATAACTCCAGGGGTGCAATTGTGGTGTGACTGGAAATTTGTGGTTATTGTATGAGACACAAGGGCCAAGCTTTTGGAAGGGCAGGAGCTGCTTTATGCAGTGCAGATGAAGAGACGTGTTAGAGGAGTGGTGCTTTTGACATGTATTTTATCACCCAGTCTCTAGGGAGCAAAGCTCTTTAACCTGTTTCCAACTGAGCATTCCAGAAATCAAATGTCAAAGATTCTTGGTTGCTTCTGAACATCTAAGTCTAAAAACTGCTGGACTTGTAGTCATGCTTATTTTCCTGGGGATAACACTTTCCTCTTTGAAACATCCACTCAGTCCAGCACTCCTCATTAGATATTGGTGAAATCTTTAAAATAAATAATGGATGTAATTGTCCAGGTGCTCTAATTTCTGCTTTCAGCAGAAAATAATGACACATTTAATATGGGCAACTTTGTGGTTTTTTTTGTTTTTTGTTTTTTGTTTTTGTTTTTTTTGTTCAGATCAAAAAATGAGAAGGAAAGGTGTGCTTACTCCGGCATGGTACTGATTCAGTGTGAGCTGGAGGACAGATAATGGGAATGCTGCATGCTCCAGCACACTAAATGCTTGAGATTATGTCTTTGTTACTGTCTTTTCATAAATCAATGCAGCACCCTGTTGAGAACTGGATGTAGAAACATGAAAGCAGCTTACTCTAAGTAAGAGAGCTGTAGGCCTGTAGTGTTTCAAAGAGTCTGAAATCAGAAAGACTAAAAATGGGCTCCAAGCTACCAGCAGTTTGTTGTCTTGGGGGCATTGGCTTTTTTGCAGACCCCTGTCTCAGCCAGGGGCACAGCTTCTTGTGGGAGCTGGTCCTGCATCTGCTGGACCACAGTGCCTCTCCCTGGCTGCCTTAGCAGAGCCAGAGGCATCTGTGCCAAATTAAATGTAGAGGAGAAAGAAGGAACATGAAACCTGAAGGAATGTTGTTTAGGGGGCTGTGTAGGGAAGGAATGTGTAATAGGGGGTCAGTCAAAGCTGGCATAGTTGTCCAAACTGTGCTGGCAGAAAGAGTAAAGATAAGAGGATTTTGCTAAGTCTTGTAATATTACAGTGTAGAATAAAATGTAAGTTGCCTCTCATCTCTGCTCTGCCAGGAACTGAGGGAAAAATACTCCAGTAAAAGAAGTACAGGTGAAAGAGTGAACACGACCTCCTATGCTAAAACATGGTCTAAACACCACTGTTAGTCATCAAGGCCCTCAGTAAAAGGAGTTTTCTCCTGAGAGATGTGAGCTTAAATATAAGGTCTTAATCTTTATTTCAAATCCCTCTGGACAGACCTTACTGTCAGCCTGAACCCCTTTGATTTCAATAGCCCTTTGTGGTCCTGGGCACACCAGTCCAGCTGGGGGTTAAATTCCTACTACACACTGGTATAGTAGCTTTTCATACTTTTTGATTAAAAACCCTGAAACTCTTAACCTCAGATGATATGGGTTCTTTGCTTTGGTTTTTTTCCCCCATAGTCCACTCCTTTGTGTAGTCCTTGGACCCAGTCTTTCAGGTGATTGCAGACACTGACATTTTATTTTTTGATCATGTCATGGAGATAAATACAACAGGGTGGTAAATTAAACTTCACAGGTAATTTCAGGCTGGAGACTCCAGTCAGCATCTCTTCTTTTGTGGGTATAGCTCCACTTGACCCATGAGGCCATCTCATTTTGTGTCTGTAGAGGATGGCAGCTTGGCCAGACATAGAGCATCCCATGGCACTTAGCACCTGGAAATATCCCATTCAATGGAGGGTTGGTTCTGTAGCACAAGCACATGCTTTGCTTTCAAAGACTGATAAAAAGTCCTTGGGAATGATAACTCCAGTGAGCAGCAAACTTTGGAGATAAATGGTACATTGACTTTGCCATTTGCATTTACTGTGCAGCCTGAGATGACTTTTAATTATTCAAAAGAGGCAGAATGTTAGTCACATCTATCTTTGTTCCTCCCCCTAAAGCAAACCCACTCTGTAAATTTGCCTGTGACCACTATACCAATATTTCCCTGTTACAGCTTCTCTGACTTTCAGCTCATTTTTTTTCCTTTCCTTTGAATTTTTTTTGTTAGATGTTTGAGATGCCACAGAATTCAGCTACGCTGAGTTTTTTTCTTATCACCTGACTCAGAGCAGATTGATCAAGTCTATTCCTGTAGCAAACACAGAGAGGAACATAAACACTTTCCAGTGCTACAGGCACATACCTAGAAAAACAGTGTAGCAGTGAAACAGCCTCGTTGAGGTGAACATTGAAAAAACTCCATCATATTTATTCTTATTGGGAAGAAGTGGGTGCTCAGTGTCAGCCTGCACACACACACCTGGCAAGGGGGACTGGAGGGGAGGTAATTCCTCAGCGTGCTTAGAGACACAGTCTCTGTATCCCTTCCCTTTGGCATCCACTGCTGCCATCAGCATGGGCTCCTTCTTTCTCCTTTTCTTTGTAAGACATGTTATTTATTACAATATTAGCCAATTTTTTTTTGAAAATGGTCTGTGAGAAATACACAAAGCAGAAGGGAAGCGAGTGTTCTTGATGTCAGATTACAAATGTTTTTGGCCAGTCCATTTAAGCACAGAATGGCATTTGTTTGAGGAGCTTTGAAGGAAATAATGGAAACCATACAACCCTAAGAGAGAATTCAGCTTTTAATTGCTCAGGAATGAGGTATTTCATCTTGCACATGTTCCACGAAGGAAATGTATCAAATATTTATTTCATGTCTGTGAAAAATCCTCCCCCCACCGAAAAAAAGGAGAAAAAATATAGGAAAGGGGGAAAAAAAAATCACCATTTCTTAACGGGAGTTTTAAACACTGCAAACCATGTGGTGGTGCTAAAGTTACAAAAGAAGAATCCTCGCAGACACACTCTGACAAAATGTGCAGAATGTGGCCAGATGAGATATGACAACAAGTACAAATTATAGCAGTGGCAAACCAGTAAACATGGAAATCTGAGTAAATCAGTCATTTCAAATCTATTTGCCAAACTGTGTTTATCCTCTGCAAAACCTCACCATCTCCACAGGAAGCACTTCAGAGCAATCTCTGCAGGGCATTTGCTGGGTGGAGTAAGGATCAGGATATTCCACAGCAGCCTTTTTGCAGACATTACAGCTGATCTTTCAGCCCAATTGAAATGAACAGTGATGGTAACTGAATTTTGTTTTTTTCAACTCGAGTATCCACTTCCCACTTTGAAATTGCTACACAGTAAGACATTGAATACTAGGGAAAGACAGATTAAATGCTTATGGTTTAAAAGTAAAAAACTGTACTATTTTGTTTGTGTGTTTATTCCTCATGCCTAAGCTACATGGATATCTTGATATTTTGCAACAAAAAGAGTATTTTTAACAGCTATCAGGTTGGGTTTTTCCCCTGTGGCTTTATCAGTACAGTCCAATAAATTTCAATGCAGTCCCTCTTGCATGTGACAGTGCAGGATTTGTCCTGCAATCTGCAATCTTTTTCTGCTTTTTCTTTCTGTCCCACATTTCTCAAATTGAGAAAGTGCTTTGTTTAGAAATGAGCTCTATAAAAGACCGAGACTTGTAAGCCCTTTCCTTCCCTTTCCTTTCCTTTCCTTTCCTTTCCTTTCCTTTCCTTTCCTTTCCTTTCCTTTCCTTTCCTTTCCTTTCCTTTCCTTTCCTTTCCTTTCCTTTCCTTTCCTTTCCTTTCCTTTCCTTTCCTTTCCTTTCCTTTCCTTTCCTTTCCTTTACTTTCCTTTCCTTTCCTTTCCTTTCCTTTCCTTTCCTTTCCTTTCCTTTCCTTTCCTTTCCTTTCCTTTCCTTTCCTTTCCTTTCCTTTCCTTTCCTTTCCTTCCCTTCCCTTCCCTTCCCTTCCCTTCCCTTCCCTTCCTTTTCCTTTCCTTTTCCTTTCCTTTTCCTTTCCTTTTCCTTTCTTTTTCCTTTCCTCTCCTCTCCTCTCCTCTCCTCTCCTCTCCTCTCCTCTCCTCTCCTCTCCTCTCCTCTCCTCTCCTCTCCTCTCCTCTCCTCTCCCCTCCCCTCTTCCCCTTCCCCTTCCCTCTTCCCCTTCCCTCTTCCCCTTCCCCTTCCTTCCCCACAGTTTTAATCACCCAAGTGTAGCCCTGGATTTGTGAGCTGGTTACAGAGGTCTCAGGGATGAGAGCTGGCATGGGCCAGTCAGCCTTTTAAAATATATTCTGTGACTAGGGCAGAATAATTGCATTCAAAATCCATGTTTAACATTCATTTACAGGCTTACAATGAGGCACACTGTATGTGCCATCCCCTAATTTGTCCCACTCTGGGAACATTTCCCTTGTCTCAACACTTCATGTTGGGTTTTGTAGACAGAAGTTGAAGATCTGAGCACAGACCTGTTTCTGCCTCAGACTTCCTGCGTAACCTTGGGCCAATTATTAATCTCTGTGTATCAGTTTTTCCTTCTGTAAAGTGGTGACTACAAAACCTGTCACAAAAGTACCTCAGGCAGAGCAGATTTAGATGTGGATGGAATATATCTTGGTGTTAACATGATATCCATTTTTCAGTAGACTCACCATTAGTCTTCCTTTTTTTCTGTCCTTCTTCCCTCTGGCTATGGAATTTTCCTCCCAGATGACCTAGAAATGTTAGTAGTGTTCAAGATACAGTGGGACCACATTGGTTTTGTTTGTATCCTTTCCTTTTGATTTATATATTCTGAATTATCTATCTACTTCTAACAAACATTGAACTGTATTTTTATCGGTCATCTGTGAGTGCTCCTCAGGAATTAGCTGATGACACCAAGCTGAGTGGTGGGTGACACATGTGAAGGAGGGGATGCCACCCAGAGGGACCTGGACAAGGCTGAGGAGTGGGTCAGGGGGAATCTTGTGAGGTTCAGTGAGGCAAAGTGCAAGGTGCTACACCTGGGTCAGGGCAAACCCTGGTACCAGCACAGGCTGGGGGATGAGGGGATTGAGAGCAGCCCTGCCAAGAAGGACTGGGGGGTACCAGTGGATGAAAAGCTGGCCATGATCTGGCCACATGTGCTGTGCTCACAGCCCAGAAATACCACTGCATCCTGTGCTGCACCACCAGCAGCGCGGCCAGCAGGGCGAGGGGGGGATTTGGCCCCTCTGCTCTGTCCTGGTGAGGCCTCGCTTGCAGTGCTGCACCCAGCTCTGGGGCCCCTACATGCACAGCACATGGAGCTGTCGGGTGCATCCAGAGGAGGGTCATGAAGAGGACCACAGGGATGGAGCACCTTCCATGTGAGGAAAGGCTGAGAGAATTGGGGTTGTTTAGCCTGAAGGAGAGAAGGCTCCAGGGAGACCTTATTGTAGCCTCTCAGCACTTAAAAGGGGCTTATAAGAAAGATGGGGGCAAACATTTTAGTAGAGCCTGCTGTGATAGGACAAGGAGATGGTTTTAAACTAAAAGAGGTTATATTCAGACTAGTTATAAGGAAGAAAGTTTTGATGATGAAGTTGCTGAGCCATGGGACCAGGGGTGGCAGATGCCCCGCAGATGGGAACATTCAGGGTTGCACCAGGCTCTGAGCAACCTGAAGTTGAAGATGTCTCTGTCTGCAGGGGGGTTGGACTTTAAAGGTCCCTTCCAACTCAAACCATTCTGTGATCTACCATAAACCCAATATCTTATTCTTCATAGTAGTGGGGAGTAAGCTCAGCTCAGAAGCCATCATTTTATGAGTTTAGGGTTCTGGGATCCTTCTAGCCATATATTTTGCTGTACATGTATCTGCATTGCATTTCATTTGTCATTTTATTGCTTGGTCACTCAGTTTGGTAAGGCCTCCAGAAAATGCTCTTCATAGACAATTTACCCTTACAACACTGAATACTTTTCTCTCATATCTGGGTTTCATCAGAAAACTTTGCCAATCCATTGCCTTCCTTTGCCTTCTGCCTCCACCCCATTTCTCCTTCCTTCACCCCTTTTCCAGATCACTGTGTTGGACAGCACAGACCCAGCACAGCCCAGCTCCCTGAAGAGCTGTCCTAGTGACTTCTGCCCCACGCATGAGCTGACCTTTTATTGCTGCCTGTGTTTCGTCTCCCTTAGTCAAGTAATAATTCAAACAAGGGCTTTTGTTCTTATGCAACCACAACTTAGTTTCCATAAACGCCTGTGGACTGGGTCTTTGTTAAAAGTCACTAGGATGTCAGACAGTATCAGCCCTGTCCAAGCAGTTGTTCTCCCCTTCAAAGGCTTCCAGTGGGACCTTGAGAATTGGTAGTTAAGAAGCTTGATGACGAGGTCACCCCCAAAATAGCGTTTCAGATGCTGATCAGTCACTGATGCTTCAGAAGGTGATGCACGAAAACCCGTCTGTGTGCATAAATTCTGCATGCTAACGGCGTCTTCCTGGTACATGAACCCAAGAAGTTGCAATTATTTTACCTCAAGGCAGGATCTATCTGAAGGAGGAAGTGGAGAGGGGGACAGGACATTCTGGAACTGAAAAACACCCTACTGAAACTTGATCACAAGAGATAGGGAAATCTGTAAAAGCAGCACTTGAGACCTTGACAAATCCTCTAGATAATGATGTCTGGTGGAAAATATTGGAATATTTGAATTCTTATATCAAGCACATGGAAATGTTTTTATTGAAGAAAATGTGCCTTTTATACTTTTTGTGCTCATACATGAGGTTTTTATCTATTATTTCATAGAAGAAATTATGTGGAAGTGCCTCTAATGTGCCAATGCACCAATTTCTTAAAGAGTTGCTTTGTTCAGTTTCTCAACTAACCTGCTGTGCTATGGGCAACACTGAGAAACCTATCTGTGGGGAATTTCTGAGTCAAAGAACTCATAAAAAGCTCAACTGAAAAGCCTAAACACAGTTTCATTTCTGTTTGATTCCTTTATTAAAAACCATATCCTGGATGCCCAGCTTCCCTACCTTTCCCCTGATGTGCAGTAAAAATTCCTGTTATTTTCCTGGGGAGAAGTGAAATGATCACTGCTGCCAGATCAGACCTTTCATAGGTCTTTATCAACATATTTCCAAGTTTTCTTTCAATTAATTTCCCTAAAGATAACATTAGAGATTCAGATTTCTGCTGACAATTCATGCCATGCCCCAGTCCAGCGGGAGACTTAGGGAGGAGTGTGACTTGCTGACATTGTACTCCAGGTTTGCACTCCCTTGTTTCTGTGTGGTACCTACAGCCAGCATTTTCCAACAGCAGAGACCCAACCTCCCCAGACCCCAGTGTGAGCAGCCATCAGCAGAAACATGCAATCACACAGCAGCAGAAACACGCAATCACACAGCAGCACGCTGCCTCGCACAGAAACCTTCATATTCATAATGTGGGGTTTGTTGCAGAAAACATTTGTTTGTGATTTTTACTCTTTCTATAATGAGGATTCAATTACTGCTGGGTTTTTTTCCATGGGAAGCAACTGTTTTCACTGACAAGTTATTTTTTCCCTCACCCTTGCTATGGGGATGCTTTGCTACAAATACGCACCTTTGTCTCCCTGCCTCGCTCAGAAAGGCTCTTTAAAACCATGAGCTGCATGAGTAAGTAAAGCAAATTGAAGTCATAAAATGGAGTCCATGTCTGGCTGGCGAGTGCCAGTCGCTGTATCAGCACCTGCTGTCTGCTCCAATGCAGGCTTTTTATTGTGTTTCCCACATACTGCAAGCATTTGGCTCCTGTGGAATCATCCTCCCTGTCCTGAGCTGCGATGAACCTCCCGCGCTCCTCTGCTCAGCTTGCTCCCAGCAACCCCAAAACCAGCTCTGCTCCTATTGTCTGGCTGACAGCAGCTCCATGATTTCTGCAGTGCCTTGTGTATTCAAACCAGCTCTGACTTGCAAGCCCATGGATTATTTTTTGTCAGCCATGAATACGTATTAATAAAGCAGAGTTTGGTGCTGCTGAATATAGCAGTGTCATTTGTCTCCTGTTTGTCTCTTTGATTGGATAAAGCCCTGGCAAAGGCCTCTCTGAAATGCATCTCAGGCTGTGCTGAGTGAGATGTGAGCTCGGCTTTGTTGGCTCAGTGTGCTGGGGCACCGCGACAGACGAAAGAAACAATTATCTCACACTGCCAAAGTAATAGCTTCTGCTTATTCCTCAGCGAAAGCAGAAGGGCCAAGTCCCCAAACCATTGAAGTCAAGGGAAAGATCCCTGTTGTTTCACACAGCTTTGGATCAAAGCCACTGTGTAAAGGCACATTTTTTCAGTAGGTTAAAAAGAAATTTTTTTTTTTTTTTTTTTTTTTAAATCCAAAGAATGGGAGCATGGATATTCTAACCCAGCTATGCTGAAATAATGAGAATGGAGAAGTTTAGGGATAATTCAGATGAAGACAATTGGAAAAATAATTTGCCCACCAAAATGTACAGTTTTAGGGTGACTGAAACTATTTAGGAGTGTGTGGTGAATTTGAGAAAAGGGTTGGGCAAAGGAGTGGAGGGGGGGGCATTTATCTACGAAAATTTGTCAGAAAAATAGCATTTAATTTAGAAATGTTGCATGATGCAATTTAAAAATAATAAAGCAACACCGGCTTGACCCAAACACGCTGTAGTAAATGATCCTCTTCCCTCAAATGATCCTTTTGCCTCCTTTCCCGGTTTCCCAGCTTAGCCATCAAAGGAAGGCAGGAGTCTAATTGCCCAGCTGTGATTGTAAGGAAACGACTCAAACGCCGCAGTCGCTGTCGCCTCGTTTGTGGCTGAGCCAGAGGAGTGAGCCATGAGCACTCCCATTAACTGGCAGCCTAATCATTCCTTGCTGCTTGTTATGGGGAGAAACGCACACGGATGTCTCTGTTTAATCAGATGAAATTCTGGAAGTGCTTTTTGGTTCCTGTGGCTTTCATCCTTGGTGCCAGGGTTTTCAGCCCTCAATGGGAAGAATTAAGGTGCTTCCTTTTCTGGCTCTCCCGAAAGGCAGATTGGTTATTACACCTGGATGCAAATTGAGCCGTCTGCCTTTGTTGAGACAAAGAAAAAGGGAATGAGCTCCACTGTAGGAACAAAAGCTCTCTGAGGTTGGGAGGACTGTCTCTGGATATATGTGCAGGGGCTGGGGATGTCAGTGTGTGAAAGCAGGCTGCCTTCTCAGGGACTAAAGGGCTCTCATCCATCTTTAACCATGCCACAGCTCAGCACTGCTCTGGAATGCTCTTGGCATTGGTAGAGAAGCATCATCTCCACCAACAAGATCCTTGCTGTGCTGGGTGCACCCTGTCTCCATTGTCCTTTTTCACTCCACATCTGCCCTTTTGGACATGTTCTGACCAGTTCAGTCCAGTGCCCTTCCTCTGCCAGTGACTACAGCAGATACTTAAGAAAACATTTTGAGGAAAAATATATAAATCAATTACTGACCCATATTTCAGCCATCAGCAAGGCAGAGATATGCCTCTCAATCCTCCAATTTAATACTCCCAGATAAATTTCCTACCGCGAATATTTATACCTTCAGCTCTTTCAACATCCTGTGGTGATGAGGTCCGTGCTTTAATTCTATACTGTGTGAAGACAATACTTTCTTCTCTGTGTTTTAAACCCTCTGCCTAAAAATTATATTAGGTTCTCTCTAGTTCCTGGGTTATGAGCAGTAGTTGTTAATCTTTCCAGATTGGCTTTTCAGTGGTTGAACATGATTGCAAGCTTAACCTGCTGCAGATGCCCCACTTTGCCATCCTTTGTCCAGGCAGAAGTCTGACCTGTTTCACAGCATCTTTGCAGGGCCCATTCCCACTTGGGCACAGCCATGAGCTTTGATGTTCCCAGGGTTTCCTCTTCTGGGGAGAAAAGAGGGTAGCAGGACTGCATAATAGCCAAGATATGGCCTGGGATGAAGGAATATGGTTTGGAAAAATGCTGGGATTTTAGTCTTGTCATTTCCTTTCCAACTATTACACCTGCCTTTTTGATTCCTGTTGATAATTGAGTTCATGTTTTCAGAGAACAATGCAGAACATCCTTACGTGGGAATTAGCCAATATCCTGTTGTTTTACATTCATCCCTGGCGTTATTTTCTCAATGTCCATAGCTTCATGCATCTTATGACAACATTATCAGCCCAGTACAGCATTGGACTCAGAAGTGGCTGCTGAGGTTTTTGTGATCAGTTTTCTCTCAGTGGTTTTGTCAGGAAGTCTAAAGCACGCAGACAGGACAGAGGAAGAAGTGAACAAAGGCACCTGATACCATCACTCCCAGACCTGAGGGTGACAGGCACTGTAAATCTGTCTGAAAGCTCACCACAATTAGCAGCATGGTTAAAGATATTTTTGTATGGATTTTTAAATTTCTTTGAGAAATAAGTTTGCCTTTTGTTCTTTTTTTAAAGCAGCCTGAGAAAACAGTGGAAGTGTATCAATTTCTCTACATGAAAAAGCTATCTGTTCAGAAAAAATATTTTAATTTTGTGTTAAAGTGTCATGCTAGCTTAAAATCACTATGAGAAGTTTCATTTGACTGAATATATAAATATGTTTCCTTCAGGAACAGACATTAAAATGAAAATCAATTTGTATTCACCCAGCTTTAAATGTGATGCTGTGAGAACAGAATACTGCAGAAACCATTTCTTCTGCACTGTAGTCATGAACTTAACTCCTGACCTCACAAAGTAGCTTGATCTGTGGGGCAGAATTAAGGAGGCCTTTAAACCAACATTGCACAGAGTGTCAGGTGAAGAAAAGGCAAAGATCACATTTTCACTTCTGTGCAAATCCACTGCCAGCGATATCTGAAAGTCTGCTCTGGTGTATTGTGAGTGCAACAGGCAGAGTACATCCAGGGTAAGTGGGGGAAATCACCTTTAGAAGTGTTTCCTCCTTTGTCTCTGGTAACTTGTGGATAATTTCAGCTTGGATGGGTTTGAGCAGCCTTAAATAACCAACTCAGGTTGAACTTAACAGGGCAAAACTTCGAGGAGCAAACAATTTGAATTTGGTTGATATTTTGGATAATTTCATGTCCATGACTCACTGCCCATCTTTGCCAAGTCAGATAATGTTCTTTCACCCCATTCAATCAGGGAGAAAATTCAGCTGGAAAGATGTGTCAGATCAGGGTCCAGGGAAGGGCTTGCAGGTTTCAGTGCCTGGCACTGCCACTCCTGTTGGAGATGTCACAGCAAGACAGGCTGAAACTTGGTGTTGCTTAATTTCTGCCTCAATATGTGTTGGATTAGACTCCACTACAGTGAAATTGCCTCAGTGAAACAAACCAGGCAAACACAGCAGCAGCGGCTTCCCTTTGTTATCTGCTTTGAGCACTGGTGTGGGGGGAGAGAGAAAGTCAAATGTTTTTGGGTAGGGAGAAGAGCTGCATGTGGATCTTGTGTATCTTGTGCGAGACCTCTGAGTCCTGAGCTCTTGAAGAAATGGGGAAATGCTCTTCTGCTTCTCTTCTGTGAGGAAATTGACCCCAAAAATGTGCTTTAGCTATCTTCAGAGAAAGCAGGCAGGGGAATGATGAGTTTGCTTCCAGATCCCAGTGGGATCCTAGTTGGGTTTGGGAACAGAAATGCAAAGATTCTCAAAGTTATCAGGACATACATCCCTCAGAGGATGCCTTGAGGCCTTAAGGATATTTACTGACAGATGTGGAATAATTAAGTTCTGGGAACCTGGGACATCTCCCAGGCAAGGTAGAAGCAGTGAGGGGATTTTGAAGGCATCCTGGTTTTGTGCACTGTAAGCTTAAATTCCCTTGCAGATCAGGGTCTAACATGCAAGCAGGGATGATGCCTTGTGGAAGACCTCCAAGGAGTTTAAATCCACTAGAAAATATAATTTGTAACTGGGTGCTTAAAGGCTATGCCACACACAGCAAGGACTGGGATTACATGGGTAAATATAAGTTCAGGTGTGCCTACCTTTGAATGGAAACATCATAAATTTTAGCTCTGTTGAGAATATTTTGTATGATGGATGCTGGATTAGAGGCAGTAGATAAAGAAATGTTGCTGGTTTTGAGCACAAGCAATGTTTATTGTAGTGGCTTTCTATGAGTCCAGTCTTTTCAGGGTAGGATCTTCTGGTTAAACAGCAAACATCGTGTTCCCTTGTGTGTTCATTAAATGTGAGAGTATGATTATATCACTGAGAATAAGGATAACACTGTACAACTTGCCAAGTTAAGAGTCTTACAGAAGGCTTTAAAGATAGCACAGGGGCTGTGGGAATGTGAGGTTTTCTTTGCTTTGCACTGAGAGGCTGTTTTCCAACACTTCCCAGTCCCCTGCTTGCCAGCAGGGACACTCCCAGGGTCACAACACATCCACTGCAAAAAGCTGTCTTGGTTCTGAAGGAGGGGAATTTTAAAGAGGGCACTTGTGATAAAGGGTAAATATTCACCTCTTGCTGCTTCCAGAGAAAAGGCTCTTTCCTTTTCTTAACATCTATTAGGGAAATAAGAAAAACTGCCAGAGAGATAATTTTCCTGGGAGACAGAGTGCTGGAAGAAGGGATGTAACATTTTAAAGCACATCTACTACACCAGAGCTGAGTTGTGTCACTTCTAAATGCCTTGGAATAGCATTCTCTCACTCACCCCATCATTGCATCATACCATTAATGAGTATTAATGGGACTTTCCAGAGTGCACCCATGGGGAAATGCATTGCATATCTCTGTTTCCCTCACCATGACACTGCCTGGGCACACTGTGGGCTTTATTGGCAACAGCCCCTCTTCATTTGAGATGTTTAAAGCTGTATTTACAGTACAACAGTTTTAATTACTGATACAGCAGTGATAAAAGGGAAGGAAAGAAAGGGATGATCCATAATTGCCTATTTTTGTCTCTTATCAGCAGGAATTCCATCAGTTTCCTCAGAATTGTTCCCCAAAGGAACAAAACATATATAAATATGTAAGATGAGTATTAATTACTGAAAATGCATCAAAACCAGTATATGTTTCCACGACTGAAACCTTTCCTGGAGTCATGATAAGTGTCCCACAGAAAAATGGGCCACTAATTAGTGAAAAAAAGTAAATTATAATCATGCATGGCAATATCCACGTTAATGGAGTTGGAACATGCCAGTGTTAATTTTAAAAGAAAGGATATTTTAGGACTCAGGCTACCACATGAACCTCAAATGAACAAGGCTGAGATCCAGAACTAAATCCTCTCTGCTGACCATTGCCCTCAGCACAATGAAGGTAAATCTTGCCCTGTTGCTGTAGTGGGAGATTTAGGACTAGGTTTTAAGGGATGTGAAGCACTTTCTGCTCCTGGTAAAGCTGACATCCAAATGTGTCTGCTTTTCTGGTGGAAACTGGCAGTTCACTGAAGCCAAATCCCTTCCATTTGGAGCAGACGAGAAATCTCCTGTAATTTTATGCAGAAAGGGAAAAAAGCCCCCAATCGTCCAACCTTTCCAAGTCTTTGTAAGATTTGGAGGTGTGTTTGCCCTAATCCAGGTGTGGTTTCTCTGAGAGCATAAGAACACCTTTAAGTCTGAGAAATTGTTTCCCACACATCTCTACTTATGAATTTATTTCCAGATATAAGGCAGTGTTGTGTCTCTGGGTATTCTGGGAGTGTGGGCTCACTTTCAAAATGTTCCTTTTTTTAGCTTTGTTTGCATGAGTTTTCCTTGTATTTTGTAGTTGATTAGTTTAGATTGATGCAATTAGTGTAATTAAGTGTAATTATGAATTTTGGTGTAAATTCATGTAATCATATATTTACAATGTGTAATTAGGTAATTACAATATGTAATTTGCAATATAAAATGTAATGTAATTACACAATGCTGATTAAATTTCATATAAAAAAAGATGTCCTGGCACATGGAATGGATGATCTCAAAAGTTCATTCTTTTGGAATATCTTTAGGAAGTCCTTTCCAAATTATCCAACCCCTTCTATTTCCCATATGGAACCAGAACCCTGCAAAAATCTGATTTTATAAAGCAAACATATTTCCTCATCTAACTGTAGCCAGCTGAAATAAATGCCCTCGCCATCCACACATTTTCCACCCTCCTTTCTATGTACAGACTTTAAAAGAAAAACAGACAAAAAGAGCTCCAATAAAACACGCCAACAATTTGCAGCAGCAGCAAAAGAGCAGTAACAAAGAGATTTATGTTTTGGAGTTGTAATGATTTGTGCTCTGTTTTATCGAATCCATTTTTCTATATAATATTTAATCTCCAAGCAGAGCATTTAAAATGCAGCAATTAAACACCTTTATATGTTGATGCATCTCTGAGGACCAAAGATGAAGTAAATGGATTCTGCATGTGGATACTTTGAGGATGTCTTCTGGGAAACGAAATCTCCATTTCAGCATCAGCAGTAAATATTAACTGAACACCTTCATAGTCCTCTGTGGTGTGTTCAGAGAGACTGTTCATCCCTGTGGATGAGGACTAAATGAATTCCTGCTGTGTTTGACACACATCTTCTCAAGATATTGAGGTGGTTGGTCAAAGGATGTGATGATAGAAAGGAAAGTCACTCTCATGCTAACCTATCAAATTATCTGCATATCTCAACCTCAGCATGCAAAAAACCCAACTCCTGGGATTTGGCCATATCCCAGCAGGCATTTCCTTCCATCTGTAGGACCAAAATGCCCTTTAAAAACATCTCAATCTCACATTAGGGTGCCTCTAACCCATTATATTCCAAAGCTGTAGCAGAAATCTCAATCATCTTAACAATTATTTCTGCTTGGGCAGTGTCACAGCCCCATTTCTACTGACTCATGAAACTACAAAGCTCAGCATGCTGAGGCTGCTTGCTCTCTTGGAGAAAGTGTGACTTAATTTTTATTTTGGTCAAGTTATCCCCTTATTCATGGTAAATAATTGAGAAGACAATCAGATACTATAACATTTAATTTTAAGTCTGATCCTGCTTGCTAGAACAGGCATAAAGGGAGATGGTTTCATCCATACAATAGAACATCTTCCCCAAAATTGTAGAGGTTCTCTAGTGAAGGAGCAAAGGGTTTAATAAGCCCAAAAGGAGTCTGAGGTACTTTTCAGAGTCTGGAGGGACCTTGGACACTGGCCAGCTTCTGATGCCAAGCTGTCAGTGTAAGCCAGGGTATATCAGGGAAACTTCACTGCATCCTTGCTGAAAAGTGACGTGATTCCAGGCAGGCACGAAGCCAGCAGCAGAGCCAGAAGAGAGGCCATGTCATTTGCTGCTCCATGTTGACAGATTTCCACTGCAATCAACACCTTGGCACAGCCAACACTGTCCTGAGCTCCAGATGAGAGCACTACATCTAACCTGACTACAAATCCTGCTTGACTTGCCAAGGAAAATAGGTCTCAAGTTTCCAGCAATTGCACTGTGAACCACTCTGAGGAAATACCTTTCTCCACTGGTTTCCAAACAATGTGGTCTTCTCTACCTTTGAAACAGGGGCTTGATCAGAATCTAGTCTTGCCTTCTATTAGGGCTGAAAGTAAAGCATGAGCAGGGCCATAAGCAGAGAATAAGAACTGCTGAAAAGAGAGGGAAACTCATCAGCTGGGGCACTCTGCTCCATGAAGCTCTTTGGAAAAACAAGATAATTCACAAAACTCTCGCTGATGCACAAGGAGTTTGTGCTGCTGGTTTCCATTAATGCCTGTGCAGATTACCCATGAAAATATCCACTGCACAGATGGGAGAGTAAATTGTGTAGCTCTGCTATGACATAAACGTGGATGTTACTGAATAAAGGACACGTTTGTGCATAGATCCTGTGAAAACCATTCCGTGATGTCTGGCTGTGAAGCAAGTCAAAGGGTTAGGTGATGAGAGGATTTGGAATATAAATAAATACATGTAATTGAAATAAAGGGGAAAAGCACATCTTTTGTCAGCAGAAGTACATTCTAAGATAGGAACTACCAGAACGAGGAATTGCTTTTTCAAGATACGATAGAGTCCTTCAAAATGTCTGGCAAGAAAATAAGATTATCAGGATGGCTTTATCATTAGAAGAAAAGGAATATTAAAAGACCTCAGTTAGGTCTGAATAAAAAAGATAAATTTAAAGTAAACTGGCATGGAGTTTATCCATGGTTGGGTTTGCAGTAATAAAGTCAGTGAGGGTATAAGCTGTGTGATTTACAGGCAGTAAGCTTCTGTAAAATTTACAAACTGCTGTTATAAAATGTCACCTTTTATGATGCATTCCTCTCAGCCTGCATATATAAAGGGCACTGCAATAGAAAGAGTAGCAGGGGTAAAGCAGTTTTCTCTCCTACCTAGCCAGCTTACCTTTATTTGCTTTTACAGCAGTAGCAGGGATCTATCATCTGATGACCCTCTACTAGGTTTTTTCTCATTAGTTTTTCTGTTTGTGTAGATACACTGCTGGCCTTGCCATTGTTAATAGAAAATTTAGGGTGGTTTAAATGAGAGTTTTTTGTAATCGATGAATAAAGAAAGACTTCTCCCACACCCCTCAGTGTTTATATAAAAAAAGGTCTCATGACAGAGTTGGGTGATTATCTTGTTTTTCTGCATTGATTTAATTGCCTGGTCTACAGCTCCGCAAGACTTAGGTGTGATTGGCCAAAATTAACCTTATTCATGATGCTCTGAGTTTCTCCAGAAGCATCCATTTTCAGCCTGGCTAGTTAAATCTAGAAAACCTCCAAGAATGCCCCTCAAGGTGCCAAATCTGTTTCAAGGCTTTGCTGGGAGGGTGACTGGGTGTTCTCGTCACACCTTTTGGACAAGTTCAGGTGTCATGGATAATTTTGGCTGGTATTATCAGGTTTCTGGGCAGCCTGGCCAGCAGGTGTCCAGGCTGAGCTCCTCAGCTGGTGGTCTGTGGTAGCTGAGCTCCTTTGGAGTCACAGCCTAGTCCCTGCTTCATGGCAAAAGCACCCAACACATTCCTCCCATTTTCTGTGTCAGCTGAGGGGGTAATTCCTGCCCAGAGCTTTCCCTCCAGGTGAAAGCTCAGATATTATTTTGTTGGGCTTTTTGCAGCCCTGCGGAACACAGTTACCTCTGACCTAAGGGGAAAGTCTTGATATTCTTTCTTCCTTTTTGTGCCAACAAAAAAGAAATACACTCTGAATTAAGATTTTAACAGGGCTGTATTCTGGAAGTTCAGGAAAATAAATCAATAATGGTGGTGATAAAACTGTAGTTTAATGGTAGCTGTTATAGTAAAACAATAGTCAGTGCACAGCCATTTTACCACCCTATGGCAATGGTTTCTGCAGTTTACTCTGACAGATTTATGGTTACCTTCATTTAATAATTTACTTCTCTTTAGCACAACCACCACCATTATATGTTAAAATAAGCTCTTTTTAATTTTACTGCACAAAACCCAATAGAGTCTGTATCCACTGCCTCACTAGGAAAATATTTGAATTCAAGCCGTTCATAAGCAGAAAAACAAATAAATACCTTTTTTGAAACCATCCCTTTTGAAGGAAATTGGATGAGCTTCATCAAATTCAGCAGAGAAATGTGTCTGAGAGCATGCAGGATGGAGAGTCCTGTGTCTGTGAACCTGCCAGTAAACTCTAAGAGTGTGGTGTGCAATGAATAACAACCAGCAAACTGGTTTAAACTCCTCATAAAGTTGTATTGCAGTAATTCAGATCTGGAAGTTAGGGAGGTACTGGCATATGGGAGAATCTGGAGTGTCCTGGAAGGAGCAGTTTCATGTTAAGTCTATAAAGAAAATAAAGACCAAGGGTCATGCCAGAACAACTCCCCAGCTTCTGATGCCAGGGAGGACTAAGAGTGGAGTCATTTTTCAGCACTCACTTTTGTGGAAATGCTATGACTTGAGGTGGATTGAGACATGTATGAGTAAGAGAGTTACATGAGCAGGACCTTGAATGCAAGAAGGTCAGCGAATAAATACAGTAAAATCAAGTGGTACTAAAAAAATTAAGAAAAACTAGAAAATCAAAATGGATAGCTGCTGTGGCTTTTAATGAGGACTTTGGAGAAGCTTTTTGAATGAGAACTTCAGCATTATGTGTTCCTCTTGTTGATATATCAATACTAACTTTCCAGGCAGTGAAGCTGGTCTAAGGCTGGACCTTTCAGGCTCTCATACACACAAAGAGCTTCTTCTCAGGTCATGCTTCAGGAGTTGTGCTGGTGCCTTGCTCTGCAAAGATGCAGTGGGGAAGAGATCAGACTTGAGAAGTACTGTCCCTGACTGGGGTCAATGGGAAGTTTTTGGGAAAGGATATGTGCTGTGGGGAAAGTGATAACGTTTGGAGGCCGAGAGGTCCCAAAGAAGGAAAATTGCTTGCATCTCTTGGCAAGTGTTTGCAGTTGTTTCTTCCTGCTCTATCCTCATTTCGTTGGATTTCGAGCTTCTGTGATGTGTTTTGTTCCTGGCCCGTGGATTTGAGTGTGATCACTGAAAGCCAGAAACATGTTAAATCTTCTAAAAGCGCTTACAGCAATTTGTGGAGGAGCCAGGTGAGCTTATAGAGCACAAGATTAATATTGCTTCACCACAGATTAGGTGACTTAAATCAGGATTGCAATGAGGCTCTGTGTCAGGACTAAAAGTAGAGAACAGGCCTATGGGTCCCTTTTGCTTAAAGCTGTCCTTCCTCCATGAATGTGCTAGCCTGGTCCTGTTGAAATAAATCCCAGCAATTCCACTGATTTTAATGACTCAGAACAGACCATGAGCACCTGCTCTTTCAAGTCTGTCTCCTGCACTAATATCTAGTTTGGATTTCCTTCTGCAGCATATGTTAAATGCTTGATAATAAAATATTTGAGCAAATCCAGCACTTTTTCAATGGAATAACATAAATTAATGATGCATAGATCAACAGAATTATATTATTTCATCAGCAAATACAAAAAGTTGGCACTTCAAAGCCCAAAATATTTTGTGCAAATACCTGCTGTACCCAATTAGAAAGGCAAAGAAAAAATCTTGATGTGTGTTGGAGCATTTCTTCTCTGTATAGAGTTGGTCTACCAAAAGTCCTTGAACACTGGCTAACCTCTTTCAGCAGCAAAGGACCTGGCACATGTCTTTTTAGAATCAAATCTCTTTCCTTTCTCATTTCTGCTGTCTTGAGGACTAAATATTAAGTCGCACCAGAAAACTGAACCTGAAGCAAACTTATTTCTATACTATTGGGGACTGAAGTGCTGCAAAGCCATATTAGTGGGACGGATGGGCACAGTTAATTTTAGGCACGATGGAAACACGTGTCTGATATAATTACTTTCATTTCATCCCCTTACCCTACCATTTTAAGTCACCTTCCTGTAAAAGCAGAAGTTAGAGAATTAGACTGCCTGTCCAAATCCAAAGATTGAGTTTCTGTGCAATATGTACATGCCTGCACACTCTTTTTCCACAGGTTCTCTTTACTTTCAGTGCACAGAAGAGGGATGCTCAAAGAATGAGTGGATGTTTGCTAGTTCTGTTTTTCTCATTGTTCCCTGAGCAGCCCCATGAATTACTTGTACACACCATTCAAACCTTACTCAGCAAACAATTGTTATTTTCCTCCTGGGCTCTCTTTTAATGTTCATTGCTGCAGTACCTAAATGCTTCACAAATATTAAGGCACTTATTTTTATGCCATTCACCTGGACATGCAATAACTCCACTTTACTGATCATAAAATGCACTTCAGGGAAAGAGGTTAAAAATATCCCCATCTGCATATGCAGATGGAGGCATGGGAGTTTGGTTTTCAGCACACCCAGACTATTGCTCTCAGCTGGAGCTGCACAAGTCCAGCCTTCTGTCAGCTCGACTCCTGTGCCTTTCCAGGCATTCCTCATTGCCAGTGCCACTGGAATTCTGTTTGGCAAAGTTGGGGAGGGGGTATCTCTTTTCAGGGGCAGGGAAACTCAAGCCCTTCTGGGTCTGAAAATTGAGTGTTGTGATGCCTTGAGCTGGTATCATCCTCCTCATCATGTAGGTGGAGATCATCTCACAGCTTCGTGGATCCCTGCTCCTTCTGCAGGAGAATGAGGAATAAACAGTCTGTGGGGACCCTCGTTGCTTCTCCTTGGCACTGCAGTACTGTGTGGCTGCTCAGTTTCCATCTCAGTTCTGTGGCCCAGCTCCAGATAGGACTGGGATAATCTAGGGGTATTTGAGAGGAATTACAATTAATATACAAAGCTAATGGACTGCCTGCATTTGGCAGGGATCAAGGTGCCTGCATGTGACCTTGGGGATGGTGAAAAGAGTTTCTATAGGCACATCTTGCAGACAAATCAGCTCTTGTGAAGCAGCATGTTGGAAGTTCAGGAATGCCTTTTGCTCTGTGTTCAGTGCTCAGTGAGGGTATCCAGATGGCTGGCTCTCTCAAAACCACTGCAAAATCCTTTTCCAAATAAACAGCCCGGAGATGCTGCTGGAACCATAAAGAAATCTGCAGGTTGACATGGTTTTACATGACTGTGGGTTGCAGAAAAGCCAGACAGGACTATTTAGAGTTGATACCCCTCTAGAAGAAACCTCCCCATCAGAGCTGTGGGTTAAAACTTAGCAAATAACATTTGTAATGCATAAGATCCATTCTGCTTACAGGAGTTTCCTCAACAGCTGTTGTGCATCCACACTGACACATATTCCCATCAGTTACCAACTCAACGTGGATTTTGGACTGCAGAATCAGGCAGAATCACAGCACCAGGTGGAATGGCCTCGAGCCAGTTTCTGCAGCCCAGTGAGCCTCACACAGGCTCTGAAGTAATTTCTGGGAGTCTTTGAATGACTTACACAGAGGATATATTAAATATGCCTTAGGGGAGAAAAGGCAAAAGACTGAATTATTCTAAGACCTGCAGAAGTAATATTCAAATGTCTAAGGAGTGCTCTGGTGTCCTGAATTGAACCAGAGGAGGGGATCAGTTTTATCATGGACGGTGGGTGTCAGACATCAGCTAAACTTTCCCTCTTGCTCCTACACAGGAAAATAATTTTCTAGGCTTAGATGGCTACCTGAATAGTGGCAATATTTGCACAGGTCAGCAAGAACACTTGTTAAAGGGATTAAAACCCCCCACTCAATTCTGTGACTATCCCTTCCCCAAAGACATAAGATGGAAGCAGGATTAAGGTACTTTAGGAAACTGACTGGTGGTTCTGAAGATATTATGAAAACCTCTGTCTCTGATATCATCTATTCAAGAAGTAAGCACCTTTTCCCCCCCCAAGAATGAGCTTTTGCTAAACTTTCATCCCAATCAGTGAAAAGAACAGCTATTTCTAGTGGTGGCAGAGGAATTAGTCAAATGGTTGGTTAGTTTCCTTCTAGAGAAGCACCTGTTAAATATCAATGGTCACCCAAGAAACATTTAATTTTCATAGTTATCAATGAGAATTTGGACTGAACTTGTGACGAGACATAGCTTAAAAACCCCACATAATTATCTGATAAGTTAAAAGGATAGGGGAAATAGACACTGGGATGACAGCCAACCAGGATTTCTGACAAAAGACAGTTACTGCTGAGACAGAAATAATAAATGTCAAAACTCAATTTTAAAATCCTAAGACTGTCAGCCTTTTTCCTGACTATAAAACCATCCCACATATAATTCCTTGATTTCTTTTTTCAGAGTTAGAGGTAATTTCTACCACAAAGGTGGTTACTACCACAAAGGTTACTAGCACAGAGTTACACAGCAATTATATGTATTCATTGTGGAGCATTTTCATCTGTAATGATTTATTTGGTGAGTTACAAACCAAAAAAATTTGTCAGATTAGGGAATGTGGAGAAGTACTAATGCAGAGTTGTTCAGTCTGCTAGGTTGTTCAGTCTGGGATGAATTTGAGGGTCAGCCCATCAGCACGAAGAACCCCTTAAGCTTCAGTCTTAGGGCAGCAAGATCCATCTTCTGCAGGACGTGGTACGAGGGTTCATCCTGCAGTACAGATGTTAGTACAGATGTAGTACAGGCTGGGAAAATAACCCAGCTCCCAGTGTGAGGAGTGCAGGCAGTGCCTGGCAATGTACTCATCTGGTGACTGATGGAGATGGGAGCAGATATGTGGTGGTTCTTGTGTTGCTTCAACCCACTTGTATGGTGAGTAAAGAAGTGGTTTCCCTCCAGCTGGGCTTGGCAAGTGGCTCCATGTACACTTCAAGATACAGTCAATGTCAAGGAATATGCATGTGGAAACATAGGACATGGTACCTTTGGCGAAGATAGGTGGAGAAATGTGTGGATGACAATCCTGTTTTGTCATCAGGACTGCAGAAAAATGTGCTGTGCCATGTTGCAATAATGACATGGCATCAGCATTCCTGGATTTTTGCAGCCATGGCATTGCTGAAATGAGAGGGTTTTTCTGTCAATGTATTCTTAAATGTTTTTTTCCCAGTCTGAGCTAAGTGTCTGTAGATTTTGTGTTGATTTCAGACAGTTCAGTCTCGCTGTCTCCTGTTACCTTTGTGTAATAGAACAGCTACCTTAAACGGAGTTGTTTCTGGCTTCTGGCTGGGTAATTTAAAATTCTCAAATGGGAAGACTGGGAGATAGCATTTGCTAAATAATTAATCACATATGATCTTGTTTGCAGGCTGAATTTTTTTCTTGTGGGGATAAACGTATGCTTGCATGAAGAACAATCCTTTTGCACTAATCTGTCCAGACAAAACTTTGTTGTAGCCAATATCAAACATCTTGGGAAATCAACATGGCTGCAATGAATAGCTGTTAAGAATATAAATGAGGGTGTTTAATTTTTTTGGGGGTTATCTGAAATCCTAAGCTGAATGCAGCAGCAACCCTCAAAGAATGATTTTTTGGATATATATATAAATAATTCACTGTGTGCACAAAGCCTGCATTTTATTTCTATTTAGCTTTGGATTGCTTGAATTCATTTTTCTGGTATTTGGGAGGTGTGGAAGCATAATATTGGCCCTATCTTTGCAAGCAGAGATGTAATTCTGGGAGTGGTGGGAGAGCTTGACTCATGCAGTGATTTCTTCCAGAGAGCTTGAACCATGACAGCTTTTGGTCTCCTGTTCTCTCCACTCACCCCTGAAAAAGGCAGAAAGTGGGAAGAGTATTTTATGAACAGGGAAGGGAGGCCAAGGACTTTTTTGTATCATGCTGAGGGGAGGCAGCCATGGTTCTGACCAGCTCTGGGCAAGAGCTCAGGTCACATTTCTCCACTCCTCCAAAATGTGTGGCAGTGCAGCCAAAAGGCAAACCTCAAAAAGGGAAGCAATATGCTGCCCTTCCTCAAAGATCCTATCAGCTCATGAAAGGGATTTTAAATACCTTTGGGAGTTTTTACTGGTGCTCCAACTTGCTATTCTCTTCACATACTGCTTCAGTCCCCAAATAGCATCTTAGAGATCTAAAAATCACAGCCCCCTGGACCTCCTGCTAGCATAATAAGATTTGTTTCCTGTTTATTCGAGTGTGTCTGTGCATGTTTAGAGCATTGAGGCTGGGAGCAGGGGGTGAGGGGAGCCAGTGTCAGGATGAAGTACCCGTTTTCTTGCTGAACTGCTGGGAACAGATGATTATAATCGGCACCTTAAAATTTCAAAGCATCTTTCAGAATTGCTTCCACTCCATAGCAATAATTATTGCTGTACAGTCATGAGGAAACATCACATTCAGGAATGCTTGGTGTAGTTCACTTGATGAGGACACGTGTATTCAAAGACTAAAAGAACAACAAATGGAGTTATTCCTCTGAAGTCATTGGAATTCATTTGAGCTGATGGCCTCAAATGTGTGTTTGTCAAATACAGGTAATGTTCATTTCTACTGTAAATCACAGACTAGCAGAGCTTGTGCATACTGATGTTTCATGAAAAGGATGTACTAATGCTGCTTCTGCTTGATTTTGTCAGCTCTATTTAGCCTTTTATTGGATGTCTATCTAAAAGTAGACTGCACCTGTATAATTTAATGTGTTTCTCCATATTAAATGTAGATTTGGTTTGGCTTGTGGCAGAGGTGTGAGAACAGGTCAGGCAGGGAGCTGCCTCAGAACCTGAAGGCTTAAACTAATTTCACTTTTTCTTATGTTTTATCAAAAATTAAGCGATCTATCCTTTCTGTCTGTTCTTACAGTCCTGAAAAGGTCGTGAGCTGAGCTCACATTACAAGTCAGGGCCTTAGCCATCCCCTGCAATAATTGTGGTTTTGCTAACACATAAAACATTTAATTAAAAGGTTGAAGGTTTATACAACCCTCAAACTGGGAGACTGCTTCCAGTTTTTAATCACATTTTTGAAGTAGAACGGGAAGAGTCTGTGGGAGTTTATTTTCACTGTAATAAATATTTCTCCTGGGTGCTTGTTCTAGGGGCTCAGAAATTGAGTGGGCTTCTCTAGGGTCTTGACACAGAGTTTGTGTGATCTTATAAGATCAATGGGATTAATAACTGGGCTTGAACTTTGTTCCCCACCAGTAACCTCCAGCATAGGCTGAAGCCTCCTGCAGCCTCCAGAGGGACTATTGGCCATGAAGAGGCAGTGTTTGACTGCCTGAATCACTGGTGTAGCATCTGTTCCACTCCTTTTTGGCCTGTATTTAAATGCCATGTCTGCTGAAATGTCTTCTCCCAGTGTAAGCCAGTTGGAACTGGGGCTGGAACAAGCTGCCCCTTCCCAAATGAGCCCTGGGAGGTGTTTGGGTGAGCCCCAGCCAGAGCTGAAACACAGAGGGGAGATCTGGTAGGCACTGCAAGGTGCTCACTACAGCTATTATTTTTCCAGGAAACCAGCTGAATAAGTGTATCCATCCTTTTGGAAACAGCCTGGGAAGCTGGTGAAAGGAACTGGCCATGCCAGAAAAGAATTAAATAATGTAGAAGTGCAGCTTTGTCTACAAAGGGAAATATTCAATTTTGGGTTTTTTAAAAAAAAAATGTAATTTTGCCTGAAGTTTTCTCACACTGTTTCTGCTCTTGGAAGAGGGTATGTGGGAAAATTAGGTTCTGTCCAAGGAAGTGAGTTTGTCTGAAGGCCATTTATGTCACTAAGGAATCACTGGGTTCCCTCTTCATGGCCTTCTGCCTTTTACTGCCATGGAGGAAAAGCATGAGATATGTTTAGCATTTGGGGTTTTCATATGTCAGAACTATGAAAATAAAGGGGATGCAGAGAGGGACCAGACCACATTACCCTCTGCAAGCCCTGCAGTATTTTGCCTCCACAGACACTGCTCCTTAGCTCAGTTTCTTGGTTCACCAGTGCAGCTGTGTGACAAAACCTTGCAGGAGGTGTCCCTAAAGGAGTTTGGTTTGACAGTAACCTGCAGTAAGTTGAGGAATGTCAGTGAGATGGTCTCCAAACTGTCAGAGATAAACAATTAGGGATAAAAATGCCGCTTTTATCTTTTTGCTTTTTTCTTTCTTGATATATAATTGACTTCTAATTCCAACATTTTAAAGCATTTTAAACATCCACCCTAATGTTAATTGACTCATAGTTGGGTAACATGATGAGCAGATGCCACTTACCTGTTCCCTGGCACCCCGAGCAGATACCACCTGCCTTCTACAAGGCATCAGAAACAGATTCAACCTGTTCATTGGCAATGTGAGAGGAAAACACCTTCTGTATTCCCTGGAAAAATGGGGAGGTGCCACTTGCCCTCTGCTTATTATCCTGAGCAAAGAGTTGGCACATACTTTATGCCTTGTGTCAGCAGGAGAGATCAGAGATTGCCATTTATCTCAGATGCACTCTCACCTTTAAGTGCATGTGATGCCTCATTTTGAAAGAACAATTAGCTGTGCAAGAAATGATCCCAGCAATAACAGTAGTGCTGTATTTGTGCCTGGAAGCCCAGTCTCAGATCTGTTCATGAGGATTTTTCCATAAGTAAAACTTCAGGAAAGCTGCCAGCTGAGGTTAAGTAGTTCATCATCATTTAACTTGGCTTCTGAATTGAATTTTTGGTGGTGTTGTACAACGCTTAAAGGATCTCTGAGTGTTTTGGTCAGGGGTTCTTGGTGGTTTTGAGATTTTCTTTCTCCCTCAACTAGCTGATCAGCTGGTGGCCAAAAAAGGAGCTCAGGCTGCAGTGAATACAAAAGTTGGCTGGAATGAACCGCTGGTGGCTCCTTTGCAGCAAATGAAACCAGGAGAATTTGCTCATGCTAGAATTGAAAGCTTGAACAGATATAACCCTAAAAGTCTGGAGAGCAAACCAGAGTGTCCTGGAGGTGTCCTAGGTGTTCATTTCAGTGAAATGAAGAGAGAAGGACAGAATCATCAGGGATTTTTCCAAGTGGAAGATCCTTAGTTTCATTCTCATCCATGTAAAGTATGCAAAATGGAAAAGCACTGCCCATTATTTACGTCTTGCAGGTATCAGTCCCTGGTGCTGTGGCAGGGAGAATTTTCTTAACCAGTCCCTTAGGCTATGTATTTCATTTTGTCTTTCTTCACAGCTCTCCCTTTGTTGTCAAGCAGTAAATACACTTGTTATGTGTCCTCACTTCAGTGAATGTCAGATCTTACCCTCAAGTATGATCCCTCATTAAGATGTTTCTCCTGCCTCTCCTGCCCAAGGCAGCAGCCTCCAATACCTTTCCCTTATTGGCGCTGAAAATGCTTCCCTGTCTTCTCCCATGCTGCCTTTCACTCTTGAATACACTTTCTGTAAAAATTCATAACCTCCCTCATTATATTCCTTTAAATCCCTTTTTAAAACTCTCCTTGTTGCCCACAAGAAACTGCTTGGTGACAGACCCCTAGGTGTAGAGACCACAGCTCCTTGCAGCAACCTTGGTGTTTCCACCCAGCATAGTTCTGTACTGCCTTCATTTCTTCTCCCGTGTGAATAGTGGAATTTCGATATGACCTGGGCTGGATAGAGCTCCTGCAGACTTGGAGCTGATGCTGCAGGAGTATTTGCCTCCTGGGGAGGCCAGAAGAAGCTCCCCTGGGCAGCACCAGAGCCTAAACCAGAACGGCAGTCCAGAGGGATGGCACGCGTACGCCTTTGTTTGAGCCAGGACAAAACCATCTCAATTTGTTTTTTTCTGTTGCCAAGTTAAAGCTCAGTTCCAGCTTTGCACTTCTACACAGCTGTTACAATTAGGAGCTGGGCCCTCTGAACTACTGATGAGGCTTTCATTTTAAACATTCATGATGCTGGGAGAGCAATGTTAATCTGTGCAACGAGTGTCCAGCAAGCCACGTGGGCAACATGATGCAGCTAATACAGATTTTCTGAGGATGCAGGCATCTATTTGAGCAAGCTCTTGGGCACATCAAACTGTCACATAAGATTTCCGTGACAAGTTGGCATGAAATTCAAATTATGGGCAACTATTGCTTTCCAGTCTGCTGACAATTTATCGGGAATCGCTCCAAGTCTCTGCTGCAGGCCACTCCTTTAGCTTAACATGACCTGGCAGACAGTACCCAGTGCTGTGTGTCACAACACAAAACATCACACAGTGCCTCTGAAGAGAGAAGGGGGCAGTCCTGGGGGTAGAAATGCTTTTTAAAGGTTTTATAGGGAAAGAGGAGTCTTTATTCACAAACGCTGAGGATGGAGGCACTTGGCTTTAATTCCCCTCTTTGCCCTCAGGAAACTGGTGATGTGCTTCTAATGCAGAAATTACCACCAGTACTATCCTGCACAGTGGGTGGTGCTTGGGACAGAGGGATATTCAATGACTAAATCAATTGCTTGCCTTGTGGCAACACAGTGACAAACCTCTGCCCAGGTGACAACTCCTGGGGCATTACACACACGGCGTGCCTCAAGAGCAGCAATTCCCAACTCGGGCTCATATGGCTCTCAAATTGAAACATGCCTCCAGCCCCTTCTTCTGCAATACAAATGTAAATTGCATTTAAACTCTTCTTCTTAATTTAATTAGGAAATAATATAAATCTCATCTTTCTCTCCAGGTCAGATCTGCATGTGCTGTGTCAGGAAAAGGCTGTGCCCAGAAGGGTAGTTTGGCACAACCGTCTCCTTTGTGTATGAAATATCGAACTGCATTTCAGTCTTCATTACAATTTATCTTGCTCTTCCCTTCTCTGCTTCTTTACCCCCATATATTAGGTCCTAAAAAGCCTGCAAACTCACACAGCTTAATATGTGAATAAAACTTTTAGCTACACTCTTTTGCAGCAAGTTTCAAATTAGATCAAATAAGAAACTTAGCTGACTCTGCCCAATATCTCAGCGAGCTTGGGTCCTCCCAGAAGGTCTGTACCTATAAATACCACATTTCTGCAAGCTCAGTAGCGAAGCATAGACATGCAAATGTGAGCTGGCCTCCCTGAAGCTGGCAGTGGCAAGCACACCAGCTGCATTTGCAGGCACTTGCATTGCATGGTGAGTAGGCACTTTGGAGCAGCTCCACTTGAGATGATCTGGGAAAGCCACAGCCCTCTGCCTGGCCACTGTGCCAGTAAAGATGTTGGTGGGCCCCTGGAAAGAACAAATGTGCCTTTTCCAATTTCACCACAGCTGTGGAAACAGAAAAGCACAGCAATTTCTGGCCAAGGAAGTGCCAGTAGCTCAGTGGGGAGGGATCAGGGGCTGATGGTGTGATTAGAGAGAGGAGAGTGCAGCATCAGTGGCCTTGCATGCAAAAGGCTGAGGGGCTGCAGGAGGGCAGAGTGCCCTGCATTCAGCAGCTCTGCTGCTCTGTCTGTGCAGAAAGTGGTAGCCTACAGGTCTGGGGATGTTGGCTCATGATCAGTTCAGATCAATAGCAGAGTCCCAGTAAAGTGATAAAGGAATCCAGAGGCGTCATTCCGGCAGAGTGGAATTAAGGTCTTATGTGGATTTACATTCATTTACAAATTTCTGATTTTCCAGACGTGTCTTTTCCTGAATTGAAAAGTTCCATCAACCAACCTTAGCTCTTCACTTTGCAAATCAATCCCTCCTTCTCTCTGGTGGGAATGAAATCATTATTTCTAAGAGTTAGGATTATACAGGGAGCTGTAATTGCCATCCATATTTTCAGTTCATGCTACAACAGGGGTGAGAGGTCCATGTAATTTTCAAGTGTTCTCCACTCTCTTCTGTTTATACGCTCCTGGTAATGAACCGTGTGCCAAAATTTCCCACAGACAAGTTTCTCCAGTTGAAAAATCCTGTCTATTCTACTCCATGGAGGTGGTGATAACTCCTTGAGTACCTGATGCAGGTCACTCCCTGTCTGCCTCTTGTAACCCTTTCCTGCCCCTCCCACCCTGACCCAAGAGCTGATCCCTGACTAGTGGAGCTCAGCTGATGCTGAGAGCAGCTCTCCCTTTTCCTTCCTGACAGGGATGTGCCAGAGCTAAGGTGAATGTTGGAGGATTAAGTCTCTAATTAGAAATATGGTTTCAGTACGCAGCTCAGTCCGGCACACATGGAAAGGATTTTCCAGATCTAAGTCTGTGGGGCTGCAAGGATGGAGTTCAGGGCCCTTCCAAGGGCAGGAACACAGCACACAAAGCACATGCAGGACATGAGTATAATGTCACATGGATGTACTTTCCCAAGTCCAGCTCACAAAAGGGAACAGAAACCTCCTGGGATTCAAGGACTCTTAGGTCCAAGATCTTACAAGAACGCCCCCATCCTTTTGTTTGTCAGAGGAAAGTAGAGCACGAAAGTTGCTATGCTGTTATTCTTCCTATCTTACTCCCTACCCTCATAAAATCGAGCTCTTCTTACACTTATGTGCCCCTCTGTTCTTTATGTGAGCCCTCTGCATTTTTCTACCTGTTGCACATCCCATTTTCTCCTTGTGCCCATCCCATATTTGCTCCCCCTTCCCTAGGCCCTCTCTGCAAGTATTTGCCACTTTCTCTTTGAAAATACTTCTAAGCATCCTCTCTTCTTCTCAGATCACATCTCCCACAGAAAAAATTCTGTAATAAAACCCCTTTTGACAGAGTCAGGCAGCAGCAGCATTAGTTTTTCTTTCCTAGGCTCCTGCCAGCTCTGTGATGTGAGCTGATGCTGCCTGGGTGCAGGTCAGATTTGGTGGCTCCTGCATGTCCCCCCAGGCTACCCAGTGGATGTGAAATCTGGCAGCTTGACAGCCTTTCAGCTACTTGGCCTGCACGATGCAATTTGTTTGGTTTATGAGCATCAGGCTCTCTCTTTCCACAGAACTTATCTCTTCACTGGGTGCTGTTGGAAATGGTGTTGTCATCAGGTGTGTTGTAGATGCCATTAACTGAAGTAATTGTTATTTGACCCCATTGTGTGGGAAGTGTGAGAGTTCAAGGAAGCCTCTGAGGATGACAGATGGAAAGGATGAGATCTGACTGCCTGATCCTTGGGTTGGTATTAGAAGGGCAGTGTGGTGCTCTGTCAACCTGTCACTCCTTTCAGCTGTGCTCTAATGTCTCCAGGTGGAGCTCAAATCCTTTCTTGTACAGGCCCCAGGTAAAATAAATCAGCACCCGAGTACTTTGAATACTGACTTTTAAACAGAAAAAGGTTGTTTCCCTTAACTTGGTTAGTGCATCTTTGCCTCCCTCTCATAGCTGGTGCTTTCCTGTCAGGCTTAATTGGTGAGCAGTGTTAGGAATTGTGAACTTCTGGAGATCTTCTCACCGTTCTGGCTGTGGATCAAATAAAGATGCTGACTTTGGGATAGATTTACTATCCCCATGGGAAGAGACTATCTGATGATAAAGGTAAAATTGGTGGAGTGGGGGGAAATGGACCCATTCTCCCATCAAAGGGTCTCTGGAGCCATCTATGATGGTGATAGAGCTCCTTCTTTAAACGGCGTGTTTGGGTGGGCACATCTGGTGGATAAACCACCAGCTTTATTGGTCTGGAAATGATATTTGGAGTCTACATCCAGCCCTTTACCAATGTGGTAACTTAGTTCAAGTTAAGTAAATTAACTAAAGTGATAAAATCTGAGGTAGATGCACTCAGGTATATTCCTGACTGTTCATGAAAATGGAATGAAATAAAAACCTTAATTATTCTAGAAGTTAAATGAAATAAACCCCACTTTATAGGTTTTTCAAACTAAATGATAGCAGACAATAAGAATGATGGGACAGTGGAATTTGATAATGAATGTCATCAGTAACACCCAAAACAGTAGGCCAAAACCTCCTTCTCTGCATTTCAAAAGTAGAAAGTTTCTGTCTCAAACCTATTCATGTAAAGAGGCTCTTCATAGCTGAGGTGCAAGATAGGGGAGAGAAAGAATCATGTTCCTGATTCTTAAAAATGCTATAAAATTAATTCCCTATATATATTTATCAGTTTATAACCTCAGCTGCATGATCTTGCTCTGGAAAATTATCAATAAAATAATGGATGATCAAATAGAGCTAACAGATTAAAATCTGTGAATGGAGTATTGCTGGAAGGAGGTCACCCTTCTAGAGCTGGCTGGAGCATTGGGCTTTGGATTAAGCACTGTCACCTCATGTTCTTGTTCTTCACTAGTTTCTTTCACTCTTCTTTTTTTTTTTTTCTTATTTCACAGTTCTTCTCTGATTTTCACACGCACTATTTCACTACCTTTGTAGGTTCGTTCTGGGTCAGCTTCTCTTTACCACTCCACATCTGATTCTCTGCTTTCTCCTCCACAGAGCAGCAATGGATGTTACCCATCAGCTTCCTCTCCTTCTGCACAAGAGTCTCAGGAAAATAGATTAGATGAAAAAGGGGCACACAAAAGAGCCTGGGATGCTTCTTTTCTTGCTGGTCAGTCCATGAGCTACTCTGGTGGGATGGAGATGGGCAGGCAGAGTGACCCGGAGGGAGGCAGCTCAGAGATCCCTCCCGGAGGCATCGCTGGGGACAGGGAAGCAGTGCTGTCTACTCCTCTCTGTTTCTGTGTTCTCCTGGAAGCCTTTGCTCTTGGTCACTGTCAGAGGCTGTGAGCTGAAGAGCCCCCGGGTTAGCCCAGCAAGGCCAGCCCCGGGGCTGCCTGCCAGTGAACAATGAAACTGTGCTGTCCAGATAACTCAGGCACTGGAGGGGACCCAGCCTCCTGGTGAACCATGATATTTCTTCCTCAGAGGCAGAAAGGGGCTCTCAATGCAAGCTCTGACCTCCTGAGGATTTGCACAAGCATTTTCAGCCATATCCAGGCAAAGCTTCATGTGAATGGCTGAATCTTGCAGCTCTTTTCAGAACAGAGGAACGTTTCTGCCTGGCCACAAAGAAATGGTAGAAAAGGGAGAGCACTGGGAAATACTTGGTGTCTTTGTTCATGTCATCTTCTCCTGGCCCTGGAATCACAGATGTGCCACTGGATACAGTGCAGTTCATGGAACTGTGTCTTGTTTTAGGAGTAGCTCATGGAGAGTGAACCTGCAGGGCAGGGATGCAAACACGTGAGGCATCAGCTGATGGACCAGGGCACGGAAAAAGAAAAGCAGCAGCAGAAAAATTAGGAAATAAAATATCCTGAGGATTATTTTAAAAAGAAGCCCGTGGTGTATTAGAAGGAAAACATTAAATTTATCAAATTTTGGTTCTAACCTACCAAAGTCAGTCCTGTCCTCATTTAAAATGCTGCCCAAAAGCAATCTTCAGTGAATGCTGAACCTTCTGCAAAAGAGATAACCACACATTGAAAGCTCAGACCCATGTCATCCTCACATGTTACCAACTTTTTAATATGTTTCTATGTTACTGCCTTAACAAATATCTTACTATGTTCTGTATAGATGTAGAGACTGGACTTCATTGCAAGGGGAGTTTTTTCTTTTCCCCCAGCAAAATCAGTGAATTCTGACCAAATATTTAGTCTACAGACTAAGACTGATTTTCTTCCAGAAGTAAGGCAAACACTGGGTACTGAAAAATAAGCTTATAGGCATGGCTGTGATAATCTGATTTTAGAACTAGCACTCATCATTTTCTTTACACTGAGAATGATAGACAGGTAAGAAAATAGCTTGGCTGTAGCTCTCTATTCCAGTTGGCAGAAAGAATTCACTTACCTTCCACCAGAATTTCCAATAAATCTATATTTAGTATCGTTCATAGTCTATCACTTGATGAAATTACTTCCCTTCGTGAATGTGCAATAAAGTTTGACAGTGAAATATGTAAGAACATTAAATTCTCAATGGCCATGTTATGAGCAAAGGTGATCTAACAAAAAATAATATACTTCAAGGAGCAGACAGCAGGGCCCTGTCTCTGATCTCATTGACAAGGCTTAACAGTGGTAGACCTCTCTTTACATAAGTAAAATAATTCATTTATATGGATGTATGGGAGTAAAGCTCTTTTTTTCCACAGATCTGCTTCTGCTCTCCCACACAACAGTTCAAATGTTTGATTTTACTAGTTTAAGCTGTATTATTTTTTGTTAGATCTTTTGTTACACCTTTGTTCATGAAGCCCAGTACAGTGTAAAGCCAGAGATAGAAATTCAATAATGAAAGAAGAGAGCCAATTAATTGAGTGATATAGGCTGAAAAAACTATTACCACCCCACCCAGAAAAAAGATTCCCCTCAGACAGACTATGATTTCCCCAATGCCATTCCCTATTTATGTTTGGAAAGCTAAAATTCTGCTGTTTCTTATAGAGAGGAGAATTTTAATGTTGCCAGTCAAGTTTCTCTGAGTTCCTGGTGGTTATTACCTACTCCTCTGACGTGGCTAAAGATCTGCTTCTATTTTTAGAAGTAAGAAAAAGACTAGCATTTACTTGAGGATTATGGTTTAAAGTGATTGATGTGCTCACATGTATTCTCTCATAACTGGGTACTTTACATGTTCTCTTATTATCTCCACTCTCCCTAAGAAAACAGTCTGTCCTTGCACAGCCTTCTGCTTTTCTCTCTCTTTTAGTTATGTGTGCTCATTGGATTTCATTTCTGGAGGACCCCTTACAGGAAGGTTTTTCATATCCCATTTAAAAGGTGCTACCCTTATACCACCCAGCTAAGGCTGAAATCCAATTTGAGCCCTCTCATGTGGGGCTCTTTATTTATGGTATCATTACAGTTTGTTTCAAAAGAGCAAACCCTCTGCAAAACTTTCAGGATACTTATCTGGCAAGCTCTGTCACTTAGCCGTGGCTGGGCTCCAATCTGGTGCCTTAAATACTAGCCTCACATAAAGATAATGCTTTTAATCAGAAAAGGGAGACAAGTTGTAAGAGCTTGTTCACAGTATCTGTCAGCAAGGAGCTGCAGTGGAATCAGGACAAAATCTGTGTCTTTGTTTGCAGAGAGGTTTAGTTCTTGGGATCTGAAGGTTTATTTATCAGCGGGGCCAGATAACTGCAAGGAGAGGGAGGGCGAGCCTGCACTGCCCAAGCTTGTCCTTAGTAACTGCTGCACCCCTGCTCCCACCCTGCAGAAAATGTGAGGCTGGGGCTCCTCAGCTGTAGAGAGACAAGAGGCAAAAGCAGGGTTAGGGCTGAAGGCTGCAGAAGTGCTGGTGTGGCACAGGTCTGCTCTCCAGTGCTGCTTGGGCATCTGTGTTGGGAGTTTTCTGTGGCATGGGTGGGAGCTGATGAGCCAACAAAGCTCTGCTGCAAAGTGTCTGAGGTTCATCAGCTGCTGTGGCAATTCTGAGCCAATTTATTTTTCCTCTTCTTGTAGTCCAACACTAAATTTTCAGAGGAAAAGTTGAGGGAATTTGGAAATAGTTGATTAACCTGGTTTGCTGATTGCCTTTCAATTGTAGTTGACATTTCTAATGTGATATTCCAGGTTTAGTTTCAACATTTCCTCTTCCATAAAGGATCAGATATGCACAGACAGAATTACTCATTGCATTTGTGTGGATTTATATATATGACTGTAAATTCCTGGCTGGTACAGATCAGCCACTTTTGCATTGTGGCAATTTCTACAAGTTCAGAATGATGTACTGCTGATGTATGAAAAAAAATTCTTAAAAATAAACAGCCTAATATTCAACCCAAATTTCTGCAGTAAACATAAAAGCATAGTAACTTTCATAAGATTGATGAAATTCTACTGGAGTTAAACATTTCCTCACCATCTCTGTATTTTCCCCATAAAGGAGTGTACAGGGAAGCACAACCCTTACGTTTTAAAAGAAGTAACTTTCTGTGACAAGATAAGGATAATTTTGCAAGTTACAGTTTTAAATATGAAGAATTCATTCACCTTAAAGCCTAGCTTTAACCGTCTATAAAAACATAAACACTAACTGACTTTGAATAAAGGACAAATCAAAAGATGTTATCCTTAAAGCCCAGCTAGGTTTAGATATGTTATTCAGCAAATGCATCTAAAATAACAATTCTTACATAAAATACCTGTAATGATTAAAATACAATTCCAAACCTTGCTGCCTTGTTCTTCACAGGAGTTTTTAGTGATATGGAGAAACAGAAGAAATGCTGATGATCCACACCTTATTAAGGATACTCAATTTTTAGGAAGATATACATTCAAAATTTATAATTTTATATCAACTGGAGCTCTGCTGTATACCTACATCAACTGAAAAATATCTGCAGAAGACGATATCAGATCCAAGTGAGAAAGGAAAGCACTTCCCACCTAATCTCAGGAACAGGGGAAAATGCACCTCTCACAGCAGGACTGGTGAAAGATGTAATCAGCTAAGTGGGGCAGGAATCACATGTACAGGTTTTAAAAAACCCCATTTCTGGTCAAAGTGATGAGACATTGTGTGGCCAGACCTCTCCTTGGGAGTTTGCATGAATCTGAGCCTGCAAAGCTGTTATGTGGCTCTAGGTCCACGTCTGTGTGAGAGGTGGAAATTGAACTGGAGGTGTGAAGACATGGGAAAATTCATAGCATGCCTGGATGCTCTCACTCAGGAGTTTTAAGTGGCTGTAGATCTCTGTGGTTTATGCCTTGGAGAATTAAATTATAGTGAATTAAAGACTCTGCTGCACAAACTCCAGTGATTCATGTGGGGAAGATTTAACCGATGATCAGGCTGTTCCTTCCTCTAGCTGGGGACTTCTTCCAGCAGGGTCATAACTTGGCCTGCCTTCATCCTCTCTGCAGTGAGTGCTGCAGTTATCACTCCATCTTATTAATTGCTTACACAATCAATTGCAGTTTGGATTAACTCTCGAGGCAATGAACTGTGGCACCAGGAATTAGAACTTCCCCATCACCTCCACCTTTACTTCGGTGCTGGGAATAAACAGAGAGGACAGGCAGGGGGAAAATGCAGTGTCCTCTGTCACACCAGCTAAATCTTGCAGAGGCAATGTGTTAGGACCCTGAAGCCACCTTAGCATCTTCTTGCAGACTGAATTATGCTTTGAATTATGTGCATTGTCTCCTGCCTGCAGTAGGTTTGCTTTGACCTTCCTGAGTGTGTGCATAAACAGGTTCCTAAAATGGGGGGCCTCTGCCCTACCCAGGCAAACAGGAGAGGGAGGAGAGCTGGGTGTTCCTGCCACCTGTCAGTCACCCCAGGAGTAGTCATGTGGGAATGAAAAGGTAATTTTGCTATTTGCCTTTTTATGTTGTCTGGTTTTCTTACTGGAGCAGTAAGCCCGAGCCTGTTGCTATAGGCAGGGATGCTGACTGACAAAAGATCTGCATTAGCCACTTCAAGGAAAAGATATGCCAGCATGTGGTAGGTGTAGAAGGAGCTGAGCCCCATGGGGGTGTAAGTTTGGAAGTGTCAGAGCACTGTGTATTGAAGAAAAGGGTATAAAAGGGAGTGAGGGCATGAATAGACTCCTACCTGATCTGGAGAGGATCCCCTGCCTGCAGTGGCAGGAGAAGGGGATGCTGTGACTTTGGTCTCTGTCTGTGCCTGCTGAGGTTTCCCATGGAGGGATCTGTGCTGGCTGTGACAGGAGGGATGAGTGGCAGAAGGCAGGACAGCTCTCTGCCTCTTCTGCAGGTCAGGAACAGAAATTCCACACACTGAAAAGTCCAAAGCAACCATCAAGCCCACAAGCCTGCCCTGAGTTAATTCTTATTTGAATTTTAAGTGACTCCAAACCAACCCCTCCCCCTTCAATGTGACATTTTGCTGTGGTGGAGAATCAGATTTACCCTTGGGAAACTGATCTGGTGATTAAATACAAATATTGTTTAAAAATTGCACTGGGTTTTAAGCACCATTTTTCCTCAGGTTCTAGCCATTTGGTGTATGATGCATTTGACTGCTAGATAGGAATTTTTAGAACCCATCCAAGTAACCCCTCAGGCCTGATGGGATGCACAGTAGCTGGTGCCCCTGGAGTTGGTTCTTCATAAGCATCTTTCAAATCCCCCAGTAATTCTCAGGAGATTCTTGGAACCTTTTCCAACGTTTCAGTTTTTTTGAGTAACAGATGCTGCATTTCCATCACAGGTGGGTAAGTCTCCTATGCAGAGAAAAATCTAAGCTCCCTGCTTCTATCAATACTCTTTAATTATGCACCTAATGACTGCATTTGTCCAGGGCCACCACACTGCACTAAGAATTCACACTGAACAGATTATCTGCAAATCTGTCCTGCTGAAGATAGTGTTCGTCTGCTGTAGAGAGCCAGGGGAGTGTTTTTCCTCCTGCTGCCTTAAAACACAAATACTTTTTCTAGGTGGCTTTGCTAAAACATGCAAGATACCTCAGTCAGTGAGCCAGGCTCTCTAGCCCAGCCACTATTCTGCACTGACTTGTCCATGTTTTACCATGTGAACACGAGGAGAATGGTTTTTGCAAGGGTGCCATGTGCCACACTTGGTCTGTGGACACAAGAAAGAATTTAAACAGGCTCATAAGCATCGAGGGAACAGAGGGAGACACAGCACAGCAACCGGCACCACTCTCACTCGATTTCCCATAATGGCTTTGTTATCAGCACTAGATGGACTTGTCAAATTTCCTCTCCCCTGCAGAAAAAGAGAGAGAAAAGCTGACAACAGAACACCCCTGAGGGCTGCACACCCGGAGCTAATCTCTGCAGCTCATCCCAAGGCTGTGAAGAGCTGCCTGAGGAACACCAGTTTGTGAAGGCAGCATAGCCAGCATGCAGTTTATTTATAACAGCAGTGAGACCAGGAGGAGCAGTGCTTGGGGGAGGGTAGAGCTCTCCATGTGGGTTTCATGTAATACAGAATGAATATTTAGTCTTTCAGGCCCCTCTTGATGCTGCGAGTTTGCATGGTGATAAGGTGGCTTCCCCATAACCTGCAGATATCAGAGGAGAAGCAGGTCATGTCCTGGTGGTCATAATGCCTAACATTCTAGGGAAATGATGTGATTACTGGGGCTGGAGGCACCTCTTATGTGCTACAGCAGTGAATTGCACAAATAGTCGTCAGCAAAAGCAGCACTGTTAATAATTTCAGTGTAATAGGTACATGTCACTGTGCTATGTGGGCATCCAGAAGATTTCTGCAGTGAATGTACTTGGGAGGAGGAGGGGACAGCTGGGCTTAAGTATCATGAAATGTATATTAGAGGCATGAAGATACAGGAGGAAGTGTATTTAAGAAGGGGTTTGGGCATGATTCTCTACCCCATTTCTTTTGAAGTGCCTTTTAAGTGAGAGAGTTTCATCCCTGTGTGTGTTGGCACTGCAGAGCTGAGGGTGGAAGCACGCAGAGAGCTATCAGGGGAGTGGCTGGCAGATGTGTGATTGGGTCTCTGCCTGACCAAAGTGACCCCAAAGATTTTAAAGCAGTGTACAAATGAGAGACAATTAAGAAATACTAAGAGCACATTCACTCAGGTCATGTTACTTAAGGTTACAGCAGTGTAGAGAGCCAGAGCACTGAGGCATTTAAAGAAAAGTAGCTCTGTAGCAGCCTTCCTACCAACACAAGAAGCTTGGGCAATAAATAAGAGGAATTACACAAGAAATTGGATGCCATCAGGAGTACTGAGAGCTGGTTGGAAGCCCAAAATACCTGGAGTGCCCAAATACTGGCCATAAGCTCTGTTGAAACTTTAAATTGTGCAGCAGAGGTGTGTGTTTTGGGTGCTTGTGGTAGGCTGAAAGCAGCCCTCTGTATCAAAGATACCACTTGTACCCCAGAGTGATCTATTTCTAAAAGGCTAAGGTTTTTACATGCAGATGGTCACAGGATAGATACAGAGGTCACCATCCCCTTATAACCTAAGTGAGTTAAGCAGAGGGAATAAGCAAAGGAGGTAAAATTTTTAAGCACGTGTACATTCTTCCATTCACACCACAGAGTTTCTAAATATGAAAGGTATTTTTCTAAGGACAAAAAAACCCAAATGTATTTTAAATATCATTAAGAAAACCCCAGTTGCATTTGCTGATCCTAACTGGAAGGCAGACATATCCAGCAATTTCCTCTCTTGCTTCCTCTCTGCTTTAAAAAGGGATAATTCTCAAAAGACAAAATCATAATGAGAAAAATTGAAACACCGGAGTACACGCAATAATAGAAAACTCTTCAGGAAAGGTTTATTAAATTTCAAGCCTCTGCAATTCAGCAGTGGGGGTAAAACAGGCCACAACCTCCTGCTGGTTAGAAGGAAGGGCAGTGATTGTATGTGAAACCAAATAGGTGTATACACATTCATACACATTCCCAGGTAGGAAATTGGAATGTGAGGCTCTTAAATTTAACATGAAATTCAGAATATTGATAAAAGAGGCTAAAGACAGTGCTGAACAGCCTGAGGAACAGATGAAACCTTAGCATTGGTACATGGAGAGTCATAGAGAAGGATGATAAAATTATCTTGATACTAAAAACATGATATCTTTATCATAAGGGTGCTGTTGGAACCCTGGTAGCTTGAAGATTTAGGTAAAACAGATTTTTCAGGCAGTGATAAAATCTTTTATTAGACTTACTATCAGTATGATCAAAACTATTTGTTAAACCAACAAAGATATTGCCTCTCCCCAAAAGCTTTGCCTCAGGACTCTGCAATAATTGTTTGTTCTTTGCCCAGAAAGAAGGAGAATGATGGTTTCATGTTAGGAGCATGTGTGGTACCACTTTCTCTTCTGCTCTTAATTAGGGAGGATGTTAAACAGCAACTATTGAAGTTAAACATTTTAAAATCTCAGGACTACAGTGCTTGTATCCAGAAGCATTGAAAGTGTTGCCTGAGGAGATTTATGAACTGCTTGTACTGATTTCTTGCAATTCTTGGAGCAAGAGGGCTGAGGGATGCCAGAGCTAATATTATGTCACAATTTAAAAGGGTAAATCGAATGACCCAGCAAATTACAGACCAATTAATCTAGAAACTCTCTGGAGGAGACATAATGTAAAAATAGAGGAGGATCCATAAGTAATGAATGAAAAATAATAGCAGAAGTATTGCTTTAGGTTATTAAATATTAGTTTGTGCATCTTAATGATGTTAACACAGTACATTTTGATTTCTGGAAAACTATTGGAACTTGCCATCTTGATGGAAACATTAGTAGTCTGAAGATATCATGGTGGGCCCTTTTTTTAAGAGAGATTAAAGTTGTTTTTATTACTTGGGTGTGTCTTATTTATCCAAGGCAAAGAGGCAAGCTGTTCATTGTACAGATCCTACCCTAGCTAGAGGAGGAGGTGCTGGTAAAAGCCAGCTCTGTAATGCAGCAGAAAAAAAGAGTAAGGACAGAGATGGGAGAGATATTACTCAGGATGGACAAAAATATATTAAAACATGCTTTTCTTTCTTTTCTCTTCAAACAGGGATATGATCACCCATCTTATGTTGGGGTTGTCTGTGCCATGCAGGCAACACTGTCAGTATTGCCTCCCTGGCCTTAAAATCTTAGAAATGAAGAATGTCTTGTTGGTTTAAATGAGCAGGGGCATCAGTTGGAAGAGGTGAGTAAGCTCAGCTTGCAAAATGCTGGGAGTCTGCTGACAGGGTTTAAAGCCAGTTAAATACGTGAAGTGTTGGGCTCTTTGGATAAAACATTCATTTGTATTGCTGACAGAATCATACTGCATTTTTTCTCCTCCAGAATTTTAATGATCCTGTACAGATGTAACTTTGCCATTATGGGAAGCTGGTTCTTTCTTATGAACACAAGTGCTCAGCTTGGAGATCTCAAGCCACCTTTACAATCTTCATCCCTGCAATAAAAGTCTCTGGATGGCAAAAACTGCAGAATACCCATCTAACTTTTATGAAATCAAACCCTTGGGCAAAAGTCATAAAAAAAAAAGCTGTTGGAAAAGAATGATTTTACTTTGAAGTACTTTGCATTTTGCTATGTATTAAAGTATGTTTTGCTCTTATCTGTTCCTACGTTTGTGAGCAGGATCGAAAAAGAGATAATCTCATGCAAAGAGCGCAGTGACCTGATACATTTACCATTACCATATACTTGTAGAAGCCAAATGAAACAAGAGTGTTTTCAATTCCATGTAAATAAATATGTATTTTAATAACAGCTAATGTCAGTTCATAAAGGGAAGCACACTTGGAGAGTTCTTTAAGAGAAGATTATACTCTCGGTGCAAAATGTTTTCCTAGAAAGTGATTGAAAAGAAATATGAACTTACAAAATATCATCTCCAATGCAGAACAGTCTTGGCTCCATTTTTTTCTGGCTCCCTTAGGAAAGTGGAAAGGCATTATTAAGGCTTATAGATCAATTTGGGTAGCACCTTTACTGCCTGCATTGTGTACATACTGATAATTTCTCCACATATTGGTTACATAGCACATCTTACCCATCCCTGCTTCCTCCTTGTAAGAGTTACCACGAGAAAGTGCATGGTTTGAATAGTGCACGTGCACCAAGTGCTCAGTGGTACTTTGACATTATCCACCACTGGCAAAATCCGTGAGAAATGTAAAGAAGAGATGGTCTCTGTCTCTAGTAACATAATCCTGTAACATCAGCTGTGGTCTGTGCTCCTCACTGGCTTGTCCTTCAGATTGAATCTTTCAGGAGAAATGTGTTACACAATGGTGCTCAAAGAATAAATTACAGGTACATCTAGAAATGTAAAAAGCTGCAGTGTGTCACAGAGCTGCTGTCACACCCTGGGTCTGGCCAGAGTTCGGTCCTATTTGGATCTTGGGTTTCATCTCCACGCACTGCAGACCCGGAGCCGTGGTCAAAACTAAGTAGTTGTCCCAGCACCCCTTTGGCTCTTATGTTTATTCCTTATTTAGCCTGCTACAAAATAAACTGAAAAACCAAAACCTCCAAATACAGTGTGTCACAGGACACCTGAGGGCATTTCCAGAGTCCCAAGACTTACAAAGGTGAGGTTTTAGCTGGAGAAGGCTCCCAGAATGCCCTGAAAAAGGCCATACCAAGCAACAGAAAAAGATGGAAAGCAAAGAAACTAAAAGCAGTCAGTCAGGAAACAATGATTATTGCAAACTGATCTGTAGAGAAACAGGTTTGAGTCCAAACCAGATGATGAGTTTAACCCTGAACAAATGGGGGGAAAATGACAGATGGGCACCTGGAGGGGTTTAGTATCACTGAGCACACTCTGCACTTCTGTGGACAAGCTCTTGTGCTTTGGAAGAAGGTGGGAAAAGACCAGACTTTCAGAACCCACATTGTGAGTGTATAAAGAGGAAGAAAAAAGCAAAAGAAGCTCCCACATCCCCGTGCCAGTATTCTGAGAGATTTGAGCCATGTGTAAGTGCAGAATAAAGAGAGTGTGAACAAGCACTATTAACAAGTGAGATCTGATCCACTCCCTACACTGCAGATATGGAGAATTTGGAAGTTTCAGGATTGATACAGCAATCCCATGTCTTAGTCCCTTCTTTATACAATCCCACTAATATATCATCCTCATTTTAAAACAGTGGGAGGTCCCAGTTCCCACCACCTTCTATGCAGGCAATTTCAGTTTCAGTTTTTTTTATTAATCAGAGTAAGTTTTCCGATTTTCAGTCTGAACTTGTTCTTGATTCACTCATGGCTATTTGATTTTATATCAGTACTGTTTTTAAACAATTATTATTTTCTTGGTATGTTCTTTCAAACCCATTTAAAAATAATTATGATGAAGGTGATGTCACCAGGAAAGCTGTGTTTGAAAAGCAGAATTAGGACAGGCCACTTCTTCTGGCAATAAGCAGTAACTGTTGACTGACTGTGACTACTTCTGAGACTTACATTTTTTGGCTAGTACTGCTGAAACACTCAAACCATTTCACAATAGACCTCTTGCAAGTTAGAAGTGAGAAAATTATATAAGTGAGTCCAGAATTAGCATTTCAGAGACCTGGGCTCTCTTAGGACACACAATGCAGTATCTGCATTAACATCTTCAAGCAGAACTGGAGTGTGTTTTGAAATTAATTTCCTGTCCTTCCCTCCTCACTCCACTTGTGGTTCTCACTGTAGAGTATTTCTGGATCACATGGCCTTTTCAGAGCATGCACCTGATGCACTCTGCCTGTGAATGTGGGTCCAGCCTTATGGGCCCAGACTAGAAATAAATAGACAGCGAGGACTCTCCACGCGTGTGCTGTGAACCCAAACCAAATATCGTGGACATCTTCAGATATTTCTCCCAACAGCTCCACTCCTCCTGGGCTGTGTTACTTGATCTGTTTTAGACAACCTGCATGACCACAGCAAGGTGATTTCAGGATGTGGGTCCCACATTTTCCATCTGTAAGGCAGGACTAACTTGTGGCTTTTCTTGAGATCATTACAATTATTAGTGACTTGTGCTGAGAGCTTACAACAGTGATCACAGTAATTTTTATGACCTCTTCCACTTTGTGGTAGCAGAAATTTCTCATTGCTGCTAATTAGCAACCAACTGTGCAAAGGAAAAAAAAATCACTGACAATTAATTTACTGAAAAAAACCCATGTTTTTTTAAGAATTGGTTTTAATTTATTATTTATTTCTGAAATGAAAGTGTTTGTTTCAGTGTTTTACATTACTTCTTAAAATTTGCACAAAACATGTTGTTTTCTGTTTAAACTTAGTACGAATTTTGTTTAAAATATAAGGCCTGATTATATAGCAGAAAACTATATCCAACAAAAAACTATACCCAAAGCATTTGAGTTTTAGGTCAAATATGACTTTTTTTTTAACCTCTTCCAGAAAATATGTTTCCTAGAGTTGTCCTGTGACATTTTTGAGGTAAATGTAAATATTCTGACCTGACCTGAAACAAATTTCTTATAGATTTTCAGATCAAACACAAAACTGAAAAAAAAATACAAACTCACAATTTCCTAAGTTATCCAACAAAAACACTGAAACCAAGCAAAATAAACTGAGAGTGAGATTACTTCTGAAAGAAAAATCCTTGTGTAACCTCAATACTCAGCACAAGCCTCCTGTGGTTAAACTACATCACTGGAGTGCAGCTTTGAATCCTAGAAGAGTCTTTGGTGCACTAATACATCATTAATGTGTCTGCCTTTGCCTCTGAGCTGGCAGAGCATCTCTGCAGAACCTCTCTGCTGGAGACAAGGAGATGTGTTCCCTCTGGGAAGAAGGGTTTGCAGCTTCATGCAGCCCTGGCTCCAGCGAGTGTCTGTCCTCAGGGGGCAGCCTCCATAAACAACTGGGACTCATATGCAGATGTGCTAAATATATTCACACATTTAAAGCATTCTCTTTGCACCAAGTCAGGCTCTGCTAACAACAGTAACAAACACTTTTAGCACAATTTGACAATAGTTCCAATAATTTTCTTCCTCTTTTTCCCCTCTCTCTCTCTCCCTGTGTTGTGAAGCAAAGACAAATATGTCTGAATTTCCTCCTTCTTATGGTTGCAGCTTGAAATATTTAAGCTCAGTAACCCTCTTCTACCCAGAAGTGAGAAAGATTTTTCATCATAACCAAAAGTCATGTGGTACTCAACTGGTTTCTGGTTCTAGCTCCAGCAGGGCTTTCTTTGAGATCTCTCAGAGACTGCAAATCTTCAGCATAAACTGCAAATGGAATAATTTAGCTGCCTCCAGAGCAGCACAAATTTCTTGTGTCAAAATCTCCATTGATTTGTTTCATGATCATTAATAAAAGACACATGGCAAGTATTCTGGGCCTTCATTCTTCAGAGCTCACATGCAGGAGCTGATAGAATAGACTCCATGCCAGCCCCTGTTAGATATTTTTTATGTACCAGATTATTTATTTCCTTGTGTTTTTCATACCCCCATTGAGCTGAATGTGGAAGGCTGCCCAGGTCTGTAAACCACAATTCTCCAACCTGCCTATAGGAATGGACACATTGATTAATTGTGGGGAAACAATTAATAAATTCAAGATTTTTGATGCCATACAGCATCTGTTCCAATAAAGACGGGCCAGTCACTTCAGATTCTAGAAGAAAAACAATAATGTAGTGTGTAGCAATATTTCTAAAAAACTCTATTTTTGCTTAAGACCCTCCAATCAAGCAGATGATAAAGAGGAAAGAGTTTTTTCCAAAATCATTTGGGCTTGATTTAGCCAGAGGGAACAGTGCTGGGTGGATGTGGAGGCATCTCACGGTGATTCTGCTTTGTGTCTGCATTTGTTATTTCTGTCCTCGTCCTCGAGGCAGCAAAACAGCCGAGGAGCCTTGAGCTAGCCCTAAGAAGAATATAGTCTATAGTCTTCCAGCAATCTGAAAAGCACCCTGTGCATACCTGGAGAACTGGATGGATCAGTCTGGGTTTACACCATGAGCTGCCCACTTTTGTCCCTTCCTGGGTTTAAGATGAACCCTATACCCTGATCCTGTTGTTAGGGTGGCACTCTGTATGTTCATAGGGCAAATCATATTTATGTGATGTGAGGCAGAATGTCCTTTGTCTTCAAGACTTCTGTACTCTTACAAGGTCAGTGACAGAAAGGAAATATTAAGGAACCCCAGAATCACAGAATATGCTGAGTTGGAAGGGGCCCATCAGGATCATTAGTCCAGCACCTGGCCTTGCAAAGGACACCCCAAGGGTCAGACCACGTCCCTGAGAGTGTTCTCAAAACACTTCCTGAACTCTGTCAGGCTTGGTCCTGAGACCACTGCCCTGGGGAGCTGTTCCAGTGCCCAGACACCCTCTGGGATACAAAACTACTTATGTTATGAGCATCTGAACAAAGCACACTTTCTGTTGCAGATATTCCTTTACTTATTGCTTTACTAATTACTACATAATAAAATCCAGGTAATCCCATTGGAATGAGTCTCCAGTCTTCACGCAGTAAAAAAGGCATCAAACTGCAGGAATTCTGTTTCATGTTCTGATTTTCCTGTTACACAAACCCCCAAGTACATTCCTCAGCAGACCTGGATGCTCACTAACATTGCTTCTAAGAATAAATATTTTTCACGGCAGAGATTCTGTCTACAGTCCTGGAGACCATAGCTACAGCTTTAATGGGAGCAACTATCCCACAGAGGACCCCTTCTTCCTCAGACTGACTTCTCCCTTCTGTGGTCAGGTTTTGCTGTTGTTGGAAACCTGGCTCTATGTTTTCCTTGGAGCCTTGTGGTTCATTGTTGTGGGTCTGGTGTGTTGGGTGGAAAAACAACATTCCCTGGGCACCTTTCCCTTCAGGGTGTCAAAAAGCATTGAAGGGTTGTTCAGTTTGCTTTGCAGTGTTTCTTCTTTCAGAACTTACTATTACATTGATTCTAACAGTATTGTGGGTGTTTGGGGTTCATGATGAGCAGAATGCTTGCACACATTCCCTCCTCAGAATTTCACACAAACATGACAACCTTTCCAGGAATAGCTCTGGGAACATGGTGGTGTTTCAAGTTTCATTTTGTGGGGGTTTTTCTGCTGCTGTTTTAATTTTCAGACTTTTCTCAAATTTTTCAAAGAAAGCATCTTTTACATTGTTATAATTAATTAATAAATTCTGAACATGTTAGGCCAATATATGATACCTATATTCTTGGTATTTTATCAATAGATTATGGTGGTATAGGTAGAAATGCAGAAAAATTAATAAAAGTTTTCCTATTAAAGAAGATTTAATACCAGTTTCTGAGCATAATCACCAAAGGGTATCTGATATCATTAAGCAAACTAAGGGAGAGCACCAGCACTGCAGCCCATTTAAGCTGCCTGTATTCAAAATTAATAACCTAGGTATCAACTCTTGTCCAAGGACATATGGAAAATACTTATTTCCGCAGTCTTCCCAAGAAACTCGGAGGTTCTTCTTCCTCCTGATCATGTGGAGTATTTTGTAGGAGTTACTGGGACCTCAGAGAGCTGACCTCTATACAGAAGTTGTAACCTCAGTATAGCAGAACTGACTGACAGAGCACATTGTCTTTTTATTGATACAGTTAATCTTTTGTCCCATAAGTGGAAAAACCCAGAAATGCATTAAAAAAAGTCCTTGAAAGCAGAGTGTAAGTCTTTACCAGTGCAGAGAGAGAAATCCTGAAGTGAATCTGCATCTCTTACAGGGCTGGAAACAATCTGTTTCTCTGAATTTCCTTCTGGGTGCAATATTTATTTGAGAGGGAGGAGAAAGAGAGTGAGAAAATGACATATTTGCAGCAGTTCGTGACCAAAGATGCATCAAGATGAAATCCACCTTTTTGCTGTGAGTGAATCTCTTCTGTCAGGCTCCTGTAAGGGTTCATTCACATGTGCAGCACTGAATCCAGCTCCTCACCTGGTATTAAATGCACCCTGTCAGATTCAACAGCAGGGGCAGTGGAATTAAAATTTGGGGGTCTTCTACACAGCACAGGAGAAACTACAGCCATGGTGCCAATGATCTGACTCAGCCCTGTTACAGCTCATGTTTTTCCTGAGCACATTTCAGTTGACTTGCAGAAGGCAGCAAAGTGCTGAGCACTTGCAGAATGGTGGCAGAGGGGTTAAATTCTCATCACCTGCCTGTGCTGACATCCCTCCAGGGATGGGTTTACAGGGTCAAGCCCAACCATGTGAGCATCCCCTGAAGTTTCCTCTCACCCTCCCGTGTCAAACCTGAGTGTGCACTTCAGGGAGCCTCATGGTCCTTTGCTCTCCTCAGACACCCAGGAGATGCTGGGTGCCTCACTGCTTTTCTGTAGGTGGGACTACAAAAAGTCCCTTGCACATCCCACCCTAACTCCAACCAGGTGAGAAGCAGAGGAATAACAAGGGCAAGGTCACAAGCCAGGGTGGAAGAAGCCAGCCTCTCCCTTCCCCACCTGCCGACACCCTTGCATTTTAATCGTGCATTTTGAGACAAACTTTGTGCTGTTGTCCTTAAGGAAGGAGTGTTTCTCAGTATAGGAATGATGTGATGCTCATTTTTTCACTTCAGAAAGAAAACAGGCATTGCAGTCTGTGCCTCAGTAATGTCTGTGCAGTGAAATAGCTTACTGTGCAGCTGTGTGTGGGAGCATAGCACAAAGGTAGCCTCAGAGCAACTCATTTTCCAGGCACAGCAGCACTGAGCAGGAAACTCCCTGGCAAAGGGCTGACCTGGATGGGGGCAGCAGCCAGGAGACAGTGACGTGCCAGAGGCTGCTTTGCCTGCTGTTTGCCATCTGGGAGCAATGGTGGATCCAGGCAAATCTTCCCTGCAAGGCATACTGTGAATGAGGCAGAGTGTGAGCACTGTGGAATTGACTCCTGGGGATGGACCTGTCCCACATGGCTCATTCACCTCATCTCTGCTTCCATGGCTCTCTCCTGAGCCAGAAGCTGCAGCAGGAGGGAGCTGCTGTACCCTCCAGTTTGTGCCCTCTGTGGGAGATTTCAGACATTTCCCAGCAATGAAAGTCTGTCCTTTCCCACCACCTTGCAAGCCTGAGGTACATGAGGCATGGAATGAAAATGTCAGTGTCTCTCTGGGCAACAGGAAAAGTTTCCCTCTATGTTCAGCAGCTTGAAACACTCTCCACAGATCAGGATAAAGGTGAGCTACCCAAGCACCCTGATGATTCCAAGCAGGCTGGACATGCCCTTTGCAGTGCTGCTCACCCACCTCTTTGGGGTTATGTGCCTCCTCTGTTTATGCCTGGATTGCCCCAGGAGCCTGATGTTGCCACGGGCCATGCCCATCATTTGTACGCCAGCTTTCCTGGCTGCAAGCTCTTCTGTATTCCCAGAGGCAAAACGTCTGATTTTTATGCTGTTCAAAAGTTTTCAGTTACTCAGAAACTTCTGTCAGCTCCTGCTGCTCAGCCTTGGTTTTCATGTCCTTCTCTGAGCCTGAGCCTTGGGCATAAAAGCCTATTGTATTGCCACAAAGCAAGCCCAGAATTTATTAGTATTTTTACTGTTTCACTAGCACAGAGTGACTGCTGTGAAAGTCCATAGTGATAAACTCCTCTGGGATGCGATGGCCTGGAACTGATCAAAGACGTTCAGGAAGCAGAGCAGTGAGTGAGCATTTCCAGCTGCTGCACGTGTACCAGGAGTGCTGCAGTCCCTGAGGACAGAAGCAGAGGAGAATAAGAGGTGCCCAGCAGTGTCCTGATGGCAGCCAGCACATGGGCATTTCTATGAAAAAGGGATAGTGGTTTCTTTTTTTAAATGCCTCACCTAAAAGCCTTGCAAGGTTAGAAGGTCTCTGATATAATGAGCGTATTTTCCTGGGGTGTGAAAGCATAGGATTTGCTAATCCACAATATTTTTACTAATTGAACTGGTCAGTAAACAAAAAAACCCCTCTCTGCTGCTCTATTGAACCTTACTTTCTAAGAAGGAAAAATAAATCAGAGGTCAAAACGGATCTCTGACCTGAGTATCTGTACAAGTCACTACATTTTACTTTGCAACAATCTTGAATGTGTCAAGACCTTAAGTCTCTGCAGAAAAATTTATATCATTTGTCCAAAATGGCTCAGAGGTCAATGAAAGCTTGACCGAATTTTATAGAGTGTACATTGCTATGTGAAGACTGTTTGCCTCTAACCTCAAAGCAAGTCAGACCTGGTTTCTCTTTTAGCACCATGTGCACATTTTCATTAGACTACACTAAAATGTCACATCCTTCTTCCAGATAAAATAGAAAAAGCTCTGGGAGGAATAATTTTGGTCTAAGAGAAGTTTGGAGGAAGAGTGTAGCTGTTTCTTCTCCCTTGGTCATGGGAAGAGAAAGGGTTAAATGAACTGTTCAGAAAAATTTGGTGAGGCTGAGGTATGAGAAAGAAGAAGGAAATAGTCACTACTCCTGGAAAGCCTGAAGTTCATTCCTGGCAGATGCACAGGTGGAGTCTAGATGGACAAACAGCTATTGAGCAGCAGGGTAGCTGATGGCATCCCATTCATATGCTAAACACTGGATACTGTAGAAATCCAGGGCAGCTGCTTCCTACTTTAGAAGGAAAGGGAAGCTTCTGAATTTTTAATATGGATGCGTTGAGACTGGGTATTCTATGCAACTCTGAGTTAATCCCATTAAGGGAATGGATAAGAAACCATGACAAAACTTCCCCAGGACAAAAATAGCAGGTGGTCACAAAGCCCCAGCTCTGGGAGAGCTGAGGTGCACTGCAGCAGCTTGCTCTGTGCGCTGGCCCCAGACTCCCAGCTGATGGGGACAACCCATCCCCAGGGCCCCATCTTTGGATGCTGGGCCCTTGCTCCATGCCCACAGGACTCACCAGGCAGAAGGAAAATGTGCTAAGAGATAGGAATGTGAAGAGGGGGAAATTGTGTGTTCACAGCAATTTCCCAACAACTGGCATTTCTGCTTTCCAGAGCAGTTTCTGAATCCTAGGAGCTGGCTGGGCCACCTGTGGAGTGTGGGCTTTATACATCCAGTCAGCCTGATTTTGTGGCTGGAGGCTGCTTAGCAGTGCTTTTTTAAATCTGGCAGTGCTTTTAAAGTACAGCAGCTTTCTTTACTATTCCTCTTATTAGCTGGAAAATGCCAGCCAATGTCCTGTAAATAATGTGACAATGTTTTCACAACTGCCAGTGTCTCTGCCTCTCCATCATAACCTACATAAACCTAGCCCTTCTGAAGGGTTCGGTCTTTAGGTTCAAAGGTCTATCCCAAAGCAGGACAGATCCTTTGGGCCAGGCCAAGGTTTATCTTTCCTCTTCTTCTTCTAAGTACCTGTGAAAAAAATTGTCCCACCCATCAGTCTCTTGATCAAGCTCCGGCTTTCTGCCACGAGCCTCTCTAGGCTCCCCTCTCAGCCACTTGTATGCTTGAGGAGTGCAGAATATTCCCATCAGAAGTGAAATATCCAGGCTGGTTCAAAGAAATGTAACAGAGAGGGAAAGGGCAGAAACACAAAGTATTTGAGCAAAAAAGAGGGAAAGAGGACAAGTATGCCTTGGGAGGTGGTGGAGGAAAGCACAGAAGGGGATTACAGGGGAGATATGTGAACAATGAAGGAGACAAGAAGGAGCTGTAATTGTAGCAGGGCTGCAAGTGCCTCCTGCTCCTCCTAGCCAGACTGACTGTGTGCTTTACTCTGCTCTGCACAAGTGGATGCTTTTAAAATGCTGTGCACAGAGAATATGTAGATCTTGGGGGTAAACTCTCTCCCCATCCAAAGCCAGGGCCCTTGAGCAGCTGTGAAGCTCAGCTTACTCTCATGGACCCTGCACATCCTGCCCTTGAGTAGTTAATGGTGTTCAAGCACCACCTTATTTTGGTGTCCTGGCTCTTAGCAAGGAGCAAGAAGCAAGAAGAGTGCTCATTTTCTGAGCTCCAATCCTGCTCCCTTGCTCATCATACACACCTGTATAAAAAAATTCAGCACTAGAACAAAAGGCCTGAGTGCAAGAGAGGGGAGGGCAGGGACTCTCCAGCCCTCTGCCTGCTGTCATCCAGACAGCCCCCACTGGGGCTGTTTGGCTTTAATGCCCACACAGCAGGTGGGACAATATGTGCTTGCTTATTTCAAATGCTTTTCTCTGCAAGTTGCTCTGATGCAGAATGTGAACAAGAGCAATTCTGCAAAAGCACCGAGGTCCTGCTCTCATTTTGCAGCACCCACCGTGCTGTCTGGGGAGAGCACGCCTTGCATGCACATTTTGGAATTTGCCACGCTGCACAGCTCTGGTGACATCTGAGGGGTGAAACAGAGGCTTGAGTCAGTCTGCAGACCCTGCTGGGATTGCTGATTTTTGATATTATTGCCCAGGGAGCAGAGAGGGATGGGGTCCTGGACTGCCTGTCCTGTGCAAGCATGAGGCAGGAAGAGAGTTTACTCTGCCACTAGTGGAGCTATCAGCACCCTGAGCAGACATGAGAGGGGCTGCAGGAAGTGGTTTATTGCAGACAGGTTTTCTGGCACTAGAAAGGGCTTGATTAGGAAAAGATTTTTTTCAAGAAAACTGTAAGGAAATATGGAGATAAAACCTAGAGTGATGAGGCAGTGAGAGAATTGCACTCAGTAATGGTGAAAGTGGTGCTTGCTGATGAAACATGGGGGTATTTCTTGTGTTGTGTGTGAATTTGGCTGTAATTCAACAGAGGAGTTCATTTGGCTTGTTTCTGAGTAAGAGCAGATACAAATCCACGTCAGAAGCAATGACAAGCCCATAAGACAGATTTGGTGGGGTCTCGTGATCTTCCAGCCCTTTAACGACCCTCTTGCAAAGGGAAGGGCGTTAGCTTGAAGAGGCTGAGAGCTGAGACACTCAAATCAAAGGTTCCTTCCCTTTGCCCAGGCTTTCTTCCCTCCGTTTTTTTTTAAATAATACAGCTGGAACAGACAGGATCTCAGGTGCTCCTGTAGCCTGTCTGCCTCCTTTCTGTGATTTTCAGCTCAAAAAACTGCCCTGATCCCAGGCAATAGGTCGGAGTCACCTGTCTTTCGGGGGAGGATTTTACCATGCATTTTCCTTTAAAACAGCATGTTGCTCTGGTGCTGTTTTGTGATGCAGAGCCTTGGAGCCCAAAGTGCACATAAACAAATGTGTGTTAGGAGTGGCTGGGGGCGACTGGGCAGGCGTGGGCCATTTTTCATGGGCGAAAGACAAGCCTTCCCCCCTCAACATGCAATTTGCTGCAGTGCAGAGGGCCAGCACAAAACTTACACGTCATGTCAGCCCCACTTTAAAAGGTCATTTATTGTGGAAATAGTCCTTGTACTGGTTCTCTGAACAGGGATGAATATTGGTCTCTGTGCAGGGCATTGCTGCTCTAGGGGGCCCAGCTTAAAAAATTAAACATTGGGTTTTTATATGAGCCAGCTCGGTGCAAATCTTTTCACTCCCCTCATAAGAATTATTTGTATAGTTTTACTTTAAGTAAGAGAAATTTCATTCTCCTTGTCATTCTCTTCCCCTCCTTCCCCAACATTTTTTCCTCAGAGTTTGCCAACATTAAAAAGAAGTATAAAGCCTTTGAAAACCTCACTAAGACTCTCTCCTCAGACAGCCATGTTCTCTTTGCTGGCTGAAGAGCACAGGACATGGAAGATTTTGCTTCAATAATACCTGGTTTCTGGTTACAGGCTTAAGAAAATCATTCTACTTCTGAAATGTGGCAAAAGCTCCTGTTAAGTGTGCCTTGTTTTCCTGGATACAATCCATCCATCCATCCATCCATCCATCCATCCATCCATCCATCCATCCATCCATCTCCCTCCCTTCCTTCTCTCTCTCATTCCCTCTCTCTTATTTACAATTCTCCTCACTCTAGTAGCAGTGAGCACTTCTCCAGGCTTACCTTTCAAAAGCCTTTTTAGTCTTTTGGTCTTTTGGGAGGGGAAGAAAACCATGAGGGTAAGAAGAGCACTGCTGGAGACCAGCCTTTGTGTCAGCAAGTACTAATTAAAATGGGGCAGGTCATCATCTTGTCTCATGTAAAACCGTAAGCCCTTCCCTCAAACAGTTTTCCGAGACTAAAGGGATGCTAAAACCCCCAACCTTCAAAGGAGTTCTCCCCATGAGTGTCCATGAATCCTGGACACCTGAGGTCCCTCTGGAGCTCTCTGCCTACCTTGCTCACCGTTGGCTACATGCAAGTGTTAACTGGAGCTTTTCAGAAGTGAGAGAGGTGTGGAGATTGCATTATGCAAACAGCCTCAGCTCCTCACTTGCAGCCTCAGGCGTTGCCATCTGTGCCTGGCTGGCAAGGGGACACCAGACACAGCACTGGTGATGTTTCTCACCTTTTGAAAAAAGTGACAAAGGGTCTTTAATTATGAAAGAAGTAACCAGAAGCCACTTGGGCTACAAGTCACGGGGGACTCTTCACAGAAAGGAAATAAATACATGCACTGATGAATTATTCTGAGAGAGGAAACAAAGCAAAGGATTCCTGGATGGTTATTTTCCAGAAATTAGGTCAGACCTAATTAGTTGCATAATTAATTGTCTGATTGCCTAACTAGTTAACTCCTAGTGACCTTTATAGACTCGTGGTGACAAATGCATGCATGCATGTTTTACAGGAGAGGTCCCGCTGTGCTTTACAAACTGCAGCTCCAGCACTGTGAGTTCTGGGGCACAGCACTGCTGGTGCTCTGTGATACACGGAGGTTTATGACAAGGAGAAAAGCAGAATTGTGATTACATATGTTTACACATCAGATTTGGCTGCACTTCAAGTGCTCTTCGAGGTGTTTGAGCACAGGTCATCTATTTCTCCTCAATTTCTCATGGCTTCACAGCTCACCCTCCTCAGGGACGAAACAGGTCTCTTCTGGTGAACATCAAGATAGGACTGGCACCTTCAGTCAGGGCAGTCGACCTGGGAGGTCTCTTCTGAGGATCTGAGAATGGTGGCATTTGTCTGGTTTACACAGGTGTGGAAGAGACAGTGAAACCGAGACCAAAGCACCACCGAGTTCGTATCTGCATTAATGGTGTGCTGTACCACAGATACTGAAGCTGAGCACCAGTTATGATGGTATTAAGTGTTTGGAAAGATATCCTGAGTGTTGCCATGAAGAAAAACAACACCTTTACAGGAAAAAATAGAGTACTGACGCCTTGAAAGCTTTTACAGTGACTGATGAGTGTTTTCATTGTGACTCCAGTGTAATCACACAAAAAGATGCCACCGTCCACAGAAGGAAGGAAAACTGGTACTAAACTGGTGTTTGTGGGCAGCAGTGGTTGTTGATGGAAGAAAGAACAAGCAGTCCAGGAGAAAGGTAATGTTGGGTAGCAGGAGAAGTTGAAGTTGCTGGGAAAAAAACCCCAGACCTTGGTTAAATTGATGTGGTTGAAAACAGTGCCATAGATATGTCACCTCTAGAAAAAAAGTCTAGTTCAACTCATTGTTTTGCCAGTCCAGGCACTTAGCTCTGCAGAGAAACAGTGTTTCAGCACAGGTGCAGCACTGAGCAAAACCAGTTTCTGGTGCCATTGTCAAACTTGGTATTTGGCTCAGCCTTCTGCTATACAGACCCCACGGCATAAACTGAGACCCCACGGCAGAGTGAACCCTGCCTGACTGCAGGACAGTGCAGGAATGAAGAAATAGAATAGCTTTGGGCTTTTCTTTGATGTGGATTCTGGTAGTTCTTGGAGTATTTGGGGATCATTTAAAAATTGCCCCAGTTTGGATGTGCTATTCAACTTTTGATGTCCCCATTTTATCCAGACTGTGTTTCCTCCCTCCTCCTTCTCCAGCCTTCCCAGGCACTTAGGGTTGCCTCATGCCACCATGACATCTGTGGGACAAGGCAAAAATGCAGCTGGCAATGTGGGAAAGGAAAACTGTGAATCACCTAGGTACAAATCAGGGGTTTTTTTTCCCCCAGCAAAGTCCAGGGAATGTGTAGAGTCAGAGAGAGGGATCTATTCACATCACCATGATTTATGGAAATTGTCTGGCTTAAACAACAACTATTTCAAGGCAGTGTCTTAAGCTTGGCAAAGGGCCAGTTATCCTCAAAACAGTCACTCAAATAACCAAAAACAGAGAAAGAGAGAAGCTGGAAGGCAGCATAAGACAAGATGTGCACCCCAGAGCACAGAGCTACAAGCAGTGTTTTGGTCTTCCAACTGCTGATTTCTGAAGAAACATTTATAAGGGATGTGGAATTCTGTTCCTTACGAGACTGCAGATAAAAGCAGAGCACTTCCAAGCACAGACAGCACAAACCATCATTGTGGAAAGGACCAAGATGGGGCAAAGCTGAGACAAGGAAGAGGCAAGGGGTATGTGCCTGTCTACACAGCATAGCCAAGAAAAGAAGAAACTGTGAGAATTTGAGCTAAACTGCCCCTTTAATGCAGAATTTTAGCACTGGATATTCAAATGACTCAACAGAAATGTCCATATTGCTCAATTCTGCCCTGCAATCTTCCACCCACTCACAAACACAGCACGTTCCCATCTGTGCACTGCTCTCATTGTGAACTTGTTAATTTTTCCTGTTCTTTTTTGGTGGGGGTAGAACTTGGTGCAGGTGTCCAGGCTGGGGTAACAAAGACCCAGATAACACATGGAGAGCTCTGCATGAGATAGAAAACAGAAAATAAAATATTTTAGTTACAGCAAGGCTAAACAAAGCATATATCTCATGAGTTGGGCCTGGGAACATATTTTTGTCTCACCCAGCATAATTTCTGTTGGAAAACCAATGCTTTACAAAAGATTTTCAATGGACTTGGGGAAGTGGAGGGGAAAGGGTTCCTCTGCAGTTTCTTAATGTTTGAAATCCATTCCTGAGTACTTTCATCCCTAATTAAAGGTCACCTACTGGTTTGTGAACAACTGTTAATGAAGAGTTTAATTATCCAGATGACAGCTATAAAATCCTACTCCTGTGCTTGAATATTTTAAAGCAACAATGCCTAGATTTTCAAATATGTGCTTGTAGCCAAGTACTTAAACAAAAGCTCTCATGGAAGAAGAGTGCAATTCCCATTTGCATACACAATGGGAGATTGCACATGCCTATATTAAAGATGCAAATCTGCAAGGAGGTTTGTATGTGCTTACTTGACCGTTTGAACCAGACCCACCTTTCTTTTCTGTTCTTTCATTCAGGGAGGGGAGGGATGGTTAAATTATTCCTTGAGGATAAATCATTTTGCATTATTAACTCTTCTTAACAACAAAGCTGCATAAATTAAATGTAAGATTATCTGCTGTGTCCTCAGTGGAATGATTAGGAGGGAGTCTACAGGAAAGAAATGTGGTCAAATGATTTGAAGGCTTGCTAAATGGGATGCAAATCTCATCTTGCATTCTTAACAAGCTCAAACATAGACCTGCCTTCTAATGAGCAAACTCTGCTTGGCATATCTGTGCAACCCCCAGAGCAAAGCTGTAAAGAAAATGGATCATGGTTCATTTTCTCTACTGAGTCAGGTTTTTGCTTCTATTGACACTTTTGACCAGGGCTTCCTGATGCTCCTATTATCTTTACCCATGGTGGCAATTTTTGTGATGCTGCCTTTAGTCTGCCAAGCTGAAGTGGCCCCATTTCTCAATACCCATCACAACACCTGATGAATGGTTCTTGGGGAGGTCAGGTTTGGGTTGTCCACAAGGTACATGCCTGAAGGAATGATGCTTCTATCAAACAGATCAAGAAATTGCTTTTTGTGTCCTCAGTGACAGCAGTTTCTTTGTGTCACTCTGGAGATGGCACCATAAGGGCCAAGACAGTCATAATTCTTTAACTCAGCATTTTTGGGGGCTTGGTGAAGACTAAAATGCAATGAATGGCCACAATGAATGGCAAGATAGACCAACTCCAGGTTTTTTCTGTGAATCAGAGCTAGGCTTTGATTCAGTTTCCTTGTTACCTGTGGCCTGTCTCTCCTACTCCCATGAGCATATGTGCACACACAGACACACACTTACTTGTCTAAACAAAATACTCAACAAAAGAGAATTACAAACCCTGGCTCTAAAAATGAAGAGGGAAAAATTAGAATGCATCACATAAGAAGAGCAATTCATATGAATTAAAGAGAAAAAATATGCCTGAGTTCTGTCAATGGTTAATATCTTATTTCATAAGAAATATGGGCTAATACAAGAGATTTTTTAAAACAAAGACAGGTCAGTCCTTCTGTGTTATTTGCTGAAGAGGTTTCAAGCACACCTTTCTGTGCTTTGTTAACTCTCCAGGAGGCTACAGGAGGGTTTCCTCTGCAGAGTCTCTCATCTGTAGGTCACAGTGACCTGACTGTGGGGGCTGCACTGCATAAATGGAGCTCTCCAGATAAGCAGCAACATTTATTGCACACTTTGTCAACATATCTCTGGCCGCACTTGTTCTCAAGGCACTCTGTTTTGATATTGGTTTTATTAAAACAGATTTCAGAAAGGGAGATGTAAAATAGTTTAAAGATTGCAACATAAACGTGTTGTTCAAGAGCTGAGGAAATCCACACCAAACACCAGCAGGCTTTTTGTACATTACAAGCATGAACAAAATGTATTTTGAGGTTTTTTTCTTATACTGCTTTCTTTAAATAAAAACACTGCCTAAAAAATGATACAAAAAGACCAATATCTCACACAAGGAAAGACACAGGTCCCAGAATGTCCCCCACAATTTGGAAGATTATTAAAATCAAAATCAAAATAATAGCTAAAGCCAAGGAGATCTAAGGACTAGAAGAAGGAGGTTTTTGTCTTGGTAAATGCACAGTCAGCCTCTCAGCTTTGGAGCTGCCACTAAAGCTCCTGAGCAGCACATGTGGGCAGGATATGTCCCCCTGTTAGGAACGAGGAAAGGTGTCCAATTATGCAGGTTATACTTGCTCCTCAAGTATCAACTCCTGTCTCCTTTGGAGGAAGAGCCATGGGCTAGGTGGCTCAATCCCCTGGGTCCTGGTCTGACTCCAGCTGCAAGACACAACCCTGCAAGGTCTCTTTTCAGGGATCTTAATTAGAAAAACATATTTAACTGTGTCCTGCTTCTGCAAATGTCTGGGCAATGGGTTTGCATGAAGCAGATGGACTGTATCAAGCTCATGTGCCTGATGTAATTGTGAGAGGATTTACTGGACTGGCTTCTAGGCTGCTCTGCCTGTGCTTTCCTGAGCTGCCAGGTCTCATTCCTGGTAAATGGACAGAGCTCAGACAAAAAAGCGTGACGTGATGCACTACAAGAATTTTCCCTATTTATCATCAAAAGTGGGGTAGTATTTGCCAAAGAACATCCCTCATTTTTAGCCAAATAATAGATCCAAGAGCTTTTAAAAAATATAACTAGACTATTTGTCATTTTGGAACATCATCATTCAGTCACTTCCATCCGGATGGGTTTTAATGGCTGTGCACTAGGACACTGTATATGACATAAAGCATTTGTGAAAAAAAATGATTCCTCTGAGTAGTCAGATGATCTTCCCAGAGATGAACTGTCTTTCCTGCTTTTCTTTTTCATTCTTTCTTTTCCTGGATCTTAGAGAGAGTGTTACTTGTGTTGAGTAATGAAATTTCCCCTGCCAAAACACACTGTCTTTGATCTCCCCTGTTTTATGCACTAGGGAGCTGATCGTTCCTTCCCTGGCTAGGACTGAATGAATAATCACCTCCTGTTGTTATTCACATAAGATTCAGATGCTGAAATGTGAAGCTGATGACAGGGGAAATTATGGATAGAAGCATCAAGATTTGCTACTGAAATTTTATGAGCTGTAGGTAGGAAATATTTAAAGCACATCACATTTAACCATGAAGACTCCAAGCATTTATAATTTCATGGGGCAGAACTGTGAGTTGTTTGTGAGATGGGAATGAAGCCCAGACTGCTCTCCTGGTGTTTTCTTTATGCCCACATATCCACACACAGACACATAATCAGCATGAGAAAACCCTACCCATCCCTGAATCTTTGCTACAATTTGGAATGATAAACCATGCAAAAATTAGATATTCAAATAATGTAAAACATCTGTACATTCATTGATCTGTTATTAATAACCCCTGTAAAATCAGGAAATCTTGAATAATTTTTTTCTTCTTTTTATCTTTTTATTTTTTATTTTTTATTTTTTGGTTGTTATTTCACCATATGCAGCTTTTGATTTATTTCAGGTCTTCCAGTCTGGCCTAGCACGTGATAATGTGTGCGCAAAGGGTTTTTTTTAAGAAGGGAGGGAGAAATCCTAAAAGGATTATACAAAAAATTAGGATTTCATACAAACTTTTGTGCAGGGATTTAAAAGCCACATCTAGAACAATTGTTCTGTGTGCAGCCCAGGCAGTAAAATACACAAATGCTGTTTGGGAAACCTGCCTCACATATCCTCGTGGGGCAGCCCATTGGCCTATGCTGGCATATCCAAGGCTCCAAGACACACAAGTGAATTCAACTTTGTGAAAACAACTTTAGAGAATGCCCTTTTTATTGTGAGGGGTTTCTCTTGCCCTCATTCTTGTTCTTTCTTACCTTGAAAACAAACCCTAAACAAAACCAGCTCCTCAGTACAAACTCAGATGAAACAGGTTTCTCTGAGCCTGACAATTTAACCAACATAACACACTTTTGTGCAGAGTAAGGCAGGTCCACCCAGTGTGGAACAGCAAAGATCCAGCATAGCTGGAGATGCCTCTTGCCTCCCTGCTGCGCTCAACAAGAATGGAAACAACGTGAGATATTCTCATTCCTAGCAAGCCTGTGCTGGAGGAGAACTTAAATTGGCCTTCTGTCTCCTGTAACCCCAGGAGATATGATTAATGAAAAAAGCTAATTATCTGTATTGCTATAACACAATTCACAGGAAAAGAAAGTAATTCTACATATTTTTTTTCAACTGTATATATCCACTACTTAATTCTCAATAAGCAACTAACTTCTCCCTAGAATGACGGGAGTCTGCCTGCATGGTGGAAGATACCGGTTTATGATCTCATTTATTTCTTGAGACAGTTCTACATGAACTCTTTGACACTTTGTTCTTCAAGAACTGATGAAGATGATATGTCAACTCTGATGGTTGTTCATTGAACAGAAATAGGAAAGTGGAAATAATTTTTTTTCTCATAAAACATAACTTTGCATGTTATGCTGAAGTCATTATTCAAATTCACATACTTGCAAGTGATTAGCACACTGCCTCAGACACAAATTTATGCAAGCATTTCAGTTCAAGTGATTCAGGGGAACTAGAGAATAAAAAGTGCCATCACTGTTTTTTGATGCAGGAGGGCCATGTCCATTTCTTGTGTGGAAAGTATGGGCAGATGAGGAGATCTCTGTTCTGTAAATCTGGGCTTGCATTTCACAGCAACCGAACTTGCTCAAGAGAATGAAGAAATCCCTGCGGAAAGTCTTTGTGAAAATGGCATAGAGGAAAGGGTTTGCGCAGGAGTTGATGGGGTAAAACAAAACCAGGAGGATCTTGGAATTGGACACTGTGATGAGAGGAACCTTGAGTGAGGCCGATATGGCAAAGAAAGATATTGGTGCCATGCAGAGGAAGTCGGTGAAGATCAGTATGGCCATGCGCTTGGCAATCTTGGTGTCACTGTTGGAAGAGATGACGTTGGGGTTTCGCACAGTGAAGTAGATGCAGGTGTAGCAGACGCAAATAATGACAAACGCGAGCACGTTCAGCACTAAGAGAAATATAACGTAAGCCTGGGAAAACGGTGTTTCTATATCCATGGGCAGACAGATGCTGACCTTCATGTAGCTGCTGACCCCAAATATGGGAAGGAGAGCTACTGTGAAAGCGAACACCCAGCCAAAAATCATGATGATCACGGCATGGCGCAGCCGCACCTTGCGGTGCAGCTGCATGGCATAGGTGATGGTGTGCCACCGTTCCAGGGTGATCACTGTCAGCGTGTACACTGAGAGTTCACTTGCAAACACTGTGAAAAACCCTGCAGCGTTGCATCCTGCCCCAGTCTGCCAGTCTATGGCGTAGTTGTAGTACTGGCTTTTGGTCTGGATGTCTACAGAGGCAATAAACAGCAGGTAGATCCCTATGCAGAGGTCTGCAAAGGCAAGATTGCACATTAGAAAGCGAGGAACGGTGAGTTTGTATTGACTACTTATTAAAATAATGAGGACAACACTGTTCCCAGTAATAGCTAAAATGTTGATGAACCATATCAGGACTCTCAGAATGTTGTATCCCATGATATCTTCACACGGGTTGAAAGCATCAGGTTTAGGTGAGCAGGCTACATTTACAACTTCATTGCATAAACCATAGTCAAATTCATTCTCTGCTGGGTCAAATCCTACACCGTAGTTGGAAATATAATCTTCAGCTGCAGACCTTCTCTGTAGTTTTTTGCCAGGCTTCTCCTCAAAGTCTTGCTTCACCTGCGATATGCTACATATGGGATGCAATTCGGTCCTGAAATTGTAAAAAGAGTAGAGTTGGAAGCTAAGAGACACAGTAGGAGGCAAGAAACAAACACAAAATCAACCAGTTTCCATTAACAGCTCAGTTTTTCTGGTTAGCTGGTTATACAGATTACCCTGGAGCCTGAACTTAATAGTGCGGCTGGTCCCTATTTATAAAATATTACAAGAACATGTAAATGACTTGGAAGCATCATAAACTGCAAGGGAAAGGAAAACCTAATGTTTGCCTAACACTCATGATGCAGTTATACACCTGGATAACACACACTAAAGGAAGCCTCCCTTATCCGAACCGAATTTCTCACCTAAGCTGTCACTGACAAGCTGATTTGTGCATGGGGGAAATACATGACAATGAACACCAGGGTAAGACTGAGCTTTGAGGAATGAGTCCCTTAGTAGCAAAGGGACAGTATCAAATTCCCTTTATCCTAAAGGTTTTGACCATCACTGCCTTGTCACCCTGTCGGGGTACATAACTCCATTTTGTGCTGTTCATTTTTAGTACCTCATATCACATTAGTGACTAGCCAGTAACACAAGTAAATGGCACAAATAAATTCATGTAGGATTCCAGTAATCTGGATGCCAAGAGAAACACAAGATGCCAACAGAAACACAAGGCACAGGAGACCAGTTTGCTTAAAAACTGTTTTTTAAAATAAGTGGATTAGAAATGAAGTGAATTAGATCAAACTGAACCGAACCGAACCGAACCAAACCAAACCAAACCAAACCAAAACAAACCAAACCAACCTGACCCAACCCAACCCGACCCAACCCAACCCAACCCAACCCAACCCAATCCAGACCTAATGTTTTAATGTTTTAGTTGCTTTTGTTTCTGTCAAAAAGTATTTTTAGGCATCTTGAGAATTTTTAGTAGCATTAAATACTAGTGTTTTTGATAATTTTGTGTTTGGCTTTATTTTGTAGAGTATTAGCTCTATGCCCTTCTCCATGCCTAGACCCACAGAAGAAACAAATATTTTAGCTGAGGTGATAGAAATATGTTCAGCTCCAACAAGATCATAAATATCAAGAAATATCAAGTATAAACATGAAATGAAGGGCCTCTGCTTTAGAATTTGGCTGTCCTGTGAACTTGCATTCACAGTTTTGGATGCAGACCTAATGTGAGTCAAGACAGAGTTACAGAATAAAACAGCTGATATTTTGTCATAAAACCAACCCAGTTCAGCTCTTTCTACATTCAGCTACAACCCAGAGTGCACCTTAGGTGTGTAATTTCTAGGATAGGATCCCAGCTTATCTTCCACCCCGACTCTGAGTACAGTTGAGAGAAGAACTCTCTAGGCAAGTAAAGTTAAAATTTTGAGCAACTGGTAGCAACCTAAAATGGAAAATTCTTCTTTGTAACCTAATTTTACCCTTTGACTTTCTGCACTTACTACATCTTCCGAAAATTGAGTTTAAAGGGTCTGCAAGAAAGGAAAACTAATGAAGGTCCAGCACCAGAAGGTGAGGGACATTTCCTATGAGATTCTGAACGTCCTCTACTATTATCAATATTTTTTATCTTGCCTGTCAGCTGAGTCAGAAAACTGATTTTCTGTGAGGTCAAATATGCACTATGAAGGTCACAGTAGCAATAACAAGGCATTACATTTTGCTCTCCTGTGTTCTACTCGCATAAGGATGAGTGAAGGGTCCAGAGTATTGATCAATATATCAACAGTTCTCTGGCTGGAAGGGAATATAGGCTTCCAAGGAGCAATAACAGGAGAAAAAGTCCCTCATTTTTTAGTGCAACAGGCACTTGGGGGCACTGAAAGCTACTGCAATTGGTGGTTCTTTGAAAATGAACTGAGGGAAATGTTTTTAGCCAATCATTTCTCAGCATGAGGTAAAAATAATTTTTTTCCAAAATTATGGAGGCACTGCCTGGACCTAAATATATCCCTAGGCAAGAGTGCTATGTAAAGATAATTAAATATTTCTGATTATTACAAAACATTAATTCTTGCCTTATTTTTACAGTCAGTGGTCCTAAATAAAACCAGGGTCCCAAGGAATAGTTTATTTGCTCCAAGGAAGGGTAATGAGGAGTGTCCTGTTGGTTCCTTGTATTGGGAGCAGGTAAGATGAAACTCCAACTCCCAAAGGAAGGAAAAGCCATCCTGTCATCCTGAACCCTTGCTGTACCTTTGCCCTTTATTTCTCACCCTTTGGGCTGTGCAGTGCACTCAAAGCAACAAGTTAAAACATTATTTACCAAGGGATGTGTGGGTCCTTGCTTCCTGTTGAGACTGTAGGTGTTGTAACACAGTTAATTTATTCCCTCTCTTTGTAAACTTTTCTTACTGTTTAACATTATTTTGCTCAAGTAAACTAGAAAAATAAACTGGAGAAAGGGCAACTTAGAGAACAAAACTGAAATTGGCAGAGTGCTCTGACAGAAATAAAGAAAAATTACTACCTTTGTATAAGTTGTTATTTTATGCGCCTCGTCTGGATCTGTTGGCAGCAGGATGTTTTGTGCTGAGAAACACGCTCAGCAGGATGAATAGTCTTGACCTGAGTTCTGTAATAAACCCTATCTCAAACCAATCATCCTCACCAAAAAGTGCCATTAAGTGAGTTGTGAGCAACTGATAGTATGTTCATGTGAGATGAGGCCCAAACACTATTCCTGATGCTGCCACATTTTTTGAAGAAGTAGGATTTCAAGTGACAGCTCTTCCAAAGAATAACGATCAAGTGTAAAGACAGAGTCATATCAATGCCATTCTTTTGGGCAGCGGGTGATCTTTATGTCAAAGAGAGCCAAAATCTTGCTGAAGTTCATAATGGTCTATGTCAAGTTGAGGTTTTAACATCCGGCCTCTGCCCTATCCACACTTCAAGGATATTATTTTCCAGTCACAGAAAAACGTGAGGGGAGTTCAACATACTGTACTAGATTTGTCTTAAGAATGCAGCTTACCTTCTCTTAGGCCAGCACCACAATATTCAAACTACAGCTCAAAATTTAGCATGTAATCCTTATCAGAATGGGAAAAAACATCAAAACTGTCTTATGTTTTAATGCGTGTCTCAGACTGGCAGAGCTGTGCTTATGTGGCATCTTCCAAAACTTAGAAAGCACTGTTGCTGTAATAGGTCTAAGCTTTCCATTATCACAAAGGCACCTGTTCACTGCTGCAGGCGGTTTCTGGAGAGGTGATTGAGCATGATCCACTATGGAAACTTATTTTATCTAGGGCTTTGAGTGTTGCAAAAGTCTCAAAAAGGGGACATCAAACATGAACGGGCAGCCAGAAAAGGGGCCACACATCCCTGTCTTAATTCCTTCCCAGAATTCCCATATGAACACCAGCTGCTGCTGTGATCTTTAGAAATGCATTTCTAGGGGTAATGAGACATCCTTTTATACTCCCTGGACTACCTGGAAGCATTCCATGAGCCAAATGGCCACAAGGATTGACCGTCTCCTCTGAAGGTGTGCAACAGGTCAGGTCACACCAGGGCTCCCACCACCTCAAGCAAAGCCTGCTGCTCTGAGCCAAGCACAGCTCTTACCAAAGGAATATTACACATTGTGTGATCAAGCACTATGAAAACTATTAATAACTTTTAAACAGCCTGAGCAGCCTTCAGTGCACACGCAGCTTGTGCCAGCTGTCACGAAAACTGCTCTGAAATGGAAGCGAGTGTAGCTACTGTATGTGTGACTAATCCCTGCTGAAGTGTGTGGTAATATTCTCAGTCTTCAAACCAAGCACATGCATCCACTTTCTCTCTTTTATCTGGAGAGAGGATCTCCGTTTCCCACCAATTTCAGTACAAGAGACATGACTGCATGAAAGAAATGACAATTTTTAATTATGTTGAAAAGAAGCCGACGGGAAGGGTTCATCTAAATAACAGATTCTCCATTTTTCATTCATGCTTACTATTTGGTAGAAAATACATCTGGTAACTATTAAAGGCATGGATAAATATGTTCAATTTTGTTCTGTTGACCAGGGTGGTAGAGTTGTGACCAGACTTGCTCCAGAAGCAGCCCCACCATGGCATGGTGCTCCAGAAGCAGCCCCACCACCACATAGTGCTCCAGCCCAGCCTGCAACATCCACACCAGGGCTGTGTGAGTTCTTCACAGGTTTCTTGGCATTTCTTTGCAAAATTACACTTACCCAGACTGTGGAAAGGGCTGTGTTATGTTCTTCTTGGCTTCTTTCTAGCCAGGAAAATGCTTCCAAAAGCAGGGCTGTGCTAAAGGGGAAGTGAGTGCTGTGGACTTCAATTCCCTGGAGTGAGTGTGTGGAATGGAAGTTTTTCAAAGCCCAAGTGAGGGGACTAGATACAGAGAGATTACCACAGGGTCAGGACTATTTCCTCCTGTAGCTTTCCTTCAATAGCAACTCTTACTTTGTTTTTGAAAAATCCAGTTGCCTAATTTAAGGGGTGGGATTTGGGTCCTGATTAGGCCCAAGCAGCCCAGAAGCCTTCAAAAATATGAATCACAGTGATATCAGTGTTCCTCTGCAGATCCAGGACTAAATATGCTTTCACTGGACTCATTGAAAAATAACACTTTGCCACCAATACTGGAAGGACCGGAGCCATTTCTGCTTAGAAGCTACCAGGCACTGTGTCTGCATAAGACTGCACAAGTGAGTGAAAATGTTGCCTGCTGATCAGCTGTTCTAGTGAAAACTTAGCATTTTGGATCAAAAATGGGTGATGATCTGTCAGATAATGCCTGTTATCACTACAGTCTCCACCATCACACTTACACTCTTTACACAGTTTTGCAAACACATGTAGGTGGTATTTATTAGCTATCACCAAAATCAGTTATTTTCCCTTTTCTGGTGACAATACAATGCTAAAAGTAAAATAAATAGCTATTCAGGGTACTAAAATAGAAGCTACTAACAGTTTATGCTTTCTCTGCATAGTTTTACGTTTCTTTGAAGTTTTATGCCACTTCTGAAGATGATGTCTTGAATTGTAACAATGATTTCTGCTTTTTTTTTTTTCCATGGCAAAGTCCAAGTCTTTCAGGACATTCAGTAAAGGAAGAATTTCAAACAATAACAAGGGTTTCCTTAGGTACAAGTTCCTCATGTTTTCCAGTGGCACAGATTCAGGAAGTTCATTAACTACTGAATGTGTACATTTCAAGACTGTATGACTGAGGTGAAAATACTCAATGAGAATCACTGATACCTGAAGTCTCACTGCAACTTGTTAATGGAAAATTTTAAAAAGCATGGAAAATCACCTCTGGAGTCTGAAAAGACATCTTAGCCTCCCACCCTGCTCTGCTGATTTGTGTAAAATGGATCTGCTCAGAAAACATGTCCCAAAATGCTGTGATTATGAACTCAACAGATAATGTATCTGTGATGCTTGGCTGGCCAGTGCTCCAGCATCAATGAGGCTTTCTGAAAGAAGAGTTTGGGATCACTCAGTGGTCCTGTTACCCTCCTGGACTGATGAACAAGTGTTGACCAGCTTCTCTGCAAACACTGCATTCCCTCCAGTTACCTTCTGAAAAAGTTATCAAATGTTTTCTGTTTAATGTCTTCAGTGTGGCTCCAGGCTGGTCCCAGTGAAGGATGGACTTACAAGAGGTGGGGGCACAGCTGTGTGTGGGAAAAGTGCTGATGCTATCAAATTTTAATAATTCCCTGTATGGAGAGGCAGTGAACATGCTTAAACCTGTATGTATTGTGTATTCATTTATTTCCATCCATTTACTTACCTGCACTGAAGAGACTTTTTCTATCCACATTTTGAGGAATTTTATTTAAATCACTATCAACTGCTGAAAAGCACTAAAAAGGAAAACAAATAAAATCACTTACTTTTGTCTTTTCCAGTTTGTAAATGCACAGCAATGGCTAGGATAGGTGAAGTTTGCCTCAATCAAAGATCTAAATTTGCTTAAGTCAGGAAGCTTTTTTAAATTGTATGTAGACCTTGCTCTTAGCTTCTTAATGAATTCTAATCCATGACTTGGCAGGAAACTGATTCTCGTGCTGGAAATATCCCTTTAAGAAAACATATGAAAATCTTGGTAAAAAGCAAATTTACTTCTGCTCAACAATGGATATATGTTTTAGACTGTCCTACTCATTCTCAGAGTAGTGACTGGAAATAGAACAGCTGCAAATCTACACTGAAAAGATGATCCAGTGCTAAATTGGGTGTTCTTCCAGCAAACTGAGTTAATATCCATTGCAAACAAAAATCAAGTGATATTAGTCTGTGAGAACAAAAGAAGAAAATCCCATAATATTCTGGATAAAAATTAGCAGGCATATAAACTGTAACTGCCATATGATGGTGGGTTTGGTAAATACCCAGTAATGCAGCAGTCATCTCAGAATACTGTTAAAGGACAAAAAAAGGCTGATGAAAACAAAATAGAAGTTTGCTATATGAACATCACATCATGGGAAGGCTGCTGTGGAAAAGGCAATAAACACAAAGAGAGAAGCTCACATGTGGGTACAGATGTGAGGACAGGTTGGGGATATCAGGTTTTGTACTCATTAGGGAGAAAAACAGATCAGAGAGAGACAGGGATGGCATTGTTCAGGCTGCCAGGAACAAAAAAAATCCCAACAAAACCTTTTCAGATGTTTAGAAAACAAATATAGCACAGTCTGAAGCAAAGAAATGGGCAGGATTGCAGGAGGTTAGAGATGTATTTATGTGGAAGGCAATTACTGTGGGACAGGCTATCAGAGGCAGTGATGGAATCAGCAGACATGAATGTACTAAAGAGGGCATTAGAGGGGCTTTTAAAAGGAAACATGTTCTGCAAATACCTAATCTTGACTTGTGCCATGCAAGTGAAGAAAGGGAAGAAGGACCAAGGGTGCTCCATCTCCAGGCTAAGAGATATTTGGGAATCCATCCCCATAGCTCCAGACTGCAACAGTTGGGGCAAAACATCTCCACATTTCCCTTACTGGGATGCAAACCATGCCCCTCAGATCATGACAGCCTGAATCTCTTCTCTGAAGAGCAAAGGTAAAAATAAACTGCACAAAATCACCCTTCCTCCTTTAAGTCCTGTGCTCTCACAGCCTGAGACTGATCCAGGATGCAGTGTTTGCTGAGGCTGCTCTGCTCTTTATTCTTCAAGAAAAGAAAAGAAAAGAAAAGATTTCTCCCTAATCAAGGAATTGGACTAACAATATTTGTACTTTTCTCCATGTCCCCGCAACGGTGCAGTTTCCAATTCATTTTGACAGTGTGTGTGATGTCAGGATGTTGTTTGATCTCTATCACCCAACATTCACAAATTGTTTTTATTATCACATAAATACAGGAGAGTGGTGCCATGTGTGAGGGGGAGACCAGGTTTTAGCAGGTTGTAATAAAGTTTAGACAGTTGCTATGTACCATACACACATTTGCACCCATGGTCTAAGAAGCCAAATTAACACCAGGAAAGGACTCTGAACACCAACCAAGCCTAAGAAGTTCATAAGCAGCTGATAAAGCAGTTTGTAAAATTGGTAAAGATGATCTTTGTGTCCATGCTGTACCCACAGATGAGGCTTTACATCCAGGCTCTGAAGGAATGTGCCACCTTCAACAACTGGACAATGGGCTGTGGCAGCAGAGGAGCAAACACAAACTCCACTCTGCTGCCCCGACCTGGGACTGTGACTTTTACTGGAAAACAGACTGGTGTATTCCAAAGTGCTATGAACTTCTGGAGGGCAGGCTGAGATAGGTCACACCTCTCACAGAAGAGGTCCTGAGGTCCTGGGCCTGTTTCTACAGGAGCTAAAACCGACAGCCAGAGAGAAATTTTAGGCTATCGATTTCTGCCTTGGATGCTTGAAGAGGTAATTAGGTTGCAATGAGCAGCCTCAATTTTCACTCATGCTGACTACTGCCCTCAGTGCTCTGCCTAATGAAAACTGTCACCCAGAGTATATGCTCATGAGTCAAAAACTAAACAGCAGGATTCTGCTTAAATCCACAGACAGCATCACTCATGGCATCGTTAAGGGAATGTGTAACTTCACAGTTCTGAAGAAGAGCACAGAAAATGTTTTCTTTGGCTTGTTAGCTAAAAATCATTACTGCATCCAAACCGGTATTACACTGTGTGGAAATAAGCAAATATGAATAGGAATAGCACTTAAAAATACCTAAAAGTTTACTGAATCTCTCATCATCTCTAAATAGTTTCAAAGATAATAAATATTTTTCCACAGAATTTTTTTCTTCTTATTTAAGAGACTTTTCTTTTTGTGCTCATTATCACACATAAACAGAAGTGAGTTAGGGAGAGTGCTTTGCATACCACTGTGGGTTTTTCTCTTAGGTCTGTGAGGGATAGCTATGGAGATACCACTGACAAGCCCCAAAAAGGAAAAACAGACATTGTGCAGGTGGTTTGGTAAATTACTCCACACATCTTTGGGATGCTGTTCTCTAGTTAGAGGTTTGATAAATTAAATAAGACTGATGAACAAGATTATAAAGTAGCAGAAGGAAATCAAACCAGAAGGCATCAGCAATTGAAATATGTGTTCTTGTGTTATCATTGCTGGGCTGAGTCATCAGCCTTGACAGCAGTCAGTGCAGGAACAGCAAAATGAATCTACCTTCTCTTCCAATCACTTCCCTTTCCCACTGGGAGTCTCTGTTGGATTAGCAAAAATACTGACCAGCTGATGAGGTCTGAAAGGCACCTACAGAAATGGCAAAAAATAGCTCCTGGAGAAGAAATCAGAGCAGGGTAGGTGGATTGGGGGGAACAATCTTCTTTGTGCTTGTATCTGAACTGATCTCTGGCTGCACTTCAGGGACTCAGCTGTTGAGCTGGGGATCTACTGGAGCTCTCCTGCAGCCTCCATATGTGAGATTCCCACTGAAGACAAATTGCAAGGGTGGGATGGGCCACAGCCACACCTTGCTCTGCATGGAGTCAGGACACAGCCAGAGAACTAAGGACACCAGCAAAAGCTGGTGCAAGACACTACAGCTCTGAGAGCAGCAGCAGACAATTAAATGAAACAGTGCAGCTGAAAATTGAAGCTATGAAACTCCAAGTTGGAAACACTGTATTTCTGTAAAGAAAGAATATGTATAGTTGTGGGACTTATTAGCTGTTTGATTTACTGGCCTACTGTCAATGCCAAAATCCTTTAACTCAAAAATTGATGTCTTTCCCAAAGAGAGATTCTAATTCAGCCAAGAGCTGTAAGTCTGAGAGAGGAATTGATTTGTGAAACTCTGTAGCCTGTACAGGGCCTATGATTGGTGCTATTTGTGTTTGTGTTTCTTTCACATTTCTTTAATATGATGGATTATAAAATAGAAGTTGGCATTAATTGACTCTGTAACACTGGTTCAGGAAGATCAAGAGTTAAACCACCTTGATGTTCATTCTATTAAAACACTGCAGTCTGCAACACGGATTTGATTGCAGCAACAGCAAAAATATGATTTGTCCCAGCAAAGATATGATTATGGGTCAATCATTTCCACAAGTGAAAGCACATCCCTGGTGTACACTACAGTGATGGATGAGTAAGAAGGCTCTTCTTTCATGATCTCATCCAGGATAAAAAGGTAATTTTCCATCCATGGAATAGTGGATGTATTGGTAATGGAACAGAAAACTTTTTACACAAATAACTCAGTGTTAGAAATTGAACTATCAAATGAATCTCAACTACAGGCAAATCAATTTGATAAACCTCCAGAATATGATTGTATCAAGTACAGCTTGCAAAGAAAATGCATTTACTTTTCGCTGCAGGAAACAATGATTTCCCAAAGAAACACCTATGATATTGCTGATGAAAAGATGCTCCAGTGTCAGTCTTTTCCAAAAAAAGAAGATGCTTTGAAGACACAATGGAAATGGAGCAGAATGCAGTAAGCCAGCCCTTGATGTCATAGGTAGGTGCACTGACCATCAGAAAGTGGAAAATGAGGCCTTCAGAAGAGCTCTGGGCTGAACTCAAGGTTAATCAGACATTTTTTCTCCCTTCCTTTCAGATTTGTAACCGCTCTAGCATCTGTGTAAAATCTTCCAACAGCTCCAATGACCTCTCTCACTTGTTCTGGGTGACTTTTATCCCTCTCTGGACAACTAGGCTAGATGCAAAGAGAGAAAGGTTCTGATGGATGAGTGAGACAAAAAAAGAATCCCATGTCTCTCTTGCAGCCCTTACACGTGGTGGCTTGTGCTCAGAAACACAAGCATCTGTGCACACTCATCCATTTTTGGACTCTATGGCAACCTATGGATTGAGGTAATGGTGGCTGAGATCCATGAGCAGCCTGCTGCTGAAATTTCTACAGCTGAGTTCTTGATTCCCAGCTCATCACCCACCAAGGACATCCTGCTGCAACTGTGGGGGACGTATCTCATACCTATCCCAATCCCCATCCCTGTAGGATAGGAATGTTGCTTCAGAATTAAGCTGCACAGATGCAGGGGCAGATCTTCAGTGGCAAGTAATTCAGATTTAAGCACCAAGAACCACTCACCCAGTCTTGATTTTGCTCAAACAGAAAACCAAAAGCAGTTTTTTCTAAAGGAAAAAATCAGAATGTCTCCCCTATTGCACAGTTTAATAAACCACGGAGAGGAAGCTGGATCTAAATCTCTCACCCTCAATACTCTCAAAAGCTTGAGGACAAAGTGAAAATAAAGCTCTACACTGCAATTTCGGTTACGGCTTCCTTTTCTTTTATTCAGAGCTAGACCTCTGGTCTTGAACTCCAAGGTTTGCAAGATGTTGAAATCCAGACTGGCATTCCTGTGTTCTTCTCAGACCTTTTCTAAGGAGTTAATAATGAGAAAAGTGTTATCCAAATACTACTTACAAAACAACGGGTCCATTGGCTCCCTGGAAGACATCATTTGGTAATTTTTCTAGGTTGTGATTATCACTTAGATTTCTGAAAAACACAACATTTTTGCTGAAACAATATGAGATTTAAAAAAGGATTCTTGCAGCAGTTATTATCTTCTAATGATCATTTTTTAGAATTGCAAACAACAGAAATAGTTACAGCTCATCCAGGTATGTTCCATTAAATGCATGATTCTCAATGTCCTGAATTCCATTTTTATTCAGCCATCTGCAACAGAGAAAAGGAAAAGTGAGTTGCGTTCTTATTTATGCTTCATGACTAAAATGTATAGAATTCAAAACAGGGAATCTCAAACAAATAAAATCATTAAATGGACATTGAAATGGAGAAATTTCTACCAGTCCTAGCCTGTGAGACCCCAATAGCTGGAGGAAGGCTTTGGAGAGGGTAGACATGAATAGGGTGGATGAGTGCTACCATCAGAGATGGCAGCTGGAGTAAGGGCAGAGCTGGTGAAGATGCTGGCACTGCTCATGGCTCCGTTGGGAAGGCAGTGGAGGAGCCAGGGAGACCAGGATCTATCCTGTTGGTGTTGTCAGTACCACTTAGTTTTACTCTTAGTGAGACGCTTTAGAAACACGGGTCCACAGCTTCATCTTAGCCAGTTATTTGGGATAAAAGCCCTCTGTGTGCCATGGGCTCACATCCACAGCCAGGTGGAGGAGGGGGCTGATGGTCACTGAGCCAGGCAGGAGGGCAGAAGGGGGCAGCCAAACTGCCCAGAAAGCAGGTGATTCCTCCTACACCGCTTCCTTGACAAATTACACTCCCTGTCTGCCCTGCTGCCCAGTCCTACCTCCCCAGGCTCCTTTCCCCAGGAGGAGACACAGGTAGTGAACCTGGCAATTGAAGCTCCTGGGGCTCTCTGCCAAGTTTTTACTCTGGTGCATTACCTAATTAACGTTCAAGGTCCTTCCCTCTGTCCCTTCACGGGCCTAAAAATTTACATTTAGGTCAGTTATATTTATCATCTTTACGGTGCAATCTTTCATCTCGCCTTCAACGTCACTTTGCAGCTCACGCCCTCTCCAACAGGCGATGACAGGTCTGATTGATGGCAAAAATGACCTGATTTAATTAAACTGTCAGCGAACCTGGACTGTTTTCTAATTCACTTTGAAAGCTGAGCATGCAAGTGACCCACTTATCTGAGGTCTGAGGTGGTGAGCTAGGGTCAGCACGGAAATCAGTCATGGGTCTGGCTGAAAGGATTGCTCTTTTGACCACGACAGGCAGATGCACATAGCTCTGTGTCTATAATGCCTGTCAGGCTGGATCAGGAGAACTGTCACCATCCCCTTCACTTGCCAGCACCATTAGACATGAGTGAGCAGGCACGGAGGAGAGACAGGTCCCTGCTTACAGCATTTGAAACATTTATTATATTACATTGATCTTATAAATTTGTAGCTGCCAGGCTGATAGATATGTTTTTAATCACACTATTAGCACTTACTGCATTCTCTCACTGAACATGATGTTAATGCAATGAGCTACTAAGGTTGTAAAACACAGTCACTGTAGCCACACAGTGTAGACTCTACACTCCTGTCACCCGGCTAATAGCATCTGAGTAGTAAAAAGGGCAAAAAAAATTACCTAAATCCCAAGACCTCATTATAGTACACATAGATAAATTCCTGTTGAGGCAAATTCTCCCCTCACTCCAACCAGCATCCTTACTGATTCCATTAACTCTATATTAGCAAGGTGACAATGGAGATGGAGATCCAGAGCTTGGACATGGGGGCTTTTCCTTATCATTTCATGGCTGGAGCAGATTTTTAAAACATGCTTTAAAATTCATCTAGTGCAAGAAGTCACTGCCCCAGAGGTACCATTTACACCCCATTTCAGGACTGGAAAGATCTATCTTAGAGCTTAAGTCACATGCAGAAGCAAGGTGAATTTCTTCCATGAATTTCTAGCACTTCATTACAACGTGTCTCCTCAGTTCCCACCTGTGCTGATCCCATGCATAGCACAAGACCAGATGCAATCCAAATTACTGGCGTAAATATGCTTGGAGCCTGCCACAGCTAAGCCTATTAAAATGGTTTCTTGCTAGAATGTGGGGGTTCACTGGGTCCTGGGTGATTCTAATCACTTTGATATGCCTGCTTTCACTAAATGATGCTGCTGTGACTTCAGTTTTGTATAGAAAAATGGCAAGTTTGTATCTAAAATGAGATAAATTCACCACAGCACAAGGAAAGCCTAATCAGGGACTCCCAGAGGGCACATGCAGGGCCTCTGTCCCAAATTGCTCTAGGGAGAACTAGAGGAAAGTCAGGACACTCTCTGACCAGGGTGGTGGTGGCCAGGTCTGCTCACACAGCTCTTGCTGCTCCTGCACACACTGGTGGCTGCAGGGAGCCCGTGACAATGGGGAGCTGCAGGAGGCACTGCAAAGCAGCTGCAAGTGGACATGATCACCCCTCCAGGAAAATTCTGCTGGCAAACCAGCAGCCTGAAGTCTCCAGAGAGGTATCCTTCAATACCCAGGCAATAATGATACCACAGAATCATGGAAGGGTTTGGGCTGGAAGGGACCTTAAAGATCAGCTGGTTCTAAACCCCCTGCCATGGACAGCAACACCTTCCACTAGACCAGCTTGCCCAAAGCTCCTTCCAACCTGGCCCTGAATACATCCAGGGATGGAGCATTCACAGCTTCTCTGGGCAACCTGTTCCACTGCCTCACCCCCTCACAGTAAAGAATTTCTTCCTGATATAAGCAATGAAATATCCTGGGGAGAGATGGGAAAGCCAACTTCATGCTGCTCAAATGCCACAGAGAGATCAAAACATAGCAAAAATCTGGGATATTTATCTCACCCCTCGGTGGTATTATGGAAACAAACATAGTATTTGTTGTGCAGTGCTTTGCAAATTCAAAGTCCTACTTGAGCAGCAAATATTATCATCACAGAAGAAAAGATAAACAAACCAGTGCACTTGTGATATAATTACTTGAATATATATTTGAGAAGTCTGTGTGTATGCATGTGTATGTCTGTGTGTGTGTGTGTGTGTGTGTGTGCTTAAAACTTCAGAATCTGAAGTAGAGAGAGGTTGTGCTTAACTGGTAGGGAAAAGGGAGAGATAAAGCTAAAATTACTTGTTACTGGCCTCTCTTCATTATTGATGGCCTGACCTTGCTCCCCCCAGAATTGACGCGAGCCCAATCAGTCAATTTAAACCTTGCTTTTCTCTCAGTGTGCCAGGTAAACCACACAAACACGGTGGGAATTTTTTGTAGTCTGGCCACTGGCTAAGTGAAAGGAAGGCAGCTTGTTAGCAAGCAAACAGTATGTTTTGATATACAGAGAGACAGGATCAAAGAAGCCAGCTAGTTCATTAAAATACATGACTGTTCAAATCAAATGTAGAGTCATCTAACCATGCAGCTCCAAACTGCATTGTGAACCTGCCCGTACCAATGCATTAACATTGTGTACAAATAAACCACATTTCCACAACATCTACATACATTCTGCCCAAGTAATAAATGTCTTTGAGTGATGTGTCTGACTGTAAATATTTATGAGTCGTGCCATCCTTTTGAACACAATTTGTATCACAGGGAATTGTATCTGTAGGTGTTTAACCTTGGAATTGGTAATTACTAAATTTGCTCTCTGATGTGCTTCTAAAATAAAGAGCAGGACTAGAACACAACAAAAAACCCCCAAAAGCATTCATTTGTTTCATGGTGGAGAAACAGAACACAGAGATCTCAGGGGCAAGGAGAAATGTAAAATCTCAAATTGAATTTGGAAGTGTATGAAAAAGTGCCCAACTCCTGGTATCCTTGACCCTGTTCTGGAAAAGAAATGAGCTAACAAGGAGAATAATGAATTTGCTATGTCTACTCACAGAATCACACTTTCAGAACTCAGGCCCATGAATGAATTCCTTTCAATTGTACGTATATTGATATTGTCTTGAATATCTCTGAAAAATAAAATACAATAGAAACTACACATTTTGTACTTCTGTGGGCCTTTCAATACAATATGCTCCTTCAAACACAGTGTTTTCCACTTACAGTCAATCTGAGGAAGTACTATAGACAGAGGGTAATAATGCAAGTTTCCAAGACATTTTTTTCCCACAGAGCACAAACCTTCCTGATAAAAAAGGCTGGAGCAAAACACTACCAACACCCCCATGCTTTCCTCCCAAATAGGCTGAAGACATTAAAATGCATAAAAGCTCAGGTCTATAACCCTGAGGTGGATGAAATAGCTCCTCCAGCAAACATACTCCCTGGAAAATGCAATCGGAGGGGCTTTGAGGCCGCCCCTTCTCCCAGCCTCCCAACCAGAAGGAGGAAAGCCATTAGCCTTTTTGGCCTGATTCAGCAGGGTACCTACCAGCCCATGAATCATTCCCCAGCTGATGTCAACAGGGTTGCTTATAAGCTTTGTATGTGCTTAAGAACTTAAATGCTGGACCCCTGTCAGTGCAGTTTCTTGAACAGACAAGTAGGAATTTCCGTCTTTCCTCAGTTGTGACTGATACAAAACAAAAAGGAACGTTCTGTTGCTGGCTCTAACTAGGCCTCAAAGAAGTTAAATAGTGTTACTCATAATTTAGACTGGGGGTATGGCTGTTTCCATGCTGTTTCTGCACGGAACAAAATTAATTATCTGCAAAGCTTGAAATTAAGCGTGGTTCCAAAATTATCTCATGCTGACAGCTCCATACAGCCACAACTGTGCACTGAGTGACACTCCCACAGAGGCTTCATTCAGCAAACTGAGGGCAGCAGAGGCAGGAATAGGGAGGGAACACAGCACCCGTGCAGGTGAACTGTATCCTTCTACTAAAGATCTGCCCTTTATGAAAATCGAGACCCATCTTTGGGACTTAAATACTGGCACAACTGAAGCCAAGGGGGATTTTCTTATTGACCTCAGAGGGACCAAGGTTTGAACCAAGGTCTATCTTGGGACTCAATCAGTATCAAGGTCTATTTATGCTTACAGAGAAGTGAGGAATTGCACCTAAAAAATTAAAACCTCTTTCTGGTACAGGACGCAGTGATTCCAGTCTAGTTAAGACTGATGATAAACACAAAGGTGTACATGTGAAAGTCTCTGTAGTGCCATAGATGTTGCATTTCCTTGATGGTTTCAAGGAGCAATGAAGTGAAGTTTCAGAATTACATATGTCAAATGTATTCCTGAAATGAATTTCTTACCTTATATGTCTGTATACTATATTCAGGCATCCCCCTCTATGTTTTGTTAATTGCAGGATTAATGTTTCTGCAGGTTGAAATCACCTAATCAAAGATCTGAAGATGCAGAACTTTGTGTGTGAATTAATAGTAAATCTTCTCCAAAAGAATGCTTTCAGTTATACTGAGAACTGATTGAGAAATGTGTGTCAAAATATTTTTCAGTGAAAAAGAAACCAAGTTTTTCTGATATGCATTTTTTCTACAGAAGAAGAAATGCTTCAGGAAATTAAAAGCCTGTTTTCACACAAAATTTTACACAAATAATTTTTTCCTCTTTGTCACTGGAATTCTCCATTGTAAAAAATTTTAATTTTCTGGACAGTTTTACTGTCAGGGGAAAACAAAAAAGGTATGGCAGATAACTCCCTGAGTCTGGGCATTTTTTTTTTGGTCTGTTTTCTTTCCTCTGTGATGTGGCCACTTCTGATGGAATACAGCTCTGAAATCAGTGACTCTTCTCATGCAGGTCAGAACATTTTCACCAGGTGGCAACAAATTTCCACTGCCACCATCCCAGTTTGGATTTCAGCTTCTGAAAGAGGAATCAAAGGCTGTTATCTGTCCTCTGGGCCACCCAGACATGTGCTCACAGTGCAGTTAAAGGAAGAGTGGTCTGTAAAGTGCAAGTTCCAATGCTTTTTAGAAGGGAGACCTGGAGAGATCTGAGACCTTCTGAGCCACATTATCGTCAATGACTGCAAAATTCCAATCAACGCACCACTGTGGAGCTAATAAATAAACACAAGGGGAATCATGCCTTGAAAGGTTTTGCTGGAGCAGAAGAACACTCAAAGGGAGCTTTCAAAAGTGAAAAGCAAACGTTCAAACTTACAGCAAAACTTTCTGGAAAGAGTGAACCTTGTGGACAGCAGGTAAAAACCGAAGGCCAGTGTTTGATATTAACCTGAGGTGAAGAGAAGATGAAGATTATTCGCTCTGCCCTGGGAAAGAAGGCAGTAATTAGCGAAGAAGAAAGAACTTTGGACTTAAAATGGTTGTCACAAAAGGCAGAGTTTAGCCACAAAACTGAGGTTTCCCAGTAGGAAACTTGACATTGTAACTAAAAAGGTTTTTGTCCAAAGTACAAGCTGAAGTCTTACCCACAGAAGTAAAGAGAGAAACCCTACCTTGGATGATTACGCCGTCCCTCCTGACGATCTTAGGAAATTGTGCATATTAATTTCCCAAAACTATTCTAAGAAATCAACTTCACTGACACAGGATAATTGTTTTCATAGTAGCTGATTTAAGACAAAAGTGTCAATCCACCACAATTTTAACCTTCTACTTTAATAATAATTTCCATTAATTTCATTAATTGATGAAATTAGGAGAGAATGAGGACATCTTACTCCCCAGCACCTTTGATAGTGAGGAGCCAAAACCATGAGAACATTTCAGTAGTTTGTGCAGCTGGAAATGGACCCAAGCCTCTGTCCTTAAATACCTCCACCCTCTCACTGCTCTGATCATCATTGGCCTCTGCACTGTGGTTCCTGTGCATGAAACACCAGCCCAGAACTCTCTGAAGGACAACCCTGTGCTCACAGACAGTGAGGGTGCAGCAGGAGATGACTGGTGGCTGCTGATGGCTGGAAGGAGGATTGAGTGCTGGAGGGAGGAATTGGACTGGACTGGGCTCTGACCATTTGGGAGTTTTTCCCAGACACCAAAAAGTCTCATATTTACCCCACCAAACAAAGTGGGTAAATTTGGGTTCTTGAAAGTTTGATTATATCTTTGTGTTTTTAATGTATGAGATGATAGAGAAGGTAACCTTCCACTGAGAATATTAGTTTCTTATGGGACATAGGATAGGAAAGGTATTTTTTATCCTGGAACTTCGACAGCTCAATATTATTTTATTATTAGATGTGACTCTTTTTTTTTTTTAAACAGAATCATTCCTCAATAGCTGAATTGTGATCAAAGGACTGGTTGAGACTGGAAAACCTAACATTGTTCATATCACGGTTTTTTATGAACCTAGATTATTTCAGGAGAGTTGCAGTCTTTCAGGTTTCATAATTTGAACTGAAACTGAACGCCTCCATGTGACAACCAAATCCTACATTTGGGAACTCAGGGTGACACTTAAGTCCATAAAATAGTCATTTGCTTGCATAAGTACTGCTCTGAGCTCCCTGAGATGGTATCTGGGTATCCTCAGATGCTGAAAAACCAACTTTGATCTGTCTCATCTTGTAACAGAAAGCAATACTTCATATGCAGGGAAAAATTAAAGAAGCATTAGTGAATATTCAAGAAGCCAGTTTGGGAAAGTTGCTGAAATGTCATGACTGTTTCGTCTCAGGAGTCAGAGTGGTCTGACATTGAATTAACTCAAAAATAACAGCTGTCACATGTGACCAAGAAAGCTCCACAAAAATGCCTTTGAAAAACGATTACATATAGTTAAATAGAAAGCATGATTAATGAAGCAGGTGGATTACACAAGGCCCTTGTTACTTAAAATATTTCTGCACTTACACTTCATAAAAGGAGTTCACCAAAAAAATCCTGGAAGCAATGGGAGAAGAACCTGTAACTCCCCCTTACAATATTTTAAAATACACTCTCTAAATTACTGGAGATATACAGGGCTTTAGTAGAAAGCTGCCTTTAATTTTAAATGAGTCATATGCTAAAAATTCATGCAATCCTTTTTTACAAGTCTCTTTTAAACACAGATTATGGCATACATTTCCCTTAGTAGGAAAATGAAGGAGGAGACTGCTGCCAAGTAGTGCATGGCTTCTGCAGGGCAGAGAAGACATAAGAAGCTTTTCTCTCTACAGTCCTTTCCTGAGAAAATCTCAGTCCTCATGGTGCAGCAATGAAAGGTGGCAGGGCTCTAACATCTGCTGCTCAAACACTGCTCCTAAGGGCAACTTACTCCCAGCACAACAAAATTCCACATTGGTTATCAGGGTTTTCACCATACATGTGAAAAAAGCCATCCCCAATGCCTTGGGTTAGTTCTGGTCTTTCCAGTAATTCCAAAGTGTTCAGGACTCAATTTTCACTGGTGTCAACTGAGCAGCATGAGATGAAGAGGAAAGCATCTTTGACAAATCATTACATACTGAAGTAAATCTACAGGTGGTACAAGGCGCTGATTGCACAGAGGCACGGAATGGTGATTAGGAGCAAGAGAGGATGTTCTTTTAATTAAATGCAAAAAAAGAACTGAAAAAATATTTAGCTAGACTGCAGCCTAGATCTTCCCTCTCTTTTTATTCAACCAGCAAACCTCCAGAGGCCTTTAAGTGGATAATCTTTTTAGAATGTAGATAATCCAATTTACTGAATATCTTTCCTGCAGGACAGCTTTGTCAATATATTTACTATACAATGTATACATCCTTAGTAGCCTCACTTTAAACAAGTGTCCTCTTTAATCTTTGTTATAACTGAGTCCCCCCTTGCCATGCATAAACAGCTTGGTGAGAACCTGTTTTTTTCGGATGGCTGATGGCTGCTTTCCAAGGTATTAATTGTCTTTCTGAAAAGGCTTACTGGAGTCAGCACTTAAGAAAACAGAGCACCACAATCAGCAGAGAAAAAAAAAATCAGAAACTAATTCCTGGAAGATTCTGTCTGCTTATCTCCAGATATAGCAACACGTCTGCTCTTTTTTGTGCCAAATTGTAGGAGCTATTCTGACAAATCTGGGAATGCAGTTTACCTCATCAATTTACCGTGGGTATTTGCTAAATTGCAAACTCAAGGTAGGCAGAGATAAATACAACATCACTCAGGAAGCATTATCTTTGTGTCCCTTAATCACACTGGTTACTTGGTGGTGTGTGTGAGCCTGACTCCAGCGAGACATTCCTCTAGATCCACGTATCCCAGGCTTCTCAAATCTGCAGCCCCCACTCTTGAGGATAGGTCTTTAACTGTGAGGCTGCCACGCCAAAGGAAGGAGTGCAGCATCACTTCTTTTTACTGAAGAGTCTACTCCAAGGAAAGGGTCAGTAATTCCTGTGGGCTTTGCTGTGCCTGCAGCAAATGCAGATTTAGGTTTAGGAAGCACCAGGCAGGTACAAGCAGCTGCAAGACTTTGGAGTTGGCCTCTGCTCCTTTTGCAGGCTTTTGTAGGTTTTTGGGACCTACATCTCCCCTCCCCTCAAACAACTCAGCTGTATGCCCTCAAAATTGACCTGAAACGAGTGTTACCTTTAAATCTTTGCGTTGCAAGCTGATATTGCTTAATACAGGACATCGACACCCCTCCAAAAATGAACTAAAGGACATAGATTACATGTGAGAACCAATTTTGGAAAGAAAATGGGTTTGAAAAGCCATCACTACATTATTAAAGAGACTATGCCACAGGTCTCCCTAATGAGTGCCAGATAAATAATCTTGTACCCATGAAAAGGTCAGTAAGTTACAATTTTGAAGCAGTCTGTCTCTCTGGCATATACCCAAGAAGCCCAATTAGCAATTCTCTTCACTGCTTCTAACAGACTGGTGAGAAAGTTAAGGTTGCCTGTTTCTAGAAGGTTTCGGCTATTCAGCACTGCATTTTTTCAGCATTTTCCTCTCCTTTGTGTTTTTGCCATACTGGTAATGATGATGCAGGAGACAAAGGGAGTGGGCTGAGGAGGAAATGTATTTTTATCCGAGTTGACAGAGATAAAAGCATATTAATATTCAACAGCTGGTGGCTGTAATGAGCCCATGAAGCTGATGAGAGGACTGACAGGGCTAGCTAAAGCCTGCCCATAAACAAGACCTAGTGGCTATACAACTATTTCTGTAGAAACACAGAGAAAGCCTTGCAAACGATCTGTTGCAAGGTCATTAAACTAATGGGTTGTAGTACCTGGGCTCAATTTTGGACATTGAGACTGATTAATTTTTTTTCTTCTGTGTTTTCTAAATGAAAACCATCAGTAAATATAATTTTTTTCCTGAAAGATTTTCTGCATTGTGTTTTAACAGTTCTGCTACAGACACAGAACTATGTAAGGAATCAGAGCATGTGTCTTGTACCCTGCCAGACTGTCCCCATAGCTGGGAGCTTCAGAAGAAGCACAATGATCCAGGAATGGGCAGGTACCCAAGTCCTCATGCTCTGAGATGCTGGTTGCAGCTTGGTCTCTCTGTACCTCCTTACACAGTCAGACAGAATCACCTAATCTGTTATGTGACAGATATTGACAAAACCATGTGCTATTCCTTCCTAACTTGCAGCAATTAATGTGAAAATTAGGCAGTGATGTACAGGTTTACAAGTTTCCAGGTTTTACAAGTTTCCTTTCATGGCCTTAAAATTTTTATCATTTCTGCAATAGCTGTTCCACACAGATGCCTTACCCTTTTATGAATTATTTTAAACTCTAGTCCCACATGTTTACAACCTTTTGCTTCTGTATTGTATAAAAACCCCTGAACAACCACCACAAAAAACCCCTTAAGTGAACAGAAAACCCATCAATCTATAAACCTCCTTGACATCTTGCCTTATGTTTTCAGTATTGCCTCTTCCTTGCATGTCATAGCAAGGTGAATATGAGGACTTGGCTACCTTTACCAGATGCTGTTTTACAGCCTTCCATCAAGGTTTCTGCTTCCTCATTAAATTAACTGTCCTACCCTTTCAAATAGCAAAGCTTTCTGCCTTTTCAGTTTCCAAAAGGGCAAGCACCAGTCAGTGAAACTAGGGGATGGAGAAAATGGAATCTTTCCTACAGAAATGTAGGAGAGAACACGAAGGTGTGGCTGTCTGTAGAGAGATGATCGGAGCATGATGTAAGTCAGCATCATGTCAGGCTCATTGGACATAGAAAGTCCCCAACAAGAGCTTTGTGTCTTGCTCCAGGTCCCTGTGTTGGAAATGATGTAGCTCCACTGAAGCCAGCAATATTTTACAGATTTATACCCTCAGCACATCTTCCTCAACCCTTGTTCTCAGCACAAACCCCACGTTCATCTGTTCAGGAGCCCTGAGCCACGAGAGCTGCACCTTTTGTATCATCTGTAGTCATGCAAGACTAGGGGGTTTTACCTCCTAAAATGAAGGCACAGAGGGGATGCACCATAAATCCATTAGTGGGGTAAACACCAAAGGTGGATTTTATGAACATAAATTAGAGAAAAGCTTTGGCACAAGAATGAATGTGAATTAAGTGGCTGTGACTAAAACTAGAGGAAATCTTCTAGTCACCAAATAATTGAGTTTCTGGAAAAGACTCTCCTGGTAAAAAAGAGGAAAGTGGGGAACAGTGAAGAGCACCAAGAACGTCAATAAAGCACTTAATTAATGGGATATATGAAGATCGGGGAAGGAATAGGATACAGCAGCTGGAAAATCTCTTCCAACCCTCCTTGCTCACAAGAGAAAAAACATTAAAAAAACTCCAAAATGCATTTTCCTCTGATATAAACTAGCACGTAAAACTAGCTGAAGAGGAGAGGGGAATGGTCAGGAAGACAAGCAATCCTCTGTATTTTTAATCTGTTGCTTCTACAGGTCACAGTATTGCTACTGCAGCTGAAATTTTATATAGGTAGAAACCCTGAATGTTTGAGTCAACATGTATGGGAATGACAAGTGTTCAAAAGAGGTAGCATCCACTAGTGCTAACAGAAAAAACTTTCACTATTTCAGATATTTAAAGTGTGAATTTACCTTCACCTCCAACTTCTGTGTCCCATATTTAAATGATCACTGAAATTAGTGTATTCTTTAGCGTGTTCACATTTCTTCTTCTTCTTCAATTTCATGTGAGATAAATGTGCTCTCATTCTTTCTACCCATCTGCACATCTGACTACTGTGCTCCCCATGGCAGCTTGTTCTGGGGATTTTACATGGGATTAAAAAAATGCTGTGGTTTTGTTATTAGATGGCCAGAGCTACTCAAAGCCAGCAGTCACTGCTGAATGGCTCAGGCTTGAAAAGGGAGGAAAAAGGCACATGATTTCTCCTCATGACAATGCAAATTAGAGCTTTATTTTCCTACTGTCAAGAGAAAATCTGTGTTCCAGTTATGCAAACAAAAACGTTGAAGTTTACTAACATGCCTGATGAATTTTATAAAGTGGGAATCAGTCAAAATACTGGGAAAAGCAAAAATCCTACTCCAAATCTAGCCACATATTCCAGTTCAATGACGGTTTAAACTATAATGGCTTCTGTAGTGCTAAATATACCTTATCTCCTAAAGTCCAAGTTTTAAATCTCAAATCTTAAAGTACAAATTCAAAGCAATGCCCCTTGGCATTTTTGAGCCCACAACCTCTCAGATATTAGTGATTTTCAGAGACTTTAAACGCTCCTTGGCTTACTGGGAGCTATGGTTATCAGACCACTGACCTGATTTCATACTGTCGTGATGAAATAACTAACCAGACAATTAAATGCTTACTTTTACAATACTGAAATGTAGAAACCATGACCAGGCTTCTTGGGTGAGTAAGGAAAACAAGGCTTCTTGTATGAGTAAGGTTTCTTGTGTCAGTCAGGAAAATCAGACTGGGTTTATGTGCTCAGGTGGATGGGCATACAAAAGTTAAGTTGGATCCTGCTGGGTGAATAAATTGTTATCCTGCTCATCAAAGGGCACCATTTGAGCTGTATAAGCTGTGACCATTAAAAACAACTAGTTTTAAATGGAGTTCATTGGACTTCACTGGGATTTTAACACAGAGAAGAGATTATTAGTTAAAACCATGCACTAAAAGCTGTGAAAGTATATTTGAGTAACCAGCTTATTTTAAGGATGCATTCAGTTAACACTGAATTTTGATGGCAACACCATGGAAGCAGATGTGGCAACCACAGTGGTGCAAATGACATTTTTGATGAGGCTGGCTGAGGAAATAAAGCTGTACCATACATCAATATCTATGTATTTTGGGGATCTAAGAATTTCACATCAAGCATTTATAAAGACCATGACTATAAAGCTACCTTAGCTAAAGTAAAAATAATTTGAATGCTTAACACCATGTATATGACATATAAAAGAAGGCAGCACCATAGCAAAGACAGATGAGATTTTTTTTTTTTGTTCCTAAGCTCCCAGGAGAAATTTCAACCTTAACCTGTTTCTATAGATGTAAGAAAGGTCCAGCTCCTCTTTGCATCACTCATTTTTAACCTGTTGCTTAGAAAGGCTTGAGGAACCTGTGTGTGGGACTCCTCTGTGGAAGCTTTTATCTTCAGCTTTTCTGAGGACTGTGCAGGCACGAGAATGTGGATTGGCAATGTGCAACTGGCAGTGAGGAGAGGGCATTATCCTGTATTACCACCCAAAGTGCTCAGCACCGGCTGGACAGAACTCAGGCATGTAATTCAAAGTGACTCTGGGACTTGTAAAGAGCAAAAGATCTTACAAATATCTGAGGCTTGGAAGGTGTTGGAAGGCATCTTTATCGATGTACATGAGGTTGTTTGCTTTCTCAATTCTTCTGCAAAAAGAAAATGAAATATCAGAGAAAAATATATCAATATATTGATCTTGAAATTGTGTTTGTCCCATGACTTAATGGACCAATGTGCTGCGATTTGGTTTTGACAGCAGAAGATCTGCATGATTTCACGGAGCAGCCTACCACAAACTAGCAGACCCCACCACCTTCTGATCCTGGTAGTGACCTGAGGATAAATTTTCACCTGAGCAGGTAAAGAAATGGACAGCTAGATAAGAAGATGGAAAAGACAAAGGGAGATTTCAAATGCTCCTATAAAGCTACAAATTCTTCAGTGCTTACCTGAACCAAACTGCAAAACCTTTCACTCTTGCCTATAATGAATCTTTATAATTGTCTCCTTTGCATTTAGATTGCTCATTACTTACATTTCATGTAGTTTGGGAAGGTTGGAAAACACATTTGCTTCTATGACCTCCAAGGCATCGTTCTGTGAGATCTCTCTGAAAAATAATTTAGAAGTCAAGATATTTCAAGCCATGGTGAGTCAGAAAATGGGTAAGTGAAAATTCACAAGGAACTTCTCAGATTACTGATGACTTTTAAAAACAAGATGGATATCAGGTAGGAAAAGAGAAACACTGATGAGTACTGCTGTGGAAGCAAGAACAGTCAGGAACAGAGATCTGAAGCTGGAGTTTGTATCTGCAGCATCAGCCCTGCACGTCCTGCTGTCACCATTCCCTGTGCATTAGAAGTCAGGGTCTATCCATCATGGCCTACTGGACCTCTGACATTACTAATTACTGACAGAAAATTAATGAAACCTTTTAACTCAGTGAAGAAAAGAGGGGGTGAAGGTGACTGAAAACAAAGGCAACTAAAAATGTCCCAGGAAATACGACAAATTCAGCAACAGGATACTTGGCTTGACCCAAGGGGAAGTACAGAGATTAAAATTAAGCTACCAGCAGATGTTCCCTTCCTAACAGCAGCTGGAGACCACAGAAGTGAAGAAGTCTTCCACACCTTGGAGCAAATCCTATTTGATATGGTCTATACACAATTAATGCCCACTTACAGCCAGAGAACTGCAGAATACAAATGGCCAGTTTACAGCTATCACCACACCAGAATGCATCTCCTGCTAGTCCAGAGCACATATTTCTTTGCTTCCCTAATGTGTGTGATGGCAAAGACAGGGCTCAGGCTCTGGTGAAATTTAGAGCTCAGGATTTCTCCCAGTGAATCAAGTGGGCATTACTGCAGTGTCCCAATCACATCCCTTATCCTGGCATCGATCAGGAAGGTCGAGGTAAACACAGCTATGCCAAAAGATTCCCTGCTGCCATATTTTTGGAAATGGTGCCAAAATGTTATTTTCCCAGGCTGAGGTCAGCTGTAGGAAGTAAAATTTGTAATACAGCTGTAATTCAGTGCTAGTGTCATGGTCTATTGCATTTTAATCATAAGGCAGCTGTGCACATCTCTGGAATGAAACCTTGGACAAATAGATTGCAAACTGGATGACACTTGTTCCTGGATATCTTGTTCTTTTGAAATTAGGATGGTTGCAAATAGATTCAAATAGGCCTGAGGTAAAACGAGATTATCATGTCCAGTGCACAGTCAAAAAATAATCACAAGAATTAATTTGAGGAATAGAAATGTTTTCTAGCCTCTTCTAAGTAACAACTGAACCATACCTGACAGATTACCTGCCCATTTAAGACAAACAAAAGCCTTGCTAAAGAAGATATGTTTTTCACCTGACCTTTTCAGTTTTAAAAAAAATGCCTTAGTAGTTTAATATATTTTAGCTTAATAAGAAGTTTTCCCTCCTGTTTTCTCAAGTTTTTTTTAATGGAAGAAATCCAGCTTTGTTCTGCTCCAGGAGCTCTAAACTGACTGGAGGATAAGAAAATAAAAGTACATGAGGAGAGACAATAGGTGTTTGGCAGGGTGTGTTGAGAACTGGGTTTGTTTAGCAGTGCTGAATCATCAGCTCACATGTGAGTGGTAACAAAATGTTTCAACTGAGACAGGGATTCCTTCATGCCGCGTGACATACACAGCCATTGCAAGGAATGCTTCAAAGACTTTTTATTATCTACCTGTTTTCTTTAAAACTAATTATAAGTACAAATATCCAGAAGAATAGAATAGAATAGAATAGAATAGAATAGAATAGAATAGAATAGAATAGAAGCAAACACTCCCTATGAGGTATTTATATGACAGTATAAAATTCACTTGCCTAACTACAGTCTTGAAGATTTAACAACAATGGGACGTGTCTCGCACTTTTAAGGTTTGGTTTGGTTTGGTTTGGTTTGGTTTGGTTTGGTTTTCCTCGTGCTCTTTTTGAGAGGTCAGGTGTATATTTGCCACTCCCCACAATCTAAAAATCAGTTATCTAGAAAAAAGAAAATCTTCAGAAAAAGCAGCATATTTAATGCCAACAAATACATTTAGCCAGAAGAAGACACTTCATGCCACTACGAAGTTCAGGGAAAAAAAATGTTGCAGATTTGTTGGCCTTATACAGGGAAAAAAAGGGTTATTAAGAAACCATAATACAGTTGTGACCTCACCCAGCAGATAGTACTGCTGAGGGTAATAATATTTTATGATCCAATCTGCTATCTAACTTTGGAACAACTTGGATGACACAGCTTTTTTAATGGATTGCTCAAAAATGAATGTTTCTGCATCAGAAGAGTGTTTTGGCTTCCTAAGAGTGTGGTAGGTTATTGGCTTTGTTTTGATTCAAGAAATGGAAGATACAGATGTGATTAAGGTAGGGCACAAGCTGGCCATGGCACTTTGGAAGGCTTGGAGAGTGCATGGTGAAGGAAAGGAATGAAGAGAGGTAGGAAGATGGGAATCTCTAAAATGTTTTTGCAAGATTAGGTTTTTAAAATAGTAATTTTTTTTGGAGATTAAGTTTTAAATAGAATTAAATAACACTCATGTGAGGGGGGCTTTCAGAGATGTGAGAAATGGCTGGCTTTCATCCCAACATTCCCTTTCACAGGTATAGAGGCAAAAGTCTTTTTTTATAAACAAGCAATGAAAATATGGACATATATAAATATGTCCATTTACAGTGACTTTTTTGTCTTCCAGCTGAAGCAAACCACTTCTGCAGCTGTCGAGGTTATGAGCATCTCAAGATCAGTAAAAAGGAACAGAAGGGAAAATTGTCAGTGGCAGAAGGCAGTAACCCTTCTGCTGCTGGGCTTCATCCTCTGTGTTCAGGGGATGGCAGGGGGGATGGAAAAGACCCTCTGTCCCCTGCAAAGAACTGCATCCTCTGCTACGCTCTCTCCAGGAAATCCTGCTGCTGATGACCTTACTCATCATTGTTCTTTGCAGAGGAATCTCAGTTTTGGGCTGCACATAAACCTGACAGGGCTGTCATTCAGGTAAAAAGGATAAATAAAGCAAACCCATTCTGTTTAGGAGATCAGTCACCCACTGTGAACAGGCAGCACTAATCTGGGGTTTGGTTGCATAATTTGTGTGAACTATTTATTCATACCTGGCAAAAAGTGCACACCTGCTCCTGGAAATCCCAACACTATCTTGGATACAGGTATCCATGACATTAAAAGTGCAAACCACTGCTGCTCACATCAAACAACCAAACTCAGCAGACTCAGAGCCTCTGTAGAAGAGAGCAAATAACACCTGAGGCAGCAGCTACAAAGACAAAAAAGGGATTGCTGGCTAGTGTTTGTGCAAGTGATTTGTCTTACAGGATAAATACACACAAACAGATGATTGCTCATAATGCAGATCTGATTATGTGTCATCAAGAGAGAAGATGGGGCTGTTATTATGTTGTTTGTTTGGAATGAATGACACTATTAGTGCTACTGGTAGCTGTGGCAGGAAACCCAGCTGGCAATCCCAGCATCATTTCTGAAACAGGCAAGCCTTGGAATAGATGGTGTGCAAAACAGTCAGGGGCAATTTCTTAAAATAAACCCCAAATATCCAAACCACCCAGTGGTTGCAAAGTGCTTAGGCATCTGCCTGGGCTTAGTTTTCACTGCATGCAGAGTTGTACTGAAATCAACAGAGATCCTGGAAAGCATAAATTGTTTATTCAAATACAGCCCAAAAGATGAAAAAGCATTCAGTAAACACATTTTCAAAGGTGCAAAGGACAACTGTTTTCACTTTTCTGCAAAGAGAATGTAAGACTCTAAGACGTGACATCACATGATTCAGGGATTTCCTCTCATTTGCCACTAAAGCAGCAAACTGGAATCGTTATTACCCATTCCCCAGCAACTGAGTACAGGGTATCATTTCCTTGTGTGACAGTCAGAGCCTGTGCTAGAAGGGAGAGATGGAAAATTGTTTAATCTGCCTGCAAATCTGCCCTTAGGCAAGACCGGGGGTACAACTTCATGACATCTGTGGCACAGCCCAGTGTGATGCAAAGTAAGGATTCCTCTTCAAACCAGCTGCACTCAGAGCACAAGCTATAAAAATCAAGGTACATCAAAATGGCCTTTTAAACAATTCTGTTAGCAAGGGACTCAGAGTTCATGACAGTTTCCTTCTAGTCCACAGAAGGAAAATTCTCTTAGACTTACAGAAAAAACAAGACTGTATTAAACTCACAAACTAATGATCTCAGAGGCAAGTGGTCTCATATTTTAAAATAACAAAAGAATAATAGACCTGAAGTCTATGTCTTTTATGACAAGAATTTCTTTCAGGATGAGAACAGAGCATGCAGGATAGGGTATAGTGTAATTTCTTCTCCTGCTTGGAAATATGTCTGTTTTTAAAAATATGTGTGTTTATGTATGTGTGCCTACATACAGATACAGAAGGCTAACATAGATCAGTAAGTGGTAACTCGTGTCAAAAGAAGAGCAGAGCACACACAAGGCAGAGAGCACCTTAGACCAGCATTAGCTCCTTACACAATGCCCAGGGATGTGTGATTTCCAGCACAAAGACCTTGTAATTCCAGCAGCAGGAATGACAGAGAGAAACTGCTGCCCACCTGGTGAGCTGGGCTGTATGATGGCCACAGTAAATGTGGGATTTATGGATTTCTGCATTTCCTCTCCCCGTGGTGGACTGGCAGAGGGGACTGCCCTGTCTGTCAAGGCTTCTCTGGTCCTTGCTCGGTGTGTGCACCTTGCCCACAGATGTGGCACATGTTGTGAAGAAGGGATTTCCCCCCTCTTCAGGCACAGGGTCCTACTCTGTGGTCCTGGTGGTGACTCCATCCCTGTAAACTCCTGCAGCTTTCCTTAAATTCCCCTCCAGAGCAGATACATACACAGGCTATACACTTGATCTGTTTACCTTGTATTTCCTGTGATACATTAGAATTGGGTGTTTTGGCCCATTATCCTTAGCCTTTTATGCAGTTTTTCTGTGGCATAGGTATCCTGTGGATTCCTATGAATGCTTTTCTTCCACTGCAATCAGCAGTGATACTGGAGGTTTAAGCTACTGATTCCCAGAGCAGGTGGCCTCACTGTGCTCTCTGCACTGCTACAAATCAACAGCATTGTGTTCATTTAAAGGAAAAGAGAAGGGAAAAAAAGGCCAACAATGCTTATTTCCCCCCCTTTCTTTAAATATAAATACTCTTCAGAGCAATTTTCCAGGCCAGTTTTACTCAGTGGTTTGACTGATGCCACAATTTATGTCAAGTTTCAGAAGTAAATGGCAGCAATGTGGTGCTGCCCAGGCAATCCTGCCCAGCATTCACTGGGTGAGCCCCCACAGGACCAGCTGGAGACGTGTCTGAACTGAAAAATTCAACACCTGGCTACATCTGTCTCCTCTGTCTCTCTGTCATGGATGGAGTGGCTCTTTTTTCTTCAGCCTGATCAGAAACAAGCTGGTCTGAAATCTACTTTTGAAAACTTCCCTCTAAAGTGACAGCAAAATGCTACTACATTGATTTAAACAGGTTACAAAAGAAAAGCCATTTTTCTTAAAAATATTAGAGACTTTTGACCTTTTAAAAATAGATAGTTGACACTTTCTCCTGTCACTTTTCCTTGTGAACATGAAAAACTTGTCTCCCTACCATGATTTATTGAACACCAGGGAGTTACAGGGTAATATCTCTTAGCAGATATTGATGTTTCAGAAATGAAATCAAGGACTGACTCTTCTCATCATCTCTTTACTTTGCTGAAGATACACATACATGTTGTACTGGCCTTACTATACAACTGGAATAACCATTTAACCAACTGAACACTAATAGAGACTCCACACTTAGAGCAAGATACATCAGTCCTTGAGGGAGATTATCAGGAGGTGCCAATGCTGTGCCTTCCTGTCTTCTCCAAAGGGCATGAAACCATGTTCTCAAATAAATCCCTGCAGGCATGGGGGGGAAAAATGCAAATTTCTGCACAGCAGACAGAAGCAAAGGGGATTTTATTTCTGTGAGTACTTCAGCACCATGCCAGCAATCCAGATGAAAGTCTGTGGAGAGTTTGGTTGCATCAAATTAATTGTCCATGTAACGGTTTTAAATTGGTCGCTCTAATCTGAAAAAGCACACGATTAGTCTGCAGAATTGGGACTGATAACAACCAGTTCCAACAGATGAAGCTAGATCATTATAAGAATTGATTTTATAATCAGTACAGTTTGGGGGGATAGATATCTCCTCATACTCCAGCACTAAGGGAGTGTATTTTCATTTTCATTTATTGCCAGCAAAGCTGAAATGCATGAAACTTTGTAGGGGCACACAAGAAAAAGGGCCTTTGGAGGAAACGGCAGCTTTCCACAGAAATCTGGCTCCACACAGGCAGCCCAGAGAGATAGGGCTTGGAACTCAGTGCCCTCCAGCCCCTGGGACAGACATATCTGCAGCCCTCCGCTTCAGGTTTCACTAAATTTTATCTTTGATTATGAATGCTTGCAGGGAACACAGAAAAATGTGTGTAAAATAGAAACACCCCCTCTCAATGGCACTTTTCCCCCTCAGGCATGATGGGCTCCAGAGGATGTTGAGACCATTCTGGTAGACAAAGATGGAGGAAGGGACCTCCTGTTTCAGAGATGCTGATATTCCTAAGTTGTAACTCCTTCCATGGAAACGGGCAAGCAGCATTTATTGCCACTTATCTTTTATTGCTCCTCTCTTGGCTTTAGTAGCCAGCTAATGATGAATAGTGTAGTAAGATGACCTGGGCAGATGAAGAAATTACATTTGAGATAATCATTCAGGAGAGCAGCTGAACGAGGAAGTGGGGCAAATAATTTCTGGGAAAAATCAATAGGCAGACTGTCTTGGACTGGGAGAACATGTGGCTTCCAGAACCCGAAGTCTAGTGACAACCTTTCCAAACAGATCATCCTGAAGCAGATGCTCCCAGATACTTCAACAGACAGTTCTGAAATGCTTTAAGGAAACACATATTCACAAGAAGCCTCAGGAGGACAGTTCATTACTAATTCCAATATACTACAGAAACAGGAAAATCCAGAATAACAAGTGCCTCAGATAGGTACAATTAAACATTTTAGAGAGGAAAATGCTAAAGAGAGAAAATGCTAAAAAAATCCCTCTTACTCCTCAATCTTGACATTAAAGATCTTCTCAGAACACTGAGTATTCTTTACCACAGCAAATCATATAGTACATACACCCACTCCCGTGCAAATAAATCTCTATGACTTGACCCATCATGAGAAAAATATTAGCACTGCCTAATGTTAAACCCAATTATGGACATAGACATCATCCAACAGCTGTCAGCACCATGCACTACATCTTTCAAATGTTCTCCTGAAAAGATTCAGGTTTCTCTTACTCAGTTTCTCTTACTCCCTTCAAAATACTCTTTTTCAGCACAGAGATTTCATTGTCTCCTCTTTTGTATTTGCATTCATTCTTCCCTGCCATAAAAGCTACTTGCTATTCTTATGCTTTGTGTCTAACTGAAGCCTTGACCCTACAAACTCTTATCCTTGAGCTTTGGCACCAGGCTCAGCTAAGATGGTACTGCATAAATGTTTGTATGATTAGATATAGCCTAACCAGAGAAAAGGATATTCTTTTATGCTTTCAAAGTGAAGTCCAAACTTCTACCTTGCAACAGACTGCCAGAGAAAACAAAAGCACCATCAAGAAGCTAATAAATCAAAAGCTTTACAAAACAAGTGTGCAACGAGACTTATTTATATAATTATGATCCCATCATGAGCAGAAAAAAAACATTAACCCCAAATCTGGAGGTTCTATATTGGAGGATGCAGAGATGACATGCAAACATGGGAATTACACACAATCCCTAACCCTTTTGGCAAGTGGCAGCAAAGAGGAGCTGAATCAAAATACCTGGAGTGTTATTTTACAAATAACTGAACAGCTGTCCACTATGAAACCTTGGAAAATCATATGCTGCCACCAGAGTTATAGCCCATCAGGAAACACTGCAAGGCTGCACACAGATAAGAAAGTCTTAACAGGGGGAAGGGAAGATGTCATAAAACTTCGGCCAAAATTCAATATAACAATATGTTTCTGTGTTTGTGCCTGCATACACACAATATTCCAATAAAAGCAATAAAAATAATAAACCCATGGCCACAGGATGGTTCTTACTCACTGCAAGCAGGCAGCAGCTGCCTCTTTGCACATCTCATCCCATTTACAGGGAGGCTGCTCTGCTGTGAAGGGTTGCTGTCACCACTGCTCTGTAACCTGGGCTGGAGAAGCAGCAGACAAACAAAGGCTTTCTGCTCCTGGGGGGCTCTCACAAGGAAATCCTCAGGCTGGACCCAGCCCTTTGATGGGGAACCCTTAGGAAGAACCATTCCATAGGAATGAAGCAAAACCCTTGAGAAGCCAGAGGCAAGTCTCAGCCACTCGGGAACAACCTGTTTCTCCTATGTGAGAGTACTTTGATCTTCCTGGAAACCCTTCTCCTTCCCCCTACCCTGGGTCATAAATAACTGGGGCATAGAAGGATGTCTGAGCTAGAGATGATGCAAAAGGCCTTATTGGAATTGGCTTTTCCTTCTTCATCAGGAGAAAAGAGGAATCTTCCTCCCTAGTCAGAGCACTAAAGAAGGCTGAAAAAGAAATGTGGTTTGAACAAAAAAAAATCATGTTTTCCTTAGAAGTTGCTGTGTCTATTCCTTTGCTGAACAATACTGCATCTACTTATGAAATTTTTTCTGTCTGACTTCCTGTATTGATGTAAATAAAATGGAACTTACAGTGTTTTCACAGCACGCAAGCCTGGCAAAACCCTTTTGTATTTCCAGTAAAACCCTTTGAGAAAATACTACTGATAAGGGGGGAAAAACAATTCCTGAAGAAATCCCAAACCACAAAAATTACCATTTGGAAAAGTCATGCTGATGGAACACACTTAGAAATAAATAAAGAAAATGAAATCCATCATTGCTGAATAATATAATTGGTTTAGTTGAGACTGACGAAGATTTCAGACTATGCAGAAGAAGGAAGGGAAATCCATTGGTTTTAGTAGTGGATCTGTACTTACATTAACATTCTCCATTTTAGAGGAGTGCATATCTTCCTGCAATTTTGAATAAGTGTTTTCTCTAGAAAGCACACAGCTCAATACACAGGACACAGAAGTACACAAACTTAAAGGCAATCCTGTGAGAGCAAATTAGCTCAGATTTAAAGGAATGGTTTTTGCATGTTAAATACTGAATTAAAATGAAAAGAAAAATGCTATACTGTTTCTTTTTCCATCAGACAGAAAAAAATGCATGTATTTTTGAATTGTTTTAATAGCAAAATGAAGAAACAAATATAACATAATATTTGTCTTGAAATTACTCAAATTTGGACCAGATCCCTGGACAGAAGTGCATTTTTCTTACATGCAGAAAGATACAGCAAACAGAAAGCAACCAGCAGCACCAGCACACACCATGTTCTTCTACTCAAAGGTAATATAATACAAAAAGGGCTGCATTTATACTCTTTCCATCAGTTTCAGGCTGGCTCTGCAGTGTGGCTCTGGCTAAGAGATCCCCAAGTGAATCCCTTGTGCCCCACGTGAATGCCTTTGGTGATGACAGATTATTCAGCAGTTTAAGTATGTGGGGTTTTAATTTTTGTCTTTGCCCTGGGGGCTGAATTACTGAAATCATGTAATTGGTACTTCAAAATGGCAGGGTCAGGACAGTGGCACTTATTTAACTTCAGGACCACTGAAAGCCCCATATCAGATGTTTCGGATTTAGTTGGTCCTAATGAATTCAAACATACTTGTATATTTTGATTTGTTTTTGGTGTGTTTTTTTATGTGTGTGTTTGTTGTTCTTGTTGTTTTCTTTCAACTGGCACACACTTCTAATCAATTTTATAACTTATTTTCAGTTGAACGAATGAACCTCTGCAAACATGCAAGTCCCAAGAAGCCACACAGATAATGTTTTTCTATGAGACCTGTTAAAAGAGATTAATGCTACAAAATGACTCCATTTCTGCTCACTCTTTTCTTTATGTGCTGCTAAAGTCAATTTAAGGACATTCATCCACTGAAGACTGAGAGAGGCAGAGAGACTCCCCCGGAGTTAGGGTTATGACCTGAGCTCAGGACACAACTCTCTCCCATCTAGACCTGTGACTCTCCTAGATACATTTTGCCTCATCACTCAATGAGTCCAGAAGGATAGCACCAGGATGCTTGCTCTTATATCCTCCTCCTTAAAGATGTGCAGATGGAGACCTGTTGGGAGAGCTCAGATTTGTCAGTGATATGATTGCTTAGGAAAATGCTGAAAGAGAAGAAGGAAGGCCCCCATTAAACAGGGAGAATGCACTTGATTTGCTTTTAGGTCACATTTAGTTAAAAGTGAGGTAAAAAGACTTTATTGATGTGGCTGGCAAAACCTTCCATTTATCCCCAGATGAGGCACAGCACAGCCAAAGCAATCAAACCTTCCCACAGTGCCCCATAAAGGAGTGTGGACACCCACTGAGACCCTGGCTCTGCTGCAGAGCCATTTCAAAGTGTGGCCAAAAGAGGCTGCTGCTGCTGACAACCAGCTGTGGCAGCCTCGGCTTGCAATGAATCACCATCTCCTGAGGCCACAGGCTGAGATCACCCTCTCATGGTATGCCAGCCATCAGCCTACCCATGTGAAAATAAAACATCCATCACACACATGCAGACTGGATATGAACAAATGACCCAGAAATCTGGGGGGTTCCAAGTCCTATTACCCTCTGCCTGAGTCATTCTCCTGTCACACCGAAACTTGTTGTGACATATTTTGTGTGGGCTGCCAGGTGGGGGTGGAGAACAACCCAAAGCCTACTTTGTCATTTAGTCCTAAAATTATGTATTACTCATTCAACAGACAAGTAAAGGAAAAAAAAAACTACTACGAAAATGGAGAATGTGGTAGCAAGGGAAAAACTTCCTTGTTGAATATTAGGTCTTCATTTGAATTCCAGCATATATCTGAATGAATTACATTTTTTAATTTGTTTAACTATGCTAATAGTCACCATGCACTAGTGGTTTTAGCAGTATTTTCTCTTTATATGTATGACTCAAGAATTGCCATAGCAACTCTCTTCCTAATTAGCCTTCAGTTACTAACAATCAATACAATTAGACAAGGTCAGCACTGGAGTAAGAGCTGGAGTAAGCTCTACAGATTTAAAAAAAGGCTATTGAGAGTAAATAATGGCAAGAAGAGGAAGAGAGGGCTCCTGGATAGTCTTCCCCAAAGAATGGCTGTCTATCCCAAAGAATGGTCATTGCTCTGCCATTACTCACTCTCCTGTGAACCAAAGGAGTCGTGGCAAATGAGAGCTTTGCCACTTGAGTGCACAGAGCTTTCAGCCTGCCAACAGGTTCACAAAATACAAGGAATAGAAGCATCCTTGTATGTGCAGATAAAGAGATACCTTACTGTCACATTGCTGGGACTGATGTTGACTGCACACCACCAAAATCAAAAATAAATAAGTCTTACATTTTTATCAATATAAAATCAATCTCCCTGGGTGGGAAAGTTCCCTGAAACCTGGGGACTGTCCAGTTCACAGGAAGGTGCTGCCTGGGAGTTAAGCCTGTGCAGTACTTAGCTGAGATCCCATCAGGAAGCCCTCCCTCTGGAGACCTGAGTGATTGCCCACCTCTGACACAATTCCCCCCTCATTTTTACAGCCTGTTTTGGTGGTTAATATGTTATCTGTTACCCTGAAAGCACAGTGCCTGGCAGCACAGTAGGATGGAAATATAATGTGCTATTCAAAGCTACTCTGGGTCCTGGGAATACAAAACAGGATCCTTGCTACTGACAGATGAAGGCTGGTGAAAAGCCACTTTACTTGTTAGCGTGTTTCAGCCTGCTACCAAGAAACACAGGCAAAACCGAGCTTATTTTTAAATAAACAGTTTGTGTTGTCAATTACGCCTGGGCCCATCGCTGTCGCAGATGAGCTGTAATCCATTTATTTTCCTCTGTAGAAATTCATTACCTCTTGGCTCTGTCCTCTGCTCCTCCCTGGAGGTTACTCCTCTGCTGCAAATGTGCCTCCAGCCTCAGCTCATAGCACTGGTTCCCCAAAGAGAGGGTCAGGATCAGGGAGTGGAGGAGCCAGGACATGGCACAAAGTGCAAATGTAATGACAAAACAGTCTGGATAGTGCCGCGTGAGGGCATTTCAGGTCATGAGTTTTGAGGCAATGTGTCTTGACCTTCCTCTGTAGAGGATGTCCCAAAGAAGGATGAAAGGGTTTTAAACTCAAAAAAGGCAGCTTTTATTAGAATATCAACTAGGAGAATTAACTTTAAAGCAGAAAAACCTTATAGGATATTGAAGAGAAATCAGAAGATTTTATCTCCTCCATACCCTGACATCCAGTGCCTTTGGAGGTTTGGAGTTCATAGAATCATAGAATGGCATAGGTTGGATGGGACTTTTCAAAGTCATCCAATCCACCTTCCCTGAGGGACATCTACTAGACCAGGCTGCTCAGAGCCCAGTCCAACCTGAGCATGAATGTTCCCAGGGATGGCTCATCTACCATCACCTCTCTAGGCAACACAGTCCCGTGGTTCAGCACCTGAACAGTAAAAAGATTCTTCCTTACATGAAATATAAATTGACCCTCTTTTAGTTTAAAACCACTACTCTTCGTCCTGTTGCAACAGGCCCTGCTGAAGAGTTTGTTCATCTTTTGTGCAGTCCATCTCTAAACACTGAATGGCCAAGTTCCTCAATGGCTTTTTCCTAGTGGCAGTAAGCTCTGATCAGGCCTCCTGTAAGTCCTGTCCCTCACCCCTGGGGCTGGTCCCTGCTCTCCAGGGCAGTGACACATATCCATCTCTGGCCTCTAACTCTCCTACCACTTGCAGCCCCTCAAAGCTGCAAGTTTCCTTTATCCCACAAAGGAAATACCCAACACCCCTTTCTCCAGGGAGCTCTGCTGCTGCCAGCTCTCCTAAAGAGCCTCATCTAATTGGAAACAGAAATACTAAATAAGCACGTTCTTTTCACTGTATCGTGCTCACCCCTTCTCACAGCACAGATGGGAAAAGCATAAATCTTAAAAATCCAGCACAAGAAGACTTAAACATGTAGGGAATAATGATGAAAAACAGCTCACCATGAAAACCTCATTCCAAATAAAAGATAAGATTGACAAAGGGATTAGACATGTCTAATGAGCACCTTCACTTCATAATTACACTAGAAAGGATAAACATTTCCAGATAAAGATGTAAATCTTTGTGCTCTTGAGCAGATAAGCAAGACAGAAGTAAACAGTGCTTCCAAATAAATAAAAAAAAACAAACCAACCCTGGTTTAATTCTGTCCCCACATGAAATTCTGCATTATTCCTGCTTTTAGTGAAGAAACTTCTAAGCACAAGCCAACATGGAGAGACCATTCCTGGCATTTGTGCTGAGAAGCAATCTATTTATTATGTGCATTTCTTCTCCTCAGAGGAGAAAGCACCCTATGAGGTGGACAAAATATATTCTCAGTGTGGATGAACTATCCTACAGTTCTTCCAGAAATGCTCCCTTGAATGTCCTCCTTCAGCAGGTGGCATCAGCAGCTCTCAGAGGTGAGATTCTGAACTGGGAAAGTCAAAAGCCTGTCCCTGTTCCCAGCTCCCAGTCTTCTGCTGACTACACTGGAAACCTTATAGACACTAAGAGTTCTCCAGCTTTCTGGATTTCTCTCACAGTCATTTGTAATTTCCATCTGTGGTATTGGCTCACCAAGCATTCAAGATATTTTCTGGCTTACTATCTCTTGACCATTCTAAATCCTAGCAATTTAAATCTTTCCCAGACTACTCTCTGTGTATACGCCCGTACACATGCATGTATTTAAGTATATAAAATATATATATTCTGCCATGTGGTGAGTAGTTTAGTCACAAAAGGTGCACCACTCTTACTGATTTTTAAAGAATCACACACATATATGGAAGTCTTCATTGAAATCAGGTCCCTGCTCTAGAAATCAAAACAAAGATTCACAGTGTTTTGCGAGCAAATTGTTCTTGGCTTGGTCACAAAACAAACAATGGGCAAAATGAAACTCTGGTTTTACACCTGGGATGAATTGGGGCCAGCAGAGCCTTTGACAGAAAAATCAAAATGCAGCTCACTAATAATGATAAAATGCTCAGTTGCCTCTCCACTGAGCAAAGCAGCCATCAAACTAATGATTAAATCCACATCAATCATTTGGCATAATAAAAATAAAGGCTGCGCAATAGAATGTTGTCAGAGAATCAACATCTCCTGCTTCAAAAATAAATGTCTTGACTTCATCTCAACATTTGTTTTCCATAAATGCTGAGGGTTATATCAGCATTTGTAAAGCAATGGGAAACACTCCTTCATTGCAACATGTCAATTCCACTAACATTATTCCTAAAATAAACAGAAAAGCTGGATAAAATTAACATGGGAAGGTGTCCCTGAAATCCTCCTGAAATTGAATTGCTATTTCCAATCTGGTGCCAGACTTCTTCTTTCTACAAACAATATTTAGTAGTGGCAACAATAAATATTGAGGCAAATCCCATTTAGGGAAAATTGGGCACAATTTCAAGGAGGTCACACCTTTTGCACTCACTCACTGGTACAGTTACAATGCACTCAACAAGATTAATAGAAAAAATCCTATAAAAACCATTTCTTAGAGTTATAAGAAGACTTATTTTTTTCTTTTTTTTTAGCTTTATTTTTTATTTATAGTTCTCTCTGTTTTCATGCCAATACATTTTAATTCTGAATTCTGTAGAGAAATTTGGGAGTTAATAAGCAACTAACAAAACTAACTAACTAACTAACTAACTAACAAAAGGGAACATTTTTTTACAAATTATTTAGGGATATTAGAATGTACATTCTGATTTTATCAAGACAAAGACAATTACTTAATCCAGGACAACATTCTGATACATCACATGAGAAAAACCATATTTTGCCATGTATGAGCAATGAATTGTATTTGAAAATGCAAAATGTAAATAGAAGCAGCAATTCTGAGTTCCTAGTTTTGTGGTACATGCACATAAATTTAATAAATGTACCACTCAGCCACCTTAAGAATTTTTTATGTCAATTATTAAATATGTATTTTTATATTTACAAAGTCACTTAGGTGGTCATTTATTCTACCTTGAAAGCACATGAATCTCATAATAAAATACAACTTGAAGCTTCCTTTATTTCAAAATAGAATGAATCTTCTGGAGGAAAGAGAGGAAAACTGAAGAAGTGGCAGATTTTGGGGGAAAAATTTTTGATTTTTGCCGGCATCCATCCTTCCCTCTTGGAACAAAAACCTCACCCAAAAGGACCTGAGATGAATGTCAAAAAGCTGGCCAGAAAGCAGACATAGCAGCCTCCTCAGCATGCAGTGAACATACCCAAGGGAAAAAAGAGGAAAGATTATGGGATTAATTCTGCACCACAGGACGGCCATCAATTCTGAGGCTCCTCACTAGGTTTGCCAGTTACAATAATCAGCTCCATGCCTCTAATGCAAGGACCTGGAGTGGGGCTGCCTTGCAGAAACTAATGGCCCAGAGGAAGGAAATGTCTCCATGAGATGCTGAACCCCCAGCCCACCTGGCACAGCTTCTTGCTCTGGTGCTGGCAGGGGAAGCCCAGCAAACTGTGTAAGAGCAGGGCAAGCCAACTGAGAAGTAATCTCACTAGTTGGGAAAAAAAATCTTGATAATTCACACTTTTAATTGCACAGGTGATTTTTTTGGTGAGGTTTCTTTTTGTGTTTGTGTTTGTTTATTTTATTTTTTTTTTTTTTGACCACTGGACTGAGACTTTCTTTAAGAACTGTGCATTTCACCCTCAAATCTCATTTTGAATGAACGAGGCCACTTGAGAGCCTACATTTATGCATGCAAAAAGGCTATCTCAATTTAGCATGCACTTAGTTTTATCTTTTTTGTTTGCATGGAGGAAGGCAGAAGCACACTTGATCAAAGTTTCCTCCTAAAAAAAGAGTGGGAGCTCACACAAGCATTTGCCTACTTTTCATGTTTTATGAATTCAGGTAATCTGAACAGTATGTCACTGGGGAGAGGCATTAAAGCATTTAGCATACATTCAGACAAGTTGGCTCCCTTTTTTTTCTCTCTCTCTGTCTAGACAGCTGTAAAACAGGGACCTGAAATGATGTGCAAGATGATTCTCCCATTAAATACTTCAGTCTTTAATGCTGGCTTCACACCAATGCAGTTAACAAATAAAGATTCTGCTAACAGTTCATTATCACAAAGCTCATTCTTGCTCAACAACAGCAGTAATGACAAAATGTATTTTCTTTCTAAATTTATTTTATCAAAGAAAGCAAGCATCAAGATACTGAACCACATAGAAAGAATTATGGAATACTTCTTTCTTGTGCTCTGATGTGTTTCAATTAAAATATGCAAATATTAGCGGGTTTTTCTGGAACTTTTTGAATAGAAAATTTAGAAAATGTTGATATGGACACTATTAATTGATTTTACATTTCCTAGCTTCTTCTAAGGGTTTTTACTTTATTTGTAGTTTTGTTCCACCCAAGCGTTAGCAGAAGACTGAGATCAGATTATCTTTCCCTGAAATGTAGCAAAACTGTAATTAAACCCCTGCTCTTTGACATCGGCAGTAACTGACGTGGATAATAAATTTCTTCTTCAGTTCTTGTAATTGTGCAAGGGATGACAACAGTAACTGCGAGTGGAACATCTCGTCCACAGATAGTCTTTGGCAGGGAAAAGCAGAATACCAAGTGATGATACAGCAAAAAGTTTATAGACAATAATAAAGCCACCCAGTCTTCATTCATTGCTTATTATGTTTAGAACACAAGGCATAACTTCTATTGGCATGAAATAATCTGAATTTAGGACACCAGACCTCCTGTATTTTCACACCAAACACAAAGGTTTGCTGTGCAGGGGGTGACATTTCCAAAGGCTGCAGGAGGGCAGTCTGAAGCCATGGCACTGCCTGGAGCAGGAGCAGCACCCCAGCAGCTCACAGCTGCACCGACAGACAGCGGCACAAGGCACTGCTCTGCCACCACGGGACACAGGAGCCCTGGGAGCAGCTCCTGCTGCTGTTTGCCTTTCACATCCCATTTGTGGGAACCCATCTCAAAGGGCAGAGGTGGCAAAAGAAGACTGAGACACCCTGGCTGCTGTCGGGCTGTGAAATGCACGTCTGGCATTTCTTTCTTTAGCTTTCTTACGTAATCTTGCTGCAGAATTGGAGGCCTGAAGTGTCCCCAATGCCTCCACTGAGGAAAAGCCCTGTTCCAACTCACTGGTCATCATCAAACACTGACATCTAGGACTTGCAAGTCCAGCTGCAGGAGCCAGGAAGCCTCCTGTGATTGCTCCCTGCCTGGCCACCATCCCTCTGACTTGTCCAGAGATGCAGGGACAGCCCCACATCACAGTAATGGGCCCATTCAAACATTTATTCTTTGGGATAGCCGCCTGAATTTTGAATTTCTTTGCCTGTGTTGGTAACTTACCTTAATGTTTTTGAACAGTAGTCCTCTGTTCCCTGAGAGAAAATGCATAGACTAATTTAAATGCATTAAGTAGCATACTTATTTTCACGGCCTGCCCTTAAGATGCAGAAAGTTACACAGAAGTTCCTATAATGTAAATTAGAATTTAATATCCATAGAGCTGCACCTTGAGAGTATACCCTGGAGTATTTCCTACCAAAGGATGACTTTTACCTTATTCAGTATGTATTTTGGTATACAGAATGGTCTGTGTAACACTTTCACCTTAGGGGTGTAAATAAATACTTTTATCAACATGCACTATTTAACTTACACATATCACAGCAGATCCTAAAAATCCGTATTTTTCCGCTTGTAAAAAAATATATAGCAGATTTATCCAAATGATGCAACAAAAGGTAGAAAGCAACTCCTGCCTAGATAAAATTTCTAAATGCCTTGGCTACACTGAATCATAACCATTTTCTCAAAATAGCTTTAATGGACTTATTTAAGCCCAGTCTTTTGCATATCAAATGAGGCAGCACACAATACACTGCGCAAGAAAAACTGGAGAAGCTGTGAAATGCTGAACAGCTTTCTTGGTAGCAGAAGACACAGACTGCTCATCCTTAGGTGATCCTGTGTTTCCTGCCTCCCCCCCTTCCCTCCCATGTCTTTGGGCTCTATGCTGACAAATGTCTCAGAGTTACATTAAGCAGGAGCTTAATGAAGCTGATTTCAGGAGCACATGGGATGGGTTAGCCACTTGCCAGCCCAGGCAGCTGGATGGCTACTGCTGAAGAAGGTCTGGAGATGCTGAATGCATCAATTTCCCAGGTTGTTATAACTTGCTGAAGAAAGTGGAGTTGTTCCATTCTGACAAATTTTCTAGGTGAGATTTTTACAATCAAGCCAAGCACTCTGGTCCTTCCCCTGCCACAGAAAGAGAGACACCCCTTGATTCAAAGTTCTGTGTTCTGGTCTCCATTGTCCTCAAGTAATTTCTCTGAGTTTAGATAAAACATAAAAGATAACTCAGTATGATCTAATTGAGTCACAGGAAAGTGTGACTGGCCTTTTAGCTTCTAGGGGCAAACAGGAGAGATTTTAGCATCATCCGTTAGGGTGGTGGTTTATGTTATAAGCTGGTGCTTGTGTATCTAGGTCACAGAGCAGCAGCATTTGTCCTTAGGAACTATCACTGGATCCATGGTCTCAACAAAGAGAAAACCAGAAAATCTTGAATGCACTATGTAATTGAGTGAATACATGATTCAGGGATATTTTTCTTTACAAATTCATGAGGAAGCAGTAGATAGCTGCTGTCTTCCATGGACAGAAAACTGGTTTCCAGGAGTGTCATCTCTGGTGGATTCTCTCAACCCTAAAAACTTTAGGTTTCCATGATCTCCAGAGCTCATTAAGGGTTTGGTTTATCAAGCTCTGTTATCCATACCATAGTTCATGCTCTTAAAATGTGTCTATGCCAACATCTGCTGAAGAAATGCATCTCTCCAATTACTCCAAAATAAAAACAGGGCCAGTAATGGTGATTTTTTTTCCCTCTGTGACAGTTCACAGCTAAGTTTCCTTAGGCTGCACGCAGGTTGGGTCTGAGAGCAAATGGTGAACCAAAGCATTATGTTTCAAACCCTTCAAAAAGAACAAATAACTGATGATGAATTTTCAAGGGGATTGTGCCTCAGGGTACAGGCATGAAGCCTCTTTTACTTGCACAGGGTAATGCAATCAGACCAAACTTCCTCTAAATATGATGCCCAAATCAGGCCTTGTTAGATCAACATTCACAAATCTACTTTGCCAACTTGTAGTAACAGCAGGAAACTCAGCAACAGAAAAGAGATTTAGTGTTGCTTCTGACTCTACTCCAAATTAAGCTCTGTCTGTTGAGAATGACATAGCTGCTGCAGAGCATGTCAGATTGATTTTGCCAGGTATGTGCCTGCATGGGACTGCTTTTTAATTTAGTAACTGGACGATTAATTAGTTCTGGGAGGCGTAAACAGGTTGGTTAAGCAGAAGACCAGAAGAACTGCCACGTTCTAGTTGGCTAAGACCTAGGAGTAGACTAAACACGTAGCAAAAATAACCAATCTGCTTTCCTGAACGCCTATTTGCTAAATTAACATGAAGCCAGAGTTGTGCCGAAGTCAGAGAGCTGCTGGCAAGGCTGTTCCTCAGACCTGTGGGATTCTTAGAGAGTTCTCTGTAGGAAAATTCAAATTGCATGTTTAGTAAGAGAAGTCTCTGATAATTAGAGCCTGTCAGTTTATTTTGTAACTTTAAACATTTTATTTAAGAAGAAAAGATCCTTCTTCTAGAACATACTTCACGAAAGTTGCTGCACCATATGGCAGTCTGCAGAGTGGTCATTTCATGGTTTTTTTCAGTAACTGAAGGAATTTAGATGGGTGAGAAGATAATGACAAACTAGAAAATTATTCCAATGGGCTCTCACTCTTTCAAAAAAAAAATGGCAAAAAGTATTCCAACGACAATATTGCCAAATTAAAAAAAAAAAAAATCAGATGAAACTCGGAAGATTTTGTCTTGGTAACTAAAACTGGAGCTTCACCAGGGAGATCAGATCAAGAACTCCAAGTCACACAAGTTTTTCCATTATGAATCACAGTGTCCATTTTGGAAAGCCCTTGGACAATCCAAATAAAAAAGAAAAGAAACCTTGCCTGGGTACTTGGACTGGAGTCTGACTGAAAGTATTTGGTATTTTCTGGCCAAATACATCTATTTAAAGACCTCAGCAATCTGAGTGTTTAGGAAGATACTAAAATGTGTAGAGAAAGCAAGAAAATATCAAGGAATTATTTTTTCTTTGAAAAGCAGAAATTTTTGGTCACTGTATTCAAAAGCCTTCATTCACTGGGAAGGGAAATATATCAGAGTAAGGATTCTTATGGAGGAATCATCTCTGATTTAACCTAGCATCATAGAATCATTAAGGTTGGAAAAGACAGATATTTCACAGGATATCTTGAGTTGGAAGGGTCCCTCAAGGATCACTGAGACCTCCAAAATCATTGAGTCTAACCTTTGACCAAACACCACCACATCAAGTAAACCTGTGACATCCAGTCATTTCTTGAACACCTTCAGGGTGTTCTCCACTACTTCCATGGGCAGCCTGTTTCAATGCCTTAAAACTCTTTCTGGAAATTTTGAAATTCTCCCTGGTCCAACCTTTACCTCCCCTGGCTCAGTTTGAGGCCATTTCCTCTTGTCCTGTTTGCTTGAGGGAAAAGGCTGACCCCCTACCTGGCTACAGCCTCCTTTCTGGAGATGTTCTGAGGATAACCAGTCTTTCTGTTAAAGGCTGAGGCAAAGAAAGCATTAAGTACCTCAGTGTTCTCCTCATCCTTGGTGCCAATGTTTCCCCCTGGGTCCATGAAAGAAATGAGATTTTCCTTGGCCCTTCTTTTGCTGTTAATATGTTTATAAAACCCCCTTTATTACCTTTCACAGCAGTGGCCAGATTGAGTTCTAACTGAGCTTTTGCATTTCTAATTTTCTCTCTACACGACCTAATGACATCCTTGTATTCTTCCTGAGTTGCCTGATCTTTCCAAAGGTCATAAACTCTATTTTTTCTCTGGGTTCCTGCAAAAGCTCCATGTTCAGCCAGGTTGGTCTTCTCCTCTGACAGCTCCTCTTTCAGCACATAAGGACACTACTTCTGTGCCTTTAAGATCTCCTTCTTGAAGCATGTCCTGCCTTTCTGAACCTCTTTGTTATGAAGGACTCTTTCCCAAAGGACTCTCTGAATGAGTGTCCTAAACTTGCCAAAGTCTGCTATGCCCAAGGCAGTCTCTGACCATCACATTTCCAACTTGCAATCAACTGCCTCATCCCCTATGGATGCTTCCAAAGACCACCATTTCCCTCCAAATTCCGGGCTTTAACACCTACCCTGTTCTCAGAAACACACTTAGGAATGATGTATTAGGGATGAAAATCACGAGTACAGCTATGCTGGACTGCAGAAGATACTGTTTTTCTTCAGTAACACATTCAGGGAATATTGTCACTCTTCATTTTTAGCCTACTCAGTTCTAGGGGAGCACACACATATACTACACTGAAGTGCCTTATTTGCATACATCAGGCCATCCACATTTTACCATATGGAGGCATCACATTATTAATAGCTGTTTTCCTTAAATAGGCTACAGTTTGCTTAATCTTTCTTTCTGTGCGTGATCTTGCAAGAGTAAAAAGGCTTTCATACAAAGGCTGTGTTTTTATATGCAAATCTATTATTTGATTACCCACTTTTTTTGTCCCTACATTATCATGAATATTTCTGATGAATGTTTTATGGGTTAGGTTCAGGATTTGTGAGCTATTTCAGATTTTATCTGTTTGCTATATCATCTGCAAATACCACTGTTTTGTTGACGTTGATTGGTCTCATTTACATATTTATCACACTTTTGTTTTCAAGGATGTTTTGCTATAAACTGGCTGTCCCCATTTCTCCTCCATGTACTACTAGTAGATGGATGTATTTTCAAATTGAGCCCATTTCCACTTGTAATTTTTTTGGTTAACAATAAATCACCACTTAGAGGCATCCCATTCAGTGCCTTCATACACATCTGACATATGGTTTCTGAGTAATTAAAGATAACAAAGCAGTTCATAATGCACTTTGCAACCCACTTCACAGTCCAAAGTGCTCAATGATTTTCCATAAGGACTAGGCTAAAACAAACCCTGCAGGACTCACCACCTTCTTGCTAAATCCCTTATTCATGCAAGAGGACGAGGGAGACGCGTAGAAATGAGGCAGAGAAATGTCCTTTGGAGTTTTGCCATTACACACAGAGCCCTGAAAAAGGTACTGCATTTTAAGTACACTTCCCCACTCCCACTCAGACTGCTCTTGGGTGAACAGCCTGTTTGTGATCCTCTCCTGTCAGGGTGCAAGGGCTGTTCTGTTTCTAAGTAAAACGTTGTGATTTCCCCATAAATAAAATATTTCAGAAAAATCATACATGAGGCAGAATAACTCAGGTTGAACAGTGAAGGTTATAATTTCTGGTGCTAGCACCAGCTAAGCCCTAGATTTCCTGTTGTTAAAGAGAAGTAGGAAACATATTACTATGGGTTTTCCCTTCTACTGGTGGAGCTGCAATACCTCCACAATAGCATACTAATGAATGTAAGATACATCTGTTCATCAAAGGTGCTCATAATTGTGTACCTCCAGGCTGATCACTGAAATTTACAGAAATGAGCTGCTTACACTTTTTGTGTACAAAGATTTTTGGATCTATCACCCGTAAGAAACTTCTGTCACACATCCTGCCAGCTGCCTCTAAACGTGCACAAAACAATCCTATTTATTCATTAGTGAAAAGAGAATTACTTGACCTATTATTAACAGGAGCTCTTTCCTCCCTAACCTTTCCACTGTTTCATTCCAAAACTCACAAAATGATCAGTGTCCTGTGATTTTCTGCTATGGCACTGTATTTATTAACTGCAATGACACTCCATGCTCAACCAGCCCTTTGACTGAAGACTGCCCAATTGCTGATATGAAAATGTATTTATGACAACATTGTTCTGGAACATGGTGTCAAAAAAAAACATTCCACTTTTTCTTTAAACAGAAAGATAAAACTATATGAAGCTCAGCGATAGGGGCTTGCTCACAGGCTGTAAGAGGAGCTGCAATCAGAAATTGCTGCTTGGAGTAAAACAGTTGTTTCCTAGTAAATACTGACACAATACGTACATTTTCTCTAGGTCAACAAGTCCTGCGAAAGCTCCTTTGGGAATGACTCTCATCTTGGTGAGGACAAATCTCCTGAAAATAGAGAAAATTGGGTGATTATTTGCTATTCACAACACAGAGCTGTGTAGCAGACTTGCCAGCACAGGAGAGGCCTTTCTCACAGGTCTCTGGGCTGAAGGCTTTGGCATCTAAATACAGCTGTAACATCCAAAATAACAGCACAGCACTAGGGCTCCTCAGGGGAAAAAACATCCATTAGTAGTTGCCATTTCCCTGTTTGCTTCAAGCAAAAATCCAGACTTGAAGCTTCTCTATTTGCTGAGAGGGAACAGCATCTTTCTGATCTTGACTGCTCTTTTGAGCGATGCTCAAGCACAGGATGAGGTAGCCCTGTGAAGCCAGATGGGGATGAGGTGCTTGCTCAAGGCTGTAAAGTGGTCCATCCATGCTCATGCAGGAAAACTCCTTAACCTGCTGCACAGATAATTTGAGGAGTCAGCTACTGTCTCCCATCATTACAACTTTAGTAACCTTATGGCTCCTCACATTCTCTCTTCTAATTAGTTCATAATGTGCCACAAAATTAGGACTTTGGAATAGTCGATCACACATACACTAGGACAACATTTTTATAATTTTTAAAGGTCACAGAATATGCTTTATGAAGAAAACCCATTTGAAATACCACGTAAGCCTTTTTGTTAACCTGGAGTCATCTCCTTTAATTGCAATAAACAAAAAGGACTAGAAAACTTCTGATGGCACTCAGAAAATGATATATAGGGTTTCTACTACTTCTTAGAGAAATAAGGCATTATCTGCATGATTGTTTTCTCTCACACATTTAATCACTGACAAGAAGCTAGCACAAACATGACCTGCTCATCACAAGACATCAGATAATACTGGTTGCATTGAGAGACAGTTGTTAAAAATGTTTTGTTCTTTTTTAAAAAACCCCACCCATATTACATACATGAACACATTATGTACATATATCACACCCTGTGATTCAGTTTTTTCGTCTATTTTACCGTGGAAATGGAAATTAATTTTTTTCTGCATTACCATGGAAATCTTTTTTCCAGTGAACGTCTGACAGGCTGCCCTAATTTTCATCATCTCAGAAGTGGTTTTGCATGGCTGTTTGGGTTCACCTTTCAGCTCGTATGCTGTCTCATTGTGAGGTCTTCAGGAGGACAGAAAAGGGAACTCAGCGGGCTATTACCTGCTCTGCAGTCCTGCAAATTTTAACACAATGCCTCAAAACTAGAGACTTTCTTACTATTCACATAAAGTATTCATGCAATCCTCATCTATGTTTCATTTCAGATGATTAGCTGAGAATTTTCATGGGAGATTTTCATGTTTTAATCAAAATTTTAGGGGAGAAAACTACTCTTCTGTCCGAGTACCAACGTGATACGTTCACATTTTTTAATTGTAGGTCTTTAGTAGAATATACCCCCTCAGGAGTTAATATTTACTTAAGCAAAGTCAATGCACACCTCACCTATTCCTAGAGATGTCCCTGTGATTAAAGCAGAAGTGAACTTGGTCCTACACTTTTTTTAAACATTGAAATTTCTGGTATTCTCAGTCGTGAAAGACGATGAAGTCAATTTGGTATTTCATTATTCTTGTACGATCATTAATGTAAATCAGAAAGAGCTTCAATACACTGTCACACAAGAATTACAGTATTGAAATCATTATGCAAATGTTAGAAGGATAAAAGAGCTTCCAGAAAGGCCTAACCTGGATTAGGCAATTTGTAAAACCCAACTGAAAACAGGGCTGGTGTAATGCATGCAAAGCTGCGGCTGTGCTTTCAGAGTGGATGGGTACAATGGATCCTTGCAGAACACCCAGCAGGCTTAGTGCTACAAAGCTGAACCATCACCAAACCCTTCACCTTTGATCTGCTTTGAAATCTCTCTCAAACTCTGCTTTGTAGAAATGCACACCTAATTTCTGAGCCCTAAAAATAGGGCTTTGTCTGAAAAGCCACCGATCATTTTTTTACAGCAATGTGCTAAAAGGAATCCTCTCTCTGCAGGCACAGGTCATGGGGACATCTGCAATTCTTAATTAAACAGAGGGCTATGCCATGCTTCATCACAACAAGAAATTACAGTCTGATACAGAAACTAATGAAAAGAAGGGAACCTTATTCATAGATGGGGTTAGCAATATGAGAAAAGCCACATCTGCATAGAACTGCATAAACATCAGATCTTGAATTTCTTTGTTGAACACCCTGGTATCCTGTGTTAATAAGGTGCCAGAATTCAGGATCCACGTGTCTAATGCCCTGAAGCAGTTAAAACAGAATTGAAGTTTAATAGCTGAAATCTCATATTCCACTTAAAAAAAATTAAGGTTAATTATTTTTAAACATCTCTGAGTAAGCTATATAAAGTCAGACTGAAAGGCATAACTAACAGTGAAAATTAGAATCAGCTACTCCTTGAATTATCAACTGTATAATGAATAGAATCTATTATAACTAGCCAAATTCTCTACTGTCAATAAATCTCACCAATTAGTCTCCAAGAATCAATCTGTACTTAACATGAGATACTGGCTGCACAGTACCAATTCTTTCTGAGGTACATGGAGAAAATAAATGGAAAGCATTTGCCAGGCTTTGTTTCTGGCACTATTTTAGGGTCAAATAAATGAATGCAGCCCACCTTTGCTCAAGCATGTTTCATGTCAAGGCAATCAAGTAAAGAAAAGCTACCCTTAAAAAAAGGTGTACTTAAGAGAGAGATGCAGTATTTGGTACTAAAAATTTATGTTGGCACTTAGGCACCAGCAAGGAAAGCACTGAAAGGCCTAAACATTCAGTGATTGGCATGGAAGTGAAAACCCAGAGCATAAGGCATGAGAAAGTCCTAGAAAAGACTCCAGTGCTGGAGTCACCAAAAACTTAACAAATGACAGAGCAGGAAGCACAGGAAAAGGGATCAAGCCCCAGGTAATCACACAGTTGTCACTCATTGTGTGAAGGCAATACACAAAGCTGGGAATAGAAAAATGGCAATATTGACTATTGTTACTGCATAACAAGGATAGATTTAAGTCTGGCCCAGTGCTTCAGTACATGCCCTGATATCCAGGAGAGGTTTCTAAATCCTGACTTAAATATCAGTTGAAAGTGATTGTTGAAGAGTTTATTGGGGGGAACTGAAGCTATCATCTCCAGTTTTAAAATCACACTCACACTTTCTATGTTTATCTGGACTGAACATGCAAAATTGCCACAGCTTTTATCCATTTCACATTTTTAATTGTTTTTTATGTCTCTTTGTTATATCATTTTAGTTTGTCTCATGAATGGGTGTGAGTAAACCCCTCTATTATGAAGCTACTAAAAATGTTGCTACTTTAAGCCAGACCTATGAGGACTAGGACAGAACTATCTCCTATAGATTTGTTTATTTATGTAGGGACATTTAAACCTGACTGTTTAAACCAGCAGTTTCTCAGTTAATATGAAGCCACTGACACAGATGACTTGCACTTTTTGCCACTATGAAGAACAAACAATACAAATGTATCTTGTTTCTCTATGACTGTATCCAGTACCACAGAAATAGCATAGCCCCAAATTAATCTCAAAGCCTATAGAGGGCACGATGCAAGAACAGAAATTAGCAGCTACTGCTAAAATGTTCCTGAATAACCCTCTAACATTTCCAGTTATGAAGAGATTTATTGATCTTTTCTTAAAATAGAGTCTTCCTTGGCTGAAGTAGTTCAGACAGACACAGCATAAGATATGAAGGAAAAAAAAATCTCCAGAAAAATTAATGTTCTCTCATCCAGCCCCACACGATTCCAGTGACAGAAAGGAGATTGACCTCATTCCGAAAGGATGGAGGACTGGATGTCATTATTCAAATATCTGATGCTCAAGGTATGGGTGATTAAAAAGACTTGTTAAATTAGAAGATAAGAAAAGTGGACCTATACAGGTCATTTCTGCTAATTGTCTCTGAAAGAAAAAGTGCAAAGGAAACCTGTGAAGTGAAGCCAATGTTACTACGCTGTGTTTGAGAGGTGAGTCATTTGTGTGCAGAATGGTGTATTTTACATATTCATCAAATGAATTCTCAGATCCTGGTCTCACAAGTTTTTCTTGAACAATTATTAATGGACCCTTTGGCATAAATTTTCCACCAGAACTTGCTCCCACACTGCTTTTGTGTCCCCTCCTCCCAGCTCCCTTCCTTGGCAAAGGCCTCCCCCTGCCACTGGCAATAACCCTGCACAACAAAGAACTGCACTGATTATCTGAAATTAGTCTGGTTAAAAAAAAAATAATAATTTCTGCATCATAAAGCCTGGCTGAATTTAGGTCTTTCAAAACACTCTTTAAAACTCATTTCTCAGATCTACTTAAGTCACACACAGTTAATCAGAAAAGTGTGTGCATTGTAGAATTATCTTCCCTGCCTCATGTAAATTGCAAATTCTTGACGTTAAAATGAACTATATCAAGCAGATACTATAAGCTTTATAACTTAAAGACCAAAGGAAAATAAAATAAAAAGCCAAAAAGATTCAGTGACCATAATGCTAAATCACCAACTTTGGTTCTAAAGAAAAAAATGTGATAGGATTTTGAAGAACATTTTTACTTTAATCTCTGAGCTAATAGACTGATGCTATCACCTTCTAATCCTCTGCAGCAATGTGCATTTTGTCAAACAAAGATTTACAGTGAAATTTAATTTACTCTCTGTAATTCTTTTTAGTTGTTTCTTTGTTGTTTCTTTGTTTTTGCTTCTTGCTTTGGAGATGTGCTGGAGGTTCCAGCACAAGCAACAGATGAATTTTTGCTTCACATCAGGGGAAGACAAAATGATTCTATGACCTATTTAATGTGCTCTTGATTAAATGCACAAATCAACAAGATCCTGCACTCTGGTGGGTTGTTTTTTTTTCCTCCTGTTTTTGCTTGATTAGTCAATACAAAAGTGAAGGACTATTTTGCTTTTCAAGTTGTATTAGGAGACAAATAGATACCGAAGACCACATCCCAGATGGTGTAAATCAATTGATCTGTGTCACTTCGGCCCTAAACTTCTGTCCTAATTCTCACTAGAATGAATCATGAGATTCCTTAGAGCTAAATGCGATTTAATTTAAATTTATGAGGAACATTTGTAAGCCTCCAGCTCGGTGAAATAGGTTCACACTGCCATATGACTTCACTGTGACTAGGGTCTGCTTCCAGTGAACATCTCACTGGGAAGGGGCATACATAGACATATGTGAACATTAAAGTATTTTTCCTAATCAGTTGCCTAGGTGGAAAATCTCTGGAATCTATTAAGAAGGTTGTAGGTGCTTTCAGACAAAGCTATGTTTTCCCTTTCCTAACAGCAGGCAGAGAGGAGTACAAAACTCATAAATTGTATGCTAAAAAATCAGGCTTCAAAAACCATCAAGCTAAATGCAAAAAGCTTGGGTTTATTTGCTTTTTGGTTTTAAAGTCTTTAGAATGCATTTATATCATGCTGCTAAGCTATTTCCAACACCCATGAGGCTTTAATTTAAGAACGGGGAAAGGCTTGTATTAGTCACCTCAATTCCATGGGATCCTGAAGTAGGGACTTTGTAAAGCTGAGTAAAGCAGGATCAAGAGGAATGGCACAGGCAGTGACTAAAGACATCTCCCACCATCCTGCTGGCTCATCTTTTCAGACAGATATGTCATTATCTTAAGAGAAAACTAAAGCCAAGCAGAATATTTTTCTAATAATGACTATTTATGTAACTACAAATTAATTTCAAAGAGTGGACCCTGAGAGGACAGACACACTTGAATAATGGAGGAAGAGCTTTGCAATTCATTTGTTCAACTGAGACATGATCCATGGATTTGAGTGTCTGAGAGGCCCTACTTCACACACATGTAAATGGATTTATGAGAGAAAGACTGTAATCCCTTGCTAACATGCACAATCTGGATTGAAGCATCTGATCACTGCATCCACCTAATGTTCTTAAGTCAGCTATTCATCCCTCTTAAATGCTTGAGAGAGAAGTTATCTAGGCTGTGCAGCTGGTTTTATTCCTCTTGTGGGATAATAAAAGCTAGTGAAGGTGAGTATTCCAAGGAAAATCCAAGGCAATGTGCATTTTATGAAGAAGAGAGAAAACATAGGATTAATCTGGGAAGGAACACGTCCTCCTTTCAGGAAGGCTACTTGGGAATCTCTTCAGGTCTGGGAGTGATGTAAAGGGCATCTATGATAAAGAAAATATTTTGGTTTGTGAGCTATTAAACAAAGTATTGTACAAACAAAGTAAATATAATTAGAACTATGATGATAAATTTATTAGTGATATCCATCTGCTTTGCAGGTCTGAATGTAAAAGGCAGTAAGTGCAGCAGTTGATGAAAAATCAGTCCTTCATCTTTATCAGTGGCCTCCCATAAAAATCAATTTCCTTTTCTTTTTGGAATTAGATTAACAGGATAATTGACAGTACTGATTGCATTCCTATTCTAAAGTTAGCTAAAACCTAGTATAATAATGCCCCCCAGCCACAAAAAGCTGCAGGGAAGCATTTCAGGATCACACCCCCAATGTCCTGTTGGCATTTCACTTGCAGAGTGCCCACAACACCACAGCATGGATAACAGCGTGCCTGTTTTCTCAGCAGAGCTGTGATGCTGCTCCCACAGGCACACAGCAAATTTGCTGTGGGATTTCTTTTTTCCCCAGGACCTTGCTTAGGACAGCTAATTAATTGCACACAGTGCCCCAAGGCAGCTAAGAGCCGATAAGGAGAGACAAGAAAAGACAAGAAATTGTTGTGAGGGAAAAAAGAACAAAAAACAACAAACTAACCAAGCATCTAAAAGACTGGAAAAGTGGTCAAGCAATGGGCTCGTGAAGCTTACTCTCCCTCCTCCCTGACTTAGTTTTCCAAAGCCATGGCATGTTTAGTCTCAGCACTGATACCCTTTTCATTTCTGGACAAAGCACACACTGTCCTCAGTAGCAGTGCCACATCCCCCCACCGCACAGCAGATAGCTTCTTTCTGAGGTCACACGTGCAGCCAGTTAAAAATAAAGCTCCAAGATGCTTTAAAATAGCTCTGCTCTAATAGGGTGGGAGGAATCTGGATATGGAGGAACAAAAAAAAAAGAGATGGCAAAATTCCCAATGAGAAAAACGAATGCAATGCCAAGTCTTTTACTCGTTCTGAGAAATTTAATGGTCTACACTTACTGTAGCTATTTCAGTGTATTTAAGTTGGGTTGATTCACACTGAGGCAAAGCTGGAGAGGACAAGAGTTGTGATTATTCAGACCAGCTGCCTGTGTGGGTTAATGCATTTTGTAAAGCCCGTGACTACCAATTTTGTCGAAGATTTAGGTGCAAGCAGCAGTAGCACACAAGATCTGTCACAAACACAAATGACAGCAGGTAAAGCAAGCAAAGCAATGCTGTCTTGGCAGGAAGGATCTCTCCCCTGCTTTAAGCTTACCCAGAGCTGTAGCAAAGCAAAGCTGGACCTCTGGATTCCTCTACAGGATATACACACAGAGAAAAAGGGTTTGCTGCCGAGCACAAATTGCAACAAACGAGTCCTCTTTAGGCCTCTGAGCAGAATCACTGTTATCATGTACACATCTGGGAAGAGTTTAACTGCCTGGAATGAGTTACCCACAAAAAAGGCCAACAGTAAGCTTGAAAGCACAGTTAAAATTGCTTCTATTAATGTCAAAAGCATGCTGTGAAAAGTGTTCTGTGCAAGATAAATAACACAAGTGAATGAAGTTATCCCATCTTGGTTACAGAGAGTCAGGAAATAGTGATTGCTTTATTTTTACAAATAGCTATACTTTTATTAGTATTGATTATCCTGTAAGACACTATGCTACTTTTAGAAGAGCACATCCTTGCTCCTCACAGCTTACTCACAGGGGCCTTTGAGAAATGTACAGCATGTGATGAATGTACAACTTCCTTAAAACCTGACCTTGATATCTGCAACCCGCTTTATGGTGAGGAGGAGCCATTAAAAATTCATTCACTCTGAACACACTCTTGGTGTTACATCTATTTATATTAATATCTCTGCATATTTTCCTAACAAAAGGAGCATTGTACAAGTACTGGGTATTTTGTTCTTGCAAAAAAAATGTTTTACTTTGTGTTCTTTCCCATGGGCAACTTGTCAAGGCAAACAGGGTTCTGAAAAATGTCCACAGTCCAACCAGATGGGAGGCCTTTTAGGTATTGTCTTCACAACTTTCTTCTCCTCTTTTGATTCAGTGCAAGAATAGCCATCCTGCTCACACACAGCCAGTCATTTAGACTCTTCCTGTCCCAAGAATGTGTCAAAAAAGATCTTACTTCACAGCAGGGAGAAAACATTGTCTGAGGTTGGACCAGAAGGGTGACAAGTGTTCTTTGTGTGTAGTGTTTCTACCTCTAAGACTTTGGGACTTTCTGTGTTGGCAGACCCACCATACATGATGCTATTTTTATTGACTGAGACGAATCCTCCAGGGACAGAATCTCTTAAGTTCTGGGTTGGATGCCTCAGGAAAGGTAAAAGATAAAAAGGAAGCTTTTCTGCAAAACTTCTTGCTGAGATAGCAAAACACCAAATAACCTGCCTGTGTCACTTTATCTTGATAAATTCATTAGAAACAGCTAGAGTGCTTTTTAGCTTCTTTCTCATCCCTATCTTCATAGGCACTATACCTATGCTGCTTAAAGGGACACAGTTGGAATATCCCAGAATATTAATGAAATAAAGACTCTCACTGTTACATTCCCTACATGGCACACAGTCTAATAAGTAACAAGGTCCCCACCAAATATTTGGATTAATTTGGATACATGCAAAGGCTTGTTTGAAGTTGTAATGAGATATCAGATACTCCCAATGCCAGAGCAGCCAGACACCATTTAAGAAACAGCACTTAGAGACTCGATTGTACTCCTCTTTCCTATCTGAATATAAGCTTTGCAAAAGTAAATATTCTCCCTGCTATCTAATATGTGCTGTATTTTCCAAAGAGCAGCGTGAGTGTCAAACACAACGAACTCAACTGGAATTCTTGGGAAAACAGCCTCTCCAGAAGGAGGGGTCCCAGAGGCAAACAGCACCCACGCTGCTCTTCCTAGGGCACCAGCCAGACTTGTGCTAACACACTGAAATACATTCTGAAATACAGAAACATTCTGGGCCTGTGGCACATGCTCCTGCTTCTCCCCCCATGGTGGAAAGTGGAGAATTTACTTCTTTTTACTTATTGAACACACCTTTAAATTTTAAATGCCTAAGTTTTGAAATAATACTAAAAGTGACAGAGCAGAAAAATCCCCAACTTTGGTCACTCCAGCACCATGCAAAAAAGGAAATCTCCTCTGGTTGTGCCTTCCTTTAATCTGAATATCTCTGCTGACTCTTTCAGGGGCACAGAAGCTGGCTCCTGGAATTGCTGCTGCATGTGATAGGGCGTGAACCACAGAGCACACTGAGAATGGGATTAATGAGATTAATGTGAGCCACAGGTTCCTGTAATTGCAAAGGAGCTCAGAGTCCTCATACTTTAATGCATTTTGCACATTTTATTCAAGTTCTGTAAACATTCCTGTTCACTGCAATTGTTCACCACACACTCCCATAGCACTGGTCCCCTTCCTGTTCACAGAGCTCCCATGTCAAGAACTTTACTCAGCTCATCTCTTGGAGATTGCTGAAGGAAACAATCACAGGGATATCAACTGCAGGTGCCTGGACTCTTCCAGCATTGTTCTGCACTCTCCTGAGAGTATCTCTTCTCCCTCACAGCTTTTCTCTGTTATTGAGGTCTTTTCCCCACAGACGTCACCAATTAGATAGGGAATGAAAAAGCAAGGCATTCTCCTTACTTCTCCTTGTACAAAACCAAATAAATAATTACATTTTCCTATTATTTTAGCAAGAATTACACTGCCACTGCAAAAAGCTGAATGTATCTATCTGCCTTCCATTAGCCATGGATTTATTTTCACATATTAAAATGATGGTCCTGAATAAACACGGCATGGCAGCTAGTGTACCACTATCCTTAAAAATACTAACTGTACTATTTCCTGTAAGACTAACAGGTCTTTTCTGAATAATACCCAGGACAAAGCCTGCACTGTTGTCAAGCGTGGATCTTTATTGCATTTGAAAAGGAGTATTATTGTTTCAGAAAGAGGCCACCTTGACCACACTGGCAACTGAAATGCTAGGCTATGTTCAGAATAAAGATGTGCTTCGTGCTTTCACCTTCAGAGTGCTTCTCAAACATGAACCCTCTATGGAGCACTTTAAAATAATAAACATACATGGTCCTCCTAAAAAGGGTGACAGAAGAGTGAAATAGAGATTGGAGAAACATGACCTGCTCATGGCACAGCTGCAGATTATGGAAGACCTCTAAGAAAGAGTTTAGCAGTTATGCCTGGGAAAATATATTCTTTGCAACATCTAACCTCAGTGCAGGAGACTTCTGCCCCCTTCCTACACACCCTTCCATCATATTTCTTGATTTGACTGTGACATCAGCTCTCTAAATGACTGTGATAGGCATCTCCTTGCATAAAACTGGGTAAAAAAAGGCATGTGGATGTGGCACTTGCTGATACCTCATTGAGACTCCTATTTCATTGCATAGAATTGGCTCCACAAGACACTACCAAAAATAAATGTGACAAGAACGCTTCAGCATTCTTTAATAATGAAAATATTAAAAGAATGTTTCAGCTCGCCACAAATTCTTTTCCTAGGTAATTTTGATAATCTTTGTAAACTCAGGCAAATTGAATTGCTACTGCAAAGTCTCAGGTTGTCCCTTTCTCTTCTCCCAGGCCCTCTTTGGGAGGTGGACTGTAAGACAAATAACACTCTAAATGCTGAAGGGTTGTGTGTCACTCGTTTGCTGCACTCGTTTTCTAAAACCTTCCTCTCCCTTCTCTGCTGTAAAAACAGAAGGTGCAGGTCTGATTCCTTCCATCTAAAAAAGGGTATTTGAGTATTGGGAAAGGTAAAGGCACTGATGCTGATCAAAGACATGATGTGGCTTTTGTAAGAGGAATGACCAATTTGACTGGGACTTTTTGGCATGGAAAGCTTAAAGGGATGCTAGAGGTCCAGAGAAGTCCTGGAGTGGGTAGGCAAGGACTGATGCTTCGACACAAATTCCAGGCAACCCCCTGGGCTGGAATTAGTATGCAGGAAGTATGAACTGGAGGAATATTGTGTTAACCTACCTCAAATGCTTGCCTATTCTTAAGCTACCCTTAGCAGCTCCCAAGGATCCTGTTTGCACAGGGTACTTGATTCACTTACAGCCATAGCTGATAGTGCAGGGAGAGAGCAGGCAAAGGAGGGGGTCCCTTCCTACAGAAGGAAAAACTTATCATGATCTGCCTTTGCTGGGCTGTAACCCTGCCTGGAGACCCAGGAGCAAGAAGGGGATTGTGGAAACTGGGTCTAGCAAGGCCTTGGCTGGAGCTGATGGGTCAAATTTGAGTTGCTGACCCCTTGCAGAAGATGGTCTCTGGGCTACACAACATTTCTGTGAAGGTTTGGGGCAGGATCACATTGCAAACAAGCTGTGGCGAGTTTATTCTTACTGCATCTGAACAACTGTGGTTTTGCTTAAATGTTGGTTGTAGCAAGTATCCCATCAATAATCTACCTGTGGCTCTCAAGTCAAAACAAAGATATCTTCCTAATGCACTACATAAGGCATTTCTAACCTACAAAGAAATATTCAGCAACACTGACTCCATCTTGCTGTGCCCATATTGATTCTGAAGCAAAGCACAGTGTTTTCAAAGCCAGACCAAGGCTTCAGAGGGTATTACTCTATATTACCTTGTGCCTGTTTCCTTCATGACAATATCAAGGCTTATGTTTTGCCTGATTGATTCCAGCTGATAGTTCTGACATACTGCAAAAGAAATTGCAGGCTTTAGACTATGAGGATGACCAAGCAGACCTCAGAATAAATTAGGAACTGACTATGAGATCTTTTTATGTGGAAAGGATACAATACAGCAGCAAACACTGAAAGATGCAGTAGGCACAATATGCAGTACCTGCACAGGCAGGACACTCAGAGAGCTTTCAACCAGCCAAAGAATTCAGAGGTTAAAGATTTAAATAATTGTGTTAAACTGGGGGAAAGAAGGCCCAACAACATCACTAACAAAATGCACCAACAGTACATAAAATACCACTAAGTCACTAATCCTGATTTTTGCCCAGAAACTCAAAGCCAGCTTGGTGCTGAAAAGTGTCTATTTCCTTAAGGTTCCTCTTTTAATCTGTTTGTAATAATGTGGGCTTCATTCAATTTAGCTAAGTCTGAATAAAGGTACTTATTTTTAGAGAACTACCAACCAGCCCTTAGACAAACCTGTGCTTCCCAGGAAGTACAGGGAAAATATTTCCTCTGCTGGCCCTTAGTTTAGGAACATGGTGACTCCCATGAACTCCAGGATGACAAGATTGAGTACATTTAAGCAAATACTTTTTTTTCTAGCATAATGGTAGTGCTTTGATTTAAGACAACAGAGACCAATACACAGTAGGCCACCTTCTGAACAAAACCTGCATGAAAAAGAGCCAGGTAAACTTTCCTGAGTTCACTTCATATATCAGAAAAAGGAATCTAAACCCCCTTGCTTGCACTGGAGGTGTGAAACAAAATGCCTTTTTTCTCAGAGAGAAACAGAGGACAAATGAAAAAAAAAAGAAACACAGAACAGAGCTCTGCTTGAAAACAGAGTGAAAATAAATCAGCAGTGAATGGATTAGCTTCAGATCAAACTGCCCGGAGCAGCCTGATCTGGAACAGCAGAGCACTCAGGGCTTGTGTTTTTTAAATTAGTTTTAATAAATAGAATCAATAGCTCAAATTATGAAGAAGAACAAAAGCACAGATCAAATCGATCAAGGCTGTAGCTTATCATTATAAGCCAAGGGGTGTCTTCTCTCGTCTGAATGTGATAAGATGGCAAAAGAATCCACTTGCAGCTTTTCAGTACCTCTCCCAGAACAGCTGTTCACAGAGCTGGATACCGAAAATACTCCTGGTTATCCAAACATAAACACAGACTCCCTTTCCTTATCCCCAGAAGGAAAAAAATAACCCGGCCCAAAATAATAAATAAAACCCAAAATAGTGCTTTTTCCCCCCCTGAAGATAAATGCAGGAATTTACAGGGAGGACAGAACTAAACAGAATAAACAAGCACCAAATATCCTGCACTAAATATGGGATTTAATGCTCAGGTGAAGAGATTCTTGGTCGAATCACCTGAAAAGTGTCTTTCCACACACAAGGTTAGGAAAGGGTGTTGGAGAACACTCAGAAGTTTCCCCTAACCCAAGTGCTCAGCCAAGGATTATCCACTGGAGGGGAACAAGGGAAGTGTCATTAACTTCAATCAGGCTTTGGGCAATGGGGATAGGTGCACACACAGGCACCTTATTTTCCCCTTTATGCTTTGTGTTTCTTTTGTTGGATTCTTTTTTCCCAAAGTGACTTTGCTCCTGGGAAGCTGCAGTGTCTTACTAATGGGGGGAGCCTGGTCACTGAGGACCTCCCCTTTCATCACAGGGGTTTTATCCTGGACACCCCGAGCGTCAGCTCTGAAGAATAAGCGCTACACAGCACTTAAATAACCTCCAGCTCCCCTTTTCCCTCCCTCCAATAAAACCTTTTTTTTAAAATTTAAGCAAAGTACAAACTACCAGTCCTGAATCTATTTTATCAAATACAGTAAAATTGAAGAGGATTTTGGCACACTACAGGACAACACCCTAGAGGTGTGAGAACAATGCAAGGTGCTGATAACCTCTGCTAACTCCTATTCATCCTCAGGTTGAAAAGCTGGCATCAATTATATGGGCTTTGTGCTCATAAGAGTATTTTTCATTGTTGTGGTTGAATTAAAGATAAACAGCAGAAGAGGAACAGTAATCTTGTAATAATAGAATATATGACAGATGTAATACTGAAAGTCATTCACATGCTCCAGTGGTGAGCATGGTTCAAAGCCTATCTGGAATAGACTTCTATCTTGCTAATAAATATTCAGAGATTTTATAGTCTTCAAGGACATAATATTGAACATCTGACAGAAAATTCAGTGTAGATCCATAAGCATTTTTTATTACATTTCGATCTGAAGTAGATTCCTTAACGTTTATAGCAAGCAATGCCTTTGCCAGAAGACACAGAACTTTCCTCAGCAAAGTACTCAGTGGTCAACTTAAAGTCCACCAAAATAAACAAAATACCAATTATGATTCAAGTGTAGTGTAATTTATTTTCTATTCAGTGAGGAAGAATTGATTTTCCCAGCAGTGTCACTTATACTGTAATGATTATTGCACATAAGACAACTTAAAGAAATGATGGAAGAACAAATTAGATGGGCTGCAGATCATTGCCTTATCTCGACTGCTCACCTTGAAGAGAGAGTTTGGGAAACATAAGATACAGTACTGGATGTTAGGGTGCTTGAAACCCCTGCTCTCCTTCCACCTCTCTGATGTTTCATATTAAAATTAAAAAAAAAACAAAACCAAACCAACATTTCCAGCAGGGATGAAACAGCACATCTTGCCAGTCTGAGGACGTCTGCTAAATTAAAAACAATGATAACTTGCTGTGACAGAAGGTAATTAAAGGGGTATAAATTGTACAAGAACTTGGCTATTTCTAATGCTCTCATTTTATTCTAAACATCCATTCATGAGTCTCATGAGAAAAATGTTGCTATCCTTGGCTTCTGTTAGCTGACACTTCAGTGCTGGTGACCCAGTGCTAAAGCAATGCAGAAAAAGACTGGGCCCAATATTACGACACAATCTAATGGAAATCAATAGGAATTCTTCCACTGATTTTTCAATATATATTGGACAGACAATTTATTGCATGCAGAAACCTGAATAATGGGAACAGAGGTTAACCCATCAGTGGTGCAGTGATAATCTCTTCATGCTGAGATGGAACTGTCCCAGTCAGAGTTTCTAACAAAAAAATGAGTTGGCCGCACATTCTTCTCTGGCGACATCCACAATCAGCCAACGTTCCGTACATTAAGTGCTGCACATCTTATCTAGCTGATAGAATTTGCTGCAAGAGGCTTGGTTAACCATGTTTGGTTTGGCTTAAGGGCAAGCAAAAATGACAGTCAGCATCAACCACTGAACCTGAAACATCCCTGTGAAGTTTCACACTTACCCTTCCAGAATCATTACATGTTCCCTCAGATTTATTTCAAAGGTCTGCACCATTACTCTACTCTAATTGCAGCTTCCTTGCAGAATCTCCTATCTTTTTCCTCTGTTTTACAAGGCAAAAAGCCTTTTAAGTTTCAAAGACAAGTTGGCCTTGCAAAAAAATGTGAGAATGCATGAATTCTGTAGCTGATTACTTTGTCAAGAAAATGTGCTGCTAATTTATACCCCTTGACCTGTTGGGTTAGATTCAGTGCTTGTTATTTCAGCCCTTTTGATTATTTCACCTCAATAGCCAACCACCTTTTTTTTTTATTTTCCTTAATGTGACATTCATATCTATTCTTGCAAATAGATTGTTCAAAGAGTAGGTATGATAGCAGTCATGCTCTCTCACTTTCTCAGATTAAGGAATGCTTCTGGCAATGAGAAAATGAACATTTGCTCTGAGTTTGACAGTTGTAGAGGATGTTTATTTCCTAAGGCTTTGTTTATAAGGCTGCAGTGTTTTAAAGAATATTCTCTGCTGCTTTTGGACATCCTCTCCAGACCCTCCCTCAGCTCCACTACCCTTCTCTGGGGTCTCTCCAGTCTCTCAGTGTGTTTCCAGTAGCGAGGAGCCCAGAACTGGACACAGCATTCGAGGTGTGGCCTCACCAGTACAAAATACAGAGGGACAGCACTGCCCTGGTCTTGCTGCCCATATTATTCTTGATTCAGGCCAGGATGCCATTGACTTTCTTGGCCACCTGGGCACACTCTGGTTCATGTTCAGTGCTGTAAACCAGCACCTCCAGGTCCTTTTCTGCTGGGCAGCTTTCCAGTCACTCTGCCCCAAGCCTCTAACACTGCATGGGGTTATTGTGGTCTAAGAGCAGGACCAGCACTTAATCTTCTTGAACCTTACACCATTGGTCTCAGCCCATCTATCCAGCCTGTACAGATCCCTCTGCAGAGCTTTCTGCCCTCCAGCAGATCAACACTCCCACCCAGCTTGGTGTCATCTGTGATCAAGGGTGCCCTTGATCCCGTCATCCAGATCATCCATAAAGATATAGAACAGGACTGGCCCCAGTACTGAGCCCTGGGGGAACACCACTAGGCACCTACCGGATGTGGCACCATTCACCATCACTCTCTAGGTCCAACGATCCAGCCAGTTCCTAACCCAGCCAAGAGTGCACCCATCCAAGCTGTGGCCTGCCGACTTTTCCAGAAGAATGCTGTGGGAGACATCATTAAAGACTCTACTGAAGTCCAGGCAGACTATATCCACAGGCTTTCCCTCATCCACTAGGTGGGTCACCAGGTCATAAAGGATCAGGCTGGTCAGGCAGGACCTGCCTTTCCTAAAGCCCTGCTGAGTGGGCCTGATCCCTCAGTTATCCTCTCTGTGCTCACCCTGTGAGCACTTGTGGTTGCACTCAGGGTGATCTGTTCCATAACCTTGCCAGGCACTGAGGTCAGGCTGACAGACCTGTAACTCCCTGGATCCTCCTTCTGGCCCTTCTTGGGGATGGGTGTGGCATTGCCCAACCTCCAGTTGTCTGGGACTTCCCTGGTTAAGCAGGACTGATGGTAAATGATGGAGAGTGTCTTGGTGAGCCCTTCCACCAGCTCCCTCAGCATATTTGGGTGAATCCCACCTGGTCCCATAGACTTGTGAGTTTCTAGATAGCTCAGCATGTCACTAATTACTTCCTCTTGAAATATAAGGGATCTATTTTCTCTCCACCCCTGTCTACCAGCTCAGGGGGCGGGTTACCCTGAGGAAAACTGGTCTTACTGCCAAAGAGGCAAAAAAGAAATTAAGTATCTCAGCCTCTTCTTCATCCCATATAGCAAGCGTTGAAAATATAGAAAGCCACAACCAAAATATTTTCTGCCTTTGTGAATGCTTTTTGATTTTGCTATCTCCTTCACTCAAGGGTAATCTTCCAAGGCACACAGATGTTTTAGCTGATTATCCTTTATCTGGCAGAAGTAGCCTCTCAGAGAGTATTGCTATTTCAGCATGGAGATAGCAGGGAATGATTAGTGATTGGTTTGACACCTTTTTCTTTCTGGACAGCATTTTCTATCACCACTTCTTCAATAAGATCAGCAAGGGCGAAGACCATTCAGATGACCATGGAAGCTGAGCACAGCATGGAAGCACGCTCTTAGGCAGGCTGGCAGAGGAAGCATGGGCAGTAGCTTCTATTAGGCAGCTGCTGAACTACAGATACTGAAGTTGGAAAAAGACCGTCCAGTAGGAGGAACTCAAAGCCACGGAAACTCCTACACTGATGTTATAACTGATGTTGAAGGTAAAATTTAGACCTCCATGTAGTCTGGGTGCACATATTTCCTTCTTAGGGCCATTTTTAGAAAAACAGTTGGCATCTTATTGAAGCTCAAGCCTTTTGAGCTTCTAGGATTGAGGGGCATCCTGAATCACTTGATTCAGACTAACAAAACCCTGAGAGTTGCTATGCAACATAGGCTGAAACCCAAAGCTGTTAATAAAAGTAGGATACCAGCATGTGGTGTTTTACAGAAATCTATAAACTCCTTTATACAATGGACATTTTAAAGATGTACTGTAGCTGGCAAGTCAGGCTAATAAAAATAGCAGTCTGCCACCCCATCAAACCAGAGGTTAACAAGCTTTCTGTGGAATGCAGGAAATCTTCAAGAAGACGCAAGCAGGAACTTCTGAGGCACCCCTTGCCTCATTGCCTATTTTAGCTGATAACCACCACTGTGTGCACTCAGCCTGGAGGACACTAAAGAGATGAGTCCACACCTAGAACCAAGGCCGGCTCCTGGCAGCCTGACACAGAGGGTGAAAAAAAAAAGCAGTTTTTCAAAGCCTTGAACAAAGACCCAGTCTCCCTGATTTCCAGTGCCGCTGGAGCGTCTCTTCCAGACTGTCCACATCTCTGACAGACAAACTGAATGGCAAAGCCTGAGCTGGTGCTAGTCCACAGCCCTGAGGCTAAAAAGCTGTCCCCACCACACCAGGGCTTTAGTACATCCAAGGGCCAGCACTCCTCAGTGGGAACTTCATGGAGACTCATGGCTCCATGTCCAGCATGTACAGTGCTCTGTAAAGCTCTGGATGGACATTCTCCAGTTTCTGGGGTAAAGTGTTCAAAAACCAATGTGATTTCTATGGTGTGGGCCCTGGCAGTATGCCCAGCTACACTGACATAACACAGCAATAAAATGTAGAGAAATGAAGGAAGTCAAAGAAATATTGTTTTTACATGAATACTGTAAATATATATTTAAAAAGTCCTGTAGGTGCAACATTCATGCATTTGTGAAGGTCTTTAGCTAAGGAGAAATATTCAGAGAGCAATTAAACTCATAAAAGAGTGAAAACCTTCCAATTAGTGCTCCATAGGCAGCCCTACTGACCATGACAGAGCCAAGAGTTAATAATTGAAATACTCACAAAAATCTCCACCTCAGCTATCTTTAAATTACTGACTGTAGCACTATTGTGAAATGCTGCTTTTCTAATACAGTGACAGAAACTGATACAAGAAAAGTACAGAAATGAAGGAAGTGGAAAAGGTGATGATGCAGGTGTACCAAGTCAAAAAAAATGCATTTGAGGGGAAAAACCCTGAAACTTTATGCCTCATTTGACATTAAAAAATAGTAGGGTTATAACTTTCTCTGCTGAGAAATATTTATTAGAAAGAAATACAAATATGCAAGAGATAATATTTTTTGTTTGCTATTTGGAAAAAGGAAATGCATTGCTATAGGAGAACAGTCTGGTGAATAAGGTGAGGCTAAGTCACTGGGTTAAACCCTGTACTCTTGGGAAATTGCTCATCTCTTGAAACCCATAGATTTGCTGTTACTGTAAGGGACAAAATTAAGTTTACATACTTACCAGGAATGTTGTGAAATCCATTAATATTTATAGAAAACTTTGTGAGCCCTATTACAGTCTTATCAATTCCATGTGGCCCGTTAAAACAATTAAAATCTCTCCTAATAATTTAAAATAAATGCAAACATTTTTTTAACCTATTTCATTTGATTTGCACTTTCAACACCCATTTTATTTTTCCCCACAGTGGTTTCCTGTCTACTACAATAGCACAAAGTCCTGACTCTGCAAATACAAGCAGACAGGTCCTTTTGCACCTGTGATTTCTCCCACTGGGAAGCAGTGGAGCTGCTCAGGCAAGCAATTAGGATGTGTACGAATACCTGAGGAATCAGACCCTGGATTTTCTTGTAGGGTATTCCCTCACAGGGGCCACTAATGCTGATTTCAGAGGACTGCAGAATGAGGTCTGGGCTTCATCTGCCATGGCAACAATATACTGCAGATAGGAAATTATAGCTCGTGGGATTCAGAGGCAGAGAGTATTTCCCCAAACCAGTAATTCCACCTAGAGAGAGTTGTTCTGCCAAGGCATTTCTTGGTTTGCTGTCATTTTCTAACACAGCCTGTACTTCTTTTATGACTCTTCACTTGCCAAAAATGAAAAGCAAAAATTTCCATAGCAGCTCTGTTGGCCAAAGAAAACTTTGGGGACAAGAGAAGTTTTTTAGCGTCAACCCACTGTCTTTCCATGGGTTTATAGCCCCTCTACCTATACCTTGCTTGTTCAGAAATTTATGTGTATCTATAAATATTCTTGCCGGGAGACTGGACTCCAAGGAAAGACTCTTCAGAACTGAGTGCTTCCCAGTAGCTATCAAGAAGGAAAAAATGGATTTGGCTGATCTGTGCTCCTTTTTTAAAGCTGTGGAGAGACTGGAGATGCCAAAGAAAGCAGCACAGGTGGTGCTTCCACCGCTGGAGACAGATGTGCTTTCTTACCTCGGTGAATGTCTGTGGCTCTTACAGGCATGAATGTTTCCCACTGAACAGGACACCCTTTTACAAAGGGTCTAGCCCTCAACAATGACCATTGGGCTACTAAAGGCAGTAGCCTAATGTGTTTATACCATGTGTTTATACCAAGTGAAAAAGAAACCAAAGCTTACCCTGAAGGAAAGCACTGAAATCCAAACCTCTCAAAGCCAAGGGCAGGTGGGAGTGTTATACCAGGGATAATTTCTAAGCACAAGACATAGCACAGAATATGAAACCATTAAGAGGCTTTCAAAGGTGTGTAAAGAAAACCATTATAATTCTTAGCCCGCCTATGTGATAATCCTTTTCAGTGAAGAAAACCAACCTCAAATAACCACATATCACTTCTTCCCATCCCATGCTCCTGGTTTTGGGAAAAAGAGACGGGCAGACAGCCTCTCCTTCCATTATTGCTCTCTCCCACCTCAGCCTGGGCCATTTTAGGAGCTACAGCTATAGATCTGTGCTACTTTTTTCCAATCTCGTCCTCTTTGCCCAGGGCAAACTGATGGAGGAAGGAGCTAAACACAGACACCCTGTGCACATACACAGCTGTATGAACACACTCCTTGGGGTAGGATCTGGTTTGGGGGTAGGATCTGGTTTTTGGGTAAGGGGGACAGAAAATGTCTTTATAAGTATCCCATCATATCCCGAAGTTTTACGTTTAGAACACAAATACAGGACACCAGAAACTCTCCTGAGAAAACAAGCACAACTTTCTTTTCCGATCTTCACACAGTCCATCCAGTTCTTCATTGCATACTACTATTTCAAATTAAAAAAAAAAAAATCTTCTGATCTTCATCTGAAAGTATATACCCCCATTCCTCCACTCTCAAACAAAAGATGAATCAAACACTGAAAACTTGGAAATTTTCCCCGCTGCATGTTTATGCATACAGTGTTTTTGGAGAACCACTGAAGGTTTGCAGATTCCTGACAAATAAATATTTACAAATTAATTCCAATTAACTGGCTGTATTTGGACAAGGATTCATATCAGAAAGCACATCCTCACGTATGTGGATATGGGGAAACTTTATGTCAACAGGACCACTCTCAGAATCATGCTACACAGGCATTCACAAAACAGAATTTCCAGGCAAATATGTTAAAATGCTGACTAGTAATAGCATTCTTGAGTAGCTAAGAGAGTGGGCAGAGCTGAAAGCTGCAGTCTGCAGCTCACCCAGTGGGTATATGCTTGAAATTGAGGCTGTCCTGTCTATAGGAAGATCTGAGCATGTTACACTTAAGGATACAGAATTATTTAGTTAGTCCAGACATAGAGGGCGGCTCAGCAAGCTCAAAATACTTATGAAAAACAAGGATTCATTCAGCTGAGTTGGGTTGGAGGCTGTTTTTGTTTCACTCAGACACGTATCTCCCTCTGCATATAATAACAGTCTGTAAATTCTCCTCCAGCTACCCAGGAGCAAATGATTCCAGGTGGCTTGATAAGGTAATGGAAGATAAGAAGTATCCCTGCATTACAAGCTGAGCTCCTGAAAGACTTAAGGATAGCTGGAGGAAAACACTGAGCAAAAGTAAACAAATCACAAGCTTTTCTGACCCTACACCCTCAAGATCAAAGAAATTACACCCAAGTAAAAAGCAGAAATTTGGCTCCTTATTAAAGTGTATGTGAGACAATTAGAAGAAATAATTTTCTATACTTTTACATGAAATCCATGCTTGGTCTGACCTATAATTTGAAGTAAGCTTCATTTTAATGACTTAAATTTCACTGCTAATAAGAGCAGTCCAATCAAACTACAGGCAAAGTGTGTGAAATAATTTACAGATTTTGTCTGGAAAGGTCAAGGTCTTAAACAAAGATGAGTAGCTTTCCCTACTAGACTGCTCACCCCTCAGTGTGTAAAACTAATAGACTGCTATGAAAAATAATACCTGTCTTTTGTGTCCAAACTATCTTGTTTACTGAACACACACACACAGACACACACATTTCCAATCAGCTGCTGCCAAAATGAACAACACATGGCTGAGAGAGGTCCTCATTGCCAGACGGTGAAAATGAACTGAGCTCTTTCCACTGAAGTTAATGAAGCTACAACAATTTAAATTAACTGTGAGCCTACCCCAATTATCTGTTAACTTGCCTGCATAAGGACTCAGGAAAGTTAAGCAGAACTAACTAAAATGCCAACAAGAGGGGAGAAAGTGAGGCATGTTGAACTCTGCATGGGTTTCTTTGGCTCCTCAGCTGGGTGTCTTACAGGTTTGTTTATCTTTCTTTGGCAGGTAACTCTGCTTGGCTCTGCAGGACCCCCTCCTGCACACAAACTGCTGGCAGCTAGAGCAGCTCTCCCTTTGGGATGTATATTCCTACTTAGCATCTCTCCTCTGGGCAACTCTTTTCCTGTTTTTGTGGCATTTCTCTTCCACTCTCTTCTGTTACCCTTGTTAAAATCTCACACAAGCAGTGTTTCCAGTGACATGTCAGCCTGATGAGACCCCCTCAGCATCTGCAAAGAAAACCCTGGAGGTTCGCACAGGAGACTTTCGCTTGCTGGCTTATCAGGTAATACATTTTATGTGTGATACTCTTCCAGAGGAATGTGATTTGCAGCTTTTAAAGACACCTCCCTCTCTTCTCCAGAAACCATCTCAGAAATGTATGTGGGATTATCAAGTATTTGAGGAGCTTTTTTAAAAATTTTATTTTTTATTTAAGTGGCATGGCCTGGGATATTGAAGGAGATAATAAGCTTTATTCTTCAAGACTGCAATGCTGATATGAACCTGCTAGGTGTCTGATCCAGAAATTTATTAACTCAAATTCCCAATATGCCATTTATAAACCTGATCAAGGAGCTGAAAGCACAACTGCATGGACAAATACAAGGATAATAGATGAACTGTCCTGGCGTGGTAGCTCTTAGAGGACAGCAGCCTGTACCCTGCTGAGTCAGAGCATGAGTAGCACACACACACAGACCCCTTTCTGCATTCCCCTCTTCATAAATACCCTGAGCACCCTATGTAAGGGATGGGAAGGCAGCTCACTGAAGCTGAGACAGAAGCACAGAAACACTTTAATGTCACTCAAGCTCGTGAAAGCATTTCCCTAGAGCTCTGACTATGCTCTGCTCTCTCAGCTAGCAGTAGTCATCTTTGAGTGATACTCTATAGGATTCCCTGTGCCAAAGTGTCCCTGCATGGAATGAGAGATGGAGTTAATACATTTTAATATTAGCTACGAGAAGGCAACAAAGGCTGAAATACAGTGTTTTACTTCTGCGTAGTGAAAACTGATGAGTTGTGAGAAACTGTCGTAAGGGGAGTAAATGAAGCTAGGAAATCATCCATACTGCTGAAGTGTTTAGCCTAACATAGCATTCAGAGCAAAGGAAATTAACTGCTGTGTGACACCAGTGAATTCATGAGTCCTCAAATCTCCTTAGTGATTCATGTTCTTGTTGGAGAAGTAAAAGATGGACCTCCATCCTTCTTTGCAATGTCCCCTAGGCTTACCAACTTCTCCATTTTTACTGCATTTTAGTTTAAAACTACTAATTTCAGATCTCACTAGGGCTTTTCTTTCCTGCTGTGCCTCATCACTAAATTTGGTATTTACCAGATCGCATCTCATGAATAACATTACTGTCAAACTCTCCTGGGTTTTTAACTATATTCACGACTTGAATGGGGAGACACAAGATGAAGACACCATATCTGAGACAAGAAAATGTAACACCTACAAATGAGTAGTTTAATCTTCCAAACACTTTAGAAAAACATTTATTATTATCTCATTCAGTAGGCACGTTTTGATTCCTTGTAGGAACTGAACCAGAACATATCTAAAATGTCTAACAGAGAAGCTTCATTTAAGGACATGGAGCTCATCAGCCCTGGAGCCCATTTTGCCTGGTTTCAGACATGTGGGGATGTGCTGCATGCAAACAAAATCAAGTCTTAGCTTTCACTGTTTCCCTGCAAAAGCTCAGTGATTTAGCAAGTCATTAAATTTTAAGCGAATGCACTTTCATTACAAAGATATATATACATATGTATATATGTACAGACAATTATACATCTTCAGACTTGGCCATCCCTCTCTCATACATGCATCAAGCTGCAGACCCTATAAGTAAGGTGGAAGCCACGTGCAAGTATTTATTTATAGCACCAGGAGTAAACCAGCAGAGTGGTGCACTGCAAAGCAGTTCCCATTGTGTGCGGTATAACTCCTTGTGTTCAAAAGCTCCTAAAGGTTTGGAAATGGAATTTTTTTGTAGAGATATATATTTGGTCATTTATACTAGCTGAGGATCTGCCCTGCTGAGTTTATTATATCCTTTTGTTTAACTTCCTTATGTTTCTTTCTCTTCCTCTCTTATGATCTGTCTTTTTCTTTTTAGCCTCCCAATTAAAATGTCAAATACAGAATCCAGCCTAAGATTGGACCACTGCACAGATATACAGACAGCAATCTTAGAGCAACTCCATAACTTTCTGTTTCAAAGTAGGAATTGATCACAAATTCAGGAAGAGAAGAATGCAACCCTAACAGATGCAAAGCTAGTTTGAATTAAAAACTAAAATTCTTAAACAGCCTTTAGCTGGCATGTAATATGTTCTCAATATGTTCTGCTGTGAAAACATTCTCATCTCATTCTGAAAAATTGTGGGTTTATTAAATGTATGATTAACCACCACAACACAGAGAGTTCAAAGCTTCATAAGTCTTCATCCTCTCACACCTTGCCTTTCTTAGGTTAAGGTCTGTCCATCAGTATAAACACCCAAGCAAGAAGTGTAGCTTTTTGGAGGTTTCAGTGTATTTCAATTCTAGGTGTGAAAGAAAAAAAAAACCATCTAATTGCAGCTGTCAATAACAGTGTTGCAGCTACAATTCACATCATTTGCAGCTTCTGTCGCTGGGAAGCACATCTGACTCACTCAGTACATAACACAGGACTTGCTATTTCTAGACAGCTGATGTTTTAGTGCTCAGACATCTACTCAGCCTTGACTTGATAGTCTAAAGTAAATATCCTTGAGCAATTGTACAAAAACACCTATTCAGCAAGCAAGTAAAAAACCCTGCTGTTTATAGTTTGCAGATGCTTGGGAGAAAACACTCTATATAACATACCTCTAAACTGCTCTGACAATGGCTAAACTGCCTCCTAGAATCATGGAATCATTACAGGGAAAGAACTCGAAGATAATTGAGTCCAACCGTGAAGCCAGCACCACCTTGCTCACCACTAAACCATGTCCCCAAGTGCCACATCCACAACACTTGTAGGGATGGTGATCCCACCACTTCCCTGGGCAGCCTATTCCAATGCCTGATGACTCTTTCAGGGAAGAAATTTTTCCTAACATCAAATCTAAACTGCCCCTGGCACAACTTGAGGCCATTTCCTGCTATCCTGTTATTTGGTGCTATTCAAATGTTTCTGCTTAAAGCAGTTTGTTAAATCTTAAGAAGGATCCCTTCTGAGAATGTTATTTTTGTCTCCATTACTATCTCAAAGCAAGACCTCTAATGAATAAATGAAGTCCTGTTGAATACTGATGATGGATTACAAAAGTTGGCACTAGATTTTAAGACTGGAATAGACCTTCAAGGAGTCAAACTACCTCCAGTTGCTACTGAGCCACTCCCTCCCCTCTTCCCTATTAAACTCTTAATAGTTCATACTTTGACACAGGTGAGTCTACATTTCCCATCTGAATTGCTGGCCTCTAGTTTCTAATGGATTGACTCCAAAGTTGTAAGTCAGAGTCATCTCTTAGGCATTTTGGTACCTATTAAAAAACACCAAAAATTCTTCTGTCCAGGCAAAGATGATAAAGCAAAACAGCTAATAACCACGGTCTCCCCTGCAAACATTCAGACTGTGCCAGCTCCAGAGTACTTGCAAATCTGCAAAAAGCAGTGTACAAACTAAACTGTGACTATCCTCTCTTGAGCTTTTGGTCTGTAAGTGAAAAAGTAGATATGGCAGAGAGAAGAGTGATGAAAACCCGTGGATTCTGATCCCTGCTCTGTTTCCACAAGGTAAGCACAAAACGAAATCGTTCACCATAAGAGGCTACCAACCTTCCTTTGCAACACCCTTGCTAAAGCAGATGCTAATCCAGCTAGGATTAAACCCCACGCTGAAAGCTCATGTTTGCTGTGGAGCCTAAGCTCTCTCTGTTGGGAAGTCAATCACAAAGAAATCCCTCACGGCAGCACATGCTTGGTACCAGCCCTCAAACACTTAAAAATAATAGCAATTTAAAAAGTCAGCAATGGCAATGAGACAATTGTTAGTGAGGGCCCTGTTTTTACCTTTATAATGAGTTTTCCTGCCAAGTGTCAGAGCTGGCTGCCACGTGCCAGAGTCCCAACTTCAGACACAGCTGTAGTGAAAGAGAAACATGCAGCAAAGGGAGAAGTGCTTGAGGCTTCTCAGGCTCCTGTTCTCACTCTAAAGGATTGACCAGCATGCTCTTCAACACTTTAAAGGCACCAGGGAAGGACTCTAGGGTAACTTAGAAAAGCTATCAAGATCACATAAGGGAAGGTGAAGAGCTCTGAGTGTACTGAAGAAACCCCTCTCCTTTATATTAAACAAAAACAGACTGCATCCAGACTCCCTGAATGAGCTCTTAAGTGAAAAAAGTACCTTGCAGGAGCTGTATGTAGCAAGAAGTCTCTGCTTGTGTCCTGTACAGGGTTCTTAGACACCATGGCCTTCTGTGCTTAAGTCGGTACACTGATTTAAAACCCCTTTTCACTCTTTGAGACTTTTGGAAGAAACATAAAGCAAGCTTTTTCTGCTACCAAGAGTGCACCTGCAGTGTCATCTGGAGCAGTAAAACCTATTTGAGTCACCTGAATCACCCCACTGGGCATTCAGTGGAGAGATGCAGAGGAGAGCACTTTTCTAGAGTTCCCCTTTGATCCTGAAGGAAAAATCTAACGTTTATTTGTCACTTGATAGCTCTTCAGCTAATGTACCTGGCTTCAGTAATGCTAAGGTTTGGTATATTCAAAGCTACTCTAGGTAGTTTTCAAATTTTTAAGCCATGTTGAAATCAGTCCCAGGGCTATACTGATGGAATGGGACCTGAATTACTTCCTGAGAAACCAAAACCTGGTTTGTCTTAGAAAGTGAGAAGAGAGGTAAGTTGAGAGATTCTGACTCCAATATTTGCACAGTACTGGCAGAAGAAAGGATTTGTTTGTTGTTTTCAGTCACTGTAATGTTGTATTCTGCCTGTTTCAGAGAAGAACACTCATGCTAAGAACCCACAAACTAACATCCTCAATAAACTCTTGAGAAGTTAACAAGGAGAGAACAAATCCTATTTTACAAACAGGTGCTTTTCAGTGATACTCTGCTTCTTTGCAGAAATAATTAAAAAATGCTTTTGCTTAATCCCTAGAAGGCAGACCTTAACTGTGTAATCTAAAGAAACAATCAAAGCAAAATTAAACAAAATTAGCCCTATATGCCTGGAGCACAGTTCACTCAGGATTTAGATGACCTAAATCACGGATGGATTGGTTTTTCCTCTAGTTGTGAGAATGATTTAAACTTTTACTGACCTTTTGTGGTTAATTCAGACATTTCTCTCAAGTTTTCACTGCAGTCTGCTTAGTCAGAGAGCATAACAACTCCTCCTTCCGAACAAAACAAAACTTCTGCCCTAGGAAAACTGTGGCACAATAACCATGGATATACTGTGGTGTGTAAAACTGAGATGGGGGTATGTTTTTCTAACCAGTGACACATCATTCTTCATTGTATCCTCCCTTCAAACTTGCCACTCCACTTATTAATCATAGGCTTTATCCAGGACTACTCCTTTTGGTTTTGCTTTAGGTTGTAACAATGCCAGATGTCTGTGGGGGTGTTGGCAAAGGGTGATATAATTTGCTTTAAAACTATTGAAATGAAAACAATCACTTGCAGTTACATACTTGCCATTGCTCAAGCTCGTTTGCTTGCCTGTGCTACTGACACAGAAAACAGCTGCCACACACTATTGCTCACGTTACTTTTATGAAAAATAATGAGAAGCTTTAAGACAGACAAAACCCCTCCTCTATCTTCACATTGTTCACTCTCTGCAAGTGCAGCCATGCTGCTCCTCTGGCGGAGGAGGATCCCTCTCTGAATGTTTATCAGAGTCCTTTCTGCAATGCCTTTGAGATTTCAAAGAGAAAACATTAAGTTGCTTCTTGGCAAACAAGCACAAACCTTTGGAAAGCTCCTGCAGTACAAACAAACATTCATCAGCAAGTTGTTTGGGGCAGACAAGTTGGTCTGTGCGTTCCAACAGCGCTAAAGCAAAGTTGTAAAGAAAGCTTAGACTTTATATTTCAAATTACTGTCACAGCACCAAGGATGCTTGTTTCAAATCTAGTCTGCACTTGGCATTATGACTTGCAAAATCCTTTCTTAACAGAGCTCTTACAATGAGCACGATCAGAGAAATGGAGAGGAGTTTCAAGGTGTAATTAGGTGAGGAGGAAAGGCTGTGCTCCGCAAACAGCTGGCACGAAGCCTCCCAAGCGACTCCCTGCAAAGCTGACCTTTGGCTTGCCAAGCAGCAGCTTGTTTGGAGAGCCAGCCACAAGGCTGCTGCTCCCGACCGCTCCCTGTCCCCACTTACAGCTCGGTGGTGTTGGCAGGGATGTCCCGGGGAACCTGCAGCACCTGGCTTTCTTGGCAGATGAAGACCCTGCCCAGAGAGCGGCAGGCGTGGTGCTGGCATGCCAGGCAGCCCTCCAGGAGCAGCAGCAAGCAGGCGAGGGCTGCAGACATCTCTGCCTTCACATCTGTGCCCGTCGCCTTTATCTCGAAGGGAAGAATGCAGAGACCTCCCAGGCCAACTCCCTGGATGGAAGATCCGCCCCAAAACTGGGACAAACCACGTGGCTCTTAGGGGATGATTTCTCAGCAAGTTTCAGTTCATGACCCCAGATTCCTTATGGCTCTGGAGTGGGGATAGAGATGAGCAATTCTGATTTTTCATGACACAAGTATTTTGTATTTCAAGTGGTGTTGAAATCGGGGGCCCCAGCTGTACTAACCAGGGTTCTTTTAATACACTGGGAAAAGGTTCTTCCTTCTCAGCTACACTATTCTCTGTGTCTGGCTTGGTGACACCAAGGGACAACAAAGCATTTATACTTTCTACAGCCCAGATCCTTTTGTCCCTGAAGGAGAAACACTCTATTTATGGCAGTATTTATGCTCCTGTTCATGGATCCAAGGGCCTCTGATTTTATATTGCTCCCAGGCAAAAGCAAGGTGTTATTACTTTATATGGCATATAGTCTACTTCATAGGGCAAAAACTCTATAGACCTAAAGCCAGAGCTGAACAACATGCCTTTTTTTCACAACTGTGATTATTTTTCATGCAGTTGCTGATTAATCCCATTTTCTTCTTTGGTACCTCTACTGGAACCCAAACAGAAGAAAATTCCACAATCCAAATTGTCCCTGTGGACTGGTAAACTAATTTCATCATCTGAAACAGAAATCCCAGAAATATGCCAAATGACTATTTGTGACATAACAGGAGGAAAACAGCTTCAAGAATATCATCAGAGGGCTTTGATGTTGAATCTTGTCTTTGAATCCCTATTTGTTTAGTTTATAGTTTACTTTTTTGACTGAGCTAAAATATCTTGCTACAAATATTAATCCTCGAAGAAGGGGCCCTCTGAACTCTTTGCTGTCAGTGAGTGGTGTGGAACCAGGGCTTCTCTTCAAGATACCTGAAATGAGCATTTTGAAATAAAGGTGTTTTTTTTTTGTTGTTTTGTTTTTTGGGTTTTTTTGGGGTTTTTTGGAGGGTTTTGTTTGTTTTTCTTTTAAACTGTAAATAGCTGTTTCAGACACACAGAGCTTATAAATCATGTGCATTTTAAATAAGTGAGGGAGCCATGGGTGACTTTGCTGAACTTGTCTCACATTTAATACTTCCTACTGCTTGGAAGGATTCCTTAATCTTGTTAGAAGCTGCTGTTAGCTTGTTTGTCATGGTTTTTTTAATTGTTGTTGTTTTTTTTTCATAATCAGAAAGCATTAAAAAGTGTAATGAGACAGAAGACAGCATCTTTTCTCTGAATTGTATTGACCAAAAGTTTCCATCATTCTCACCTTCAAAACAAGCCTCTTAATATAGATGTTTCTAATAAGAGAACTAATTAAGATTTTAAAAATAATTACAATAATTCTTAAACTTAAGAGTTATCCCAATTATACCAAATATTTTTTATTTTCTGCCAGTCATTTAAGCCTACTCAAGATGAGAATTTATATTCACATAGAAAAACGTAAGGAAAAACCATGACAATCTTTTTCTACCAATGCTAGGCTTATAATGAGTTGTGAGAGTATTCTTTTAGTTGTATGTGTAGAACAGAGTCCATTTTTCTGTTTCATGAGAATGACAGTGACTGCCAGAAAAAAGAATTTCTAAAACCTTAGTGACTTTTTCCTTATCTCTCTCTCTTCCCTTTCCTTTGACAGATCTTAAACCTACAAGGTCTTCTGAAATGAGTAAAACCTTCAGTCACCTTCATCCTCAATGGGATAAAAACTGCAGAATTGCACCCTATGATCAAACAAATTCCTATTTAGTTAAATTTTTGCTGTAGCCCACTGAAAGTTGGAATAATGACACACTTCAGGATTTCAACAAATGCCAGGAAGACAAATCACTTGAGGCTTTTGGGGTTTTGTCTTTTCAATACAAAGTCTCTAGCTCCTGCAGTTGTAGACTGAAAGCAGGCTGAAAAAACCTCCAAAATAAGAAATGTGAAGTTTGAGGAATATAAAGGGCACAAGAATATGTGGATACAGAGGATATTAAGCTTCATACTGAAATGCATCAATATAAATGGTCATGTTATAATGATGAAATGGATAGTAATATTTATGACATAGTTGAAAAAGTGGTAACATTCTCTGAATGTCAAAACAATTTTCACTGATAGGAAGACATTGCAATTTGATTAACTTCGGGTTTCATATATCAAACCACAAAAGTTGTTTCAAATGATAACAAAAATTCTTCCATATGCAAAAGTCAGGAGATCAAAAAATATCACAAGGGTTACGAGGCATTATTCCAATTATTAATGACTTTCAAAATTGTAATAAATATTTTTTATTTTAATACAACTAGTAAAACAGAGATGTTTTAAAACATCAGGTCAGGTTCAGTAGCAAATCATGAACACAATGAAGAAAAATTGGAGGGAGATTGTCTCTTTTCCATTTTGGTTTGGTGAGGCCATTTTATCAGTACAGTACACATTGCTCCACTTTCACTTACATCAGTAAAGAATGAGATGACAATTATTAAATAATATAAACCCCTTATCCACACTGCAAGCCTCTCTTGTAATACTGTGGAGATAAGACTTTGATGGAAATACGCAAGTATCATTACATTCAATAAAATCAGGCTAGTATGCTAAACAGAGCTGACATTTCATTCATATTGGAACAAGCACTAAATCAGGGCCACACTAAAACTCCCTGAGGACACATGAAGATTCAGAGGGATCTCTGAGCTGTTTTAAACATACTATTCAAGGTCTTAAAGAATAGATTCTGGTGTCTGTTAATGTTTTGAAGTGGAAAACTCTGTCCTATTTCTGCACATGCCTGTCAAATGGCACAGAGCCACATCAGCACAGTCCCCTGCATGGTCCCCTCACTCGCTGTTCAGGAGCACGGGTGTCTCCTCTTTGGAAGAAAAGAGGGGCAAAAAAACTCCCTGGTACCTTTCTGTGGAGTTTGCAGTCCCAAGTCCTTCCTGAGTGCTAGATTGGAGCTACGACCGTGCCTGAAAACCCACAGGACCTGTTGGAGGAGACCACCATCAGAACATCACGTGCTAGGAGCAAGGATGCACTGTCATTGAGATTCATGCTGTTGAATGTGTAAATGCAGAGATGATGGTGCTTTCAGATATTTATGAGAGCCTTATCTTTGCATCCATTTGCAGAAGAACTATGCTCCAGCTGGCAAATTGGTCTTGAGAGTGTAAACTGTTTTCCTGAGTAAGAAAACAGAAATTTCCCCAAATTGAAGCACTGTAGCAACAGAGATGCAATTAAGTGAATTATGACAGATACTCAATGATGATGTTGCAGATTATGAAATTAGATGGTGTCTGGGGCAAACAGTTAATTCAAGGTTATATAGTCATCAGGGGATCTTTATTAAGATGGTAGTAAGGGATTCTGGTTGATAAGACTGGCCTCTAAAGTCACCAATGGCCTCTAAAATTAGCTGTGATTGAATTTTGCAAGCACCAAGCCAGAGGAACCAAGGGAATCTGCAGACTCCATCCTCTGACCAAGCAGCAGTGACTGTCCTGGGTCGTGCTGTCACCTGGATTGATGAGGTGACAGTGGGAAATAAAATAAGCCACTCCAACTCTCTCTCCCTTGCCCTCAATAAACTTGCTCCAAAGACAGCTCTGAGCCCTTTTACCACAGTGTTGCTGTGGCCAGGTCAGCACCTAAATCCAGCTGTTGAAGATGTGGGAGCAGCTCTTTTCCTTAAGGCAGGAAGGTCACCAGGTGCTGGAGTGCATCAACCTACAGGCAAGCAAGTTCACAGCAGCTTCTGCTTGTGTTTCTCTCCTCTGAAACACAGCATGACAGCTAATTAAGTAAATACTGTTTCTCCTGATGTTCCCCAGCCTCAGAACAGTGTTTAATTACTGAATGCCTCTTTATCAGTGGCTTTGCTTAACAATAAGCATTCTCTAAAAATGTGTACGCAAATCAATCACCTGCAGCAACAGATGACATAAAAAACACATCCAAAAGAAGTTTATCCTTCAGAGTGGATATTTCTTTCTCTTTTGATGATTTCCAGCACATAGTTTCTCCCTGTGGCTTTGCAAGCAGCAATAGCCTCTATTGTCCTAACTGCCATGCTATGAAAAGAAAAAGGTGTTTTCTATCCAGAAAAGCTGGCAATGTGAGGTGGAGCAGATCCTAAAAGGAAATTAGAGGAAATTACTAAAAGGGACTTTGACACATCACTGATTTACCTTTTGTGAATGACCAACATGGGTCTTAAAACAGCAGATCATTGAGGCAAACAGATGACTGACCTGATAAAATATAATGTTTTAGGCTCTTTCCAGAAATAGCCTTTCTGAACAGAATATTTTTAGCTTCACTTTTTTCCAAGAATGGGGACTATTTTAAAATACATTTGAATGGACAGAATTTATCTGTCCCTCGGTGTCAAGAACATAAAACGATAAAGTAGCCTAATAAAAGCAGTATTGTTGCTCTCTCAGTTCCTTTAGCCATCTGCTCGCATGAAATTTCAGCTCCAAAAAGGAGTGAAGCTGAGACAGTGAATCAGCCACCAGAGGGAGTGCACTGCCTCGGGAATAGAACACACACACGTGTAAGGGAAAGGATTAGGAATTTCGTGGAATTAAGCCCATGACGATTTCCTGTGACTGTCTGACTCTTGACTTCACAACTTGGCTGTGGTGAGTTGCTCCCTTATTAAACTGCACCCTGCAGAAACCAGAGCTGCACATCACGTGGAGCTGTGCCCAGTGCAGCAATAATCAGCTGCACTGTGGCTCTTGCTTCCCTCCTCCTTGAAGACAAATTAGGATCTTGTGTAAACTCTCCTATCCATCTCTTTAGCTCAGGAAGGACATTGCGCAGCATGAAAGGGTCTCAGACACTTCTAATGTTTCTGCTGACACTTCTCAGCAGTGAGCTTGTGCTTGTGCTATGAACTGGGGGAGCAGGGGAGTTTTGACTTTCTTTATTTCACTCTGCCCCAATACTTTTATGCCTTTGATGGCTGACAAGCTCCCACTCAGCCCTTTATCTATGTGGTTTTCTGAGGCAATCTGAGGATACAAGCATCCCATGTATTTTCAGACCACAGGAGACATGTGCAAGAGACGAGAGTGAAGTTAGAGAATAATCTTTGTCGCTCCATCTAGTGCTGCTCCTCGGGTTCAGGTCTGTTCATCCCCAGTCGATAATAAAAGACGCAGCCCATCTGTTAGGTTTCTATCACACGTCTGCAGAAGCACAGTTATAGAAGTACTTTTTCTTTGCACTGTCCATGAGTGGGTTTGACTAGACCAAAATAATGCACAAGAGACACCAAAGCCTGCCTAGAATCACACTTTGCATCCTATATTCTCCTCTGACGCCTTTCCCAGCCAGCAAAAGGTACCTGAAGGTCAGAGATGTGAGGCAGGAGAAACCTTGCCTGATTGTGGTGTCAAGGAGCCCTGCCCACAGGCATCAATTACCATGCACTGCTCACGTCAGCACCGGGGGAAACCCATGGAATCTAACAGGGACAAACACAAAGCCCCAAACCTGTGGAGGGCAAACTCCCTGCAGCAATGCAGGCTGGGCACTGCCTGTTCAGGAAGCAGATCTGCTAGTAAATTGAGAGAAGTGATTATTCCCCTTTACTCAGGATTCTTGGACCACATGGACAGCACTGCATCCATTCTGGGATGCTCAGTGGAAGACAGACATCATTTAGCTGAGGGAGGGCAGGGAAGAACCAGGGTAGTCAGGGTGGGAGTGCTTGCTCTGTGAGCTGAAGCTGTGACACCAGAGTTTGTGCAGCCTAGGGAAGGAATGTCCTGGGGGTACCTGTGTGTACCCCTGGTGCCTAGGAAGGGATGGCCTGTGGACACATCAAAGCAGCCCTCAGAGACTACAGGATGGGGATCAAGATGTGGACTCATTGCAAAGGTGAAGGGTGGGAGAGCAAAAAATAACAGACTTGGGTTGAAATAAGTGGCATTCAGAGTGGCTGCAAGGAGATAATTTGTCACCTTGAGGACAGTGAAGCAGCGGCACAGGCTGCGAAAGAGGTCATGCTCTCTCCTTCCATAGAAGCTTAAAAGACCAGACTGAGTAAGTCCCCGAGCAACCCAGTTTGACCTCACATTGAGCAACACGTGGGACCTCCCCAGGTCCCTCTTTCACCTGAATTCTTTTGTGGTTCTACTTATGGCTCAGGGAGAGAAAAAAGTCTCCCTGGGATGTTTAAAATAGAGACTGACTATTCATGCTTTTCCTCAAACCTACGCTGCTTTTGAGCATGGTTACAATATACCACTCAGCTATAAGTCTTTAATCCCTTAAGAAAGGAGAAATGTTCGTCAGCATGAACAAAATAGGGTAGCAGTGATTTCTGTCCATTTCTGTCCATTTCAAGGTTCATGAAACTGCCATTCAGAAACAGTTTGGTGACAAAAAATTCTTCCTCATTAAAATTCAAGAGGCTATTAATTCTTTCAAGTACAATTTATTATGACATAAAATGAATTAAAGAAACTTTAATGATGCCTCCACAACATGCCATAATTATCATCTCATATTAAAGAAAGAGAGCTGCCTGGCAGAGCATGCATGAGAAATTTCAAAGATTGAAGTACGGAGATATCTGTAAAGAGAAAACTTGTTTAGTTCCTCTTGTACTTAAATTGGCCCATAGACAGTGCTAACAACCTGTTGTTTGGCCAGAGCAACTAAATTTCCTTAAATTCACTCAGGTTGGGTGAGCATTTCCAGCATTAAAATACACTAAAGAGGTCTGAAATGGAAATAGCTTTACATTATACCTATCTTCTCTTTTTTTTTTGACCTCATACAGCCTAAGAGAAACCATCTCTGCATGAGAAAAGGAAGAACTCAGCTGTGATTGATACATGAAAGACACTAAATATCCTTCCGGGAAATTAATTTCATTCTGACACTTAATAAAAAAAAAATAAAAAAAAGAGGCAAGAGTGAAAAATTAACATTTGTTAAGGCCTCTAAAAAAGATGCAGATGACTAACTAATCCCTATAGCAGATTGAAGAAAAAGGAGAAAAGAAAAAAAGAAGCATTGTGCAATTAGAGTAGGTTATTAATGTTGATAGAAGGAGGTTAAAAAAGTGGCTCAATTACTTTGCAGGAGTTACATCATTTTGTATACTTTTACCTTAATGACAGGTAGGCTAAATAAGCTGCCTGAGGTGACAATTAGGAGCCAAAGAGTCACTGAGTCTTTTTTTAGCACTATGCAGTGAGACCAAATATTGCACATTTGCTTTAAAGCATCCTTGAAGGTCATCCAAGGTTTTTCCTACTTTTGCTGGAGCTTTTACAGCAAGGAAGAAAAATTGTTTTTCTTCATTCAGTGGCTGATGTAGAACGACATTAAAACCTAAATATTGTTCCAATCTCTGGCAGCCATTTTCCTCTTCCACTCTTCCCTGAGCTTCCTGCTGGGACTCCTCAGCTGCTCCTGAACCGTATTGCTTTCCACAAAGAGATCCTCTGGAGTTAATAGGATTATTTATGGAACAAGGTTCTGCCAAACATGGCTAAAAAATTCAGGATCTGCCCCTTAGCATATAAAATAATGAAAAATGACACGTGCACTTAAAAGCAAGCAAATGAGCATTGAAAGGAAAGCTGGGAACGTCTAAGTCTTTACGCAGCTGTAGCCCTGGAAAAGATGAAAAAGAACAGCTCCAAGTTGCTTCAGAAAGCTCAAATTAGTGCTGTAAGACTGTCCAGTGATATATTCATCCTTGGAATAATTGTGCTTTGACACTTTTTCTGTCATGAAGCAGGTCATTGCATGGAAGGTGACAAAGAGAAGCCTCCGATTCTTGATCTGCCTGCAATTGCTCTCAGTGCAGAGGGAGCAGGTCAGGCACAGCTCTCTGCAAGAGGAGAAGAATAAGGTCCTGACACTGCTTTTAAGGCACAGAATGGAATGGTAGGTAGGCCAATGAGATTCTGCAGATGATGAAAAAGAAGCTTGTCCATCTCTCTGAGGTACTTTATAGTCCTCATTACCATGTTATCAAAGTGCTCAACAGCTCTAATGACCATTTTTGTCCCCGCTTCTCTAGCAAAGAAAGACCTCCAGCATCATTTTACAGCTGATGTCAGGGAAACTAATGGCACGTCTACTGCCTGGTGGTGGGTAGATCCCCTGGGTGCAGCCAGAGACCCCAGAGGGGTGCAGATTTGTGCACATCAAGTGTAACCCTCTTGCTTTGGTTTTTACAGTGTTCTATGTTTTTACTTCAGTAGTAGAATTTCTCGTATATTTTCTATAAACATAGTCCATGTTTTCTTAACCAACCTAAATTGTTTTAAACTTCTAAATTGTTTTCATTCCTTTCTCCTAAGGCGGAGAAAGATAATAAACTATGTCATTATCCTGTAAAATTGTAAAGGTAGTAACCTCATTGACCAATCCACAATTGTCGTAAGAAAAATATAAAAATAAAAACATAAAAAAAGGCAGGCCCGTCTTTTTCTGGTCCTGCCTAAATAGTCCTGACCTACTGAAAAATCTACGTTTTTCTTTCGTGTCCAACAATACAACATAACCCCACAGAGATGTGCCCAGGCCAGGAAGCTGTGCTTTGGGGCCCTGAGCTGCAAACACACACCCAGCACTTCTGACCTCCCCCTGGCCCACTTGCAGCCCTTTTTGGTATCTGCACTGTGCTTCTCTGCGCTTCCAGCTGTGACCTGGCAATGCAGAAGCATCCCTGCTGCCTGCAGGGATCCACTGGCATCCACCATGGGACGCTGAGGAAGGACAGAGATGCGCTGTGGTTACTCCTCACATCCCAACCAAGATCTCAAATTTTCCTCGTCTCTGAAGCCACATCCCACCTGACATTTCCATAGGATTTACTTGGTCTTCAAAAGATTCAAGCAAACTTTACAAGCCACAGTTGAAGTCCTAACAGATGTATAGCTACCCAAATTGAAATCTGGCCAGTGTTCCAGAAGACTCTGACCTGCGTAGGAAAAGCAAGTGCTAACAGATTTTTTTAGCCTGCCCACCCTGACAGATTGCATGCCTTTCACTCAGAAGGGCTCTTGTGGCTGCTACTGCCCTTGTGACAATCCTGGGATATAGTTCACTTATGGGTTAGAGAAGAAAAGTTTTAGATGTTGAAAAGACATGTAAATCTGTTGAATGCTGTAAGCTAAAAGCAGAAAGAAAAGAAATATTCCACCACATATTTAAATTTTCTTACCTCAACATATTTCTTTTTTCTTACCTCTACTACAATTTTCCTTACGTTTTCACTCACATGATGTAGTTTAGCATGATATAATTTATCTACAACAAATGTCACATCCTATTGTATAACATCTGCCTGAGATGAAATAAAACAAGTATCTTTGGGACTAAGCTGACCACAGTTTAGGCATGACAACCCAAACCAAACTGCAAGACTATTTTACCTCTCATGGCCACCTTCCTTTGGTGTTTTTAAGGTGGACCACAAAGGTGAAACACAATCTGTTAAACACTGCCAAATGAAGTAATGGAGACCAGGCCTTGACAATTTTTGGTTGCCCAGATGAAATTCAAAGTGCCTGGACACCCCAAAGCTCTCAGGTGAGGTTTGTTGTACTGTCTCTTAGAAAGTGATACGATTATAGTTCACAAGCCTGTCTTGCATGTGCTCCAACCTGACGAGAAATCTCATTAGGGCTCATTAGCTCATGCTCAGTGGTAACCAGTGTTTCTCCTGATGTAACTCCTGACTGGCCTGGCCTCTGGGTAAAGTGATGTGGCTTTTGCTTGCAGAGTAACACATGGTGTGCCCATGGAGGCTGCGCTGTCATCCTTGGGGGCATCACTGTTGCTTGTCCCAACACAAGGCAAGAGAATGTTGTTGTACACCCTCCCAAACCACAGCAGCTCTGGGCAGGGGAAAGAAGGCACCTTGGCCACATATGGATGCCACATATGGATGCAGGAAGGCTGAAAATTTCCTTTCAGATTCCCAGCTGAATTTTCTGTTAGGCCTGGGCTTGCAGTGCTGCCTGTCCTTGGGAGCCAGTTGTGTTTGCTCGCTGCTCTGCAGGAGCAGAGGAGTTTTTATTCCCTTGGGATGTGGGGCTACTGTTGGGGCCAGTTTAAGCTGCCCATCCCTTCCATGCATGGCAGTGTAATCATAAAAGTCAGTGCAAATTCATTTCCAAACTGTATTGACATTCACCAAACTTTCAAGGTTTTCTATGTTTGTGCTATCTCCCACAGCTCCCAAAAACATTTCAGCATCATAATGCAAAAAAACATGAAGCAAGCCTGATTCCAACAGTGGATCCATTGAGTAAATGTCAACATGGTATTTATACTTGCTGAAAATGAGTGTGACAATAAAAGAAATGGAGAAGTGCCAACAGGATACAGCTCCCATTACAGAATATGAAGGGATGTAAGTGAGAAGGAGCCAGGCCATATTGTCCTTGACTTCAGTGCAGCTATGCCAGAGCACCACTGCTGAAGGTTTGGACTGCAGCAGCCTGGATAAACAGCTTGCCTCTGTATCAGAGCAGCAGCAGAGAGACATCAAAAAGGTCATAAATCTCAGGGAATGGTGGTAGGGATGTGCTGCTGGGCCCAAATATAATCAGCTTTTATGGAGAGCTTTCCATCGCTTGCTCTTAAGGCCTAATTGCAAGACATTATCTGGCCAAACAGAGTATGAAGTAGTAGGTAATAATGATTGCCTGCAGGAACTTCAGGTAGTGCAGCACACAAGATGAGGAGCTATTCTTACCTCGCTTATTACCCAGGAGCTGATTCAAGGAGTAGTTACAGTTGTGCCATTAAGCCACTGGTCACCCTCATACATCTCAATTCAAATTCATTATAGAAGTGATTTTACCAAATGCTAGCAGTGACACTGAACTGTGGGAAGACGATTGAATTTTGAATGAGGAATAAAATGACTTACAAAGACCCTCTTTGGAGGAAAAAAACAAAAAGAAATTAAAATATTTAGTCGCTTGTTGTTACGCAACCTTGCCATCCCAGCATTAACAGTGTGCACACCTATGCATAAAGAAAAGGAGAATGAGTAACATTCAAGGTACACAAGCCACTATAAAGGTCTATAAAGCTTTTGGGGAAACAGAAACCCAGACCAAATATGCCCTTCAGATAGGATATTTGTCCAAATCTAAAGCTGCATCGGTGGCAGAACATCAGAAAGTCATCCAGCTTCTGGGCAGAAAGCTTGCCAGCAGCAGCAGCAGCAGGAAGGAAAAGTTCCCAAGGCTGATCATGGCCAATATTCACACTTTCACATCCTACCACCAACTCTGGCTGTCGTCACTAACAGACCACAGCTGTCGTAGGGAGTGTTCTCCCTACAACATGGGTTCAGGAGAAGGTGACATTTCTGCCATGTATGAAGGTGACAGCACCAAAGTTAAGCATCTGTAAATAGCTCCTATTTCCTTTCTTTCCTTCTTTGTCTTCAACTGATCTGTCAGAGTGTCATGTGGCACATTTCTGACAGCAGAAGAGGCAGAAGAGTAAATACTATTTGATCCTACTGTCTTCTGATCCCGTGGTGAGATTAGAGCTCCAGACTCATTAAAAAAAAATCAAACATTTCTCAGATACAAAACTCTGAATTCACCCCATTCTGCAAAAAGCTTGAAACAATAGATCCCACAGTCCCAACTGTACTTGGTTTCTCAGCTCAACCTAATGCTGAAGCCAGATGGCACCTGCAAAAGGAGCTGACTATGGCACAGCATGGGGCAGGAGCAGGCTGGGTGCAAAGTCCAGTGTTCAACTTTTCTTCCATTTATTTTTAAGTGCATCTTCCCAGGAAGAGGATAGGGAGAGGATTGTAGTGGAGCTCCAGAAACATCCTTAGAACAGGAAGAGGCGCCCATCACCACAGCGAACCATATCCAGGTAGTGGTAAGTATGTCCCTGAGGAAGCTGGTGACAGTGACTGCCCTGTGCTGAGAGGAATCAGAGAGCCAGTGAGGGCAGATAATACAATTACACTGGTTAACTTCAGCTCCACATTAGCAGCAACCTTTGCAAAAACCAATGGCAGTCACCCAGGGGCATGTATGAGAGCTCAGGTCAAGTAGTTGAGTTACTAATGGCAGTTTGCAAGCAGAGCAACAACTTAAAATATCCTCCAGTCTAAAGAATGGGTGCAATATCAATCCTTAAAATAAGCTTCCAGGGAGATCTGAGGAATCACAGGGCTGTAATCATGACAACGCTGGGCAAATTAGCAGAAAGTGTAATAAGGGATACATCTACAGAGCATGGAAAACTGCCAGAGCTGTGAGAAACTGCTGAGAGAAATCCTGCCTTGCAGATCCTTGCAGAAAATGGATATTTATTTGTATTTCCAAATGGTTTTTGACGAAATTCTTCACCAAAATAAAATAGTTAAAGGCGAAAAGGAAAAATTCTGGCCTGGTTAAAAAAAAATAGCCAGGGTCAAAATGAAGAGGCTGAAAAAAAGAACTGATCTGAAAGACTTTGGTACAAGTCTGCAAAGTAAGGGTTGGCATTGAAGTAAATTATTAGAATCATTTTTTTTACTAGCTCTTTCACTCCAAGAGCTATGGCTTATCAAATGAAGTCAGGGGAGATGATTTTTAACACAACAGATTGCAGATCTGTATAATTCTTTGTTATTGTGGGTGCAAGAGTGGACACTGATTCAAGGAAAAATTGTATGATTACCTGAAAAGGAGATGATTTAGGGCTCTAAATGAATAAGCTTTGAGAGACTTAGGAAACCACCAGAGTGGTATGAAGTTGGAGGCTGAGAGAATATTAGGGGAAGATATTACATAAGTTTGCCAGCTTTAGATGTCCATTTATGATCACTTCTGGAGACAGCATAGCAAATCCTTGGTGGGAATGTTGTCACTAGCTTTGAGACCCCACAATGGCCAGTCCTGGCTTAAAGAGAATTAGCTTTCCACAGTAGCTGAAGACCTTCTGCTATGTTAATGGAAATACTTCTTTTATGTTAATCTCCAGAGTTTTCTCGTCAGCATTCTCACTGTTTTGTATAGAAGGTATAACAGTGAAATATACTGGTACTGACAATTCTCAAAATGGGAGACACTTTCTAGCAGTGAGCTCTTGAGACACAGATCCCTACTGCCTCCAGATTCATGTAAGGACAGTGGTTCATTACTAAGAGCTGAAACCATGACTTGCCAAGTAGATGTCTAATTTTGTGAACTTAAATTGTTTTATGCATACCAAAATCACAACTTATGCTTAAACTTGGAGAATATTCCTGGGTTAGGGACTCCCACTGGCAAGGGGCGGCTTGCCCTGTTCTGAAGAGATGAATCAAAGTATTCCTTTTTTCTTCTCTGTTAAACTAATCTAATTTTGAGCACCTACAGCAAACAGACCTCTGGTCTTTTGGTGCTTGGAGTAAACAAAGGGAAAAAGATGTTTCTCTGATCGTTTGCTTCAAGTTTGCTTGCAGAGGGAGGAAGCAAGACCGCCTGAACTAAGATGTAGAACAACTGCAGCCCTGCCTTAAGCAGCATTTCTCCCAAATTATCACAAGTATAGAAATCATCAGAGCAAAATTTGGCTGTGAAACACCTAATTATATGTGTCCCCTAGCCTAGGTTCTCTTACAAAACATAGGACATGGCATGATCTTTTGATAGCTTCTTTTTTCAAAGTGGTAGAGAAATTAATTTGCAAACTGTCTATGCTTTGGAGGCTTTAAAAAATTTTCACTGTTCAGTGAAATATCAAGATAAAACACAAAGAAAAATGATTTTTCTTTTTTTAATCCTAAAAGCTATATGTGATCATGAAAAAGAAAGAATTGTTTTTAGGAGTTGCAGAGTTCTCTGAAAGAAAACGCCTTAGTAAAATGTTCCAAGGCAAATGACTTGATTTGGTACTTCTGATGTATTTTAAATTAATGTTCTTTATCCTTTGATAATGACTCCATGAATTTTAGTGGATTTCCAAAATATTGCATTGATAGCAGCCTGTATAGATTTTGTGAACTACTACATTTCCCTACAGACCTCCAGCACCTGCCCAAGTCCTGCTATGCACCCAAATATCATCACATTTGCTGTGCTTAAATAGGGACCAAGCACCATGCTAGACTATGGGCTTTTTGTTCATTAATATTTACCTTCTGTTCTGGATTTGGCTTGGTCTAACCTAATTTTTACTTAGCCCTTTGAGTCTATGAGACATTTTGTCAATAAATTATGATGGTATTTTGCACATGTGGCACTCCTTGCCCTTGTGTGTCTAACAAAATGCATTAACAGAACACTATCTGTCCACAGCCTCTGGAAAACTCTGTAAAAACAAGTCTGCAGATAAAATACTTCCCTTCCCAAGGATGCTTCAACTTCTAGAAGACTCCCTTGACTTGGATACATCAAGCTCTTACTAACAAGGTTGTTGTGCTCCCTGAAACCAAGGTGCTCAATACTTTTCTGTCTATCCTATTTATTTTGCTGTTTCTCTATTAAAAAAACAACAAACAAACCACCAAACCAAACACCAAAAACCCATCAAACCCCAAATCATAACTGAATTTCTAATAAAATCTGTGGTTTACATTTTCGAATTTTTTCTGATTTCTCACTGCCATGGATGCTGAAAGCCCTGGCCAGCAGCAATTCCCATCCCCCAGAGGCTGCAGGATTTATCTCAGGAGGTACCACACTGATGCATGCACAGCCTCTGGATTTTTCACCTCTCCATCATCTGCTTATGGAAAGTGTGGAGCTAAGCAGCACACAAAGGATCAGAGCTCCATGTTGTCAGCTCCGTTTTCAGGCGTGTTACTCCCTAGGTTTGCATACTCAACATTTTATTCCTACGTGGTGCCCCTCCCGAGCTGCCTTAGAATTCTGTCAGCTTATGCAGTTGGTCTGAACATGAATTGAAACACAGTGTCACAGAATCACATAATAAGTGAATGTGGTTGAAAAAAGATCACATTTGACAGAGAGGCAGAAAGAAAAGAAAGGATGGTGACAAAGCGTTAATGTTTAGACTCCTCAAAAAAAATTGCATCATCAGGGTTAGCAGTTTCTAGTGAATTTGGTGATTCTGTTTAGCACTGAAAATGCTGCTTGCTGCTTGGCATTTCAGTGCTTACATAATTTATAGTCTATTATTTGATAATGTATTGAAGCAGGTTGTTGTCTTTGGCACCATCAAAGGTGTCTGCTAATTCACTGCTTGACCTTCTCTGCATGCATGTAAAATGGAAAAGAAGTGGTGCAGGGCATACTGCGGCAGTTCCAAAAATGGCTTGGTGTTCAGACAGCTTGATTTGGATGAACCTTACCACCAAACTATAGTTTTATTTGTCTATGCTTGAAAAAAAGTAGCAAAGAGGTGGAAAAGGAGTATTTTAAAAGACTGGTGCATTCTGTTCTGTCTGGCTTCTCCAGACAAGTATAATTTTGTACCCTAGGCAGTGAAAATGTCCTGACATTAGAGTGTAACTGGACACATTGGGCTTCTACCTAACCCATGTCCATATAGCCAAAGGTCTCCTCTCCTGACTGCCCAAAGGGGCTCATCCCTGAGAAGAAGAGGAGATGTGCTAATAGTCAGGAAACACATGGAAAGAAGGATTCTGCTTGTATATAGGAACATTTCCAGAAGTATTTCAGCTTTTGAATGCTGAACACAAACAGTTTGCATCCAGTTTCGCAAGAGGTTTAAAATGTTAAATAAAATGGATCTACAGAAGTCCTCAAGGTACTGGGAAAACCAGGCAGAAATATCAGTTCTGGAGAATGCTTTGCTTCATGCATTTTCTGCAATGGGAAGGACAGAACGTGTTGCTGGAATGTCACAAATGGCAGAGAGCTCCAAGGCTGTCCTCTGACAGGGGCTCCCCAGCAGTGCCCAGCTGCCCAGCAGACCCTGCAGTGACCAGCTGGGGGATAATTTGCCTGTGCCACAAAATCACAGCTCTTCAAAGAAGAAGCAATGATTTTTGGGCACCAGCAGATAACCATTGACTTCAGTTTGAACTGCAAAGCCAGGGACTCGATGTGGAGATATAAAAATAAATAAATAAATACCTATATTACTGGTGCAGGCTCACAGAAGGGAGCATATGAAAGTCCACATGAAGTGGCAGAGCTGTCACCTGTCCCTCACAGGCTCCACCCTAACAGCCCACACTACACCTGGTGCTCACCAGATGTTCCAAATCAAAAGCACATTCCAATATTTCTTTTTCTTTTTGATTTCCATTCTGTATCTAATCCTGTAGAAAAATAAGCAGAGCAATGTACTGGGAGAGGCAAGGAAAATTTAAATAACTTGTTAGTGCCAAAGTCATTGAAAGGGTTGATTAATCAGAGATGCCTGGTAGGGGCATAAGATGGAGAAGGCTTCATTGTGGCAGGGTTTTCTTGATGCTCTTTTCCCCAAGCATGACTTTTCCCCTGTGAGCCACTTTTATGTTATGGAGAAACAGTTGTGAGCCACAAATACATGTTAGCTGCAATTGATCAAGGAGCAAATGAATAATTTACTTTCTGAAGAAGAGATCATCTATATTGCTACAGACTTTTCAGGAAAGAACTTTTTCCCTGATGCTACAGCCATCCTGTTTCAGCTGCATTTACATGTGGCAAGAGTGCTGCTTTGCTTCTAAACTGGCACATCCCAGCAGAATTGCCCACCTTTTCTTTTTGTTTCAGTGCTTCTGATCTTAAAGAACATGAATTATTCACAAAGAATTCCATACATCTTCAAAACATTTCTGCTAAATAAAACTGCATACTTAATCCCACCCCTTCTTGATTATCCACAGCAAGGAATAATGATTTGAATTGTTGAAGATGATGAATCCCAGGCAGATCTCAACCTATGGCTACACCCATCCCCCTGTTTGTGTGAGATCTGTTCCCAGGTCTGACAGTTTGTGCTACTTTGGCACAACAATTAATTTTACAGATTGTTATATTACATTAATTTCTGTGATAGCAGTATCAAAAGTTTTTTTAATAGTCAAAACAAAAGGGAAAAACAGCCTAGTGTAAAAGGTTGAATAAGATATCAGAATTCTCCAGGAAATCAAAGAAAAGATACAAATAGCTAAACACAACTTCACTAAACACAAAATATATATAAGAATAGTCAGAAAGTCAACAACTCTGCCATTTTTCTTGATCCTCATATAAACTTCTCATTTTAAGATATACATGAATTCTACAATTAAAAAAAGTGCATGCAGTGTAACTAAATTCACCATTTACTTAAAAATACCCCAACTAACCAATCAGATTTTAAAATCCTATTTCTGTTAAAAAGGTGGAGTTTTTCCAGTGGGTGGAAAAAAAGGGGGAATTTTTTCCCAGAACAGAAGAATGATACACACACAACTCCAGATGACTGCCTCTCTGGCACAGACTGTTGTCTGAGTGCACAGCGAGCTGCCTTTTCTAGAAAGAGTAAGTATACTGCTTGTAAAAGTACTAAACACTCATGGAAATCAGAGCTTAAACTCCTGTCTGTGCCCTAGAGATATCCTCCCTGTTCAGATCTCAGGTGCAAAAATGGAGAAAGACTGAGGGAAGAGCCATGACATCCACCCATCCACTGCAGGAGGAGCCCAGGCTGCACTTGCAGCACCTCTGAAGTAAGCTGCTAAATAGCCACTTAGATTTGCCAGCATGAAGCCCTCTTGTTTTATGAGCCAATGTGTGGTGTGTGTGAAATGTGGTGAAGGCAGTCCAGGGAGATGCACAGGAAGGCAGGGAGGGTGATTAGCATAGAGTGATTCAGATCATTGGCCATGCTGAATTTCTGACAAAGAATCTGGCACGAACATAGATTCAGGGAAAGCAAAGTCTGTATGCAGATCTGGTGATAACTGCTAAAAGATAAAGAACTGGAAGTCAGAGGGAGATGTGTATTAGCCATCACAATGGGAAGAAAAAAGAAAAGATTAAAAATAGTGCTAAGAACAATAGCAGAAACACCAGATGTCTGATAGAAATGCATGCCCCCCCCCAAAATAAGCCAGAAGAGACCTATCATGTACTTACACAAAAATAAGTAGCAAGAATTTTAAACTTTCTTATTTACCTATAATTTTCAAGGTGACTCCCTACCAACCTAGGATCCCAGCCACAGGAGAGTTTGCTGGGAGATCAGTGCTTTCTCTCCAGAGAGGCACCTCCAAATATTACCACCCCACTTGGACCTCTCAAGTGATTAGAAAAAACCAGCAAATTTGCAGTTGGGGGCAAAAAAACCAACAAAACACCACCACACTGAAACCGCCCCCCCACACAAAATACCTTCACACACACAAAGAAATAGGTTTAGCTTAAAGACAACTGTGAGGAGTGAGAAAGGGAGAGGTGCAAGGAGAATATGAAATAGAGCCATCTGTAATCCCCAGTGCTGCAGCTATTTCGGGAAGAAGAGTGAGCAGTGTGTGCACAGCCCAAGGATGCAGAGGGCTTTAGTTCAGAGGATGATGTCTGCAGTGCAATTCCAGGAAAAGCAAGGACTCTGGCAGTGTGTGCACAGCCAAAGCCAGGCACCCGTCACTCAGCTGCCATATTTGCAGCTGTACTATTAAATGAATGTTTTGATTCCAGCTGGGCTGTGGTGCCAGATGCAATATTGTTAAAACAACAGTGATAAGCAGCAATCTTAGGCTGGGCAACTGTGACCAACTGCAGGTGATGGAAAATAAGTCTTCTGAGGCCAGCTAGCAGCAGCAGGCTGTGGCTAAAAGCTGCACAAAATGAAATCTGATCTTGTTTAGGGTTTGCACTTGTCTACAGAAGTACTGTATAAGGCAAACAGCTTTCTGCAGAGGTGTCAATGACTGGGGACACTGGTCAGAGCTTGGGTCTGGTCCCAATTGCTGCTCAAAACAAAGGCAAAAGGAAAACTACAATGAGACTGGTCTGTATGAGGCAGGTATGGACTTTGGGCAGCAGTGGAGCCCTTATAACCCTAGTGCCCCTTAGCTAAAAATTTAACTGGATGTCTCCAGTGGCAAGAAAACATGGAAGAGCTTAAACTTGGATAGAGGAATTACTAGGAAAGGATGTGAACAATCCAGAGGAAAAGGCAGTGTTCCTACCCACTTGCTGTGCAGAAGTACCTGCTGCCATCACAGGATTAAGAGACACTGGGATGCGAAGGTGTGCCAAAAAAGGCTATGTCCACAGTGCAGCCTAGGAACCAGGAACATTCACATCAGCAATTAGAAAAAGGCAGGGAAAAACTGGCCCCAAATTTATGAAGATTCTCATGGGGAAAAAAGATGTAGCACAGTAAGGAGGGTGGTAAAGCTGCTCACTGCAGGAGTTTTCTGGAGGTGCCAGGAGAGACATCAGAGCCATTCCCAGGCTGACTTACTGCAGTTGTGGCACCTTTGCAAACAGATTTCTTCACAAACAGCCCATTTAGTTTTACATGTCTAGGGACCATGTGACACCTAAATAGTGCAGGAGTGCTCACTGCTGACACTGCATATCCATCTTGCATGAAGGCAGCATCATTTTGCAGTGTATCTTACACTGGTACTAAATCCCTTTTATTAGGGAAGAAGGTGTAATCTTAGTAGGATTCTGGAGATTGAAAAAGTTTTATTGTTATATTTATTGAAAATACATAATAAAGTTTCTTCCAGCATTCACTGGCTTTTTGATTGCCTCACTCATACCTTATAATTGCAGAATTTTTTTTCTCTTTCTCTTTTTATTTTTTCAAGATTTATCTCTTTGTTGATTAAGAACCACAGGAACTGCATACTTAAGAAACACACAAACCACAGGCCTTTCACAGAATGATTAACTAAGGGAACCACTCATTAAATTTCAAATGCATGTGGGACCTAGTATGGAAGCATAGAAGGAGGATGGCAAAAGTACTTCACTGATAAATTAAAGAGACTACAAAACTTAAAAGCAATGATAAAGACAGAATGTGTAACCATAATCTCATAAGTCCAAGCATAAATAATGCTACCGGTTTACTACAGCATCTTTGCAATTTCTGAAGTATTATTTGTAGGATTCAGCCCATTCTGCTGTCACTGTTGGAATAGTTCATGAACTCTCAGGTGTCTTTCAAGACAGCTGGATAAGTACCTTCAATCAGAATATTCATGAGCTTGCTTTGAAGGTATGTGTTTGAATTAAAATCCATTTTATTTTGGCTTTACATCACATTTTATGTTTGCACGCGACAGTTTGGTTTTAACCAGTTTACCAAAGCTCAGGCTTCTGCTTTAAATCACTACATTGGCACAACGAGGCAGTGCTGCCTGGTTATCACACCATCTCCTTTGTGTGGCAGGAGGGACATCAGAGGACAATGTGGCAGCCTTGCAGAAATCTGCTTCACTCTGCACTGCCTTTGAACTCCTCCTCATGGTGGAACCTGCCACTCTTGTTTCCATGCAGTAACCTCTTCCTGGTGGCTGCAGCAGAAACATCTTTAAAATTCCCGGAAGCTCTCCGTCCTGACTGAACACAGCAACCCTCAATAACTGAGCATTAGCTCAATGAGGAATTCAAATATGTATGTCATAACAATAAGAAACAAATACATATGAGAAAGAATTAAATTCTATTGCCTGTGGAGGTGTTCTGCATGGAGACCTATGGACTTCTCCTGGTTAATGAGAGCTAAGGATGCCACTGACAAAGCCATTTAATACCATGCTGTTCCTTGGAGCTCAATGTGTTAACCATCAAAGCAAAGCATGTAATGAATAATCATTATTATCCATTAATACAAACAAAGAAAGAAAATCAAACTCCTTGACTTTTCTCAACCACTATGCTTTTGTCTGCCATGAATGGACTTAATTGCTTATCTGAAATTTCAATTATTACAGAAACAGGTCAGGTAGAGTGAAGAGATTAAAATTAACTTCTCTTTGTGCTAATGCAGTTCATAGTCATTAAAGAAAAACAAGCAAAGAAACAAAAATCTAAAGGTTTTGATCATCAAACACACCTGCTGGATACCTGGCCCTCATCTGTATTTCACTTGCCAGCCCTCAATCATGGCATGTCAAAGTCTGGACGCAAATAGTTTTCCTAATCAAGCCTGACTGTCCTCGAGAGTGTTTGCAAATATTTTTCAGGTAACCTGGAAGAAAATATGTTATTAAAGGACCCACACTTGATCTGTGAGATGTTTGCTTTGCCTGTTGGCTACTTCCTGCTGTGGGAGTGGCATGACAGAATGGCCACCAGGAAAACATAACCTGTGTGAATTGAGACAGATAACGTGGCTCCCTGTATAAATAAATATTTGGCTTGAGAGCCCCTGTGTTTTATAACACTTATAAATCTTTCTGCTGGACAAGGCTGTGCAGGGAGTGAGGTAATGACACAAATACTGTGACTTGTGCTGATTATTTAGGCAAAAAAACTGGAAAAACTGGAAAATCAGATAGCAGGAAAAAAACCAAACAAAACCCAATATTTTTGTTTTCTGGTTGATGGAAAAATAGAGAATTTAGTGATGTACTTCTTTATATTGATAGAACCTTCTACCAATCACAACCTTTGTCTGACAAGGGGAACCAGATCCCTTCCTGGAGCCAACAAAATAGTTGTCAATCTGTTCATTTCATCAATTTATTTAATGCCAGCAAAAAGTTTTCTGTACCCACAGGTTGTAAGGGGAGTCTCATGGTGCAGCCCCACTGGTATCAGCTGTTCATTATGATCTGTCACAGAAATCAGACTCCTCAGGACTGAGTCAGAGCGAAGATAGGCTCTAGGCTCTGCTAAAAAGATTTCACACAAGTGCCTCTCCTACCAAAATGACCAGCCAGAACCAAGGCTGGCTCAGTATGACACGTGTCTGTGCCACAGCAACACTGGTCTATTAATTTCCTGATGAGTTTAAATTCTCAACAACATCAAAGGTCAAGAGGCTCAAGAAATGCAAGTGAGATTTCCAAGTGTTATTGCCCGAGCACCCCACGCACCCAGAATCAGCCAGGAGCATCTTACCCAGGTACAGCTGGATCTGCTGGAGGGTGTTTTTCAGAGAGCTCACTCACCATTTACTCTGAAAGGCTCCTCTCCTCCTTCCGCCTCCTGCCTTTAAGGTAAATGATGTCTCGCTGCCAGAAGCAGCGCAAATAACGAGAACATAATTTACTTCACAGGGACTATGGGTCACCAATTGGCTACAGCTGTGAGAAAGGTAAATGTGCTCTTAAACTCCATTACCGGAGATATTCCAATACAGATCTAATAGAAAAGCTATTCTGCAAGACATTCTGCAAGGTAGGTTGTATATAAACAGATATTTGCTTAACCCTCTGTTTGCAGTTGGTCATTAAATTGCTCTGAATCTTGCCAATATTTTGGGAAATCTTTGCAATTTAGCAATTCAGAATTCAAATACAAATATAGTCTCATTATATACCAGATTTCCAATCCTGAATACATTCTTATGGGAGAAATTAATAAATTGAGATTATTGGCAAATGGGAGAGCCTTGCAAGATAATAAAGTGAACAGCTTTTACATTTTAACCAAAAGAGCAAACTTAATGATGAAATGTAAGTTTTTCTTCTTTTTCCCAGTAACTCATGGGAAGCATGCTTCTAAGAGCAGTTTACATCCTTCTACTCCAGCCCCTACCAGAATTAACAAACAAAACAAATGAGGTTTTGAATGTCCTATGCTGACCTGGCAAAGTGGAAAAAAGAAAGGTGGGGGCTTTTATATTTTGCTTTTTGTTTTGGTTTTTTTGGTATTATTTTAGGGCTATAGGATGGCATTCTGGAGACTTCAATGGCAAGGTATTAAAAAAACCCTGACAATTTAAAGAACCTCTCATTCTCTCCCCAGAAGATCATCTTTGCCATGCAGCTACTGCTGTAAGTTATTAGACAAGAGTGAAATAAAATTGCCTTATTATCAGAATGTAACCATTGCTTTGGTCTTGGTGACAAGATGTGATTCTGCAGTGTGCTGTGTGTATTCCAGGGCAGGTGTCAAAGACAAAGGAAAAGCACTGGGAGAGTTATAAAAATTGGATGTACTTGCACTCCTCCTCTCCTACCTTCCTCTCCCCTCTCTGCCCTTGTCCTGGTATTTATCCCAGCCATGGAGATTCCTCATTCTCTGAGGACACTTCAGTGGCCAGGGTCCCTGCTGGCCTGAGCCCTGAGGCACTGCTGGCTGCCAGCTGTGGCACAAGTCACTCCACACACTGCTGCTCTGATGGTGACAATGGCCCTTGGAGAGAGAAAATGTCACCAAAAAGCTAATAGCTACATTTCAGATGCTGTTCACTGCCTTTTTTTTTTTTTTTTTTTTAATCCCCTGTTCATCTGCTGATGGTGGTTGCATTATTTTTCTTTCTCCCCCTATTTTAGGACATGCCTTTAAATTGTAGTTGTCATGATGGGCCAAATCCACCCAGTTTTCTGTGCCACATGCAGCAATACTGAATGATGCTCTTCAGGGATCACCAGAGTTTGTTAGAGCTTTCAAGTTGAATAACAGGATTTGTGTGTTCTCAGTGTTTAATTTTTCATTTCTTGCAGCCATGAGCAAGACCAGACAGACTTTGGGGAGGAAACTTCGGGGTCAGCTTTCAATATTTGATACTATTAACAAGCTAGGACACCTTCAGAAATTCTACCTCAGCTTTGAAAGGAAATAGACACAAGTGTTAAAGTTGCTATACAAATGTTTATAGAGATGGCAAAGATATGCTGCAGAGCCAGTTTCACCAAGAAATATTGATTGTGTTGGGGCTTATGTGCTTAACTATTTCATTGCATGGATTTTATATGTGACATTTGATAAAGGTTAATGCATTCATCTTATTCTGAGCTAAGGGGGACCACAGACTAACATGTAATAGGGTGTTGTCATATATAAACTGAATGAAAGTTGTTTTATAGAAAATTTTAAAACTATATAAAATGTTAATACCTAAGTAAAAATACAGATTTTAAATCAATATTATTTTGTTATAGTCTAGTTAATCTCAAGGTGATGATAACAGGAATATTGAAGTGTGATCTCTTGAAAGTCTAAAATCAGTGTAGGAGAGCAAATTTCATAACAACTTGACTCATTGGAACAACCCTTTGGGGTATATGTTCTCAGACAGAACCAATACTCAGCTCTGAATGTTTTCCAAAGGTACAGTAAGTACCACCATAGTACAAGAATCTCATAATTTAGCTATTGACAGTACAAAACATGATGACTTCACTTTCAAAAAATAAAACCAACACCATTGCACAGCTTCTTAGAGCTAGGATCCTCTAAAGAATCATCAGCTGAATGTTATTTTCAAAGTTCATCTACTGTGCATCACACATTTTCTTGTTGTCCTTTGCAGTTTTAGCGAGGTATGGAACAGCACATCCTGAAAATTGCTCTCTAGATCCTCTTGTTCCCCACGGGCAGACTGTCTAATAAATAGTCTGTGTCTACACCAGCAGAAATACCACCCAGCCTAGTCAAACTCAAGAGATGGCCAGGCTGACCCAGGTTAAAATGAAATTTCATCTTAACTTTCCTCCAGAGCTGAGGAAACTGGTGCTGTCAGTCTCTAGTGAGGACTCTAAAGCACTATACTCATCTCAATGTTTGTGGGGTCATTTGATTTCAGCCCTGACTTGAATACAAACTACCTGTACAGAAGCCATTGGCATCCCATTTCAGGTAAAGCTGGGATGAGGGAATACTTGAGCTTGCAGTCCTGCATGTTTTGGTTCAAACTTTAATCTACATAAGAGAGGGTCTGTGGAGAGCCTTTTCCCTTCCTCTCCTTTCAACAGCAGGAGTGCTAGCATTGTGATAGCATGGAGAGGGAGCACTGACTGAGCCATGATGCCCAAGTGGTCCTCTGACAGCAGGGAAGGAATCTCATTCTCTAGGCCATGCTCTCAGGCCTGTTCTGACCATTCTGAAGCTGATTCAATAAATTAAGATGAAGTACAAAAGTATGAACCAGGCAAAACAGGCCCCAAAACCACAAATTTTTAGGTGGAAGCACACCTGGTGAATAAAGGCACGGGTTCTGCCTTGCAAGACAAGGCACTGGTGTTCCAGGAAGTTCCTGAAATGGGCCATGAGCTTGAACTTAGAGATGTGCAGAGTTTGGAGGGTGGGGCACGATAAACTAAATAAGTCACTTACAGGAAAGAATGCAGTTCTCACCAGTGGTAGCACAAATCATCTCTTGCATTTAATACAAGCTTTGAAAATACTTGACTTTTTCACAAAAGCTCTGTGCATTCCTCTTTTTGCAAACTCTAACTGCTCATATGGATCTCACAGGCTGATGATTCAATACAGGACAGCAGTCTGTTTTACTGCCTCTCTTCTGAGCAACAGCTGAGGTTTTGCAGAGCCAAATTGATGATTGTTTTCTCAAATGACCTCTTAATAACTCTTACACAGCAAATACCCCACAAAGTTCTGAAAGTTGTCATTTCAGAAGTGTTTGCTGCACATACTACTTTTGAAATAAGGATCAACTTATGTCTCCTGCAAAGTCACTGCAAGTCTCCATTATAGTTCACTTTCATCAAAAATGGAGCGTTTTATGACACGTTCTCATGTCTGCTACATAACTCATATTGACTACTTGCATTTTTTATATTGTAATCTAAATATGACATAAAAAATAATTTACAGTCAAACATTTCATTTTTACCATCCCGTAGTGACATTCAGCTTTCCTAGTTCTAACTGCCCATATGTCCACCGAGACCAATCATTCTTTACTGACAGATCCATTTTTAGAAAGAAATGAGAAAAATCTTTCATATGCCTTGCAATGGAACCACATGGAAAAGTTTCATCTTGATGCTCTTTCTGTCTGCAGCAGGCAAGTGCTCAAGGAAACAGATCCCATGTTAAGTCACTACCAGAAACCAAAACTGAATCTTCTCATTGTACAAATGTGGACAATACCCGCTCTTGATGAGCAGCAAACTCTTACAATGCAAGTATGACAGAAACATATTAAGTCCAACCAGGCAGAGACTCAGGGCACATGAGTGGTAGGAGAGCTCAGAAAAGGCAATCCACAGAATCCAGAGCTATTTTTTGGTGTTCCATCTCTGCCTTCTTATTAACCTCCTGGGTAAGAGGCAACCTGAATTATGTTTAAAAATTATGCTCTGTGAATTCCTCAGGCTAGTTTGAGAGTCTGGAGAAGTGTGTGCACACAGGTGGGGAAGAGGAAGGAGTCCAGAGAAAGATTTCTTTTTCATTTTCTTTAGCCAAAAAGAATAAAAGAAGATTTTGAGGTCATCAATCTTGAGATAAAAAGCATGAGAGCTTACCTAATATAAATAGATTATAATTCCCAATATCTGGGAGGAGTCTTGCCTTTCAAAATTTCTGTGAGTTTTTTAGGGATTGGTACTTCTATGTACATCCAAAATTTGCTAACAGCACATCCCCACATGAACATATCTATGATGAGAGAGAGAAATAGGTAGATACAGATGTATACTTCCAGAATAAAATCCAGTGCTTTGTATGCCAGGACTGGCATTTAGCACAGCCCCAATGACAGCAGAGCAGAGAGGAGATGGTGGCTGTTGGCTGAGCTGGGTTTTTGTGTCATCCAGGGCTTATTAATGAGCAGTGCAGGAGCCTCAGCTCAGGGTTGGCTGATCAAATGATTACGTTCACTTTTTGTTAAACCTGCGAGCCAAATTATCGACTTTATTAGCCTAGAGGCGATACCAGAAAGGTGAAAAAAGAGGAATGTGATCTTTATCCTTGAAGTTTTGCAGAAATACTTCCAGAAATCTATTTAGAAAAAGAAACTTCTACAGACAAAGTGAAAAAGAATATAAAAATTCTGCCTTCATACCTGAGAATGCATCTGGCTCTGTAAGACAAGTGATGTATCACAACAGCAGATGCAGCAGAAAACAAAACCAAGGGTAAAACATGATTGGACAAAACAAGATCTCAACAACTGTATGAATTACTTACTGGTGGATGCTGAATCCTGCCGTATCGCTGAATGTTTAAGAATAAGTCTGTATACACACTCTGTAATTGAATGTCAAGAAAAATGAAAATATATTGTTTTATTGCTACTGTTCATTGATTTATCGAAGTGATTTATTGTCATTGGACATGAGGACCAACAAATCATTTTGCTGACACCATCAGCTGCCTTAACTAGGTTGTCAGTTCACGACATTAAAGGTAATGGATGGTGATTATTTTACTGTAATGGGTTTAATCAGTGCTTTGAATGACTTAGCAGTCATGTCATAGTATAGCCAAGTCATCATTCATCAAGGCAGCATTTTGTTTACCAACATCATCTATAATTCATCTGATTGTTGACAATCATCAACAAATACCTCTCAGGCTAAGTTTTATCAGAAATGAAAATCTGCACGGCTGCAGCATACTAACTAACCCCAGTTTACAACCAGAGGAGAAACACGGGAAGGTGCTTGCTCCTCTCTGAGAAGAGGAACTGTCAACCTGAAGAGGCACTGCCAGCCTAGGCTGCATTCCCCTGGGCTGTGTTTCAGCCCAGCACTAGGATTTACAGCTTTCTGAAGCACACAGTGCTTGTTCTGTTGTGTGTGAATGCTCTGAATTGAATACTACATTACATAGAAATTTGGGTTTATTTTAGAAAAAGAGAAGTGCAACCAACCTGCTCTGTATTCCCAACAGAGAAAAAAGCACAAGCATAACCTGTCTGTTTTTCTCTCCCTGAATGGGATTGAATCATGTACTTATTTATATTATGATTAAATTTCTTGTGGAGAACTCCAGATTCATAAAAGTGCCTGTTAACTTTCTGTAAAAGGATGCAGTAGTTGAAGCATTATCATCTTAAGACAGTCCTTTGGATCATTACTCGTATTGTGTCTTTTATGGGTAAGGGATGACATGCAAATTGCTAAAAAAGTTTCATACTGAACTGACAGGGTAACAGCTTAATTACCCACAAAGTTAGATTATTAATACAAATTACTGGAAACTTTCTAGAGCTCCAGTAGCCTCTCTACTAGCTTTTAATGCAAACTTTTCTCTGACATTTGCACCACAGATCTCAACATTTATATTCTACTTATCTACTGGTGCATGGACAGAGAGCTACTTTAGATGTAGCAAAAGAAAAGTATCAAAGTTCTGCTTTTCAGACGTGAGAAAGACCCTGGCTGAGTAAAAGACAAGTGGCAGGTGTTCCAGATACCTTAATGGAAAAAGAAATAATTTCAAAGTTACCTGAAAATCTTTTACATTTCAAAAACATATTTGATTATTGTGTATAAATATGTAAGAGACTAGCAGAAATGGAGTTTAAAGAAAAGATATTTGAAAAGAGTATTTAAAGTAAAAATAATCCTCTTTTTCTTACTTCATACTCAAGGCAAGGTTTGCCCTACAAATCTTAAAACTATGAAAAATGAATGCATTTTCTGAATAGGTGGAGCAGATTTTGAGGGTGCCAGTAGGATAAGGAGTAAAAGTTACCTTCAAGGCCAACAGCAAACACAAACCAGTGTTCCAGTCCAAAGGCAAGGCTAGAGCTGTCTGATGTGCAAAAAAACCACAAAAAAAAAAAGGTGCCTAAAACACTATGGAAAATAATAAATTACACCCTGCTTGTTCAGGAGAAAATGTATGACCAGATGGATAAGCACCCATACCCACTTTGTCATCAAAATTGTCAAGAGATAGAGTGAAATAAAGACAGCAACACATAGCATTAGGAATAAGTTATCATGCAAATTAGTAATATCCTGGCAATATCCTAGACTGGGATATCCATGGATTAGAGATGGTCTGCAGTAGGGAAGTTACTTTTATTAGAGTTAAAAGGAGATTAAACAAGCTATGAGAGATTTATTCCCACCCTAATAGGCTCTCACTTGCAAAAGTGAAACTGAAGTGAATAGGAAGAACTGATAAAGAATGACATGTAGCCAACAAATGCCATTACTGTGAAATGGAAAGTTACCAATGCTGGTGCAAGCCCAAGACTACAGAAACCATACCCAGTTAGTAAGGATTGTTTGATCATTTTAAAAGCAACTTTTATTAGTGTCAAACAGAAAGTACAAGACAAACTCCTAAAAAGCTTTGCAAAACTCCAAATTTACAGTCCCTAAATACTGAGTATTTTCACAGAACATGGCCTTGGAAACTGAAATACTGTATTTATTAGCAACCAGGCAGTTATATATGATTTCTTTAGCAGAAAGTTCTAATTCTGTCAGACATTACATTCTTAAAATTTTGCGGTGTTGTTTCCTACATACCTTATTCACCATTGCAAGATTCTTGAACTAGGTGTCTTCATGGAAAGGCTTTTTCAAAAAGTTCAGTTTGCAAGAATAACATGCTGGATGTTTCTTCATGAACTTAGCAACTCCTGTGTCTTCTAAATATGAGGCAAATTTAGCTATGTGGGTATAGTCCCTGTATTTAGGATATGAAACTGAAGCTTAAATGCTGGAAGGTCTGGGTTTGCCGACTTGACAGGCAGCAGGGAACCTCACTACAAAGATGTTATGACATAGAGCAGAATATTCTACCTAAAAAGAAGTTGCTAGATCTTTCAGGAGATGAAGCAAACCTTAAATATGTGGAGAGTGTCTCAATCAGAGAAGCTCAATATTTGGTCTATCCTTAAATACCTTCATGATGAAGCCTGGTTTGAGAAGGAGTTTTTTTGAGTTTCTCTTTGGTTTGGGGTTGTTTTTTTCATGAACTGGCTGAAGGTGAAAACTAAAATCTGAACTTTTTTCTATGGAAACATTTCCATACTTCCACCACCTGTCATGGCCCTTGAATGCTCTGACCAAGGTGTTCATAAAGTCTCCTCTTCTCAAAACTGAGGAACAAGAGATCTGTACAGTCAGAGAATGTGTACCTGCAGCTTTCTCCCTCAGTATTTCTGAGATAGTGAACCAGCATGCTGAGCCTCATTTTAAAGAGGTATTTTCTTTGCAAAATATTTTACTGATGCCAGTTGCAGCACTGGGCATATTAATAACTAAAGAAACAAGGCACAATAATAAGTGCCTTCATGGAGCTGCTTTTACGACACTGATTTCAGAACATAGTCAGAATTTGGGTAGAAACCACACACACAAAGTGAGCTTTGAATACAGTGTCTGGGTTTGGAGTTAGTGTCCGTCTAAGGTGACACGCCTCTGACAACTGGGGTGGCAAGAAACGCTGTTGTAGGCAGTGCTTGAGTAATGCCTTCACTGCAGGCAGGGGAGGAAGCAGCAGCGCTGCTGAGCTTTAATCCACACATCTCCAGCAGTGCCAGCACCGAGGATCCAGCAGCACTGACTTCAGCCAGCAACGCATCAGCAACAGACTTAAGCCCACGCCACTGTGTCTTCATTTATCCTCATGCTTCATCAAGTCTCCAGAGAGTGGTGGGGGATGTGAAATCCCTCAGCACAGGATTGATTTGAGTGTCTTGCAGAGATAATTCACACATCAATACTGTTAACCATTTCATTTTTTCTTATGAAGGGAGGGAAGGATCATAACAAATCACGTTGGAATCTAGTTTCAAGCTTCCAGCAAACTCAACAAATCAAGAACTGGAAGCTATACTCAGCTGAAGAAAATGGTAAAGGGAGTCAAATCTGAAAATCATAGTATGGACAGGCAAAAGAGATGTCAAGGATCGATTTACAAAAAGCAAAGATTTTCTCCCAAAATGGCATATCAATTGTAGCATGTCTGCTGAAGTTTCTAGAAGCAACAATTAGTCAAAAGGCTTGTGCTTTATTAGAGGAGTGAAATCAATGCAGTCAGTGGCTGTTAGGAAATAATTGAGAGATGAAATATAGCTTCTCTGCAGGAGAAAAGCCAGAGCAACTGCCTCAAACCAAAATGTAAACAAGTTTTAAGATCAGAAAAGAGTAAGCAGGGGGATTTCAGTAAGAGTCCGGAAAGAAATCACACATGGAAGTACTCCTGGCTTAAACAGGCTCCATACATACAGAATCCTGAGTATTTCTTTAACAAATCAGTGGAAAACTAGGCCAGCAAATCTCACTTTTTATACCAAGTGAATTATTAAAAATTGTAATAAAGAAAGAAGCAGCCCACAGACAAATAAATACAGCATAGGAAAGCCAGCACACAAAGCCATGTCTCACAAGGGTATTCAGGCTCTCTGAAAGAGATGATAAATGGGGATGAAGCCATTTCCATTGATCTTCTATACTTGGATTTCCAATGAGGTTTTGACAAGTTTTCTCACAAAAGGGCTTTAAAAAAATTAAACTGTATGGAACTACAAGGAAGGTCCTTTCCAGGATAAATGACTTATTAAAAAGGCAGAATGTAATGGATGAAAATAAACAGTAATTTTCATGATGTAGGGAAGTTAAGCTGTGAGCCCATATGAATCGTCCCCAATGCATTTAAAGCTCAGGAAAGGAATAAATAGTGAGGTGACAGAGTTTCTTTATGATTCAAAATTATTCAGGGCACTAAAAATGAAACTTATTATGAGAAGCAGCAGAATGATCTCACAATGCTGAATGATGGGACAATCAATCAATGTCAGGTGAAATTTAAAGCATAGCATTTGAGGGAAAAAAGTCTAAATATATATATTAATGTACTCTAAATTACCCCCAGCCTTCAGGCAAGATCTTGGAGTCATTATTGATAGTTATTTGAAGATGTTAGTTCATGGATCAGGAGCAGTGAGCAAGGAAAACAGAATGGCAAGAATCATTAATGAAGGATGGAAAACAAGAGCAAAAGCATCGTTATGCCACTTTATAAACCCATGGTGTTCCCACAGCTTGAATTCTGCATGTCTTTCTAGGCACCCCACCTCTAAAAGGATAGAGCAGCAGAACAAAACAGATAAAGACAATCAAACAATTCCAGAAAAAAAAAAATAAAGTATCCATACAAAGAAGGATGGCACAGACTAAGGTTTTTTAAACTTAGAAAGTCAAGGTCAAGGTCAAGGAAAGGTAGGATGGAGTTTTGTAAAAATAAGGAATGTCATTGCAAAGGTGTTCAGAGAACAAGTTATTCATTGTGCCCCATTTTGATTTGATGCTTCTTAATTTAAGCATTATCAGGCAACAGATTAAAACTAGGAAAAAAAATCAGATTTATCTTTTTGACCGCAATCTATAACTAAAATGTCAAAATTAATTGCCAAGCACACTGTGGGAACCAGCATCTAGACTGGTCTAGAAAAAAAACCCCAAACAACCCACCACCACATAAACAATAGATGAATTAATGAAAGGAATGACCTGTGAGACCTTGAAAAGTGTGACTAAAAGAGCAGGCTTGATCTGTAGCCTATCATGGCATCATAAAGCCACTTGCTTCTTCTGTAATAAGCCAAGATCTGTTTGCTCTCACTGAGATCTTCCCTTTCCCAGTGACAAATATTAAGTTGACCAGTCTATTTAAAATATGATTTCACAATACAGGAAACATGGGGGTTGAAATGCCAGATGGAGCCCTTAAATGTAACTAAAATATTGTTTCAGGTTTGATGAAAAGAAAATGTCAAAGTGGTGCTCACCCAGAAGATTCTCTCTGTGTTGCTGTATTTACCTGAATCTACTCTATATATATGTATAAGGAAACAGGATAAATATTTTTTGCATCCTTTTGTCACTCCCACATGCAATAAGGACCTTAACCCTGTTGAGAAAATATGCCTGAAAATTGAATCATAAATTTGACTCTGCTCCTCTGATCAATATAGATCTCCTTGCACTCTTTACTTGACTGCATTAGTGTAAGGAATACAGCAGAACCTCAAAAATGTGCATTGGAGTGTAACATATCCTGATGCACATAGAGGGGCAGAGACTCTACAGCCTTCCCAGTCCCTTTGGAAACTGCACTGGACTTTAGAATATTGGTTTAATGGCCAGCTTGAGAGAAAAGAATGATCTTATTTTTACTTCCCAATGAATTTCATGCTTTCAAGTTCACTCACACAGAATGAGGGCAAATTGAGCTGAAAAGAAAAAAAAAAAAGCAAAGGGTCCCTGTGAATCAGCTGAAGGAAGATCCAGCTCCATCCTCCATGGAAATTGCTCTTTTCCCTTATTTTCCTGAATTTGGTGGCAGTGACTGCACCAAGTTTATAAGCAGCTCTGCCTGGCTTGATAATAATACACTGGCAAAAAGAAACACATTCTTCCCCTGGTTTTTATTGCCTCCAAAATGCCATGAGAGTTTCAAATTCAAGCAATCAGCGTGAAGGAGAATAGACCATAAAAGCAAAGATTATTGCCTCAGAAATAGCTCTACTTTCCCTATCTCTCAATAACGAGACAAGAACTTTATGGAAGATTTGACAGTGTCTGGTGCATGGTATAAAGGAGAAAGAAACACATACATGAATTGATACCAGGAAAAAAGATTATTGGATATTACACAGCTTGCAAGAGAGAGCTGGAAAGAGCAGCCTCTTGTCTTTGCAAATAGTGCTCTCAAGCTAAAATCTGATCTGAATGCTTCTATTCTGCACCAAGAAAATTAAATGCAACCACCAGAGAAAAGTGCAAAAAGTCAAATGTATTCCTGCAAAAAAGCAGTGTGCAAATTGCATGCAAATGAGTTGTCATTTTCTAAGAGCACATCTCCTCCCATTAGAAAAGGAAAACTCAACTCAAAAGCATGCTGTTCACACGGTGTTTGTAAGCTATTAAGGTAGACTGAAAGAGATGCTCCACAAACTCTATTTTCATCTGTTTCTTGTTGATGAAATACACTTGGAGACCTACTTTTAAAACATACACAAAGTTAATTTATTCTTCAGTATGAAGCAGAGAGGGATTCTGGGGTGTCTTTGATCATGAAGACATACCTTGTTATGAAATATATGCCAGATGCTTAGATTCAGAGGGACTGGGTTTTTTGGTCAAACTCTGTCACCAGAATATATATTCTTTACCTTGAACATTTTAAAACATCAGTTATTGAATTCCTTCAGAATTTATTTCAAATGTATCAGTGCTGGTTCAGATATTTTCTTTTTATTTTTCCATTATTACGCATATGTCAAAATTATATCAAACTCAGCTAGACTGCTAATGTGAATTTCTTATCTACTCTGGAAATGCTTAAATAGCAGGTATTTAAAATCTCAAACATACAGCACAAATAGAGACAGCTTAACACAAAAAACCCCAATCTCCATTTGCCCAGACCAAAATGACTGAATCTTCACTAACAGCTAAAGCTACAGTGTCCTTAAGGATATTAAAACAAAACTTGAAAGAAAATGGTTACTTTCACCCTGTTCATGGTGTCCGTGCTCAGAGTTGTGTGCTGTGAGATGGTGCACGAAATATCCGTATTTTAGAACTTCTATATTTCAAAACTGACTTTTTATTTGGGGGGTGGAGGTAATGAACCTCAAGGGAAATTTTAATAATTTTTTGGTTGTTTTTTTGAAATAGAAAGAAAATACTTATTGACGTATCAACATTCACCAGAGAGAGAAACACACACTGAAAACAACTCTGCCTTGACAAGACCCTCCAGAAAAGACTCCTCATGGTCTAAACCAATTTTTGAAGAGATTCAGTGTTTGAACTCATTTAGATCCTGCAGCATTGATGGGTGTGAGGCTTTAATGGCTGGAAAAATCTGGGACATAAAGTGTATGGGCCACTGTTCACCATCTGCATTACTGGAGTGACAGGAGGGGAATATTCTGAAAAGCAGTATATTTGTGTGAGTAAACTTGGGCAGTATGGCAAAGTCACCTGACAGCAAACCTCACAAGAGATTAATTAGAGTCCAAATTAGAAACAAATATGGTAAATGTGCAACTTTAATGGCTAAAAATTTCCTCCTTTTTCAAATATGTTTTTCGTGTTAAATTTTGGGACACAAATATAATATCAGTCTCAAAATATCGTTATTCCCTTTTTAATATAGCATTTATTCTGTTATGTTGATTTTTGTTCATCTCTGAGCTGGAATTTAACAGTAGATTAGATCACTTTAGAGCTTTTGTTACTATGGTAACACTGCACTGCTGTTATATTTCTTCACCTCCAATCTTGATTTTGAGGTGAGTGGCTATATTTATTCCTGTCCTTTACAGGATCTCAGTGTGATGGAAAAGCATTTGGTAGAAGAAAAATGTTAGCATAAGCTCTCACTGTAGGGTGGGGAGTCCACAGTGGCTAATTTGTGCTGAAGGTCAAGTGTGCAGTGGGTTAAATGCATTCACTTAACTTTTAAGGTATTTCAGTTCTAAATTAAATTAAATTACAGGTGAGTAAAGTTTGTGCTGGTCACCCTTGTGTTGCCTCTCTGAAGAGCTTTGGAATGGTATTGCACTAGAGAGGTGTTCTGAGAAGAGACCAGCTCCAGCTCCTCTGAGAGATGAGACATTTATCATCCAACACAAAAATGGAGAAAGCCAATCTGCATCATCAGCCAGGTCTTGCTTTATGCTCTACAAAACCTTCTCCTTCATTGGAGCTGCAACCCACACTGCAGAAATTCCCTCCAGATTAGGACCACAAGACGTGGAGATTCTCCCCAGCCTCAGAGAGCCCAAGTGTCCTCCATGCAGCTCAAACTGCCCAGGCACTGCTGCTCTGTGGAAAACTAATTCCTCACCTGTCTGCACTGTACCTGGCTTTATTGACCTGTTGTAGTGGGTACCTCACATGAACACCAAGCATTCACAAAAATACAGATAGTATTGGAAGCCAGGTTCATTAAAAACATCACCTGACACTTCTCACTGGAGACTTTTCTTTCATGTTGCTTATAATTTTGTTAAACTGATCTGAAACTTAAAGACAGGATGTTTATCATTGAATGTTTAGATGTGCATCATAGGATGCTTTGGAAGGAACCTGAAAGATCATCTAGCTCCAGCCCCCTGCCATGGGTAGGAAGGAGCACATTCCACTAGACCAGGTTGCTCAGAGACTCATCCAATCTGGCCAGGAGCACTTTCAGGGTGGGAGCAAAACCTCCTCAGGCTTCCTCTATAGAAGGAGAAAGATTTCTCACGTAAAGTAACTTACAATACAGAGAGCCTCCCAAATAAAATTGCCTTTGGGAGGCAGGGCTTTCTCTCAGAAAACTAAGTGTAAGGCTACTTTCTTATTAAGCTATGACTAATGGTGTGAATAGTCCTTCTAGGCATTTATAGCATGCTTATATTTTCAGGGGAAATTTTAAGAAAAACTGTTTGAGCAATTTTTGATGTAGAATTATAGGAAAAAAATTCCCTTTCCCCATATGGCTTTTGACTGGGACATGTCTTTCATCATCCTGTGAAAATTAAGCCAAATTCTGTCAAGTCAGGAACCTCTGGAATATACAGCTCATACACAGAGGTAAGACTCTTCCACCTTCAAAAGAAATCTTCCCTTCCCAGCCATGTTAGAGCCTCACCTCTCAACCTCCACTCCCAAAGGAGCAGACAGCATTGATCCATCCCCTCCAAGCTCCCAAAAAAAGCATGCAGATATGCATCCCTCACTGTAGACAGCAGGCAGGATTAATTGCTTTTTAATTAGGGAATGCGTTGCATCTGCCTAATTCTCCCAGCAACCACAGGGTGGCGAACGTGGTCTGCGCTATCAAATTAATGGCTTTGGCTCACAAGGTCACTTTGCACAAATAAACATCGTGTACATCCTCTCCAAGGATTCTTCCGATTCCTTGTCTTAATGCTGAAAAATTGCGGGATTCATCATATCCCACCTGCGCCTGATTTTTTTAAATTCTTTTTTGCCATTAATCTAAATCCCCATTCTTAGCTTATTTCATCAGTTGGTCTCATTTCATTTTTCTCCTCATCTGGCAACGAGTCCAATGAAAATTATTGCATGATGTAATGCAGGAATTCATTTCGACCCAGCAATATTTCTAGGGGTTGCAGGCTACCTCTCATAAAGATATCTGATTGAATAGTAACTGGTAAACACTAAACTGCATATCAAGTAGCATAACTCACTCCAGCGGCTCACTAAAGCTTCATTGGGTTTGTCCTTGAGGCAGTCCAAGTAGCTACTTAATATTTCACCATCTCTTTGATCATTTTTATAACATTTAGTTACCAAAGAACAGTAGCTGAAATGTAGCATCTGCTTGTCAAAAAAAAAAAAAAAAAAAAGGCACATTTTTATTTTACTTTTTTTTGCCTTCCCTTTCTAATGAGATTGATTGAGACATAAAGATGACAGGTATTTGCATAGAAGCCAAGAGCAATTCCACAGGAACAAGTGAATCTGCATTAGTAATAGCAGCAAAATAATGAAAATAGAGAAATCAGTCAGAGCACAGTAACAGCCATGGTTGCATTTAACAATTACAAGACAGAGAATTGATCATATCTGGAGAGGAAGGCAACATTCTTTGGGGATTAAAGCACACTGGCAAATTCTTGCTAAAGACTACAACTTGTTTTGCCTACGACTTGTGATTGTTTCTCTGTGTGGCTGTAAATTCTCTCGGAGAAGACCAGATTGGCAAAACTCAAGCCTACTTTGTACAGGACCAAGGAAGTGTGCACAGGAGAAGAGGGGAATCAGATTCTGCAATATTCACTCCTCCTGGATGTTCACAGGTTTTCCAATTTGGTTTTAAAATAAAAAATATTAGCATCTAGCTAGGCAAACTTAAGTTTGCATACAAAGTAGGCCAGGTTGATCTTGATGGAGTGAGAGAACCTGTCGGAATAAAGATGATTATGCTCTACAAGAAAAATAAGAATGGGCAGCTTATTTGGGATGCAAATATTTTGACATTTATTCAGTGCTTTACTTGGCATCATCAGCAGAAACAGCTTATATCCCTTCCTGTACCACTTGACAGAGACCTCAGGAGAAAAAGCCAAAAATACTGAAAAAAATAATGGCTTGGTGTAGTATTACTGGGCAGAAATCTTTGGCCTTAAAATCAGAGTACCTTCACAGCCCTGAATCAACACTTGGGCTGGTTAAAGACATGCACCTCTCTCCAGAGAAGAGTGTGATGTGTGCTGGGAGAGCAGAACTCTGTTCACTCAGTGGATATATACAATTTTGTCACAACACTGGGCAAGAAAGGAACCAACCTTTCCCAGTCTTTGCTTTAAAGCATCAGATTTGCTTTTGGGATCAATGTTAGCTGGCTCTTGGGGAAGAACTTTTGTGGACAGTATATGGCTGGCTTCCATCCCCATGTGAATTAAACACTGCAGCACTGGTAGAATTGTCTCCCAAATACCCTGGGGCACAAAAGCCATAGCACATGACAGTGCACTCAAGGTGCAAACCCATCCTTGCATGCTGGGCATCACCAGCACTGACATTCAGGAAACAGAGGAAAAGAAGGTTTCTGGCCAAGAGAAGACAAAACCTGGCACTTTGCCAATCTCCAGGACGGCTCTGGCTCACGGGAGTCTCCAGGATGCAGAAGCAGCTACACGTGGGAAGCTGGCTAGATGTGGTGGCTGAATCAGCCTGTGCACAGTCAGGGCTGGAAGATCTTTCCAAACATGCCAGCACTGGAAGGAGCTGAGGGAACATCAGGAAAAATTGGTCTGGGGAACTGAAAGATAAGGAACACAAGTATTGTGCTAGCCCTTCAAGGAAGGTCAGTGAAGAAGCTGTGAAACAGAAGAAACAGGAACCAGCTCACATCTGTGGCAACTCATTTCTCTACTCCTGGTGAAATTCAGCCTGTTCTTAGAGAGATTCAGGTGCCCTTGATGGGAAAGAACACCTTGAAGCTGAGGTCTTTAACCACTTAAATGACTCTGTCCTGATCTTGTGGGTAGGTAAACTTACTTGGCAGTTTGCTAAGTTGCAACCAGTCTATCAGACATACCTTTCCAGGGTGTCTCTCCCTTTGAGTTTCAACTTGATATCAGTAGGCAGAGACAGACACAGAAATCCTCCTGAGGTGGGGAACTTGTGAACTGGGGGGGCTAACACTGGTTAACACTGGGAGAGGGAGCTCAGACACACAAAGGGAGGTCAGAATATCACAGCTCTCCTTGCTCAGGGTCTGGCAAGTCCCTTCATGCAAAGAGACTTGCAGTACTCACAGGGTTGGGGTCACTACCCCAAAATAAACAAGACACAAAATTGATGCTTTCACTTCGTTCCCTCATTTAGCAGAACTGGTGCAGCAGGTGATTGTTGTTCTTCTCCTCCTTCCCTTTGGGACTGTAGCAGTGAGTTTGTGCTGCCATGTCACAGTATTTCAAGGAGACAGTCCCATTTTACTGGGAGAGCAGGAGCAGCCATCAGCTCTTGGATGTGAGAGACCAGATCTGAAGGGTAAAACTCAGTTGTATGCAATCCTCCCTCAGCAGAGAGATGCTTTTCGCTTCACTGCAAAAGGGCAGCTCACTCTTCCTAACACAAGTACATCTCAGCCACCTCCATCAAACCCTAATGACAATGGAGCACCTTGTGGAACTTCCCTGGAGACAGAGAGATCAAGTGAAGAGTACTTGTGGGTCTCCTTATCCCGCTGCCTCCTCGTTAACAATGAGAGTGACTTATTCACTCTAGGACTTGGCAGTGAGTTATGTGAGACTCACTGCCTGTGGCACATCACCCCATGCCCCACAACAAACACACTCCATCCAGCACAGGTCATCTCAACAGAGAGCTGCTAACTTGGCTGCCTGCTGAAAAGTTTTGCTTCCACTAAGGAAGAGCAATGAATTTACAGAGCTGGAGATGACTGTGCCCTCCTTGAAAGGATTAAAATCAACCAGTTCAACACACTAAAAGGCATGTGCCTTTTCTTGATTAGGCTTTAGGCTTTCAGACAAGTTGGCAGGAACCTTGTACTGAAATTGTAAAATAGACCAAGCATTTTTAGAAGAGATTATCAGCCAGAGTCCATTACCAGGAGAGAAGAGAGTCAGATCCCAGTTCTGTTCAAATAGAAACTTTGAGGCCCACTAAGAGGACAACCATGATATTCTATCTGAAGAGAAATGATAAATTAAAGCATTAAGCCTGAGGTCCTGAAATTGTTAATTTTTCACTCCTCCTAGTGTTTCAGCTACTTAAATTCAGTACTTTACTGGATGTGAGGGCAAAATCTGCAATTTTCCTAATTACTTCTGATTTCAGACTAGGACATTATTTTCCGCTGTAACATTTTTCTAAGCTCAAACACATGACAACAAATAAAGCATCAGCCATGTTTCTGGTCACAGATGAGGCTGTGTCCTTCTGCTGACACATTTTGTCTAAATAAATTTGGTTGCCTTCACACATTTTCTTGATTATTTTTATTGCATTTTACTTTAAAAAGAGTCAAATTCCTCTGAGGAATTAATAGAGAATTATACATGTCAGAATCTTATCTGCTGGAAAGCAGTGGAAGTCAGGAAGTCTCTAAATTGGCCAAGTAAAACCCAAAATACTTGACAGGAGAAATGGTGTAGAAACAATCTAACATACCTTTCATTTAAACACATGCTTTTTAGTAGATAAGTAAAATTTTTCTTGATGTATGTTTGCATTTAGTCCAGAAAGATTCTATATTTATATATGTATATATGTTTATGTATATTTTTGCATTATTAAGGTGCAGAAAATAATTCCCCTTCCAATATTTATTCTCATCTTCATTCTGCTTCAGTTTTGTACTGCATGTTCCCTAGTTGAGGACATTAAATTTCTATTCATGTTTTGTTCTTCAGTTTTTTGTGTCCTTGCAGCTGATTCAAAACAAGGATGCTGAAGAAAGAATAAGAGGATTTTTATAGTAGTCCTCAGCCGATAATATTTAAAGTTGCAGCTGATCACATGATTAAAAACAAAAAAAAATCTTGATGATAAAGATAGTCTGAATGTGAGACCTTTGAATTTTAATTGTAAATGTTGTCTGCTGATTTGATGGTGTTTACTCTGATATGGACACAGCTTTCAGTGAAGAATCTCCCTCAATGAATCAGACAAATGTGAAACATTGGGCTTAGAGACCTATTTATATAAGAATTACTCTTATCAAGATAGTGAGAGCTGTTTCAGTCCATTCATCCATTGAGCTTCAGGAGAGAAGAGGTTAAGGGAATTTCATGCTGCTTTGTTTCTGCCAGCACAAGCCCAGGGGCTGTGAAGTCCATCTGCAGCAAAGCACTCTGCCACAGGCCGTGTACTCTTCGCGCTTTTTTCACATGGCTTAAGATGTTCCATGAGGGTGATAATAAGATGAGCTGCAAGAAGCTGAATGCTTGACCCCACACTTGCTGTGTTTTATACACCAGAGAAGTGTTAATTATAAGCAGAGAACCAGTAGCCTCTAAGGACTGAAGTATCAGGTGATGTTCCCCTTCTTGAGACCAGCTTTTGCTCTTCGACAAATGTGCGCCACTGTGCCGAGGAAAAGAATGAGATATCCTCTTCAAAAGGAATATTTTGGGCCCTATCAACTTATGTATTTGGGTTGCCCTGACTTAATGAACCATACTCTCCTACTGAATTGTAGGTGTGATTCAGTATCAAAATTTTAGGCTCACTTCACATAAATTACCATACTTTGAGTCAGACTAATTATTATTGTAGGCTTCCTTACATAATCTTTGAATTCAGGGTAAAACCTGCAGCTCACTGTGGTTTTAAAAGAAAACCCAAGTGCCATAATTAAGGGTTAAAATCTTTGCCTACGTCCTATTAGTGCCTTCATGTATAAACCCACCCTTCTCTTGCCAGGAATACCTCTTTCCTTTCCCCTAGAACTCCGATTTTGCCTTCCTAGTCCACGGTAACTTGCTGGGATTGCTCCCACAGAACTGACCTTGGTACAAGTACCTGCCTTTGTGTTCTTTCAAGGGGCAATAAGGGTGGGAAACTGGAAACCCATTAGCTTTCAGAAATCTCTGTGTCACTCTGTGTATTACAGACAAAAAGTTTAAAAAAAAGTATCTCATAAACAAATCCACCTATATGCTGCACTTATCAGCTGTCATCATCCATCATCCATTAGGTGTCCTGATATACACAGACACAAATTCAGCTCACTGCCTCCATTCCAGCCTGCCCCTCTTTGTCAGCCTTCACTCATCACACAGCAGGACAGGCTCTTTATACCCTTTTCTGGATTTGTTTGTCTGGTATCTAGAACTGACCAAGCAAATTCATGCAGTCTTCTTTCAGAGGAGCAGCTTTCACCAGATAACTCGGCCCAGAGAGTGATTTAACTACTCATTTTTCTTAACAGCCAGATGAAACAAAGAAATGCATGTTACACAGAGCACTAACAGAAGCTTTTTCTAAATTATTTTCCCCCTGTATCATTACATTTTCCTCCTTAAGCCATGCAACTTGAGATCAACACCTTTAAAAAACAGTGTCTAGGGTGTTAAATCCTGTCCTTGTGTGCCAGGATTGTTAGGATATTTTCACCACTGCTCTGCATTTATACTGAGAGGTTCAAAGTATAGCTGAAAGAAAACTGGTTCTATTCCTAAAAGATGCAGGCTTTTGTTGTCATAGCCTGTTCATGTTTGTTTGACATGGGTGAGTTTTTATCTGTCTGAAGTGTGCATAACTGAAAAAAACCGTCAAATTAAAACTGCACCTACAGCTTAGGTTTCAGTGAAACTGCTCCTACAGAGTTGGTGAATTTTCAGGATGGTTGACAAGTTTTGCCTAAAATTGATGCTGCTAATGAAACCTAGAGGTCTGCATATAAACTTCAGCAGCATTCTTTCTTTTTCATCCTCTCTCCTAGGCCAGTTTTTTTTATTACTAAAACCACAAGAACATCATTCGAAAGACATTTACTTTGCTGCTCTTACATCAAGCAATGCAGCTGTCTCCCAAATTATCCACTGCAGAGAATATTTTAGGAATGGAGGGTAAATACTGACCTACCAAAAATCTGATGTTCTTTTGGCACAGATGCTGTGGTGAAATGAGACCTCAGTGGCTCTGGAAATTCGAGGTTCAGTCAGTTAAGTGAGTCTTGGTATGTTATGTGCCAGAGAAAATGGAGGAGCTGACTGGTCCAGGGATCTACTTTTTCTCATATCTGCTAAGATAACAACCAATATAGACCTTCCAATACACACCTTCCAGAAAGCAGGTAGGTGTGGTGAGCAGTAGGGTTCCATCTGACCCCAGGCACCTGGTGCTGATCTTGGAAAGGCTCAGCTTTGCCATGGAGATGTGATCCATGATGTTGCCTCCCCATCTGATCAATCCCTTTACTCTCCTCTCCTTTCCCCTTAGTATTTTTTTTTCAGCTTTCTTATTAATGCATTCCCTTTTAGTGCTGGTCTAGAAGGAGAGGTGAGCTCAGCTGCAACCGGGGAGGTGTTGTGTTGTTTACAAAAAGTTACAGAGTTTGTACAGACACTGTCTGTGCCTTTATGCCTCTTTCTGATGTCCTGTGTGCTGGTGGGAGCTGATGGGAAGTTCTCTGGTTCTGATTGAAGCATAACTCTCCCTGGACCAGTGGGATTTTTTTATCCAAAAATGAAAATAACACAGCAGGTTCATGGTATTGTATTTCACATGTGGGCCTTTCAGAGGTCAGAAGATTTCAGCCACTGTAACGTATCCATCGCTGCATTGAAGAGCTTGCGCTCTGAGGAATGAGAGATTGGCATCCAAAAAAAACCAGCGTGTCTGGGGTAAAGAAATGTTGCTTCATAGAGAGCAGACCTTTAAAAATGCTGCATTAATTCTAAAAATACACACTGGGGGCTACCACGGCAGCGTAGGTGCATGAGTGGTTTGTAGAGACAGGCATTTATTCCACTGCAGATTCCTCGTCAAGGGAACGTGCCATGCTCAGCTCTGTCAAGGCTCTCTTTCATCTTCAGTGCCTCTCTTACAAGTGAGACTGTTACACTCGCAGACTGCACAAGCCACCAGCCCAGGGAGTTACATGGCAAACAGAGCCTACACACAGATATTTAGTGATAAATATTGTCATTGGAGAGAGGCACAAGCTCCTGTGCTTTTGTGATTGAAGTGCCTGCTGTGGGTCAGTACCATTGTTCAAGGGTCATGCCCCAGGAACCCAGTCCTGACCCAGCTGCTACCTGTCTGATAAGAGCTGCAGTGTAACTGGTATCTGTCCTCACAGTGGAACTAAGCAAGGAGTCTGCTCATACAGCTACACCATATATTCTGTATTTAAATACAGCAATTAGTGCCTGCAGCTGATAATAAATGACGCACAGCCTACACAGAACAGGATAGTTACCACTGTTTTCCTTTGTCAGCTTCAGGAACACTAACATTGTCATCTCTTTGGCATGTTTTGGCCATAAATAAAAAGGCAGTGAGCTCTGATATAGTCCAGCAAAGTGCAGCACAAAGCCAAGTCATGCTGCCTGCTAAAGCTACTTAGAGGCAAGTTACAAACCATCACGCTAATGCAGCTGGAGATGGCTCACCACTGTGATATTTCATGGCTCTTTCTTCTGCCAGTATTCTTAGGTCGAGTGGGTGTCTGAAGAAAAGAAAGAGCTCAATAAACTGCCACTTGCTAATAAACAAAAAAAAAACCAAACAAACAAACAAAAAAAAAAACAACACAAAAAAAAAAAAAAGGGAAACAGATAAGGTGGGGGAAAGTGAAATTCAAACTTCAATGCAAACCATTGTCAATACCTCTGCTGAACTGCCAGGACTTTTAGGAGCCACACATCAACAGTCCATTACTAGCACTAGATTTTGAAAAATCTTTACTTGAAGTCCCATGTTTCAAGTAGTGACTTTCATCTGTTGTCTCAGTGGGCTAATCCCTCTTGTCATTTTTAATCCTCATTTCGGCGCCTTGTAAGCTTGATCATGTTTTCTGTGTAGTGGGGTGTTCTGTCAAATAAAGATGTTCTAAAGGTTCCTGAAGCCAGGCAAAAGCCCTTACCTTTACTCAGAGTTTCTTAAATAACATTTAATTTCTCAAAGGAGTGGCTGCAACACATCTCAGAAAATGCTGCATTTTGGCAGCTGCCTGCTGGGCTGTGGATAGGAGTGAGGTATTGCCATTCCAGGTAACTGGAGGGCACCAAAAAGGAAAAAAACCATCATATTTTAGAAAAAAGAACTATTCAGACTTAATAGATGAATTGTATGCCTTGCTGGGGTTTCACTGTGCTTTCAGAATTTCTGTTCTAACCTCATTTTATGTTGCTTGCAATTTTCTGAGAGTGTCGTGCCTCTTCTACCCTCCCCCCACCCCTAAAGGATTTAAGCTTTTTATGCATTTTGGGATTAACAGAGAAAAGACTTATTCACTCCTAGAGAAATTTAACACTTTGTTGCATCCCAAGCAAGCAGTTTGGTGAGAAGGGGAATTTACAAACTTTGACTTCCTCACAATTCTTATCCTTTTGGATTTTAGGGCATGTCTTAATTTCTTGCTCACAAAATATACCTAACCTGCATAAGTTATTAGGTATGTTATGGCTTTTAAAACAGAAAACAGGGTTAAAAATCTTATTTCTGGCATAAAGTTGCTGAAGCAATGGAGAGGACTTGTGAGCTCTTTTCTCCTAACAGCCTAGAGGGAGAGGCAGTGCTCCTGTAGAATGAGTGTGCAATGTACAAGTGATGAAAATGTACCCTTTTTAATTTCCATCTCCTTTTCCCAACTGAATAAAGGAGCAAAGCATATCAAGGCACAGTGCTCAGACCAGCTACCATAAGAAAAACCTCTGCTATTTGTTACAATTACACTGTGTATATACCTAGCACAAAAAAGTAATTAACTGGGTAGAAAATGCATTGCACTAGTCTGCACTAAGGCACAAAAAATTGACTTAACAGAGTATGTTTTCTTTATGTTTGTCATTAGAGTTACTTAACAATGTGAAAGAGATGTGTGGAGATAACTTTGTCTCTGAAGTTACCTCCGAATTTGCAATGAATTGCAAATATGTCATGAATTTGCATTGTTTGCTTCTAATAATTTGCTGATCCGTTGCCTCAATGTCAGAGCAAATCCTCTTGAAAGGGGAAATTTACTCCAGTTTGTCTCTAACATCCTGTGATAATGATCACTTTTGCCCCATTTTTGACACCTTGTGGAAAGCTAAACCTATCAATCTCACAATCAATTATTACTCACCTGAAAATACACTACTGATAACTCCACTTTCATCTGTCCACATTTTGCATTCACTATTTATCCATCTCCACTGTCAGACTAATTAATTAGTGTATGGATTAATGAACATCAACTGAAGCAAGGGCTGAGAGTCTAAAGTTACTACACGAAACACAAAGACAAGATCCCCTTCTTTTAAAAAGTGCTTGCACTGGCATCTTGAAGTTTTGTTTTTCATTTTTCTCACTTCCATATTCCCTTGAAAGCTAAAACAAGATTAATGTTTTAATGTTTCTACAACAGGGGAATTTCTCTAGTGATGCCTAATATTTTGTTGTAGAGAAAGGACTGTGATCACTGACTTAAGCACCGTTACTTTGGTTTTTTCATAGAATAGGAATAATTTTTATAGAGAAACACACGTTTCAAAGTTATGAAGCAGAAATGCCTTAGCCTTGAGGAATGACTATCCATGTGCATTGCCAGGTGAACAACCATGGGAAACCCCATCTTATGATCACAAAGCAGCAGCACTGAAAGGCTCTTCACTGTCCTGTCACTCAGATTTTCACTCCTGTGTGATAGTGACACTGTGGTTACAAGCCTTGATCAGAAATATGTGAACAAAAAGAGAATTTGGACCACACACATCTCAGTTGGGGCAGAATTGATACATTTAGCTGCTGAATTTCCTTTCTTACTGTTGTTTACTTACAGATAAAATTGTAATATCATCCATCTCTTCAAAACAAATCTCACCTTTAAGCACTTATCAGTCCTTAGCTAGAAAATACAGAGGGGCTGTTACAGGCAAGATATCACTTATCTCCTCATCTGCTTGTTCCCCAGCAAACTACCCCTGTTTAGTTTAATTCATAGTCTAGGGAGTGTGTTTTATACTCAGTTTTAACTGCTGAAAGGCTCTTGTGCCAACTCTGGAGCTGGAGTTTTCAAAACCATTTGTGACAACAAACACTTTTTGGATTAAGTTATTTTTACCAACACTATATTTAATTACTTAAATGAGGAGACAATTTAATTGTAACCAACCATGCAGGCCTATAAAGCATTTTAAAAGTAGTGCCCAGTTCAAATACATTTTTCTCCTTTGTTCCCAACACAAAGTACAGCAGTTTAATCCTGAAGTGTACATTATGGCACAGCTGTGAAGCCTTTTTCTTTGGATGAAAGCTGGTGAGCAGAACCAGCTCAGAAACAAAAGGCCATCCCCTACAACCCCAGAAACAGGGGTTCATAGCAGACATGCAGGAAAAGAGTTGCTGGTTCAAGGACATTTTTCAGGTATTAACCACCTGCAGTCTGAATTTTTCAGACCATGAGAACATGAGTTACAGTTGCCTTCTTGGCCAGAATGAACAATTTGTGCCATAGTAGCCACTTTGACCATGGTATTTCTTTTTGTCAATGTGAGCCCACATTTAAATTATAAAGTTATTTCACAGTTCAAAGCTTAGTGCCTAGAGCTACTTTCTGTGCTATAGAAAGCTACACTGTGATTTTCATGAAGAATAATACCTGTATTGTTTACAGAGCAGAGCTGGAGACAGCTCTGCTCACTACCACCTGCAGGCATTGAAAATTAGAACAAGTACATGCTTAATCATTTACCAGGAAAATGGAACAGTTACAACAGCTACAATAACAAAAAACAAACAAACAAAAAAAAAAAAACAAACCCAAAGAAACCAAAACCAAAACCAAAAAAAAAAAAAAAAAGAGAGAAAAGGAAAAGGCAATATGCTACAAGAGTGTCAAACATCAGCATTTTTTGACCTAGCTCTCAATGAGCAGTTTCTCAAGCAAAGCCCTTTATTTGGTAGGAGAGACATTTTTGCTTGCTGGCTATTCAGAGGCAGCTGAGACAATTTAGTGAGAGTCAATCTGACAGCAAGTGGAAGCTCAGCTTCTAGAAAATAAGTACAAGTGAATTTGGATGAAAGCAGTGTGCTGAATTGCTGCATTATTTGTACATGGCAGTCCAGGAAGGAAAGGGACTGATAATTCTTTGGCTTGGATTTAGTGCAAGGAGCTGATTTGGTGAAGCAGTGATGTACCTGAGAGGCCACCAGGTCTATGCCATTGTCACTGGCTGCCTCACACACAAAACTCTCCAGAAGGGCTCCTTTCCCTTCCTGACTGCAAACCCTTACAGCAAAGGAACATTTTAATCTACTCATAACAGAGGCTTCTTCTCCAGGGATTTAAACAATAATGCTCATGGTCAGAGCATTATTCTCTGGTGGCTTTTTGGTGAAGGTAGGTGAATCTCAGGGCAGCACTTTTTGGTGGCTTTTTGGTGAAGGTAGGTGAATCTCAGGGCAGCACTTAAAGTAACCAGAGTAGGTCCAACTAAAATGAGGTAGAACAAACGCATAAATATTTCTAATTGTTTAGCTTGTTTGCATCTTTATTAGTTGAGTTGTTACTGAAAGCAAAATAACTATAATGTGAATAAGGTTTAATAGAGAGCACAAATGTATTCAGTTTACATGCACCATATCCTGAAATAAAATACATCCAATGTACCTGCTGCCTGTTAAAAATACAAATAAAGAGCCACAATTATCTTATTAACTATGTTACAAGAATTTAGGGATTCATGTCTTTCACTTTAACCCTTATGTTTAAAGGCAATACTTTCCCTAACAGATTAGCAGCCTTCACGATGTACAATTCTTGCACAGTAACTGTCTCCTGGCACAGAGAAGCACCTGTAATGCCTAATGTCCAAGAACTTGATGTCACAAATGTAAGACACTACAGGGGGACACCATTTTATCTTTGAAAACTGCTCCTCATGTATTTCAGAGTGTGGACACGCTGTGACTGCCAAGCAGCAATCAACCACCCGGTGCCTTTGCCAATATCCACCTCCCTGAGCATTCCAGACTCAGACAACCATCAAATCCATGGTGTCAAAGCACATTGGGTGGAGCAAGAGCTTCTGTTATTGCACACTCCCAAAAGATGCCTCCAAAGGCAGCCAGTTTGGGAATGCTGCTGGAGTCAGGCAGAGAAGAAGGGAAGGAGCTTCCCCTATGAATTTGTGTCACCCATTTTTACAAATTTCTCTAGGAAAACCACCTCTCACTTTCCAAGAGAGGAATAGAACACAGTTCAGAGTCTCTAACCAAAGGCCAGGTGCTCATGCAATTCTGTGGATAATGCTGTTCATAGCAGGATCATCTGGCAGAGGTTCTCTCCAAGGGCACAGCTGCCTCACCAAGAACACCAGCACTCTCCCAACAGCAAGCCCAGCCCACAAGGCACCTGGCACTGGACTTACAGCTCCTGCAATGGGCTATCCTGGCTTTGCTGAGCAAGCTGGGGTAAGCAGCGCCCTTGTTTTCACACCTCCTTGCTGTGCAGAAGCAGCAAAACTGGAGCAGTTCTCCACTTCCATCCTTGTTCATCTGTACTACTTGAGATCAGATGAATTTTAATCCTGCCCAGAGGAGCAGGCAGGGGTTGTTTCAGCCTGTGTTTTTGCCACCTGCAAAGATCACTGCTAAGCCTCTCTCTTGCCCTATTCTCTTTAGCTCCTCATGCCTGGATGGGAGCAGGACTCCCACCATCACACCCACTGTGATCAGAGGGTAACAACAGATACCAGATCATTGCACCAGACACAGACCATCATCTTATTGCAGGCCTTCACAAATGCTGTACTCTCATGTTTTCCTAGCCAAAAGGAGAGGGAAGAAAGGAAAAACCAAGTAGGAATTACGTATAACGTGACAAACACAAGCATACAGGGAGACACAATGGGCACTTTTCTTCCTGTTAAATAAAAGCCTCTGTACTTTGTCTCAAGTGGGAGTCCAAATACTGGGCTAGCCCAAAATATTGTATATTGTCTGTGAAATATTCTGTCTTCAGCATTCTCTGAATGCTGTTACTCACATTTTGGCATTAGGAAGCAGCAGCACTTTGTGATAAAAAAATCCCCCAAGTAATTCAGATGCTGCAATTGTCATGGAGAGGGGAGAAAAAAGTACTCAGAAGAGACCTGATTCTCTTTTTTCTTGGTCACATGATTTATTGGAAAAAACCCCATTTTGTTCACCTGGTTTCACCCTGCAATAATGCCAAAATCTCTGCATCACTGATACATGTATTAGAACAAAGAAAAGGCCTTTGAGACCTACATGAATCTGTGGTAATAAATGGGTCAGTTTGGGTTCAGAGTCAGGATCTGTGCCCAGCCACTACAGCTTCACAATGCTTGGGGAACAAAATAAAGAAAATGTATATAATACATCCAAATAAAGGCTGCTAAGAGCCCTCCTTATTTCCTGCGAGAAAGTAAGAGCCTACAGGGGTAGAAATAAATGAGGTAAAAATTAATGGCTTTTTTAATTCTAACTAGTAAGCATATCACCCAGGGCTAGGCAAGCTGCTCAAAAGAAAAAAATAAAACCAAACTGAAACCCTATGATTTTTGGTTTTTAGTAGCTGGGAATACTAATGCAAGAGCTCAAGGCAAATACATTAATCCCCCCCTAGCTATGCAAAAATTAATTGTTATGTTCAGCACTACTTTCTTCAATGCCATTTAAACAAGGAGTTTTTTCCCACAAGATTCCTCTCAACAATAAAATTTAATTTCATTTAAATAAAAAATGACGCCCCAAACAAACCCCAGGAAAGATGGACATTAATTAGAAAGCATTCAGTCCCTGGCTTTGTGGTAGATTACATCTTTTTTACAGTTTGAAGTACACTTTTTTTTTTTTTTCTTGTGTTCAAAGTTGCCAGTGAGGTGCTTGGAGTTCAGTGAAACAGGAGGGCCCTTGCAGTGCAGGCTTCTTCCTGCAGCAGTGCAGGTGCACAGGCACAGAAAGCAATGGTCTACCAGCAGTAAAACCTAAGTTTGGCATTTGCTGTTAATGTCACGCCTGAGTGCAGAAGAATCTATTTAATTGCCCCTCTGATAAACCTGATTTCAGTGAGAGATTATAGAAGACTGTCCTTGAGAAATGAGGCAGCAGGGTTAAAGAGTAAAGGTGTTTGAGTTCCTTTCTGTTTAGAACCACCTGCAATGCTGGCACTGCCCTTCCCAGCATTGTTGGAGGATGGATTTTCATTTCCATTTCCAGTATGGATAATGCATTAATTTTAAATGCAAAGGCAAGAAATCGTAACACAATTTGTCCCAAGCATTTCTCAGTTACTAGAATCAAGCAGAACCTAACAAGCAGGTCTAATCAGCTATCACTTTTCTGTTATCTGAGTTTAGCTTGCATGAAATTTCTCATGTAGATGAGAAGATAAAACACATTACAGCAATCCATCCCAACAGTTTTGTAAATGCAAGACAAAGCTAAGGAAAACAAACCGACCAAGAAATAACCCTCCAAAAATGCTTCCCATGCTTTCTGTCAGAAAAATAAGGTTGCAGAAAATGCAGCAGTTCTCCCTTTATTTCTGTGTCATTCGACTTGGGAGATTTCCACAAGACATAAATCAGATTCATTTTTTTCAGGGGCTTAGAATGAAGATCCATGTTTTTGATCTTTTTAAACCGTGTATCATCTGCAAAGACGTCCAGACACACAAACTGGCACAGAAAACCTTCCCCATGTTACAGGTCATTCCTTCCCTGTTTCACTGTGATTACAGGGGAAGTCTAATTTACCATAAAAAAATTACTAGAAATGTAGAGTGCACCAGTGAACCTCACATTAGTGGGGCTTTTAAGAACATTCAGGCTTTCAAAAGTGCAGGGAGAACCAGGCTCAGATGAGACCTCTTGAGTGGAATCTGAAGAAGGATGCTCTTCAAAACCTCGATTTAATACATTTCCCTCAGATCAGAAAGTGCAGGTGAAAAATCTGACATCAAACAAGCAGGAGATGGGAAAGCTACAGTGGTTGAACGTGGTTTCAGACTGAAAGGAGTGGCACATTTGATAGGAACGTTTTTCTTTCCTGCTTTCTAAAGAAATCCTGTGAACACCAGTGAGTCTGTACTGATGTCGAGCATTCCCTGGACTAGGAACAGGTGTGCAGCAGTGAGGAAACCACCCTGGTGAGATAAACTGAAAATCTTCTGAGGGCCTTATGTGCTCCAGGCTCCTCCTGCTTGCAAAGAAACATCTCTGTGTGCTGGCAGACAGGCAGCAGCTCTGTGGGTGTCTGCTGACCCAATGGCACCACTAGAGCACTTCAAAAAAATATTGTTCAAAATTTTTTCCCATCATCACTGCAACTAAACTTGAAGACGCAAACTGGAAGGGGCTGAAGCCTTTCCCTGTGCCTTCAGAGACTTGATAAAAAGAACCCCCAAACTTATACCAAATAGTTTACCTAAAGAACTATACAGGAACCATGTCTGTTATGGGAGAGGGGGGAAAAAATGATGCAGGATGATCACACGTGCACGTGTCTGCTCTCCCCAGCCATGATCCTGTGTGCTGCTTCCCCCCCTCTCCCCAAGCACAGCTCAGCACTGACCAGTCCCTCGGTGGAAATTGAGTGCCCCTGGCTATTTTTCACTCCTTCCCTGATTCTCTGCTCTCAGTGCTTCCTCAATATTAAGCTCCTCAAAGGCAGAGATTGGCGTGCCCACGCATCACACACCAATAATCTGGAAGCAGTACATATTTTTGCACAATCGTGGCTGGTATTTGCTATATCATGAAATGACTAGCAAGGATTTTGTGTTTCAGGAGGAAGAGATTCATTTAGCTGGTAAGGCCAGTGTGGTTGTCACAACAGTGGGGATCAAATGTAGCCCTGGGGTGAAAATATGCAAGTACATTAACTCTGCATTATGTTTTCCTCTATGGGAGAAGTCTTGCTATTTATACAATACAATTAAGGCATATGCCCAAAAATACTTGCAACATAAATATTTTAAGATGAAGTAAGGAAGAAACACAAAAACAAAAACTCCCTGTCACTCAGTAAACTGTCTCAGAAATGAAAATAAACTTAAAACGGTGTAATTTTCCCAGATGAAAAGCACATCATGAAATGAAACCTGATAAAAAAAAGCAAAGAGACTGGAAAACACCTTTTCTCACCCAGAATTTTCTTATGAAACATTAAGATCTAGTAAATGCTTAAACAATTCCAAAACCTGAAAACGACAAGACACATGAGGGATAAATATTTTTGATTTAGTGCCTTCCACTCCAAGTTCTCCAGATGTCAGAAGGGCATTACTTGAGAGAGGCATGCTTAAGTGTGAACAGACCTTAGGTTTTGCAGCTCTGGGCAATCAGAGCTGTTAGAATATAAAGTGGTGTGATAGGTGCCAGAGCTGCAGAAACCAAGGACTAATTGGTTTAGGCTGTGCCCTCAGACTGCCAGGTATATTTGGTACATGATGATTTTAGCTGAATTCCTCTTATTTTGCATCACAGGTCATGCTTAAGTGAGTTCCCTACCTGTGGGCTATAATTCAGAACACAAACAAGAATTTGATGATTGATGGAGAAACTGATAGGCAGGTGTTTAACCCAGCATTCCTGGTCTTAATTTTTAATTTATATTGAATTACTGCCCAAAAATTCCACCTCGGATTAGGGTCTGACTGCTGCGTTTTCAAGGGAAGAGCTGCAGTGGGGAATCCATTCTTGTCCTGAAAAATTTTAATAGAAAAAGTAATAGCAGTGAAAAATAGAATCTAAATGGAACAAAGTCCTTTCATAACAGCCTGTTGTTTGCTTAGAGATTTTTTTTTTCTTTTTATTATTGGTTTTTTTTATTGTTTTCAGGGAACATTTTATGTTATGAAAGCCAGGATCTCTAAAACTAGGAAGACCTTGAGATGAAACATATAACAATATTTATCCATTTTCTCAGTGAAAATGGACAGATAATGATAACTTGAACTCTTCCCTCATCAAGATTTATATTTCTAGTTTCAATCCCAAAAGAAAGGTTCACACCACAGTCTCAATGTTGACATCATTTGGTGCAATACAGTGCTGCAGTAATTTAATTGCTACAGTAAAAGAACCATAAAAACTTAGCCCTTTTGGGTTTCGCTTTGTTTGTTCTGTCTTCCAGTTGAACTATTGGTGAAGAATGTGCAGCAGGCTGGGAGAGAGGAGAAAAAACCTGAAGTTTAAAAGAAAAATCAAGCTTTTTGTGAGGAAGGTTTGGTCATTATGTCATTAGCCATAATATTTTCAGGGCAAAACCAGCCCAATTTGTCCCTGACCCCAGAGCGTGCAGCCTGGCAAAAGCCACAATGGATCCAAAAGTGACTCTTGTTATTGAGCCTTCCACAATTGAAATGTGCTATGTTTTTCCTATCCCTACTCTTGGTGCTATTTAAAGGATACTGTCCTGGTTTTTGCTGGAACAGAGTTAATTTTTCTCCCCTAGTAGCTGCATAGTACTTTGATTTGGATTTTGGATGCCAATCAAATGTTCATAGTGTGTTTTAATTGTTGCTGAGCAGTGCCTAAACTAAGTCAAGGGGTTTTCATCTTGTCCTGCTGCCCCATCAGTGAGCAGGCTGGGGATTCACAAGATTATGGGAGCGATGACATTGGGACAGCTGACCCCAAATGGCCAAAAGATGTTCCATACCATATGATGTCATGCTCAGCCTGTAAACTGAGCATGCTGCTTGGGAACAGCCTGGGCACTGGGGAGCTGGTGGGGAGAAATTGTTTTTCATTCACATCACTTGTTTTTCTTGAGTTTTATTTCACTCTCTTTTTGTGACTTTGCTTTTCTTTAAAATTCATTATTTTAAATTTACTTCAATTATTGCATGCTTTCTATCTCAACCTGCCCCTTTGCTAACTTTTACTGTTCTGAATGTCTCCCCTGTTCCTCCAGAGGAACTGAGTGTGCTGGGCTGAGTTGCTGGCTGGAGTTTAGCCATGACAATAATCCACGTGTGATCCTGGCCAGATTTCAGGTGCTGTGAGAAGGAAGGGAGTAGCTGGGGAGGGAGGATGTGCTTTTGCACATCTCAGCACGCAGCATTCTGAGCACTTCTCCTTGCACCACCTGTGCATGAGACCAGGAAATGACCTCTCAGCAAGAAAAATACAGAAGGAAAGCCAATTTTTCTCCTTGAAAGAAATAAAACAACAGGTATTATGATCAAACTTTTGTTTGCACTAGTAGAGAAACTGATGTTTTAGGCCCAAGCAAATAAGTAAATGAACAGATGCTTACTTGGAGATATTGTCAAATACTTAACACTAAAAATAGGGACCTGTCAGGAGGAGACTGGCCTACTCTAAAGCTATAATAATGCCTTTGAGGGTGGGGAGCATCATCTTCCATGCCTATGAAGTACTGTAGGTTCCAAAGCAAAGCAGAGGAAATAAACCAGAATAGAACTGCAGTGAAAGGACCTTTCCCCTCAGTTTTAGTGTAAGAGAAAGTATAGACCTGTCTTAGTGCTTTCAAAATGAACTTTGAAAGATTAGTATCCTGAAGAAGTATTCAGTAAAACAGTTTCACAATCCACAGGGTCTCTCCGAGATGCTTTTTTTTTTGAATATCAATAAGGTATTTCTATTTCATTGAATACATTTAGCTTTTAAGTTAGAAATGGAAGTACATATAAACTGGGAAATAAATGGATCTTAGAATTTCAAAATTCAATGTTTTGATATGATCACATGCAATATTCAGAAAAACACTGCAAAGAGGGAAACTCAAGCATCTTCTAAGGTGAGTCACATCTCAAATTTCCTATTTAATTTCCATTAAACAGGCAGCAACCTTCATTTCTTTTGAGTTCTAGTACCACCTAATAGATCTGAAAAACTAAATATAACATGAGCATTGCATATTTCTGTGTATTATTTTCACTCTTAAAACGTAGTTGTAATTTCAGACTGGTACAATAAGAGATGGGAATACTCAGCTCTTATGAGAGTTGTAGGAAAGGAGGAGGAAATTTCATCAGAAGTTGGATACTGAGTTCTGGATTTAAAGTCACTAATGTAAAGGGAATGCAGAGAAAAATCTATTTTGATCTTATTATGGCTCGACAAGACTTTGCATCATTGAAATATAAGATGGACTAATTGCATTAAAGCAATTGCATTTGCGTTTTTCAGTTTGAGGTAAAACTAATTATAAAACAGCTTTTAATAAAATATTCTGTGGCAAAGGCAGTGTGTTTTATATTGCTGTTACAAAATGAATAATTTCTTGTGCTGTAGTTTTAAATTCTTAATCACATGCTTCATTTAAACGCTAGGAAAGGAATTAATATCTTACATATTACAGCCTTTAGACCAGGTATTTGTTGTGAATAGTCCAGCAATTTGATGAAATACTCTCTTCAATGTGATTATATAGAAGCCTTTTCTCAATAGTGGTGTCAGTTTAACTGTGATGTTTCTAGATATCTCTATGCCAGTGACATGCTCCAAGTCTGAGATCATTCCCAACACTCCATTGAGACTTATCCCTAATTTTGTTCATCCCTATGAAATCTGAAAATTGACTTATATATTTAAAGAAGGTCACCAGTTCTCAGGATAAGCCACAGACTAAAAGATTCTTAAAAATAATCTCAGATTTTCTACTGACCAAACCAGAGAGGGAGAAAAGAGCTAAAACATATTGCAAATTTCAGCTTCAACTTCTTAGCCTAAGACTTAGAAAGGTATGCTGATTTAATTGCTGTAACTCCATAGCCTTTAATGGGAGCTATATACATGAAATCCTTCACCATCCTCTGTAGAGTAGCCAGAGGATTAATGGGAAAATAAAATGAAAAAAAAAGTATATATTTATGCTGAATGTGTCAGAGTATCCAGCCAGAGACTGGATACTAATAGTCAGAAAACATTAGGCAGCCACTCTTTGAAAACATTTGGTGGTTGTTTTTTTTTTGTTTTTTCAGTGTCTTAAAATTGCGTTTATGAAGTAATTTGAATATTTTCCATGATAGTTTGCTCCTGTGCTACTCCAAAGATACTCCATGTCCCGGAGGACTTGCACAGCAGATTGTTTGGGCCAGAATGTTGTGATGTCACCCACTGCCAACCCTGATGATAACTCCACATGGCAACCAGTCACACTAATTCCAGTGGAATGTTACTGCCAGTGAGAGAGACACATTTTTGAGTCTAGAGGAGCACTGTTCTGTAACTGAGCTGTTTTGCTCAAGCATCTTATTTTGACTGATAATTTTTGAAGTCTGTCAGTATCTTGAAAACAATGTGCAGATGCCTCTTGCTTTGGATCCGTTGTATTTGCCAGCATTGGCAAATATCTTTGTAGTGACTTACACAAACATGGTGTTTCTTGCATCACTGTGACATTTAATGGCATATCAACTCAAAGGAGAATATCTCCAAGGACATTTTGTCTGTACATGGAAGATGAAAGGACAGCTGTGTGCAGGGATGCTCCACCAGGGAGCCGTGTTCTGCAGGCCCGCCTGCGTCACTCCATAGGCTCCAAACCCAGCGAGCGTGAGCCAAACTCATCCTTTCAGTGCCCAGCTGAGGAATTCCCCTGCCAGCCACTCAGCACAGCAACAGCCTGCTGGTTTTGTTGGTTTAGTTTCTTCTGAAGTGCCTGTGAGTGGCCACACACATCTAACAAACCCTACTGGTGCACAAGGAGACAGATTCCTCCAGGCCTGGTGGACGTGGCACGTTCACACTGTCAGGGTCAAACTGCTCACCAGCCTCAGGGCAAGGCAGGCATTTTTTCCAGTTAAACTCATGTATTTGTCACAATGGCTTTGATCCTTGATCCTCTTGATGTTGTAGATTGTCTGGAAATAACCTATGGATAAGTATATGGGAAAATTATTTGATATATGGGGAAATCTAAAGGTGAAACCGTAAGGAAAGTGATTAAGATACAGATAAATGATCTTATGGTGCCCTCTGATCTGAAGATCTACATATTTTATGTGCAGATGTGCAATAAGTAGAAGAAGGTGTATATGAAATTTATGGAATTCAACATGCTTGTCAGAGGCTGAACTCCTCTCCAGGGGAGGAGGAGAGGTTGGTGCTGTGTGACAGCCAAGAGGTGAAGGTGCATTTCAGGTTGGGTGTGGTGTGTGAGGAGGATGAAGAGGCAATAGCTGTGGTGTGGGAGACCAGCAAAGCTGCAGGAATGAGGGGAGGATTGGTAAGAGTCAAAGATAGTGAGCACTGAGGCTGTCAGATGAGAGATATGCAGGGAAATGGATTGTCAGGAAAAGCAACACAGAACAGCATAAAGTAATGATAGTGAAACTGAAATCTAGTCCTGAAAGAAGAAAGATGACTGAGGAACAAAAGGTCACTTGTTGAAAGGTGTAGCTGGTGTGTCATGTGCCAAAGAGAAGACACCTAACAGATCATTAATAGGAGCTCTCAGAGCAGCTCACTCAGCAGTGGAGGTGGCAAATTGAGGCAGTGGTTGAGGAGCTCAGTGACAGCACGGCTCTGTGTCACTGCATCCAGGGGCAGGCGGTGCCTGCTGGCTCTGCAGACAGGAATTTTGATTTTGATTTTCTTCCTGAAACCTCCTTTGTGGCATCAATGCTCAAAGATAACTCGAGATTGCTGCTTAAATGGGAAAACATGTTGGCTGATGGCACAGTATAACAAATGCTTTATTTCTTAAAGACATAGCTAGTATTAGTTACCCAGACCCATGTGTGCAAGCAGTTAAACAGCAGTTGTGTGACTCAGCTCTTACCACTAAATAGCTGAAGGCTTCCACTTTGAAATATTAGCTTCATGCTTATTTTTTCTGGCAAGGCATGATCATGAGATTTCTCCACAAAATGCTGATTGACTTTAGGGTTTTTAATGGTCTGGTTTCTGGTAGCTGTCAGTAGAAACAAGACAGAAATCTTGTTCAGTTCTGGAATCTGTCTGGGCTGTTGGCTATTCCCAGTAAGACAATATTGAAATCAATAATTTCATTTACTGAAATGAGTTATGCTGATTTCATCAAACCTTGCTAGATTGAGCTACTTGCAAATTTACTTCCATCCAGAAAAAAATAGTCATTTAGGTATAAGCTGGCCATGTGTGGTTGTCTATCTGCAAACCAAGTCAAGTTCCTGCAGTCAACTTTAAACAGAAAGGAATTTATGCTCATTGTAAAGCTGCATTTGAACTACTGCAAGAAAATAGCAGATGTAGCTTGCCTTTGGGTAGTTTGCAAGTGCCAGATTACACAGGAGGAATAAATGCAGAGAGCTATAGGCAGGACCAGCTCCTGTTCTGACATCAATCATCCCCAGATCAGTCAGACCTGATCAACATTTTTCAAGTTATGAATACTGAGCACTTGTCACAATCTGTGGCTGAAAAGTTATTCACTGAAATTATACAGTGAATTAATTGAAGCAGCACCTTGGAGAAAATTGTAAGTGTTTTTCAGGCAATTTGTGAATAGGTAAAGTGAAATTAATTGAATGAATGATTTGTTATGAACTATTCCCCCAGAAGTAGGAAGGTTCTATTTTTGGTTTTTCTCATTTCACTAAGCAAAGTTTGAAATATTCATCCATATATCCTGCCATAGAAATGTCATCCTAGGCTTGGCCATTCTCATCTTTAACATCTTGCCATGTTGTGAAGATCACTGATATCTTTACCGACATTCCTGAAGCAACTTTTAGCTGAATGCTTTACCAGTTTATTTATTGGTTAATATTCATTAGAAATAGAAACTGTCCACCTTGTCATTTTTTTTTTACTCAGTTTCTCCACTGTAAAACATTTACAGTGCTCTACTATATAATGCTCAAAGGTAGAATTTTGTCTTGAAGCCCCATTTTGAAGCAGTAATCTAAGGCAGATTTCTGCTTGATGTATGAAGTAATTCTACCTCTGAAAGATCATTAACAGTTGACAGTTTTGGAAAAGAGAAATGATGCAGTCTCCATATTTTTTATTCTGTCTTTAATGCTTAGCATAAATTTTCTATTTCCACTATGTAATGCATGATGGCTTTGCCTCAGAAAACAACTGTTCAGTCTTTATTAATGAACACTTTTATTTAGGCTTAATAAATTTGTCAAAACTGCAATGAATGCTGATGTGATTAGATTGAAAGTGAATGCCATGCACCTCCCAGATATGCTGTTCTATGATGGTTTTCTTGCATAGGAAATATATCCAAAAACGTAAAACAATGTCCTATTTTCTCATACTTCTGTAAATTATTAAGATTTCACCTTAACAGTGATATCAAATAAAATTATGAGGGCTGCCAGCTTTTCTCTCTGCTCGTGATTTCTTGTCTCTGTCCATTGGACAGTGATTAGTGGCTTAAGTCTCCTGCCTGAGAAGATTACTTTATTTTAACAATGCTTAATGCATTCCTTCATCAATGGTGGTTTCATACACTATGTAGGGTACAGGAAGCATTTTCAGAAGTAGCTGTTCATCTCTTCCCTCTGAAACCACTAGAAATTTTACTTTCTTCTCTGAGTCAGGCTAAAGCGAATTCTTTTGAAAATCCCATTCTGCTTGTCTATACAGGAAAAAAATTGTGGCCTACAAAGATAAAAGCCTTCTCAGAGAAACACTGGCATCTTGATATCACACTTGGGGAATTCTTATTAGCACTCTATTATACAGCTTTGGAAGGCAAAACCAAGTTGCTTTGCTGTCTCTGCCAAACTATCTGGAGAATCCTTGAGCAGCACAGAATAAATATCCTTAGGGCTTTTGAAGAGATCAGAGGTACCATGACTGAGATTTGAGGCTGCAGTTTCTGAGGACCTTGGTTCTTGACACTCAAATTGTCATTATTTAAAATAATGGCTTCCTCCTTCTGTGCAAACAGCTTTGATTTGTTACAATAATGCTATGGGACAGTTTATTGAGGAACAATTAAACATTCTTTTCCCCTGCCCCCTTCTCCCAGGCTCTGTTGGATTATAGTTGTTTCAAGCAAGCTCAGGTTTATAGCTCCAACCTAATCTATGGTGAGAAAAACCTTTTAACTAGACTTCCAACCAGATAGTTCAAATTCTCTTCCCTAGAGTCTAAAACACTTCTCTTTATTGATATAAGCAATATGAAACAGAGAAAAGTACTAGCATTTGTTAACAATCTATTAATTTTTTCTGCTGCCTCAAACTGAAGTGACACTGCAGTTATAACTTCTCTTAGAGACAGGAATGCAGACTGAGAGCAGGGGCCATGCTGTGATCTAGAGATCTTTTTTGTGAATAAATATATTCTACTATCATGTGGTAAGAAGTAGAGTCAGGCAGTGCTGAACTCATAGTAAAATGTGTTTCTTTTCCTCCCTCCCCCAAGATTTAATTTGGAAAAGGTGGGGGAAATGCATGTTGTTCTCATGCAGTTTTAGAGGAGCACACTAGAATGACCTGTGTAGGTTAGGCAGGTAAATCAGCTGGCAGATAATCTAGGATGGCTGAAACAGTCGAGTGTCTGCTTTTCCATGAGAAGTTGCTGGGATTATTCCCTGTTGCCTGATTGTTCTAAGGAAGGGAGGGTATCATGCTGATGTATGTGTGGACTGACTGCTGCCTGGTCACTTCATCCCAGTGTTTCCAGATCCAAAAGCTGGAGATTTATTTCAGCTTTGCTCAGCTCTGGAATTTCTTCAAAAATGAAGATTTTTTTCAATAATTAATTTTGTTTCAACTCGGATTGCCTTGGCAATGCCAAAATCCTCTGTCCCCAAATACTCTGAATTAAATGTGCTTCCCAGCTTTTGTGCTCTTGCTGACTTCATCTGGTTCAAGAGGGACAGGGGATCTGTGGC